>CM064328.1:2985417-4185417 GCA_032595735.1 Pelochelys cantorii
TCTGCAGACAAGGGTCTGAAAATGGAAAACATTTTTGTGTCACTTCACGAACATGTTTGCCGCTCTCAGATCATTTCCCCCCCCCAACCAAGACACACTGCACTAATGTGTGTCTCTGTGCACTCATACACCCACTAACTCTCCATACACTCATCCTGTAGGGCTAGAGGGGGATTGCCCTTTCTTCTTCAGGAGAGTCTGTGATCCTTAATGGTCTATTTTTTTCTCTGTGCCTGTTCTTTTATTTTTTTCTTCTACATTCAATATTTTAGTTATAACATGGGCAGTTGGTGAAGATTACACTTGGGGAGGCAATAGCTTCCCAAGCCCCGCCCCCTTCTCTGCCCAGGCCCTGCCCCCTTCCCACTGTGTCAATCCTCTTTTCTCTGTGTATCCCGTGTCCCTGCTCTCTGAGGGTTTGTCCCCTTCCAACCAAATCCCTGCACCCAAGCAAATTATTTTTGAAAAAACCCTCCACTTTATTGTTTTCTCAACAGAATGGAGTATATTTTGTGCCACATGCCAGACATACAGAAGATACCTAATAACAGCACTAAATTTGGCAATAAGGAATGTCAGTCACAGGTTTATTAGATACACTCATAGCTGACATTCAGGCAGCTTGGAAATGCCCCCAAACACCTCTCATTGATCCTGGGGAACACAGAATGGCAAGCACCAGTTACAGCTAATTAAGAAATCTCTGTCCTTTCTTCACGCCATCAAACATGGTGTCAGGCCTCACCCTCAGCTGGCATTTGTCCCCCGACAGGAAGAAAGTGATTAGAATCTGACTGCAAAATTTGCCACCTCATATTCACATCTTGTGACGACGTGTCGGGGTTCCTCCGACTCCTGCACCCCGGTAGTGGCATGAACAGACTCCGCCAGCCAGTAGAATAGAGGGAGTTTATTGCTTCTCCAAGGATGCAGCACAGCACAGATGTAATCTAGCTACTGGGCCAGGCCTAGGGTGCCTCAGCCCCCCTTGAGATGGGGGAGACTGGGCCCCTAAATCCCAGGCCCCTTGCTTAGGCTGCTTCCGCCATGATTCCAGCCAGAAACTGCCTCTCTTCCAGCCCTGCCTTCCAGACAGGGGTTGGTCTCTGCCTTCCTTCCTTTGTCTCTCTCCCTGGGAGGCGACCTGTCGGACAGGTTGGGAGACCCTTGCCTAGTGACTCATCCGATGTCCTGTTGGGCCGTGCTACAAACAGCCGCCAGTGGGGGTCACCCACTGCCCAAGCCCAGCAACCAGCAAGGCCCCCCCCATACCACACTGGGTTATAAAGCAGACAGCTCGCCGCCACTACGTCACACTTCTTCACACAGACAAGTGAGGGGCCTATGTTGATTGTTTCAACAGCAGTAAGCACCTCAGACAATGAACAAGAATTGCCACGGGACAGGCCAGTAAGATACAGGCTGGCTGCTGCTTTAACAACAGCTCCTGTTCAGCTCACAGAACCAAGAAGGCAAAATGTCCAACTGAGGCAGCATGATGGCGCCGGCTTTGTGTACCTCACTGACAGGCCCGATATCCTCAGGGGTGAAGGAACCAAATCCCCAGCCCAGTTCTCAGCAGGCAAATGTCATCTCCCAACCACTGGAAAGCGCTGAGACCGATCCTACCAATAGCTAATCTCCTCCCTGCCACCACGTCCCTCCCCCCTCTGCCCCCCTTCTTCCCTCCACACTAGGGATGTAAAAGTTGAAAAAGCATATAGGTTAATGCTATAGACTACATGCATTTCCCCCCACACACTTGTCAATACATTTTTTAGCAGGCTGGCCAGCAACTGGCTTGGTCCTGGCTTGTGACGGGTCTGGGACCTGCACCCACTGCGACTCTGCATTTTAAGTGTATTAGGAGCCAGGCAGGCAGGCAGCCCGGCTCAGTTCTGGCTCACGCCGGGTCTGGGAACTCAGACCTCATAGGTAGGGGAAGTTGCTACTCCGCGCTGCTTTCTCTTTCTCAGAGGCAGCAGCGCAGGGTGACGATCAGCCCGTCTGCAAGGGGAGCTGGTTTTTAAACTGGCATCCTTTGTGGACCAGCTCCCGCCTGGCACTTCGTGCTGCCTTACAGTGGCAGCCGTGGAAAGTGGCAGGGGCTCATCGGGAGTGACGGTGGGGGCACTGGCTGCCGCCCCCATCAACTAACCAATAAGAATTCACGAGGTTAATCGACTATTCGCTTACTGGAGATTCAACATCCCTACTCCGCACCCCTTTCCCCTCAGGCTCCCAAGGCTCAAGATCACCACCCTCCCCAACCAAGTGCTCCCCCTGCCCTGCCTGTAAAAAAACAAACTGCCCCAGCTCAGGCCACTGCTGACCTGTGGGAAAGCGCTGAAGGGCCCCTCTGGCCCAGGGGGAGGGGGATCTATTGCTCCTGGCCATTCATTGTTCTGCTCACGCCCACCTACCCAGCCAGCACAGGGCACCTGCTGCCACAAAAGCTGTAGCCCTCCCTGCAGCACACGCAGCATAAGGCTGGCTGGCCAGTCTGCACCCTTGTCTAGCCCTTTGAAAAGTGATGACAGAGGAAGCTGGGTGGGGCCCTGCTCTCCCTGCCTCTGCCTCTTCTGGCAAACTGCTGCAGCGTCACCCAATGGGCAGAGTCATCATCCCATAAAGGCCCAGACTGAAGTTCTCCTGCAACCTGGGAGCAGCGGCTACTCCAGGAATAACACAGAAAGATTCTGAAATTGTACAAAACACTTTGCAAAATTGCCCTTCTCAGCACTTTCCATCTGCTGACATCAAAGCACCCGGCTAAACCCAATGGATTTACACAAACTCCTGTGCGGCAGGCAAGTGTTATTAGTATCTCCTATTAGACGGAGAAACTGAGGCACGGGTTAATTAAATTCCTTTTCCACTGTTTCTTTTTAAATTGGGCGGGGGGGGGAGGGGGCAAGCCTTAAATGATGGGTCCAGGAAACCACTGAGAAAACCCTCCATCTTCACATTCCTAGCAGAGGGGAGCACAGGCCACTGGGAGATCACCCTGAAACCCCAGCCTCCCCCACCACAGGGACTCAGCAGTGAGGCTGTGCCTGACCCTGGCAGTGTGAGGGCTGGCCCTTCCCCTCTGTGCCAGGCGTACCAGGTGTGGCTGGGCAGGCGCAGGCCAGCATGAGCCAAGTGTGGAGGGGTTGTTGTGGGACAGTCTGGGGTGTGGGTGGCTCGGTGGGAGATCTGGATGCACAAGGGCACATTGGGGGTTCTGGTGCAGGGAAATGGGACTCTGGCTCAGCGCAGTGGAGGAGTCGGGGGGAAGTGGGGTTTGGAGTGGGGGCCAGGTGCGAGGGAAGTGGGACCTCATAGGACAGGGGGTCAGGCTGCAACTTGCTGTGGCTCAGAGGGGTGGGAGTCTGGGTATGGGGAGCTTGTTGGATGAGTCCAGGTTTAGGGGAGCACAGCTTGTCAGGGTGAGGCTCAGATGGGCCTGCTTGACCAGGGAGCCCGAGCTGCTGGTGAAAGGACATTGCATGTCAGACTCCTGTACCCCCCACAATTCCTCATCCCCTTTTCTTCTCCACCCCCCTCATAAGAACGGCCATCCTGTGTCAGACCAAAGGTCCATTCAGCCCAGGGTCCTGTCTGCCCACAATGGCCAATGCCTGGTGCCCCAGAGGGAGGGAACAGAACAGGGAATTCTCACATGATCCATCCTCTGTCACTCATTTCCAGACAAACAGCGGCAGGGACACTATCCCTGCCCATCCTGGCAAATAGACATTGCTGGACCTAACCTCCACAAATCTATCTAGTTCTTTTTTAAACCTTGTTAAAGTCCTGGCCTTCACCACATCCTCTGGCAAGGAGTTCCACAGGTTAACTGTGCACTGCATAAAGAAAAACTTACTTTTGTTTGTTTTAAACCTACTGCCTATTCATTTCATTGGGTGACCTCTAGTTCTTATATTATGGGAATAAGTAAATAGCTTTTCCTTATTCTCTTTTTCCACACCAGTAATGATATTATGGACCTCTACCATATCCCCCTTAGTTTCCTCTTTCTTTTCTAAACTGAAAAGTCCAAGTCTTTTTAATCTCTCTGCATATGGGACCCGTTCTAAACCCCTCATCATTTTTGTTGCTCTTTTCTGAACCTATTCCAGTGCCAATATATCTTCTTTTGAGATGAGGCGACCACATCTGTATGCAGTATTCAACATGTGGATGCACCATGGTTTTATATGGAGGCAATAAGATATTCTCTGTCTTATTTGCTATCCCTTTTTTAATGATTCCCAACATTCTATTTGCTTTTTTGACTGCCGCTGCACACTGAGGCTACAGCTACACTGCCAGGTTTTTTTGGAAGGAGATATGCAAATCACACTCACATTTGTATATCTTTCTCCGATTCTTCTTGCAGAACAGGTTTTTCTGATATTTGGTCCCATGTAGAATGTCAGACAATCCTGCTCTTTCACAAGACCCTGTAAATCTCAATTTATGATTTACGCAAAAAGAATCGGAAGAAGCGAGCACAATTTGCATATCTTCTTCTGAAAACCCCCCAGCAGTGTAGCCGTAGCCTGAGAGGATGTTTTCAGAGAATTATCCACCATGACTCCAAGATCTCTCTCTTGAGTAGTTGTAGCCAAACTAGTCTCCATATTATTGTACATGTAGTTGGGATTATGTTTTCCAATGCACATTATTTTACATTTATCAACATTAAATTTCATTTGCCATTTTGTTGCTTACTCACTTAGTTTTGTGAGATCTTTTTGAAGCTCTTCACAGTCTGCTTTGGTCTTAGCTCAAACCAGTTACAGACATACGGGATAACAAGAAGACATTCTATAAATGTATTAGAAGCAAGAGGAAGACCAAGGACAGGGTAGGCCCACTGCTCAGTAAAGAGGGAGAAACAGTAACTGGAAATTTGGAAATGGCAGGGGTACTTAAGGACTTCTTTGTTTCGATTTTCACCAAGAAGTCTGATGAAGGAATGCCTAACATAATGAATGCTAGTGGGAAAGGGGTAGGTTTAGAAGTTAAAATTAAGAAATGAACAAGTTCAAAAATACTTAGAAAAGTTAGATGTCTGCAAGTCACCAGGGCCTGATGAAATGCATCCTAGAATACTCAAGGAGCTGATAGAGGAGGTATCTGAGCCTTTAGCTATCATCTTTGGAAAATCCTGGGAGACAGGAGAGATTCCAGAAGACTGGACAAGGGCAAATATAGTGCCCATTTAGAAAAAGAGAAATAAGAAGAACCCAGGAAACTACAGACCAGTCAGTTTAACTTCTGTGCCAGGAAAGAAAATGGAGCAAGTAATTAAGGAATTTATCTGCAAACACCTGGAAGATAATAAGGTGATAGGTCACAGCCAGCATGGATTGGTAAAGACCAGATCATGTCAAACCAGCCCGATAGACTTCTTTGATAGGATAACGTGTCTTGTGGATAAGGGAGAAGTGGTGGATGTGGTATACCTAGACTTTAGTAAGGCATCTGCTATGGTCTCACATGATCTTCTAATCAATAAATTAGGCAAATACAACGTAGATGGGGCTACTATCAGGTGACTGTATAACTGGCTGGATAACCATTCTCAGAGAGTAGTTATTAACAGTTCACAATCCTGCTGGAAAGGCATAACAACTTGGGTTCCGCAGGGGTCTGTTTTGGAGCCGGTTCTGTTCAATGTCTTCATCAATGATTTAGACACAGAGAGTATGCTTATTATGTTTGCAGATGATCCCAAGCTGGGAGGGGTTGTGACTGCTTTGGAGGATGAGGTCATAATTCAAACCGATCTTGACAAATTGGAGAAATGGTCTGATGTCAATAGGATGAAGCTGAATAAGGACAAATGCAAAGTGCTCCACTTAGGAAGGAACAATCTGTTTCACACATACAGAATGGGAAGCAACTATCTAGGAAGAAGTACTTCAGAAAGGGAAATACGGGTCACAGTGGACCATATGCTAAATATGAGTCAACAGTGTGAAGCTGTTGCAAAAAAGCAAAGCTGATTCTGGGCTGCATTAACAGGAGTGTCGTGAGCCAGACACGAGGAGTCATTCTTCTGCTCTACTCTCTGCTGATCAGGACTCAACTGGAGTATTGTGTCCAGTTCTGGGCACCACATTTCAGGACAGATGTGGAGAAATGGGAGAAGGTCCAGAGAAGAGCAACAAGAATGATGAATGCTCTAGAGAACATGAGCTGTGAAGAAAGACTGAAAGAATTGGGCTTGTTTAGTTTGGAAAGGAAAAGACTGAGAGGGGACATGGCAGCAGTTTTCAAGTATTTAAAAGAGTGTGAGGAGGGAGAAAATTATTCTTGTTGGCCTCTGAGGACAGGACAAGAAGCAATGGGCTGAAACTGCAGCACGGGAGGTTTAGGTCGGACATTAGGAAAAACTTCCTACCTGTCAGGGTGGTTAAACACTGGAATAAATTGCTTGGGGGGGTTGTGGAATCTCCATCACTGGAGAAATTTATTTAAGAGCAGATTGGATAGACATCTATCAGGGATGGTTTAGACAGTACTGGGTCCTGCTATGAGGGCAGGGGACTGGACTCGAAGAACTCTCGAGGTCCCTTCCAGTTCTAGTATTCTATGATTCTATCTTGAGCAGTTTGGTATTGTCTGCAAATTTTGCCACCTCACTGTTTACCCCTTTCTCCAGATCATTTATGAATAAGTTGAATAGGATCAGTCCCAGCACAGACCCTTGGGGACCCCACTAGTTACCTCTCTCCATTCTGAAAACCAACCATTTATTCCTACCCTTTGTTTCCTGTCTTCTAACCAGTTACCAATCCATGAAACGACCTTCCCTCTTAGCCCATGACAATTTACTTTACTCAAGAGCCTTTGGTGAAGGACCTTGTCAAAAGTTTTCTGGAAATCTAAGTACACTACATCCACTGGATCCCCCTTGTCCACATGTTTGTTGACCCCCTCAAAGAACGCTAGCAGATTAGTAAGGCAAGATTTCCCTTTACAAAAGCCATGTTGACTTTCCCCCAACAAATTATGTTCATGTATGTGTCTGACAATTTTATTCTTGACTATAGTTTCAACTAATTTCCCCAGTACTGATGTTAGACTCCCTGGTCTGTAATTGCCAGGATCCACTCTAGAGCCCTTTTTAAATATTGGGGTGTGATGGGGTAACCCTCCCCCACACTGGATCAGAAGGGGTTAACTCCACTCTGAGGACAAGGGAGGCCACACCCCCTGTAGCCTGCTGGGCATGCTCCCACTGCTTGGGGATAAAAGAGGGCTACTCAGGGCATTTGGGGCTGACCACCGGAGGGGAAGGAGCTCACGTGAGAGTTCCTGAACAGCCCCTGCAGCAACAGAATCATAGAACCATAGAGCTGGAAGAGACCTCAAGAAATCATCGAGTCCAGCCCCCTGCCCAAGGCAGGACCAATCCCAATTAAATCATCCCAGCAGGGGCTTTGTCAAGCTGAGACTTAAACACCTCTAGGGATGGAGACTCCACCCCTCCCTAGGGAACCCATCCCAGGGCTTCCCCACCCGCCTAGTGAAATAGTTTTGCCTAATGTCCAACCTAGACCCCCCCCACTGCAACTTGGGACCATTGCTCCTTGTTCTGCCACCTGCCCCCACTGAGACCAGCCTCTCTCCAGCCTCTTTGGAACCCCCCTGCAGAGCGTTGCAGGCTGCTCTCAAATCCCCCCTCACTCTTCTCTTCTGCAGACTGAATAGACCCAGCTCCCTCAGCCTCTCCCCGTAGGTCCTGTGCTCCAGCCCTGAATCAGCCACAGAGATAACACTGGTTAGGGAGGTCACCGGACTGGGGCTGACTGCCAGAGCAGCATGCAAAGGACAGCGCAGGGCTCTGGCAGCAGTAGAAAGTGGCCCATGGCCGGGGATTGAGCTCCAGGAGCTCAGCCCATTTCGGGTGGAATCCCGCTGGGCAGGCAGCGTGCGCTATCGCTGCCAATAGGGCCCTGGGCTGGGACCCGGTGGAGTGGGAGGGTCTGGGTCCCCCTACTGCTCCCACCCCACAGCAACCCAGCTCCCAGGCTCCTCGGGAGGCCCACCTGGGAACCAGGCCTTCAAGGGCATCCGTTCCCTGAGGGAGGGAAGCTGTGTTTGGGGACTAAACTGCAGAGGCCGTATTGACCCTGATAGGGGTGCAATTACTTGTGTATTAACCCTAATATAGGTGCAAGAGATTTGTGACTAGGCCCAAGAGGCTATATTGATCCTAATAGGGGTGAATTAGACTGGTGCCCAGGCCCAAGGGGCCGTATTGACCCTAAAAGAAAGTAACGTGATTTGGGAACTAAGCCCGAGAGGCTGAGCTAGCCCCGCCATTTGGGGCTGTTCTGTGTGGGGAGCAAAGGGGTGCCCCGGACACAAGGGCACCCCATATCATGGCAGCATTCATCACTCCCTATTCCTTCACCCTGCCTCCTCCCCCATCACCTCACCCCCTCCCTCATTCCCCTCACTCCTAATTCCCTCCCTCACCCTCTCTCCCCGCCTCCTCATCCCCCTCCCTCAATCTCCTCACTCCCCATTCCTTTCCCCCACCTCTTCACCCCTCCCCCTCATTCCCCTCACTCACACCATGGGCCCTAAAGCAGTGTCTGCCTCAACACGGGCTTCATTCTCAGCCTTCTCCCAGGGCTGGGTTTCATCCTTAAAGGGCCTGTGCCCTCTCTCTCTCTCTCTCTCAAGGACCTGAGTCATGGTTTTGATTTGTTGAGGCTGCTGCAGGAATACAGCCCCACACCGGACCTGTGAACTGTGGTTTTCAACTGAGTTGGGATGTTAGCATGCACAACAGGCCCAAATCACGTGACCAAAAAGAATGAAATCGTGGGAAAGAATTATTGTGTTAAACTTTCAGTGACCCTTTGAAGTACCAGAGTTATCTTATTCAAGGCAGGGCTACCATACATCTGGTTTTTCCCGGACATGTCCTCCTTTTCACTTCTTCAATCTCCAGACATCGGGTTTTTAAAATAGCTAAAAATATCCGGATTTTTTCCCTGCATAGAGGATTGGGGAGGGGCGGCAGCACATGCTTGTGAAATTGAATGTTCGGAACCACACGCCCAGACCATTAACAGCTGCTCCGTGCATGCGCCCCATCACCTGGTGGGAAAAGTGCATGGCCATGGCGGCAGCAGCTCCGGTGAGACCCAGGGCAGGTCTGATGGGGGGGAGGGTTTGGCTCCTCCCACGGAGTCACCGCATAACCCTCCGCCCCACTGGATTGTGTCCTCAGCTCTGGGGGAGGGGTGGGTGCATTGGATTAGAGCAGGTGGTCTGGGGGTACCTGGCTCTAGGGGAGGGGAAGGGTATTGGGTTGGACTGGGGGGCTGAGGGGTGGCTGTTCTGGGGGAGGGCAGGGGCACTGGGTTAGAGCAGGGAACTGGGCATTAGAACTTCTGGCAGTGGGGCTGTGGGTTAGATTTGGGGGTTCCAGTCTCTGCTCTGGGAGGACTGTGGGAGCTGGTGCTGGGTGGGGCGGGCAGGGGCAAGGCAGCGATTCTAGGAAGCAGGATTCCTGGTTCCTGTTCTAGCCCTGCCACTTCTCCCCTTAGTGCCTTTAACTTCATGCCCCAGCCAGCAGCCTCCCTGGCCCCCTCTCTCCTCCTGGCTCCGCAGCAGCCTGGGCTGCCGGCTGGTTGGAAGTGCCACTGGAGCCCATGCTGCCGTGTGCCTCGGGCACCAGCGTCCCCTTGCACCATGAGAGCCAGCGGGGGCAGCAGCAGACCTGGCAGCACCAAGGTGGCAGCCAGAGCCCCGAGCTTGGTGTGTGCGGGGACGAGTTTGCCGGCTCCCGAGCCCGGCCGCCTGTGCGAGTGGAGCAGCCGCCGCCGCCGCCGCAGCAGCACCAGCAGGCACCGGAGAAGCGGCAGCAGAAAGCCCAGCAGCAGCAGCTGGCATCCAAGCAGCCACAGCTCCCACGCTCGAGTCGCCACAGCGGACAGCAGCAGCATCTGGGCCTCCCCAGTGAAGCCAGCCCACCCGCCCCCGCAGCAACAGCACCCTGGGTAAGGCACAGCCCAGCCACCGCAAGGGGGTGGGGGAGGTGGGCTCAGCCAGCGAGCCTGGGGACCCGTCGTCTCTGTTGGCGCAACACGGGGTAAAAACAGCAGGATTAGCACTGTCAGTCAGTCAGTCTGTGATTCAGTGTCTTTTCTGAGTGTGCACCGGACACTTTTCTGCATTGTATTCTACTTTGTGTACTCTCTGTTACTCGTTGTATATATAGAGCAGAGTTGTTGACTCGAGTCCACGACTTGAACTCGAGTCCGACTTAAGTCGCCTAGGTGACTCGACTTGAGACTCAACTCGGGTTCATTGTTTGTGACTTGAGACTCCACTTGGCCTTGACAATGACGACTTGAAGACAACACTGGTATAGATATGTAGTCCCCTTACTAAAGATGCCTCTCTTTATTTTCTGGGAAGATTCTGTGTGCTGCAATCCAGCCCCAGAGACCACATTTCCCTTGAGGAAACCAAGAAGGAAGTTGTCTTTGGTTGTGGGATCGGTAAACCTCATCCCACGAGGCATAACGGGGAGGTCAACAAAGGCCTTTGATGTCGACCGCGGAGCATCCAGACTAGCGCACTGTGCCGACAAACAGCTGGTCCGCACAGCGCGGCAGCCATTTTAATTTAAATGAAGCTGCGATTATTTAAAAATCACTGCTTCATTTCCCTCTGCCTACAAACCTAATCTATATGGCTCTGTCGCTGGAGCTATGAAGTCTAGATGTGACCAGAGAGGTAGAGAGGCCAACCCAGTGAACCAGAGCTGCTGCCTAGCTTGGACCCACATACACACCGCCTACAGAGAATCTCCACTACAGCTGCAGTTCTTCAAGCGTGCCCACGCAAGCAAGAGTCTGGGACTCTGAGTCCAGGGGTGTGCACACTCTGGGGTAGGATCAATATTGGCAGTGCAAATGGCAGCTAGGTAAGTTCCTTTTACTTCTGTGTTATTAACACTTAATTTGTTAAACCCTGTTTCTTTAAGTGGTTAAGTAAAGGTTGTTCATTCTTATGTAATCTATTAGATGTATATGATTTATGATTTGTAGTTGTTCTGGAGTTAGATCCAGATTATTGCTGGAATGAGTTTATTCCTGGAGACTCTCAAGGCACACCAGTAAGTGTGCACAGGGCCAGCCAGGTGGAGGCACTGCCATTGTACATTCTTTATGAGCAAGGGACAGCAGCAAGGGGGTGGATAGGGCTTTCCCCAAGTAAACAACATCACCACTGCGGTACTCAGGATCTCCTGTTATGTCAAGACTGTCAAGAGCCCTGGCACACCTGTGAGTGTGACCTGCTCCCGAGTAACCCGGGGAGGAAAAAGGGGGTTACAGATATAACACATCAATATAATGTGAGTTGGTAACTACTGATACAGACACCCCCCTCTCAGGGGTGTCCTCTTTCTGAAAGTTCAGATGTGGTGACCCTAATTTAAGGTATGAGCTGAAGTGGTAGAAATGAAACATTTCTAACTGGGCAGCAGTGTAGAAAATAATTGACTAATTACATTTGTTTACTGTATTATAAAACACGGCTTCATCTGGCCTTAGCAAAACTCTAACGTTGGCACTGACAGCCCACGTGTTGGTAAAGGGTATAAAAAGTACATTCTTAGGGGGTTATTGCTAATACCTGACAGGCCAAGCCAGGGTTCACCAGATGCAATCTAAGCACTCCTGCGCTTAGCCAGGCTGTAAGCATCTTGGTCAAATGTTTCTAAGTATGTTGTTCCTGTGCAAATGCAGTAAATTGCTCATTTGGGCTTTTAAGGCACAGTTAGAGCAACTGTAGAAATACCATTTGACCTAAGATGGAACGAAGCAGTGTAGGGTGAAACTGGGGTTAGGGTGGTAGCCCAAATTAATAATAATTCTAACAGAACTGGTGACCTTGACAGGACTCATGACCTTAGTTTACATTCTTCAGAACCTGCAGGGAAAGGGAGAGAGATGGATCCTCAGGCCAATATTGATTTTGCTCCTAAAGAAAAATCCAGTTAAGTGAGGGGAATAGAGGGAGGCACTCGGGCTACACATATGAAGGAATGCCTGGCAGAGCGCTGCAAGCGCCACTGACACTAAACCTGTGGGGCACTTGGAGAGCATTGTAATTGTAGCCAAAAAAAGGGGGCAAAAAATCACAAGAAGCCCAGAAATCAGCTGAGAAATGTGTCATGGGAGTTAAGTGGTTTGAGGAAAGGGGGAGGGGGGATGTGATGCTGCAACAACTCAACATTCCTAGGCACTAGATCCAGGGTGTCCAATATGCCGGCCACTAGCCACGTGTGGCTATTTGGCCAGTTGAGTGTGGCTAGTCGATTACAGCAGCAGCCACTCTAGTGGCTACTGCTTCAGCACTGGTTGGACCTCGCAGCCCTAGATACTTACATAGCCACATTCCTGAAGGGTGGTGCCACGGACCCCAATACCAAGCTAGGGTATAATCGCACTGTGTGAAGATGGTTCAGGGGCGCACAGCCCCTCTTAGCGATCAGGTCAGGGAGACAGGCTGATGAATAGCCGTGTGTTCCCCAAACTACCACGGAGAAGATGAAGGGGGTAAGTAGCCATGTGAGAGGGTCAACGCATGAACTGTTTGTACCAATGGACTAGCAGACTTGCCGGGTGGGGCTCAGTTCCCTCAGGGCAGGGGGCTGGGTGCGGGAGAGTCAGGGCAGGGGCTTGGGGGTGTGGTGGGCTCAGCACAGAGAGCTGTGAGTGTGGGGGATGCAGGAATCAGGGAAGGGGGAAGGGGACTCAGGGGAGGGGGCTGGGTGGTGTGGGGGGCTCAGGGGAGGGGGCTGGGTGGTGTGGGGGGCTCAGAGGAGGGGGCTGGGTAGTGTGGGGGGCTCAGGGGAGGGGTTAAGTGGTGTGGGGGGGCTCGGGGGAGGGGGCTAGGTGGTGTGGAGGACGCAGGGGAGGGGGTGCCTAGCAGCTTTCTCCTGGTCCAGCCGGGGATGGCAGGGGCCGTGCAACCATCCTCCATTGCTCCTTGGGGCTGGCCGAGGGCGGGGGGCAGCTCACCCACGGGTGCTCCTGGGGCTTGCCTGGGGGCCATGCACCCTGTCCACCAGCTGCTCCCTGGGTCCAGCTCAGAGCAGCAAGAGAGACCGTGCAGGCTGCTCCCCAGGGCTGGCTCCGAGTGAAGGGGCCACACGGCAAGTTCGGCAGCTGCACCCAAGGCAGGGGCCCTTGCTGCCCCTCTGTGTCATTTGTGAGTAGCACTGTCTGCTACCGCACCCTCCCTTGGCATTTCACACGGAACAGCCCCTTCCAGGCACCTCCCACTGTCCACCCACCCCTGACCTGGCTTTCAGTGAGGAGAAGAGGAAGGTGCACAGCAAATTTGTTGTCCTAGCTCATCCCATCGCGGAGGAGTACTTGACCAAGACGACTGACGGGTGCACAGACAGACGGACGGAGGCACAACGTACCATAGGGGTCGCAGAGGGGCTGTCTTTGTCTGGCTAAGGGGGAAGGGACAGTTCCACGGTTCACTGAGCTGGTCTATTGTAACAGGTATCCACGTGCTGGTGGCCCTGCAGAGTCTATGGGGCACTAGGACTGTGCTTCAGCTACAGTAACCCTTTGCCACTGGGCCGAGTCAGTGGCCTTTTGGGGCAGTTTGACTGAAGTCTGCGGTGTCGGCTGGGACAGCCCATAGAGAGAACACATGGAGGCGGCCGACTGTTGAAAACAGGTCGCTAGTATTATTTAGCATTTAATCCTTTGGGGTCGAGAGGGTTTTTAGGAAGTGCAACAGCTATTAAATAAGGACCAGGGAACGTAATGGTGGGTGTGGCAGGAGTGGCCGGAGCCAGGCGAGGCAGAAGGGTCCCTACCTGCCTTTTCAGTAGCAGCACAGCGGCTAGAAAAGCGGCTAGAAGAGCTGCGGGAGACGAATGCAAAATTGAAAAGACAGGGAACTCCAGAGCCACACAAGGGGGATGTGGAAGAAGAAGGCAGCGCCTGTGAGAGGGGATTTATAGACACTGTCAGCACAAGCAAACTGTTCTGCTGCATCTGACCCGATTAACAGGACTGTCTGGCAAATAAGGGGCCAGGGTTGTACTAGGTGAGAAATGTGAACTTGAACCCCCTGTCCTGAGCCTCTCACATCCCCAAACTCCTGCACTCCCACATCCCCAGTCTTCTGCCACAACACTTCTGCCCCATCCACATACCACAAATCTGTGTCCTGAGCCCATCGTACTCCCAGCCTCCCTGCCCTGAGCCCCTCACACACCCCAACCCAAACTCCTGCACCCTCACATCCACAAGCCTGTGGCTTGCTCAGCACCCCAACCCTCCACCTAACCCCAACACTCCCCAGCCTGGAGCACCGTCCCCGAGCCAGCATCCCCTCCTCCACCTCCTCCTGCATCCAAATTCCCTCCCAGAGCTTGCACCTCTCACCCCTTTCCACACTGAAATCCCTCATTCCCACCCAAAAGCCCATACATCTAGACTGCAGGAGTTTTTTCCGGGATTCCAGAGGTATCCTGGAAAAACTCTTCCACGTCCAGGGATGCGTTTGTGCTCCTGCTTTTTTTAGCGGAAGAGCAAACATGCTCTTTCTGTAACTCCTGTATTCCTTGTTCCATGAGAAGTAAGGAGGCTTCCGAAAGACGGGGTTTTTCTGACATTTGGCCCAGTCTAGACAGAATCAGAAAAAAAAGTGGCAGTGTAGCCATACACGGAGAGTGTATAAGGGCTAGGGATCGCAAGTGATGGAGAGGAGGAGAAAAGAAAGGGCGGGGCTTCAAAGAGGGGGGTGAAGTTTTGGGGGAAGGATGAGGTGGTAGATCTTGGCTTGTTTTGACATTTAAAAAGTGATCTTGGGCGTAAAAAGGTTGGAGACCACTGCTCTACCGGGTGGGTCGGGGGGGGGGGGGTCCCTACGCCCCCGCTGACTGGCTCCGCCAATGTGAGTCTGAACCTGACTGAGATGGGTCACTAGTTCCCCCTCACTGGGGCTCCCACCTAGACACTCTGCAACCAGGCAGCAAGTCCTAGGCTCTCCCCAGCCCCCACCACTCAGCCCACTGGCCAGGCCTCCGCTGCTCCCGTCCCTTTCCCGGTGTCTGTCTTGTCTGCACCTGAGTGCGGCCACTTCCCCCTCCGGCCTGGCTTGGCACCAGCTGGGGAGCCCTGAGCCTGCAGGGGAAAGAGGCTCCTGGCCAGCCCAGCGGCTCCAGAAGCAGCAATTTCAGGGGAACTCCTGCTTGGCCCTGCAGCGCTGCGCTGCACCATGCTTAGCTCAGATGGCCCTGGGGACGATTTCCCTTCGAACCGCAGGCATGTCTCCTCCGGGAACCATTTCCAGGGATTGGCGCTGGAGCACAGCTGGGAGAAAGTTCCC
The DNA here is from genome assembly GCA_032595735.1 of Pelochelys cantorii. Taxonomy (NCBI): domain Eukaryota; kingdom Metazoa; phylum Chordata; order Testudines; family Trionychidae; genus Pelochelys; species Pelochelys cantorii. The sequence continues at coordinate 3,000,808 of CM064328.1, forward strand.
GGGGATGGCAGGAGAGGCACCTTGCTGCCAGCTGACCCTCCAGCTGCATGGCCAGTCCCTGCTCCCAAGCTAGGGGCCCCTCCCCATCTCGAGGAAGAGTCTGGACAAATGTTACGTGGGGCAGCACCAAGTCTTGCCCCCACGCCTGTTCATGGTGGGGTGAAGCTTTGGCTGAAGCTTTGCACATCAGAGCCAGGCAGAGAAACCTTCAGCTTGGACAGTTCCTGTCTGGCCAAGTTTAAAGCACCTGGAAATGCTTGGCCCTGATCACTGGGGGCAGCCCCACCCCCACCTGTAAGACTAGAGTCTGGTGTATTCTGATGGCCTTTGTCCTACCAGCTGGCTCCTGTGTCCACTGGGCTGTGCTAACACCAGCCCCCTCTCCCCATTGCACCCTCCTTCTTGGCCCACGTGCCCCCTCTGCCCTGGCAGCTCGGATCTGAGGCTCCCCAAAGCCAAAACGGTACCTTCCAGCCCCAGAGTGCCCAGGTCTCTGCTCGGTGCTGCGCCTGCTCTGCTCTCCCCTCGCTCACAGGGCAGGACTGCACGGCTACTTATACAGCAAAGGCTCAGCCTCGGCAGCTTGCCAGCACGGGTTGCTGATTTCCTATAAAGCACAGTCTGCAGGGGAAGGGAAGCAGAGATGGGCACTTTGCCTGAAGATGCTGGGAGGGGATCCAAGCCACTGGATCCCTGCTGTTTGAACCTCTGTGGGTCTCCCCAGGCTCCAGCTCTGGCAAATGTCCCATCAGTGACTCAGTCTGCAAGTAGCCATTCACCTTCCCGCCCATGAGAAGCAGCCCTGACCCGCAAGTGAGCTCCGTACTTAAGCACGTCCTCTGCCAGAATCCCACCAGGCCTGTGAGCCCTCTGGGCTCCCTCCTCACTGCCCCAGCAGCCATGAGGTCCTTGCCCACATTCTAAACTCTCCCCGCTCGTCACTGAGCCACACGAGCTCACAGAGAGCAGAGCATCCGGAGCAAACCAAACACCCTGTGCACGACGCCCCTCGCCCCCAGCTCGCCTTGTCTGCACCGAGGCACGTGCTACAGAAACCACCTGGCCTGTCAGTGCAGCCACATCACCCTCTGTGTCTCTCCCCCAGTCCCCCTTCCGCCACCGCCATCCGCAAACTCCTGGTCTTCACTGCCGAGGCTCTTTGTGGCCTGTCCCTGCCCAGCCTTTCGTCGCTCGCACGGTAACATACCCCCAAGCCCGCACTCGCTCCGCCACTATTGGTGTCAGCCACACACGGTGTCTTTGTTGGGGTGTGTCAGGGCTAAATAAGGGGTCTTGGTAACTGGGATCATGGTGAATGGGCATGGCCCAGGCAGACCCTGTGTCTGTTGGTTTACAGACTGGGTTTGATCCCGCCATCCTTGCTTGCTCAGCACAGCTGTGCCTTGTCATGAATGCTCTGCGTGCTCCCCTCCTTCCCTCCATGCCTGTCCCCCTTCGCGCTGAAGTCTGAGTCAGGGTCACCCTCCTTTCCCCTGCGAGCTGCTGATTTACAGAGTTCTGTGATGTGAGAACTGCTTAGATCAACTAAAAAGTTGTAAACGGCAAACAGGGGCAGGTACAATGTTCAGGGGGGGACTGGCCCAGCGGGATACCGGGAATTTCCCGGTGGGCCGGCGGCCAAAGGGCCGGCCGGCGGCTGCCAGAGGAGGAGGGGGATAAACCCGGCAAGCTGCTCCTGGGAGCGGCTGCCGGAGTTTGGGCCCTGCACAGCCCTTTTTCCCCCCCACCCCTCCCCACTCCAGAGGCTTAGTGAAGGGGGCGGCGGGGGGGGCTAGGGCGTGCCAGGCCGGGGTGGGAGCGGAGCCTGACGCTTAGATCAGCGAGCCTGCAGCTGGGTCACATGGTGCCGCCCAGAACATGGTGAGCAGAGGCAGCCGGCAGGAGCAGCCGCTTTTAAAAGTAAAAGGAGGCCGGTTCCTCTGGTGCCTGGCTCTGCAGGAGGGAGATTTGGTTGGGGGGGGGGGGCGCTGGCTGAGGTTGCCTGACTCTGAGGGAAGGGGATTTGGTTGGGGGGGCACTTAGGGGTGCCTGGCTCTGGCATCAGCTGGTAGAAAACCTGCCAGTCTCCAGCAGCAGCCCCTGGTCGGGCAGGCCAGGGCCAAGGGGCATGGAGCAGAGGGTGGGGGGCCAGAGGTGTGTAATGGCAGGCAATGGCAGGGGTGGCGTACAAGTGGGGGGTGGATCTTGGGAGGAAGAGGTAGCTCAGGAGCATTTTGGGGGGGTGGGACAGTGTGTGTGGGTGGCGGGGCCTTGGGGCAAGAACAGCAGGGTGGGGGATCACAGGTTTGGGTGCTTGTGCCCCTCAACCCCACTTTTTGGACACTTCTGTGACTCCGGGCTAGGAGAGCCGGGCCCGCCCCGGAGCAGTCCCCAGCCCAGGCAAGGGACAGCACGTGTTAAGGACCCGGAGTAAAGCAATGGCTTGGTTGGTGAGGAAGCGAGAAGATCTTTGTCATTTGTGAACTCCGCCCGCAAGTGCTGGGAGCGGAGGCGTGGGGAGCCCCCTTCCCCGTACGCTGAATTTGCCAGTGAGCCGCCACCTGGCACCTGGTTCCCTGCCCACTGACTTTCAGCCTCTCACCTGTCTGTCACTGGACCACCTCCCCTGATTTCATATGGACACAAAGCGCTGTCAAGCAACTGACGGCACCATCCGCCCACTGGATCGGTACCAAGCCTACGTGACCAAGGCAAGGCTAATCCTCGCCAGCCCTCGCTCCCCCCATTGGTAGCACTCAGAGGACTTTCCTAAGGAGGCCCGCATTGTTGCCATTTTACAGCTGGGGAGACTGAGGCACAGTGGGGGCTGCGACATGCCTGAGGTCCCACACCAGGCTGGACTAGAAGCTCAGTTTCCAGTGGTTCAGGGGCTGGCTAAAAGGATAGCAAAGATGTGACTGCAGTACAGGCCGGCATAACCTGGCTCACTGTAATCTGGCTAATGTGGGGAACAACTGCTGGGTGGGGGGGTTTCAGCAATCACGCCCTGGCTAGCTTGTGCTGTAATCAATCCGCTCCTGCTCAAAGGAGACAGTCCTGGGAGCTGCCCGCCGGTGAACAGTGCAGCCCAACTATTGGGGGCAAACCCCCTGCCCCTGCTTCTCCCATCTGCTCAGCCCCACCCCCAGACATGCTGAGTCCTGTGGGGGGTATGCTTCAGACCTAGCCAATTCACTCCCCTCGTGCCATGACACCTGCCTAGAGGCACCACAGGGCAGCCCTGGCACCCCACAGTGTGGGAGAGAACAGGGCCTGACCTGACCCCCAGTTCAAGGGTTCCACTTGAGGGAGGGGCCTGGCACCAAAATCCCACTGGTGCACAGGAGGCTACAGGACCCCTCTAGGGGGTGCTGGCTCCGGTTCAGTCCTCGGGCAGGGGGCACAGGCTGGCTCACGGAGGTATGGATGGGCTCTGGGGACCCGTTCCCTCTAGGGGGCACCGGCCCCTATCTTACCCCATGTGGGCAATATAGAATCCCAGAATACCAGAGCTGGGAGAGGCCTCGAGAGGTCATCAAGTCCAGTCCCCTGCCCTCACGGCAGGACCAAGCACCCAGGGCTACTCAAAACATGGCTCATTGGCCGCATGCTGCCCGTGGCCGGTTTGTTTGCGGTCTGCGGTGCAGTTTGGGTTTGTGTGGGGATCAATACGCGGCCGGTGGGTGGAAGACAAAACAAAACAGTAGTTAACGTAATGATCTTCGGTTGAGATGTGTAGTTAAATTCTTGGACTGTCATTGCTTGTGAAAAATGCTGTTATATGGGTGGAAATGGGGTAAATGTTGCTATTTTATTAATAGTGAAACTGACGTAAATGGGGCCTGTGTGTTGTGTAGTCTTGCCTTAAGCTTTGTATTCATGCCCATCAGCGTGAAAGAAGGTATTTGCATTTATATTTGCTTGTATATGGGTATTTCTACACAGCAAAGCTATTTCGAAATAACTTTCCTAGCGTCTACACAAGCCAACTGCTATTTCAAAATTAATTCGAAATAGCGGAGGGCTTATTTCGAAATGGGTAAACCTCATTCCACAAGGAATAGTGCCACTTTCGAAATTGCTATTTCGAAATAATCGCTGTGTAGACACTTATTTCGAAATAGGGGCTCCAGCCCTTCCCAGGGTGCCCTGCTGGCTGCCCTGGCCACAAGGTAACTCACTCAGACGGGACGTTTAAACCGTTCATTGGCTTGGGAAATGGGTCCGCCCTCTTGTTTGTGTGAAAACAACAAGGGAGCCTCCATTTTGGACAGACTTGTTGCTTGCCCAGGGAACAGGTGGGAAGATGGGGAAAGAGCTGGAAGGTGTTGAGCAAACAGACTGATAACTGAGCGGCTTTGCACACAGCACATAACAGGCAGTGCTGTTTTCAGTAATAGGCAGCACTTCTGAGAATTAGAGCCAGGGTAAGAATGAAAGAGAAACCACAATCAGAAATCATTGACTCCTCGCTTAGAAGCTCTGCACGGCAGGGGGCACCCCCTGGCAATGAGGGTGCTCCAGGGGCCAGAGAGGTACGAGACCAGGAGCAGGCATTCCACGAGGAGTAACAGTTAATCCGAACTAAGGATTTAGTTCGGATTAACTTTAAACTGCCACATGTAGCTGCGGGCAGTTCGTTCGAACTAAGGGGGATTTAAGAATGGCGGCCGGACGGGAACATGCAAATAAAGCCCGGGATCTTTAAATCCCGGGCTTCATTTGCAACTCGGTTGCCTGATTTGCCTACCTAGCTCGAATTAATGAGCTAGTGTAGACATACCCCCAGAGAAGACAGCAGCACACTAGCCAAGGTGTTTCTAGGGATGTGAAAGATTAACCAGTAAACATCACCCCTAACAGGTGATGCTTACTAGCTCCAGTTAATTGGTGGGTGCTGGAGCACCTCTCTGCCCACTGTGAGCTCTTGGATGGAAATTATCTGGACCTGCTCATTTAACAATCGCTAACTTTAGTAGCTACTGTATAACAGTAGTCCTTCCATTCTACTCCTTTTCGGCATTGTCTTTGATAAAGGTACCATTTCCATCTAGTAATGGTCCAATGCCACTGTCAGGATTCATTCTCTCTGAATATACTCAAAACCCTCCTTCGTATTGTCCTTAACCATAGTGGCCGCATGGGAACTCTTTACTTCCCTTATCAATTTTCTACAATTCTTACCTTATGCTGGGAAATGATCAGCCTCAAAAGGGCACAGCCTAGTACTGTAGATCCACACAGAGAAATACTGGGGTCCTATATAGGACTGCTCATCAGGACATCTCAAAAGGCTATAAAGTTTATGTTACAAATGGGGAAAATGAGGCTGTCATGTAACAAGTATCTGGGTGCACTGTTGAGAGGGTCAAATCAGGGCGGATTGCAGAGCTGTAATACACTGCCCTCTTAAAAGTCTCTGGAGTACATCGTGCGTAAGGACGAGTCAACAGATCCTTCAGGGCCCTCCGTCCCTAGCAGGGATGCTTCTGAAGTCAAGAGCAGGAGTGAAGACAAAGATGGAGGAACCCTCAGGATCCTTTTATAATCTTATAAATCTTTTATAATATTTAAAAAGGGCTCTAGAGGCGATCTGGGCAACTACAGACCGGTAAGTCTAACTTCAGTACCAGGCAAATTAGTCGAAACAATAGTAAAGAATAAAATTGTGAAGCATGTAGAAGAACATAATTTGTTGGACAAAAGTCAACATGGTTTCCGTAAAAGGGAAATCCTGTCTTACTAATCTATTAGAGTTCTTTGAAGGGGTTAACAAACATGCGGACAAGGGGGATCCAGTAGATATAGTATACTTAGATTTTCAGAAAGCCTTTGACAAGGTCCCTCACCAAGGGCTCTTGTGTAAATTACATGGCCATGGGATAAGAGGGAAGGTCCTTTCTTGGATTGAGAACTGGTTAAAAGACAGGAAACAAAGGGTAGGAATAAATGGTAAATTTTCAGAATGGAGAGGGGTAACTAGTGGTGTCCCCCAAGGGTCAGTCCTGGGACCAATCCTGTTCAACTTATTCATAAATGATCTGGAGAAAGGGTTAAGCAGTGAGGTGGTAAAGTTTGCAGATGATACCAAACTGTTTAGGATAGTCAAGACAGAAGCAGACTGTGAGGGACTCCAAAAAGATCTCACCAAACTGAGTGATTGGGCAACAAAATGGCAAATGAAATTTAATGTGGATAAGTGTAAAGTAATGCACATCGGGAAAAATAACCCCGACTTTACGTACAGTATGATGGGGGCTAATGTGGCTACGACAAATCAGGAAAGAGATCTTGGAGTTATCGTGGACAGTTCTCTGAAAACTTCCACACAGTGTGCAGCGGCGGTCAAAAAGGCAAATAGGATGCTAGGAATTATTACGAAAGGGATAGAAAATAAGACCCAGAATATCTTACTGCCCCTGTATAACACTATGGTACGCCCACATCTTGAATACTGTGTACAGATGTGGTTTCCTCACCTCAAAAAGATATTCTGGCCTTGGAAAAGTTTCAGAAAAGGGCAACTAAAATGATTAGGGGTTTGGAACAGCTCCCATATGAGGAGAGGTTAAAGCGACTGGGACTTTTCAGTTTAGAAAAGAGGAGACTGAGGGGGGATATGATAGAGGTCTATAAAAGCATGAGTGGTGTGGAGAGGGCTAATAAAGAAAAGGTATTTATTAGTTCCCTAAATAGAAGAACTAGAGGACACCAAATGAAGTTAATGGGTAGCAGGTTTTAAACTAATAAAAGAAAGTTCTTCTTCACACAGTCAACCTGTGGAACTCCTTGCCAGAGGAGGCTGTGAAGGCTAGGACAATAACAGAGTTTAAAGAGGAGCTAGATAATTTCATGGAGGTTAGGTCCATAAAAGGCTATTAGCCAGGGGATAAAATAGTGTCCTTGGCCTCTGTTTGTCAGAGACTGGAGAGGGATGGCAGGAGACAAATCGCTTGATCATTGTCTTCGGTCCACCCTCTCTGGGGCACCTGGTGTTGGCCACTGTCGGCAGACAGGATACTGGGCTAGATGGACCTTTGGTCTGACCCAGTATGGCCGTTCTTATGTTCTTATGTTCTTATGGAGGAACCCTCAGGATCCTTTTATAATCTTGCCCGTGCAGAGGGAAAATCCTTTGTTCTCCGGAGTGATGGAACCTCCCAAAATGGAGCTGATCACATGATCAACAAACCTGCCTGTGGCCTTTTAGGCAGGAGCCCTGGGGTACCTGCTCGTCCCCCTGGTGTTTACTGGCAACACTCAAGGGCCATTGTTCATGCAGCTTCTCTCCACACTGAGTAACCTCCCCTCCCAAGAGGTGGGTGACGCCTGCTGCTGCGGCCCAGGCACAAACATTTAACATCCCGGTACAGAGCCCATCCCCAGAACCTCACATACACAAGTCCCCATGCGTGTGAGTAGCACCCAGAGAATAAGCAAAACATCAGCTCTCACTAGGCACCGCCCTTGGCCACTTTGCACAGAATTTGGAGCAAACACACACCAGGGGGTGCAACAGTGATCTGCATGTTCCTACTAAAATCCAATAACGTGACTCCCCCACCCCAAACTGAGGCAGGAAGGGAGGCCAGTGACATCACTGAGGGCATCTCAGCCTGGGGGAAGAGGCTTGTATCGCCCCTGTCACTCAGGCCAATGTCTCAGCTCTGATTGGCTGGCTGTTTCCAGCCAATAGGAGCTGGGAGATTGGCTGAAGTCAGTTCTTACTGGCCAGTTGTTTCAGGCCAATAGGAGCTGAGGACTGGGCTGGGGGGGGGGCAAGGAGATCGCAGGAAGCCTCCCCCTCCCTGCAGAACAGAGAAAGCAGGGACTGTGGTTTAAACTTCAACAGCTGCATGTGCTGGAGGGTCCCGGCGGGGGGTCTGTGGGCCAGATCCGGTGGTTTGGCAGGCCGGATCCGGCCCCCGGGCTGTATTTGGCCCAGGTCTGGGATAGACCCTGATGGGGAGGGGGGGGGAAGGGGCAAATCCCCAATCCTGTGCTTCTGGCAAGGGCACCAAGTGGCATTTGTAACCGTCTTTGCGACCGATGCCCTTGGGGTAACACTGGCCAACAAAATGTTGAGAAATGCAAAGTAATGCACATTGGAAACAACCCCAACTAGACGCAGAAATGCTGGGATCTGAATTACCTGTTACCACTCCAGAGAGAGATCTTGGAGTCACTGGGGGTAGTTCTCTGAAAACAGCCGCTCCGTGTGCAGCAGCAGGGGAAAATCAAACAGCACGTTAGGAATCATGAAGAATAAGATAAAATATCTTATTGCCCCTGTCTAACTCCATGGTACACCCCCCTCTTGAATACTGCGTGCAGGGAAGGGGAGTAACACTTGGAACAACCAGAGAGTTTCAGTCTTTTTCTTTGGGATTTCTTCTCCAGAGTCATGAGCAAAGGGTTCTAAACAGAAGGACGCCCCTCGAAACAGTGGGTCCCAACTGCCTGTCACCTTCCCAGCTCCTGCACCAGCTGGGTATGGAGAGCTCACATCTTCCCTTCCCTAGCTTCCACCACAGACACTGCCGCTCTGCCTTATTTCCGCCCATCCCACTGGTGATCACCCACCTGCCAGGCAGGGCTCTGGATTAATCTCTCGGGCGCTGCAGTTACTAGAGTGCTGTTCTAGCCCGTCACTGGGAGAAAGTGTTTTCTCAGTTTACTCTGTTGGAGAAGAGCTTGAAGTCCAGTCACTAGAACAGTCTTGGTGTGAGCTATAGTGGGTAGTGGTGGTTCCTTGCTGCTTTTTCTTAACTGCATAGGCCAAATCTCTGTATGACATAGAATCATAGAATACTAGGACTGGAAGGGACCTCGAGAGGTCATCGAGGTCCTGCTTCAGGTCCCATCTCCCATCTCCTGCTTCAGGTCTCATCGTGGCCCATGAAAGTAGAGGGCCTTTTTCTGTAGCCATATTGGAAGGCCTAAACCCTAAGGCCTTCATCTCCAGCCAGATAGAAAGAACAGCAGCCATTAGCTGAAAACCAGGAAGTGACATTACATTACAGTTACAATTACATTACATTGGTGTGATAACAGGCTGTAAAGAAGGAGACCCCACCCTAATGGCACCCAATAGCATCAGATAAAGAAACAGATATCAAGATGGTTAAAGAAAACAGAGGTAGGGACACCCTTCCTATCCAGCCAGGCTGATAGCCATTGATGGACCTAACCTCCATGAATTTATCTAGCTCTTTTTTAAATCCTGTAAAAGTCCTGGTCTTCACAACCTCCTCTGGCAAGGAGTTCCACAGGTTGACTGTGCACTGCATGAAAAAAAACTTCCTTTTTTTTTGTTTTAAACCTGCGACCTATTAATTTCATTCAGTGACCCCTAGTTCTTATGTTATGGGAACAAGTAAATAACTTTTCCTTATTCACTTTCTCCACACCAATCATGATTTTATAGACCTCTGTGATGGGGTGCCACGGCCCCGCACTCTAGAAGCACGTACGCCGGCCCGACACGGAGGGAGGCCAGCTGAGGCACGCACATGCGTGGCATGCTCAGGCGCCGTAGAACAACTGGGACGGGGGGAAGGTGGAGCGCAGGTGCGGTGTGTTCACCAGAATGGAGCCAGCTGATGGGGGCAGCGCCCGGGCGTGACGTGACGCCAGGGCACCGAGTTTAAAAAGGGGGTGTAGTAAGTTGAGGGTCAGTAACATGGAGTCAGCAGGCCTGAATAGAGGCCTGTGACATGAAAACAGAAACAGGCCTTGCAATCTAGTGAGCAAGACTTTGGTTCAGTAACACAGGAGCCAAGAAAGAGGCCCTACTGATAACTGTAATTGTGTAAGTTAGGTCAGGGAGGCGCTGGGTACAGACTGTAAGCCAAAGGGGAGTTACGGAACATCTTAATAAGAAATGTCTTGGTACAAAGACTCCCTAAAAACTCAACAGAGGGTGGTAACCCGGTACGTAAAGAAATGATGTAAGTTGTTTGTACCTGTCTATAAAAGGACACCGCAAAGGGTGCTCTCCAGCCGACCTTGGGGGGGGCGCACTAGGCGCCTGAACGGCAGGTGTCATTGCCTGAACTTACAGAATGGGCAGTAGCTTAACTTTGACTGACTGCTGTTAATATCTGATATACGGCAATAGGCCTGCCCGGTGTTGGTACCTTGTCAACATGGGCCATAGTGCCCAGTGGTGTAACATTGCACTGATCTCTGTTACCAACTGCTAGAGCTTCGCATCTGACAATAAACCTGCTCGATTGATTTCAAACCTTGCCTGCATCTGTTGTTTCCGGGGCCTCTCAGAGATCTCCTGTGTTGACCCAAGTGCACGGGGTCTAACACTCTAGATAAAGGGAGCACCGATTGTTACGCACGCAGCTGAAAGTTTATCATCACCGACGGAGTAGAGGTCCTGTCAGGAGCGCACCAAGACGACCCTGACCAGACCGACGCTGGTACTGACAGTTCAGACCACCGAAGGTACCGAGGTACGAAGACACCGAGGTACGACAGGGGTCAGCGTCCGTGAAAAAGGGGGAGAGAGAAGTCCTGAGATGGGAAGATCAGAAGGGAGCCAGGTAAAGGGGAGAAGCAGCAGCCCAGGGCAGGGCATTCATAGAATCATAGGTCCATAGAGCTGGAAGAGACCTTAGAAGGTCATCAAGTCCAGCCCCCTGCTCTAGGCAGGACCGATCCCAACTAAATCAACCCAGCCAGGGCTTGGTCAAGCCGAGACTTAAACACCTCTAGGGATGGAGACTCCACTACTTCCCTAGGGAGCCCATCCCAGTGCTTCCCCACCCTCCTAGGGAAATAGTTTTTCCTAATATCCAACCTGGACCTCTCCCACCACAACTTGAGACCATTGCTCCTTGTTCTGCCATCCATCACTACTGAGAACAGCCTCTCTCCATCCTCTTTGGAACCTCCCTTCAGGAAGTTGAAGGCTGCTCTCAAATCCCCCCTCACTCTTCGCTTTTGTGTTTGTGAGTAGTGAGGCTTTAGAGAGGGAGTTCTCCAGGTAGAGGAGAAGCAGATACAGGACTCTTGAGGGAAGCGTGTGTTGTGTTTGGGGCTTCTTGCTGTGTGCTGAGCTTGTGTTTGTGAGTGAGGGTTGGTGTGTGTTCTTTTTTTGTTTTTGTTTGTTTTTTCCCCTGTGTTTGTGAGTGAGGCTTTTTTTTCCCACTTCCCCTTTGCCCTCCCCCTCCCCTTCATGGAGTGTGTGCTGTGATTGGCAGGTGGAAACTGTTGGCTTCTAATTAAAGTTTGAATTCTAGACGCCTCTGCTGATTGGCTGAGCCTTGGTAGGGGGAGGTACTTTCAGGCACTCCAGGGCTTTATAAGGCAGTGGGCAAGCGACCAAGGAGCTTGCGAACACGTGAGTGCTAACAGGGAGTTTAGAGAGGGAGTTGGGAAGGGGGGGAGGTTCTCTTACCTTTCTTTTTAAATCCCTTCTCCAGGACAGCAGGGATAGATGGTGATAGGTCTGCTGTTGTTACCTGCACGGAGTGTGCCATGTTTCTCTTCCTCCCAGAAGAAAGAACGGATTTCATCTGCACTGAGTGCAAGCTGGTCGCCATTTTGGAAGAAAAAATTAGAGGACTGGAGGCCCCAGTGTCGACCCTACGCTCGATCAGAGAGGATGAAGACTTCCTCAATGGAAGGCAGCGTTTGATCCTTCAAGCACGGCAGGCGGAAGAGCCGGAGAGGGCAGTATGGGACCAGGAAGAGAACTGGCAGCATGTAACTTCTAGAAGGGGAAAAAGGCCAGCATGGGAATCCCCCAATGCTATAGAGGTAAGTAATCGCTTTCAGGCTCTCTCCACAGGCTCTGCAGTGGTGAATGCTTTGGAAGGGACCTCACATGGAAGAAACCGGAAGGGAACACCATCTACTGGAAGGCATGGGATGCGTAGTCCTAGGGATGGGGGTTCCACAGCCACCACCCCCAAAAGAAAACAACGGGTGGTGGTGGTCAGGGACTCCCTCCTAAGAGGGACTGAGCCATCCATCTGCCGTCCGGACCTGGAATCTCGAGAGGTGTGCTGCTTACCGGGAGCTCGCATTCAGGATGTGACGGAGAGGCTTACCAAACTGATCAAACCTTGGGATCGCTACCCCTTCCTGCTTCTCCATGTGAGAACTAATGATATGGCCAAGAATGACCTTCAGCGGGTTACTGTGGATTATGTAGCACTGGGAAGAAGGATCCAAGAATTCGGAGCACAAGTGGTGTTCTCGTCCATCCTCCCCGTTGAAGGGAAAGGACTGGGCAGGGATCGTCAAATTGAGGAAGTAAATGCGTGGTTGCGCAGGTGGTGTCGCAGAGCGGGCTTTGGTTTCTTCGACCATGGGACTCTGTTCCGGGCACAAGGATTGTTAGGAAGAGATGGGATCCACCTAACGAAGAGAGGAAGGAGCACCTTTGCGGGCAGGCTTGCAAACCTAGTGAGGAGGCTTTAAACTAGGTTCATCGGGGGACGGTGACCAAAACCCTGAGGGGAACGGGAAAGTCGGATACCGGGAAGGAATGCAAAGAGGAATGAGCAAGAAAGGAGGACCCCTGATTCGAATGGAGAAGATGGGGCGATCAACTGGTTATCTGAGGTGTTTGTACACTAATGCGAGAAGCCTGGGCAACAAACAGGAAGAACTGGAGGCCCAGGCCCAGTCCAGAAATATGATTTAATTGGGATAACAGAGACTTGGTGGGATGACTCGCATGACTGGAGCGCTGTCATGGAAGGGTATAGACTGTTCAGGAAGAACAGGCAGGGGAGAAAAGGAGGAGGAGTTGCACTATACGTAAGAGAGCACTAGGATTGCTCTGAACTCCAGTATCTAGAGGGAGAAAAACCTGTTGAGAGTCTATGGGTTAAGTTTAGAGGTGCAAACAACAGCAGTGATGTTGTGGTTGGTGTCTGCTACAGGCCGCCGAATCAGGTGGATGAGGTAGATGAGGCTTTCTTCGGACAACTGAGAGAAGCTTCCAGATCGCAGGCCCTGGTTCTCGTAGGGGACTTTAATCACCTTGACATCTGTTGGGAAACCAATACGGCAGTACACAGGCAATCCAGGAAGTTTTTGGAGAATGTTGGGGATAACTTCTTGGTACAAGTGCTGAAGGATCCGACCAGGAGCCATGCGCAGCTTGACCTGCTGCTCACAAACAGGGAGGAACTAATAGGGGAAGTAGAGGTGGGTGACGACCTGGGAAGCAGTGATCATGAGATGGTAGATTTCAGGATCCCGACCAAAGGAAGAAAAGAGAGAAGTATAATACACACCTTGGACTTCAAAAAAGCAGATTTTGACTCCCTCAGAGACCTGATGGGCAGAATCCCCTGGGATGCTAACACGAAGGGGAAAGGAGTCCAGGACAGCTGGCAGTATTTTAAAGAAGCCTTATTGAAGGCACAGAAAGAAACCATCCTGATGCATAGCAAGAGAGGCAAACATGGTAGGAGACCGGATTGGCTTATGGGGGAAATCCTTGGTGAACAAAAAGGAAGCTTACAAAAAGTGGAAACTTGGACAAATGACCAGGGAGGAGTTTAAATGTATAGTTTAGGCTTGCGAACAGGAATTGCTAACAGGGAGTTTGGAGAGGGAGTTCTCCAGGTGAAAGAGGAGTAAAAACGGGACCCTTGTGGTAAGTGGCTGTCTGGAGTGTGTGTTTGTGTGTGGGGGAGTTATTTGCTGTGTGCAGAGCTTGTGTTTATCTGTTTGGTTGGTTGGTTTGATTGTTTGATTGCTTGAAGGAGCTTCTAAAAGGTTTGAAATCTAGAAGCCTCTGTTAATTGGCTAAGCCTCAGTCAGGGGGAGGGGCTACCAGAGCTATATAAGCCTGTGACTCAGGGACCAGGGAGCTTGCGAACAGGAATTGCTAACAGGGAGTTTGGAGAGGGAGTTTAGAGGGGGAGGTTAGAGGGCACTAGTGACTTCTGGCCTTCTTTAAAACATAACTCTTATCGTAATCTATATTCCAGAGGTTTAAAAAGAATCCCAGTTTATACTTAAACTTGTTCATTAGAAAAATGGAGACAGAAGCCCAGCAGCAGAGTGGGGGCTATCCTGTTTATTGCGTCGAGTGTAACATGTATGATTACCTGCCCTGTGGGCGGGTGGCGTATGTGTGCACCCGTTGCAAGGAGCTCCTGACCCTCAGAGACCGAGTTCGGGCTTTGGAGGCCAGGGTGGCTGAACTGGAGGAGCTAAGGGAGGTAGAGAGATTTGTGGATGAGACTTTCTGGGACACTGTAGTACTGTCCCACCTCCAGTCTGAGAGCCCCAGTGCTCTTAAGGAGGATGAAAGTCTCAAGGGAACAGAGCATTCAATGGGAGCAGAGGGAAACCATCCCGTAGTTGGGACCCTCCTCCCAGAGGATGTTGCGGTATCCTCTCGCACTGAGGATACCTCTGAGGGGGAGGGAAAGCCAGTTCGGAAGAGGCAGGTGTTAGTAGTGGGTGATTCGATCGTTAGAAACATAGATAGTTGGGTTTGTGATGACCGGGAGAACCGTATGGTCACTTGCCTGCCTGGTGCGAAGGTTGCGGATCTCTCGAGGCATCTAGATAGACTTATGTGTAGTGCTGGGGAGGAGCCGGTGGTCGTGGTACATGTAGGTACCAATGACGTAGGGAAGGGTAGGAGAGATGTCCTGGAGGCCAAATTTAGGCTGCTAGGAAAGAGACTGAAATCCAGGACCTCTATGGTGGCGTTCTCGGAAATGCTTCCGGTTCCACGCGCAGGGCCGGGTAGGCAGGCAGAGATTCAGAATCTCAATGCGTGGATGAGACGATGGTGTAGGGAAGAGGGGTTTGGATTTATTAGGAACTGGGGACACTTTTGGGAGAGGGGGAGCCTATACAGGAAGGATGGGCTCCACCTAAACCAGGGTGGAACCAGACTGCTGGCACTAAACATTAAAAAGGCCGTAGAGCAGTTTTTAAACTGAGAGATGGGGGAAAGCCGATTGGTGTGGAGATGCACGTAAATCGGAGGGAGACTACTCTTAGAGGAGAATCCATTGATAGAGATTCTCTAAGCTGTAGTCAGAAAGAGAGGAGGGGAGAGGGCAAACCATGGGCCAGAGCAGACAAACAACCGTGTACAAAGGAATCCAATGCATCAGGGAAGGGCAGACAAATAAGCAGTGGCAAATTTTTAAAGTGCTTCTACACAAATGCTAGGAGTCTGACTAATAAGATGGGTGAACTAGAGTACCTAGTATTAAATGAGGAGGTTGACATAATAGGCATCACTGAAACCTGGTGGAATGAGGAAAATCTGTGGGACACAATCATACCGGGATATAAAATATATCGAAAGGATAGAGCAGGCCGGGTGGGTGGCGGAGTGGCACTGTATGTGAAAGATAATGTAGAATCAAATGAAATAAAAATATTAAATGAATCAACATGTTCAATAGAATCGCTATGGATAGTAATTCCATGCTCCAAAAATAAGAAATTAGCAGTAGGGATATATTACCGACCACCTGACCAGGACAGGGATACTGACATTGAAATGCTGAGGGAGATTAGAGAGGCTACCAAAACAAAGAACTCTATAATAATGGGGGATTTTAATTACCCCCATATTGACTGGATACATGTCACCTCAGGAAGAGAAGCGGAGATAAAATTTCTCAATGGCTTAAATGACTGCTTCTTGGAGCAGCTAGTGCAGGAACCCACAAGGGGAGAGGCAATTCTCGATTTAGTCCTGAGTGGAGCGCAGGAACAGGTCCAGGAAATAACCGTTACAGGACCGCTTGGGAATAGTGACCATAATATAATAACATTCAACATTCCTGTGGTGGGAAGAACACCTCAGCAGACCAGCACCCTGGCATTTAATTTCAAAAAGGGGAATGACACAAAAATGAGGAGGTTAGTTAAACAGAAATTAAAAGGCACAGTGATTAGAGCCAAATCCCTGCAAGCTGCATGGAAACTTCTTAAAGACACCATAATAGAGGCCCAACTTAAATGTATACCCCAAATTAAAAAACATAGCAAGAGACCTAAAAAAGAGTCACCGTGGCTTAACCACCATGTAAAAGAAGCAGTGAGGGACAAAAAGGCATCTTTTAAGAAGTGGAAGTCCAATCCTAGTGAGATAAATAGAAAGGAACATAAACACTGTCAAATCAAGTGTAAAAATGTAATAAGAAAAGCAAAAAAAGATTTTGAGGAACAGCTAGCCAAAAACTCAAAAAGAAATAACAAAATGTTTTTTAAGTACATTAGAAGCAGGAAGCCTGCTAAAAAACCTGTGGGTCCCCTAGACGATCGAACTATAAAAGGCGCAATCAAGGACGATAAAGCCATTGCGGAGAAACTAAATGATTTCTTTGCTTCAGTCTTCACGGCTGAGGACGTTGGGGAGATTCCCAAATCTGCACCGTCCTTTGTGGGTAATGAATCTGAGGAACTGTCCCGGATTGAAGTGTCATTAGAGGAGGTTTTGGAACAAATAGAAAAACTTAATGTTAACAAATCTCCGGGACCGGATGGCATTCATCCAAGGGTTCTAAAAGAACTCAAATGGGAAATTGCTGAACTATTATCTGTGGTTTGTAACCTATCCCTTAAATCGGCTTCCGTACCTAATGACTGGAAGGTAGCCAACGTGACACCAATATTTAAAAAGGGCTCTAGAGGCGATCCGGGCAATTACAGACCGGTAAGTCTAACTTCAGTACCGGGCAAATTAGTCGAAACAATAGTAAAGAATAAAATTGTGAAGCATGTAGAAGAACATAATTTGTTGGACAAAAGTCAACATGGGTTTTGTAAAGGGAAATCCTGTCTTACTAATCTATTAGAGTTCTTTGAAGGGGTTAACAAACATGCGGACAAGGGGGATCCAGTAGATATAGTATACTTAGATTTCCAGAAAGCCTTTGACAAGGTCCCTCACCAAAGGCTCTTGTGTAAATTACATGGCCATGGGATAAGAGGGAAGGTCCTTTCTTGGATTGAGAACTGGTTAAAAGACAGGAAACAAAGGGTAGGAATAAATGGTAAATTTTCAGAGTGGAGAGGGGTAACTAGTGGTGTCCCCCAAGGGTCAGTCCTAGGACCAATCCTGTTCAACTTATTCATAAATGATCTGGAGAAAGGGGTAAGCAGTGAGGTGGTAAAGTTTGCGGATGATACCAAACTGTTTAGGATAGTCAAGACAGAAGCAGACTGTAAGGGACTCCAAGAAGATCTCACCAAACTGAGTGATTGGGCAACAAAATGGCAAATGAAATTTAATGTGGATAAGTGTAAAGTAATGCACATTGGGAAAAATAACCCCAACTATACGTACAGTATGATGGGGGCTAATTTGGCTACGACAAATCAGGAAAGAGATCTTGGAGTTATCGTGGACAGTTCTCTGAAAACTTCCACACAGTGTGCAGCGGCGGTCAAAAAGGCAAATAGGATGCTAGGTATTATTAAGAAAGGGATAGAAAATAAGACCCGGAATATCTTACTGCCCCTGTATAAAACTATGGTACGCCCACATCTTGAATACTGTGTACAGATGTGGTCTCCTCACCTCAAAAAAGATATTTTGGCCTTGGAAAGGGTTCAGAAAAGGGCAACTAAATTGATTAGGGGTTTGGAACGGGTCCCATATGAGGAGAGGTTAAAGCGACTGGGACTTTTCAGTTTAGAAAAGAGGAGACTGAGGGGGGATATGATAGAGGTGTATAAAATCATGAGTGGTATGGAGAGGGCCGATAAAGAAAAGTTATTTATTAGTTCCCTAAATAGAAGAACTAGAGGACACCAAATGAAATTAATGGGTAGCAGGTTTAAAACTAATAAAAGTTCTTCTTCACACAGCGTGTAGTCAGCATGTGGAACTCCTTGCCAGAGGAGGCTGTGAAGGCTAGGACTATAACAGAGTTTAAAGAGAAGCTAGATAATTTCATGGAGGTTAGGTCCATAAAAGGCTATTAGCCAGGGGATAAAATGGTGTCCTTGGCCTCTGTTTGACAGAGGCTGGAGAGGGATGGCAGGAGACAAAGCGCTTGATCATTGTCTTCGGTCCACCCCCTCTGGGGCACCTGGTGCTGGCCACTGTCGGCAGACAGGATACTGGGCTAGATGGACCTTTGGTCTGACCCGGTACGGCCGTTCTTATGTTCTTATGTTCTTATGTTCGAGAATGCCGGGGGGTTATCAGGAAGGCAAAAGCGCAAATGGAATCGACTGGCTAAGGATGTGAAGGATAACAAGAAAGGTTTCTACAGGCATGTTAACAAGAAGGTGATCAGAGAGGGTGTGCGGCCCCTACTGGATGAAGGAGGTAACCTAGTGACAGATGATGTGGGGAAAGCTGAAGTACTCAATGCTTTCTTTGTCTCTGTATTCACGGGACAAGGTCAGCGCAGAAGTCCAGGAGCCAAGTGATGCAAGATGGGATGAAGATGGACAGCCCGTGGTGGGTAAAGAACAGGTTAGGAACTATTTAGAAAAGCTAAATGTACACAAATCCATGGGTCCGGACTTAATGCATCCGACGGTACTGAGGGAGTTGGCAAATGTCATTGAGGAGCCTTTGGCCATTATCTTTGAAAAGTCGTGGAGATCGGGAGCAATCCCGGTTGATTGGAAAAAGGCAAATGAACTGCCCATCTTCAAAAAAGGGAAGAAGGACGATCCAGGGAACTATAGGCTGGTCAGTCTTACCTCGGTTCCTGGAAAAATCATGGAGGGGATCCTTAAGGAATCCATTTTGAGGCACTTGGAAGAGAGGAAAGTGATTAGGAATAGTCAGCATGGATTCACAAAGGGCAAGTCATGCCTGACCAATTTGATTAGCTTCTATGATGAGGTAACTGGCTCTGTGGACGTGGGAAAGTCAGTGGATGTGATCTACCTTGACTTTAGCAAGGCTTTTGATACGGTCTCCCACAATATTCTTGCCAGCAAGTTAAGGGAATGTGGATTGGATAAATGGACAGTAAGATGGATAGAAAGATGGCTAGAAGGCTGGGCCCAGCGGGTAGTGATCAACGGCTCGATGTCAGGATGGCGGTCGGTTTCTAGCAGAGTGCCCCAAGGTTCGGTTCTAGGACCGGTTTTGTTCAATATCTTTATTAATGACCTGGATGAGGGGATGGATTGCACCCTCAGCAAGTTTGCAGATGACACTAAGCTAGGGGGAGAGGTAGATACGCTTGAGGGCAGAGATAGGGTCCAGAGTGACTTAGACAAATTGGAGGATTGGGCCACAAGAAATCTGATGAGGTTCAACAAGGACAAGTGCAGAGTCCTGCACTTGGGACGGAAGAATCCCAAGCATAGTTACAAGCTGGGGACCAACCAGTTAAGTAGTAGTTCTGCAGAAAAGGACCTGGGGGTTACAGTGGATGAGAAGCTGGATATGAGTCAACAGGGCACTCTTGTAGCCAAGAAGGCTAATGGCATATTAGGGTGCATTAGGAGGAGCATTGCCAGCAGATCCAGAGATGTGATTATTCCCCTTTATTCGGCTCTGGTGAGGCCACATCTGGAGTATTGTGTCCAGTTCTGGGCACCGCATTTCAAGAAAGATGTGGAGAAATTGGAGAGGGTCCAGAGAAGAGCAACAAGAATGATTAAAGGTCTAGAGAACATGACCTATGCAGGAAGGCTGAAAGAATTGGGTTTGGTTAGTTTAGAGAAGAGGAGATTGAGGGGGGGCATGTTAGCAGTTTTCAGGTATCTAAAAGGGTGTCATGAGGAGGAGGGAGAAAACTTGTTCATCTTGGCCTCTGAGGATAGGACAAGATGCAATGGGCTTAAACTGCAGCAAGGGAGGTTTAGGTTGGACATTAGGAAAAAGTTCCTAACTGTCAGGGTGGTCAAACACTGGAATAAATTGCCCAGAGAGGTTGTGGAATCCCCATCTCTGGAGATATTTAAGAGTAGGTTAGATAAATGTCTATCAGGGATGGTCCTAGACAGTGCTGGGTCCTGTCATGAGGGCAGAGAACTGGACTCGATGACCTCTCGAGGTCCCTTCCAGTCCTAGTATTCTATGATTCTAAGACTGGGTTGTCCAGGCTCCCTCACATGGCAACAGAATCGGTCTTCCACGGTGTCCAGAGAATCGAATGCCGGCAGCGTCTCCAGTTCGCTCAGCTCAAGGGCTCGCATGAACAGCCTGTCCGTGGCCTCCCAAGATTCATCCTCTTTCTGGCGTGCCATGACCACTCTACACACTCCACCATTAGGTGCCCACAGGTGAACATCCTCATCCCAGTGCGTTTATGCACAACAGGGTCCATAATGAGATCCCTGCTCCTGCTGCTACGGTATCTGCATGGGTAACAGGGCCCAAAAGGGCACAAAGAGACTGTTTCCTGCTGATCTCAAGCAAGAGGGGAGGGAGTAGACAAGTGCATTATGGGATGCTGTAGACATGAACCCAGAACAGTTTTGGTCCCAGCGTGCACTGGCAGCATAACCCAGAATACAAACTGGAATAGGCACTGTGGGATAGCTACCCATAGTGCAAAGTTGGTGGTAGTCTCCCTGCGGGGGACATGCTGCTTTAAACTGTGTTGAATTCTTGTGCACTGCAGAGACATGGACCTTTGATGTTATAAGATTGGGTGGGAAGAAATCGACTTTGGCATTATCTGGAAGTGC
This sequence comes from Pelochelys cantorii, assembly GCA_032595735.1. Taxonomy (NCBI): domain Eukaryota; kingdom Metazoa; phylum Chordata; order Testudines; family Trionychidae; genus Pelochelys; species Pelochelys cantorii. The sequence continues at coordinate 3,021,430 of CM064328.1, forward strand.
AGACATGGCTTGAGTCGGAGGGCTAGCATATGGGAAAGGTTCATTTAACAGAAGGGTACAACTTTAATTTTAACTCAAGGGAGTGATGTGGATGGAGACTGAAAGAAAGGTACGTGGCACACTTCAGAGCAATAGCCTTGCTATTTACACACAGGATTTTTAATTTTATTTTCTGTGCTTTGTGTCACTCAGGTGAGCACGTAGTTGAGAAATTCTCGAGCAATGATTGTTGTACACAGCCAGTCTGCCAGCTGCACTCTCCCCAAACTGAGATCCACACAACACACTCGGCAGTGATCAAAGCTGGGTCTAACCACTGTTCAGACCAGAGCTGTCTGTTGCATAAAATGGTTTGGGGCAGCTGCCTGGGCCCCAAACTTTGGGGGCCTCTTGGCGGCTGCTTCAACCATCTTATGGATGGGATCTGTGGGAACCAAGGGCAACCTGGGGGAATTACCTGGGTAGCCTGGAGCAGGGTGGCAGCAGGGCTTCCCCCCTCCCACCCACTGCTACAGTGGCTGGAGCTGGAGCAACCTGACAACGTGCTCCACTCTGCCGCTATCTCCCAGCCTGTTCCACCGGGGCCGTGGGTGGAGCAGAGGCCAGGCCAGTAAATGGGTGGGGTGGGGGGTCCCCCATTCCCCCCTGGAGATGGCCCTGATTCAGACACACCCGCACCCTCTAAAATCTAGACACTTGTAGACAATGAGTATCATGTAGCCCTATTGAGCTCTACTGGAAATGCTTTTCCATGACGCATGAATCACACACATTAGATTGGGTGCTAGCAATCCCCTGGGCTTTAATTCTCCCCTGCACCGACACAGATCTCCCCAGCTTTTTAGAAAGGGCTCTGCCATGTCAACTTATAGTTATTCCTTCTGACTGGCTGAAGATTACAGACGGTCCAGCTCTCTGAGCAGGGCATCCTTTGTGATGGTTTTCCATTCCCTCTTGTAGGGAATTGTACGGCCCACAATAAGTTGAAACCAATAATCACTTCCTACAAGACTGGTTTTAAGACCACACTGGTCACTCAAACCATGAGGCCGATGGAAGGGCACACTGTGTTTTCCATCATGACCAGATACGGTGTTTGTGCAAACAGCTCTGCAAAAGGGACACTGCTCCCAGCACCCACCGAGCTGTTCAGCGAGGATCTCGTGGGGTTTTCTTGGAAATGGCTCCATGTCAATATCTGCAAAGTCTTTTCTCAGGTTTAACACCACAGGAGCCAACACCTTACTCAGGGCTTCCTTAAGAAACTCCATGTCAGTTACCTCCTGATGTTCGATGCTTTTTCGCTCACTTCTGGGAAGGGTTAAATGGGTTTGAAGCCCCCTGCAGAATTCATCCAGCCATAAGGAGACGTTGCCATTGGTCATCTGTCTTTAGCAATTTTAGGTGAGTCAGGAAGAGCTGAAAGGACACGTGTATGGAAATGATCCAGGGAACTGTTTAGGAAATGCTGCAGTTTTGGATTGTTCTTGTCTAAGCAATAACGATCAACACTCTGCTTGATAAAATCCTCAAAAAAGCGTTTTGGGGATTGAATGTATTGCCTGTACTCGGCAAAGTTTTCCTTCTTGGCCAGATACACAAGAATATGGTTTTCTAGGTAGGATCTGTTCCCATGGAAAGCTGGAAGTGTAGCCGCCATCTCGCTGGCGATGTTGGCCGTCTTGTCATATACTGCCTGGCGAAGGGCTTCAGTGAGCTTGCTGCATAAGAACTCAGAAAGGCGAGGACTATGCAGCACTGTCTTTTGTTTCAGCTAGACCAGACTAACACGGCTACATCTCTACTACTACTCAGCAAATGCTGTGATGGAAGTTGCTCCTTGGCAGGAAATCTGAAAGCACTTGAAGAAATCTTCCCTTTTGCTCTCTAGGTAGACGGTCGGGTTGTGTGCTTTTTTAAATGCCCTCTGCATGGCTTCAAACCTTCCTTTTGCCATTTTGCATAAAAATACTGATAAATCGGCTGTGTACTCAGGATTAAATGTGAACTTTGGGTTCTTAGATGCTGACGCCACCTCTTGTCTTACTTTATTCAGTATTTCATGAATGTAACTGGGACTGTAATCCAGTCTCTCACGCTCCTTGCTACTGATGATAGCTCCGACCCCCTGCATGATACGACCTGTAACCTGCTCTATGCAGTCTCTATCGCACTTCTCTAAACTCTTCCTGGTCCCAAACCATGCTCTCTTCGTGGTGACATGCTTGGACAAATCAGTGGAAAACCTATCGCTAGACGGGGCCTTAAGATTTTCCACTATAACAGATATTGGTTCAAAACGCTCGAGCAGGATGTTTTCTAAGTCAAGGCTGATGTTGGGCTCCTCAGCAGGAGGGGCATCCAAGGACACTTCACGGACCCATTCTTTCCACAGGCGGTTAAAGTTCTCTCTCAGTTCATTGTCACTCAGTTTCTTGCCTTTTAACGACAGAGCCAGCTCTTGGCTCCTTTTCAAAATTTCCTTTTCATACCCTGCCTTCCTTTCATCCAGTTTCCTTTGCTTCTCCCTTAGCCTGATAAGTTCTTCCGATTTCCTCTTTGTTTCCTCAATAAGTGATGATTTAAGCTCTTTCAGTTTCATTTCCATGTTTGTTTTCCATTGAATCAATATTTCAGCGTCTGGGTCTTCTCTGAAAAACTTTTCGAGTTGATCCATGATGGCAGTGTATTTTTCTCTGACTTCTCCTTCAAGGCTTTCTCTGGTGATTTGGAGCATTTCTCTGTTCCTGATTTGATTGTTCAGTTTTATCTGCAGCTCTAGCATGTGACTTCTCAGCTGCCAGCTCCATTGGCTGAACTCCATTTCTAACCGGTTGTAGGCTGCGATCTCCAGCGTGTTCTTAAACCTGAAAACAAACTTCTCGTTCAACAAAGCCTGCCACAAATCACCGATTCGGTCTTTTAACTCCGACAGCCTTAAAACTCTGCCCTGGGATTCCTGCTTGGCAGCCACGAGAATCTTGCTCTTTAGAACCTGCACGTTTTGGCTGTAGCTGGGGTTGGGCGGCGCCATCGGGGGGTCCCCTTCCCAGAGGTGAGCAAAGTAATGGATGTGGGTGTTCACATCAAATCGGATAACGTCACTAAAGCGGGTTACATCACAGCACTCTTGCTGGGCTGCAGTAACGGCCATTTCATCTAATGTCTGCTGCAGGCGCCTTCGCCCTTCCATATTCTTCTCCTTTGCCGTTATGTCTCCGACATTCTGGTGCACAAACAAGCAGCTTGGGGAGAGCTTGACTTGCTTCATCCTCAGAAATGCCTGGACAGCGATCTGCAGGATATCCTGCATTTCTGAAGGGTCCTCGCCAAAGATATTGATCACAGTCATGTTACCAATCCCAATGACGAAGGTGGCTAGTTCATTATCATGACTAAGGGACAATTTATTGGCCATCTCTATGGCCCGGAGCCCTTCTGTATCCACAACCAGCAGGTAATCAAAGTTCAAATCCTGCTGGAGGTTTTCCTCCAACTTAATCAGCTGCATGAAGGCTCCCCTGGTGCATCTCCCCGCACTGACGCTGAACTGGAGACCAAACATGGCGTTCAGGAGGGTGGATTTCCCAGTGCTCTGGATGCCAAGCACGGAAAGAACAAACACCCTCCTGTCTCCCAGCTTCTCAATTAGTGAGTTGAAAACTGCTCTGACCCATTTCAGTGGCACATAGGAAGTCTCACCGTCCATCAGCTCAATGGGATACCCTGACACCATCAGGTCAGCTGCTATTTGAGGAAGTTTAAGAAAACATTTGTCCTTTGTATCCATCGCATCCAGCGCTTCGTAAATCTGGCCTGTCTCTCTCCAGATGTGTTCAAGGCCAATTGTAGAATCATTTATCTCAGCTGAGAGTTTATCTAAATCCTTTTGTGACTGAGTTTTCAAACTATTTCCTTCTTTTTTCTTTATCAGCATTTCAGACCATAACGTGTGGTATTGCTGGTGAAGTTTTGCACGGTAGTCCGAGGACAAGTCATCCATAAACACTTTCATCCACTGCAGGAAGTACTTTTGAGAGGCCTCTGGATGTGAGAGGAGAAATTTGAGCACTGATTTCATTAGCGTATTGAGGGGGAATGCCTTACTCAGCTGATCACGTCGTATTGCAGCTTTCTCTGATTCAGTCTGGCTCCGGTGCTGTTCAATGCTTCTGTTCCCTTTGTCTCGCAAGCGGGTAAGTTCCTTGTCCTTCGTACACCACTGGTGCCATAATTCTCCTTGCAGAGGCAAGAGCTCTCGCTTCATGCTTGCTAAGGGATGCTCCTTCAAGAGACCCATCAGTTCCTGGGCCTTTGCCTTGGCTTCCTTGCACTCTTCCTTGTCTGCATCAACGCGGAAGCCCTGCTGGCGAGCCACAGTCACACAAGCATCCAGACTACGAGTGGCGATGGAGCCTGCCAGTAAGTCTCTGATTGTTGCTGTGATTTCATCTATTAATTCTGCCTCGTTTCTGTTCTTGATGCCTATTCTGATGTTCTGGCCTGATTTCTGAGACCCAGTATTGTCCTTTTCAGCAAAAAGGCAGATCAAAGGCTTTGCAGATCGCCAGAGATCACGGAGAATTGTCTTGCCCCTCGTGTCCCTCTGATCCGTATCTGACAAGAGAACCACGTTGACCGACGCGATCTCCTGTAGGAATCTGGCCTGTGGCTCGTGGTCTCTGGCGTCCCCGTGCAGGTTGGTGAATGCGATGCAATTGTCGAATCTGTCATCGTCCTTTCCCCCCGGGCAGTACCAGGCGATTTCCACAACCCCCTTCATCAGCAGGCTGTCTCTGCTGCTGCCCCGGCAGTGACGGTGGAAAAACACGTCATGCTTGTGCTTGCTCAGCAGGGCGTTCAGGATCTGGGACTTGGAAGAAAGAGGCGACTGGCCAATCCGGGTGAAGGACACCAGGGGCGTCTCTGCTTGGTAAATCAGTGTGCTATAATTTTTAATGCTGGTCTGCTCTCCTGTGTTTTTGGCACCTTTCCAGCTCTTTTGAACCTGGCTCAGAGCCCACAGGGGGAATTCTATTTCTGCAGTGAGAGGATCTGGCACCAGCAGGGGGAGAGCAAACTGGCAGAAAGCGAGCTTTGTTGCAACATATTGTCTCATGAAATCATCGGCACAGTGAAAAATTGCCATCTGGAGATCCATTGGGTGCACGTGTGTCTGACTTGTTCCTGCGGGTGCATTGCTTCCTGCACTGCAAGGATTGCAAAAGTTGTCAAAGGTGTCTGAGGATTCACTCTCTTTGTCTGTGGCATTCACCCCCCTTGTTATAGCTGGTTTGGTTTGACCCTCATCCTTACAAACCAGGTACCGGACCCGATAGTCCACCATTAACAGCTTTTGCAAAAAACCAAATGGCAGCTGATCCTCTGTGCTGGGCTGGCTGTCCTGCAAAGATGCCTCGGTAACGATATGGAAAGTGGCTGTCCCCATTTTCCTAGGGTAGTACTTTTCAAGTCCAAGTCGTCTAATTAAATTAAGGCTTTCATTAGTTCCATGCATTTCAATATAAATAGATGGCACTTTTGGTTCTAATTTAAATGATTTCATTTTTTGAGAGATGTCTTCTATTTCTTTAATTATATCCTGCTTCTGCAAATTAACATTTGTGGCTTTAATATTCTCATTCAAAATACAATTTAAATCTCTTTCCAATATGTTCCAATCATTGTATGCACTGTGGTTTCTAAGAACATTTGCTATTTCAGCAGACAATAAGTTTCCCATATGTTGTTTCATAAAAGTCAAACGTTTGTTCTTCTCCTCGGGGGACACGTCTTTGTATTTAGGTGTCACTTTGAGACCTTTCAACAGCAAGAAAGCCTGAGCCCTGAAGGCATCCTGATTTCTCAGAACCAAATATTCCTCATGTGCTGTCTGCATTTCCTCTAACATAAAATTAATTTCTGGGCACGCAAGGATGTATTGAAAAGTGTTGTTTTTCACACGGTATCCCACACTGGCTGCAACTGACAATAATAACAGCTCTATGTCTGTCTGCTCTCTCTCCCTTAGAGCTTGCAGTAAGGAAGACAAAGCTACACTCACATTAAAGGTGGCCTTGAGCTTTGCTTCTTGCTTTAGTGCTGCAGAGCACACAGTGTCATGGCTAACTTCCTGTATGTAATCCATCATTTCCTGTAGGACTTGAATAAAATCAACAAATTCAGAAATAGAAACATATTTTTGATGCTTTTTTTCTTCATGAAAGATCCACTGCATAATGGAAAAAGATTTGCAGAAAACCTTAACAGAACAGACATGAGGTTCCAGAAGCCAACGCAGCAGCAATCTGATATAGTCAGCATTTTGTGCAGGTAAATCTTTGCATAGTAAAACAGTATTTTCCAGGAAATCCTGCAGCACCTTATCGGACAGGCAAATATTTAACCATACACTAAGTCTTTGTGTTTTTTCATTCAGCTTCTCTTTGAACTTGAGCAGCGTCACCAGCTGCCCTTCATCCCCCGTGACTTCCCAGGTGTTCATTTCCTCTAGGAAGGATCTGGCCTCTTCCACTGCACTGACTATTTCCTCCCCCACCAATGGGCTGGCACTTAGGTTTGTTAGGGCTTCATAGGCCCTTGTGAGGCTGCTGCCCATTTGATAAACATCTTCAAAATCTTGTCTGTGATTGGCCAGGATTATGTCCCACACTGGAGTCAGCTGAGAGCCTCTGTCAATCACAGACCAGGTTTTGTTACTGGCCAGCAGCCCAGATTTCCATGCTGCGAGTGAATCCACCCCAGGGGGGCCGCCCGTCTTGGTCACACACAGCTGAATCTCTGTTTGCTCCTGTTTTCTGTCTGTGCCCTGAAATGAGGCTTCAGCCCCTGACTTGGATGCAGTGACACCGGCTGCGATGCCCCAGCCAAAGCCGCTGTAGCTGCCCCCGACGTAAGAGCTCAGCGCGTCAGATGCTTGTTTCTTCACCTCGTCCAGCTGCTCTGCCCGGAATCCCTGCGACGCCGCTTTCCACCAGAATATCCCGCCCAAGTGAAGGGGGCCCTGGTTCACGTGAGACCCGAATCGCTTGAAGAAACTCCCGGCCCGGCTCTTCAGCAGGGGGAGCTTGTCGGGCTCTGGGGTGAGACTCAAAAGCAGCTCGATCTCTTTTAACTCCTGCAGCGCGGCGCTGGACAGTCGGAGCCGGTCCTTGGGGAAGTAGCAGGAGGCCAGGGGGATGTAGCTGTACTTGGTGGTGCAGAGGTAGGTGTGCTCAGAGCGGGACCTGTGGGTGCCTTCAGACTCCGAAGAGCTGCTGCCGTCGGTGCTGGTTTCCGCACTAAACCCCCCAAGCCCACCTGTGGCTGCGAGGCTCAGGCTGTAGCCCAGTGTTTCCATGGTCCGTGTGAACGTGGACTCTGCTGCTGCCGATGGAAACTCCTTCGTCTCTAAAAGAGGCTCTTGGTCTGGAACAAAGAGCTTAAATCCTTCTGGAATGTTTATCAGCTGCTCTCGCTTCTCTAGCATATCTGTGAGCTTGTGAGTTTTGTAAATGCCCTGCAGGGCCAGCCCCCCCGATGCCCGTCTCACTACTTCCCTGTCAGGGAGAGTCTCATTCTGGGTCACCGACTCCGGCAATAGGCGTAGTTGTGTGTGCACATTCTCTGTGGCCTTCACCCGAGGTTTCTCCCGTGGTTCCCTGAACTCCTGGGGTATTTTCATGGTCACCCGTAGCTCCTGTTCTGTTCCTACAGCTTTGTTTTGGTGCATTTTATCTTTATGTTGCATTTCTTCTAATTCAGGCAGTGCTGCCTCAACCTGCTCTTTCTGCTTCTGTCCCATGGCCAAGTGCTCCCCCTGCAGCTGCGGCGTTGTGGCCTTGCTCTCTGCTGTGTTAAGCCGTTGTCGAAGTGGCGGCTTTTCCCAAGGGGGCTGCACTTTGCACTCCAGCTTTAGGCTGCCTTCATAGCCCCGCTGTTCCAAAGCTTGTGCAGAAGGGACCCCGTGTTCATCGTGTGGCTCGGGCAGCCGGTTCTGTGAACTCAGTCCCACGGCTCTGAGTCTCTCCACCAGCCCTTCCTTCTCGGCAAGATTTTCTTCTTCACAGTCTGTCCGAGCAGAACCATCCGGGCCCTCTTCCGCCACAGCCGTTGCTTTGAAAAGGGGAAACACACACGTCTGTCACTGTTTCCTGCGCGCATTCACCTCAGATAATTTACTGACCCCCATTGTCCTCGGAGATGTGGCCATTGAGCCAGTGCTCAGACTGGGAGCATTAAAATGTTTGTCTGGGCCCCCTAACTAATACGTGCCCCAGTAAGCCCCCGATTGTCAATCCTCCAACCCCCACCACCGGCCCCTCTCTGCTCTCTGGCGGGGCTACATGGAAAACATGGGAATGAGACTCAATTAAAGTACATGGACCGTCACTCTGCATTGCTGCTCCGCTCTCTCCACCCATGTCTCTGCCTTTCTCTTTCCTGTACGCAGCCTTTTCGTCTGGTTCCCTTTGCTTTCCCTCCGCTCTGGCCGTTTTCCTCTCTTATCCCCCGTCCTCCTTTCTCCTCTGTTTGTGCTTTTCATTTGGTTTCTGAGCTGCCTGCTTCCTGGTCTGTTTTCTTGTCGCTTTCATCCCACCCCTCGTTTCTTTGTCATTTTGTCCCAGCAGCTCACCCTCTCTCTGTCCCCTTTCTCCTACTCGTCTGTGTCCCTGCCTGAGGCTCCTCCTTCCTGCCATCCAGGAGCCCCTGTCTCTTCCCCTGCACCTGCACAAAGGGCTGTCGGAGAAGCCCAGTGACACTGGGTGCCTGCACAGAAGGGGCATTGCTGTGGCTGGGCCTGAGTGGGTCCCGGCCCATCCACTTAGCACACAGGCCCTCCCAGATTGGGGCCAGAACCCTCCGAATCCACAGGCCGGGACACCTGACTCCATCAGCCTGGCCGCAACAATTTCCTACTGGTGCGGTGTGCTGCTGCCCCAGTCTCCAGTCCCAGCGTTAACCCTACAGTGCGGGGGTGCCTCATGGGGCAGGTCTGGGTGGGTCTAGTGCTGGAGCTGGAAACTGAGGCAGGAGCATGCTGCAGCAGTGGGAGAGCGGACACTGGGCTGGGGCTGGAGGGGGGTGGAGCTCAAGCCCCAGTGGAGCCCCCCTCTGTCCGTGGGTGCACCCTGCAGCCTGCGTGCCCTGGGTACCTGCTAAGCAGTGAGGAGAGGGGGAGGGGAGGAAAGTCCCCCCATTCCTTCTGCCCCATCTTGCTGCAGCCCCTGATCCCTCCTGTGCCCTTTCCCGTTCCCCTTCCGCTTCCCCTCCTGCCACTCCCCCAGGATAATGGAACCGTCCCACTCCCATCCCCTTCTAGCCCCCTACCCCTGCCCTCAAGCACTGGATCCCTCCTGTCACCTCTCCAGGGCACCAGATCCCTCCTGCACACCTGGTCCTTCCTGCTCCACCAGGGCCCCCTCCCTCCCCCCATCATTGCCTGTCCACCTGAACGCTGGGGCCAGCCCACTTTTCCCGTCCTAGCTACACCACTGCCGCACAGAGACCTTGCCCGCTCTGGAACTTCTTCAGCAAGGACCACTGGTGACAGGGCAGGTCCAAAGCAGGTGGCAGATTCTGGGATCAGTGACGAGGGACGGGCTGGGACTGTGACAGACATCCATCCCGCTCACCAGAGTCTTTCTGCCCTCGCATCCTGGCCTGGGAGGGAGACCACCATGGGCAAAGGTACGGCTGGCAGCACAGAGGTCACTGTAACAGCAGGCTTGGCTTGGTTCGTACTTTCTCTGGTAACTTGCCAGTGGCAGCATCTCACATGATACGAGGAGGAACAATAGCGCATGGTGGCAGGGAGCTGTACAGCCACCGGTTTGGCGAGTGACCAGTGACACCATGCGGTGCGCATTGCTCTGCTGCTGCGTACACATGAGCTACATCTACAGGGTTGGGGCACGAGCAGCGTGGGAGGAGCTGCCAGTTTGCTGAGAAGACTGTTGTGCGTCTGAAGGTGCCGGGCTAAGGAAGACACAGCCGGTGCGGCTACGAGGGGCACCGGGACAAAACAGACGTATCCTAGACTCATAGAGTACTAGAACTGGGAGGGACCTCGAGAGGTCATCGAGTCCAGCCCCCTGCCCCCATGGCAGGACCAAATACTGTCTAGACCATCCCTGACAGACATTTATCTAACCTACTCTTAAATATCTCCAGAGATGGGGATTCCACAACCTCCCTGGGCAATTTATTCCAGTGTTTAACCACCCTGACAGTTAGGAACTTTCTCCTAGTGTCCAACCTCCCTTGCTGCAGTTTAAGCCCATTGCTTCTTGTTCTATCCTCAGAGGCCAAGATGAACAAGTTTTCTCCCTCCTCCTTATGACACCCTTTTAGATACCTGAAAACTGCTATCATGTCCCCCCTCAGTCAACGTGTAACCCCGGCCCAGCCACTGCTCTCCTGCCTGTCCCACTCATCCCCTGGAAGGGCCTGCAGCATCTCCCTTTGCTGCCTCACTCTGCATTCAGTTCTGCCTCGGGGGAAGAAGGGGGTGACACCAAAGGGAAATGTGAGAATCCCACAAGGTGCAGCTTTGTCCCCAGCCCATGTTTACAAGTCCCTGGACCCTGGGCCTCGTAGCCTTTGGGAGCATCAAACTCTTCTAGTGCATCTCTGACCCCCTCCATTCCTCCAGCTCACCAACACGGTTCAAATCCTCCCACACAACCACCCCCTGCACGAGCTCCCCTCCTTCTGTGATCTCCACTGCCTTCCCCCCTTCACCACACCCAAATCCCACCCCCATACGCCCACATAGCTCAGTTCCACCCTGCCAGCCCCCCCTCCCATCTCCTCATCCCTTCCTAACTCTGACTCCCCCAAGAACTCACATGGATCAACTTCACTTCCGCTGGCCATTGACCCACCCAGCCCCAGTGCCCGTCCTTGCCTGGCCAATCCAAGGCCTGGGGTCTGAAGCTAGGCAAATTCAGACTGGAACTGAGGGGAGGAATTAACCACTGAAACAATTTGCCAAGGGCTGTACATGCCATTGCCCCGCTGAAAGGTGCCGGGCGCTTTCGAAGAGGGGGCTCCCCACAGCGCCGGGGCTGGGTGCGGCAGGGCTGACGTGCAAAGCCAGCCGCCCCCACCAGCTGGCCTGGCCCCAGGGAGGCAGCGGGGAGATGATGGAGGCGGCAGAGCTCAGCCAGGAGCAGGTCTCTGTGCCCCCTAAGGAATTGCTGTTCCCCGCCAGGGCCCCAGCAGCATTCTGAGAATCCCCAGGCCACCAGGCAGCCCCGTCCCAGCCATACGCACCCAGCACTGGGACACAGCCTGGCAGCGTCAGCCTGAGGAACCGGCGCATCCATTGCCCTCTGGGATAGAGCAGGAGGGTGAAGAGGCCGGCGGTAACCACGAAGCCAGGAAAGCGTTCGAAGAGGTACAAGCCACCCAGCATGGCCACCGCTAGCTGAAACAGAGACACCCGCCCAGCGTCAGTGCCTGCATTCGAAATCTGACCCCCCCCCCGAGCCGAGGAGGCGCCTGCCTGAGGTGAATTTCCCCCCGAGCGGGCCAGAGTCTTGCAGGCGTGTGGAACTGCATTAGCCATCCCCAGCCCTGGGCCTGGGTCGCCTCTTCTTCAGGTAGCAGGACGGACACCTGCCCTCAGTGACGCTGCTTGCAAGGGAGGATGCTCCAGGAACATGATCCCTCGCACCCCTCCCCACAGCCAAAATCCCAGCCCCGGCCACCTCCCCTTGCCAGGCAGCCTTCAGTGTCCCCCTGGGAAGTGCATGATGCTGCTGGACCGAGGGCGTTTCTGTCGCTGCCTGGCACACAGACCCCAGAACCGTGTTCCCAAAGGAGCTAAGCCCCGTGCACAGCCCACGGCCCAGCCAATCTGCACTCAGCTCTCTCGCCATCTGCACACCCGGACTAGGGACGTGCTGTCAGGGACACTTGCAGGAGACTTGTCCTCCCTCTGCCTCGTCTGCAAACTGAGACTGACACCCCCTCAGAGGGCAGGGGGAGGGGCTGATGCCTTTGCACCCGTCTAATACGGAGGGGAGCTGGCGGCTGCCTGCCCATGGGATCACAAGCAGAAGTCTCTGAACTCTGCAGGGTGAGGCTCAGTGCCGCAGGGAGCAGAGGAGACGGCGACGGCAGAGCCTCTCTTGAGATGTCTCCCAGCTCCCCCGCCCCCGTCTCCGCTAAATGTTCCTGTCTTGGTGATTAGCTAATGCCATAGGCTGGGGGCATGGCCCGATGTGGTTTTCCCCTGCTGGCCCCTGGGACATGGCTCCCCTGACACCGGTCCCACCCGGGCACTCGCTGTCTGACCTGCCAGGAGCTCCAGAGAATTTCTACGGGGCAGGTTCTGGAGTATCTCGGTGTCAGGAGACCGAGCCCTTTCTTGCCTAGGGAAAGTGGCAGGGCATGGGGTGACTTACCCAGAGGACAGAGCTGTTCATTGTGCCGGTGCCTGCGCTGTCGTCATCTGTTAACTCCACCACCTGGCACCATCAGCTGCTGGAAGGGAAAACCAAAGGGGCATTTCAGGGTCCTCCTCACAGAACAGCTACCAGGCAGCCAGTAATTTCCAGGGTGTGTGGCGAGGTCCGTCCATTTCTAGGAGCACCAGAGGCGTCTGGAGCACAGAGGGAGCAGCGTGTGGACTGCATTTTCATACGTGACATTTCTGCCATTGCTTTGGATTGCAGTTTGCAAGACTCTCATCTAAGAGCTCCGGATGCCCTGCTTAAATATCCACTGAACTGTGCAGACCCTCGTGTCACATTACTGGATTTTAAGGGGAGCAGCCAGATCACTGCTGCACCCATGGGGGGGTGTTTGCCCCAAAAGTTGGTGGAAAGGGGGCCATGTGAGGTGTCAAACAAACACTTACCTTCTACTGACTCTGTAGATGCTATTCATGGAATTGTATAATGTCTGTGTGTGGAGTTATAAATATGGACTCTGTGTTGATGCTGAAGGGTTCTCTGTCTGAGGCAGAGCAATGGGCCAGGAATGTTTGCTCAATGGCTATGCTGATGAGCGAGGCTCCATGGAACAATAGACCTCTAGACGCCAAAGATACACCTGGGGAATGAAGCTAAATGCCTGGCCGCTGACCATGTGACTCTCCAGCTTGGAAGAGACCAGGAAGGAATATAAAATGCCATGCGGCATCCTCCATCTTGTTCCTAATCCCAGATGCCGTGTCTCAGGGAACTATGAGCCGGGAAGAACCGTGGACCTATCCTGACATAGGATGTACACCAGAGACTTTTAAAATAGCAGTTTGTAACATCTCTGCTAAGAGCCTGCATCGAGAACTGGGGGATTCGATGCATGTAATGTATTCTCCTTAACAACCTTACTCTCCTGCTTTTCTTTCTTTTAGTAATAAACCTTTAGATTGTAGATTCTAAAGGACTGGCTCAGAGTAATTTGTGGGTAAGATCCAGAGTGTAAATTGACTTGGGATTTGTGGCTGGTTTCTTTGGGACTGAGAAGAACCCATTCGGGGTAGGTGAGATTGGGTCCTAAAACCCCTCACCTGTGTGCAGGCCTGGGGCTGATTGGGGCACGGCAAGAGCTGCGGTGTCAGAGGGGTTTTGCTCATAAGGCTTCTGGCTGGCCAGGCAAGCAGCTGAAGTGCTCAGTGAGACTGGTTTGCAACCTAGTTGGGAAGGTCTCCAGTCTGGAGGCTGTAAGGAGCCCCAGATTTGAGGATTCGCCCTGAGTGGATGCCCTCAGCTGTGCCCAGACCCGGCCCGGTCCGTCACACCTCGGCAGCTTCAGCCTCTAACAAGATCCAACCCTAAGTCAATGTCTCCACCCACCTCCCGCTAATGTTCTACAAATGTCCGCTCCTCTTGACAGCCCAGCTTTGACATCTCAGCTTGAGAATTGGGAAGGGGCCAGATTTTCACAGTTGTTCAGCACCTACGTCTTCAGGTAACGTCAGCTCAGATGCAGGCCTTCTGCCCCAGGGAAGACAGCAAACAGGGGTCACTGGAAATGGTTCTGTTGCTGCTGAACAGACTCACAGAGGTCTGGAACCAAAGGCCTGGAAGCCAGCAATGACCAGATGGCCTCACCTCACTCAAAGCACATGGGAGTCCAACAAGCATTGATAGCACAGAACCACCTGGAGGTCTCAGCTTTGTAATGCAGCTGGGGCTGCTGGCTGAAATGTACAGACCTAAATTAAAGATAATTTAAAGGTTAAAGATAATCTTTAAAGACCATTAGGCTAATAAAGGCTAATTAAAGATACTGTAGTAAGATGAAGGCCTAAAACATAAGCCCATGTAGCACGGGCCTGGTTTAGGCCTGAGGCCTAGCTCCCAAATGGACAAAACGTGTAAGCAGGGGCTAAACTGCTGCTTGCAATCAGCCAGCTAAAAGGAGAAGGCAGCCTTGTGGGTGGGTGTGCTCACTCAAAGGCTACGTCTACACTGTGCATTGTTGCGCAAGAAGATATGTAAATGAGATGCAGGGACGAATATTGCCATGCCTCATTTGCATACCTAATGAGCCACCATTTTTGTGGAAGAGGCTTTTGCACAAGAACGAGCTATTTATACTGGCACTTGGAAGAGAGGAAAGTAATCAGGAATAGTCAGCATGGATTCACGAAGGGCAAGTCGTGCCTGACCAATCTGACTAGCTTCTAGGATGAGGTAATTGGCTCTGTGGACATGGGAAAGTCAGTGGATGTGATATACCTCGACTTTAGCAAGGCTTTTGATACAGTCTCCCACAATATTCTTGCCAGCAAGTTAAGGGAATGTGGATTGGATAAATGGACGGTAAGATGGATAGAAAGATGGCTAGAAGGCCGGGCCCAGCGGGTAGTGATCAACGGCTCGATGTCAGGATGGCGGTCGGTTTCTAGCGGAGTGCCCCAAGGTTTGGTTCTAGGACCAGTTTTGTTCAATATCTTTATTAATGACCTGGATGAGGGGATGGATTGCACCCTCAGCAAGTTTGCAGATGACACTTAGCTAGGGGGAGAGGTAGATACGCTTGAGGGCAGAGATAGGGTCCAGAGTGACTTAGAGAAATTGGAGGATTGGGCCACAAGAAATCTGATGAGGTTCAACAAGGACGGAAGAATCCCAAGCATAGTTACAAGCTGGGGACCAACCAGTTTAGTAGTAATTCTGCAGAAAAGGACCTGGAGGTTACAGTGGATGAGAAGCTGGATATGAGTCAACAGGGCACCCTTGTAGCCAAGAAGGCTAATGGCATATTAGGGTGCATTAGGAGGAGCATTGCCAGCAGATCCAGAGATGTCATTATTCCCCTTTATTCGGCTCTGGTGAGGCCACATCTGGAGCATTGGAGAGGGTCCCGCGGAGGGCAACCAAAATGATTAGGGGGCTGGAGCATATGACTTATGAGGAGAGGCTGAGGGAGGTGGGTCTGTTTAGTCTGCAGAAGCGAAGAGTGAGGGGAGATTTGATAGCAGCCTTCAACTTCCTGAAGGGAGGTTCCAAAGAGGATGGAGAGAGGCTGTTCTCAGCAGTGACAGATGGCAGAACAAGGAGCAATGGTCTCAAGTTGTAGTGGGAGAGGTCCAGGTTGGATATTAGGAAAAACTATTTCACTAGGAGAGTGGTGAAGCACTGGAATGGGTTACCTAGGGAAGCAGTGGAGTCTCCATCCCTAGAGGTGTTTAAGTCTCGGCTTGACCAAGCCCTGGCTGGGTTGATTTAGTTGGGATTGGTCCTGCCTAGAGCAGGGGGTTGGATGTGATGACCTTCTGAGGTCTCTTCCAGCTCTATGATTCTATGATTTTTGTGCAAAAAAACCCCTCTTGCGCAGGAGCCGTGCTGCCGCTTATTTTCAGGAAGAACGGCTTTGTGCAAGAGCGGTTTTATTTGCACAAGAAGGAGCAGTGTAGACAGCTCCTTCTTGTGCAAAAGTCTGTTCTGCAAAAATGACAGCTCATTAGGTATGCAAATGAGGCATGGTGATATTGATCCCTGTGCCTCATTTGCATATCTTCTTGTGCAACAGTGCACAGTGTAGACTTAGCCAAATTGTTTAGCCCAGCAAGAAAATTAACTGTTGATATGTAAATACAGCTCATGCTGGGATGGAGAAGGAATCCGGAGTGTGGTTATATAAATTCAGTTTAGCCAGGGCTGGTGGAGGATCGGATGTTAGAATTCTATGTGATGTATTGTAACTAATTTGGGCTGTTGTGGAGTCACACACCATGCTACCCCTAAATGTGGAAACTGTAAAATATGACACCAGTGCTTGCAGGAGAGACACCGTCATTGTAAGTGGTCTCAGATGAACAAGCCTTCCCCTTCCAGAGTTGAGTGAACTGAGTTGGGGGGAAAGGGTTTGAGCCAGACTGCTTCATGCCTGCCAGGTGTGGCCATAAGGCTGGTTCAAGCTGTTTCTTTCCCCCCCTGTTCTAAGGCTAGACCTAAAGCAGACTCTATCAGGAGTCTTTTTGCTAGTCTGATGGAAGCTGGAATCTTTTGCCAGCCTAGGTGGTGGCTAAAGAGTTGAAATCACTAAGGGCTGAAGTTACTGGTTTGGCCTGGAGCCAGATCCATTGCAGCCAGCAAGACTGCTAGCGGGAGGAACCAGCGGGCAGCAGGTAGGAGCAGCAGCAGGCAGCCAGCAGAGCGGCTGGCAGGAACGACCAGTGGGCAGCCGGTAGGAACGGCGGCAAGTGGAAATGACCCGCGAGCGGCTGGTAGGAGCGGCAGCAGGCAGCCAGCGGAGCGGCTGGCGGGAATGACTGGCGGGCGGCCAGTAGGAGCGGCGGCAGGCAGCCAGCGGAGCGGCTGGCGGGAATGACTGGCGGGCGGCCGGTAGGAGCGGTGGCAGGCAGCCTGCGGAGCGGCTGGCGGGAATGACTGGCGGGCGGCCAGTAGGAGCGGAGCGACGGCAGGTGGCCGGCGGAGCGGCTGGCGGGAACGACCGGCGGGCGGCCGATAGGAGCGGCGGCAGGCGGCGCCAGCAGACTCAGGAGCAGCACAAAGGTGACATGGCCTCAGGCTCAATGAGTGGAGTCATCAGGGTGATGTGTCTGGGTCCGCACTGACTGGACAGAGCTGTAAGTGGGGTGTTTGATGTGGGGTATGGACAAAGTTTGGGTAAGTGAATGGAACCCTTACCTTGTTGGACTAGTGAGCCCGAGAGGCAAAAGACATTGCTCAATCCATTGAGCTGGGATGGTTACTCGTGGGGGGTTATGAACCCTGTTTGTGGTATTTTCCCAAGATAATGCCATGTGACTTCTCTCTCTCTTTCATTACGTTTCTTTTCCACACTCAGACTCTGTGCTTGCGAGCGAGAAAGCATTGCCTCTCAGAGGCGCCCAGGGGTGTGTGAATTTCCCAGGCTACTGGGTGGGGGGGTCGAGCCAGTTCTGTGTGAGACGGACACCTAGATATTGAACCCGACCCAGGCTGCTGCCAGCCCTACCTAGCAGAAGGGTTACACATGGTTGACATAAAGCAAAGCTAAGCTGTGAGAAGAGGTGGGGAAAAGTGGGGGAAGAGCAATTAAGGAAGGTGGTGAGACCTGAACTGAGAGAGAGAAACTTTCGAAGTTGTTTTAAGGTACAGAAGGCAACAGTAAATGTAGCAAACAGAGAGAATATAAAGGAAAACATACTGGTGTGTAAAAGTATTTGAGAAAGAAGGCTGTATCTTTAGCTAAGCATGGGGTGTGGTTCGGTGGGTCAAAACAGTTGGGAATCCTCACCCTGACTTTTTATTGTGGCTCTGAGGGAAGAGTGGGGATAGTTACCTGCTCTTGTAAAAACTGAATTTGTTCCCCCACTCTCTGTTGCTGTTGTCTGCAGGCCAAATGGATTGCAGGAGGGCCCGTACATGCTGCAGTTAACTGTTTTGGGGCAGCTCCATGTGTTAATACAGCAATTCTACGTGTTAAGCTGCTCAGTCTCGGCTTTTCACTTTCAGGTGCTTTTTCATTCTCTCCCCTGCGATTAAGTCGCAGCTCCTGCCTCCTAATATGCCTGTTGACACATTCCATTTTTCCCCTCATTTGATTTCCCAGTCCTGGGACAGTCCTGTTTGCTACTTCCTCCTGGACACTTCCTTGTCCCATTCTGACAGGCACCATTCTAGGGCTTAGTTTGACTGGGCCCTGTCTTTTAGCGTATGATTGTGGCTGCAATGCAGTGGGTCCCGTCTTCCCTTTTAATTTTGCCAGGGCTACCTCTTTTGATTTCTGTCCCCATTCTTCAGCCACAGGGGAGCTACCTGAAGCCTGCTGTTGGTCACCACTATTTATAACATTGGGTAGCACATGTCTCTGCTGTAGGACTCTTACAGGTGTCGCCACTGTTTTATTCTGTTCCTGTGGTTGCTGTCTCTGGATTGATTGCTGCCCTGTGGGAGGAGCAGAAGCATTCCAGGGCTCTGTTATATCCCTTGCTGCTTTTTACTCTTTCTTTGTCTGTTACTTGCCCCGCCAGTTTTCTGATGTGTCATCTTAACCATTTAACAGCCATAATTACACTTTGCAATATTATGGATTTCAGGGCTGTCACGTTACTGGATTTTGAGGGGAGCAGCCAGATCACTGCTGCACCCATGGGGGGTGTTGGCCCCAAAAGTGGCACAAAGGGGGGCCATGTGAGGTGTCAAATAGAAGCCTACTTTCTTCTGATTCCATATACTGCTATTCATGTGATTGTATAATGTGGGTATGTGAAGTTATAAGCATGTATTTTGTGTGGATACCAAATGTTTCTCTATATGTGGTTGAACTATGGGCAAAGCAGCTCAGCCTATGGACATGCTAACGAGCAAAGCTCTGGAACAATAGCCCTCTATAGGCCAAGAACACACCTCAAGAGGTGTAAATTGAGTTGGTAAATTGACTTGGGATCTGTGGTTGGTTTCTTGGAACCGGACAGAACTTGTTTGGGGAAGGTGGGATTGGGTTCTAAGACCCCCCCAACTGCGTATGAGGCCCGGGGCCATCTGGGGCATGGATATTGCTGGGGTGTCGGAGGGGTTTTCCTCGTGAGGCTTCAGGCAGGCAGCTGAAGCACTCTGTGGGACTGGTTTGTGGCCTATTTGGGAAGGTCACCAGTCTGGGGGCTGTAAGGAGCCCCTAGTTTGAGCAATTCGCCCTGAGCGGACGCCTTCAGCTGTGCCCAGACCGGCCCGGTCCGTCACAGTGGCGTAGTCAGCAGGATCCACAGATCCCTGGTCAATTTACCCTCTGGACCTTACCCACAAATCACGCTGAGCCAATCCTTTAGAATCTACCATCTAAAGGTTTATTACCACAAGAAAGAAAAGCATGAGAGTAAGGTTGCTAAAGTATCACACATTACATGTATCGAATCTCCCAATTCTCGATGCAGGCTCTAGCAGAGATGTTACAGCTGCTGGCTTACAAGTCCTTGTTGCGCATCCTAGGTCAGGATGGGTCCACAGTTCTTTCCGGCTCTTCCATCCCTGCACTGCTGCCTCTGGGATGAAGTGCTGAGCTGAGTACCAAGATGGAGTCAGCCACATGGCCTGTTTATCCCTCCTTCCTGGTCTCTTCTTGGCTACAGCAGGTCACCTGGCCCATGGCCTAGCCCTGTGTTCCCTGCTGGTAGCCCCTAGGTATGAGTCACCACTCTTGAGGTGTGTCCTTGGCCCCTTGCGCTGCTGGCTCCCCCAGCGGCCGGGCTGAGGGGCACAGCACTCAACTAAGCACCACAGCGGGAGGGGAAGGGTGGCCGGTGACGTACACAGCCCAGCCCCCTGGCCATGTACGTCACCGCCCCACCCCCTTCCCCTCCCTCCGTGGCGGCTCGGCTGAGTGTTCTGCGCTCAGCCGGGCCGCCGCGGGGGAGGAGGGGCGGGGCGGTGATGTACACAGCCAGGGGCTAGGGCCGTGTATGTCACCACCCCCCCTTCCCCTTCCCCTTCCCCTTCCCCTTCCCCGCGGTGGCCCGGCTGAGGGGCGCAGCACTCAGCGCCACGGCGGGAGGGGAAGGGGGGGCGGTGGCGTACACGACCACGCCTCCTGGCCATGTACGTCAGCGCCCCACCCGCCTTCCCCTCCCGCTGAGGCCCAGGGGGCGTGGCCATGTACGCCACCGTTACAGACTCACAGACACTGGGCTACTATATATATGATGTAGTTATTTCAAAATAATTTCCTAGCAAAGACATGACCCCAACAGGAAGCCTCCCTTTGTGTTAGTTTCAGTTTTCCAGCCAGAACAATAAAGCTAGGGCAGCAGCAAAGAGCTGTGTGTCCATCCGCTCCCTCTGTGTCTGTCTAGCTCCAGTATAACACTTACAGTTGGAAGTTTTTCTTAATGTCCAACCTAAATCTCTCTCATTGCAATTTACACCCATTGCTTTTGGTCCTGCCCTCACTGGGTAAGAACAATCTCTCACCTGCCTCCTAATGACCTTCGGTGCTGCTGAAGAGTGTTACTGTGTCTCCACTTGCTCTCCTCTTTTCCAGACTAAACAAATCCGCCTTCTTCAACCATCCCTCATAGGCCATGTTGCCTCAGTGGGTGGTAGTTTCCGTTGTACAGGTGCAGACTTTCTCCAATTTGTCCAACTCTGGACTCGACATCCCCAGAGCCAGACATCTCCAGCGCCCCCCCCGCCAACCAAATCCCCCTCCCGCAGAGCCAAGCACTGGAGGTACAGGATGCGTAAGTTAATCCTGCATTTAAAGTGGCCACTCCTGCCGCCTGGTCCAGCTGCCTCAGCTTGCAGTGTGTACAGGGAGGCAGCACGTGGCCCAGCTCCCATCTCGCTGCTCTATGTGTCACGTGGGGCTGTGCGGCATGCGCTCTGGTCCCACCCCAGCCCGGTGCCCCGCTAGCATGGCGCCTGGGGGCAACCTGCCCCCCCCCCACCTCCCCTCGCTATGCCTCTCCTTCCCTAATGTAGACGTGCTATCTCGATTTAGAGCCCCAGGAGGCACTGGGGAGGAGTAACACAGAAAGGCCCCGGGGAGGGGCTAATTTGAAATAGCAGCAGTGGAACATTAACACACGCCTTATTTCGAAATCGCTATTTCAGTATAGGTGTTATTCCTCGTAGAATACGGTTTACAGATTTTGGAATAAGCCACCCGTTATTTCAAAATTATTTCAAAATAGTGGAATGGCTGTGCAGACACCCACATCTACTATGAGCTGAAATCACTGAGTGCTAAATTGCTGAGCTGCTAGCAGAGCAGTTTGCAGGAACGACCCAGCGGAGCAGCTGGCAGGAACAACTGGCAGGCAGCCGGTAGGAGCGGCGGCAGGCGGACTGCAGAGCGGCTGGTGGGAAGGACCGGCAGACGACTGGTAGGAGCGGCGGCAGGCGGACTGCAGAGCGGCCGGTGGGAACGACCGGCAGACGACCGGTAGGAGCGGCGGCAGGCGGACTGCAAAGCGGCCGGTGGGAACGACCGGCAGACGACCGGTAGGAGCGGCGGCAGGCGGACTGCAGAGCGGCCGGTGGGAAGGACCGGCAGACGACCGGTAGGAGCGGCGGCAGGCGGACTGCAGAGCGGCCGGTGGGAAGGACCGGCAGACGACCGGTAGGAGCGGCGGCAGGCGGACTGCAGAGCGGCCGGTGGGAACGACCGGCAGACGACCGGTAGGAGCGGCGGCAGGCGGACTGCAGAGCGGCCGGTGGGAACGACCGGCAGACGACCGGTAGGAGCGGCGGCAGGCGGACTGCAGAGCGGCCGGTGGGAACGACCGGCAGACGACCGGTAGGAGCGGCGGCAGGCGGACTGCAGAGCGGCCGGTGGGAACGACCGGCAGACGACCGGTAGGAGCGGCGGCAGGCGGACTGCAGAGCGGCCGGTGGGAACGACCGGCAGACGACCGGTAGGAGCGGCGGCAGGCGGACTGCAGAGCGGCCGGTGGGAACGACCGGCAGACGACCGGTAGGAGCGGCGGCAGGCGGCCAGTGGAGCGGCTGCGGGAACGACCGGCAGGCAGCCGGTGGAGTGGAATGAGAGGAGAGGCGGAGCAGAGCAGTTCACGGGACGGCTGGAGCACCTCGTGGAAGAGCAGGTGGCGTGTGGCAGAGTGACTCATGTTCAAGGCAGCAGCAGAACTGTGCGGAGAGGCGGGGCCGTCGGCAGACCACGTAAGGTGTATCAACCCCCCATCCCCTCCGTTCCACCCAGGTTGGGAGATAAAAACCCTGCAGGTAAAACTTTTAAACCCTGGGGTGGCACTGACCTGGGTCAGAGACTTTTGGGGTGTCAGACTTTGGGACTCTGGGTGATTTTTGGGGCTGCTGGACTCAAGAGACTCTTGGGGTGTTGGACTCTTGGGGACTTGGGGTGATTCTTGGCTGGGGGTGGGTCTTTGCTCACGGTTTGGTCTATGAATCCTAGTCGTGGTGTTTTCCCAATTAAATGCTGATGTCAGTTACCTCCTGTTATTAAAGATTTGCTGCTATTCCGAGGCTCTGTGCTTGCGAGAGGGGAAGAATTGCCTCTTTGGGTACCCAGGGGTGTGTGTACGATTTCCCAGGTCACTGAGTGGAGGCTCGAGCCGGTGTTGCATTATGTTATTGGGAGGGGACCCCTAAGTACTGAACCCGGACCTTGCTGCTATTAACTAGGCCTAGCAGAAGGGTTACACACAAAATGCATTTCGAAATAGCGTTTTGCTATTTTGAAATAGCGCGTCCACACTGATTGGACGTTGAATCGCATTTAAGGGCAGTTGAAACTGGTTCCAACAGGGCATCAGGTCAGGAGTTACTTTGCGTGGCTGCTGCCTGAGGCTCTCTGAGACCTGTGCTTAAAGGGACTCCCCTGGACAGCCAGTTCTCAGCTTTTCCTGCTTGCTTGCCTACCTCGCTGAGGGACAGCAAAGCATTTTTCTCTCTGCTTGCTTTGGTTGCCCTGACTTGGGACACCATGGCACTCGGCACCACGGAGCCAGACCTGCCCCTGGGCACTCTGGTGCTCATTTTGGATGTCTTGCTACAAGCCTGGCAGCAAGTGCTGGAGGCTACCTGGCACCATCTGCAGCAGCCCAACCCCCAGGCCCTCTTCCCGACCCCCCTGGGGGCTGTGGAGGAGCAGCAGCAGCAGCTGGATGCCAGCGTGTCCTGCTGCATCTGGCATCTGGACACCAGGAGCGACTGGTGGGACCGCATCGTCCTGGAGCACTGGGGAGACCAACAATGGACCCAGAACTTCAGGATGAAGAAGGACACCTTCCTCGAGCTCTGTGAGTGGCTCGCCCCTGCTCTGCAGCGACGGGACATATGCATGAGGCCCGCCATTCCCTTCCGCAAGGGTATGGCCATCACCCTCTGGAAGCTCTCCACGCCGGACAGCTACCAATCTGTGGGGAACCAGTTTGGCGTGGGGAGATCCACCGTCGGAGCGGTGCTCATGCAGGTACGGCAGTCTCCAGCCACTGTGCCTGGGGGGGCGGGGAAGGAAGTGATGGGCTGCCCTTGGGAAAAGGGGGGGAGGTGGTGCAAGTCCCCTCCTGGGAGGGTTTGTTCTGTCCAGCAGCACTGTGGACTGCCCGCGGTGGCCAGGATTGCAGGGGGGGGTTGCTCTTGGGGGGGGGTGGGGGTGCAGGGCAGTGGCGGGGAAGGAGCACTCTCTGACCCCCTGGCACCCCAGTGACTCTCAGTTTTGTGTGTCCCTCTGCAGGTGGTCAAGGCCATCACCAGAGTGCTGGCTGATGAAACCCTACACAGGACACCTCAACCCCTCAGCAGGGCCTGCATCATCATGGAGGGGGCGTTCGGCCGGTTGAAGGCCCAATTTAGGTGCCTCCTCACTCGCCTGGACCTCTCTGAGAGGAATATTCCGCACGTGGTGGCAGCGTGCTGTGTGCCGCACAGTCTGTGTGAAAGGAAGGGGGAGGCTTTCCTGCCAGCCTGGATGGCAGAGGCCGACCACTTGGCTGGCCTGTACGCGCAGACCCGCATGGCTGCCAGCCGGGAGGCCCATCGGGAGAGCTTCCAGACGGAGGAGGAGTGACGTCTCCCTGGTCTGCCCCACTGGGGCCTTGTGCCTTATTCCACCCTCACGTCCTTCCACTTCCCCTCCCTAATGTACCCCCCTTCCTGATGTAAAATAAACACACGTGTGTTGCCACAAACAAACTCTGTTTATTGAACATAACTGGGGGGGGGGGGGAATGAGGGCAGGAGAGGGGAGGAGAGAGGGTGTGACAGGGGAGGGGAAAACTTGGGAGGAGGGAGCTGGAAGGGGGGGGGCGAGAGGAGGAAGGCGGAAGAGAAGCTCAGTGTTGGGGGTCTTGCCGGCCCACCTGTCTCCCAGCACTGCGGGTGAGGGGGCCTCGGTGTCCCCGGGGCAGAGCGGGTATGGAGGGGAGGGTAGGTGGGGGGGGAAGGAAGGAGGGGGAGCAGGAGCGGTAGCTGGGGTGGCTGCAGGGGCTGGAGCGGCAGCAGGCAGCAATCTCTGCACCAGGGTCGACGACCACCTGGGGGGTACGGACCGTCTGACCCCCCAGGATGCAGTCCAGGGTATCGTAATAGGGGCAGGGGTCCAGGTCCGCTCCTGGTTGGGAGCTGCCCGTGAGGCCCTGGCGTAGGCTTGCCGCAGCTCTTTTATCTTCCTGCGCCCCTGCTCCTGGGTGCGCATGTGGCCTTTGCTGACCAGGCTGTCAGGCATCCTGCTTCTAGTGCAGAGGTCGTAGACATTGGAGGCCTCCCCCCAAACCTTAATCAGGTCCACGATCTCCGCACTGGACCAGGCAGGCGCCCGCCTTTTGCGGCCCCCTGCCAGCCTGCTCCTGGGGAGCGGTGGAGGGCTGGCTCATGCTGGCAATCATGGCTGCCTGGCTGGCTCATGCTGGCAACTGGGTCGGGGCAGTGCCTGCGGGCTCTGTGCTGGCAGGCCTGGAGCTGGCGCAAGCCCTGTGGTCAAACTGACTGTACCTCTTTAAGGGCTCCGGGGCTGCGGGGGGAGCAGAAGAGTTTTCCTGGTTGTGCCCAGAGTGGCCACCAGGGCACCCTGGGAAGGGCTGGAGGCCCCCTATTTCGAAATAAGCGTCGACACAGCACTTATTTTGATTCAGCTATTTCGAATTTGGCGCTATTCCTCGTGGAATGAGGTTTGCCAAATTTGAAATAAGTGCTCCGCTATTTCTAATTTATTTCGAAATAGCGGTTTGGCTGTGTAGACGCTAGGAAAGTTACTTCGAAATAAGGGCTGTTATTTCGAAACTAGCCAATTAGCCCGTCATAAGACGAGATTTTCAGGTCTCTCCTCCTCATCGGTCTTCTCTCCTGAGCCTCCGGTCTCTTGCTCCGTGTCTCTCTCTCTCTCTCTCTCCTCCTCCTACTGCCTCTCTCTCTTTCTTTTCTCCTCCCCCTCCTGCGTCTCTCTCTCTCTCTCTCTCTCTCTCTCTCTCTTTCTCTCTCTCTCTCTTCTCCTCCCCCTCCTGCCTCTCACTTGGGGGACCGCGGAGCCCAAACAGTCGCTTGCGCCACTTGCTCCCATGCAGCGGCCCAGCTGAGTGACACAGAAGTCAGCCGAGCGCCACTGCAGGAGGCGAAGGGGGGCGGGGCGGTGACGTTCACGGCCAGGGGGTGGGGCCTGGGGAGTGCGGGGCCCAAACGGCCGCTTGTGCCGCTTGTTCCCCCACGGCGGCCCAGCTGAGCGGCGCAGAACTCAGCCGAGCGCCACGGCGGGAGGCAACAGCGCCCCCTAGAGGCAACACGTAATGCTACACCGTTACAAAGGCACAGACACTGGGCTAGTATATATGATAACTGTGCTCATGAAAGTCAGTGATGCTGACGCGGCCCCGGATGGGCTAAGTTCTCTCAAGCCCCAAGAGAGAAGAAGGAAGCCTGAGGGCTGAGTCAGGGTCATAGGTTCCCTCCCCTACTCGCTAGGGAAGGTTTGTGGAACAGTCCCCATCCTGGCCAGGCAGATGCAGCCATTGGGAAATGTGATTCCTTGCTCAGAAAATAAATCTAAAGAGGGAGCCACTGAAAAATAACTATCAGGAGGTCAGCAGGGGTCACCCAGGCCCAGAGCCATAAAACTGCGGAGGCACCTAATTCCCTTGGGCCAGTGTCTCCCTACTTGTATCTGACAGGGTTCATCTGGGAGGCTGCCCATAGGCCCAAGGCCTTGGAGCACAGAGTGTCACGGAGTGTGGGGGAGTTCCCAGGCCCTGCACCCCCAGCCGCAGCCAGAGGGGACTCTCAGCCGGCAGGTAGAACGGAAGGTTTATTGGTTCACAGGGACACAACGCAGCATAGAACGGATGTTAACAGGGACCAAGAGCAGCCGGTATTATTCCTCTCGGGGAGAAGGGGTCCTGGGTCCTTCTCCCCCCTTTCTGCTCCAAGCCCCTTCTCCCATCCTAACCCAGCCAAGACTGAGCCTTCCCCCAAGCCGAGTCCCCAGCCTGGTGTCAGCCTCACGTCCTCTTTGTCTCTCTTCCTGGGCAGGAGTTGTTTTCTCCGATCATTTGGCTTGTAGGTGTGAGAGGCTGAATACACTTCTTCAGTGAGACACGTCCCCCCTTTCTCCAGACAATGTTGCAGTGCCCAGGACAATAGGAATCACACACAGCACAACAAAGCAACACAATCCCCACTCCATCACACAGAGGCAATGGACCAGTTCTAGTCATGGGCCAAACACCACAGCAGAAGAAAGAAGGGAGACATTCAGGGAGAACAGAGACGTTTGCAAATGAGCCACAGGCCTGGGCAGAGGAACAGGCAGGCTGGTCCTGACAGACTTAGGGTATGTCTACACTAGCTGGTTAATTTGAGCTAGGTAGGCAAATCAGGCAACTGGAGTTGCAAAGGATTTTTGAAATTATTTAAATATCCTGGGCTTTATTTGCATGTTCCCGTCCGGCCACCATTTTAAAATCCCCCTTAGTTCGACCGAACTGCCCGCAGCTACACAGGAGAAATAACGGTAGTTCGAATTAGGAGCTTTAATTCAAACTATCTAGTCCGTGTCGCGTGTAACCGTGGGCAGGTAGTTCGAACTGCGGGCATTTAAAAATGGCTCCTGCCTGGGAACATGCAAATGAAGCCCGGGATATTTAAATCCCGGGCTTCATTTGCAAGTTCGAATGCCTACATTAGCCACCCTAGTTCGAACCAGGGTGGAAGTGTAGACATACCCTTGCAGTTCTCCCTGTTACGGAGCCTCAGCAACAAGTTAACATTTCAGCATTTGTTTAGGATTTTACATAGTGTCACTGGGGCACAAGAGCAGGACACAAAGCAACGTGGCAATTCCGGCTTGTCCCGGGATACCACAGAACCAGCACCCTGCGAGCTACAGAGGCAACAGCAAGGAGACTTTTGCTGTGTAAGGGCCTTAGCTAATCTCCTCCAGACAGAACCCTTCGTTAGTCAGGGCGCTGTTTAATCGCTGCCCAGTCTGTCCCGTCAGATCCTTTGGCACAGGGGGGCCCTTTAAGAGGTGCCCAGAGACTGAGGGTGTTCTGCAGATGAGGCTCCATCATGGGCCCATTGAACAGTTAGGCTGGGGGAGGCCACAAGGAGTTTTATTCCCACCCTCTACCGGGTGGGTTGGGGGGGGGGTCCCTATGCCCACACTGACTGGCTCCGCCAATGTGAGTCTGAACCAGACTGAGATGGGTCACTAGTTCCCCCTCACTGGGGCTCCTACCTAGACACACTTCAACCAGGCAGCAAGTCCCAGGCTCTCCCCAGCCCCCACCACTCAGCCCACTGGTCAGGCCTCCTCTGCTCCCGTCCCTTTCCCGGTGTCTGTCTTTTCTGCACCTGAGTGCGGCCGCTTCCCCCTCCGGCCTGGCTTGGCACCAGCTGGCCTGCAGGGGAAAGAGGCTCCTGGCCAGCCCAGCGGCTCCAGAAGCAGCAATTTCAGGGGAACTCCTGCTTGGCCCTGCAGCGCCGCGCTGCACCATGCTTAGCAGTGACAGCCCTGGGGACGATTTCCCTTCGAACCGCAGGCACGTCTCCTCCGGGAACCATTTCCAGGGATTGGCGCTGGAGCACAGCTGGGAGAAAGTTCCCGGGGATGGCAGGAGAGGCACCTTGCTGCCAGCTGACCCTCCGGCTGCATGGCCAGTCCCTGCTCCCAAGCTAGGGGCCACTCCCCGTCTCGAGGAAGAGTCTGGACAAATGTTACGTGGGGCAGCACCAAGTCTTGCCCCAGGCCTGTTCGTGGCTGGAGTGAACCTTTGGCTGAACCTTTGCCCGAACCTTTGCCCAGCGGAGCCCGGCAGGGAAACCTTCAGCCTGGACAGTTCCCCTTTGGCTAAGTTAAATCACCTGGCAACAGGCATCTCTGTGGAAATGCTCGGCCCCATAGCTGGGGGCAGCCCCACCCCCACCTGTAAGACTAGAGTTTGGTGTATTCTGATGGCCTTTGTCCTACCAGCTGGCTCCTGTGTCCACTGGGCTGTGCTAACACCAGCCCCTTCTCCCCATTGCACCCTGCTTCTTGGCCCACGTGCCCCCTCTGCCCTGGCAGCTCGGATCTGAGGCTCCCCAAAGTCAAAACGGTACCTTCCAGCCCCAGAGTGCCCAGGTCTCTGCTTGGTGCTGCGCCTGCTCTGCTCTCCCCTCGCTCACAGGGCAGGACTGCACGGCTACTTATACAGCAAAGGCTCAGCCTCGGCAGCTTGCCAGCACGGGTTGCTGATTTCCTGTAAAGCACAGTCTGCAGGGGAATGGGAACAAAGATGGGCACTTTGCCTGAAGATGCTGGGAGGGGATCCAAGCCCCTGGGTCCCTGCTGTTTGAACCTCTGTGGGTCTCCCCAGGCTCCAGCTCTGGCAAATGTCCTGTCAGTGACTGTGTCTGCAAGGAGCCATTCACCTTCCCGCCCAGGAGGAGCAGCCCTGACCCGCAAGTGAGCTCCGTACTTAAGCACGTCCTCTGCCAGAATCCCACCAGGCCTGTGAGCCCTCTGGGCTCCCTCCTCACTGCCCCAGCAGCCATGAGGTCCTTGCCCACATTCTAAACTCTCCCCGCTCGTCACTGAGCCACACGAGCTCACAGAGAGCAGAGCATCCGGAGCAAACCAAACACCCTGTGCACGACGCCCCTCGCCCCCAGCTCGCCTTGTCTGCACCGAGGCACGTGCTACAGAAACCACCTGGCCTGTCAGTGCAGCCACATCACCCTCTGGCTACGTCTACACTGGCAGCTTCTTGCACAAGAACTGTTTCGCGGAAGAGTTCTTGCACAAAAAGTCTTCCACAAGAGCGCCTCCACACTGCCATGTGCTTTTGCTCAAGAGCGTCTATGGCCAGGTAGACGCTCTCTTGCACAAGAAAGCTCTGATGGCCATTTTAGCCATAGGGGCTTCTTGCACTAGAAATTCATGTTGCTGTCTACACTGCCCTCTTGCGCAAGAGGGCTTATTCCTCGTGGGGAGAGGAATAACTCTTCCGGAAGAAGCCCTGTTTTCCGACGCTGTACTGTAAATTTACTTGTGCAAGAACACGCGTGCAGTGTAGACACCCGGCAAGATTTTGTGCAAGAACAGCCCTTCTTGCGCAAGAAACCACCAGTGTTGACATAGCCTCTGTCTCTTGCCCAGCCCCCCCTTCCACCACAGCAATCCACAAACTTCTGGTCTTCACTGCGGAGGCTCTTTGTGGCCTGTCCCTGCCCAGCCTTTCGTCACTCGCACAGTAACAAACCCTCAAGCCCCCACTCGCTTCGCCACTATTGGTGTCAGCCACACACAGTGTCTTTGTTGGGGTGTGTCAGGGCTAAATAAGGGGTCTTGGTAACTGAGATCGTGGTGATGGGGCACGGCCCAGGCAGACCCTGTGTCTATTGGTTTACAGACTGGGATTGATCCTGCCGTCCCTGCTTGCACAGCACAGGTGTGCCTTGTCATGAATGCTCTGTGTGCTCCCCTCCTTCCCTCAATGCCTGTCCCCCTTCGTGCTGAAGTCTGAGTCAGGGTCACCCTCCTTTCCCCTGCGAGCTGCTGACTTACAGAGTTCTGTGATGTGAGAACTGCTTAGATCAACGAAAAAGTTGTAAATGGCAAACAGGGGCAGGTATACTACTCATCACATGGTGAGGATTATGCATTATTTGGGTGTTCAGGCTACTAAATGAAGGTCTACGCCAGGGGGTGATGTAACTGATCAGACTATTTACACATTTAAGCAAGGGCTGAAATTCTGCTTGTTGTCAGCCAGCTAGAAGGAGAGAGCTGCCCTGGGGGGGGGGGTGGGTGTGCTCACTCCAAGGCTATGTCTACACTGGCGCTATCTTGCGCCAGAGGTATGCAAATGAGGCTAAGCGTGGAATATTGCCGAGCCTCATTTGCATATCTAATGAGCTGCCATTTTTGCGGGAGAGGCTCTTGCACCAGATGGAGCTGTCTACACTGCCCCTTCTTGCGCAATGTCGTTATTCCCGAAAATAATCAGCGTAACGGCATTGCGCAAGAGGGGTTTTCTTGCTCAAGAAGGGGCAGTGTGGACAGGTCCTTCTGGCGCAAGAGCCTCTTCTGCAAAAATGGTGGCTCATTAGGTATGCAAATGAGGCTCAGCGATATTCCATGCTTAGCCTCATTTGCATATCTCTGGCGCAAGATCACGCCAGTGTAGACATAGCTCAATTGTTTAGCTCTGCAAGATAATTAACTGTTAACTGTTGATATGTAAATACAGCTCATGCCAGGATGGGGAGGGAATACAAGGTGTGGCTATGTAAATCCAATTCAGCCAGGGCTGATGGAGGATCAGTGTTGGAATGGAATGTGACGTATTGTAACTAAGTTGGGCTGTTGTGGGGGTCACTAATCATGCTACCCCTAAATGTGGGAACTGTAAAACATGACACCAGTGCTTGCAGGAGAGACACCATCACTGTAAGAGGTCTCCGAGGAACAAGCCTCCCCCTTCCAGAGTTGAGCAAACTGGTTTTGGGGGGGGGGGGGGGAGGGCTTGAGGGCTGAGTCAGCCTGCTTCATGCCTGCCAGATGTGAGCTGTAAGACTGGCTCAACCTGCCCTTTTTCCCCCCCGGGTTTTAAGGACAGACCTAAAGCAGACTCCAGGAGGAGTCTTTTTGGTAGTCCAATAGATGCTGGAATCTTTTGCCAGACTAGGTGGTGGCTAAAGAGTTGAAATCGCTACGGCTACATCTACACTGGGGCTGCATCTAGACTGGCAAGATTTTGCGCAAATACTTTTAATGGAAAAGTTTTTCCGTTAAAAGTATTTGCCCAAGAGAGCGCATGTGCCAGGGCAGACGCTCTCTTGCGCAAGAAAGCTCCGATGGCTATTTTAGCCATTGGGCTTTCCTGTGCAAGAAATGAACATGGCTGTCTACACTGGCCCACTTGCGCAAGAGGGCTTGTCCCTGAGCGGGAGTGTCACAGTATTTGTGCAAGAACCACTGGTTTTGTACATTACAAAGTGAGTGTTCTTGCGCAAATACAAGCGGCCAGTGTAGACAGGCAGCAAGATTTTGCGCAGGCGGCAAGTCTAGACGCAGCCTGGCAGTTTCTTGTGCAAAAACTCTTTGGCTGTGTCTACATTGGCATGATTTTGCGCAAAAACATGCTGCCTGTCTACACTTAACATAAGAACATAAGAATGGCCATACTGGGTCAGACCAAAGGTCCATCTAGCCCAGTATTCTGTCTGCCGACAGTGGCCAGCACCAGGTGCCCCAGAGAGGGTGGACTGAAGACAATGAGCAAGCAATTTGTCTCCTGCCATCCCTCTCCAGCCTCTGACAAACAGAGGCCAGGGACACCATTTTATCCCCTGGCTAATAGCCTTTTGTGGACCTAACCTCCATGAAATTATCTAGCTTCTCTTTAAACTCTGTTATAGTCCTAGCCTTCACAGCCTCCTCTGGCAAGGAGTTCCATAGGTTGACTACACGCTGTGTGAAGAAGAACTTTCTTTTATTAGTTTTAAACCTGCTACCCATTAATCATAGAATCATAGAACCATAGAGCTGGAAGAGACCTCAGAAGGTCATCAAGTCCAGCCCCCTGCTCCAGGCAGGACCAATCCCAACTAAATCAACCCAGCCAGGGCTTGGTCAAGCCGAGACTTAAAAACCTCTAGGGATGGAGACTCCACTACCTCCCTAGGCAACCCATTCCAGTGCTTCACTACCCTCCTAGTGAAATAGTTTTTCCTAATATCCAACCTGGACCTCTCCCACCACAGCTTGAGACCATTGCTCCTTGTTCTGCCATCCATCACTACTGAGAACAGCCTCTCTCCATCCTCTTTGGAACTCCCCTGCAGGAAGTTGAAGGCTGCTCTCAAATCCCCCCTCACTCTTCGCTTCTGCAGACTAAACAGACCCAACTCCCTCAGCCTCTCCTCATAAGTCATATGCTCCAGCCCCCTAATCATTTTGGTTGCCCTCCGCTGGACCCTCTCCAATGCGTCCACATCCTTTTTGCAGTGGGGGGGGGGGGGCCCAGAACTGGACACAATACTCCAGATGTGGCCTCACCAAAGCCGAATAAAGGGGAATAATGACATCTCTGGATCTGCTGGCAATGCTCCTCCTAATGCACCCTAATATGCCATTAGCCTTCTTGGCTACAAGGGCGCCCTGTTGACTCATATCCAGCTTCTCATCCACTGTAACCCCCAGGTCCTTTTCTGCAGAACTACTACTTAACTGGTTGGTCCCCAGCTTTTAACTATGCTTGGGATTCTTCCGTCCCAAGTGCAGGACTCTGCACTTGTCCTTGTTGAACTTCATCAGATTTCTTGTGGCCCAATCCTCCAATTTCTCTAAGTCACTCTGGACCCTATCTCTGCCCTCAAGCGTATCTACCTCTCCCCTAGCTTAGTGTCATCTGCAAACTTGCTGAGGGTGCAATCCATCCCCTCATCCAGGTCATTAATAAAGATATTGAACAAAACCGGTCCTAGAACCGAACCTTGGGGCACTCTGCTAGAAACCGACCGCCATCCTGACATCGAGCCGTTGATCACTACCCGCTGGGCCCGGCCTTCTCGCCATCTTTCTATCCATCTTACTGTCCATTTATCCAATCCACATTCCCTTAACTTGCTGGCAAGCATATTGTGGGAGACTGTATCAAAAGCCTTGCTAAAGTCGAGGTATATCACATCCACTGACTTTCCCATGTCCACAGAGCCAGTTATCTCATCATAGAAGCTAATCAGATTGGTCAGGCACGACTTGCCCTTTGTGAGTCCATGCTGACTATTCCTAATCACTTTCCTCTCTTCCAAGTGCCACAAAATGGATTCCTTAAGGATCCCTTCCATGATTTTTCCAGGAACCGAGGTAAGACTGACCGGCCTATAGTTCCCTGGATCGTCCTTCTTCCCTTTTTTGAAGATGGGCACTACATTTGCCTTTTTCCAATCATCCGGGATCTCTCCCGATCTCCACGACTTTTCAAAGATAATGGCCAAAGGCTCCTCAATGACATTTGCCAACTCCCTCAGTACCCTTGGATGCATTAAGTCCGGACCCATGGATTTGTGTACGTTTAGCTTTTCTAAATAGTTCCTAACCTGTTCTTTACCCACCACGGGCTGTCCATCTTCATCCCATCTTGCATCACTTGGCTCCTGGACTGCTGCGCTGACCTTGTCCGTGAATACAGAGGCAAAGAAAGCATTGAGTACTTCAGCTTTCCCCACATCATCTATCACTAGGTTACCTCCTTCATCCAGTAGGGGCCGCACACCCTCTCTGATCACCTTCTTCTTGTTAACACGCCTGTAGAAACCTTTCTTGTTATCCTTCAGGGTATGTCTACACTACCACCCTAGTTCGGACTAGTTCGTTCCACGAGGAGTAACAGTAGTTCGAATTAGAGATCCTAATTCGAACTACCTACTCCGTGCCACGTGTAGCCGCGGGCACGGAGTTCGACCTAAGGGGATTTAAGAATGGCGTCCCCCGGCAAGATGCAAATGAAGCCCGGGATATTTAAATCCCGGGCTTCATTTGCAACTTCAAATGCCTTCTTCTTGTTAACATGCCTGTAGAAACCTTTCTTGTTATCCTTCACATCCTTAGCCAGTCGAATTCCATTTGCGCTTTCGCCTTCCTGATAACCCCCCGGCATTCTCGAGCTATACATTTAAACCCCTCCCTGGTCATTTGTCCAAGTTTCCACTTTTTGTAAGCTTCCTTTTTGTGCTTAAGTTCACCCAGGATTTCCCTCGTAAGCCAATCCAGTCTCCTACCATTTTTGCCTCTCTTGCTACGCGTCGGGATGGTTTCTTTCTGTGCCTTCAATAAGGCTTCTTTAAAATACTGCCAGCTGTCCTGGACTCCTTTCCCCTTCATGTTAGCATCCCAGGGGATTCTGCCCATCAGATCTCTGAGGGAGTCAAAATCTGCTTTTTTGAAGTCCAAGGTGTGTATTTTACTACTCTCTTTTCTTCCTTTGGTCAGGATCCTGAAATCTACCATCTCATGATCACTGCTTCCCAGGTTGTCATCCACCTCTACTTCCCCTATTAGTTCCTCCCTGTTTGTGAGCAGAAGGTCAAGCTGCGCACGGCCCCTGGTCGGATCCTTCAGCACTTGTACCAAGAAGTTATCCCCAACATTCTCCAAAAACTTCCTGGATTGCCTGTGTACTGCCGTATTGTCTCCCAACAGATGTCAGGGTGATTGAAGTCCCCTACGAGAACCAGGGCCTGCGATCTGGAAGCTTCTCTCAGTTGTCCGAAGAAAGCCTCATCTACCTCATCCACCTGATTCGGTGGCCTGTAGCAGACACCAACCACAACATCACTGCTGTTGTTTGCACCTCTAAACTTAACCCATAGACTCTCAACAGGCTTTTCTCCCTCTAGATACTGGAGTTCAGAGCAATCATAGTGCGCTCTTACATATAGTGCA
Organism: Pelochelys cantorii; assembly: GCA_032595735.1. Taxonomy (NCBI): domain Eukaryota; kingdom Metazoa; phylum Chordata; order Testudines; family Trionychidae; genus Pelochelys; species Pelochelys cantorii. The sequence continues at coordinate 3,056,236 of CM064328.1, forward strand.
ACTCCTCCTCCTTTTCTCCCCTGCCTGTTCTTCCTGAACAGTCTATACCCTTCCATGACAGCGCTCCAGTCATGCGAGTCATCCCACCACGTCTCTGTTATCCCAATTAAATCACATTTCTTGGACTGGGCCAGGGTCTCCAGTTCTTCCTGTTTGTTGCCCAGGCTTCTCGCATTAGTGTACAAACACCTCAGATCTCTCTTGCTCTCTCAGGTTTCCTATAACACTTATGGCACCACATGACAGCACATTTCATCTGTATTTCCCGCTCTAATTAATTAATTCTACAATTACTGTGTTTTAAATTCCTGGTTTACACACTCAAACATTGAAATAACACAATTAACACCCCCCACAAAATTAAAGAAAAAAACATCTTTAACAAGGTCATTAAAAGACAGTTTTTTTGACAGAATTGTCGCTGTCTCCTTTTAAAATGTCACACTGTTTTCAGCCGTTCAAGCAGCCGATTAATTTCTTTGTATTCATCCTCAAAGTCTGCAAAAAGAGCAGCAGGTTAGAACATGATTTGAAGAATTGTCCGTTTCCCTTTGTTACGTAGCAAGGAAAGGGTTCTGATCCTCCATCCAAAGGACGGAACACAACAATCACCGTTCTGTGTATTTCAGTGCTTTGCTGGAGTACAGCAAAGATACTTTCTCCTCATAGACTCAGACTTTAAGGCCAGAATGGACCCTCACAATAATCTAGTCTGAACATCGCAGGCCTCCAAACCTCCCCCACCCACGTCTGTAGCAGGGTTATCACCTCTGAAGTCCTTAAATCTTGCTCTAAAGACTTCAACATGCAGAGAATCCCCCCTGTGCGTGAGTTCAACCCAGAGAGTGACGGGTGGAGGAACCCTTCCTAAAAATGATGAAGGGTCAGCCCCTGAGCATTTGGATGAGACTCTCACTTGCTTGGGTCCCACAGCTGTTGGGGGTATTTGACAACAGCTGCAGTGGATGGACCATATGCCTCTGCACAACCACCACCGGGCAAATTTTAACCTAGGAAGTCTGGAGCTTAGTGTAGGAGCTGCAATAAAGCCAGCTGGTGCTCAGCCTAGGCTGTAGAGCTCCCTTGTTCTTATCGCTCACTGTAAGGGGTCTAAGTGCTACCACATGGGCCAGTGACCCACCCCAGGTGCGTGGGTTACCTCTGCACACAACTTCCACTCTTATGAATGTGTTTTCTCTGGAGTTCACCTTCTTTGGCACTCCCCTGGGGCTTTGCATCCAAAGAGCACAGAGTGCTTTGGAAGGGTGGGAAAAGTGTCCCCTTTCTACAGATGGGGAAACTGAGGCACAGGGCAGTTCGGTGAATTCCCCAAGGCCACACAGAAGGAGGCAGCGCAGCCAGCAACAGAACAGATCACCTTAGGGTTAGGCATGGTCCTGGCACTAAGAAGAGGTGGGCATGTGCAGTGGGTATGCTAGGCAGGGAGAGGCGTTGCCTTCCCAAACCGCCAGCCTGGCGGTGCCCACACTCTGCCCCCAGAACGCTGACTGTAGACATACTAGGGGCAGAGTGTTGCTGCCCCGAGCACCCTCCTTCCCCATGCTTCAGGACTGGGGATGCGGGGGCTGTGCACTGCTCCATCTCCCCGTGGTGCTGGGGGCTTGTGGCTTGGTTCCTGGGGGGGCGGGGCCTGGAGAAAGGGGGCGGGGTTAGGGGCTTGCCTCCCTCAGCTGCACCTTCACCTATGGAGGTAGGAGGGGTGATTCCCAGCTCTGCCAGCATGCCTGTGAGCTGTGGGCAGGTCATTTTACCCCACTGAAATCAACAGAACCCCCCGAGTGGTTCAGCGGTATGGGTGGAGGTCGGGTAGCCCTTGGAGCAGCCAGGATGCTGGGGTCAGCAGCCCCCCCGCTCCGTCGGCAGCCCCTCCACCCTGGTTGCATGGTGTGCACACTGGGGCTGTGGCACTGGGGAAAACCTACATTAGCCCCTTTTGGAAGGGCGGGAGGAGAAGCCATGTCCAAAGCTCACCCCATCCGGCCCTTGCAGGGAGGAGGCCCCCACTTCACCCTGCCCCACAGCTCCACATCCTAAGCCCACGGACATCTCCCCACACGCACGGTCCGGCTCACGCTCCGAGATCACATTAGGGCCTGGCTCAGCAGTCTGGGAAAACCTGGGCATGGGCGTTGGACCGTTCCACCCTGCCCGGGACTGGGGGGCTCCTGCCACCTGCTGATGGAGGAGGAGATTTCGATGTTACCTGGGAGCTTCTCAGTGAGGTCTTCCCAGCGGAACGAGGCGACTTTGAACGTGATGGAGAAGGTCATCTGAAGCTTCACCTTGATCTCATTCTGCAGCAAACACACGGCCCTGCCAGTGAGTATGGGCGACACCGCACAGCTCTTTGCTCCCGCGAGGGGAGAGGGAGCTGGCTCTGTGCCCCAGCTGCACTGCCTGTGACTTTCCACTCACAATCATACACACACACACCCCACAATGCCACCAATGGGCCATGGAGAGCCCCATGTGACAGCTGGAGGGCTGCACGGGTGTGCTGATTAGGATGGACAGGAAGGAAAGAGCCCGCTGGATTTGCACACCCCAAGGGGAGTTGATGGATCTGGCAGGTGGTTTGTAGACAGAGCTCATTTCGTCTGGGTCATGGTACAAATGATGGCAGAGACACCATTTTGACGGTGGCTTTCCAGAGGAGATCCATCAGTTATGGCTTCATCTGAGAAAGCCCAACACAGCGACTGGCATGAACCAGAGTCCCCCTCTACAACTGTGTTAGGAACACAAATAAAGCTAACAATGGTTTTCTTATTATTATCACTAGCATTATGAATCAAGAATGTGACACTTGCAAAAACAGCCAATCTGATTCTGGGAGGCATTAACAGGAGTGTTGTGAGCAAGACATGAGAAGTCATTCTTCCACTCTGCTCTGTGCTAATTAGGCCTCAATTGGAGTCTTGTGTCCAGTTCTGGGCATCACATTTCAAGAAAGATGGGGAGAAATTGGAGAAGGTCTAAGGAAGAGCAACAAGAATAATGGAAGGTCTAGAGAACATGAGCTCGGAGGGAAGGCTGAAGGAATTGGGCTTGTTTAGTTTAGAAAAGAGAAGACTGAAAGGGGACATGATAGTACCTAAAAGATTGCTACAAGGAGGAGGGAGAAAAATTATTCTCATAGACTTTAAGGTCAGAAGGGACCATTATGATCATCTAGTCTGACCCTCCTGCACAATGCAGGCCACAGAATCTCACCCACCGACTCCTGGAATAATCCTCTCACTGATATCTCAGATATTGAAGTCCTCAAACGATGGTTTAAAGACCCCAAGATGCAGAGAATCCTCCCGCAAGTGACCCGTGCCCCATGCTTCAGAGGAAGGCGAAAAACCTCCAGGGCCTCTGCCAATCTACCCTGGAGGAAAATTCCTTCCTGACCCCAAATATGGCGATCAGCTGAACCCTGAGCATGTGAGAAAGACTTACCAACCAAACACCCAGGAAAAGTTCTCTATAGTAACTCCTATCATCCCTCCATTGGCCTATTTACCACTGATAATGAAAGGTCAATTAGTTACCAAGATCATGTTATCTCATCAAACCATCCCCTTCATAAACCCATCTAGCTTAATCTTGAAGCCAGATAGGTCTTTTGCCCCCACTACTTCCCTTGGAAGGCCGTTCCAGAACCTCACTCCTCTAATGGTTAGAAACCTTTGTCTAATCTCAAGTCTAAACTTCCTACTAGCCAGCTTATATCCATTTGTTCTTGTGTCCACATTGGTATTAAGCTTAAATAATTCCTCTCCCTTCCTGGTATTTATCCCTCTAATATATTTAAAGAGAGCAATCATGTCTCCCCTCAGCCTTGTTTTGGTTAAGGTAAACAAGCCAAGCTCCTTGAGTCTCCTTTCATAAGACAGGTTTTCCATTCCTCCGATCATCCTAGTGGCCCTTCTTTGTACCTGTTCCAGTTTGAATTCATCCTTCTTAAACATGGGAGACCAGAGCTGCACACAGTATTCCAAATGGGGTCTCACCAATGCCTTGTATAACGGCACTAACACCTCCTTATCCCTACTGGAAATACCTCGCCTAATGCATCCCAAGACCGTATTAGCCTTTTTCACAGCCATGTCACAATGGCGACTCATAGTCATCCTGTGATCAACCAGGACTCCGAGGTCCTTCTCCTCCTCCTTTACTTCCAACTGTTGTGTCCCCAGCTTATAACTAAAATTCTTGTTATTAATCCCTAAATGCATAACCTTACACTTCTCACTATTAAATTTCATCCTATTACTATCACTCCAATTTACAAGGTCATCCAGATCTTCCTGTATGATATCCCGATCTCCTTGGCCTCTGTGGATAGGACAAGAAGCAATGGGCTTAAACTGCAGCAAAGGAGGTTGTGGTTGGACATCAGGAAAAAATTTCTACTTGTCCAGGTGGTTAAACACTGAAATAAATTGCCCAGGGAGGTTGTGGAATCTCCATCTCTGGAGATATTTAAGAGGAGGTTGGATAGACACCTGTCAGGCATGGTCTAGACGAGGGCTACTCAACACGTGGCCCATGGGTTCCCACTGCCCCGAGGCCTGTTTATTTGCGGCCTGCAGTGTGGTTTGGCTTTACGCAGGGCTCAACACACAGCCTGCTGATGGGAGCCAAAACAAAAAAGCAGTCGATATCCTGGTCTTCTGCTGATAGGCATTTTACTGGTTAAATTCCTGGACTGTCATTGCTCATTAAAAGTGCTGTCACATGGGTGGGAATCAAGTAACTATTGCATTTTATTAATAGCAGCAGAACTGACTTACACGGGGCCTGCATGTTATGTAGTCTTGCCTTAATTTTGTATTCATGCCCATTAGTGTGAAAGAATCTATTTGCATATATATCTGCATGTATACGCAACCACACTTAAGTTGTGGCCCTCGGCATGTGCTGTGAGTGTCATTGTGGTCCCCGGGGCTTCCAGAGTTGGTCCTGCTGTGAGGGCAGGGGACTGGACTCGGTGACCTCTCGAGGGCCCTTCCACTTCTAGCGTGCTATGATTCCCCGTCCCATTGTGATGGTAGATGAACCTGTGACCTTTTCCCCTCCTGCTGATCTCGGGGCTGGGGAGGCTCGGGCCAGCTCAGGCCATGGGTCCTCTTCCCTCCCTGCTGCTCTGGGGATTCTGGTGTGTGCATGTGCGCTTATCCTTCCCATGGGGAGGGGGGTGCACGCACAATCGGTGTGCTGCGCCTCCTCCTCCCTTCCCTGTGGTGGGGCTGGGGCCTCAGCGGAGGGGGTGGGGCTGTCGATGGGGCTGGGAGCCTGTCTCTCTCTCGAAACTTTTCCAGTCTTAAATATTCTCTGTGAGAGACGGCGTGACGGACTCTCCCTTTATAATAGTATCGATTATGAAACCAATGGACAGTGTTGGGCCATTGCTAGATGGAAACGACAAAACGATCAGTATCCATGGAGACAAATCAACAGTGTCCAGTGACTCTTTCTGTTCTGTGCGGGGGGAAGAGCCCACGAGCTACTCGCACCAGCCCAGGATGGAAACACTCTCTCTCCATTCCACTGGTATCTCAGGGAGACGTCAAATAGCAGCTTCGAGTGGCATTTTAAAATCAACAGTCCAAGTAATTTGCCTCCAAGGGCATTAAAAGAGCTGGCTGATGGGCCAGTGGACAATTTATATTGATTTTTTTTTAAGACTTGCAACCCCAGGAAGGTTCCAGGAGGCTGGAAGAAATGCTGGGCCAATATTTCAAAAGGTTAAAGAGTTAATTGCTTGGGTAGTTATAGGTCTGTCAGTCTGGCATTGATCCTAGGCAAGATAGAAGAGCAGTTAATTGATACAGTCAGCCCGTGGGTGTCACACAATCACAGCCCAGGGTTAGTGGGTACTGCACCCTGACAGGAGTTTTTCCCAGTTCCCTTTTCTGGCTTCCTGCCAACTCCCAGAGTTGCTAACCTCCCATTCGGAAACCAGCTCCTCACAGACCAGGATACGTCAACTCAGAGCAGCAGCACAGCCTGCCCGACCAACAGATACAAAACCTATACCCATCCCTCCACTCATGTGATAATCAATCTTCCAACAGCACTCCTTTCAAGAGCCCTGGGTTCTAGGGTGCCTATCGCAACATGCGGTGGACCTCACTCAGTGCGGCCAACACTTCAAGGACAACTGTGTGGGGGAAACCAGACAATTGCTACACCCTGGAATGAACTCCATAGAGCCGTGGTTCCCAACCTGGGGTCCACAGACCTTGGGGGTCCACGAGGGTATTACAGGAGGTCTGTGAAAAAAAAGATAGATAAAAATCATCATAGAAAATAAGTTTTAAATAAATTGCAAAGTCACAATCAATTATTATTTTGAAATTAAATCTCTTCCAATAATGTTATTAATGACTGTCTGAAAATCTATGTCGTGGTGCCTTTGTGTGATGAAAACGACCGCGGCAGTGAGAAGCATACAAACGTGAGCCATGCATTCAACATGGGTCGGTGGCGGAAATCAGACTAGCTGAAGAGAACGGAGACTGACGAGCAGAGTGAAGCATCCAAAAGAGGAATGTCCAATCAAACAGACATAAGTAAATGAAAAGTGAGAAAATACTCCACAGATGACTAGAATTGCGGCTAGAATCGGCTTTGATGAAGGTCCCAAATGGTTTGGGGGGGTGATTTGGTGTCTGCACTAGTGAAAAGGTTGGGAACCACTGCTATAGAGAAACAATACAAGACCACAACACCCTATGCATACTTTCCCCAAAGCCGTATCTGACCCCTCAGTCCTCGTCATCAAAGGAAACCTGGACTACACCTTCGAATGACAAGCTTGTGATCTTAAATACACAGCCCTGCAAGACACCAAAAGTCATGGACTCGAGAGACACTGGATTTATGGCTTATGGCAACAATCTGTGACCTACCCACCCCTGTCCTGTGACGGCAGAGGTGCTACCTGTCCACTTCATTCACAGGGATGCCACACGTCAAACCCTTAAGCTGGGCCCTCAGTTGCACCTTGCATGGAACTGTGACACACCGGCCGCCTGCTCCCGGCCCGACGAAGAGCTCTGTGATGCTTGAAAGCCAACAGCAGAGATTCCCTCACCCACGTTGCCTACCCAGGGACACTGACAGCGGCACCAGCTCCCTTGGAAGAACTCTATTGCAGGCCACAGAGGCACTGGGCTAGTTGGACTCCATATTCTTACTCATTTTTGTTGCCCTTCTCTGCCCCTTTCCCAATTGTAGTGTATCTTTGTGAGGCAAGCTGATGAGGGCTGCATGCAGTATTCTGGGTGGGGGCATTCCAAACTGTATGGGGGAACATTCGGTTTCAGGATTATTCTCTGTCCCTTTCCATCTGCACAGTTTGCCACCTGTTTACCCCCTTTTCCAGATGCTTTATGAATCTGTTGAACAGCCCTGATCTTTGGTTTAAAATCTGGCTGGGCAGCTTGCTCCGGGCCTCTCCTTCTTTGGACACTGTGCAGCTCCCAGACCCCACCACCCAGACCCACCAGTACAGCCCCACGGAACAGGGGGAAGTGCCTCTCACCTTCAGCTCCTGGAGCTGCGTCAGCATCTTCTCCTTTGCTTTGTCAAACATCCTGCCCTTCATCTCCTTCTCGATGCTCTCCTGGAGGAGATTCTGCATCCGCTGGAAGGATCCCGGGCCCTTGATCTGAGCTGCCGCTGTGGGAAAGACGGGAGCAGTCAGCGCGCTAGAGGTGTCTGGGGAAGATTTGCAGTGGGGGCGGGAGGTGCTCGAGGCAGGCTTACAGGAGGAAAACAACGGCCGTGACAGCACCAAAGGGACGTCTCCACTGCTCTTCTAGTGACAGCGACCTGAGTGCTGGAGAACGGAGCCGCCTGGCTGCCCCAGAGAACAACCCTCCCTCGTATCTCTCAGGGCAAATGGCCTCTCCGTGCCTGTACGTGCTCCAGCCCTGAGTGGGCCTCTGGGCGCTGCAGAGGTGCCAGTGAAATGCTGAGCAGCAATGGATTTGTGCCAGATCCCAGCCCCTCTTCCAAGACTGCCCCATCCCCCGCCTCTGCTCCTGTGCGGTGACCTGGTTCCTTCCCCACCTCGTTAACGCTCCTGGAGCGCCTCAGCCCATCCACAAGGCTCAGACTGACCCTCCCCCGCCAAGCCTGCCAGCCAGGCCCAGACAAGGACCCACCCCAACACCCCACGTCCTGTCATCCCTCCCGCAATGCCCCTCACTGCTAGAAAAGAAACAGGCGACCCAGGAGCGGATGGTAACGAACGGCTTTACCGCCCATGCACGTTTACCTCAGACATCCACCACAACGTCCGAGTGACAACAACCTGGCACCAGTTACACCGTTTTATCTATTTTAATGTGGCCTTGTAATTGTGGAGCTAATAAGTGAGGGTATGTCTACACTACAGCGTTAATTCGAATTAACTTAATTTGAAATAGTTAATTTGAATTAAGCTAATTTGAAATAACGCATCTACACACAAAATCTATTTCAAAATAGCACGTCCACACTGAGTGGACCCTGAACCGAAGTTAAGGCTGGCCGGAACCAGTGCCGGCAGGGCATCAGGTTAGGACTTAGTGTGTGGGGCTGCTGCCTGAGGCTAACTGAGCTCCGTGCTTAAAGGGACCCGACCCCCACCCCGGACAGACAGTTCTCAGGCTTCCCCGCTTGCTTGTCTACCTAGATGAGGGACAGCAAAGCAGTCCTGTCTTGGAGTGCCCTGAGTGCCCGCACTCGGGACACCACAGCACTCGGCCACATGGAGCCAGAGCTGCCCCTGGGCACGCCGGTGCGTCTCATGGGGTCATTGCCATCAGCCTGGCTGCACCTGCTGTAGGCTGCCATCCGGGGGGCTGTCAGTATCCAGGAGGCCCTGCGGGACGGCATCCACCCCGAGGAGCCCTCAGAGCCACGCCGGTCCTCCCCACCGGGGGCTCGTGCCCCATTCCTCCCTCACGTCCTTCCACTTACCCCTCCCTAACCCCCCTTCCTGATGTCAAATAAAAGACACGTATGTTCAAAAATAGAAACTGGGTTTATTGAACAAAACGGGGGGGGGGGGATGAACCTCTGGGGAGACTGGGAAAAGGAGGTGGGAGAGGGGAAGAGAGAGGGTGGGAGAGGGGAGGGGGAAACCTGGGAGGAGGGAGCTGGAAGGGGGAAGCAAGGGGAAGAAGGGGGAGAGGAAGCTCAGGGCCCAGGGTTGGGGGTCTCACTGGACCAACTTGATTTCCATGCAGACCTACTCCTGGGTTTGCATGTGGCCTTTAGTGGCCAGGCTGGCAGCTATCCTACCAGAGACGGCTGCATTCCTCCATCTAGTATGGAGATCATGGACGTTGGGGGCATCCCCCCCAAACCTGAATAAGGTCCATGATCTCCACCCTGGACCAGGAAGGCGCCCGCCTTCTCCAGCCCCTGTCAGGCTCCTGCAAGCTGGCAGACTGCTCCTGGGGAGCGGTGGAGGGCTGGCTGCCAGTGGCTTGCTGGCTCATGTTTTGGGGCCGCTGGGTCAGGGGCCCCAGTGGCCACTGCTGGCTCTGGGCTGGCAGGCTTGGAGCTGGCACAGGCACTGTGGCCAGGGTCTACCCCTTTAATGGCTCCAGGGCTGGGGGAGAGGAGAGTAAGTTTTCCTGGTTGTGCCCAGAGTGGCCACCAGGGCTCCCTGGGAAGGGTTGGAGGCCCCCTATTTCGATTTAAGTGTCTACACAGCACTTAATTCGAAATAGCTATTTCGAATTTGGCGTTACTCCTCGTAGAATGAGGTTTACCAAATTCAAATTAAGCGCTCCGCTATTTCAAATTAATTTTGAAATAGTGGTTTGCATGTATAGATGCTATTAAAGTTAATTTGAAATAATGGCTGTTATTTCGAATTAACTTTGCAGTGTAGACATACCCTTAGTTAGTTATAATGAATGTATGGTATAGCAAAAGGTTTGGATTAAATTTAAACACAAGATGCAGGCCTCAGACAGTCCAGGCAGCTCTGTTAACTTAGCTCCAGCTCTGTTTGATGTTAGCATGTTGAAGTGAAGAGATGGAACATTGTAATACACAGCCGCTCTCTGAGTTACGAACAAGTTACGGACCAACACTTGGTCCGTAACTCGAACTGTTCGTAACTCGGATCCCATTGAGTTACACGCGACCGCGCTGTTCATAAGCGCGGGTCGTGTTCGTAACTCGGGGACCGCCTTTACGACCGCTCCTTGGGAGCATTGGTCGTAAGTGCAAACGGTCGTAACTCGACCGTTCGCAACTCGGGGAGCGGCTGTATAGTGATGTCAGCCTCAGATAAAGCCATGTAGTAGATGGAAAGAAGTTTAATGTTGAAAGACTTTGTAACTTTGTTAAAGTGACTAGAAGTACCCTTTGCTATGCACTGCGATTGTGTGAATGTGTTGTTTGTGTGAACAAGAGAGAGAATGCTTTAGGAGAGAGAAGTGTGAAGGCCACTGCGTGCTCAAATGGTCAGAAGAGGGGCTGGAGACTCAGAAACACCAAATAATTATCAACTAAGCTCAAGTGCACTGAAGACGCAAACTGGATCGAGGCAGATTGATGAACCCTGCAGTTAGTGGCAAAGCCTCCCGACAGGGAACCGAAAACAAGTTTCGCCAGAAGACAACACCCAGGAGGGATCGTCAGCACACATGGATATCAGATGACTATGAGAACAACCTCCAGACAAACAGATGTCGCAGACAAACTGACTGTGATGCTGAATGACTGATTAAGGCCTGACAAGGCAAAATGCAGAGACTCGCATGGAAGGAAAATCCTATAAAGCAGGGGTCCCAATCTGGGGGCTGCGCGCCTGGATGTCTCCCCGAGCCTCGGCAGCTTCCCGGAGAGGCCAGACGTGCTGAAGTTGAAAGGCCTCGTGCTGCCACGCAAGGGGGGTAAACTAAGGTCTCCAGAATCTCTTTGGCGTGGTGAAGGCCCACACTGGTCCCAGCCCAGGTTTGTCTCCGTGATCAGCCACGTCAGAGCCACATCAAGCTGCCTTATGGGGCAGGCTGCTGGGCTACAGAGCACAGCCCAGACCCGCCCCGAGGGGAAGCGGGTACACCACCCTCCAGCCCTCTTTAGGCATGTCTGAAAACACAAGGCACCCACCCGATGTGGGGTATTCCAGACATGGCTGCCAGCCTGTGCTTTCTCCCCTTCACTCCTGGCCAAGACAGACCCCGGGGGTTCCTTTGGGTGCGTGGGCTGGAGAGGTGGAACCGCGGTCACTGGGGAATCCAGGGCAGGGCTTCCCTCCCCCAAGCCCTGCCCTTTGTCTGCCCCATGGGGGTGGCTGGGCACCCTAGAGAGGCTGCTCCGGGTCACCTGGGTCCATCCAAAGGCCCTTCTGCCACACGGCCTAGCCCTGTGGTGTCATGGCGACGGTGGAGCCAGCTGGCCCCTCTTGGGGCCAGTGGGACCGACCCACGGACCTTCCCCTATTGGGGTCGAGGCTGGCTCACAGAGTTATATGGGATCAGGGAGAGGGGAATCGGCCCCCCCCGGCTGCTCCTGGCTGGGAATGGGGGCGTCACACCTGTCGGGCCCGGGGGAGGGATGTGGCAGGCCAAGGAGAGCCAGGCCAGGCCCTGTGCGTTCCCACTGGGGCTGTGTGGTTGAGGGGGGTATTATGGGGTTGCTGCTGTCTGAGCTGAGTCTGCCAGGTGAAAAGTGCTGCAGGTCTCCAAGCTCCCCTCACATCTGCCCCGCAGGGGAAGGGCCAGCTCCTGGTAGGGCTGGGGGAGGCAAGCCCCTAGCTCTGCCCACCCTGCAGAGGCTCCTCCCCTCCTGCTGAGGTCCCGCCCCCCACCATGGCTCCCAGCTCCCTGATCTAACTACTAGACTGTACAGCCAGTCACAGAACCCCAGAGTCCTGGCTCCCAGCCCCACCTGCTCTACCCACTACACCCTACAGCCAGTCACAGAACCCCAGAGTCCTGGCTCCCAGCCCCGAGCTCTAACCACTAACCCTACAGCCAGTCACAGAACCCAGCTCCCCCTGTTGTACCGAGCACACCCTACAACCCATCACAGGATCCCATGTCCTGGCTCCCAGCCCCTCCTGCTCTACCCACTACACCCTACAGCCAGTCACAGAACCCCAGAGTCCTGGCTCCCAGCCCCGAGCTCTAACCACTAACCCTACAGCCAGTCACAGAACCCAGCTCCCCCTGTTGTACCGACCACACCCTACAACCCATCACAGGATCCCATGCCCTGGCTCCCAGCCCCTCCTGCTCTACCCACTACACCCTACAGCCAGTCACAGAATCCCAGAGTCCTGGCTCCCAGCCCCACCTGCTCTACCCACTACACCCTACAGCCAGTCACAGAACCCCAGAGTCCTGGCTCCCAGCCCCACCTGCTCTACCCACTACACCCTACAGCCAGTCACAGAATCCCAGAGTCCTGGCTCCCAGCCCCACCTGCTCTACCCACTACACCCTACAGCCAGTCACAGAATCCCAGAGTCCTGGCTCCCAGCCCCACCTGCTCTACCCACTACACCCTACAGCCAGTCACAGAACCCCAGAGTCCTGGCTCCCAGCCCCGAGCTCTAACCACTAACCCTACAGCCAGTCACAGAACCCAGCCCCCCCTGTTGTACCGAGCACACCCTACAACCCATCACAGGATCCCATGCCCTGGCTCCCAGCCCCTCCTGCTCTACCCACTACACCCTACAGCCAGTCACAGAACCCAGCCCCCCCTTTTGTACCGAGCACACCCTACAACCCATCACAGGATCCCATGTCCTGGCTCCCAGCCCCTCCTGCTCCACCCACTACACCCTACAGCCAGTCACAGAACCCCAGAGTCCTGGCTCCCAGCCCCACCTGCTCTACCCACTACACCCTACAGCCAGTCACAGAACCCCAGAGTCCTGGCTCCCAGCCCCACCTGCTCTACCCACTACACCCTACAGCCAGTCACAGAACCCCAGAATCCTGGCTCCCAGCCCCGAGCTCTAACCACTAACCCTACAGCCAGTCACAGAACCCAGCCCCCCCTTTTGTACCGAGCACACCCTACAACCCATCACAGGATCCCATGTCCTGGCTCCCAGCCCCTCCTGCTCCACCCACTACACCACATGACCAGAGCTACAAACCGACTCCCACTCCCCTGCTCTAACCACTAGACCCTACAGCTGACGTCAGCACTCAAGAGTCCTGGCTCCCAGCCCCACCTGCTCTACCCACTACACCCTACAGCCAGTCACAGAACCCCAGAGTCCTGGCTCCCAGCCCCACCTGCTCTACCCACTACACCCTACAGCCAGTCACAGAACCCCAGAGTCCTGGCTCCCAGCCCCGAGCTCTAACCACTAACCCTACAGCCAGTCACAGAACCCAGCCCCCCCTTTTGTACCGAGCACACCCTACAACCCATCACAGGATCCCATGTCCTGGCTCCCAGCCCCTCCTGCTCCACCCACTACACCCTACAGCCAGTCACAGAACCCCAGAGTCCTGGCTCCCAGCCCCACCTGCTCTACCCACTACACCCTACAGCCAGTCACAGAACCCCAGAGTCCTGGCTCCCAGCCCCGAGCTCTAACCACTAACCCTACAGCCAGTCACAGAACCCAGCCCCCCCTTTTGTACCGAGCACACCCTACAACCCATCACAGGATCCCATGTCCTGGCTCCCAGCCCCTCCTGCTCCACCCACTACACCCTACAGCCAGTCACAGAACCCCAGAGTCCTGGCTCCCAGCCCCACCTGCTCTACCCACTACACCCTACAGCCAGTCACAGAACCCCAGAGTCCTGGCTCCCAGCCCCGAGCTCTAACCACTAACCCTACAGCCAGTCACAGAACCCAGCCCCCCCTTTTGTACCGAGCACACCCTACAACCCATCACAGGATCCCATGTCCTGGCTCCCAGCCCCTCCTGCTCCTCCCACTACACCCTACAGCCAGTCACAGAACCCCAGAGTCCTGGCTCCCAGCCCCACCTGCTCTACCCACTACACCCTACAGCCAGTCACAGAACCCCAGAGTCCTGGCTCCCAGCCCCGAGCTCTAACCACTAACCCTACAGCCAGTCACAGAACCCAGCCCCCCCTTTTGTACCGAGCACACCCTACAACCCATCACAGGATCCCATGTCCTGGCTCCCAGCCCCTCCTGCTCCACCCACTACACCCTACAGCCAGTCACAGAACCCCAGAGTCCTGGCTCCCAGCCCCACCTGCTCTACCCACTACACCCTACAGCCAGTCACAGAACCCCAGAGTCCTGGCTCCCAGCCCCACCTGCTCTACCCACTACACCCTAAAACCAGTCACAGAACCCCAGAGTCCTGGCTCCCAGCCCCACCTGCTCTACCCACTACACCCTACAGCCAGTCACAGAACCCCAGAGTCCTGGCTCCCAGCCCCGAGCTCTAACCACTAACCCTACAGCCAGTCACAGAACCCAGCCCCCCCTGTTGTACCGAGCACACCCTACAACCCATCACAGGATCCCATGTCCTGGCTCCCAGCCCCTCCTGCTCTACCCACTACACCCTACAGCCAGTCACAGAACCCCAGAGTCCTGGCTCCCAGCCCCGAGCTCTAACCACTAACCCTACAGCCAGTCACAGAACCCAGCCCCCCCTGTTGTACCGAGCACACCCTACAACCCATCACAGGATCCCATGTCCTGGCTCCCAGCCCCTCCTGCTCCACCCACTACACCCTACAGCCAGTCACAGAACCCAGCTCCCCCTGTTGTACCGACCACACCCTACAACCCATCACAGGATCCCATGTCCTGGCTCCCAGCCCCTCCTGCTCCACCCACTACACCACATGACCAGAGCTACAAACCGACTCCCACTCCCCTGCTCTAACCACTAGACCCTACAGCTGACGTCAGCACTCAAGAGTCCCGGCTCCCGTGCCCCTGCTCCACCCACTACCCCTGACAGCCCACCACAGAGCTGGAGCTCCGCAGACCTGGCCCTGCCCAGCAGGCACCCTCCCCCCCCCGCCGCCGGTACAAGCACTTCGGGCTCCCTCGAGTCCCTTGTGACCGTCGCGGGCGCGCCCAGGAGCAGCCCAAGAGCCCCGAGTCCCCGCCCCGGTGGGGAAGATGCTGCGAAGGGGACCCAGCGCGGGGGCGGCCCCCCAGGGCCAGGCGGGCGGGGAGACACGCCCGACCCTCTCCGGGCACCCCGGGGCCCAGCCAGGGCAGGGCGAGCCCGCCCCGCGGCCGAGGGGCCCCGCCGGGTCTGGAGCAGGCGGCTGCGGCCGGGACTCACCTGCAGCCCGGGTCCCGCGGCTGGAAGGGCGGCGCGCTCTTAGCCCCGCCGGGGCAGCATGGCCCAGGCCGGGGCAGAACTTCCCCGCGCCCCTAGGCTCAGCAAGGGGGGTCCCTAGGCGGCGTCGGCGGCGCCTCCCATAGCCGGGGGGCGGGCAGCCTCGTGCGCTGGGGCAGAGCGTCCCCCGGCTCCTCCCCGGGGGGCAAGACGCGAGGGGGACCCCGGCCCTCTAGGGCCAGCCAGGGCCGGCGCCGGGCGCGGGGCGCGGGGCTGCGGGCACCGAGGGATGCTGCGCGGAGCCGGAGGCAGCTGCCGGGCTGGGCTGCTCTGAACCGAAGTTGCTCCCTGGCCCGGGACTTTTGTAGCGCTCGGAGGAGTTGCCAGGAGCGAGGTGGGGGCCGGGCGCCCTCCCGTGGCCGAGAGGCCCCAGTGCGGGGCGCAACTGCCGGCCCGCCAGCCCTGGGCCAGCCCTAGCCACGGTGGCTCACCCGCTCTGTATTCCCCCAGCCGGGGGAAGGGCTGTTAGCCGCCGTGGGGAAACTGAGGCACGGCGGGACTAAGTGACACAGGGCGTCCGCAGCAGGGCGGGGGACAGAAGCGGGGTCGGGGCTAGTGCCTGGAATACTGGCCGGCCCTCCCCGCACAGCCAGGGCAGCCCTGGACTCCAGTCACGGGTGTAGCTGGCCCTGGCCGGAGCCCTCGCCTGGCTTTAAGCCCAGGACTCCGAGCGCAGGTCTCCAGTGCTGGAGCCTAAGGGGGAGCTCCACTGACGGGGAGCAGTAGTAGGCTGGTATCTGCTACTGAGCCAACCCCTGTGTGTGTGTGTGTGTCCAACTGCCCCGCTTGGACTCAGGGGGCTCCACACCCCATTCCCAGGGTGCACACCCCACTGCCCCTTCTCCTCCCAGGAGCTGCGCCCCTCTTGTGCCAGGAAGCTGCCCCCAGCCCTCTGGGCAGGAATAGCCAGCCAGGGAGCCTTTGCCCTTCCCAGCTTCCCTCGGCGCCTCCCCAAGCCAGCCCCTCCCCCAGCTCGGCAGGGCTTCAGGTGGGGGGCAAAGCGGGCCATCCCCACAACGGGAGTAACTCCCCCCAGCCCCCTGGCGGTGGCCTGGCCCGCAGCGCACACTGGCTGCAGGACTGAGACGCCCCCCCGCTACCTCCAATTGCTCCTGGGGCTGGAAACACACAGCAGCCCCCACCAGCAAGCTGCTCTCCCCCCCACTCCCATGGCACCCGGGGAGCTGCTGCTCCTCCTGCCTCTCCCTGACCTCAGGCCTGGGCGCCCTGCCCCTCCCTGGCAGGCGCCTGCAGCTCTGGGCAGTCCCAGGCCCTGCAAGCCCAGCTGTGTTTGTCTCTGGGATTAGGCTCCGGGGCCTGAGCTGGGAGGAGCTGCCCAGGGAGGGGCCAGGCTGTTTATTTTGGTTTCCTCCTAGTCCTAGGAGCCCAGGCGGGAGGGGCGAGGGGCGGGGGGCAGGGGGGAGGAGAATGGCTGAATAGGGAAGAGAAGCTGGCTCCTTAGACGGTGCCTCTCCGGAGTGAGCTGGGCGACAGGGGAACATGGCAGTTGCCCCTGGTCCCCACCTATCCCGTCCCTGCACTGGGGGAAAGAACATTGCGGGGGGAGAGGAGGTATTTTTACCCTGACTATGGCCTAGGTCTGCACCCGCCACTGCCCAGCATGAGCACCCGGCTTGCTGTCCCCGTGCAAGGAGGCAGCTGCCGCAGAGTCCTCAGCATCTTTACAGATGCACGTACGTGAGCGCACACTTGCACACGCACAGAGAACACGGGAGGGAACTGCACACACGCCCGTGGCAGGGATGCCCAGGCAGAGAGCTGGGCACCTATTAATGTATCTTACACCCCCGCTCCCCTCTTTCCTCACACCACACTTCCGCACGGACTTTACTTTTGCTCTTTCTTGTTAATCTCAACTCAAAGCCCCTCCCCCTGCAGCACAGAGGTGCCTCCCGGTGAGCTGGAAAGCCAAGTGGGGGTGGGAGGCAGGACTTTTCAGCTATGTCTACACTGACGGCTTGTTGCGCAAGAACATCTTGGCAAGGGTTCTTGTGCAAGAAGTCTTGCGCAAGAACACATCCACACTGCCACGAGTGTAGACATAGCCTTGGGTTTTGCTGCTAGCTGGAGCTCAGACATTACTCCGGGGACTGTGGGCTGGAGTTGCAGTCAGAGATCACGTCGCCCCTAGCTATGATCCACCGCAGCAGCAACCGGATCCCAGAAATCTGCTCTGCTGCGGAGCCCCACGTGGTTTCTTCCGCGGCTAACAACCGCAGTTGTGCTCGGGGCGAGAAGCGGGCCGGACGGGAAGGTCCCTGGCTGGCCCTGTGCCGCTTGACCAAGGAGAAAGTTAAAACCGGGTCTCTCGGATTTCACCGTCCCCTTGGCGCTTTGTCCATTGCCAGCTGGTTACAGAATCTAAGTTAAGTCTCAGCCCTGTGGAGAGTGGGGGGGTAGAACAGAGTTGGTGATATTATAAGCAATCCCCATCACTATTCTGGGCCAGAGAAGTTTGAGGGAAACTGAGGCAGGAAGCGCCAAAGTGACATGTGACGGGGTAGGGTCACCAATTTACTAATTACACAAACCCAAACACCCTTTCTCCACCCCTTCTTCCCTGAGGCCACACCCTGCCCCGCCATTCTCCGAGGCCCCGCCCTCTGCTCTGTTCCCTCCATCAGGTTCTCTCTCCCACCTCCCTCACTTTCCCGGGGAAGGGGCAGGGAGTTGGGGTGTGGGAGGAGGTGCTGGGTGCAACCTCTGGGAGGGAGTCTGGGTGCAGGACAGGGATCAGACCTGGGTCCCTAGAGGGGGTCAGGGTGAGGATTCCAGATGGGCACCACTTATCTTGGGCCACTCCCGGCATGTCTGGCTCTTCGTTTCAGGGGTGACCAGGAAGCGGGTTGCACCCACGAAAGCGCAGGGAGCTGCTACGTGTGTTGTTCGCCTCTAAGGTGCTGTGGGGCCGTTCGCTGGTTTGGAAGTTTTTGGCGAGTCCCTAGAGTGTGAGTCTGGCATCGGTGCAGATCCGGGTTCCCTCCCGAGTACTGGGCCTGATTCTGGGACAAAGGCCCTGTCCGCCCTACAGGTGGCAACTGGAAATGTACACGCCACCCTAGATCAGGCAGCAGACTGGGACCCGCAGGTAGGACCCTAGAAGCGCAGGGACAGCCTCCCTCCCGGGACCGGAAACTCTAAATAAAATCCAAGTTGAAATTCAACAGATCCCTCCGGCAGGGTCTGAGGCCAGGCACCACTGGGTAAGCGAGTTTCGGCCAGGCGGCCAGCCGGGGGAAGGCAGGAGAGGTGCTCCACCCAAACTGACTCCTCTCCCCACCGCCCACCTTCCCCAGCAAGCCCAGCCCTGCCCCCAGCCTCGCTCCTGGGTGAGAGTGGGAAAACCAGCCCCAGCCTTCCCCTGCCGGCTGGAGCTGGCGGGGGGTAGGAATGCTTGTTCAGTGTGCTGCTCCTGCCTTCCCCTAGGGGGATATGGGGAGTGATTGTGCCCCCTTCGCCCCACCCCCTCACGTGTGGGCCTGAATCCTGCAGTCAAGGGAGGAAGGCGCCCTGCAAGGGGAAACCAATGGGTACAGACAAGGCAGTGCCCAAGGTCTCAACCATCGGACTAATTGGGCAGGACTTAGGATCATAGAATTCTGGGTCTGGCAGAGACCTCAGGAGTCATCGAGTCCAGCCCCCTGCCCAAAGCAGGACCAACCCCAACTCAATCATCCCAGCCAGGGCTTTGTGCAGCCAGGACTTAAACACCTCCAGGGATGGAGATTCCACCCCCTCCCTAGGGAACCCATCCCAGTGCTTCCCCACCCACCTAGGGAAATTGTTTTTCCTAATATCTAACCTAGACCTCCCCCACTGCAACGTGAGACCATTGCTCCTTGTTCTGCCATTCCTCACTACTGTGAACAGCCTCTCTCCAGCCTCTTTGGAACCTCCCTTCAGGAAACTGAAGGCTGCTCTCAAATCCCCCCTCGCTCTTCTCTTCTGCAGACTAAACAAGCCCAAATCCCTCAGTCTCTCCTTGTAGGTAACATGCTCCAGCCCCCGAATCATTTTGGTTGCCCTCCGCTGGACCCTCTCCAATGTGTCCACATCCTTTTTGTAGTGGGGGGCCCAGAACTGGACACAATACTCCAGATGTGGCCTCCCAGAGCCGAATAAAGGGGAATAATCACATCTCTAGATCTGCTGGCAATACTCCTCTTAATGCACCCTAATATGCCATTAGCCTTCTTGGCTACAAGGGCACACTGTTGACTCATATCCAGCTTCTCATCCACTGGAACCCCCAGGTCCTTTTCTGCAGAACTGCTACTTAGCCATTCGGTCCCCAGCCTGTAACAATACTTGGGATTCTTCCGTCCTGAGGGCAGGACTCTGCACTTGTCCTTGTTGAACCTCATCAGTTTTCTTTTGGCCCAATCCTCTAATCTGTTTAGGTCACTCTGGACCCTATCCCTGCCCTCGAGCGTATCTACCTCTCTCCCTAACTTAGATGGATTGCAAACTTGCTGAGGGTGCAATCCATCCCCTCATCCAGGTCATTCATAAAAATGTTGAACAAAACTGGCCCTAGAACCAATCCTTGGGGCACTCCGCTAGAAACCGACCGCCAAGCAGACATCGAGCCGTTGATCACTACCTGTTGGGCAGGCAAATGGCATACTGGGGTGCATTAGGAGGAGCATTGCCAGCAGATCCAGAGCAGTGATTATTCGGCTCTGGTGAGGCCTCATCCGGAGTATTGCATCCAGTTCTGGGACGGGATAACAGGAGGGGGGCAAGTGGCCCCAGGGGTGCTACGAGCTCAGACAGGGTGGGATTGGTGTAACAGCATTGCAGTCCGAGGGACGCAGGAGCTACGTGCTGAGCAGAGGGCAGGGGGTGGGAGCCGGGAAGTGACTCGGTGCCAGAGGAGCAGGTGCAGGGAGCAATAGCGCAGAAGCTGCCAGAACGGTTGCCTGGCTTCTGCATCAGATGAACCAGCTGCATGTGGTTCAGGGAGCGGGACTCCCTTCTGGCCACCGACAGGCCAGGCAGGGAGGGCCTGGTTCTCCTCTTAGAAGGCCTCCCTTCCTGCATGCTCCTTCCTGCCTGGAGCCCTTGGCAATGACGGGGGGTGGGGTTTAAGGCAAACTGCAGCACAGCAGGGCCCTGCAGAGCTAGGTAGCCAGCCGCAGACCCCACACCCTTCCTGATTCAGCCCCATGAGCCACAGCGACCCTGTGGAGGGGCTGTGGCTCCACGCCCGTCAGTCCAGAAAACAGGCCCCTGTCCCCGGCAGCTGCGCTCACCTTGCCTCTTCTGAAAGAAGGTGAATCTTCACCTCATAGTTTTGGCCCCAGTCACTGCTGACTTGCACCATGCAGGAGGTGCAGGCTCGGTACCCCGACGTCGGCAGGAAGAACTGCCGTTCGATGAGGGCATTGAGCAGGGAGCTCTTCCCGGTCCCAGTGTTGCCTAAGAGCCCGATGCAGATGGGGTCCAAGGAAGAGTTTTCTTTCAAGGTTGCGAGGCGGTGCCTGTTGGAGGAAGAGAGAGGGAGGGGGGTTTGGCAGGTTCACGTATTTGGGAAGCCTGGCGCCCATCTTGTCTGACAAAAACAACCCCTTGGAAGTGAATGGAACGGCCCCTCTTCTCCCCTGCCCTCAACTCATTTCAGTCGACATAGGGTGGGCAGGAAGGACAGACGAGTTTTCCCACCATCCACCAGGACTCGAGGGTTAGAGCAGCTGCAGCCGGCCGGGATACACTAGATCCGCGTGGGGCAGCACGGACATGTCAGCGCAATTGCGAGTCCTGATCTCTCCATTGCAATCCCGGGCTTACAGCGCCGCGTGGACGCACAAGCATAGGTTTGCAAACACAGGGTCTCTGGAAGTGTGGGTCCCTTACACCCTGGTTTGCATGCCGTGTAGACACCGCCCTCCCCCCCGGAACTCCTTCTTCTCCCCAGGCCGTCTCTTCAGTGGGTAGAGCTCTGAGAAGGTATTTTCAATGGTGTTATGTTTTCCGGGGGCCATACAGGGTCGGGGGGTGAGCTGTACGTTCAGTTCAGGAGGGACATCCCATAATGGAGGGGTTCTTATGCTTCCCTCTGAAGCGGCTGCTGCCATTGTCAGAGACAACACTGGGCTGGAGGGGCCTGACCGTTTGTTATGTTCCTCTACAAAGCACTCGAGCTCTTTTATAGGGGAAAAGGCAATATGCCGCATTTATTGAGAATAGAACAGTTAGTATATGCTTTTCAGCCATGCACGCACCCACCCACCCACTCACACACACACACCATGCACACAGTCCTGCCAGTCGATGTTATAGTTACCAATCCAGAGTGTGGATTAATCTAGTGGCCAGCCAGATTGATCGCAGAGGAGAGCCGGGCTTTGTCGGTCGCGATCCGATGCTCCTGGAGTTGGTGGCAAGATGAACCCAAAGTCCCATGGCAAAGCACCCTGCTTTTATAGTCTTTTTTTCTCTGTTGAAGTCTATGGATTTTGCTGTGTCCGTTTGTGACCGGTTCCTCCTTAATTGGTGTTATCTTTTGATGTTAGCATTCCAAAACACCTCCGAGAAGGTCATCCTGTCCTGGATTGGTTGTTTAATCAATTGTCTTTAGGGGTGCCAGCCTTCACTTAGAGTTGTCAATCTCATGGATGTGTGCTGATGATTCTCTGATGCTGATAAGTCTTGTCTTCACCCCTCCTCTCTTGACCATCTGGTTTTAACAATGGCCTTCACCCCTTACCTTTTACTGATGCATACATTCCTCATTCACACAAACCGGCTTTTTACAGAGACCTTCAAAGGTACACAAACAGCAGTGTTTTACAGGGTATGTCTACACTAGCCCCCTAGTTCGAACTACCTGTTATTCCTCCTGGAATGAGGTTTAACAGGTAGTTCAAACTAGGGCTTTATTTCGAACTACCGGGTCCCTGCCACGTGTAGACGCAGGCAGTTAGTCTGGACTTGTAAATTTCAAAAATGGCGACCGGCCGGGAAGATGCAAATCGAGCGCGGGATATTTAAATCCCGGGCTTGATTTGCAACTTCGAATGCCTACATTAGCCTCCGTAGTTCGAACTAGGGGGCTAGTGTAGACATACCCTTACTGAGGAAAAGCAAAAAGCATTGTAAATTAAACCTTGCTACATCTTGTAATCAAAACAGTTCACATTGAGGCCCGGGCCTTCAACATTCCTCTAATCCCATTAACACAGACACAACACAAGATCCTGTTTCTTACTTACTAAACCTTAAAACAAAGAAATGTCTGATATTTAACGATTCATTCCTGCATTATTAAACCTTAAATATAAATATACTAAATCTCACTCCTACACATTCCTATGCTCCTGGCTAGAGCCAGGCCTGCAGGTGGTGTTCAGAGCACAGCATAGAGCGGGTGAGCAGAGCATGCTGGGAGCAGGGGCTGTGGAGGTCTAAATCCCTTCCTCTTCCCTAGAGGAACCGGGCGGCCGACTCACTTGAGGTATTTCAACGACAACTCCTGTGGCACCTTATAGACTAACAGATTTATTGCAGCATAAGCTTTCGTGGGCAAAGTCCCCCTTCGTCAGATGCATGCAGTGGAAATTCCAGGGGCAGGTATAGATATACAGGCATAAGAAAAGAGTTCCAATTGAGAGTAAGGTTAGAGATAATGAGGTCAATTCCGTCAGGGAGGATGAGGCCCCCTTCTAGCAGCTGATGTGGGGGTGTGAACACCAAGAGTATGTCTAGACTGCATCCCTCTGTCGGCAGAGGGATGCAGATTAGGCAGGTCGACATTGCAAATGAAGCGGGGATTTAAATATCCCACACTTAATTTGCATAAAAATGGCCACCGTTTTTGCCGACTCAGCACTTTGTCAGCAAAAAGCATCAGTCTAGAGGGGGATCGGTCGAGAAAGAAAGCCTTTTTCGACAGATCCCTTATGACTCGTGCAAGGAGGTTTACAGGATCTGTTGAAAAAGGCTTTCTTTCTCGACAGATCCCCCTCTAGACTGCTGCTTTTTGCCAACAAAGTGCTGAGTGGGCAAAAACGGTGGCCATTTTTATGCAAATTAAGCACGGGTTATTTAAATCCCCGCTTCATTTGCAATGTCGACCTTCCTAATCTGCATCCCTCTGCCGACAGTCTAGACCTACCCCCCAAGGGAGGAGAAACTGCTTTTGTAGTTGGCTAGTCATACACAGTCTTTATTTAATCCTATTTAATCCTAATTTGATAGTGTCAAATTTGCGGATGAATTGTTGCTCTGCAGTTTTTCTTTGAAGTTTGTTTTTGAAGTTTTTTTGTAGGATGGCTACTTTTAAATCTGCTACTGTGTGTCCAGGGAGATTGTAGTGTTCTCCTATAGGTTTTTGTATATTACCATTCCTGATATCCGATTTGTGTCCACTTATTCTTTTACGTAGGGACTGTCCAGTTTGGCCGATGTACATGATAGAGGGGCATTGCTGGCACATGATGGCGTATATTACATTGGTAGATGTGCAGGTGGATGAGCCCATGATGGTGTGGCTGATGTGATTAGGTCCTGTGATGGTGTCGCTGGTGTAGATATGTGGGCAGAGTTGGCACCGAGGCCTGTTGCAGGGATTGATTCCTGAGTTAGAGTTACTGTTGTGTGGTGTATAGTTACTGGTGAGAATTTGCCCCAGGTTGCCCAAGGTGTGCATGAGTGAGGGATCATTGTCCGGGATGGGTTGTAGATCACTGATGATGTGTTGGAGGGACTTTAACTGGGGACTGTGGGTGATGGACCATGGTGTTCTGTTATTTTCTTCATTGGGTCTGTCTTGTAGCAGGAGGCTACTCAGTACATGTCTGGCTCTGTCCATCTGTTCCCTCACTTCCTCAGGTGCGTACTGTAGTTTAGGGAATGCTTGGTGAAGATCTTGTAGGGGTTTGTCTCTGTCTGAGGGGCTGGAGCAAACGCGGTTGTACCTTCCTGCTGGGCTGTTGACAGTGGATTGTGTGTCACAGTATTTCAGACTGTGCTTCTTCTGCCTGAGGGCAACATACTTGTACAGTTTCTCGCACATGTTCTTCAGAAGATCCTCCGCTTCCAGGGTCTCGTCTGGAAGAAGGACACGGTAACGTCAGAGCACCGCAGCCCTCGCTCGGGAGCCGGGTCCCAGCTGAGCAGTGAGCAGGGTTGTGCCGCTCCTGGGGGGTTCCAGGAAATGGCCATGGCTGGTGAACCCTCTGAGTCAGTGCCCCCACATGGGGCGGAGGGAGGGCTATTTCAGAGGAGAGCGAAGAGGGAGACCAGGTGTTGTCTGTGGCCCAGGACCAGCAGGGGCCATGCACCACTCACCCCCCCGCATGTGCGGGGAAGGCTGGGGGAGCACACTGTCCCCAAATCCCCATGCACTGACTAAGGTGGGGAAGGTTGGAACCCTGTGCTGCCTGCTCTCCCCATGCTCTGGCTGGAGCTGGGCACTGCCCGCCCTCACCCCCCCCCTTGCCCATGTGCAGACTGGGTCCACCCCTCCCTGCCCCCATGCTCTTGGGCTGTGAGGGGGAAGGCTGAAGCTGCGCACTGCCCAGGTGACCTGCCCCTATAGTGGTGGGGCCCTTGGCTCCCATGGGGCCCTGAGCAGCAGGGGCAGGGCTGGGGGTTTGCCTCCCCCAGCCCTAGGTTCTCCTGCCACCCATGGGTGTAGGGAGAAGGAGGGGGAGGAGCAGTCGCCATCTCCTCCTGGGGGCTGGAATGGAACCCCCCCGCCCCAGTGGGGAGAACCTTCACCCGGCACTGCACGTCGCTTGGCCTCCTGGGGTCCCCCTAGACTGGCTCCAGTGGCGCTGGGGCCACCTGCTTCAAGCACCCCAGAGCAGCCCCATGACTATGGGCTGGGGCCACCCAGCACGCTCGCCCTAGGGAGGGAGAGCGGCTTTTGTCCCCATCACTGTGGCCAGCACTGGGCCCGGGCTTGCCCTCTCCCTCAAGCCCAGGGTGCTCCCAGCCCGTCCTGCCCGCTCCCTCTAGCCCAGGACGTTCCCGGCCCCTCCTGGGTGTCGTTGTGCAGTGTGGGCAAGCACAGGCGGGTTCTTGTACTTACAGATGCTCACGGACACATCACCCGACAGGCATGTCCCAGGTCCGTCCGCCGTCCTCCTCTTCTTGGCAAGGGGTTCGTAGGTATCTTCCCGCCGCCCACCTTGGCAGATGAAAGGGGCCGCCTCATTAGCGCACTTACACCCGAGATGGGCGCCAGCCCCAAGTCTCACTAACAAATCACCTGGGATTCAATCGAGGCGGCAACAGGAGACGCTGAGCTACGTGTGGGTGTCAATCCACAATTGCCATTTGCACGACAATTCTGCCCAGCAGCTGAGACTGCGCTAGGCGCTGTACGCACACAAAAACCTGGTCTGTTTATTCATGCCTTTGTCTCAGACAGACTACAGTCACGTAATCATAGAGTCATAGAGCATTAGAATGGGAAGAGACCTCGAGAGGCCATCAAGTCCAGTCCCCTGCCCTTATGGCAGGACCAAGCACCGTCTAGACCATCCCTGACAGGTGTCAGTCTAACCTGCTCTGAAATATCTCCAGGGATGGAGATTCCACAACCCCCCCAGGCAATTTATTCTAGTGTTTAACCACCCTGACAGGCAGGAAGTTTTTCCTAATGGCCAACCTAAACCTCCCTTGCTGCAGTTTAAGCCCATTGCTTCTTGTCCTGTCCTCAGAGGCCAACGAGAACAATTTTTCTCCCTCCTCCTTCTGACACCCTTTTAAATACTTGAAAACTGCTATCATGTCCCCTCTCAGCCTTCTCTTTTCTAAACTAAACAAACCCAATTCTTTCAGTCTTCCCTCATAGCTCATGTTTTCTCGACATTTCTGTTGCTTTTCTCTGGACCCTCTCCAATTTCTCCACATTTTTCCTGAAATTTTCCTGCCCAGAACACTCCAGCTGAGGCCTGATCAGCGCAGAGCAGAGCAGAAGAATGACTCCTCGTGTCTTGCTCACAACACACCTGTCAATGTTGTTAAGGGTAAAATCCTAAGTCGTTAAATGTTTGGTTTGCAATGTTTGATATTCTAGGGTATCCCTGTTGAAATCAAAATGGAGGGACTGTAAAACAAAATGAAAGGCGAGCCACACGCCCTGGGTCTGTCAGACCATGATTTTCCCGCCTTTGGCAGAAAACAGGTAAACACGTTCCAGTTTAAAGTGGATTTACCTCAGAAGTACATCACACAGGGTCTCCCTTGCAGGGGGGGATGCTGCGGGGTCTTCTGCACAAGGGTCTCCCACCATAGAGAGCATACAAGGCCAATAGCCGGACAGTTCGGGGCTGCCCATCCCAGAGGCAGGGTGCGCGGGGTTTTCCTTACAGATCATCGGGCTCCAGAACAAGACAGCGGCCGCAGCCATATGGGAGACTCCACCAAAGACCAGCGCCAGCCACCCTGACCACTCCTTACCGTGGGCACAGAAGAGGACTCTCCTCAGTGCTTCTCTCTCCAGGCTCTCGGTGCGCTGCGAGATTTGAGGTCCTGAGCGACCATCTGGGAACAATCAAGAAGGCTGCTATAAACTTTGGTTATGATACTGACCATGCCAATTGGACTCAGCCAAAATTTTGCTTTTCCTTGGGGGTTTTGGGTGATCCATTACTGTGCCCTTTATTGTTTGTTGTTAACCATATTTGAATACACCCAGAATCTCCTATTTTGTAAATTTACCCTTAATACATCGGTCATTTGTTTGGTTCACCTAACCTGGGTCCTTTGATTAATTGAAACACGCCACCAGACAATAGATGCTGGCTGCCCCAGGACTCGAGCAGAGGGTCTAATATTGTTAGGGAACCCCTCTGCAGCCTCATCATTTCTCCCACCTAAGAATGCAGCCCAGAATCAATTTGCTTTTTTTGCAACAGTGTCCCACTGTTGACTCCTATTTAGCTTGTGGTCCACTCTGACCCCTTGACTCCTTTCTGCAGGACTCCTTCCTCGACAGTCACTTCCCATTGAATAAACCCTGACATGAAATGGTCGGTCCTTCGCATGCTCCGGCTAGTATAAAATGCCGCTGCGCATCATCTCAGCAACACGGGCTACCGCAAGCCCATTGCCTCGATCCTTTCTCCCTACACGGGCTTCCCATCAAACCGAACCAAGTGCAAGGCCTTGCTCCTTATCTTCGCCACGCTCTGCGGCTGAGATCTTCACTCCTGTGGCACCGTGGAACTCCGCACCCCAGGAGCAAAGCTTGTCTGCGCAGGAGCATGAGGGGGTGCACCTGGCCCTCCGAGGGAGGCCCTGCTGGTCTCTCACACCTGCCCAGGAAGGGGCAGAAAAGGGGGGTCCTCCAGGCCAGCCTAGGGAGGCCGTGTGGAAGCTGCCAGTGCTCAGGCGAAAGGAGCAGTGGGACACTTCCTGGCTGGGCCCAGAGGGTGAGGAAGGAGCGGTGCTCCGGCCACAGGAGGTCAAGCGGTGCCACGGACTGGCGCTGGGGAGGGCAGGCCTGACAACTCTGAGGTAGCAGGGGGAGGTTGAGGGGCCAGGTGGGAAGAGGCCCAGGTAATGCAACAGTAACTCATTAAGGGGAGCCCAACCTGGCTGCTATTTATAGGGTCCCTGGATTGGAACTGGATTCCCCACAGCCACTGGCACCCTGGCTAAGTCCCAAGAAGGGGGCTGACTCATTAGGGCTGGGCCTTACCTGGAGTGGGTCCCGGGCAGTGGTGCAATGGGGGGGCTAAGGCAGCTTCCTGCCTT
This sequence comes from Pelochelys cantorii, assembly GCA_032595735.1. NCBI lineage: Eukaryota > Metazoa > Chordata > Testudines > Trionychidae > Pelochelys > Pelochelys cantorii. Next base: position 3,084,302 of record CM064328.1, read on the forward strand.
TCCTGGCACTGCAGACCGCGCTGCAGCCCAGAAGCAGCCGGTTCCCAGCCAGCGGGAGTGCGGAGCTCGTGCTCGGGGCAAGGGCAGTGCATGGAGCCCTGTGCGCTCACACACACCCCCGCCCCAGGAGCTGGGCCTGCTGCTTCCAGGGCGCAGCACAGTCTGTGGTGCCAGGCCAGACAGGGAGCTGCCTTAGCCCCCCACTGCTCACCTGACCCCTTGAAGCACTGAGACCCAGGGCCCAACATTCCACCACCCACTCCTGGGTCATACCCCATCATTTGAAACCCCCTGGTCTAGGGCAACAGGCCGATTTAATAGTAATGAACCTGCCCAAACAAGGCACCCCCCCATGTAATGCTGGTGGGTGGAACTGAACCCAGGACTTCTGGAGCCAGAGCCAGTCTTGGGGGGAAGGGGGCGAGTCGGGCGGTCTCCTAGGGCTGCCATTTTCAAGGGGCCGCCAGCACCCTCTGCTTCTGCTGTTTCATTCCTCCAAACAGTCAGGTCATAGTGTAACCCTCACACCGGCTCAGTGTGGGGCACTGTCCCATGGAGCGGCACTTAGACACTTGCAGAGAGAGTAAGAAGTTTGCTCTGCAGCTGTAGCTGAGCGCCAGCTGGCTTTTTGCTCCAGCTGTAGAGACTCCTGCACTAAGCTCCAGGTTCGATTCCGCCTGTTGGTGTTACCAAGGCGGGGGGGGGCTTGTTGGGGATTTCATCTAGGATGTCTCTGGAACTCAGAAAATGAGTAGTCCCTGGACCCTGGGGCACCTTAGGCTATGTCTGCGTGACAGTGTTATTTAGGAATAACTAATGTCATTTTGGAATAACATCGTCCACGTCTACACACAAGCAGTTATTGTGCTGTAATGGAGAGCCGGAGGAGTTCTTACTCCGACTCCTGTAACCTTCCATTCTACGAGGAGTTAGGGGTGTCGGGGGAGGAGCGCGCTACCTCAAAATAACTGCCATGTAGGCAGCGCCACAAGCCGAAATATTTCGACTATTTCGACTTCAGCTATGCAATTAGTGTAGCTCAGATTGCGTAGCTTATTTCGGGGTTAGCCCTGCTCTGTAGACGTGCCCCGAGCGACGAACAAAAATAGACCATATCATGAGCTTTCAAGGGCAAGCCCCACTTCAGACGATGAGCTGGAGTAGAAATAACAGAAACCAAGTTATTTATAACAGAGAAAGGGGGTGGGGGAAGTGCTGGCCAACTGTAGGACGGCCGCTGCCGAGGCCCATTGAGTGGGCTGGACAGCGTCCCGTATGTAGCTTTCGATATCAATGCGGTGTGAAAGGCAGGGCCGGCTGGCTTTAGAATGCGACCTGCAGTTCATGGCTTTGGTCAAGCCCCGGGAAACAGTGTCACATCTGCAGATGAATGGCAATTCTGCACTCTCTAACCAGCCGGTGAGATTCCTTTGTGGAAGAATGGCTTCCGCAGCTAAGGGAACTATGTAACCCCACGCCTTCTGGGTGTCGGCGTCCCATGGAGAGGCTCCGAGGCCACGTACGGAGAAGAAGGAGTTTTCTCTTCAGCCTTCGCTGAGAAGCAGCAGGTTTTAGAGCTCAAGCCGTAGAGGCTCCTGCACTAAGCTCCAGAGGCCCCAGGTTCCGTTCTGCCTGCCCCCCCATGCTCTCTGCATGCCTCTGGGGTCTCTGCCCCCCTGCTGGGGTTTTATGGGAAACCCACCCAGATTGGCCCAACATGCACTGCTCCCACACATGCTTAAGCAGCCTGGGGGTGTGTGGTGAAAAACATGGGCCTAGATGCTGGTTAATGGTGATTGCTTTGCCAGGTTGGGCAAGAGCGCCCCGACGAGGTGACACCGACCTGGTCAGTAGCATCCCTGGGGCCGAGCCAGCAAGCTCCCAACAGGCATGGAGCCAGGTAAGGAGCTAATCTCTGGGGTGGACGCTCAGCAGGTGTGAATCACACTCATGCAAAGGAGTGCTGAGGGCTGATGGGAGCTGCAGACCTGCTCTCCACACTCCTCTTTTCAGCAGCAAACACAGACCGGTGCTCTGACCTCTCTCTTCCTTGGCGGCGGCTTACCTGGCATATTTCCCTCTTTCCGCCGGACACAGAGCAGCCACCTCAGGCAGCCTGCACTCAACACTACAACCCCATGGTCCGATCATAGAGACGTCAGGCTGGAAGGGACCTCTCTGGGGCATCTAATTCAGCCTCTGCACTGAGGCAGGACCAAGTAAATGGGGGGGGGGGGGACGGGGGCACGGGACCTTTCTCTCGTCAGGGACCACAGACCCACAGAAAAATCAGTCAGGGGCCGCACACAAGTGAGAAGCAAAACAAAAACAACCCCCCCGCTCACTGATGTGGCCCCTGACTGCGAAGAAGATAGTGTGTCCCCCAGCCCCATGGTGGGGCAGTAGAGGGGCTGGAGCACCCGCACGGGCTCCCCAATGCTGGAGGGGGGAGCCCGGAGCCTTGAGGGCCAGATCCAGGCAAATGTGGGGTCACATCCAGGCCCCGGGCTGAGGTTCCCCACCCCTGAAGTAAACCATCCCTGACGGGCGTTTCAGAACCTGTTCTTCCAAACCTCCGCAGCCTCCCCGGGAAACCGATTCCAGAGCGTCTCTGCCCTGACTGGGGGAGAGTTTTCCGGTTACCCGTTTACTTCTAGCCCTGCCCTCAGGGCACCGGGCACATGACTGTCAATACTGAGACCCTGGGCCAGTTCTCCAGCGGTGTGAATCACTGCATAAGGCCTGGCCACTTGGGAAGACTAGCCCCCCAGCCCCACCCCTTCTGCTCCCCACCTCTCCCTCCAATTCTCCCCCCCCCCCCAGGAGCCTAAAGCATGCCCTCCCCTGCTCCCTGGCTCCAGCGCTGCTCACTCAGGGGCAAAGGGGCATGGCCCTAGACCCAGTGCACTGCAGCCTCAGCAGCCCCAATTCCTGGGGGCAGGTCCCAGTGCCGGGCGGGGAGCAGTGGGAAGGCAGCACGGCCCAGCCCCCGCCACACTGAGTCTCTGCAGGAGGCACCCCCCGCCTAGGCTCCCCTCCACCCAGGGCAGGTCCCTCCCTAAGGCTTTGTAGGTTCCTTTCCCAGGGCAGGTGAGGTGGGAGGGGCTGAGGAGGAGTACATAAGAACATAAGAACGGCCGTACTGGGTCAGACCAAAGGTCCATCTAGCCCAGTAGCCTGTCTGCCGACAGTGGCCAGCACCAGGTGCCCCAGAGGGGGTGGACCGAAGACAATGATCAAGCGATTTGTCTCCTGCCATCCCTCTCCAGCCTCTGACAGACAGAGGCCAGGGACACCATTTCTATCCCCTGGCTAATAGCCTTTTATGGACCTAACCTCCATGAAATTATCTAGCTTCTCTTTAAACTCTGTTATAGTCCTAGCCTTCACAGCCTCCTCTGGCAAGGAGTTCCACAGGTTGACTACATGCTGTGTGAAGAAGAACTTTCTTTTATTAGTTTTAAACCTGCTACCCATTAATTTCATTTGGTGTCCTCTAGTTCTTCTATTATGGGAACTAATAAATAACTTTTCTTTATTCACCCTCTCCACACCACTCATGATTTTATATACCTCTATCATATCCCCCCTCAGTCTCCTCTTTTCTAAACTGAAAAGTCCCAGTCGTTTTAACCTCTCTTCATATGGGACCCGTTCCAAACCCCTAATCATTTTAGTTGCCCTTTTCTGAACCCTTTCCAAGGCCAAAATATCTTTTTTGAGGTGAGGAGACCACATCTGTACACAGTATTCAAGATGTGGGCGAACATAGTTTTATACAGGGGCAGTAAGATATTCTGGGTCTTATTTTCTATCCCTTTCTTAATAATTCCTAGCATCCTATTTGCCTTTTTGACCGCCGCTGCACACTGTGTGGAAGTTTTCAGAGAACTGTCCACGATAACTCCAAGATCTCTTTCCTGATTTGTCGTAGCCAAATTAGCCCCCATCATACTGTACGTATAGTTGGGGTTATTTTTCCCGATGTGCATTACTTTACACTTATCCACATTAAATTTCATTTGCCATTTTGTTGCCCAATCACTCAGTTTGGTGAGATCTTCTTGGAGTCCCTCACGGTCTGCTTCTGTCTTGACTATCCTAAACAGTTTGGTATCATCCGCAAACTTTACCACCTCACTGCTTACCCCTTTCTCCAGATCATTTATGAATAAGTTGAACAGGATTGGTCCCAAGACTGACCCTTGGGGGACACCACTAGTTACCCCTCTTCATTCTGAAAATTTACCATTTATTCCTACCCTTTGTTTCCTGTCTTTTAACCAGTTCTCAGTCCATGAAAGGACCTTCCCTCTTATCCCATGGCCATGTAATTTACACAAGAGCCTTTGGTGAGGGACCTTGTCAAAGGCTTTCTGAAAATCTAAGTATACTATATCTACTGGATCCCCCTTGTCTGCATGTTTGTTAACCCCTTCAAGAACTCTAATAGATTAGTAAGACAGGATTTCCCTTTACAGAAACCATGTTGACTTTTGTCCAACAAATTATGTTTTTCTACGTGCCTCACAATTTTATTCTTTACTATGGTTTCGACTAATTTGCCCGGTACTGAAGTTAGACTTACCGGTCTGTAATTGCCCGGATCGCCTCTAGAGCCCTTTTTAAATATTGGTGTCACGTTAGCTACCTTCCAGTCATTAGGTACGGAAGCCGATTCAAAGGATAGGTTACAAACCACAGATAATAGTTCAGCAATTTCCCATTTGAGTTCTTTCAGAACCCTTGGATGAATGCCATCCGGTCCCGGAGATTGTTGACATTAAGCTTTTCTATTTGTTCCAAAACCTCCTCTAATGACACTTCAATCCGGGACAGTTCCTCAGATTCATCACCCACAAAGGATGGTGCAGATTTGGAAATCTCCCCCAACGTCCTCAGCCGTGAAGACGGAAGCAAAGAAATCATTTAGTTTCTCCACAATGGCTTTATCATCTTTGATTGCGCCTTTTATAGTTCGATCGTCTAGGGGACCCACAGGTTTTTTAGCAGGCTTCCTGCTTCTAATGTACTTAAAAAACATTTTGTTATTTCTTTGAGTTTTTGGCTAGCTGTTCCTCAAAATCTTTTTTTGCTTTTCTTATTACATTTTTACACTTGATTTGACAGTGTTTATGTTCCTTTCTATTTATCTCACTGGGATTGGACTTCCACTTCTTGAAAGATGACTTTTTGTCCCTCACTGCTTCTTTTACATGGTGGTTAAGCCACGGTGACTCTTTTTTAGGTCTCTTGCTATGTTTTTTAATTTGGGGTATACATTTAAGTTGGGCCTCTATTATGGTGTCTTTAAAAAGTTTCCATGCAGCTTGCAGGGATTTGGCTCTAATCACTGTGCCTTTTAATTTCTGTTTAACTAACCTCCTCATTTTTGTGTAATTCCCCTTTTTGAAATTAAATGCCAGAGTTCTGGACTGCTGAGGTGTTCTTCCCACCACAGGAATGTGAAATGTTATTATATTATGGTCACTATTCCCAAGCGGTCCTGTAATGGATATCTCCTGGACCTGATCCTGTGCTCCACTCAGGACTTATGTTCTTATGAGTTGGGATCCTCTGGATGACAGGGCCTCTGGCCAATCAGAGAGCTCTAGACCAGGGCCAATAGGAAGTAGCCAGCACTTCCCATCAGGCAAACTGATCAGGCAGCCGGCCAATCAGAAAGCCCACGTCCTGACCTCCCGGCATGTCGGCGAAGGAGACAGCGAGAGCGACCCCAGGGGGCGCAGCCTGGCAGAGAGGAGCCATGGGGGAGGCTGGGGGGAGCTGCCCCAGGGCTCGTGGACACATGCACCAGGGCCGGCAGCCAGGGGGCAGCATTCTTGGGAAGCACGGACAGCCCCAGCCCCAGGGGGCCCACTGGCGGGGAGTGAACCACTGAGCCAGGAGGAGCCCACGGGGAGCAGCACAAGATACCCTGTAGGGAGCCAGGGGCAGTAACAGAGGGGGCACAAAAGGGAGGAGCAGCAGCTGGGGGGGGGGAGGAGGAATTGTTGGAGCTCAGACACTGCCCCCACCTTCCAACTCCCGTACTTCCATGAGAACAGCCCAGGCTTGGGCAGTTCCTGACAGCCCCTGAGTCCAGGAGAAGAACATCAGAGCGGCCAGACTGGGTCAGACCAAAGGTCCATCCAGCCCAGGGTCCTGTCTGCCCACAGTGGCCAATGCCAGGTGCCCCAGAAGGAGGGAAGAGAACAGGGAATCAGCCAGTGATCCCTCCCTTGTCACCTATGCCCAGCCTCTGCCAAACAGAGGCTAGGGACACGATTCCTGCCCATCCTAGCCCATAAGTCTCAATGGACTGAACCTGCATGGATTTATCTAGCTCTGTTTTGAACCCTACTAAAGTCCTGGCCTTCACCACATCCTCTAGCAGGGAGTTCCATAAGTTGGCCGTGTGCTGCGTGAAGAAAATCTTCATTGTGTTTGTTTTAAACCTGCTGCCGCTTCATTTCACTGGGTGACCCCTAGTTCTTGTGTTATGTAGCAAGTCCTGCAGGGTGACTGCAGCCAGGCTGTGGAAGCTTTTCCAGTCCAGTCCTGAGGCACGGCCCTGCCTGAGGTGTGCCCGGCCCAGCCCGCACCTCACAACCGGCAGGGGAGGGCAGTGCTCAGAGGAGAAGGCGGGTTTGTTTTTCTCTATCAGGTGACCTGGTTGGGGCGGGGGGGGGGGTGTGTGAAAAATGGCCACTCCCCCACGTGAGTGCTTGGCTGGTGCATTCAGCCACCGGGGAGGTGGGGCTTCCTCACTCAGTCACGACTATTGGAGAAACATCTAGTGACCTTTCGAAGCAGGGTCTCCCTTGTGGGTGAAGATTCGGGACTCGCTCAAAGAGGGGGAAAGGGGGTGTGGAGACTGCGTGTGGGAATGTCTGTGGAACTCCGAGTGAAGCTAGAAACCCTGGGGTGGGACTTCACCATCCTCATTTCCCCCCCCCCCCCCCCGCAACTATCAACCTCCCTCCCTCCCTCCCAGAATAGACTATTATAAAAAAGACCAGCACCCTTTAAACCATGGGTTCCCAAACTGGGGGTGTGTGCCCCCCAAGGGGTGTGAAGAAATTCCAGGGGGGGCACGAGGCAACCCAGATCCCCCATCAATTCCCCCCCTCCCCCAAGTTGTGCTGCTATTTTTGTTTTTTGGCCCCCGTCAGTTCCTTTTTTGCTCAACAAGTTTTGCTGCTATGGGGGGGGAGGCCCATGAGGGTTTCTCAAAAATCAAAAAGGGGGCATGATGCTGAAAAGTTTGGGAACCACTGCTTTAAACAGCGTCTTACACCCTGGGTAAATAGTACGGTGCATGTTTTCATCCAGGTGTAAGGAATGCTTCAGTATATTTAAAAACCGCTCAGTTCCTTAGTAACCTACTAACAAGCTTCCTCCCATATTTGCATGCACAACTGCTAGCAAGCCCAGAGGTGCTGGGGCTATGAAAGCCACCTTTTTCAGGAAGCCAAGTGTGGCTTACTAGACAGGGTGTTTGTCCGTGAGCCCCCTTTTTAGTTATTTAAGGCTAAAGCTACGACCCTAACATAACATAAAGCTAGGGTTATGTTAATTATTGGGAATCTATCCTATAATTGGGTACGAGCACGCCACCTCTCAGACAGATCTGATCTATGTAAGGCCAGGTCTACACAGGCAGAGGAAATTGATGCAAGATACACAACCCCAGCTAGGGGAATGGTGTAGCTAATGTCGACGCACCTTGCATCGATTTTCTGGGGCACCCCCACATCAGGAAGTCAAGGGGAGAAACTCTCTCATCGACTTCCCTTACCATGAGGAGGTCTGCGGTCGACAGGGGTGCCCTCAGTGTTTGATTTAGTGGGTCTTCACTAGACCCGCTGAATGGAACTCCAGAAGATCGATCACCGGAGCATCAGTCCTCCGGAAAGTAGAGGCGTGGCTGAAGAGGAGCAACTGGGGAGGCAGCACTGTGAGGAGAGGGCCAGGCACTTTGGAAACGCCTCTGCCCTCATCTCCAGGGATATCGCTCACAAGGAAAGGTAATTGGCAGGCAGCCCTAATCCCAGAGTGTTCTGAATAGCCTGTAGGAGAGGCCCTATTGGAGTAGCCTCACGAGGTAGATCCTGGGGAAGGAAGACACTGGGAGTTCCTAGTGCCCCACAGGTGGGAAATCAGAGCCAGCCTCAGCACTTCATGTGTAGCCAAAAGGTGCCCCGGGGGGAAGGAATCGTTTTTGCATTTGTAGCTGATTCAGCAAACCCAGCGGCCCTGGGGCTGTGAACAGCCAGCTCGCCTTGGAGCCGACTCAGCCTGCTCCCCTGGCGAATGCAGAGATGGAGAGAGACGTGTTACTGCTGGTCCCACTGCAGCAAGAGCCCGTTTCACTCTGCTCCGGCCCCACTCCCAAGGGCGCGCAGCGTGGCACCAGCTGGGGAGCTCTTCCTGCGCAAGCCACAGGGCTTGCAGTGAAAGTACAGTTTTGGGGCATCTCCTCTTACCTGGGCACTCAGGCCAGGCGCTCGCCATGCTCGCTCTCCCACTCCGAAGTTACAAGCGAGTTCCCGCTGGCGCTGGGTCGTCAGGGCTCTTCCAAAGTGGGGTGGAGTCAGAGCCGAAGGCTGGGAATAACCCTGCAAGATGCAATGATCACAACAGCTGCATGAGGGGAAGAAGAAAGTCATGCTGCCTTTTGTGACTAACCTGCTGTGTCCGTATCACCTGCACCCTTAGCTTGTGCCGTTTACACCCTCCACCATTCCACTGAGGTTTTGGTTTTCTTACGTGGGAGGCTCAGACCATGTCTACACCAACCCCAGCCGGCAGTGAAACCACCCCACTACAACCCTCCATGCAGACACCTAAACCCGACATTTGCATGGGTACAGTTGACCTGCTGCTGGGAAGGAGGCTGTACAAGTCCTCCATGAAGGCATTCGGGGCCAAAGCGAATGGGAGCGCTCCACCTGTGGCTAGACAAGAATGGGTTGAAGGGCACCCGTGCAAATCGTGGCTTAGGAGGACTTTCACCATTTACACGAGGGTTTGGCCCAGGGGCAGCTACCCCAACAGCTGAGATCAGGGCACACTCCTAACACAGACAGAACCTGGTACTTTTAAGAGAGTCTGTAACCAGCTGTAATGCTGTTAATACTTGGTAACAGACCAGGCACCTCACATGCCAGGTACAAGAACATGACATACTAGTAGAATCCCAGAACACTAGAACTGGAAGGGACCTCGAGAGCCATCGAGTCCAGTCCCCTGCCCTCATGGCAGGACCTAGCACCATCTAGATCAGGGTTTCCCAACCTTTGGGTCGGGACCCAAATATAAGTCACCATTACATTTCAAAAGGGTCACCAAGTGTCTTCATAGGTGGCTCTGCCCTCCCTCCTCCCCCCATTTATGAATTGTCTTGGGTCACCAAGTCTTCCTGAATTGTCAAAATGGGTCCCCATCTGGAAAAGGTTGGGAACCGCTGGTCTAGACCCTCCCTGACAGGTCTGTCCAACCTGCTCTGAAATATCTCCAGGGATGGAGATTCCATAGTCTCCCCTAGGCAACGTATTCCAGTGTTTCACCACCCCGACAGGTAGGAAGATTTTCCTAATGTCCCACCTAAACCTCCCTTGCTGCAGTATAAGCCCATTGCTTCTTGCCCTATCATAGAATCCTAGAACTGGAAGGGCCCTTGAGAGTCATCGAATCCAGTCCCCTGCCCTCACGGCAGGACCAAGTACTGTCCAGACCATCCCTGACAGGTGTCTAGCTAACCTGTCCTCAGAGGTCAAGGAGAACCCAGCAGCCCAGCAACCTCCCGGGTCCAAGAAGTACCTGACGTAGTGGCAGGAGTAAAGGTGGTTTAACTCGTGCCCAAGGAGAACAGAAACAAAAGAAAAGCAGCAACACAGAAGACCGCAGACAGAAAAGGGAAAAAAGCATCAAATATCGGAACTGATAATGTGAAAAATTAATATTCAGAGGGGAGACCATCCGGCCCTAATTCAACCAGGCATCCTTGTATTCAACCCAAAGGCCAAACCATCCGACAAAGAGCCCTCACACGTATAACCCTTTGTGTACCCGTTAACCATCGAACAACGTCATTGCGAATTCCTGACGGCACCAATGGGAGGCAGGTCTCCCTCAGTTCCAGTGTGAACCCAGAGATTGACAACCTCCCTTCTCCCCAAAGCCTTTCCCCCTCCTGCTTGCAGGCCAGGCAACGCGAGACCCCCTGTAGGGAGCGGGGGACAGTCACAGAGTGAACAGGAACAAACAGATTCAATCAGCACTAAGGTCCATCTACGCAGTCTCCCAAGGGCTGCTCATGAAGGTGCAGCTGGGGAAGGCAAGCCCAGCCCTGCCCCTTCCACCTGAGGCCCCGCACTGGAGCCAGACCCTGCCCACCCCCAGACCGATCCTTCCCGGCCATGTGGAAGGCTGGGGTCAGACTGTGCCTTCCCTTGCTACATACCAGCGGCCCCTGCAGTCTCCTGGCTCAGGCAGTGGCCAATGCCAGCTGCCTCAGAGGAAAGTACAACCCCCCCAGAGGGTGGATGTGGGCGACTGTCCCCACACCCACACATGTGACCATGCTCGGCACTAGCCAGTGTTGTAAGACCCAGCACTGGTGTCACCGCCCTTCCCCAAATCCCTCTTTAGCACAAGCCATAAGAACTGGCTGGTTTTAAACTCCACATAAATAAGAACATCAGCGCAGCCAGACGGGGTCAGACCAAAGGGCCATCCAGTCCAGGGTCCTGTCTGCCTACAGCAGCCAATGCCAGCGGCCCCAGAGGGAACGAACGCATCTTGCTAAGAATTGTTCTCAACGACTTCTTGTGGCAATGAATTCCTCAGTCAAATTTGTACTGCAGGCAACATTATTTTATGTCACCAGAGTTTTTAAAATTGCTGCCTTGCCAATTCCTTGATTGTGCCCTTGTTCTTGTGTTATGAGACAGGGTGACCAGGCATCTTTGCTGTTACTTCATGGACAAGACATTATTTGATAGACTTGTAACATGCCTGCTCTTAGTCATCTCTGTGAAGGCCAAAGTGACACCATTCATGAGTCACTGCTCTGTGGAAGCAAGACCTGACATAATCCACTTGACACATTGGGGGCAAAATAGTTACCCCAAAAATGGAAGCTGGATAACTTCGTGTAAAACCAAAAACTCGCAGATCATTAGTTTTCTGGCACGATGTATGCATAGTAAACCCAAACAGGACTATAGACGTATGCTGGAAATGTGGCATAAAAATGTATCTGAACCAGGCCTAACAGGGAAAGCTCAGAACGTGGGTTTCTGCAGACAAAGAGGCCAACCCCTCAAACTACATGTGGGCTATTCGTTTGCATCCAGAGCTACAGGAAGAGCAATTTTGAACTGTGGCAATCACCAGTGTGGGAGAACACAGCATGGCGCCTACATCAGACAGCAGGGACTCTCCACCCTGCAGGGAAAAGGAACATTCTCTGGGTTTGCTGTTCAAACAACCCCTCTGGAAGGTTTCCTGGGCCATACAAAGGAAGGGGAGAGAGTCCCGCAGGTATCCCTTACTGGGCAGGTGTCAGAGGCCGCGGCTCTAGCACACATAAGAAAAGAAGGTTAAAATCTCAGAACGGAATGTAAGTGAGAAACCTGCTTAGGCGAAGGGAGCAAGGTGAGTTAGGTTTAGTATTAGAGGCATATTTCTACTTGGTCTGTTTGTAACCGTTTCTATCTTCGTCCCTTACCTGACCTCACTTCAAACCTCGTTCCTTTCAAGTGAAGCAACTGGTTTTACTTTTTAGCTTAGCCGGCCCCCGGCCTGGACTGAAGTGTTACTCCCAGAGAAATAACAAGGGGCTGTTTCCGTCTCTTTAAAAGAGCAGCGGACTGAACTTTCATGAGAGCTCCAGAAAAGGCCCAGGAACTGAAAGGAGGCAGCTTGGGGGAAATTTGGGACTGGGAAGGTCTTGGTGTGACTGCAAGCAGTAACTGGGTGTTGGAAGCCAGGGCTATATGCGGGACCGTTGGTATAGGAGCTAGGAGTCACAGCACAGTCACACAGTATTCATGGCCCCCAGCACTGCGGGGCAGACAATGACACACTCTGTTATGAGTCTCAGTTGGATCCCAGAATGTCATAGCGCACGATCCAACCCGTGACGACCTCTCCTTGTATGAGAGATTATCCAGGCCCCTCATTCTCAGAAATCTTCTCCAAACTCCTTTGCGAGGGGTGATCCAATTTGCCTCCTTCTACATTTCTCCGGTAACTTTGTGTTGGGCCCAAAACACTGCTGTGCTCTCTGCCCCCTAGGAAGATTTAAAGGCCAGAAGGGACACCAGCCCATGGAAACGGACGGGAGGGCATAGGTTACTGACACCCTCTGATGCCCACACACTTAACTCAGCCAGGGGCTAGGTTTGCCCACACACAGCACACTGCAGGGGCAGGCTCTTAACAATGTTTTCATCATTAGAATCTGAAATCAAATTCTCCAGCCCAGACACTCGCCGTTATTGGACTCCTGAGTCTCTTCCAGCTCTGTGCTTCTACGATTCCACCCTGGGATTCTAGCTGAGCTATTGCACCTGCAAAGGGGTTAGAACCCCAGGGTGGGCAGAGACCTCAGGAGTCACCGAGTCCAGCCCCCTGCCCAAAGCAGGACCAGCCCCAACTCAATCAGCCCAGCCAGGGCTTTGTCCAGCCGGGACTTAAACACCCCTAGGGATGGAGATTCCACCCCCTCTAAGGAACCCGTCCCAGGGCTTCCCCACCCGCCTAGGGAAATCGTTTGTCCTATACTCCAACCTAGACCTCCCCACTGCTACTTGAAGAGGATCTGAAGAGGAGGGTCTAGAACTTCTTTTCACCCTTTGTCATACTACAGAGCACAGGGCCATACAAGGTTGGAATGACAGTTGATTTAAAACAAACAAACAAGGGCACCGCCTTTTTTTCTACCGAACACACAATGGGACCTCCATGGTGACCCCAAAAAAGGATTCAAAATCAAACAAACAAACAGAACAACTGGCAGTTGGGAAGGGAAAGGAGCCCTCAGGCTTCAGGGCAGGGTGTGACCTCTGATGGGGTCAGGAAGAATGTGCCCAGCACACAGGTTACTTCCCAGTGTCCACTGCACCATGGGTTGCCCCTTCCTCTGCAGCAGCGGGGGCTGGCCACGGTCACAGATGGGAAATGGCTGGATGAACCCTGGTCACATGGCAGCTCCTACGTTGCTGAATCAGGCCACTAAGTCCACGTGGAAACACCAACATTTAAGGGGCCTGATTTGCAGAGGAGCCGCGCACGTAGAGCTGGCACGGAACCAGGGAATGTTCACGACCAGTAAGTGACCACGCGTGCCCACGTGGAACTACTGTCAGTGCCATGAAACATCTGCACACGGACAGCAGAGAATAGCCCAGGGAGAGCCCCAGCCCACCCTGCCCCACCGACCCAGAAGTAAACAACGCACCACATGGAGTAAAGCAGCTCACGCAGCAGCAACTCCCTCTAGGTCAGATAACAAGCAGCTTGTCTTACCACTGCCATCCTCCTAGCACTGCTGAGTGCGCACATTACCCCGTCAAGGCACCTGTCCCTTACGAAAGCACAGAAATCATGTATTTCCTACAGCCCGCTGGTACAAACCAAGACCAGCCTGACAGGTAACATCTCTTCCCAAAACAGATCAAGGAGGGGCAGGCACATGGGGTTAGATAGATAGAATGGCAAGGGCCCCACTTACCCAGGTCACCCCTGGGGCAGGCCTCTCACTCCCAACCACAGAGTTTGGGGTTTGCAGCAGGTCTCTGTGGTAGGAAGCCCAGACACACCTCCTGGGATTCCCTCCCTGGCTATTTCTGTTCTAGTGCTGGTGTGAATGGCTCTGTACCCTTTCCCTCCCTGTCTCTCCTTCACCTCCCTTCCCTCCTCTCACTCTCCCCCCAGCTTCCAACTGGGAAGGCTTTTAAAGGCCTTCAGCCAGCCAGCCGAGGAGTCAGCTGGCCCCAAGCTGCCTGAGCCAGCTCCCTCCCAGCTGCATCTAATTGTCCTGCAGCCCGCTGCTTCTAGTTATAGGAGTTTCCCCTTTTTGGGCTGCCTTTTCCCCCTCTGCAGCGGCTCCCTGGCCTGACCCTTCCACAACAGACAGATAGAGGGGGTGCCTGGGGACAGACAGACAGACCGACAGACCATATGAATTCATACAACCTTCTAACTCTTTGCCTCTGGCTGGCTGCTGCCTCCTCCTTTGTTTCCCAGGACAGCAGAAATGAAACTTAAGGTCCCGCTTCATCACTAATACTGTCACTTCTCAGAGCAGGCCACCCCCAGGCAGACCTACGTCATCAGTCAAATACCAAAGATCACGCCATTGGCTTGGAAGAGTGTGATTAAAGAGGAGTCATTCTGCATTTGGGGTCTTGTGTGTCTATGCTCTCTGCGCCTGAGGACACACTGGGGTGGGGTTTCCCAGCCTGGTCTCTGCAAACCAGAGGTTGTGAAACAGGTTGTGCCAGCCTGCTTAGTTGCATCCCGCACGCACGGAAGTTTCTCTGTGGGCAGAACAGCATCACCTCCCCACACAAATCCCTCTCAGACGTGAGGACTTTAGAGCCAGAAGGGCCCACGAGGACGACCTAGTCTGACCAGCTTGACAAAGGCAGCAGTCGCCACGTGCCCTGGCAGTTGAGGCGGGTTCTGGCCGCTGTTTGTGGTCCGGGTCTTAGTGCCGCGATTAGGTTCGTTAAGGCAAGGAACCAGTGCTGGGGAGCCGGGCTGTCGCTGTGACATGGGCGAGGTGTGCCCTGATAACGCCCAGTTGTTGGGGTGGGGTCAGGGTGGGATTCTGTAGGTGGATTTGGGCCTTAGAAAGGCTGAAGGGAAGCACGTGGTATTGATAGTCTGGGCCGTCCCTGTGCCCTGCACAGGCCAGCACTGACATCCCTTCTCTCCTGCTGCCCGGCTGTGTGGCCGCCTTGCTCCTCCTGAGACCCCTGGTCCACACTCACACCCGTGCTCACAATGCTCACCACCACCTGGTGCATGGAGACTGGGCACTGCCACAGGCCCAGCTGGCGCATGGGGCTGGCCCCAAGTGCTCATGCTGAGCCCGCGGCTGTGGAGGGTGTCGGCCGGGACTGGCCGCTGGAGCCCTCACGCAGCATCGGGTGCCATGACATTTGGGGAAAGTCGGTGCCCCCAATTGCGTGGTGCCCCATGCAGCTGCGTGTTTTGCACATGGATAGGGATGGCCCTGTTGGCAGCGCAGGATGCTCAGACATAATCTCAGGAATCTCCTGGGGGCTGGGTGGATATTGGCATAAAGTAACATCCTGCAGGACAAGGGCTGAGAGCCAGTGGCCCTTCTCCCAGGCCGGAGTACGGGTGCCAAGCTGGTGCCGTTTGCATAGGTCCTGAATGAGCCGCCTCCCCTGTTTTCTTTATTTCTTTATTAGACAGCGCCAAATAACAAAATAAGCTATTTCGAAATAGACTCGAAATAAGATCGGCCATTTGCGTACCACAAACGTGTGTCTTATGTCGCATGTCGGTGCTGTGTAGATGCACCCTGAGTCTCCTCTTTTTTAAGCTGAAAGTCCCAGTCTTTTTAATCCCTCTTCATACGGGACCCGTTCCAAACCCCTCATCACTTTTGCTGCCCTTTTCTGAACCTTTTCCAATGCCAAGAGATCTTTTTTGAGATGAGGTGACCACATCTATAAGTAGGATTCAAGCTGTGGGCGTCCCATGGATTTACACAGAGGCAATAAGATATTCTCTGCCTTATTCTCCATCCCCTTTTTAATGATTACTAACTTTCTGTTTGCTTTTTTGATTGCTGCTGCCCACTGAGTGGATGTTTTCTAGTAGATTAGTAAGGCATGATTTCCCCTTATGGAAACCATGTTGACTTTCCCCCAGCAAATGGTGTTCACCTATGTATCTGGCAATTCTGTTCTTTACTATAGTTTCAACTAATTTGCCTAGTACTGATGTTCGACTCACTGGTCTGTAATTGCCAGGATCACCTCTAGATCCCTTTTTAAATATTGGTGTTACGTTAGCTATCGTCCAGTCATTAGGTACGGAAGCTGATTTAAAGGCTAGGTTACAAACCACAGTTAATAGTTCCACAATTTCCCATTTGAGTTCTTTCAGAACTCTTGGGTGAATGTCATCTGGTCCTGGTGCCTTGTTACTGTTAAGTTTATCAATTTGTTCCAAAACCTCCTCTAATGACACCTATTCTGGGACAATTCCTCAGATTTGTCACCTAAAAAGAATGGCTCAGGTTTGGGAATCTCCCCAATATCCTTGGCTTGAAAACAGATGCAAAGAATGCGTTTAGTTTCTCTGCAATAACCATAACGTCCTTGAGTGCTCCTTTGGCATTCGATCATCTGTTAACCCCACAGATCGTTTAGAAGGCTTCCTGCTTCTGGTGTAGTTAAAAAAAAAATTGCTCTTTTTGCGTCTTTGCTTAGCTGTTCTTCAAATTCATTTTTGGCCTTCCTCATTAGATTTTTACACTTAATTGGACAGAGTTTATGCTCCTTTCTGTTTTCCTCACTAAGATTTAACTTCCACTTTTTAAACAATGGGTTTTTCGATCTCTCATGACTGGGTTGCTAAGCCACCGTGGCAGCGTTTGGTTCTCTCTCAGTGTTGTTTAATGCAGGGTGCACATTGAACTTGCACCTCCATGGTGGTGTCTTTGAAAAGTTTCCAAGCAGCTTGCGAAACTGGAGGGTCCCCGGCAAATAGGCTTTCTTGCCAGACAGGTCTGGGCGTTTCCAGTTTTTGTTTTGGGGGGTGGTTTGATGTTGCTTCCTGCTTTGATTAGCTGCCTCTGCCACCGGTAGGATGAGTACACAAAAACTCGGCTCCGTCAGCCGGCGGGTACTGCTGCCTGTTGGATCACTCACAGGAGGGCGGGGCCCTGGCTAGCGTCTGCCATGCAGGTTTGCGGCTGGCAGCATTAGTGCCCGGAGCGAGCTTTGCTGACGAAGACGCTTGTGATGTCGCTTCCAGCCCGTGCTGAGTCTGTGGTGACCCCACCAGTGGGACGGGCAAGGACTCAGCTACTCTTCCTACCCAACCCTGGGAGGGTTTAGTCCCCTCTCGCTGGGGGGAAGGCGGCATGACTCTGTTTCCCAGAAAGGGATGAGTAGACGGGAGAGAGTCGCCCTCCGGCCTCTCTGCTACTTGTCAGATTCCCCTCCAGACTTTCTGGGGAAGCCAGAGCAGAGGGCAGAGGGACCCCGCCCCAGCCCGCTCCACTCAGCCGGCTCCAGACCCGTCGCTCCGCATCCCACAGCGGGTGAGTGCGGGGGCCAGTTCCAGCCCTTCCTCCGAGCCCCCTCCCCTGAGTGACGGAGTCCAAGGGGTTTGGGGGCTGGGCCAGGCTGCAGGGTCCCCCCCACACTCACTCATGAGCAGCAGAGGGAAGAGAAGTGACCTGGCCCCGCCCGCCCCACTGCCCCGGCGGAGAAGGCCTGGGGGAGGAGTGGAACCATCCCCCACACTTACCTGCAGTGGGACGCGGGGCCACGCAGTGGGGAGCTGGGGGGCAGAGCGGGCTGGGTCCTGGTTCCTCTGCTTCCCCCACCACCACCGGTCTGGGGTGGGGGGGAAGGGCTGGAGCCCGACATCTGCTGCCGGCATCAGGCTCCCCCCTAGTCCCTGGGCTGTATCGCTGGCGAAGGGACTATTGCCCCAGCGTGTGTCCACATTGCATTCCTCTTCTGAGAGACGAATGAAAATGCAGACACCTGAAATTGCAAATGAAGCGCGGATTTGAATTTCCCGTCCTTCATTTGCATAATGGCAGACTGCCTCTTTTCCGGAATAGCGTCTTTTGAGACAACAAACGCGGTCCCCGCGGGGTCATTTTGGGAGAAAACCCTTCCTTCGAAATAACCCTTAAACCCTGCGCAGGTCTCTGGGCTGCCGGTCGGCCAACCACACCTTGAGGTCTGGGGGGCAAATGTCATAGAGCTGCTCCAGACCCCCCCAGGTTGTACATGTCCTCGGCGGTGGTGGCCCCGGCCCCCTTCCCCCACATGTGGAGATATTCTCCCAGCACGTTGGCCCCCTCCTTGTGGGTGGTGCCAGGGGACTTGCACAGGCCCCGGAACTGTGTCCGGTCGGCCTCGGGGGTCAGCTCAAACTTCAGCAGCCAGGCCTGTTTGAACACCTTCTCGTCCCCGTCTCCATCCCTTCACCTGGCCAAATGTCGCTCTGGCCTTGGGCCCAGCAGGGGGGTCAGGCTGTGGAGTCCGTCTGCAGGGTCGATCCGGTGCAGATCACAAGCCCTGTGGAAGGCTGTGAGGTCGGCATTCATGTCATCCCCCTCCTTAAATGGGGGAAGCAGCTTGGAGTCCAGCTCCCCCCAGAGCCGCCATCTCGGGGCCTTTCCCCATTGACCCCCGGACAGGCCCTCTTGGCCCATCTCTCCTCCAGCTCCAGCTCGTGCTTCCACTGCTGGACTCGGTCCTCTCGCTCTCTCTGCCTGTCCAGCAGCCTCTGCTCCTCCAGCTCCAGCTGCTTCCCTCTCAGCTCCAGCTCCAGCCTCTGCAGCTCCCCCTGGGGCTCCCCTGTGCTGGCTGGGGCGTCAGCTCTGACAGACTCCAGGCTGCTATACTGACTGCCCCACATCCCCCCCGCTCCCGGCTACTCCCTGGCTCTCCGGGCATCCCAGGAGCCCCGCTGGGACCCGGAGCCTGTAGCTCCAACAGGTCCTTCTCCACCAGCTGAGCTATTAGCTGCTCCTTAGTGAGCCTCCCACGCTCAGCCCTCTCCCCCGGCACAGACGGGCCAGGTCGCTCCGACGGAGCTGGGCACCGGCCATTTCCCCGCTGGTTCCTTCAACACCCTCGTTCATTTCTGGCCATCACTCTGCACTGCGCCTGCGCAGCCAATGGTCTACAGGATGCATCTCAACCGTCCTCTGCCTCCACGTTGTAACGGCTCGCAGGTCGTACTCACACTTGGCCCCTTGGCTCCGGGGCGGAACCCCCCTCTCCAGTGCGGCAGCCCCTTTTCAGGGAGCCCCTCCTCTCCAGCGGCAGCGAGACAGCCCTTTCTCAGGGAGCCCACTCCAGTGCGGCAACCTTCTCTTGGGGGCCCACTCTCACCTGGGGGTCCACCCCTCCGCCTCCAAGACGATGCCTCTCAGGGCCTTCAGCCGCCTGCCTCCGCTGTGAGCCCCTTCGGAGGGTCCCCTCCCTCTGGATGTCCAGGGCCTCCTCTCCCAGAGGGAATAGCACCCCCCTGTTCTCTAGACCAGAGCGACTCTCAGCCAGCACCAAACAGCCGGGTTTATTGAGCTTTGAACACAGCAACGGGTCTCTCAGGCCAGTCGGCCTGGGCCCTCAGCCCACACGTCAGTCTCCCCAGCAGCCAGCTGAGCCCTGCCTGCTCTGCCCTCAGTCCCCCATAAAACAGCCCCCCGTCTCCCAGCAGAGCCTCCAATAACCCAGCAACAGCTCCTCCCCCGTCCATTGTCTTCTCCCCAGGTGAGAGGGTCGCCTGGGCCCCTCTTCTCCGCCTCCCTCCTTTGTCCCATGTTCTCCCCTCGCTGGGGTCAGCTGGGCCAGTTGCTGGGGTCTTTCTCTGCCGCCCCTTGTCTGTCATCTGGCCAGAACCGGCCGTGTCCTCTAAGCAGGGTCAGGGTCACCAGGGTCCCAGACACCACAGCTCCGACTCTGGGCTGGTCTCTGACACACACACTCCCCACCTTTGTCACATTAAACCAGTAACTTCCCAGCACTGAGTGCCCCCCTGTATGCAACACCCCCCTTTGAATCCTTAAAACTCCCCACTTCCTCACAGTCAGATCGAAAGCCTGGGTGGGGTGAGAAGGCTCCTGTCTGCTTTGCGGATCTTCGAACTTGAAAAACCTTTTTTATAAAGCAATTGTTAGAAAATGGGGATAGGCTGTTATCATGCATGCCTGAACATATTGTATGGTGTTATAGCTGCTGGCAACCGCTGTATAAAGAGTTGCTGCAAAAATTTCCACGTATGACATTTATAGAGGAGTTACTAGATACTTTTAATGATGAACAACTATTTCCTAGCAATAAAGTGAATACAGTGATTATAGATGACTGATGGAGTCTGCTTCTCAAAGCAGTGAAATCGAAAAAGCCTTTACAAAATACGTACACCGTAGGAACCTGAGTGTTATGTACATCGTGCAAAACATTTTTTGTCAGGGGAAAAAAAGCAGAATGATTAATTTAAATACTAAGGATATGGTTCTCTTTAACCCCTCCGCGATAAACTGCAAATCACAACACTGGCCTGACAAATGTATCCCAGTAAAACCCTTTTGGGAGGCTTTTGAGGATGCTACCAAAAAGCCTAATGGGTACATGCTGGTGGATTTAAACGCTTCGACGCCCGAAACCTACAGGCTAAGAACAGGGCTCTCCCCCCGCCCCAACTGGCCCTGCGTATACGTCTTTAAAAAAGCTAATAAAAAAATAGACAGTTGTACCAAGTGCCCCATTTTATAACAGAGCGGCCCCTAACAAGCATGTCCAGTCGTTTGCAGAGAAATCTTCTAAGGTGCCTCATAAAAGCCAAGCCGCAGCAAAGAAAAGCTATTCTCTGTGTGGCCTCCAATGACCTGGTAGCAGCCATCTCAGAAATAGCACTCAACACTTCAAAGGGCAATGTCCCCCTGAAACCACGCCAAATAAGCACGCTTAAAAAAAGCCGGGGGGGGGCTATTAAAAAACCGAGCAGTAAAAGACTGTCCCTCAAAAAGAAGAAGCTAATTGTCAAGTGGTTGGGAGGATTTATCCGCCCCTTGTTGAGCTTTGCCCTCCCTCTGCTGTCAGGCCTGTTAACTAGCAGATAAAAGCTAATTGTAAAACAGCACCAGTGTTGAACTTTGCATCCCCCTCTACTGTCAGGAACAGAGAATGGAACATGCTGAAAAATGTATCTGGTGCCTAGCCGACAGCTGGATCAGGTGAAAGGCACCTCTAGCGGGGAAGAAAGCATCAGAACCACAACCACTCAGCGGCTGGATTCGGAAATGAAAGACATTCTTCAAAGAACCGGCTTAGCCAACTATGAGAAGGCTAAACTTTATGAAAGGGTCCTGCAAAGATACCTAGGCTACATCTAGACTACGTTAGACTTTCAAAAGAAGATATGCAAATTCCTGCGGAATTTGCATATCTTCTTTTGAGCTCACTTTCGAAAGTGGTGCTTTCAAAAGTGAAACTAATGTAGAGGCGGTTTTGTCGGCGAACCCTCCCATTTGTCGACAAGCCGCTTTTCCTTAAAAAATGAGGTTTACGTGGCTTGTCGACAAACGGGGGGGTTCGCCGACAAAGCTGCGTCTAGATTACTTTCGCTTTTGAAAGTGCTGCTTTCGAAAGTGAGCTCGAAAGAAGATAAGCAAATTCCCGTGGAATTTGCATATCCTCTTTCGAAAGTCTAGCGTAGTTTAGACATAGCCCTGATGTTGAACAGGCAGGGGGAAGCAGAAGACTAAAATAAGTCTCTTTCTCCCCAAGCACGCGAGAGAAGCGTCCGAGGAAAATCATCCCCCCGAAGCCGTGGGGAGCCCTACGGAACTTGTGGTTTGGGACATGTTGCAGGGGGTAAATCCTCGCTATAAAAAAAAAAAAAGCTGAAATATTGTTACATAAACTCAAACAGCATAAAGACGTTTCCTCTTGGACCACCGACAGAAGCTTTGTGTACCGGGTGGCAGCCGTGGCCGGGTCTCACATGCTCGACTTAATTAGGGGAGTAACAGGATCTCATTCTTTCACTAACAAGAGGTCTCCTAGGATGTGGCAGGCTTTTATGAAAGCCTTGGTGGAGCTAAACGCGCCAACGTCCATTGTGGGTCATGTTACCAATAAAGAATATTTAGAACATCTAAAATTGGGGCTAGAGCCGGCCAAGGTCGTAAGTAGCAGTGTCTCTTTTAATCATCCCCCTGCTAAAAAAGGGAAAATCACATGGTTAATGGTGTAATATAAAAGACTTAGAACAAAACTCCACTTTTATTTTAGCGGTTTATTAATGCACTTCCTTAAGCTTGTGACAAGACAAACACATCTGGACGTGCTGAAACACGTTTGAAGCAAGCTTGGGACCCTGTGGTCTTTTTCCTTTTACAAACCACATCACCATGAGGTCGTTTTCTGGTAAAAAATATATACAATGATATCCGCAGGTCACAGCTAAAGGGTCCTGTAGTTGTCTCTGATGAAACACAACGCCATTAGAGTTATGGATTTAAAAAGCCATAATAGATTTAGGAAAAAAATGACTGTCTGGGGGAAAACCATAGGAATCAAAAAACTCACCGGGCCCCTGCTTTGGTAACTAAAGGGCCAGCCACTATTATGGGGGTGCATGTGAATGAGAAGCCCCACAGGCCTTTTGGACATGTGGCCCCCTTGGGAGCATGTTGCTAGGAAAAACGTCTCAAAATGAAGGGTCCTTTGATAAAAAATGTATTATCTGCCCGGTGCTCATCGTTACATAGAGTCAAACAGGACGTTTCTTCTGTGGTTCACTTCCAGAACATTGTCAAACACGCCGTACACTATCATGCGAATCACAGAGGGCAGCGCCGTAGGAAACCGAATCTCCGTTCTCATGTTGCCGGTTTTAATCAGGGAATAATGGTCGGCGCACGCCTGGGCCGGGGTCAGGTCAAAAGCAAAGAGCGTGTAACCCTGGACAAATTCGTCACGGTCTATCAAGACCGAGCAATCTTTTCCATATTCCCCTGTCGCCTGCACCAACTGCATGTACTCCCTCACACAGTTTCCGTTCTCAAAATCGGGCTGCAGCGGGTTAGCCGGCACCTGTTCGCTGTCCACATATAAGGCTACAAAATTAACATTATAATGTTTAAAGTTAAAAGGGTTTTTAACGTAACTGCCGCTGAAGGCTTCGTTATCCACAGAACTGATCACAAGATGCTTGGGTAGCTGCCCCAGAAAGAGGTTTTCCTGGTTACTGACGCGGCTGCCGGCCGGAACGCTAAACACCTTTATGCCCACGCGGTCTACCGTGTACTTAGCATTGGTGGCCATGAGCGCCTCCGCGTGCCCCAAGCGAAACCCCGGCATCACTTTTACCGGTTTTACAAACAGGGATGCTGAAATAATATGCACTTTATAATTCTCGGCGGCGTTCCCGCTCCTGAGGCAAAAAGCATCTTTGCTATGCGTGAGTTTAATTTTCAAGTCCACACCGTTCAGCAAAAGCTTTTTTTGAAAAAAACAAATCGCTGTGTAGAGGCCCCAGCAAATCCAACTTTCTGCTGTTGCTGGTTAGTCTGGCCCAGCGCACAAAGCCCATGTTACGCACTCTGACCAATGCGGTGCTTTCATGTAGTCCTGCCATGTCTTTCTGAAACCCGCCCGCAGAAAACTGCGTCTTGAGGGTGCCGTGGCTGTAGTTCAAAATCAACTCCATCAAGGCTCTGTAAGGGTAACAGTTGTTGCTCTGGCTGATCAGACAGTCGCCTAGAGTGACGTCCAGCTGATAAAAAGGGTGGCGACGGGGTAATTTGTTAGCACCACCTTTTCGTCATCTTCGAAGTCTGAGCCGTCTGCTTTTACCATTTTGCAACACACGTGCAGCAGGGTGTTGTTACAATCTAAGTAATGATCCCCGCCTCCTGAAATAAAAAATTCTAGGGGGGCATTCGCTGTTAAAACGGACAGAGGCGGGATGTCTACGTAGAAACTGTTCTCGATGCTGGTTTGTGTGGGGGCTATTTGAAAGAGATCCAGCTCTGACTTGGCACATTCTTCAGAACCGCAATGAACAAAAGACATATTAAAATATATCCCTTTTGCCGTGGGGTACAGGGTCCTGCCTCTTTTTAGGGCGGGTTTTAGGTCTGTGGCTGCAGCGTCTTCCAGTCGCCTTTTTTATTTTAAAGGGTCTGGGGGGCCCTGTGAACAGCAGGTGTGATGCGGCTCTTTCTCTCCTCATCACCGCTAACCCCGAGCCTTCCTGGGATCCGATTTTGTTCATGACGGCACTAGACACATGGCTCACCACGTCCTTGGTTGTGTTTTTGGTGGCTGTTTTCATGTCGGGCTCAATTATTTCAAAACCTCTTCTCAATAGTGGGATGGCTTTTCTAAAAAGACTATGGAATATCCCGCCTAAACCAGCCCCGTGCATGATGAGTAATCCATGATACCCTGGCAGGGCATAACCTGCCTGGGCTTTATTGTAGTTTCTATACACAGTGGGGTCCCCGTGACTTTTTACACCCCCTCATTCCTCAACTTTCCTGGGTCGCAGATGTAGTTTAACAATCACCTTTCCAAAACTAAATGAAACGTGTTTATTTTGATCCGTCTTTATTTTGATGGTAACGGTCCCGATGTGGTGCTTGCTCACAGGCACACAATGTGGCTTGTCATAGGTGAGGGTGATAAATTCATTGTTGCTGCCTTGGGCGGGGACACAGCGCAATCGTGGCACGTGGTGGTCTCCCACTAAGGCTACGTTTAGACTGCAAGCCTCTTTCAAAAAAAGCGTCTAGACTACAGCCAGTACTTTTGAAAAAGCAAGCCACTTTTTCGAAAGAGAGTGCCCAGGCAGTCTGGATGCTCTCTTTTGAAAAAGCACAGTTTGCATTACATAGCGCTTTTTTTCAAAAGAGTACTTTTGAAAAAAGGTGTTATTCCTTGTAAAATGAGGTTTTCTGCGTTCAAAAAACTGCTGCATTCTTTCAATTTACTTTCGAAAGAATGTGGCAGCAGTCTAAATGCAGGTAAAGATTTTTCAAAAAAAGGCCACTTTTTTGAAAAATACCGGTAGTTTAGATACACCCTAACTGATGTTGCACTATGTCCATGTACAGGTATAAAGAGCTGACCCCCCCACCTGGATGTCGGCGGGGTACGGTGCCACCTTACAAGGCTGGTTCGGAATCACCCCCAAGATCACCACCAATTCCCCCTTTGCAGAAAAAAAAAGACTTCCGCCAATGGTTTTTAACCAAACCCGCCTGGTCACCAGGTCATAAACGAGACGCAACTCCCCGTTCTCAGCCTGTTTGTTGATGGTCTCATTGATGGCCTCTACTAAATGTTGAATGGATGAATAATAACCGGGCTGCACGGTGTAACAGTGGGTTTCTTTTTTCGATGATATCATAAACAGGGTCTCATAAGAGACGGTGTTCCATGAATGACAATAATGAATTTTGGATAAAGTGACTTCCCAGCAACCGTTCAAATTTAAAGGTTTGGCCAGCTGTATTGTAAACTTGGAACTAGTGTTTTGAGGAAAAACCGCCACAAAGGCATTGCTGGGTAAGGTAATGTAAAAACCCTTTGGTCATTCCTTCCCCTCCTTCCCCCCATTAAAGGTCTTGTACATGAGCCGCTTTAACCCAGCTGTTGAATTTTTCAGGCCACCCTTTCCATTTCACAAAAAAAATATTCATTTCTACCCCGGCCTTTTTTCACGAGAATTTTTTCTATCCTGTAAACATGATCCTGGATAGGGTTTACTTTTTGTAATTCTTCAGGATAAAAAGACCCCATTCCTTTTTCTTCTTCGTAATCTTTTAATGTGTACACAGGTCTTCGTCTCACAATAAAACACCGGTCACGATAAATATCTCATCTGTAAAGGTCTGCTCGTAGCCCTTTTCAAAAACCCCTTTGTCTTAGAGACCCTCATGTGGTCTCCTTTCTTAAAAACTGCCTGCGGGGTCTTTATTTTAAAACTATCCCCGTAGACTGTCTTCCACATGC
Source organism: Pelochelys cantorii (assembly GCA_032595735.1). Lineage (NCBI taxonomy): Eukaryota > Metazoa > Chordata > Testudines > Trionychidae > Pelochelys > Pelochelys cantorii. Next base: position 3,110,074 of record CM064328.1, read on the forward strand.
TCAGCGTGTCAGCGCCTGTCACGTCGATGGGATGACCTCTTATAGTCCTGTGATAACTTCTGTTGTACCCGTCTATGAAGGCTTGCAACATGTCAATGTATCGAAAGGTGTTACGGGCCATAAAATACCTCCACATCTTTGATTTTGAAGTTCTGTTAAACCTCTCCACCACCCCCCGCCTTGACTTCCTCATTGGTAACAAAATGGCATACTCTGTGTTGCTTTAGTAAAGTCTTTAAAGCCTTGTTTAAAAACCTCTTTCCCTCGATCTCTCTGTAATTTCTGAGGCATGCGCCCTTGTTTAAAAAACACTTTAAATGCCTTAGCTACTTTGGCCCCGGTTTTGTTCTTTAGGGATTCCGCCCGGGCGTTTTTAGACAGGGGGGCAGGGACAGCCCTGGCTCTGAAGAGCATGTCAATTTCAAATCAATTTCAGATGTGTAAAAGTGGCGGGGAGAGCCCCACACTGCAGAACTCACAGGGTTGCCAGGTGTCCGGTATTCTACCGGCCAGTCCGGTTTTTGGGCCCTCTGTCGGGTAAAAAAATCCAGAAAATACCAGACTTGTGCAATGCCCAGTATTTTCTGGTTTTCTGGCTGGGCGCCGGACGGAAACCGGGCGGGGGCAGGGGGAGTGGCTGGGAGGCGGGGTGCAATCGGCGCTGCGAGCCCTGGCTGCGTCTGATGCCTTGGGGAGGAGGAGAAGCTCTGTCCCTGCTCCTGAGCGCGGGGTGGAGCCGCAGCCGGACTCACTCGCGCTTCTCCGGACCATGCGCGGGACTAACAGCACCCCGGGGTCTGCACGTGCCCGGGTCATTCCCCCCCCCCCCCCCCCGCTTCCCTGACCAGCTCCGCTGACCCCGACCCCCTCCTGGCCACCCCTGCTTCCTGCTGGCCGGTTCTCCTCCTCCCGATCTCCCGTGGTCAGCCACACTGGCCCCTCCCCCTCCCCCATCTCCTCGGGCCAGCTGCGCTGCCCGTCCCCCTGCCTGCCAGCCCCGCCCCCCAGCCCTCCCATCTCCCCAGGCCAGCCGCCCCGCCCCCCGGCCCCCCGCCCGCCAGCCCTGCCCCATCTCCCGTGGCCAGCCACACTGCCTCCGTCCCCCCTCCCGGCCGGTCCCCCCCCATCAGGTGTGTCCGGTATTTTTTCTAAACCTACCTGGTAACCCTACTCACATTTGAGGCTTTGATTCCACAAATAATGATTGGACGTGAGTTAATTTCAAACATGTGTGTAGCCTCCCCAATGGCTAAAGTCTCCAGAACAAATGGCTTGAACTGAAAAGCTCAGAGTGGGGAATGATGCGGACTTAACTAGTCAATTTCAATAAAAATGTTTCCTACCAAGGTCGGGAAATAAAACTTTCACCTTGTGTTTTACTCTGGTGAGAGGCTAAAGTCTTTAAAAAAAAAGAGTGCGGGGGAGACATAGGATTAAATTCATTCCTGAAAATTAAAATTAACTAGTCATTGGGGGGGAGCAGCTTCTGGTTGGACAGTTTGAAAGGACGAAGCGCTTCTGATTGGACAGACCGGTGGGACTGGGGGCGCTTCTGATTGGCCAGACCAAAAGACGGGGGCGGACACCATTTCTCTGATTGGTCAGATTGAAAGCCTGGGCACGGTGAGAAGGCTCACAATTCGCAGCATTTGGTCTCCCCGATTTCTCTTTCTCCCAGCTTCAGCTTCTCTCTCTCTCTCTCTCTGCCACTAGTGTTTTTCTTCTTTTTCTTTTCTCTCTGGTGCTAGCTTTCTTTTTAGCCTCTCCCCTTTTTTCTATTTCTTTTCTTTTTAGCCAGATAAGCCTGTCTCTCTTTTATTCAATTTTCTCCACCTGGAAAACCAGTGCTCAAGATAGTACTGCCCACCATGAGGCGTTCAAGATGGCAGCACCATCTTGGACGCCGTGTGCAGGTTGGGGGATTGGGCTTAGGGGTGGGGGCTAGGGCTGGGTGGGGACTGGGGGCAGAGCTGGAGGGCTCATGGGAGGGGGCGGGACTAGGGGCAGGGTTAGTGGGGTTAGGGGGGTGGGCTTCAGGGCGGGGGCTAGGGGCAGGTGGGGACTGGGTGCAGAGGTGGGAGGGGGCAGGACTAGGGGCGGGGTTGGAGGGGTGCTAGGGGCAGGGTTAGGGGAGGGCCCACCATGGGAGGAGCAGGGCTAGGGACGGGGCACCTGTCAAAACAATACGGTGATGAGCGCTATTGAGGCATTTACTACTCGTGGGGGCCGGATCCAGGCAAGTCGCATCCAGGCCCCAGGCCTTGGGGTCCCCACCCTGACTGAGATCCAAACAGCAGTGTTCTCCCTCCTTTCTTAAAGCAGCAACAAACTGTTGACTAACTCTCCATTTTCCCGGTGTCACTGACAAATCAGACTCCGTGGGGCTACCGGTGATGGACGAGGAGGAAAATGTTCCTGTGCCGCTGGAGTCCTAGCCAGGCTATGTCACACTCTGGCTGTGTGCCTGCACTCTCCTTTGGTTCAACGTCCTAGCAGGGCAGCCGGGTTAGTCTGTAACTTTGAAACCAATGAGTAGTCCTGGGGCATGGTAGAGACTCACAAATATCCAGGGTCATGAGCTTTCTTGGGCAAAACCCACTTCCTCAGACGTTCTCCTTTGATTGTTCTTGGTCTCCCTCTGCTGAGTGCAGACCTTCAGGGCACGCTAAGCTGTGTCCCTGCCACCCTGCTCGCAGGACATCAAACAATCTGCCTGCCTCCAGGTCACGGCTCTGTTTGAACAGCTCCGGCAGTACTGGCTGCATTCTCCATTCTGTCTTCATTGCCCTACTTCCTGGAGCCTTCCATTTTATTAAACATTAGTTTTGTAAGAGGGTCTTGCTTTGTTGTGGGGTTCTGCTCTGGCAGTGACAGATTCAAGGCTGATAGAGCAAAAGTCACCTCTGCCACTTGTCTTCTAGCTGGAGTCTGCATAAAGCCCAAAGGCCGTGACCGTGCACATATTCACAAGTACACCAAAGGCTCTTGTGTAAATTACATGGCCATGGGATAAGAGGGAAGGTCCTTTCATGGATTGAGAACTGGTTAAAAGACAGGAAACAAAGGGTAGGAATAAATGGTAAATTTTCAGAATGGAGAGGGGTAACTAGTGGTGTCCCCCAAGGGTCAGTCCTAGGACCAATCCTGTTCAACTTATTCATAAATGATCTGGAGAAAGGGGTAAGCAGTGAGGTGGTAAAGTTTGCAGATGATACCAAACTGTTTAGGATAGTCAAGACAGAAGCAGACTGTGAGGGACTCCAAGAAGATCTCACCAAACTGAGTGATTGGGCAACAAAATGGCAAATGAAATTTAATGTGGATAAGTGTAAAGTAATGCACATCGGGAAAAATAACCCCAACTATACGTACAGTATGATGGGGGCTAATCTGGCTACGACAAATCAGGAAAGAGATCTTGGAGTTATCGTGGACAGTTCTCTGAAAACTTCCACACAGTGTGCAGCGGCGGTCAAAAAGGCAAATAGGATGCTAGGAATTATTAAGAAAGGGATAGAAAATAAGACCCAGAATATCTTACTGCCCCTGTATAAAACTATGGTACGCCCACATCTTGAATACTGTGTACAGATGTGGTCTCCTCACCTCAAAAAAGATATTTTGGCCTTGGAAAGGGTTCAGAAAAGAGCAACTAAAATGATTAGTATCAGAGGGGGAGCCGTGTTAGTCTGAATCTGCAAAAGCGTCGAGGAGTCCTGTGGCACCTTATAGACTAACTGAAGTGTTGGAGCATAAGCTTTCGTGGGCAAAGACTCACATGCATCTGATGAAGTGGGTCTTTGCCCACGAAAGCTTATGCTCTAACACTTCAGTTAGTCTATAAGGTGCCACAGGACTCCTCGCCGCTTAAAATGATTAGGGGTTTGGAACGGGTCCCATATGAAGAGAGGTTAAAACGACTGGGACTTTTCAGTTTAGAAAAGAGGAGACTGAGGGGGGATATGATAGAGGTATATAAAATCATGAGTGGTGTGGAGAGGGCGAATAAAGAAAAGTTATTTATTAGTTCCCATAATAGAAGAACTAGAGGACACCAAATGAAGTTAATGGGTAGCAGGTTTAAAACTAATAAAAGAAAGTTCTTCTTCACACAGCGTGTAGTCAACCTGTGGAACTCCTTGCTAGAGGAGGCTGTGAAGGCTAGGACTATAACAGAGTTCAAAGAGAAGCTAGATAATTTCATGGAGGTTAGGTCCATAAAAGGCTATTAGCCAGGGGATAGAAATGGTGTCCCTGGCCTCTGTCTGTCAGAGGCTGGAGAAGGATGGCAGGAGACAAAGTGCTTGATCATTGTCTTTGGTCCACCCTCTCTGGGGCACCTGGTGCTGACCACTGTCGGCAGTCAGGCTACTGGGCTAGATGGACCTTTGGTCTGACCCAGTACGGCCGTTCTTATGTTCTTATGTACACGCTCTAGTCCGGTATAAAGTTTTATTAAAGTTCCAGTACAAATGATGAGCAGTCCTGTGACACCAGAGAGACTAACAAATATATGAGACCATGAGCTTTCGTGGACAAAACCCACTTCCTCAGATGGGTTGGAGCAGAAATTACAGAATCCACAGTATCGATAACAGCAAAAGCAGCTGCCTGTCAATTGCAGGATCAGCATTAAGGACGCTAATTGATTCAGATTGCGTGTGTCCCATTCATAGCTTTTGATGTGTAAATGTGAATGTCAAAGACAGGAGAAATTGCCTTTGTAGTGAGTAAACCAGTTAATGTTTTTATTCAAGCCCAGATACAGGTATACTCACACCCTGGACAATAGTGTTAGGATCTGACAGGTCTCTCCTAGCTTGATCCTGTGGGGGTCTCCCAGAGAGACGTCAAGTTTCCTGTTCTGAGCACTCCCTTTTCCTAATGCGATTCTGTCTATGCCTCCTGTCTGTGCATGTCCAGAAAAGCATCAATCCTCTTCTGTCTTATTGGTTTGTGTCCCCTGGAACCTGTATCCCGCGGCTATGACACATGTGAGCAGCAGATGCACCTTTCCAGTATTTTTATGATCTAATATCAATCTTGGTGATATTCCATAACCATAAGGCATTGGGTGATTTTTTGGGCATTGGATTAAGTCGCCGTTTCTGGGTCCAAGGCCTAAAATAGCTCAGCAAAAATCTCAAAGGACTCGCCCTCCAAGCAATATTGCAGTCTGTGTTACTCAAGTCTAATACTTGGTGCCTATAAGCACTGATCAGTCAAATAATTTTATAACCCTGCACATTAACTCTGGTGAACAGGGCTGTCTTTAGGATTTATGGGGCCCTCCGCAGTACTATTAAACTGGTGCTCCTGTGCCTGACGGTAGCCGGAAGTGTGTGTGGATTTTTAGAGGTGAGAGTTTATCATCTTTAACACCCCACTCATGGAGCATTTTTAGAACAAATTTTAAACTCAGTCCCTGTCGACTAACTCAGTAAATTCAGCACCTGACAGGGGCAGGCAAATGCCATGAAATGGCTTCATTACCCCTGGAATGGCTCTTGCCAAGGTTCAGTGGCTGCTAATCGCTCTGGCAGGCTTTGGCAGTATCCACTAGGTCCTCTCTGGAGGAAGCAGAGCCCCGGGACAGGGACAGGACGAGGCAGGTGGATGGACATTAAGACCCAGCGGTGCCCCAAATTTTCAGGTGCCCCACACAGTCTGTGAATGTTTAAGGACAGCTCTTCTAATTAACACACAATGAATATAGGTAATATATATTGATTGACATAACACAATATATAAATAATACCCTTAAATCATTGGCTACATCTCCTCTAGCTGCCCAGTTCCTGCTCTCCTAGGACCGAAGCCAGCAGGCTGTCGCCCTGCGCTTTAAGGTCAGTGGTTTTCAATCAGCGGTCCATGAACCCCAAAGGCATGGGGGGGGGGGGGCTGCAGACTATGAATAAGATTTCCAAAGGGGTTCATAGCTCCATTTGAACCTTTTCGGGGGTGGCAATTGAAGAAAGGTGGGAAACCTTGGCTCCAGATGAAGCAAATCCTTTTTTAATGGCATTACGTGTTTACTTGTTCAGCTTCTTGGTCAGGCAACTGGAGCACTGAACTTTCATGGGAATACAAGTTCCTCCTCAAGACATGTTACATTTCTGGAGCCAGGCAGATAGACAGATGGGCACAGGGGGAGCTGCTTTATGGTTCTCGCTGCAGAACTGGAAGAAACCTGAAAGTGAGTCTGTCCTGGGGACAAAAGGGGAGATTACAGAGCCCCCTGGCCTGGACATCACAAGAGCAGAAAATTTTCCAATCCAAACATTTTCCTGATGAAACAGAAATATTAGAAAATAAAGTTCATTTTTCAGTATTCATGAGAACACAGAAAAAACCCCAAACTGACTGTTTTTTCCCCTACAAATCTTTAAAAATATCGTTCAGGTTTTTGGAGAAAAAAAACCCTGCACATTTTGTTAGTTGCTAAAAAAAGTTTTTTAAGCTCTCAAGCAGTTTTAGTTCTATTCTTCTAACATATCCATGTTCGTTTTTGACATGTGCACAATTGACTCCACCATTAGCAAGTTGGGCATTTTGCAAATTCTGTGTTTTGGCATTAGAATCTAATGAACAAAGTATTTTAACTAAGATGAGTCTGAAAACATAGGTATCCCCTACTCGCTACCATTGAAATGCACTGCCAGTTAATGGAATGAGAATCTCTCTTGCTCTCTCTGATTTGCTATAACACTTAAGGCACTGCGTGACAGCACATTTCATCTGTATTTCCCACTCTAATTAATTAATGCTACAATCACTGTGTTTTAAATTCCCAGTTTACACACACTTCAATGAGAGACATTGAAATAGCTCAATTAATACCCCAACAAAATTAAAGGAAAAAAAAGTCTTTAACAAAAGCTCATTAAAAGACAGGTTTTATTAATGAGAACTGTCACTGCCTCCTTTTAAAATGTCACATTGTTTTCAGCCGTTCAAGCAGACGATTAATTTCTCTGTATTCATCCTCGAAGACTGCAAAAAGAGCAACAGGTTAGAACATGATTAGTTGCCTTTCTTCTGGAGAAGAATTGTCCGTTTCCCTTTGTTATGTAGCAAGGAAAGGGTTCTAATCCTCCATCCAAACAAAGGAACACAACAATCACCGTTCTGTGTCTTTCAGTGCTTTGCTGGAGTGCAGCAGTGATACGTTCTCCTCATAGACTCAGACTTTAAGGCCAGAATGAACCATCACGATAATCTAGTCTGCACATCACAGGCCTCCAAACCTCCTTCCCCCCACATCTGTAGCAGGGCCGTAACCTCTGAAGTCCTTAAATCTTGTTCTAAAGACTTCAACATGCAGAGAATCCCCCCTGTGCATGAGTTCAACCCGGCAAGTGACGGGTGGGGAAACCCTTCCTAAAAATAACAAACGGTCAGTCCCTGAGCATTTGGACGACACTCTCACATGCTGGGGTCCCACGGCTGCAGGGGGTATTTGACAACAGCTACCGTGGATGGACCATATGCCTCTGAACAACCACCACCGGGCAGATTTGAACCTAGGCGGTCTGGAGCTTAGTGTAGGAGCCACGATAAAGCCAGCTGACGCTCAGCCTGGGCTGTAGAGCTCCCTTGTTCTTATCTCTTGCCAGTACACAGGACAGTGACCCGCACGTGGTGTGTGGGTTACCTCTGCATACAACTTCCACACTTATGAATGTGTTTTCTCTGGAGTTCACCTTGTTTGGCACTCCCCTAGGGCTTTGCATCCAAAGAGCACAGAGTGCTTTGGAAAGGTGGGGAAAGGGTCCCCTTTTTACAGATGGGGAAACCGAGGCACGGAGCAGTTCGATGACTTCCCCAAGGCCACACAGAAGGAGACAGCACAGCCAGCAACAGAACAGGTCACTTTAGGGTTAGGCACAGCCCTGGCACTAAGAAGAGGTGGGCATGGATGGCGGTTACGCTAGGCAGGGGGAGGCGTTGCCTTCCCAAACCACCAACCTGGCCCCGCCCACACTCCGCCCCAGAACGCCAACTGTAGACATACTGGGGGTGGAGTGTTGCTGCCTCTGAGTGCCCACCCTCCCCATCCTCTGGGGCTGGGGATGCTGGGGCCGTGCACCGCCCACCTCCCCGTGGTGCTGGGGGTGTGTGGCTTGGTTCCTGTGGAGGCAGGGCCTGAACAAAGGGAGCAGAGTTAGGGGTTTTCCTCCCTCAGCCCTACCTTCACCCATCACCTAGAATCATAGAACCATAGAGCTGGAAGAGACCTCAGGAGGTCATCAAGTCCAGCCCCCTGCCCAAGGCAAGGCCAATCCCAACTAAATCAACCCAGCCAGGGCTTTGTCAAGTCGAGACTTAAAAACCTCTAGGGATGGAGACTCCACTACTTCCCTAGGGAACCCATTCCAGTGCTTCACCACCCTCCTAGTGAAATAGTTTTTCCTAACAGCCAACCTGGACCTCTCCCACTGCAACTTGAGACCATTATTCCTTGTTCTGCCATCTGTCACTACTGAGAACAGCCTTTCTCCAGCCTCTTTGGAACCTCCCTTCAGGAAGTTGAAGGCTGCTATCAAATCTCCCATCACTCTTCGCTTCTGCAGACTAAATAGACCCAAATCCCTCAGCCTCTCCTCATAGGTCATATGCTCCAGCCCCCTAATCATTTTGGTCGCCCTCCGCTGGACCCTCTCCAATGCGTCCACATCCTTTCTATAGTGGGGGACGCAGAACTGGACACAATACTCCAGATGTGGCCTCACCAGAGCTGAATAAAGGGGAATAATGACATCTCTGGATCTGCTGTCAATGCTCCTCTTAATGCAGCCTAATATGCCATTAACTTTCTTGGTTACAAGGGTGCCCTGTTGACTCATATCCAGCTTTTCACCCACTGTAACCCCCAGGTCCTTTTCTGCAGAACTGCTACTTAGCTAGTTGGTCCCCAGCCTGTAACAATGCTTGGGATTCTTCCATCCCAAGTGCAGGACTCTACACTTGTCCTTGTTGAACCTCATCAGATTTCTTGTGGCCCAATCCTCCAATCTGTCTAAGTCACTCTGGACCCTATCTCTGCCCTCCAGCATATCTACCTCTCCCCCTAGCTTAGTGTCATCTGCAAACTTGCTGAGGTTGCAATCCATCCCCTCATCCAGGTCATTAATAAAGATATTGAACAACACCAATCCTAGAACTGAACCTTGGGGCACTCCGCTAGAAACCGACCGCCATCCTGACATCGAGCCATTGATCATTACCCGCTGAGTCCGACCTTCCAGCCAGCTTTCTATCCATCTTACTGTCCATTTATCAGATCCACATTCCCTTAACTTTCTGGCAAGAATATTGTGGGAAACCGTATCAAAAGCCTTGCTAAAGTCAAGGTAGATCACATCCACTGACTTCCCCATATCCACAGAGCCAGTTACCTCATCATTGAAGCTAATCAGATTGGTCAGGCATGACTTGCCCTTCGTGAGTCCATGCTGATTATTCCTGATCACTTTCCCCTCTTCCAAGTGCCTCAAAATGGATTCCTTAAGGATCCCTTCCATGATTTTTCCAGGAACCGAGGTAAGACTGACCGGCCTATACTTCCCTGGATTGTCCTTCTTCCCTTTTTTGAAGATGGGCAGTTCATTTGCCTTTTCCCAATCATCCGGGATCTCTCCCGATCTCCACGACTTTTCAAAGATAATGACCAAAGGCTCCTCAATGACATTTGCCAGCTCCCTCAGTACCTTTGGATGCATTAAGTCCAGACCCATGGATTTATGTACGTTTAGCTTTTCTAAATAGTTCCTAACCTGTTCTTTACCCACCAAGGGCTGTCCACCTTCATCCCTTCTTGCGTCTCTTAGCGCATTAGTCTGGGAGCTGACCTTGTCCGTGAATACAGAGGCAAAGAAAGCATTGAGTACTTCAGCTTTCCCCACATCATCTGTCACTAGGTTACCTCCTTCATCCAGTAGAGGCCCCACATCCTCTCTGATCACCTTCTTCTTGTTAACATGCCTGTAGAAACCTTTCTTGTTATCCTTCACATCCCTTGCCAGTCGCAATTCCATTTGCGCTTTCGCCTTCCTGATAACCCCCCGGCATTCTCGAGCTTTACATTTATACCCTTCCCTGGTCATTTGTCCAAGTTTCCACTTTTTGTAAGCTTCCTTTTTGTGCTTAAGTGCTACCTATGGAGGTAGGTGTGATTCCCAGCTCTGCCAGCATGCCTGTGTGCTATCGGCAGGTCATTTTAGCCCACCAAAGTCAATGGAACCCACCAAGTGGTTCAGTGGTATGGGTGGAGGTTGGGTAGCCCTTGGAGCAGCCAGGATGCAGGGGGCCATGCAGCCCTCCCTGCTCTGTCGGCAGCCCCTCTTCCCTGGTTGCATGGTGTGCACTGTGAGGCCCGTGGCACTGGGGAAAACCCAGCGCCTGCCCTCACAGGGACCTTCTGCACTAGCCCCTTTTGGAAGGGCGGGAAGAGACGCCGTGTCCAAAGTTCACTCCATCTGGCCCTTGCGGGGAGGAGGCCCCCGCTTCCCTCTGCCCCATCCTAAGCCCGTGGACGTCTCCCCACACGCACGGTCCTGCTCACGCTCCACAATCACATAAGGGCCTGGCTCAGCAGCCAGGGAAGACCTGGGTGTGGGCCCCTTGTTGGACCGTTCTGCCCTGCCTGGGACCAGAGGGGGCTCCTGCTGCCTGCCGACTGAGGAGATTTTGGTGTTACCTGGCAGCTCCTCTGTGAGTTCTTCCCAGTGGAACAGGGCGACTTTGAACATGATGGAGATGGCCATCTGCAACTGCATCTTGATCTTGTCCTGCAGCAAACACACAGCCGCGCCGGTGAGCACAGGCGTGACCGCACAGCTCTTTGCTCCCACGAGGGGAAAGGGAGCTGCAGGGCTCAACAAATAATGTAATCTACTCACCCGTGGTGAGTAGATTACAACCCGGAAGAGCCGGCGCAGAGCGATCTGCGCATGCGCAGAACGCAGAACCGTGTGATACCAGGCGGCTGGCAAGTGGGGCTCACCGCCTCTTGGCGAGCCCTGGGGAGCTGGATTGGTGCCTCAGCTGCACTGCCTGTGACTTTCCACTCACAATCACACACAGAGACACACACACCTACAACACCACCAACACCACCTCAGGGAGGGCCTCGTGTGATGGCTTCACGGGTGTGCTGTTTGGGACGGGCAGGAAGGAAAGAGCCCGCTGGACTCACATCCCAAGGGGAGTTTACGGAGCTGGAAGGTGGTTTGTAGGGAGAGCTCATTTTGTCGGGGTCACAGTACAAATGATGGCAGAGACGCCATTTTGATGGTGGCTTTCCAAAGGAGACCCATCGCTTATGGCTTCATCTGAGAAAGCCCAACACAGCGACCGGCATGAACTGGAGTCTCCCTCTACAACTGTGTTAGGAACACAAATAAAGCTAACAATGGTTTTCTTTTTATTATCACTAGCATTATGAATCAACAGGGTGATGCTGTTGCAAAAAAAGCAAACCTGATTCTGGGTGGCATGAACAGGAGTGTTGTGAGCCAGACACAAGAAGTCATTCTTCCACTCTACTCTGCACTGACTAGGACCCGATTGGAGTCTTGTGTCCAGTTCTGGGCACCACATTTCAGGAAAGATGTGGAGAAATTGGAGAAGGTCCAGAGAAGAACAACAAGAATGATGAAAGGTCTCAAGAACATGAGCTAGGAGGGAAGGCTGAAGGAATTGGGCTTGTTTAGTTTAGAAAAGAGAAGACTGAAAGGGGACATGATAGCACCTAAAAGAGTGGTACAAGGAGGAGGGAGAAAAATTGTTCTCCTTGGCCTCTGAGGACAGGACAGGAAGCAATGGGCTTAAACTGCAGCAAGGGAGGTTTAGGTTGGACATCAGGAAAAACTTCCTACCTGTCTGGGTGGTGAAACACTGGAATAAATTGCCTGGGGAGGTTGTGGAATCTCCACCACTGGAGATACTGAAGAGTAGGTTGGACAGACACCTGTCAGGGATGGTCTAGACCAGAGCTACTCAACATGTGGCCGGTGGGCCACATGCAGCCCGCGGCCTGTTTATTTGTGGCCTTAAGTGTGGTTTGGCTTTACGCAGGGCTCAACACACAGCCTGCTGATGGGAGCCAAAACAAAAAAGCAGTCGATATCCTGGTCTTCTGCTGATAGGCATTTTACTGGTTAAATTCCTGGACTGTCATTGCTCATTAAAAGTGCTGTCACATGGGTGGGAATCAAGTAACTATTGCATTTTATTAATAGCAGCAGAACTGACTTACATGGGGCCTGCGTGTTATGTAGTCTTGCCTTAATTTTTGTATTTATGCCCGTCAGTGTGAAAGAATCTGTTTGCATATATATTTGCATGTATATGCAACCACACTTCAGTTGCAGCCGTCGGCATGTGCTGTGAGTATCATTGTGGCCCCCGGGGCTTCCAAAGTTGAGTTGCCCTGAGCTAGACAGTATTTGGTCCTGCCATGAGGGCAGGGGACTGAACTCGATGACCTCTTCAGGTCCCTTCCAGTCCTAGTATTCTATGATTCCCAGTCCCATTGTAATGATAGACGAACCTGTGGCCTCCTCCCTTCCTGCTGCTCTTGGGGCTGGGGAGGCTCAGGTCAGCTCAGGCCATGGGGCTTCTTCCCTCCCCGCTGCTCTGGGGATTCTGGGGTGTGCATGTGCTCTATCCTCTCCATGGGGGGGGGCCATGCGCACTGAGTGCGCTGCGCCTCCTCCTCCCCTCCCTGTGGTGGGGGCGGGGTCTCAGCAGAGGGGGCGGGGCTGTCGATGGCGCTGGGCACCTGCCTCTCCCTGGAAACTTCTCCAGTCTTCTCAAATGTTCTGTGACATGTGAAATGTTCTGGGCCATTGCTAGATGGAAATGACGAAATGATCAGTATCCATGGAGACAAGTCAACAGTGTCCAGTGACTCTTTCTGTTCTGTGCGGGGGGAAGATCCCACGAGCTACTCGCACCAGCCATTGTTGGAAACTCTCTCTCTGTATTCCACTGGTATCTCAGGGGGTGTCGAATAGCGGCTTCGAGTGGCATTGGTTGAGTAAAGGGGCAGTTACAATGAGTCAACAACAATATGAGAATCTTTGCAAAGAGGCCTGGTAAAATTGATGCTCAAAAAGAAATCTACTTAGGACACTCTCTGTATGTCAGTCATGGTGCTCCACAGATGTGGAAGAGTTTTGCTTAATTTGCATGTATTCCATAGTCTAGTAAGGCGAGCACGTACTTATTAACTAGGTTTTTTCCCAGACCTCCAAGCAGAAATCACATCCAGTGTGGCCCGAAGCTGTCCAGCACTGTCTGTGATTTGGAGGGCGTGTCATAACCAGGAGGGCTGACCAGCACCTGGGGACTAAGGGGTTAACTATGTCTCCTGTCCCTAGCCAGGTATCTGGTCAGCCAATAGTAATGCAGGTAGGGATTTCAAACTAGGACAAAGGAATTTTTATCTTCTCCCTCAGAGATTTTTCTTCCAAGTAACAGGGAGATGGGAAGCCCGTCTCTCTGCACGAAAAGACTTCTTATAATGTGTAAGTAGGGCAAAGTTTAGATCGTCCGTCAGGTTTTATTGTTTTCTGGTTTGGGAATTTGGAACTGAGGTCTGTGCTGTTAAAAATGTTTTTTCTTTCTTTAAAAGTGTTTCTCTCTCTTTTGTAACTAAGTTTAACGCAGGGCCTTTTCCCCTGAGTATCTAAATCAATTGGTGGCTCTTTTCCATCTAGCCACTTTATTATGCTTGCAACTGTAGTTTTGTTTTGATAATAAAAGTTTGTTTCTTTTTCTAATTAACCTGGTATTGGTTCATTTTGGTGTCCTAGTTTTAGCTTAGGGATGAGATTTCCCAAGTGATCTCTTCCCTGGTTTTTCATGGAATTACTTGGGTGGTGGCAGCGGATATTCTCCAAAATCCAGGTATTAGGACTTTGGGGGATGTTTTTGTACCAAAGCCTGTAGAGGGAGAAGAGAGGCGCTGGTTTCAAGGTGCTCCCTCTCCCACCCTGAATCACAGAGAAGAGAGGGGTTGCTGAGTAGAGGTGGGTTAATTCTAATTCAATCAATGAGAGGTGTGTTATTTAGAATGGTTGTCTTGGAGTTAGATCCAGATTATTACTGGAGTAAGTTGATTCCTGGTGGCTGTCAAGGTGCAGCATTCAGTGTGCACAGGGCCAGCCAGGTGGAGGCACCATCACTATACATTCCTTTAGGAGCAAGGGACTGCGGCAAGGGGGTGGATGGGGATCCTCAACTATCCTACATCATCACTGGGGCATGCAGGATCCCCGTTAGTGTGAAAACCACCAGGCTCCCAGGCGAGCGTGGCCTGCTCCCGAGTGACCCAGGGAGGGAAGAGGGGGTTACACAAAGAAGGTACAAGTTGCTGGAATATATACTTGCTGGTACCATCAATACTGTGCCTAGCTACAGCCTTTGAGTTCCATGCCATTTGCTATAGGGAACATAAGAATATCAGAAAGGCCATAATGGGTGAGACCAAAGGTCCAACCAGCCCAGTGTTCTGTCTGCCCACAGTAGCCAATGCCAGGTGTCCAGAGGGGATAAAACAGGTTGGGTTTGTTATCGAGACATCCATGGTTTATGAATCTGTTAAACAGCCCTGATCTTTGGTCTAAAATCTGGCTGGGCAGCTTGCTCCGGGCCACTTCTTCTTTAGATACTGTGCAGCTCCCAGACCCCACCACCCACCCCCACCAGTACAGCCCCACGGAACAGGGGGAAATGCCTCTCACCTTCAGCTCCTGGAGCTGCTTCATCATCTTCTTCTTTGCTTTGTCAAACATCCCGCCCTTCGTCTCCTTCTCGATGCTCTCCTGGAGGAGATTCTGCATCCGCTGGAAGGATCCCGTGCCCTTGATCTGAGCTGCCGCTGTTGGAAAGATGGGAGCAGTCAGCGCGCTAGAGGTGTCTGGGGAAGATTTGCAGTGGGGGCGGGAGGTGCTGGAGGCAGGTTTAGACGAGGAAAACAACGGCAGTGACAGCACCAAAGGGACGTCCCTGCTGCTCTTCTAGTGACAGCGACCTTAGTGCTGGAGAACGGAACCTGCCTGGCTGCCCCAGAGAACAACCCTCCCTCGTATCTCTCAGGGCAAATGGCCTCTCCGTGCCTGTACGTGCTCCAGCCCTGAGTGGGCCTCAGGGCGCTGCAGAGGTGCCAGTGAAATGCTGAGCAGCAATGGATTTGTGCCGGATCCCAGCCCCTCTTCCAAGACTGCCCCATCCCCCGCCTCTGCTCCTGTGCGGTGACCTGGTTCCTTCCCCACCTCGTTAACGCTCCTTGAGCACCTCAGCCCATCCACAAGGCTCAGACTGACCCTCCCCCGCCAAGCCTGCCAGCCAGGCCCAGACAAGGACCCACCCCAACACCCCACGTCCTGTCATCCCTCCCGCAATGCCCCTCACTGCTAGAGAAGAAACAGGCGACCCAGGAGTGGATGGGTAACGAACGGCTTTACCGCCCACGCACGTTTACCTCAGACATCCACCACAACGTCCGAGTGACAACAACCTGGCACCAGTTACACCGTTTTATCTCTTTTAGGGTGTTAATTCACACACCTTTCCCTGAGTCTCTATTTAGTATGTTAACTCCCATACAATGAATGTTAATGGGCAGGTGATGAATATTATTATACACACCCCTAATTACGATTTACAGAATTTCTAATTACATCAACCCTTTCCTACCCTACAGACTTTCCGAATCAGCAGGTTACAGAGATTACAAGAAAAGTGACCCTGAAAATATTATTTTACAGAGCAGGTGACAGTCGGTAAGAGACACAGCAAAGAAGAGCAGGTGCATGCTTAGCTATTGTTCGAGGCTGCAAGAACAAAGGAAATAAAACGGGTTTCAGGGACAATGCCTGCTCTGGCCAGACCCCTCTTGCACTTGTGTAGAGCCATCCCAGACCCCTATTAATATTTACATATCCCAGCACTCACCAAGCATCCATCCTCCGCCCGAAAGGCGGGCACCCAGGCCAGTCCCGCAAGACTCACCATCCCGCACCATGTGTTGCAGGTTTGTTCCCTGTTAAAAGGCAAGGGGGCCATGACTGGTTCAAGTCCCCCGCCCCTCTGCTGGGACTGTCAGTAAAGGGCCAGTTCTGGTCCGGGGGCCCAACGCGGGAGTGGGGAGGTGCACCATTTCTATGAAGGAGTAGCAGATGGAGAATCCATGGCCAGAAAATGTTCCAGAGGCCAAAGGAGGAGCTAGCGCTGCAGCCTGCTGAGACCCAGGGAAGCTTAAAGCACCAGTGAGCCAAGGAGCCTGGGGCCTGGAGTCCTTGCACAGCAGGAACGGTTGGAAAGCAGCCCCGGCCACATCCACGGCCCCACCAAACCCACATGGCCAAGGACACGAATATACGCGTTTTGCTCCATGATTTACTGGTGCTAATAAAACTGAGGCTGGTCCCTGGAAATGGTCCCCAGTAAAAGGCAACAAGAGTTCTTCTGTCTGTCTGGAGAAACATCTCAGGAGTCCAGAGAACCAACTCGGATGCTCCACTAGCCCGTCCCCATTTTATTCACGGCCCTTCACTCCTGTTCTTTGTCTCCCACGGTGACAGTTGAATGCATCTTCCATGCAGGCGTCAGTCTTCGTCATATTCTCCTCCCGCATCTCAAACCATTGTTTTCTGGATCTTCCCTGCGGCTTTGTTCGGGGACTTGTAAATGTTGTGCTCTCTGGCCAGCCTATCCAACATCTCAGCATCTCCCAGCATCCGGCCATCTCCGTCAATGCTGCTCCAGCTCCTCCTCGATGGGGACCTACCCACATCACGGCTTGTGCCATTGCCAGTCTTCCTCACTGTCCGCCTGAGCGTTCTCATTCCGGCAACGTGAAGACATCGTTCTCTCTTCCTCATTGGCCAGCATTTTGCCTTCCCGCCATGGCTGGTCGAATTGTGGCTGTTATGATCATGAAGGTTAGCCAGCAGCCTGGGGACTAAGGGGTTAACTACACCTAAGCCAGGTGGAGTGGCCAATAGGAATGCGGGTAGGAATTTCAAACTGGGACAAAGGAATATTTGGTTTCTCCCTGCTTTGTCTCTGGGAGTTCCTATCCAGCTACTGAGGGAGGCGGACATGTCTCTCTCTCCAAGAAACAATTCTTCACTTTCTGTAAGTAGGGTAAATTTTAGATAAATCCGTTAGGTTTTATTGTTTTATGGTTTGGGGAAGGGGATCTGGTGTCTGTGCACTTTTAAAAAATGTTTTGGCTTCCCTTTGTAGCTCAGTTCTAGGCCCATGGTGGAGTTTCTCCATGAGTATTACTTTGTCACTTTTCCATCTGGTCATTATGCTTGCAACAGGAATATTGTGGTGATAATAAAAGTTCTCTCTCTTTTCTTTCTATTAACCTGGTATTGGTTAATGGTTGTGTCCTGGTTTTACTTTAGGGGTGAGATTTCCCAAGTGATCTCGCCCCTGGTTTCTTTATTAATACTTGGGTGGTGGCAGCGGGGTTTTTATCCCCAAAATCTAGGTTGTTAAGATTTTGGGGGCGGGGGGAGTTTTTACCAAAGCCTGGTAGATAAGGTTTTGGGGTACTTTTGCTGGCCCCCATTTCTGCATTTATGGTGCCAGAGTGGGGAAGGAGCCATGACAGTGGCCTTACACACTTTGCTCTTTGTTTGCTTGGCAGGCTTTTGCTGCAGAGAATTCCCTGTCTACGGCCTCTTCATGCGACTCCTAATATCCACACGCCCAGCAGGGCTCAACACCGCACTGAGGTATTTTAAATCATAGAAATGTGAGGCCAGAAGGGTTTTCAAGAGATCACCTAACCCTGTGGTTCTCCACCTGTACTCTGAGGGGTCCGCGGAAAGTTTAGGAAAAGAAAGGAAAGGAAAAGTAAGGATCCTTCCACCAGGTGATTCTCACCCGGGGCTCGCCATTTGCGACCGGCCACATGCACGCTGCCTCCTGCCCGCGGGATGGGATCTTTATACCCCCAGGTGGCCTCATCCGTCCTCCCGCTGCCAGCTGCACTGCTGTTTACACCCCATCCCTCTCCCCCTCCCAGTCCCGTGGTGGGCCCAAGCCTTCCTTTCCTTTTCTTTTCTTTTCCTTTCTTTTTTTGCTTTCCTCCAAGGGTGGAGAGCCGGGGCAGGAGCTGCTTTGGGCCAAAAGAGCCCCCGCATTGTATCCCCCATGGATGGGCAGGGGACCGAGGGGGCAGGAGCTGAGGAAGCCGTGCGGGCCAAGGGACGTGCTGGCTGCTGCTTCCCACCACTTCCCTTGGGGGGGCGGGGGCGGTAAAATGTTAACAGATTGAAAAGGGCTCTGCATGCTCCAAAAGGTTGGAAAACACCAATCTAACCCATCCCCCTCAGCAACAGGCATTCAGGGGCCTGACTGTCAAAGAGGAGGTGCCTCGCTGTGTTCTGAGTCTGTGGGCCCAGCTGGAGAATCCCTCCATTCAGTGGGACTCCCGGAAGCTGTTTGCAAGGACTGAGCGGACTCAACAGGCCTAGTGCTCCAGGGTCTGCCTGGACTGGGGGAAGGGCTTGCGGTTAGCAGTGGGTGCAAGCAATGGGTGCAGCTGCACTGGTGGCCAATGGGAGATCTACCCCCAAGGACACCGCCGACACCGACATGTGGATTCACTGGAGAAAGCGAGGTTTTACTAACGGCCAACCCGTTCCCAGAGACGTGACAATGAAGGCCTCTGTAATTAGCCAGGCACATGGTAAGGTCGATCGTATCAAGGACTCAAGTTCCTTGACTCTAGCTCCTTTTCCTTGTTGTTCTTGCGCTGTAACAGCCAAAGAAACTCCACGGAGTTTTGTTCAACAACTCAGAGCTGTTCACAGGCTCATGGGATCGCAGAAGGGCAGGACTGGACGGGGACCTCAATAGATCATCTAGTCCAGCCTCCAGGACTAACTGGCTCACAGACTCTAATGCCTCCCCCCTCACTAGTTTAACGGGCTTCTCATTGTCCTTCTCAGTGAAGCAGCATGTGAATTCCACCTTAGGTCCACTGATTCCTAAAACGTTTTCTTCTCCTGAAGCCCCCCCAGCCCTGCCCTGGTGCCTTACGGAGCCTGCACTCCACAGTTCTTTCCAGCCATTTCATCGCGCCCCTTGTTTGCTCAATGAGTCAGGAATTGCTACCTGCTTTCACATTCCCTGAATGCTTCAAGATCGAGACCAAGGTCTTGAATTTCACCTGACACTTTTTCCACTTTGGAGGATGAAGTTCAAGTTCATCCTCATCCCCAACACTCCCTCTCGGCCTGACGCCAGGGGGCCAGCCCACACCAGAAAGCTCAGGGTCACCCACCAGAAGGGTCCTACCTTCATAGTGAGGCTTTAAGTCGCTTTGGATGGACTGCACCAAGGAGAGGTAGATATCCATCTTCCTCTGAAGGATCTTTCTTTCCAGCGTGCTCAAGATGATGTTAGTCTGTGGGAATCAATTTAAAGCATTTGCCATTATCTCTGCAATCCCTGTTTGCGAAAATGAGCTAAAGAGATGGTTTGGGGCACTGGAACCAATCACAGGTCAGAGAGTGTGTGTGTGTGTGTGTGTGTGTGTGTGTGTGTGTGTGCGCGTGGTTTTGGACTGCTTATTGGTTAAACCTAGAAGTAAGTATCAGAGGGGTAGCTGTGTTAGTCTGAATCTGCAAGAACGAGGAGTCCTGTGACATCTTATAGACTAACAGATTTATTGGAGCATAAGCTTTCGTGGGCAAAGACCCACTTTGTCAGATGACAGAATTAAGGTGAACTACGCAGGTGTAGAAGTTTTAAGGCCAGAGTTTAGACACAAATGTTGGCTGACACGGTTCCCTATAGACACTGCACTGTCCCAGCCAACCCAGCCCAGGAGTCCTAAGAATCCTAGAACTGGAAGGCACCTTGAGACGTCATCAAGTCCAGTCCCTTGCCCTCATGGCAGGACCAAGCACTGACTAGACCGTCCCTGGCAGGTGTCTGTCCAACTGGCTGTTAAATATCTCCAGGAATGGAGATGCCACAGGGTCATGTCAGGAGAATTATGTTACAGCAGGAAGGGTGGGGTTTCTGGGATCACCTTGCCTTGTGCTTTGGCCGTTCTTGGTTGCCAGGGGGATTCTTAGGGGAACCGCTCCTGCTGGCGTCACTTTGAAAAGCCCGCGGGTCGCTCTAAGTCACAGCAGGGCCAAACCAGCCCTGGAGTCAATGTGGTTCCCCTGCCCCGGGGCCCTGCACTAAACACAGCTCTGCTTGCTGGGCGATCGGCCTTGCATGGATGCCAGGCAATACGCTGAACAGCAGAAGAGCTGACTCCGGGGGTGGTCTGGCGCTGGAAAAAAATGGTGGGTGCCAAGCACCCAGAGGCAGCCCTCCCATCCGCTCCATCTTCCCGTCCCGGCACCTTCTGCCCGCTGCCATCAGCTGTTCCCCAGCGTGCCAGAGGTGCGAGGCGGTGGGGCAGTGCAGTGCGGGGTGAGGGTGGGGCGATGCGCTCAGGAGCGGAGTGGAATGGGGCAGGAAGAGGCGGGTCAGGGACGGGGGGGGGGGAGGAGAAAGCAAGGCTGGGATGGGGCCCTTGGGGAAGGGAGAAGGTGGGGCAAGGCAGGGGCAGAGCCGGACGACTCCCACCCCAGATACACTGGCTGGCAGAGCAGCGCCCCCCCTCTTCGCTGACCCTCCACTTACTTCCTCAGTGAAGAACTTGACCTTCCAGTTGTCACTGGTCATGGCGCCCCTCTGCCCGATGTCTCGGATCTTCGCCTGGACCGAGGCTCTGAACTTGTCCAGGCATGGCCTCAGCGAGGCGCTGGGGAAGAGCAACGGCTGGAGTCAGCCCCAAGGCCGGCCCATCACTCCAGCTAGGAAGTTCGGCTTCTTGCGCTGACCCTGCCTGGCCTGGCTCCTGGGCCTACACAGGGCACCAGAGTTCCAACCAGGGACATGAAGGAAGCTGTCGGCCCTGCCTTCCAAGCTGGCAGGCCCTGTGGTGTTACCTCACCAGGTCTACGGGCCAGAACCTAAGGCCCGGGGGCTGGATGTGGCCCCTGGCTTGCCTGGATCTGACCTATGAGGCTTGGGGCTCCCCCTCAGCATTGGGGAGCACACACTGGTGCTCCAACCTCCCCCCCCAGCTCTAACTTGGCCCCCAGGCTCTGGCATGCGAGGGGAAGGCAGGAAGTGCCTTTCTCCCTCCCAGTCGGGCGCCACTTCAGCGAAGATTTGGGGGACTTCTTTACTTCTCACTTGTGTGCGGCCCCTGACTGATTTTTCAGTGGGTCAGTGGCCCCCAGCCCAAAAACAGTTCCCCCCTCCTCTGTGTGAGAACAGGCTGTGCTACCAGGGCCGCTGGGTCACAGCGCAGATGTGTCCACCACCCTGTCCCCCCAGGTTCTACGCCCCACAGAATCTCGCACCCTCCCAGCTGCAGTGGGGTTAGGGAAGCCGGGGTGGGGGGACTCCACCGGACTAGGTTACCCGGGAGGGCCAGGAACCAGGGCTCACTGGGGAGGCCAGACAGCCCTACCAAAGGGAGCTTGGTGTCTCTGCAGCCTGAGCAGGGCAGGGGTCATCTCTCCTGAATATTTCTGCAAACACGGGGTCGATTGCATCATAGATGGGCTGAGCCAGGGCGCTGTTGAGGTCCAGGTAGCCGAAGGTGGACGACATGTACACCCCGTTCTTCTGGCACAAGGCTTTCAGGGTCTTGTGGACACCTTGGTTGTTGTTCCGGTTGGTGTTGCGCTGGGCAATTGGAAACACAATCACAACACAGTGAATACAGGAGGTACGACTGACAATTTGTAGTATTGTAGGCCTCCGTGTGCTGGGAGCCGCCCTGTGACAGCCCCGCAGACCTACTACACCCTCCCCCTGGAAGCGGCTGTGTGGGATGAGCAGAGCAGTAAAGGCAGGTCCTCCGGGCCTATGTATAGAGGCCTCTCCAGAGGAGCCGTGTTGGAAACCATAGCAACGTGCTCCCCAAGGACTAGCGACAGCCAATCAGAGCCCAGCAGGTTCATATAAAAGGAGCTGTAAGGGGTGAGCAGGTGGGTGCCCAGCTAGGAGGAGAGGAGAGAAGAAGGGAGCTGCTCTGGCTACAGGACCTCGACAAGTAGCCGGAGTCCACAGAAGGCTGAAATTACTGAGATTGCAGAGAAGAGTCTGAGGAACGGGATGGCAGTACACTAGGCAGGGGGAGGTGTTGCCTTCCCAAACCGCCAGCTTGACCCTGCCCTTTCTCCACCCCCAGAACCTGACTGTAGGTGTACAGGGGGCGGAGTGTTGTTGACTCCGAGTGCCTGCCCTCCCCATGCTCCAGGAAAGTGATTTGATGTGCGCACTGCTACACGGACACTTTCTATCTGATTGTTCATAGCAGACACAAAAGGGGGAGCATCTGGATAAGCAGAGTTCCCGTCTGAACGCTTTCATTTGAAGGTCTCCACAGGGCGCCGAAAGCAGCTGACAAGGTCTTTTGTTTTCAGTGTGTTTTGTGAGCGCTCAACATTTGTTTTCCTAAGGACGTGGTGAGTGCTTCTCCATGAAATCGACTGGAAACTATGGCCATCCATGTAAACCTACACTAGCCCATCAGTTAGAATGGAGATGTCTGACCTTCCGGAAAGGACAGAATTCTTAGGCCAGGTCTGCACTAGACCCAGAAGGCCGCCTTAAGGTACCTAAACAGCATAGCTGGAGTCGGCCTACCTTAAGCTGCGCATGGTGCCATCTTCACAGAGGGAGGTCGGCAGGAGCAAACACTCCTGCCAGTTTCCCTTACCCCTTGCAAATCGAGTCATACTGGCACCGACCAGGGGCACCCTCAGCGTTTGATTTAGTGGGTCCTTACTAGACCTGTTAAATCGAACGCCAAAAGATCAATCTCTGGTGCGTAAAAGTCAACCTATCAGTGACCCATACCCCATTTTGCAGAGAGGGGATAGTGGAGTTCGTTCAGATTGTTGTTGTAGTGAACCGTTGATACCAAGAAGTGTAGATTGCAGCACCGATGTGACCTTGATATCACTTTGCCGGTAGCAGTGCCAGCTGTTGCTGAGGTATGCTGTTGTGCCGGTTTAGTGCTCATAGTCAGTGTCGCATGGTGTTCAATCGCAGGTGCTGTGGAGTGTGCCATTCATGGACCTAACCTCCATGTACTTATCTAGCTCTTTTTGAACCCTGTTAAATTCCTGGCCTTCACAACATCCTCTGGCAGTGAGTTCCACAGGTTGACTGTGTGCTGAGTGAAGAAAAACTTCCTTTTGTTTGTTTTAAACCTGCTGCCTATTCATTTAATTTGGTGACCTCTAGTTCTTGTGGGGGTATTTCTGGGGAATATGCATTTCCCCAGGCATCTGATTCATGAGGAGTGCCTGTCTGAGATCGGCATGGCCTCTCGGCATGAGTTACATTTTTGGAAGCCGGGAGACCCTGACATTTTAATGCTGGACACGCAGTGCCTTGTAGGGTCAGGGTGGTGGTGGCTGAGACAGACTTAAGCCAGCAGCTTGCCACACTCTGGTGAAGGCAGATCTACAGGACACCAGATAAGTGTTTTCTCATTCCAGAGTGAACTACTAGATCAGGGCTACTCAACTTTGGAAGCCCTGGGGGCCACAATGAGACTCACAGCACATGCCGAGGGCTGCAACTTAAGTGTGGTTGCCTAGACATGCAAATATATATGCCAATAGCTTCTTTCACACTGACAGGCATGAATACAAAGATGAAGGCAAGACTACACAACACGCAGGCCCCATGTAAGTCAGTTCTGCTGCTATTAATAACATGCAGTAGTGACCCCATTTCCACCCACAGGACAGCACTTGTAATGAGCAAGGACAGTCCAGGAATGGAACGACTAAAACGCACCTCCACAGCAGACATGTTGAGTAGCCCTGATCTAGAACCTGCTGCAATGAAACAAAGGCAGGAACACACCTGGGGTAGTTAACTAGATTGTTCCCTCGGGCAACTCACTTGCTCCTGCAGCCAAGTAAGATCAGTGGAGTTGCTTTAAAAGGGCTCCCCTCAGGCAAGGAATGGGAAAGCTGAAGAGTGACGGACTGGAAGGAGAAAGGGGGGAACAAGAAGCTGTGTGGGGAGCGGAGAGCTGCTTAACAGGTACCAGTGGGAGACACTTTGGAGAGGCTGTTTGGGGAAGTGGCCCAGGGAAAAAGCTGCCAAGTCACAAGGAAAAACAACCTTGGCTGCTGCTGCTTTAGGGTCCCTGGGCTGGAACCTGGAGTAGTGGCCAGGCCTGGGTTCCCCCCCAAGCCATCCCATTCAACTTATTTATAAATGATCTGGAGAAAAGGGTAAACAGAGAGGTGGCAAAATCTGCAGATGACACTAAACTGCTCACGATAGTTAAGACCAAAGCAGACAGAAGAGCTTCAAAAAGATCTCACCAAACTGAGAGATTGGGCAACAAAATGGCAACTAAAATGTAATGTGGATAAATGTAAAGTAATGCACATTGGAAAAAATAACCCCAACTATATATACACAATATGACGGGGACTAATTTGCCTACAACTACTCAACAGAGAGATTTTGGAGTCATTGTGGATAGTTCTCTGAAAACATCCACTCAGTGTGCAGTGGCAGGCAAAAAAGCAAATAGAATGTTAGGAGTCATTAAAAAAGGGATCGAGAACAATCCAGAGGCTATCTTATTGCCTCTGTATGAAATCATGGGACGCCCACATCTTGAATACTGCATACAGCTGTGGTCGCCTCATCTCGAAAAAGATCTCTCGGCATTGGAAAAGGTTCAGAAAAGAGCAACAAAAATGATTAGGGGGTTTGGAACAGGTCCCATATGAAGAGAGATTAAAAAGATTTGGACTTTTCAGCTTAGAAAAAGAGGAGACTAAGGGGGGATAGGATAGAGGTCTATAAAATCATGCCTGGTGTGGAGAAGGTGAATAAGGAAAAGTTATTTACTTGTTCTCACCATATAAGAACCAGGGGTTACCTAATGAAATGAACAGGCAGCAGGTTTAAAACAAACATAAGGAAGTTTTTCTTCACTCAGCGCACAGTCAACCTGTGGAATTCCTTGCCAGAGGATGTGGTGAAGAGCAGGACTTTAACAGGGTTCAAAAAAGAGCTAGATAGATTCATGGAGGTTAGGTCCATCAATGGCTATTAGCCAGGATGGGTAGGAATGGTGTCCCTGGCCTCTGTTTGTCTGGAGGTCAGTGACAAGGGAGGGATCACATGAGGATTCCCTGTTGTTGTTGTAATCCCTTCCTCTGGGCCATCTGGTACTGGCCACTGTCAGCAGACAGGATACTAGGCTGGATGGACCGTTGCTCTGACTCCTTATGGCCGTTCTTATGGTCTTATGTCCCCCACCCGACCCCTGCCAATACAGAGCCAGGAAGGGAGGTCAGGCCTCTCAAGGGGTTTTCACCCCAAAACCACGGACTAGCTTGTGAGGAGCATGGCTCACTAAGCCGTGGGCCCTGCCTCCGTAAAGAGAACGGGGGTTGTGTATAGGGCCAGAGCGATTCTCTGAGGCTAATACCATCTGCCAGCAGCGCAAGACCCACGGGGCACGGCCAGCACTTTGCCAGAGGGGGCTGTCAGAAAACAAATATTTGTTTTGTTTTAAATAAGAAGTGAACTGAAATTGGTCAAGGAGAGGGTTCATTTTAATCTTTTTTTGTTAATTTTTCTAAGGTGAGGAGTCGCGCTGCCCGAGAGCTCAGTCTGCTGCCCAGGAGGGTAGGGAAGGAACTGAAGGAGCCGCGCCCTCAGTCAACAGATGCCAACGGCACCATGAGACGGCTGCTGCTTGTGCAAGGCGCGGCCAGGTGCTGCTTGTGGAAATTTCCGTTTGCCAGCACGAGGACCCATTGACACCTGGAGTGGAGCCCCCACCATGGCACCGCTGCAAGAAGAAGGTGCTGCTCCCCTCCAGTGGCTTTTATCCAACGCTCTTTACAAACCAGAATTCTTCCTCTCAACACCCAATGCCAATTAGCCCTCTTAGGATTTTCCTGCCCAGACCCCAACGCACGTGGTGGGGAAGCGCTGGGAGGGGTTCCCTTGGAGTGCGGGGATGGAATCTCCATCGCTAGAGGCAGGGCCATCCTTAGGATTTATGGTGCCCTAGGTGGGATTATTAAACTGGTGCCCCTGTGCCTAGGTTTGTCGAGCGCAAAAAAAAAAAAAAAAAAAAGGAACCCACCAATAGATTAAAATCACATTCCTTCCCCAAGACCCCACCCCTTTGAGGCCCCATCCTCTCTGTTCCCCTCCTCTCCATCACTTGCTATCCCCAGCCATCATACGCTCTCACTTGGTTGAGAGAGGAGGTGCAGGCTCTGGGGTGGAAATGAGGGATTTGGGTGTGGGAAGGGGTGAGAAGTGCAAGCTCTGGGAGGGAATTTGGATGCAGGAGGAGGGGATGCTGGCTTGGGGAGGGGGCTCCAGTCTGGGGAGTGTTGGGCTCAGGTGGAAGGTTGGGGTGCTGAGCAAGTCACAGGCTTGTGGCTGTGAGGGTGCAGGAGTTTGTGTTGGATATGTGCGGGGCTCAGGGCAAGGAGGTTGTGAGTATGATGGGCTCAGGACACACGTTTGCCATGTGTGGATGGTGCAGGAATGTTGTGGCAGAAGACTGAGGATGTGGGGATGCAGGAGTTTGGGGATTTAAGAGGCTCAGGACAGGGGGTTTCAGTGTATGATAGGCTCAGATTTGGGGTCAGGTGGTGCAGGAGTGTTATGATGCTGCAGTGAAATGGGGATTTGTTGGCCAGGCTTCATTTTTAAATAAAATATTATGTCAAACTGAAAAGGTTTTAGCATTGTCTTTATATATGAGAGGGTCAGGGAACCTGTTTTGAGTCAGGGGTCACTGACCCACAGAAAAGTCAGTTGGGGCCACACAAGTGAGATGCCAAACCCCCCCCCCCAAGCCTCACTAATGCGGTCCCAAGGATGCTGGCACAGCTGGCAGGGTGCTGGATCCAGGGACAGGGTGGTGCTGGGTGCTGCGGTGGGTGGCAGGGTGCTGGGTCCAGGGACAGGGTGGTGCTGGGTGCTATGGTGGGTGGCAGGGTGCTAGAGCCAGGGACAGGGTGGTGCTGGGTGCTGCGGTGGGTGGCAGGGTGCTGGGTCCAGGGACAGGGTGGTGCTGGGTGCTATGGTGGGTGGCAGGGTGCTAGAGCCAGGGACAGGGTGGTGCTGGGTGCTGCGGTGGGTGGCAGGGTGCTGGGTCCAGGGACAGCGTGGTGCTGGGTGCTACGGTGAGTGGCAGGGTGCTGGGTCCAGGGACAGGGTGGTGCTGGGTGCTGGTGACAGTGTTGGTGGGGGCAGGGGACAGGGTACTTGTGGGGGGGTCTGGACAGGGGCAGCTGGGACCAGTACCTGGCAATCCTGCAGCACCTCTGGGAAGTGTGCAACTGCACTCACCCCTCCCCAAATAGCTGGCGTGCGAGCTGCCTGAGCAGCAGGGGTTGTTGCACCCCAGTAACTTACCTCCGCGATGCTGTCCTGTGAGGAGGGGGGAGGGTGCAAGGAGTCCCAGGGCAGAGCGCACTGCCTGCACAGTCGGAGCTGCACAGACCCGGGTCTCCTGACCTGTCCCCCCCCCCCCCAAGCAGAAAGGCCCCGGAACTACGTTGCCGGGTGCCACAGCCCAAGCCGTTCAGGCAGCGTGCACCGGCCCCTGTGGGGAGGGGAAGTGCTTCCCTCCCCGCTGTGGGTCCCACGGAGTCACTCCTGTCCAGCACCCCGGGGTGTGCCGGCCAGGAGCAACTGTTCCCTCTGCCCTCGCCTCCCGAGCCTCTGCATTGCCTGGGAGGAACGCAAAACAAGTCTGCTGCTTCTTTAAGCAGCTGGCTAGCCGGCGCTTCCTCTTTCAGAGGGGCGGGGGAGTGCTGGCTTTTCGCACTGCTCCACTGCTTCCCGGGGGCAACTGCATACTCTGCGTATGCCTAAGGATGGCCCTGCCTAGGGGTGTTTAAGTCCCGGCTGGACAAAGCCCTGGCTGGGATGATTGAGTTGGGGCTGGTCCTGTTTTGGGCAGGGGGCTGGACTTGGTGACCTCCTGCAGTCTCAGCCAGCCCTGGGATTCTCTGATTCACATCTCCACAGTTCATAAGCCACAGTGGAGGCAGCTGGTGGCCGGAGAACAGAAACTGCCCACACGGGCTCAATGGAAAGTCTGCAACTCACTGAAAGTTGCTGCTTGAGCACATCAGCAAGAGACACCGCTGGTTTCTCCAGGCCTCTGTCAAAGGGCTGCTCCAGCTGGGCAAAACATTTCTCAATCTCCTTCTCCAAAGCCTTGATCTTGCCCTCCACAAAGCTTTCCAGCTCGCTCTGCTGGTAGTGATCCTGCAACGGAAGAAGGGCAGAGGCCACGTCACTGCGCCGCCAAGGCGGGAGGCAAAACGAAGAGGCCCATCCCAATTTCTCCTCTCTAGAACCTGCAGCGTATGTCTGGGTTTGGACAGCCCCTGCCCAGCAGGCATCTAAGGAGCACAATGTGCTGGAAGAGGGTGTCACCCGTCCAGCCAGGGGTGTCCTACGTTGGTACGGAGGCAAAGCCCTTGAGTGCGACGTGGTGCTGGAGGTTGCTGCAAGGAGAGAGGTCAGAGCTTGGGTGGTTGGTGAAGGTAGGTAGATCTTCTGAGGCCCTGCCCCTTCTGCCATGGCCCTGCCCCATGTGTCAAGGCCCCGCCCCCATAGGAGCCAAGCTGCCTCCCCGCCCCTCCCCACCACCGGGAGGCCAGGCCGTGCACAGCTCCAGCCTCCCCAGAGCACTGGGAGGGTGGGCACTGGGGGGGGCAGCAACGCTCCACCCCCAGAATGCCTCCAGCAGATGGAGTAAGGGCGGGGCTTGGCTGGTGGTTTGGGAAGGCAATGCCTCCCCCTGCCCAGCGTACCCACCACCCACGGGGAAGGGTTGGTGGGGAAGTGACAGCAGGGCAAGTGGGTAAGTTCCAGCATGTGGCTGTCTTGGCAGAGACAGCTGATGGTGGTTTCGCATGTCGATGACCGGGAAGGAGAGAAGATCAGAATCTCTGTGGTGGTTGTTTTTTCTCCCCTCCTTTCTTTGCTTCACCCAGCCACGGACACCCCCCCACCCACCCAGTGCGTGGAGAGTTGCTTGTGTCCCCCCAGGATAAGGCAATTGGATAAGCCTGGGGGGGCACCGTCAAACCCCAACTTGCCGATAGGAAAGGGGCTTTGCAAGGGGGGGGGGCATCTACGCTGGAGACAACAGTGTGTTTCAGCCTGGGGCAACACTGGGGTGGGCACGACACAGCCTGCCAGCCGGATCCAGCCCACCAAGATATTTGTTCCAGCCCGTGGCCCACCCTGCCAGTGGGGGCGGGGGAGAGAGTTCATGAGCTCCCCCGCCCCAGGCCCTGCCACCCGCTGCGATGACTGGCTGTGGGGGAAGCGTGTGCAAAGGATGTGAGGTCCTGTGTGGTACATGGAGGGAACCCCAGTGGCTGGGGCTGCTGCATGAGGGAGCCTGCCTCAAGGACCCAGCTGGGCTGCTGGCTGGGAGCCACCCAAGGTAAATGACTCCCGGACAGAGCCTGTCTCTGGCACCCCAGCCCCTCCCACTTCCTAACTCCCTGCCCTAGGTCACCACCAAATCCTCTGTGCACCCTCTAGGTTGCAATTCCCTCCCAAACCCTGCACCCCTACTACACACCTCCCTCAGCTCACAATTCACTCCTGCACCCCTGCTCCCTCCTGAACCCTGCACCTCAATCACCAGCCCCAGGTCACAGCCCCCTCCCAGATCCCACACGCCCTCCTGCACCCCAGTTCCCTACCCCAAGCTCCCTCACGCACCCACCTCCCTCTCAAACCCCATACACCCTTTCTAGAGAAGTGAGGCCTTTGACCACTTTCCAAAATCTTGCAGCAGCCCCTCATAAAAAAAATGCTTGCCCTCCTTGACAATGCTGAAGGAGTAAGCTGTAGTTTAGACAGGGTGAAGGGATTGCTATCCCTTCGTCATCTAGCCATGCTCTGGGGAAAGAATTCGGATCCTCCTCCATCCAAAAAAGTAGCCCTTTTCCCTCACTTGAACCATCCTCATTAGCCATCAGCAGTACGGGGTCTATGGCACACAGCTGAACAGCTCCAGTGCGATGCATTCACACTCTGGCCAGCTCATTCCTAACTTTTTGGAGCCCAGTCTTTGCATTTGCATTTGTTCCCTGTTAGGACCTGTGGGGCGGGCAGCCTGGCTTGAAGGCCCATAGATGGGAGGGGCAAAGGAGGGAAGGTCAGAGAAGGTGCTTCGGTGTGAGGAGAGGGTAGTATCCCCTGCAGCAGACAGATCAGAACATCCGCGCCCCCGCCCCCCCGCCTTTGGCCGTTCCAGCCATACCATCACATTTTTGGTTAAGATGTTCTGGGCCAGCAGGACAGCGCTGAGAATCTCAGACATATAATCCTCCAGCTGCTGCTTCTTCTCCTTCCGGTAGACAGTCCTGATGCGCTCTCTCAGCTTGGGGATCTCTGGGAGGGCACAGACAGGCAGAGGTGAGTCAGGCCACCAGCCCAATGGGGGACAGCAGGGCGAAGGGGCGTGCGACTGCACAAAGCTTTGTGCCCTGTGCGATGCAGCAAGGGTGACCGGACCCGCAACGGGGACGCAGCGCAGTCGACGGCCTCGCTACCACCTCTGGGAGCAGCAAAAGAACGGGTCAGAGTGCTGGAACCTCCCAGGTCAGGGGTCACCAAGCAGTCAATCAGGATCTACTAGTAGATCTTGGAGCCTCGGACAGGGGATCCTGACCGGTTTGGCCAAAAGGCTGTTAAGCACATGCACCTCAGCTGCCCCCTCCCACTGCTGGGCATCTCCTGCCCTCTGCCTTGGAGCTGCCCCTCAGGAGCCTCCCACTTGCTGGGCGGGGCAGGGGAGGGAGAGGAGGGGGCTGATGTCAAGGTGCCCCCCTCCCACCCTGTATCCTCTCTCCACAGAGCAGAGGGGGCACAACAAGACTTGGGAGGGAGTTTGCTGGCTGCTTTTGGGAGTGGGGCAGGGGCCTGCCTTAGCCCCACTGCACCACCACCCAGGAGCCACCTGAGGTAAGCAGTGCTCAGCCAGAGCCCACATCCTGGATCCCCACCCCAGTCACACCCCTCCTGCACCCAAAGCCCCCATCCTAGCCCCAAGCACCCCTGCATCCAAACCCCTCCCAGAGCCTGCACCTAGAACCCCTCCGGCACCCCAGTGGCCTGCCCCAAGCTCAGATCAGAGACCCTCCCACACTCCAAATCCCTTAATCCAGACCAGAGCCTGCCCCCCAACCCTCTGCCCCTGCCTGGTGTAAGGAAAGGAGGATGGGGGAGGGAGGGAACATGGAGTGAGCAGGGGCAGGGCCTCGCAGAAGGGGCGGGAAGGAGGTGGGGCAGGGTATTTGGGTATGAGTTAGATCTTGGATTGCACTGAAATTCAAAAAGTGATCTTGTGCTTACAAAGGTTGGAGGCCCCTGTCCCAGATCCAGGACTCTCTGGTGTGGCAACAGCCGGGGCCCAGCAGAACCATGGATGCTGCTGGGCCAGAGGGTCCCGGAGGCGGAGGTGGGATCCAGCTGAGAAGCGGGGCACTGGGGAGCCCTGTCTTGGCCCGACAGCAGCTGAGGAACCCCTGCCCTGGCCAGGGAACCCCAGTATCAGTGGGGCCAGGCAGGTAGGAAGTCCTGGCCTGAGCCAGTGAACCCCCAGCTGTAGCTGGGCTGCTGATGCCAGGCAATCTGGCTCAGGAAACCCGGGAAACCCTTTTTGGCAGCAGGGCTGGGGTGACCTGGCAACCCTCCCCCACCCCCACTAAAGTGGGGCTGGCGGAAGCAGGTGGCCCCAGAGGGGAAACACCAGGGAATCCCCTGTGGTGGAAGGGCCACCAAGCGGTCCCAGCTGGAAACCCTGGGGACCCCGGGACAGTGGGTGGGCAGCAAGGTGGGGAGTCGGGCTGGGTCAGCATTAGCGGGGCCAGGTGATGTTGTGGTAGGTGTCTGCTATAGACCAGATCAGGTGGGTGAGGCAGACGAGGGTTTCTTCAGACAACTAAGAGAAGCTTCCAGATCCCAGGCCCTGGTTCCCATGGGGGACCCTGACATCTGTTGGGAAACCGACACAGCAGGACACAGACAATCCAGGAAGTTTTTGGAGAATGTTGGGGATAACTTCCTGGTACAAGTGCTGAGGGAACCGACCAGGGGCCATGCACAGCTTGACCTGCTGCTCACAAACAGGGAGGAACTAGTAGGGGAAGTAGATGTGGGTGGCAACCTGGGCAGCAGTGACCATGAGATGGTCGAGTTCAGGATCCTGACCAAAGGAAGAAAGGAGAGTAGCAAAATACACACCCTGGACTTCAGAAAAGCAGCCTTTGGGTATGTCTAGCAGGGCCGGACTGAGGCATGGGCGAGCTGGGCAGCTGCCCAGGGTGCCAACTGATGGAGAGGTGCCTGATGGCAGCTGTAAGGGATGCCACGCGCCCCTTACAGCTGCCATCAGGCGCCACGCGCCTGGCTCCCGCAGCGCCGGCCCCGCAGCGCCGGCCAGCAGCGCCCTTCCCCCCACAGCCATGGGGCTGGGCCCAGCGCACGTGTCAGCAGCGCTGGCCGGGCTGGGCTGGGCTGGGCAGCGCATGCGCCGTGCGCCCCAGGGGCAGGCCGGCACTCTCTGGGGGGGGCGGGCCTGCACCCCACGAGCAGCCTGCGCATGCGCCATGCGCCCGGGGGCGGCTCCATGCACCCGGGCTCAGGGCGCCAAAAGAGCTCAGGCTGGCCCTGATGTCTAGACTACATCGCCAGAGCCATGTAGATTAGTGTACTAGACATACCCAAATGAAGGGACGATTTAAATATGTCTAGTAAACTAATCTGCATGGCTCTGGCGACAGAGCCATGTAGTCTAGACATACCCTTTGACTCCCTGTGGCTATGTCTACACTGCGGGGGTCTTCTGGGATACCGGAAGTATCCTGGAAAAACCCTGCCACATCCAGGGAACACTTTTTTTTGCAGAAGAGCAGACATGCTCTTTAGGGGAGCCCTGTATACCTCATTCCAAATGGCAGAAAAGCCTCTTCCAGAAAAGCAATCGGAAAAACCTACATAAACTGCGGAGCGCAATTTGCGTAGCTTTTTCCAGAAAAAAGCAGCAGTGTAGACCTAGCCTCAGAGTACTGATGGGCAGGATCCCCTGGGATGTAACATGAAGGGGAAAAGGAGTCCAGAAGAGCTGGCTGGAGAAGCCTTATTGAAGGCACAGGAACAAACCATCCCGATGAGCAGTAAAAAAAAGCAAATGTGGTAGGCAACCAACTTGGCTTACAGGGAAATCCTTGGCAGGCTTAAACACAAAAAGGAAGACTATAAGAAGTGGAAACCTGGACAGATGACCAGGGAGGAGGATAAATATATTGCTCAAGCATGCAGGGTTGTAATCAGGAAGGCCAACTGGAATTGTAGCTAGCACGGCATGTGAGGGGAAACAAGAAAGGTTTCTACAGCCATGTTAGCAATAAGAGGGTGATCAGAGAGGGTGTGGGGCTCTTACTGGATGGGGGAGGTAACCTAGTGACAGATGATGTGGGGAAAGCTGAAGTACTCAATGCTTTCTTTGCCTCTGTATTCACGGACAAGGTCAGCTCCCAGACAAATGCACTAGGCAACATGGTATGGGAAGGAGGTGGGCAGCCCTCAGAGGAGAAAGAACAAGTTAGGAACTACAGTATTTAGAAAAGCTAGAGATACACAAATCCATGGGTCTGGATTTAATGCATCTGAGGGTACTGAGGGAGTTGGCAAATGTCATTGCGGACCCTTTGGCCATTATCTTTCAAAACTCGTGGAGATCGAGAGAGATCCCGGTTGATTGGAAAAAGGCAAATGTAGTGCCCATCTTTAGAAAGGGAAGAAGGACAATCCAGGGAACTACAGACCAGTCAGCCTCACCTCAGTCCCCGAAAAAATTATGGAGGGGAGCCTCAAGGAATCCATTTTGAAGCCCTTGGAAGAGGGGAAATCTGATGAGGTTCATGGACAAGTGCGGAGTCCTGCCCTCAGGACGGAAGAATCCCAAACATTGTTACAGGCTGGGGACCAACTGGCTCAGTAGCAGTTTAGCGGAAAAGGTCCTGGGGATTCCAGCGGATGAGAAGCTGGATATGAGTCAACAGGGCGCCCTTGTAGCCAAGAAGGCTAATGGCATATTGGGGTGCATTAGGAGGAGCATGGCCAACAGATCTAGGAAAGTGATTATTCCCCTTTATCTGGCACTGGTGAGGCCACATCTGGAGTACTGCATCCAGTTCTGGGCCCCCCGCTACAGAAAGGATGTGGACTCATTGGAGGGGGTGCAGTGGAGGGCAACCAAAATGATTAGGGGCCTGGAGCACATGATCTACAAGGAGAGGCTGAGGGTATGGGCAGCAGGTTTGTATAATTTTTGGTGGTGTCCCATTAGCCACGCCCCCTGACCCCTGTTAGCCATGCCCCCTGACCACCACCCCATTAGCCAGGCCTCTGGAGGTAACACGCTCGGGGCAAGATGGACACATGACCAGAAGTAAAAGGTGTCATGTCACCCCTCTCGAAGGACTTTTCCCACCCTCCTCCTACCAACAGGGCTTAGTTTGGCCCCCACCAACCCCCCCCCCCATGCAACTATCCTGCAATTGCATTAACCCAACGTGTGTGACACTAACTCGGGGGCAGAGAGGCTGGGGGAAGTGTTCCCCCTAAGGCTATGTCTACACTCGCGGCTTCTTGCACAAGTACAGCCGTTCTTGTGCAAGAACCCACAGAGCAGCCACACTGCCCGCCTGCCCTTGCACAAGGAAATTTACAGTAGGGTGTGGGAAGAGAGGGCGTCTTGCGCAAGAGCTACGCTCTTTTCTAACAGGTGTAAGCTCTCTTGTGCAAGAGGGCAGTGTGGACGCTCGGCAGGGATTTCTTGTGCAAGAAACCCCCATGGCTAAAATGGCCATCGGAGCTTTCTTGTGCAAGAGAGCGTCCACACTGCCATGGGCGCTCTTGCGCAAAAGCACAGCTCACACGTGGCCATGTGGACGTGTTCTTGCGCAAGACTTCTTGCACAAGAACCCTTGTGCAAGATGTTCTTGCGCAAGAAACCGCCAGTGTAGACATAGCCTAAGAGTTTCCTCCCATGAGCAGAATGGATTTTGTGTTGTGCACCAGTACTGAGTTCATGGGGCTTGTTTGGATGTGCCACTGTGGCACCCAAGTTATTAATAAATAGTTTTAAACCTTTACCTTTTCTCTCTGCTGCCATGTCTCCTCCCCTTGCTCCATCAGGTCCCCTGGAGCCTGCTGCCCCCCAACTCCTCACCCTCCTCTGCTGTCCTGACTCCTGCCCTTCTCACTGCCCTTAATGTTCCTACAATCTGCCCCCCTCCACCAGCCCTTCTCTCCCCCTTGTTCCCACTCCTCCAGTATCCCCACTCTGATCATGTGAGCTAACCCTCCTCATCCCCTCTTCTAACACCTCCCTCTACACACCTGCCCTGCCTCTCTCCTCTGGTGCTGGTCCCTCCCTTGCAGGTGTCTGCCCTTCTGCTTCACCCCAGAATCCCCTGGCATCTGCACCTTCCCTTACCCTTGCCCCCTCCTGGTGCCTCCCCCTTCCCTTACTGCCCCTGCCCCCTTTGCCCTCTTTTTCCCTGATGCCCACCCCCTCACCATCCTCTGCCCCCATTCCCCTCATGCCCCTGTGCCCTCACATATGACTTGCTCCATCCCCGCCTTCCTCATGCCCACCCCTTCTTTCAAGCCTTCTCCCAGCACCTCACCTCCCCCCTCTAGGCCCCAATGCCCTTCCCGTCTCCTCTCCCAGCATCACCCTGTCCCCCTCTCACTGACACCTCCCCTCCTGCCTTTTTCCTCATTGTCTGCACTTGGCCCCCTGGCATTTGTCTCTCCTGTACCCTGTCCCTTTGGTGCCTTCCCCTTTCTTCCCCCTCTCCTCTCCCCCTCCGCACAAGCCCCTTCCTCTCCCAGCCCTTCCCCTAGTTTTCTCCCTTCCCTCCCCCTCTCCCTCCAAATATTGGTGGTGCATAGGCACCATGAGCCCATACAACTCGCTACCCATGGCTGAGGGATTTGGGCTTATTTAGTCTACAGAAGAGAAGAGTGAGGGGGGATTTGAGAGCAGCCTTCAACTCCCTGCAGGGGGGTTCCAGAGAGGATGGAGAGAGGCTGTTCTCAGTGGGGGCAGGTGGCAGAACAAGGAGCAATGGTTTCACATTGCAGCAGGGGAGGTTTAGGTTGGAGATTAGGACAAATGATTTCCCTAGGCTGGAGGGAAAGCCCTGGGATGGGTTCCCTAGGGAGGGGGTGGAATCTCCATCCCTTGAGGTATTTAAGTCCTGGCTGGACAAAGCCCTGGCTGGGCTGATTGAGTTGGGGTTGGTCCCGCTTTGGACAGGGGGCTGGACTCGATACCTCGTGAGGTCTCTGCCAGCCATGGGGTTCCGTGATTCTATGCAGAAGAAGCACCCTGGGCAATGAAGCATTAGCAACTCAGGTAGAAGGGAACCATTGCACGTTACCTGTCTCCTCCTTCGTGAGATACTTCCCCTCCCAGTATTCTCGGGCGCTGACGGTGTAAACTAGATCAGGGTTCTGCAGGAGCTCCAGTTCACTCTCCAGAGTTTTCTAAAACACACACAAGGACACACGCACACATACACTGTGACAGGGTCAGAGCAGACAGCTATAAGAAAGCAATGGAGGGGAGCTGTATAAGCCTCACACTGAGGAGATCTCTGTTCCCAGAGTAACAGGGAGGAGTTGGTTTAGAACCAGCAAAGGCAACTGGGGGTGAAGGAACACCTGGGGCTAATTGGCCAGGCCAGCAGAATCCGGCAGCTTAGGCCAATTAGGACTCCTGGGGGTAATTAAGAAAACCAGTTCAGACTGGCTACAAAAGCAGCTGTGGGCAGGGGTGGGAGGTGCGCAGCTGGGAGGAAGGAGAACAGCAGAGCTGGGAGTAGGAGGAAAGGAGCCCACAACTAGCTCTGTGAACGGAGGCAGCAAACAGGGAGTTTCGAGAGGGAATTCTCCAGGTAAAGGAGGAGCAAATATGGGACCCTTGAAGGAAGTGGCTGTCTGTAGTGTGTTCTTGTGTTTTGGGGGTTACTTGTTGTGTGCTGAGTTTGTGTTTGTCTGTGTTTGTTTATTTGAAGGACCGTGTGCTGTGGCCGGCAGTTGGAAGCTGTGAGCTTCTAAACAAGGTTTGAAATCTAGAAACCTCTGTTCATTGGCTGAGCCTTAGTCAGGGGCGAAGCCAGGGCTTTATAAAGCAGTGAGTCAATCTCCAGGGAGCTTTGCGAACAGGGGCAGCAAACAAGGAATTTCGAGAGGGAGTTGGGGAGTGGGAAGGGGGCAAGGAACACTTGCCATTCTTTAAAACCTTTAAGCTCAACTATAATCAAAACTTCCTGATTTAAATAAAAACCCTATCGATAGCCTAGGTAGCTGTAGGAGAGAATGCAGGCAGAAGCCCAGCAGCAGAGTGGGTGCTATCCTGTTTATTTTGCTCAGTGTAGCATGTATGATTACCTGACCTGTAGGTGGGTGGCGTATGTGTGCATTTGGTGCCAGGAGCTCCTGGCTCTCAGAGACCGCGTACGGGCTTTGCAGGCCAGGGTGGTTGAACTGGAGGAGCTAAGGGAGGCAGAGAGGTACATTGATGAGGCTTTCCGGGACACTGTAGAATTGTCCCCCCTCCGGTCAGACAACCCCTGTGCTGTTAAGGAGGATGAAAGACTCAGAGAAGGAGAACAGTCAACGGGAACAGAGGGAAATGATCCCATAGTTGGGACCCTCCTTCCAAAGGATGTTATGGTATCCTCTCACACTGAGGTTACCTCTCCGGGGGAGGGAACTCCAGTCATTAGGAAAAGGCAGGTGTTAGTAATGGGAGATTTGATAATTAGAAACACAGACAGCTGGGTTTGCAATGACTAGGAGACCCGTATGGTGACTTGCCTGCCTGGTACGAAGGTTGCGGATCTCTTGAGACATCTAGATAGACTTATGTGTAGTGCTGGGGAGGAGCCGGTGGTCGTGGTACATGTAGGTACCAGTGACATAGGGCAGGGTAGGAGAGACGTCCTGGAGGCCAAATTTAGGCTGCTAGGAAAGAGACTGAAATCCAGGACCTCTATGGTGGCATTCTCAGAAATGCTTCCAGTTCCACGTGCAGAGCTAGGTAGGTAGGTAGAGCATCAGAGTCTAATGCGTGGATGAGATGATGATGTAGAGAGGAGAGGTTTAGATTTATAAGGAACTGGGGAAACTTTTGGGATAGGGGGAGCCTATACAGGAAGGATGGGCTCCACCTAAACCAAAGTGGATCCAGACTGCTGGCACTTAACATTAAAAAGGTTGCAGAGCTGTTTTTTCTTCTTGTTTGAGGGGCATCTCATGAGAGGGGTCCCTGAAGAGGGACATGGTAGGGGAAGAAGTACGAGGGAGGAGGTGAATGGAATCGAATATCCTGTACGGATGATTCCCATGACTCACTGGTCGGATGTTGTGGAGGCCCAGTGATGAAGGAATGGGCATAATCTGTGGTCAAATAGATGGTTCTGGCTTTGTTGCACTGGATGGTCAGGGAGGTCAGGCATGTCTTCAATCAAAGTTTCAAATTTGCTACTTCGGGGTCTGGCCACCAGAGGAGCGTGGTTGCTGTTTGCGGTTCCTCTGGGTACGCTGTCCGGAGCAATTATACCCATATGGTCTATACTGAGTACGGGGTACTCCCACGGCCTGAAGTCATGATGTTCTTCTCATCACAACAGCTACGGCTCTTGTTCTCGCTGCAGTGTCAGCAACGTCAATCGCAGAAAGCAGTGCTGTACAGACAATTGTATGGCCCTCCCATATGATTGCCCTAAGGCTGGGCAAATGCTCCATCAGGTCCGCCAGTTTGGAGTAGTTGTCAAAGTTCTCATTTGTCAGGTGTGCAGAGTAATTGGCTGTCCTGAGCTCGAGAGCAGCAGATGAGTGTACCTTTTTCCTGAATTGGTCTAGCCTCTTGTGCTCCTTGTTGTCATTATTTGGTTTAAGGTGAGGGGCCTGTGCCTGTTGGCTTACCGCATCTGTAGTAAAAACTAAGTTTGCTTCTTCTCCATTGCTTAGGCTCAAAACAGCACGTATCATTTAGCTGAGTGTGCATGTTTTAGAAGCTGCTAAACTCTCTGCCAGCTCTTTCTAGATAAGGGAACTAAGCAAACTTGCAGTAACAACAACCAATCACGTTGGGATACGCTGGCCAGAAAGAATGTAGAATCCATAAAAGTTTCAGCCTAAGCGTCGTTCAAGGTCAACACTGCTTTGAGCACAGAGCTCCTCTGTTGGCTATTGTTTGCAAACAATAAAATGGAGTTGGACCCAGCCTGAAAGTGTGACTCTCTTCTTGGGGCAAATTGGACTAGCCTCCAGGGGACGAAACTAGCAATTTATGCAACACATCAACGACCAGTGAGTTTGTCCAAGGATGGGAGAAGAGAAAGTCCTAGTCTTTAGGTGGGACAAAATATTCCTTGTCCAGCCTTTCACAAGTCAGCTGAGCCGATGCTGATACTCTATAATTGCTGCATCTATGGGCAATGTGATTCTGCCCTGGGATGATGGGCGAATATTCTTTAGGAGACGGGTGTTGCTTCTCCTTACCTCCTGTAATTTCATTTCTTGTGAGGTAGCAACCCTCTTAGAAGGTCCTGGAATTGTTTCCAATCCCCTGTTGTGTGTTCATCCTCAGGGTCTATCACGTCTTCTGGGGAAATGGGGTGGTCCTGTGCCTGTGACAGCCGAGTGTTGTCCTGATCGTCAGGTAATTGGCCATCCTCCTCCTCTGAGTCAGGCATGGATACCATAGTGTGGGATGGTGGGGCTGGTGTTACTTTTTCCCTGAAGATGGGGCAGTGGGATGGTATTTGGGTGGTGCCCAGTAATCCCAGGATGCCCACTGTGGCTGCTAATGCAGCTGTGGATAATACCAGCTTGGGTGCCACTGAGGACAGTACGGTGGTGCTGCACAGCGATGTCCCTGTCCAAATGAGGTGGGAGATGCACACCATGAGGAGAATGTACTCCTCTCATCATACTTGATCCCTGTTGAGCACCCACGGCCCTGTTTTGGTGGTGAATAGGGTGGATACGGTGCCAGGGACTGTTACCTTGATGGAAGTTGCGGGGGGGGGGGGGGTCCTGTGTGTTTGCACCCCGTGCGGACAGTATTTGCTTGAAAGTCCATCTGCCTTGTCCGTGGGTTAAGATCTTAAGCTGTTGAAGGCACTGGAGAGGCAGGTGTGCTATGTGGCAGCTCTGAGGGTTTGCGGAGCTGCTTTGCAGCTAGCTCCGCTCCTCTAGCCGGTGCCGCGCTGAGCAGCAGCACTAAGGTACGTCTAGACTACAAGCCTCTTTTGCAAGAGAACATCTGGACAGCAACAACACTTTCAAAAAAGAAGAGGTTACTTACCTCGTAGCTGTTGTTCTTCAAGATGTGTTGCTCATGTCCATTCTGATTAGGTGTGTGCGCTCCGCGTGCACGGATCTCAGAGATTTTTCCCCTAGCAGTACCCGTTGGGCCAGCCAGGGAGCCCCCTGGAGTGGCGCTGGTATACTGATGCATATATACCCCTGCTGGCCCTCCACCCCCTCAGTTCCTTCTTGCCAGATTCTTCCAACAAGGGGAGGCAGGTGGGATGTAGAATGGACATGAGCAACACATCTCGAAGAACAACAGTTAAGAGATAAGTAACCTTTTCTTCTTCTTCAAGTGCTTGCTCATGTCCATCCTGATTAGGTGAATCCCTAGCCGTTCCCTGGGAGGCGGGGTCAGAAGGTGACTCCTGACTACGCATCGACAGACTTCAGCACTGCCGCGCCTACAGCTGCGTCTTCCCTAGCTAGCTACGTAATCGCGTAGTGCTCTGAGACTGTGCACAGATGACCACGTGGCTGCCCTACAAATGTCCTGTATTGGTACTTGTGCCAGGAACGCCGCGGATGCCGCCTGTGCTCTTGTCGAATGTGCATTTATCAGTGGTGCTGGCCTGCCCACACCCTCATAGCACTCCCTAATGCAAGATGTGATCCACGAGGAGATGCATTGCTCCAAAACGGGTGAACCCCTCATTCTTTCTGCTATTGAAATAAACAACTGTGGTGACTTGCAGAAATCTCTTGTTCTTTCTATATTGAACGCCAGTGCTCTCCTATCATCCAGACAGTGCAGAGCCTGTTTCCTGGGTGTAGAGTATGGTTTGGGGCAGAATACCGGCAGGCAAATGTCCTGTGACAGATGGAAATATGAGACCACCTTGGGGAGGAATCCCGCGTGGGGACGCATTCTCACCTTGTCTTTAAAGAAGACCGTGTACGGGGGTTCTGATGTTAAAGCTCTGAGTTCCGACACCCTCCTCGCTCAGGTGATCGCCACCAGAAAAGCCACCTTCCAGGATAAGTGCTTTAGCGAACAGGAGGCTAGTGGCTCAAATGGGGCTTTCATAAGACCCGTCAGGACCAGGTTGAGGTCCCAGGGAGGCACCGGTGGCCACATATAGGGAAGTAACCTATCCACCCCCTTCAGGAATCGTTTAACCATGGCCTGGGTAAAGACAGACCTTTGGCCTTCCCTGGGGTGGAAAGCCGAAATTGCTGCCAGGTGAACCTTCAGTGAGGATGTGGCAAAGCCTTGTCGCCTAAGGTATAGAAGGTATTCAAGGATGAGTGGAACCGTAGCCCCTAATGGGTCTGCTCCCCTATCTCTTGTCCACAAGGTAAAATGCTTCCACTTTGCCTCATACAGTGCCCTGGTGGATGGCTTCCTACTGTTCAAGATGACCTTCTGCACCTCCTGTGAGCAAGTCTGCTCTAGTCTCGACAGCTACACAGGCTCCAAGTTGCTAGGTGTAGGGTTGGCAAGCTCGGGTGGAGAACCCTCCCTCCCTCGCACTCTTGAGTGATCAGGTCTGGTACTAGAGGCAGCATCACCGGGCCCTCCACTGCCAGCTCCAGCAGAGTTGTGAACCAGTGCTGGCGAGGCCACACCGGTGCTATCAAGATCACTTGTGCTCTGAACCTCCCAACCCTGATGAGGGTCTCATGTACCAATGGGAAGCGGGGGAAAGCATACAGTAGACCCCTGGGCCACCTGATCTGTAGCGCGTCTCCTTGTGATCTGGGTCCCTGGCCCATGAACGAGCATAGCTCCGGCATCGGGCATTGCTCATCATCATGAAGAGGTCTAGATGGGGATACCCCCACCTCTGGAAGATTTCCTCCAGGATGTCTACCCTGATGGTCCACTTGTATGCCCGAATGGATTGGCTGAGCCTGTCTCCTAACACATTCCTGGACCCGGGCAGGTATGATGCCTCCAGGTGAATATTGTGAGAAATACATATCTCCCATAGCTTTAGGGCCTCTCGGCAGAGGGGAGAGGAACGCGCCCCTTCCCCTTCCTCCCCCACATTGGTTGATGTAATACATGGAGGTCGTGTTGTCTATTAACACCACAACCACCTTGTTCTCCAGCTGAGGAAGAAATGCCTGGCATGCCAGTTTGACCGCTCTGAGCTCCTTGACATTAGAGGTATTTCCCCTGGCAGCCATGTACCTTGAGTCCTGAGGTTGCCCAAGTGAGCTCCCCAGCCTGTGTCTGATGCATCCGTAACCAACTGCACTGACGGGGTCTGCCTGGTAAATGGAACTCACACACACACTGTGTCCTCCTGCTTCCACCAGCCTAGTGAGCAGAGTATCGGTTCCAGCAAGGTAACCACTGCATTTAGAGGCGACCTCATCCCTTGAGCCAGCCTTGCAGAGGTTACATCTGTAACCTGGCATGGCTTACCACATAGGTGCACACTGCCATGTGATCAAGGAGCCTCATACAGGGTCGAGCTGTGGTCGTGGGAAACTTCTGTAGGTCTGTTATCAACGAGTATATTGATAGGAGCCTGTCTCTGGGCAGGCAAGCCCTCTCTGTAGTGGAGTCCAGATGAGCTCCCACAAACTCTATTACCTGTGTGGGGTTTAGTGTGGACTTGGCGTCGTTTATGAGCAGACCTAGATCTGCAAACGGCACCCTTGCCATCCTGATGTGGTCTGTCACCTGGTTTCAAGATGTTCCCCTTATCAGCCAGTCGTCTAGATATGGGAAAACTTGTACCCTGTGGTGCCTCAGGAACATCGCTACTACTGCCATGCATTTGGTGAACACCCTTGGGGCTGTGGATAAACCAAATGGAA
Organism: Pelochelys cantorii; assembly: GCA_032595735.1. Lineage (NCBI taxonomy): Eukaryota > Metazoa > Chordata > Testudines > Trionychidae > Pelochelys > Pelochelys cantorii. The sequence goes on from CM064328.1 coordinate 3,153,346, forward strand.
GAACCGTAAACTGGAAATGGTCCTGGCCCACCACGAATCTGAGGAACTTCCTGTGCACCGGGGTCACCAAAATGTGGAAGAAGGCGTCTTTCAGGTCGAGAGCAGCATACCAGTTTCCCTTCTGCAGGGATGGTATAATGGAGGCCAAGGTAACCATTCTGAACTTCGTTTTCTTTATGAAGACGTTCAGATTCCTTAGATCTAGAATATGACATAGACCTCCTTTCACCTTGGGAATGAGGAAATATCAGGAATAGAAGCCCCTCCCTCTGAGCTCTTGCGGGACGAGGTCTATAGCCCCTAGTAGCAGAAGTGCAGGCACTTCCTGCCTTAGCAGGGTCTCGTGAGAGGGGTCCATGAAGAGGGACAGGGAAGGGGGGTGGAAGGAGGGGGTAGAAAGGAAGGGCATAGTATATCCCTTTCTTACCAGGTCAAGTACCCAGCGGTCAGAGGTTATCCTGGACCAGGCCTGGTAAAATAGGGAGAGTAGGGAACCAAAGGGGGGTACAGGGGGCTCGACTGGTAGTCTGCTCTCGATCGTACCTTCAAAATGAAGGTTTGGGCTGTTGTCCCTGAGGCGGGGCAGACCCTCATTTTGAGTCCAATCTGGAGCCCCTACACCTGTTTCTATATTGGTCGTTACATCTATTGTTGCAACCTCTCCTTCGTCCCCTATGGGGCCCAAACCCTTGCTTAAAAGGCCTGGGGTTGAGAGGTCTCCTTTGAGGCGCTGGGGTATGTATTCCCAGGGACTTTAATGTTGCCCTCGAATCTTTAAGACTATGGAGTTTGGAATCAGTCTGCTCAGAGAACAGGCCTGACCCCTCAGAAGGCAGGTCCTGTACGGTGGTTTGAACCTCTGGTGGGATGCTGGAAACTTGTAGCCACGTGCTACGCCTATCGCTGTGGCCATTGTCCGAGCTGCTGAGACAATGCTGCTTGTACCACTATCGACCCCGGTGTGGAGTGGGTAAACAGATGCTCGTATCCTGCTTGGGGCACAAAGTATCGTCTTTCCACCCCCTTCTGCATGGGTGTAATTGATGCAGGTGTCTGCCACAGGGTTTCTGACAATTTGTCAGTTGTCTTGTTTAGTGGTAGTGCCATGCAACCTGGGGTTGATCCCGCCAAAATGTCTGCCATAGGGTCTACTTCCTCCTGGACCTCCTCTGCTTTTACCACCAGGTTGGATGCCAACCTTTTTTGTAGGTCCTGGTGGGCCCTGGCAACCATGGAAGGAAGTTGTGGTACTGGATCCACCAATGCTTCATCTGGCGAGGAAGAGGACGATTCCCTCATCAGTATTTGCTCTTCCCCAAAATCGGGCACTGGTGGTTCCTCTAGGGTCAATGGGCCCACCTGTTCTGGTCTCACTGGACGGGTTGTGGCCCCTGGTCCTTGACTGATCACAGAAGGCCTAGTTAAGCTTGTGGCCTGTTGGTTCTCCTCCGATGGAGGGGCTCGTAGGGGGGTGGCAGATGGAGCGCTGCCCCTGCGAGATGACCCTGCAACAGACCCTCAGGAGGGGGCTCCTGGGCCTGGTGGTAAGCCCACGGGGTCCAGAAGGGCCACTGGGGATGGGGCAGCCACTGTGCTTGCCAGGCCTGCTGGTCCGCAGGGGTCCTGTGCCAGGATCTGTGGCTTGAATGGGACCGGTGTCTGGATCTTGACCTATAAGACGATCTGGCAGATTGCACAGATTCCACTTCCAACTTGGAAGAGTAGTCCAAAGCCGACCACAGAGGGGCAGTTGATGCTTGCTTCCTCTGATGACTGGCCATAGCAGATGGTTTCCCTCTGTGCACCGGTGCAGGGGGAGGCATCTCCAGTGCCTGTGAAGGGCCCTACTGTGGTATAAACAGCTGGTAAACCGGGAAGTACCCCTGTGGTACTGTACTTAGCTGTGGTACCGAGGGGCGCTGTAGTACATGCCCCTCCGTCGATGCCCATGCTGCAGGGGCCAGTGGCGTCTGAGGTGTCGGTGCCAGAGGCAATTGGCCTGATGCCACTACCGGCACTGATTCCTGCATTAGCACCGGTGTCAAGTTTGGTACTGTCTATATCGGTGCCATTTGGATCAGTACCGGGAGGCTCATTGCTTGCACTGGTGTCGGTGCCTGGGTCAGCGTCTGGGCTGGTGCCAGTGCTGGTGTGGTAGCCTGCAGAGTATGTGGCACCGCTGTTCTCGTCAGCACCGGGGACAGTGCTGGGGGAATGCTTTTCATCCCCTGTGTTGGCACAGGCGGTGCCTGAGGCACAGAACCATCTACCTCTGCTGAGGTTAGCTCGATGAGCTCACATGCCGCGTCAAATGTCTCTGGGGTGGAGGGGCATCGTATGTCCTGCATCCCATCTGCCTGACCTGGGCTCCGGGTATGGCCTGGTCTCCGCCTCCTCCTTGGCACCTTCAGAGCTGAACAGTGCCGGCCCAAGCCATTCTTGTGCCCCGGGCAGTGGGCGGGGGGGGGAAGAGTGGAATGCTCTCGCCCAGGGGAGGGGGCACTCGAGGGCCTGGGCAGCCACCAGAGTCATCTGCATGCACAGCCCCGCCCCCACCCCCGCCTGGCCCGGCAGCACCATGTGGCGCCCCCCATAGCTTGGCGCCCCAGGCAGCTGCCTGGCTAGCCTGCCTCTTAATCCAGCCCTGGAGCCGAGTGCCCCTCCTTAGGGTGCACTTTGTGGCCACACCTCTCTGCCAAATGCCTTCTGGAGTCTTTGGCATCCCTCGGTGCCAGTGACTGCGACCTGTGCCGGGGCTTCTTTGACAGGGCTGCGTGGTGCCTGGTCGGTGCCTTGGATGTTGCCAACGGTGCGCTGCGTACTGAATGAGGTCACTCCTCACTCTGGGGCTGCAGCGCTGACTCCATCTGCAAAAGTTTCAGCCGAGGGTCCCTTTCTCTCTTGGTTCTTGGTTTGAAACCTTTACAGATGGAGCAATTATCTGATCGATGAGCCTCTCTGAGGCACTTCAAACGAGAAGAGTGCAGGTCGCCACAGGGCATAGGCTTGGAACAAGAAGAACACGGCTTGAAGCCCTGCGGCCCTGGCATCCCCTCCTGTGACGGGGAGAGTCCCGCTGAGCTTTTCTCCTGAACTATTTACACTACTTAACAACTATTTAACAAGGAATTTAACTGTAATACAAGATTAGATAAGGAAAACAGTCCGCTAAGGTAAAGGCTAACACCTTAACTCATGCTTCGGCTACCGTCACTGGCGGTAAGAAGGAACTGAGGGGGTGGAGGGCCCAGCAGGGGTATATATGCACCGATATAGCGGTGCCACTCCAGGGAGCTCTTTCAAAAAAAGGCGTTCTGCCTCATAAAATGAGGTTTACCACTGTAGAAAAAACCACCACATTCTTTGGATTTAATTTTGAAAGAAAGTGATGGCAATCTACACACCAAAAAAAGGTGTCTACTTTTTTCTAAAAAACTGCATAGTCCAGACATAGCCTAAGGCAGTGTTTCCCAACCAGGGTTCTGTGGGACCCTGGGGTTCCGCAGACCATCGTCAGGGGTTCAGCGAGAAATTGTGGCATAAATAAATAAAAAATCTGAAATACCGCGAACAATAATTTAGCAGTAATTGAATTGTACTCCCCGCTGTCAACTTTTTCTGGCCTGCAAACATTTTCATAGGTAGGGGTTCCTCAGGATATGAAAAATTATTTTAGGGGTTCCTCCATGGGAAAAAGGTTGGGAATCAATGGCCTAAGGGTTTGAGGGGCTGCTTTGAGGCCGGCTCCACTGGTTCATCCAGTGCTGCGTGTGCCTGTTTCAGTGCTGGAGGCTGCCTGTGAGTTTCTCCCAGTGTGGGGAGAGATTGCGCAGCTTGTCTGTGCCTGGCCAGTGCCAAGGCAGATGACTCCGGGGCTGCCACGTCCCTCCCATTCATTCTGGGGGACGGAGCCTGCGGCAGGGATCTGGCAGGGGAAATCCTGCTCCTTTGATGTGCCTTTGGCATTGGAAAGGCTGACTTGTACTTGGGAATCTATGTCTTTTGATCCTGCACAGCCTCTGCCTGGGGCATTTTACACAGCAGCTGTGTCCGTCTGAGGCTGGGATAGGATCGCTGCAGCCACCGCACTTTTTAAAGCCTTGCAAGGCAGGCATATTCAAGCTGTTGGCGGTTAGGCTTGCGGGGGGGAGGTTAGTCAAGCTACTGACGCCCTGTTGATCTGAGGGTGTCAGCTTGTGTGGGGGTTTTTGTTTTTGTTTTTAAGTATTCTTCTTCCTTTCTCTCCTTTCTCTCTCTTTTTTGAGCCAGCTAACAGCGGGGGCAGCCACTGAGAGAACAGTGTTCCCCAGTTTGTTTTGTTTGCATTTGAAGTGGTAATAAAGTATCAGTGATCTAAGATGATTTGAGGTCAAAAGGTTGAAGGTTTTATCTGAGGAGGAAATTGCCTGAAGCGGCAGGAGGACTCCGTCTACTCTCCGGGGTGGTAGAAGAGGAACTGAGGGGAATGGGTTGGGCTACGCACAACTGTCAACTGCCACCAGCACGAGAGGCTCTCTGCACATGCGTGGCCCGACTGCTAACTGCTATGAAAAAGTCTCCGATCTGCGGCACTGGGGAAGACACCCACGGGAACATCACCAGAAGAAGAAAAAAATTTCTTGATACCTTAAACGACTGCTTCTTGGAGCAGCTGGTACATGAACCCACAAGGGGAGAGGCAATTCTTGATTAAGTCCTGAGTGGAGTGCAGGAGCTGGTCCAAGAGGTAACTATAACAGGACTGCTGGGAAATAGTGACCACAATATAATAACATTTAACATTCCTGTGGTGGGAAGAACACCTCAGCAGTCCAACACTGTGGTATTTAATTTCAGAAAGGGGAACTATGCAAAAATGAGGAGGTTAGTTAAACAGAAATTAAAAGGTACAGTGACTAAAGTAAAATCTCTGCAGGCTGCATGGACACTTTTCAAAGACACCATAATAGAGGCCCAACTTAAATGTATACCCTGAATTAAAAAACACAGTAGAAGAACTAAAAAAGAGCCACGGTGGCGTAACAACCATGTAAACGAAGCAGTGAGAGATAAAAAGGCATCTTTTAAAAAGTGGAAGTCAAACCCTAGTGAGGTAAATAGAAAGGAGCATAAACACTGCCAAATTAAGTGTAAAAATGTAATAAGAAAAGCAAAAAGGACTTTGAAGAACAGCTAGCCAAAAACTCAAAAGGTAATAACAAAATATTTTTTAAGCACATCAGAAGCAGGAAGCCTGCTAAACAACCAGTGGGGCCCCTGGACAATCAAGATAAAAAAGGAGCACTTAAAAATGATAAAGTCATTGTGGAGAAATTAAATGAATTCTTTGCTTCAGTCTTCATGGCTAAGGATGTTAGGGAGATTCCCAAACCTGACCCGTTCTTTGTAGATGACAAATCTGAGGATTTGTCACAGATTGAAGTGTCATTAGAGAAGGTTTTGGAATTAACTGATAAACTTAACAGTAACAAGTCACCAGGACCAGATGGCATTCACCCAAGAGTTCTGAAAGAACTCAAATGTGAAATTGCGGAAAGTGAAGTTACTCACTGTGGTGCAGTAACTGTCGTTCTTTGAGATGTGTGTCCCCGGGGGTGCTCCACTGTAGGTGCCGGGCTTGCCCCGGAGCCGCAGGATGGAGATGTTCAAATCTGTACCTGACCGAACCGCGCATGCGCAGCAGGGCATCTTGCGGCGTTCAGTCTCCCATGCTGTGCGATCCAGTCCCAACCAGTTCCTCTGACCCGCCTCAGGATCTTCAATAAAAAGAAACAGACTCCGAAGCAGGGAGGCAGGTAGTAGAGCACCCATGGGGACACACATCTCGAAGAACGACAGTTACTGCACCAAGGTGAGTAACTTCGCTTTCTTCTTCGAGTGATGTCCCCGTGGGTGCTCCACTGTAGGTGCCTGAGTAGCAGTACCCACCCGTGGAAAGGAATGTGGGTATCGGAGGCTACTGTGTATTAATGGAAGAAAGGACAGCAGATGCCACGTAAGTATCCGGAAGCCACCTGCATTGAATGGCATAGTGTTTGGCAAATGTGTCATGAGAAGCCCAAGTGGCTGCCCTACAAATATCAGAGAGAGGGCCACCCTTTAAGAAAGCGGTGGAGGTAGCTACTGCCCTTGTAGAGTGGGCTCTAGGGCACTGTGGGAGTGGCACATTTCGAGCAGCATAGCATTGGGTGATGCAGGAAACAATAATGTTGGAAATACGCTGTGAAGACAAAGGCTCCCCTTTAGAACGTTCATTAAGGGAGATAATTAATCTTTCCTTTTTCCTAAGGGTTTTTATGCATTCTATGTAAAAGGCTAGGGCCCTACGAATGTCAAGTGTGTGCAAGAGTGCCTCACGTGGTGATGCATGAGGTTTCGGGAAGAAAGCGGGTAGCACCACTGGTTCATTAAGGTGGAATTCCGAGGACACCTTAGGGATGAATGCCAGGTGATGTCTGAGGATCACACTGCCTCTGCTGAAGATGGTGTATGGAGGTACTACCATCAAAGCTGAAATCTCACTACTCGTCACGATGGCTATGAGGAAGACCAACTTCATTGTGAGAGTCTGAAGAGGAATCGTAGCTAGAGGCTCAAAGGGTGGTGCTGTAAGAGCCCAAAGGACCAAGTCTAGACTCCACAAAGGAGGGGGCGCCCGTGTGGGTGGATCTATGTTCATTAGGCCCTTAAGGAATCTCTTGCTGAGAGGGTGGGCAAACAGCAACATGCCATCAATTGGGTGCCGAAAGGCCATGAGTGCCACAAGATGAATTCTAAGAGTTGCTAAGGCCAGTCCACTCTGTTTCAGGTGCATCATGTAGTCCAGGATAACATGGATGGGAGCTGTTTGAGGATCCGTACATCGCTGAGAGCACCAGGACGTAAATCATGTCCACTTTGCAAGGTAAGTAGATCATGTGTTGTGCTTCCTTCTGTGAATGAGAACGTTCTTTACCTGGTCAGAGCACAGGGTCTCAGAAGTGTTTAGCCAACTAGGTACCATGCTGCAAGGTTCAGGAAGTGTAACTGCGGGTGCAGGAGAGTGTGTTGCTCCTGGGTAAGGAGGTTCGGGATTAACGGGAGATGGTACGAAGGGTATCGCGCTAGCCGTAGGAGGAGTGGATACCAATATTGGTGTGCCCACGCAGCTGCTATTAATATCATGGTAGCATTGTCTGTTTTGATCTTTTGGAGGACTTTGGAGATAAGAGGCATAGGCGGAAAAGCGTACATGAGGGGACCCCCCCCCAGTCATGTAGGAAGGCATCCCCCAGAGAATTGTGGCCAAGGCCAGCTCTAGAGTAGTAGCGGTGACACTTTTTTTGTTGGTATTGGTGGTGAATAAGTCCACTTGAGGAGTGCCCCATTGCTGAAATATGGAATGAAGGACTCCTTAGTGAATCTCCCATTCGTGGTCTGTTGCGGAATTCCTGCTGAGGGAATCCGTTATTGTGTTGGTGATGCCAGGTAAGTAGGATGCCACAAGGGTTATGCCATTGGCAATGCACCAATTCCATAGTTGGGTTGACTCTGTGCAAAGCGAGTGGGATCATGCACTGCCTTGACGGTTTATGTGGTACATGGTTGCTATGTTGTCTGTGAAGATAGCGACCGTAGAATTGCGGAGGTGTGCGTGAAAATGTCTTCAGGCGTTGGCGACTGCTCTGAGCTCTAGGAGATTTATGTGGAGCAGAGACTCCTGCAGAGACCAATGACCTTGAATCGAAAGTTTGCCCAAAAGGCTCCCCAGCTGATGAGAGACGCATCTGTAGTTATATGGTAACGAGGTGGTGGCTGGCAAAACAGGGTACCAGAGAGCAAGGGGTCGTCTCTGGTCCACCATTGGAGAGAAGATTTGATTGCATCAGGAATGGTCACTGTTCTGTGTACATTGTGCCTTGTTGGATTGTAGACCCTTGGAAGCCAATGTTGTAGTGGCCGAAAGTGTAATCTGGCGTGGGGTATGATGTATGTCGTAGAGGCCATATTGCCCATCAACTTGAGCACTGTTATAACCTGAACAGATCGTTTGTACAGGAGCTCATCCAGCAGTGTTTGCATTGCATGAAATCTGTTGGTAGGCAGGTAAGCTCTTGCTGAAATGGAGTCCAGACGAACCCCTATGAATTCTATATTTTGGGTTGGTTGAAGAATGGATTTTTCGTTGTTGATAAGGAAGCCTAGGAAAAGGAAGGTTTCGATTGTAAGTTGGAGCATTTCTGATGTTTCTGTCGACGAGCCTGCTTTCAGAAGGCAATCATCTAGGTAAGGGTATATTATCACCCCTTAGCGTCGAAGATGCGCAGCAACCACTGCTAATGTCTTTGTGAAGACCCTGGGTGCTGATGCAAGGCCGAAGGGTAGGACTCGGTACTGAAAGTGATCTGTACCGACTGTGAATTGTAGAAATTTCCTGTGGGCAGGATGAATCGTCACGTGGAAGTAAGCATCCTTGAGGTCGAGAGCAGCAAACCAATCGCCCCACTCCAGAGTGGGGAGTATGGAGGCCAAGGTCACCATCTTGAAGCGTTGCTTGCAGAGGTATCTGTTTAGCTGTCGGAGGTCCAATATAGATCTCCATCCATCAGTTTTCTTTTGAATCAGAAAGTAGCGGGAATAGAACCCTCTCCCCTGGAACTGAGGAGGAACCTTTTCTATGACACTGATGTGAAGCAGGTGAGTAATCTCAGTGCGTAATAGGTCCTTGTGAGATGGGTCCCTGAAAAGGGACAGGGATGGTGGGTTTGTGGGAGGTAGAGATAGGAATGGGATGGTATATCCTGACCGGATTATTTCGAGAACCCATACTGTCGGTGGTAGTATTGAGACATTGATGGTAGAAAGGCTTCAGCCGATGGTGAAACATGTGGAGGTTTGGTGGGGTTGTCTGCCTGCTCTCGACCAACACGTCAAACGTGATGCTTGTTACCTGGTTGAGTTTGAACACGGTTGGCCGGATTCCTATGTCTCAGAGGCCTCTGATGTTGGGGGGTGACGCTGTTATCAAACTGCCGTGGTTGATGCTGCCACTGCTGCCTGGTGTGAAAGTAATCATATCGTCTTTGAAACGGAGTATAACGTCTTCTTTTGAATGGTGGGGTGTACATTCCTAGTGATCTAAGTGTTGTTCTAGAGTCCTTACTGGAATGTAACACAGAGTCTGTCTGCTCACCGAATAATTTGTCTTTATCAAAGGGTAAGTCCTCTACTTTTGTTTGTAACTCCCTAGGAACTCCAGCTGACTGCAAGAAAGAGGGTCTTCGCATAACCACAGCAGTAGCGGTGGTCCGAGCTGTGGCATCGGCAACATCCATTGCCATTTGTAGGCTTGCTCTTGTGGATGCGTAACCCTCCTGGACGATGGATTTAAGGAGCGGCCTTTTGGACTCTGGCAACACTTCCATTAATGGAGTCAATTTAGTATAATTGTCGAAATTATGATTGGATAGGTGAGCAAGATAATTCGCTATTCTCAGGAGTAGAGTCGAAGAAGTGTAGACCTTTCTACCAAATAAATCAAGTGTTTTCACCTCCTTGTCTGCTGCATTAGTTTTATATTGAGGTGCCTTTGCCCTTTGATGGGCCGCATCAACCACAAGGGAGTTGGGTTGTGGGTGAGAAGACAAGAACCCAGAACCCCTGGGGGGGACAAAGTATTTCTTCTCGGCACGCTTGTTAGTTGGGAGGGCTGAAGCAGGTATCTGCCACAACTCATTGGCCACCTCTAATATCGCCTCATCCAGAGGTATAGCTAGCTTGGCGCTCTGGGTTGTTTGCAAATTTTTTAATAGGCGATGCTGTTTTTCTTTAATTTCCTGTAATTGTATTTGTTGTGATGCTGCAACTCTCTTAAAGAGGTCTTGAAATTGCCTCACATCATCTGGTGGCGAACATCATCGGGTATTACAGCCTCATCTGGTGAGGAAGTCTGATCCATCGGGGATACCTCCGGTGGCTGTGCATCTGCCGTATTTGATTGTACCTCACCCTGGTCAGAAGGGGGCGGCTGGGCAGGAGGTGGATCTTGTTCTGAAAATGCAGGAGCTGAGAGTGGAGAGTGCCTGGAGGATGAATTTCCCGTAGTGGATCTCGGTGGGGATGTGGGCGAATAGCGAGAACGATGGTAACGAGGTGAGTAGTGCCTGCGGTACCGAGAATAATCATAGCAGTCTCGATGATGGTATGAGGACCGTGACGGAGAGCGCCTATAGGAGTGATAGCTGGAATAATCATGTCTGGAATAGGATCTCCGAGAATGAAGTGATGGAGACGGAGAGTAAGATTGTCTGGGACGAGGTGATGGAGACGCAGAGAAACAATGAGAGTCTCCTCTGGCAACCCTTGGAGGCGTTAGGAACAGTGATGGTAGCCTGTCTGGTGATGCATATCTGCGAGAAAGCCATGAAGATCTCCTGCTAGATGGCGATGGCGGAGAAGGAGATGGAGCTGGCAAGAATGTTAACGGCAGCGATGGCGGTGATGGACTACGGAGATGATGAGTCTTCGCTCGCGCTTTAGCCGGTGCCGATGCCTCCGGTGCTGAGGGTGCTGGGAGCGCCGGAGCCGGTGCTGTGTGCTCTGGCACCTAGCGGGGGGCCGTGTGGTAATGAGGCCGAGACAGTGCCTCTCGTCCGCATTCCGCATCGCGGCCGCATGCGGACAGCGCCGTGAAGGAGTTAGCGGGTCACAGGGCGCCGTGTGGTCTCGCGCTGGGGTTGGTTCCGGAAGCCCCTGAGTCGGCGTCCGGCTTGTTTGCGCCCATGCCTGGATCAGTGCCGAGTCTAGCTCCGGTGCCGGAGGAGCTCTGGTCGGTGCTGACTGCGTTTGTGGTTCCATTGCCGCGGCCGGTGCCAAGGACTGCGGTGCGGAAACTGCCAGTGTCGCAGTTGTGGAAGCAGCGGCTAAGTGGCCCGATGTTCCAGGCAATTCCGCCCTTTTATGAACTTTAGAAGAGGGTCAGGCACTGGTGGAGTAGGCAGCTGACTTCATTCCTGAGCTAGGCTTGCCCTGGGAAGGCAAGGGCAGTGATCTGGCCGGGGATGGCTTGGACTTTTTTGGGGGTGCCCGAGTTGGGGAGGAGGCACTCCTCTTTTGCAGCTGCTGACTTGTGCTAGGCGGTAAGGATGATCCCTGGGGCTGAAGGGCTTTGTCAAACAATCATCCTCAGCCGCATTTCACGTTCGCAGCAAGCCCTAGCCGTTAGCTTGGAGCAGTGCACGCATTTCTGCGGCACGTGACTCTCTCCCAGGCAGCAGATACACGCCTCGTGGCCGTCCGAGGCCAGCATGGCGTCGCGGCATAGGGAGCATTTCTTGAAACCTGGGCACCCAGGTATTTTAAGAGAAAAAGAAATCTTCTTTCTTTTCTTTTCTTTTCTTTTTTTTTAAACTACAAACAACAATGGGTAACTGGGTAAGAGGAGAATGGAAACTTAGCCGTAGAAGAGTTCGAACAACTATTATGAAGAAATTTTTTTTTAAGGCGAAGAAGAAAACCGTAACGGGAACAAGTATTAACAAAAGGTAAGCTGAAGAATTTAACAGTTCTGTCTCACAAACAGTGGATAACGAGGAGAGAAGATCTGCTCCGTCTGCAGCCTGAGGCAGTTGATGAGGAACTGGTTGGCACTGGATCGCGCAGCACGGGAGACTGCAAATTCTGTGAGATGCCCTGTCGCGCATGCACGGTCCAGTCAGGTACAGCTTTGAACATCTCCGTCCTGTGGCGCCGGGGCAAGCCCAGCACCTACAGTGGAGCACCCATGGGGACATCATTCGAAGAAGAACTATTAACTATGGTTTGTAACCTATCCTTTAAATCAGCTTCTGTACCCAATGACTGGAAGATAGCTAATGTAATGCCAACATTTAAAAAGGGCTCTAGAGGCAATCCCGGCAATTACAGACCAGTATGTCTAACGTCAGTACCGGGCAAATTAGTTGAAACAATAGTAAGGAATAAAATTGTCAGACACATAGAAGAACATAATTTGTTGGGGGAAAGTCAACATTGTTTCTGTAAAGGGAAATCATATCTTACTAATCTATTAGAGTTCTTTGAAGGGGTCAACAAACATGTGGACAAGGGGGATCCAGTAGATATAGTGCACTTAGATTTCCAGAACGCCTTTGACAAGTTCCCTCACCAATGGCTCTTACATAAATTAAGTTGTCATGGAATAAGAGGGAAGATCGTTTCATGGATTGAGAACTGGTTAAAAGACAGGAAACAAAGGGTAGGAATAAATGGTAAATTTTTAGAATGGAGAGGGGTAACTAGTGGTGTCCCCCAAGGGTCAGTCCTAGGACCAATCCTATTCAACTTATTCATAAATGATCTGGAGAAAGGGGTAAACAGTGAGGTGGCAAAGTTTGCAGACAATACCAAACTGCTCAAGGTAGTTAAAACCAAAGCAGACAGTGAAGAACTTCAAAAAGATCTCACAAAACTAAGTGTTGGGCAACAAAATGACAAATGAAATTTAATGTGGATAAATGTAAAGTAATGCACATTGGAAAAAATAACCCCAACTATACATACAATATGATGTGGGCTAATTTAGCTACAATTAATCAGGAAAGAGATCTTGGAGTTATCATGGATAGTTCTCTGAAGACGTCCATGCAGTGTGCAGTGGCAGTCAAAAAAGTAAACAGGATGTTAGTAATCATTTAAAAAGGGACAGAGAATAAGACGGAGAATATCTTATTGCCCTTATATAAATCCATGGTATGCCCACATCTTGAATACTGTGTACAGATGTGGTCTTCTCATCTCAAAAAAGATATACTGGCATTAGAAAAGTTTCAGAGAAGGGCAACTAAAATGATTAGGGGTTTGAAACGGGTCCCATATGAGGAGAGATTATAGAGACAAGGACTTTTCATCTTGGAAAAGAGGAGACTAAGGGGGGATATGATAGAGGTCTATAAAATCATGAGTGGTGTGGAGAAAGTGAATAAGGAAAAGTTATTTACGTGTTCCCATAATATAAGAACTAGGGGCCACCAAATGAAACTAATGGGCTGGATAAATTAAAGGAAGTTCTTCTTCACACAGTGCACAGTCAGTCTGTGGAACTCCTTGCCTGAGGAGGTTGTGAAGGCTAGGACTATAACAGGGTTTAAAAGAGAACTAGATAAATTCATGGAGGTTAAGTCCATCAATGGCTATTAGCCAGTATGGGTAAGGAATGGTGTCCCTAGCCTCTATTTGTCAGAGGGTGGAGATGGATGACAGGAGAGAGATCGCTTGACCATTACCTGTTCGGTTCACTCCCTTTGGGGCACCTGGCATTGGCCACTGCCAGCAGACAGGACACTGGGCTGGACGGACCTTTGGTCTGACCCAGTCTGGCCATTCTTACGTTCTTGAGGACAAACCGGAGAGAAGGAAGGGGCTGGGAAAGTGTGGGGAAGTAGCCATGGGGTCCTGGAGCTGTCTTCTAACAGGTGTCCCAGGGCTCTGGGCTGGAACCCGGAGTAGGGGGGGGCACAGGTTCCCCCCAACACCCACCTCCCCATTTCCACTCGGGGAAAAGACCTCTGGAGCTTGTTCCCTGTTTTACCCTATGCTGTCCAAGGCTGTTGGGGAGGGAGGAAGAGCTCAGTGGGTTGAGCATTGGCCTGCTAAACCTCAGGGGTGTGAGTTTGATCCTTGAAGGGACCACTTGGGGATCTGGGGTGTTTCTGTCAGGATGGTGCTTGGTCATGCCCCAAGGGCATGGGGCTGGACTTGATGACCTCTCAGGGTTCCTTCCAGTTCTGTGAGGTGGGTATATATCTCTATTATATGCAAAGAGCTCACCAAACAGCAAACTAAAGCATCAGGTGTGAGGCCTACAATAGGGGGCTGCTGAGGCAAGCAAATCCTCCAGGAAGTGCAGGCCCTACCAAGTTTCCATAGGAGCTTTGTCACACTGCACACATACAAGGTATTTACAAAGGACTTGAAACAATTTCCAGAAAGCCGCAGTGGCATCTTCAGGGCCAAATTCTCTCTGGCTCTGCAGCAATTGGATTTGGGGTGCCAATATTTCATTGCACACACACTGAATCAGGGCTCATCCTTGTCTACACATTGTGCCTGGATCTCTGATGTGCAACTCAGAATCAAGCCAGAGAAGAGAGTCAGCTCCCATCACTTGAGCACTCCCTTATGATGCAGAAATAGTAACACCCTTATCTTTTCTGAGGGGTCTAGACAATTCTCCTCCTACACCCAGAACTGGGACATTCAGAAACAAAGAGGATGCTAAAAATCTTTCACAAGGAAATTCCTTAGCCACATAGAATTTAGCCAGGCATTACCAGGGAAAGATACTGTAGGGAAATGAAGGGCAATCTGCAGCCCATCGGGGTCCTATGTGTGGCCCACGAGACATTTTGTTACCACTGCCCACACACAGGGTTGTCAGTTTCCATTGTTTTCCATCCACATCATTTTTTTCCTACCAGAGTTAGGCTATGTCTAGACTGCAGCCTTCTTTCGGAAGAACATTTTTTCGGAAGGGATCTTCCAAAAAAACTTCTTCCGGAAGAGAGTGTCCATACACACACAAGCACATCTAAAAAGCTATTTGCTTTTTCAACAGACAGTGTCCACGCTGAATGGACGCTCTCTCGAATGTAAGCTGTGATTACTATGGGTGGAGCGGCCACCAGGGCACCTGTGCTTTTTCCTCTTTCCTCTTCTTCTGAAAGAACTCACTCTTCCCCATCCACACGTGCCTTTTTCCAAAAGAGCTCTTTCGCAAAAAGGCTTCTTCCCCATAGAAAGAGGGTTACCATTGCTGGGAAAACTCCTCTGTTCTTTCGATTTACTTTTGGAAGAACGCCATTGCAGGGTGGACGTAACTCAGGTTGTCGGACAAACGGCCGTTTTTCCAACAAAACTCTGTAGTGTAGACATTCCCTTACTAAAGTGATGGGCACATAAAGCCAGGGCACGGGAAGCGAGAGGCGTGCCAATGGCACACGACATTGACTGTGAGAGCCGTGCGCTCCCTCGGCCTCCAATCATTGTGCTGCTACAGTTCAGTTGGCACCCCTGCAAATTCGAGGTTATCAAGCGCAGTGAGCAAAACTGGCCTATCCCAGGAGACCATCTGGGATACAACAATCTTATGGCCCATTGAGATGAAGGAGGGCCACTCACGCGGCCCATGCACTAGCCAGCATGCCCATGGCAGGTCTAAAAGTTTGGCTGAGTCATATGGGAGCAGCTTTCTCATGTCAATACATTGATCCCAATTCTGCTAATATTTGCATAGGGTATAACCGCCCTGTCCTGTAGTCATGCAACCGAAACCAGAGCGCTCAGGGTTCTAACTTTACCTGGAGCTTGACCTTCATTTTGCTGCCCTTCTCCAGTTTCACCATTGTGTTCCTCTCTATAATGGCGTCGTGTTCGTTTCTTATAGGTGTCTATGCATGGAAAGACAATAAAAGCTATTGTAGGTAGTTCTGAAACCCTGGCAAAGAACCTTACCCAGGAATTTCAAGAAGCTTTGTGAGGTATTTGGACACAACTGGGATTATGGTGATAAACCCAAAGGGCGGATTCCACTCAGCTTTGTTGTCAATGTTGCTCAGCTGCCGAAGTTCTAACCTCTTGCATTCCTCAGGGCTCCCACGTATGTGGACAGCTCTGCTGCCCCAGTTGTACAGACAGAGAAGCCAAGGCACAGAGATTAAGTGACTTGCTCAAGGACACACACCGAGTCTGTTGCAGAGATGGGATGAGATCAAAGGAGTTCTTGGATGTCATGTCACTGCATCAGCGCCTCTCAGGATATTTACCTGGTTCTAGCTGATGATCAGCTTCCTTCCTGAAGTACAAATGCCAATAGTTCTTGTAATTTTTTCCTGACTGTGAGCTAAACTCTCTCTTTCTTACCTACATAAAGCAAATGAGGGACTCCCATGTGTAGGATGAGCAGGTGACACCTAGACAGGTTCCAAGGATGCTATAAATGCATAATATTTTTTCAAAATTGAATCCTATAGCTCCTCTTACAGTAAGCAGGACTTGCTGTTATAGGACCAGCATTCCCTGTAAACTGAGCGCTTGGCAGGAGAGAGTCAAATGCTGCCTAGCTAATTAGCAGAGCTCCCACAACTGGCACCATGTGTTTCGATTTGGTGGTGCACATCTGTGCATGCCTTGGTGCATACAACAAAATTTATACCACACGTGAATAAAAACAGAGGGAACATTGCCTAGGACTCATAAATATGAGGTGGCGTAACATTCGTCTTCAGAAGACAAATCAGCTAGCTCTCATTTTTGTTCATAGAAAATATTCTCTCTTTTTTTAAGATTATAACTTACTTAAAAAAAAAAGGTTTGCAAATACTCACATTTTTCACTTTCCTTTCCCTGGAAAAAAGATACAAAGGACACATTAACCAGGTTCAGCAAACTTCAAAACCCCTGTCCTGTCCCTTGCACATACAGGTGAGCAGCGGGTTCAGTGAGGTGACAATGCCCAGTCTGTAAAGTGCATAGGCAGACTGGATTAAACCCAAAGTCCTTCTAGCCCCGCATCCTGTCTCCGGCATTGGCCAGCACCAAGTGCTCCAGGGGAAGGTGCAAGATTTCCTCTGGAGAACAACAACAGACTTGTAGAATGATCTGCTACTTCCTAACCCCCTGTGACACACATGCCCATGGAGCAATCTGTGTCAGGCCTGACATACTTGCTGCACCTAACACACTGTCATCATATACCCAAAAGGTGACATGTAATATCTCACTGGAAAACTCATAACTCTCTTATCATTAGTGTTCTTGCATGCAAGGTTGCCTGGTGTTCAGTTTTTGACCGGAACACCCAGTCAAAAAGGAGCCTGGGAGATCTGGTCAGCACTCCTGACCAGGCTATTCATAGTCTGGTGGGTGGGACAGCAGGCCTGGCTCCACACAGCTCCTGGAAAGTGGCTGACATGTCTGGTTCATAGGCGAAGAGGCAGCTGGGAGGGCTCCATGTGCTGCCCCTGTTCCTAGGCACCACCCAGAGCACCACCTCCACAGCTCTCATTGGCCGGGAAGCACAGCCAATGGGAGCTGTGGAGACAGTGCGCAGCCTGCGGCGCCATCTGGCTGCCCCTCCACTTAGCAGCCAGAGGGACACATCGCTGCTTTAAGAAGCCCCATGAGGCCAGCGCCACCCGGAGCCCATGTCTCGAAATCCCTCCAGCACTTCAAACCCCTCAGCCCCAGCCTGGAGCCCACCTCCCCTCCCCCCGGTATCCCAAGCCCCGCAGCCCTGGCCCCATCCCAGAGCCCACACCCCAGACAGAGCCCTCATACCATTGCCTGCACCATCCTGCATCCTAAACCCTTTCTTTCTGGCCCTGCCTCAGAGCCTGTACCCCCAGCTGGAGTGCCCACCCCCTCCATGACCCTCCTCTTCCGGCCCCAGCCCTGTGCAAGCAAATAAATGAGCAAGCGGGGTGGGAGAGTGAGTGATGGAGGGGAAATGGAGCCAGTGGGGGCACCTTGGAAAAGGGATGGGGAAGGGGGCAGGGCCTCCGGCTGGGGCACGACCAGGGGGGGTGGTTTTCTGCCATAAGAAAGTTGGCCACCCTGCTGGCATGAGATTGTAGGGTCAGCCCACAAAGACCTTTGCAGGTGGGCAGGAAAGTCAGAGGAGTGGAGAAACAAGCTCTCTCCAGACAAAGGAAAGAGCACAACACCTCAGACCAGGTGTGGCCCGATGCTGGGAATTATCCATCTATATCTGAGGTTGCAGGAAGAGCTTATTGGTGTTGTAAAAATCATAGGGGAGGAGAAGACAGCCCGGAGCACACACCAGACAGTCTGGCAGCCACATGGGGCTGGGACAGGACCTTTATCTCCGTCCACATTTTAGGAGATTGTAACGTGCTGAGGCTGAATCTTAGGGTACATCTACACTGCAAGGCTAGTTCGGGATACCAGAGGTATCCCCAAATAGTTACCCCGCGTCTTTTGAACGCATCCGCTATTGTAAAATATAGCTGACGCGTTATTTCAGTGTCACATGAGTTAAGGGATGTCTCGAAAGAGGGTGTTATTTCGAAATTTGGCACTGTGTAGACGTGCCAAATTTCGAAATACCCTATTTTAAAAGAGAATTGAAATAAGAAATGCAATTTGCGTAGTGCAAATTGCGTCTCTTATTTCGAATTAAGGGTGCCGCACCCGCAGAAGAGTAGTTTTACCATCGTTTCTTTGGTCACCACCCTTTCTGTCTGAACCCCTCATACCTACTCTCACTCAAAATCTCCCTCTGTTGGATTAGATAGCCTGTCTTCCTTGGTATCGAAACCAGCCCGGCGCATGGACTGAACTGAAGGGGGCGTTAACACCAGCCAGGAGAACAAGCTGCTGTTCCTGTCTCTTTAAAGGAGCAGAAAATGTTCCTTGACTCCTCCCCTCTCCTGCCAGGCCACTCCCCCTTTTCACAACTGTTTCTTAGCTACGTGAACGAGGGGAGCGTGGGGTGAATGGGATCAAATCATCTGGTTGCATTTCCTTTTCCAACTGCTTTCCCAAGCCCCTCCCCCTCCTTTTTTGGCTATTAGGCTCATTTGCTCTCCTTACAGAAAGGCTGGAGGGTGCTAGTGTTGAACACTAGTGGCTGGTATAAGAACTGCCAATTGTGTGTGTCCTAGGCCCTGTAGCACCTGCTAATGGTGAGTCTCCAGTAGCCCAACTGTTGCTTTTGGAACAAGAGGATCAGAGTTCTATCCCCGCTACTGCTGTGAAGTTCTGGGTGGCCACAGGTGATCTTTGCAGAGTTCTGTGCCGCAAGAGACGTGAGACAATAGTCTGAAAAGGAAAGCTGTGGCCGATTTCAGCTATTTCAGTTTGCCAAACAGAGGATGTTTCCATCTAAAACAATTCAACCTGGGGCTCTGAGTGGATTTCTTTGTGTAACCTGGGCCTACAGAGCAGTGTCTTCTAGTGTGAGCAGTAGAGGCTTTTTTGGCTTCTTGCTTGCAGGCGGCCCCCAACTGATTTTAATGTGGGTCAGCGGCCTCCAGCCAAAAGGGTCTCCACCCCTGCTCTAAAGGAAGGCCTCACAGTCCCACGAAGTCCAGGGATGATCGGTGGCCCTACCTCAGGTATTCCTTCAGATGCAGGTTGTCCGACTGGGTGACCACCAGGGATAGGTCCCGGCACATCCCTCCTTGGTACATTCTGATGCTTTCTGCCAGCAGCTGTTCATGGCCTTTCTCCCCTAGAACCCGTTTGAAGTCGTTGATCACCCAGATGACTGAACATTTGTTGATTCTCTTAAAGAGAGAGAGAGAGAGAATGGGATGATTGAGTCGGGGTTGGTCCTGCTTTGGACAGGGGGCTGGACTCGATGGGCTCCTGAGGTCTCTGCCAGCCCTGGGTTCTGTGACTCTATATCTGGAAGCAGGCAGGCAGCTGGGCTCCATCCTGCACCATGCAGAGCACCCGCAATTCCCTGCTGACTAGGGGCAGTCTTTGCAGAACCGTGCCAGCAATTGGCAGGCTCACGTCCCTAATTCGAGCCCCTCTGCTGGGCCTCGGCGCTAGGTGGAGGTTCCCGATTGGCCTCTGGGATGGATCTGGGGGAGAGAAGATAAAAGGGGCATGCGGGGGCTGCCCAGAGGAAGAACTTCAGCCCTGTAGTGAAGTGCAGAGGAGGGAAGATCCCACGGGCCTTTGATGCTACCGGAATCCAGGAGCAGCAACGGAGGCAGGCTGGGACGTGTCGCTGACTAATATCCGGGGCGCAGCCTCCGAATATGGTCCAGCTGCGGCTTCTGTCCCATCCCTAATGCCTTCCCCAGGCCACAGAGCACCCTGCCCCCTTCTGAGCATTCCTCTGTATGACCCTGGGCCCACCCCCATGCAACGCAGAGCTGGGAGGTCACCTCTTTCCACATGTCGTCCCGTTTGCTGTTGTAATCGCCCGTCCCGGGAATATCCACAAACACGACGCCTTCTGGAATCACGTCCGACTTCGGGATCTTCACTTCCACGTATTTGACCAGTGGCCAGAGTCGCTCCGGGGCTTTCTCCGCATCCGGGCCTGGCTCCTCCTCGTCTCTTTGAGACCGGACATAAGGGTCCAGTTTTTCAGAGAGTTTTTCCGCCTGAGGCACAATACATGAAAGAAACTCGGTCCCTGTTTGGGGCTGGGACCTCCTAGCCCTCTGCAAACAGTATTTAATTGTACAGCTTGTACCCCTCTAGTCCGGCATGCTCCGGTCTAGCAACATCCATGGGCAGGCAGGATTTGAGTGAGCCGGGTGGCCACTTCTCATGGGTGGGGCCAAGTGTCCTGCGGTCCCACAAAGTTTGTTTGCAGCCCCTAGGCCTAGGTCTCAGTGTTCTGGGCTGTTACTTAGCTCTAATTTACCCCTGAATGGCTTCTAAGGGCCCAGTCAGCTGTGGAAGGGTTGATCATGCC
Organism: Pelochelys cantorii; assembly: GCA_032595735.1. NCBI lineage: Eukaryota > Metazoa > Chordata > Testudines > Trionychidae > Pelochelys > Pelochelys cantorii. The sequence goes on from CM064328.1 coordinate 3,173,780, forward strand.
GTTAGACAATATTGACGTCCCGTGGTTTGACAAATTCTCTGGCTCAGTACCGGTTCGACCCTGAGGGTGCCAGACTAGAGAGGTTCAATCTGTACTCCCTTCCACCCAGCAATGGGGTGAGGTTTTAGGGCTCATTCCCTACCATTTTTTGCAAATGGATGTCTCCAATAATCTTAGTTTCTTATCCATTTGCAGTGTGGTGTTTTGATTAATCAATGTGTTCTATTGCATATATTCGCTGGATGTTAATTAACATTAATATGTAGAATTATAAAAGTATAAAACTGATTGGCATTTTAAACACTCATGTGTTAGACAGAAGGTAGATCCATGGAGGTTAGGTCCATTGATGGCTGTCAGCCAGGATGGGTAGCAATGGTGTCCCTGGCCTCTGTTTGTTTGGAAATGGGCGACAGAGGAGGGATCATTGGATGGTTCCCTGTTCTGTTCCCTTCCTCTGGGGCACCTGGCATTGGCCACTGTGGGCAGACAGGACACTGGAATAGATGGACCTTTGGTCTGACCCAGCCTGGCCGCTCTCATGTCCTTATTAAAAAAGAGGGCTGACGCTTTTATGCACGTGCACAAAATGTAAGTAAAATCAAAATCCCATTGTAAAAAGGCTCAGAGGGGTGGTCATTTTAGTCTGTAAATTTAAAAACCAGTGGTCACTGAAGACTAACAAAGACATATAGTATCATGAGCTTTCGCGGGCAAAACCCACTTTCTCAGATGAGTGTGAGCATTCCTGGGCAATGGGAGCTGTGACCTTCTGTACCTGCTGAGGGGCAGGTAAATATACCGGCAGCGGACAGCAGGAGCTAACCCTGGTGACCCATCACTGTTTTATTGCCCACTCTTGATCTATAAGATCAGACTAAGTCAGTGACACTCAAACTAAGGCTCTTGAATGGCAAATGGTCTTTTAATGTGTCTCCTGCAGCTCTTTACAACACTAGAAGATGCCTTAAATATTAATCAATCCGGAGGCTTTTACTGTGTTATTAGCCAGTGTGACAGAGCAGGTGCGATAGAGCAGATTAAAGAGCTTGGTGGAAGGGGAGAGAGGCAGCTCTTGCAGAGAGAGTCAGCAGTTAGGGGCAGCTGGGACAGGGCAGCTGCAAAATCAATTGAGGCCTAGGTGAAACTAATTGGGGCTGCCTGAAGGACTATTTAAGAACCCTCTCTGTGGGTCAGGGGGGAGAGAGCTGAGAAGGAGTTTGGAGAGCTGTGAAGGAGTTTTGGAGAACTAAGAAGGCGTTTTGGAGAGTGGAGGAGGAGTTCGGAGAGAGAAAGACGCCAAGAGAGCCAAGAGAGCAGCATCGACCTTGTTAAAGACTACAGAGAGACAACAAATCCCAAACCAAGGTGAGTGAGCCATATACTGTGACTCCTAGACTGTGGGACAGTGGGCTGAACAGGGGTCAGTGGCCCAGCAGTGGGGACTGACCCTGCCACACCAGTTTTACTATGTTAGTAACCAATTGTCTCAATTAGCCTCATTAACACTGGTCCTACCATTGACAGGTAACTTCTTTTGCTGTTCCATATAGCCTGGATTCTGTAAACTCCACTCCAGCACATCTGAGGAAGTGGGTTTTACCCACAAAGGCTCATGCCCTAATACATCTGTTCGTTGCTAAGGCCCCACAGGACTGCTCGTTGTTTTGGCAGTTACAGACTCACTCAGCGGCCCCTTGGAGATGTTGCTATGGTAAATGAAGCAACGAATTCAAACACCTGGGGCTCTTTGGGGGAGCGGGGATGGCTAATTTGGCTCCCCCATGTCACATTACTGGATTTTAAGGGGATCAGACAGGTCACTGCTGCATCCCAGGGAGGGGGTTGCCCCAAAGTCTGTACAAAGGGGGCCATGTGAGGCGTCAAATGAAAGCTTGTGTTCTACCGATTTTATGTATGCTACTCATGTACTTGTGTGATGTCTGTATGTGGAGCTATAAACATGGACTCTGTGTTGATGCTGGAAGATTCTCTGTCTGAGAGAGAGCAATGGGCCAGGAATGTTCAATCAGTGACTGTACTAATTAGCAAGGCTCCAGGGACAAGGCTCTCAGGGTGCCCAGTACACACCTGAGGAATGCGTCTGGCAATCTGGATACCTGCAAACCAGCCAATATCATGACTGCTGACATGGGACACAGGGACAGGTCACTGGGCCATGTGACCTGCTCCAGCTTGGAAGATACCAGGGATGAATATAAAATGCCATGAGGCGGACTCCATCTTGCCTTCAATTCTGCTACTGATTCCAGATGCAGCCTTGTGAGGAACAGTGAGCCGGAAAGAATCATTGGCCCATCCTGACATAGGATGTACACCAGAGACTTTTAAGATAGCAGTGTGTAACATCTCTAAGAGCCTGCATTGAGAACTGGGTGATTCGATGCATGTAATGTATTTTCCTTAACAACCTTACTCTCATGCTTTTCTTTCTTTTATTAATAAACCTTTAGATTTTAGATTCTAAAATATAGGCCGTGTGTGCTCTTGTGGGTAAGATCCAAAGTGTAAATTGATTGGGAACTGTGGCTGGTCTTTTGGGACTGGGAGAACCCGTTCAGGGTAGGTGAGATTGGGTTCTATAACCCCTCACTTGTGTGCAGGCCCAGGGCTGATTGTGGCACCGGGAGAGCTGAGGTGTCTGAGGGGTTTTGCTTGTTAGGCTTCCTGCTGTTTGGATTGGCAGCTGAAGTGCTCTGTGTGACTGGTTTGTGACCTGTTTGGGAGCAATTCACCCTGAGCAGACACCCTCAACTGCGCCCAGACCCGGCCCGGTCCATCACACCGCACCATTGACGTCTGAGTACCATTGGACTAGACAGTCGCCATTGTCTTCTGGGTGGGAATTCACAAGCACGCCCTCTCTCACCTGTTCATCCTCGAGGACCACACACCGCGAGGGAGGGATCGGTATCAGTGGCTCTGCCCTCAGCAGCTCTTCGTAAGGCCTGGTCTCTGCATCTTTCCCGTAGAGAGCTCGGAGCTTTTGGCCAGCTTCATCGACATCGCTGTCCTTCTCATCCAGCTTGCCTACAAGCTCCACCAGATTCTTCAGCTCCTCCCGCCACTCCTGCCAGGACAGTACAAGGCAAAGGGACCGTTATTGTCTTGGGCATGTGTCCCCCACTTTGGAACTTTGTGTGCAGGAAGTGGGGGCCCGCAAGAGACCTTAAAAATACTTTGCCTCGAGAGGCTTCTGCTTTTAAAAAAGTCCCCAAAATCACAGAGTCCCTGACCCAGGAGATAGATTGCTACACTAAGTAAAAAACAAAACAAAACACCTTTCTTCTGGAACACGGGAAGCACTTGGAACAAGAGAGCTTATAAAAAAAGAAAAAAAAAGAAAGCAAACTGCAATTGCTGATAGCTGACCTCTCAGGCTACGTCTAGACTGCAGCGCTTTTCCGGAATACCGGAGGTATCTGAGAAAAACAATGCCGCGTCTAAGGAACACATCCTCTTTTTTTGGAAAAATTTCTTCTTTCATTCTTTTGCCATCCCTGTAAATCTTTTACGAGGAAGAAGGAATAGCTTGAAAGAGCAGGTTTTTCTGAAATTTGGCGCTGTATAGACATGCCAAATTTCAGAAAAGCCTCTTTCAAAAGAAAAGCGAAAAAAGATACACAAATTGTGAACTGCAATTTGCGTATCTTTTTCCGACTTTTCTTTGTAGTCTAGATGTTGCCTCAGTCTTAGGCATGCATAAACAGACCTCCTATTATCTTCCAGGACACAAGAATCAAACCATAACCTTAAAAAAAGGTGATTTTATGAACAAAACAATAAGATATCCTTGGTAAAGCAGACTTGGTTACGAGGGGTTTTCAAGCAACTGAGAAAAGCACAAATTAAAACACAGAGAATTTCATCCCTGGGATACAACTGAAAGTTGCAGTGTATGGGCGAGGGGCACAAGGAGTTACCACAGAGAAGTTTAATCAAACAACAAAACAAAGAAAATAGCCTGATCTTGTCTAAATAGACATTCCCTGTCAACTCACAAATCTATGCTTCAAGGTCCAGTCCGTTTCTTTGTAGGCATGGTAGCTCTGCCTGGTTCAATTCATCTTGTTTTCCCAGCTCCCAGGCTAAACTCACCCCATGGAAAACAGGAGGCAGGTATCTCTTCCATTCAAATCTAAATGCTTTTTTCTCATTGGCTCTCCTGGCTCTCTGCCAACATTTTCTAGCTACGTGGGTTTAACTCTTTGGGTACTGAACGTGGAGGTTGTTGAGAAAAGGACAGCAACCCCCCATCCATCACAGCTTGTGTGGGACGGGAGAATGGGTTGGGGAGGGCAAGTAGCCCCACAGGTGCTGAGAGCTCAGACAGGGTGGGATTGGTGTAACAGCATTGCAGTCCGAGGGATGCAGGAGCTATGTGCTGAGCAGAGGGCAGGGGGTAGGAGCCGGGAAGTGACTCGGTGCCAGAGGAGCAGGTGCAGGGAGCAATAGTGCAGAAGCTCCCGGAACGGTTCCCTGGCTTTTGCGTCAGATGAACCAGCTGTGTGTGGTTCAAGAGCGGGACTCCCTTCTGGCCACCGACAGGCCAGGCAGGGAGGGCTTGGTTCTCCTCTTAGAAGGCCTCCCTTCCTGCATGCTCCTTCCTGCCTGGAGCCCTTGGCAATGAGGGGAGGTGGGGTTTAAGGCAAACTGCAGCCCAGCCGGGGCCTGCAGAGCCAGGCAGCTAACCGCAGATGCCACACCATTCCCGATTCAGCCCCGTGGGTCACCGCGACCCTGTGGAGGGGCTGTGGCTCCCCACTCATCTGCCCAGAAAACAGGCCCCTGTCCCTGTGCCCGGTGGCCGCGCTCGCCTTGCCTCTTCTGAAAGAAGGTGAATCTTCGCCTCATAGTTTTGGCCCTGGCCACTGCTGACTTGCACCGTGCACGAGGTGCAGGCATGGAACCCCGACGTCGGCAGGAAGAACTGCCGTTCGATGAGGGCATTGAGCAGGGAGCTCTTCCCGGTCCCAGTGTTGCCAAAGAGCCCGATGCAGATGGGGTCCAAGGAAGAGTTTTCTTTCAAGGTAGCGAGGCGGTCCCTGTTGGAGGAAGAGAGAAGGAGGGGGTTAGGCAGGTTCACATATTTGGGAAGCCTGGCGCCCGCCCAGTCTCACAAATAAACCCCTTGGAAGTGACTGGAAACGCCCCTCTTCTCCCCTGTCCTCAGCTGATTTCAGTTGACATAGGGTCAGGCTCCTCTGCCCTACGGTGGGCAGGAAGGACACGCGAGTTTTCCCACCATCCACCAGGACTCAAGGGTTAGAGCAGCTGCAGCCAGATCCACATGGGGCGGCACAGACATGTCAGTGCAATTGCGAGTTCTGGTCTCACCATCGCAATCCCAGGCCTACAGTGCCATGTGGATGCACAAGTTCAGGTTTCCACACACAGGGTCTCTGGAAGTGTGGGTCCCTCACATCCCGGTTTGCATGCAGTGTAGACACACACACCCCCAGAACTCCTTCTTCTCCCCAGGCCATCTCTTCAGCAGGTAGGGCTCTGAGAAGGTATCTGCAGGGGTGTTTTCCAGGGGGCATACAGGGCTGGGGGGTGAGCTGTACGTTCAGGGGGGACATCCCATAATGGGGGGATTCTTATGCTTCCCTCTGAAGTGGCTGCCACTTTTGTCAGGGACAACACTGGGCTGGAGGGGCCGTGGTCTGACCCAGCCTGACCATTCCTATGCTCCTGGCTAGAGCCAGGCCTGCAGGCAGTGTTCAGAGCCCAGAGCAGAGCACTCTGGGATCAGGGACTGTGGGGGTCTAAATCCCTTCCTCTTCCCAAGAGGAACAGGGCGGCCAACTCACTTGAGGTATTTCAGTCCGTCCCACATGTTGCCCTCGGGCAGAAACTTGTACAGTTTCTCGTACATGTTGTTCAGAAGTCCCTTGGCCTCTGCCTCCAGGGTCTCATCTGGAAGAAGGACACGGTGACGTCAGAGCGCCGCAGCCCTCGCTCGAGAGCTGGGTCCCGGCTGAGCAGCGAGCAGGGTTGTGCCACCCCTGGGGGCTCCAGGAAATGGCCGCGGCTGGCGAGCCCTCTGAGTCAGTGCCCCCACATGGGGCAAGGGGGTGGGGGGCTATTTCGGAGGAGAGCAAAGAGGGATACTGGGTGTTGTCTGTGGCCTGGGGCCAGCAGGGACCATGCACCAATCACCCTCCCCCCCATGTGCAGAGCAGGCTGGAGGTGCATACCACCCCCAAATCCCCATGCACTGACTGCGGTGGGGAAGGTTGGAGCCCTGTTCTGCCTGGTCTCCCCATGCCCCCCATGCTCTGGCTGGGGCTGGGCACTGCCCACCCTCACCGCCACCCCCACTCGCCCATCTGCAAACTGGGGCCGCCCCTTCCTGCCCCCATGCTCTTGGGCTGTGAGGGGGAAGGCTGAAGCCGTGCACTGCCCAGGCAGCCTGCCCCGATAGTGGTGGGGCCTTTGGTTCCCATGGGACCCTGAGCAGCAGGGGCAGGGCTGGGGGTTTGCCTCCCCCAGCCCCAGGTACACCTGCCACCCATGGGTGTAGGGAGAAGGAGGGGGAGGAGCAGTTGTTGTCCCCTCCTGGCAGCTGGAATGGAACCCCCCCGCCCCAGTGGGGAGACCCTTCGCCCGGTACCGCATGTCGCTTGTCCCCTTGGGGTCTTCCTGCTTCAAGCACCCCTGAGCAGCCCCATGACTATGGGCTGGTGCCACCTGGCATCCTAGCCCTGGGGAGGGAGAGTGGCTTTTATTCCCACCCCTGCAGCCAGCACTGGGCCCAGACCTGCCCTCTCCCTCAAGCCCAAGGTGTTTCCATCCCCTCCTGGGTGTCGTTGTGCAGTGTGGACAACCACAGGCGGGTTCTTGTACTTACAGATGCTCACAGATGTGTCACCCGACAGGCATGTCCCAGGTCCATCTGCCGTCTTCCTCTTCTTGGCAAGGGGTTCATTGGTATCTTCCCGCCGCTCACCTTGGCAGATGAAAGGGGCCGCCTCATTAGCGCACTTACACCCAAAATGGACACCAGCCCCAGTCTCACTAACAAATCACCTGGGATTCAATCGAGGCGGCAACAGGAGACGCTGAGCTACGTGTGGGTGTCAATCCACAATTGTCATTTGTACGACAATTCTGCCCAGCAGCTGAGACTGCACTAGGTGCTGTACACACGCAAAAACCTGGTCTCAGTTTATTCATGCCTTTATCTCAGAGGGTATGTCTACATTACAGCACTAATTTGAACTAACTTAATTCGAATTAGTTAATTCAAACTAAGCTAATTCGAACTAGTGCATCTAGACCTAAAAACTAATTCGAATTAGCGTTTTGCTAATTCGAACTAGCATGTCCACATTGAGTGGACCCTGAACCGAAGTTAAGGCTGGCCGGAACCAGGACTTAGAGTGTGGAGCTGCTGCCTCAGGCTAGCCGAGGGCTGGCCTTAAAAGGACCCGAGCCCCCACCCCGGACAGACAGTTCTCAGGGTTCCCCACTTGTTTGTCTACCTCGATGAGGGACAGCAAAGCAGTCTTATCTTGGAGTGCCCTGAGTGCCCACACTCGGCACATCACAGCACTCGGCCATCATTCCGGCTGCACTTGCCACAGGCTGCCATCTGGGGGTGTCAATCGGGGGGCTGTCAGGATCCAGGAGGTCCTGCAGGAGAGCTTCCACCCTGAGGAGCCCGCAGAGCCACCCAAGTCCTCCCCATCGGGGGCTCGTGCCCCATTCCTCCCTCACCTCCTTCCACTTACCCCTCCCTAGCCTCCCTTCCTGATGTAAAAAAATAAAGGACACGTGTTCAAAAATAGAAACTCTCTTTATTTAACAAAACTGGGGGTGGGGGGATTAACCTCTGGGGAGACTGGGAAAAGGAGGTGGGAGAGGGGAAGAGAGAGGGTGGGAGAGGGGAGGTGGAAACCTGGAAGGAGGGAGCTGGAAGGAGGAAGCCAAGGGAAGAAGGAGGAGGGGAAGTATAAAACTATGGTACGCCATATCTTCAGTATTGTGTAGAGATGTGGTCTCCTCACCTCAAAAAAGATATTTTGGCCTTGGAAAGGGTTCAGAAAAGGGCAACTACAATGATTAGGGGTTTGGAACAGGTCCCATATGACGAGAGGCTAAAGAGACTGGGACTTTTCAGCTTAGAAAAAAAGAGACTGAGGGGGGATATGATAGAGGTCTATAAAATCATGAGTGGTGTGGAGAGGGTGCATAAAGAAAAGTTCTTCATTAGTTCCCATAATAGAAGGACTAGAGGACACCAAATGAAATGAATGGGTAGCAGGCTTCAAACTAATAAAAGAAAGTTCTTCTTCACAAAGCAAATAGTCAACCTGTGGAACTCCTTGCCACAGGAGGCTGTGAAGGCTAGAACTATAACAGAGTTTAAAGAGAAGTTAGATAAATTCATGAAGGTTGGGTCCATGGAGTGCTATTTGCCAGGGGGTAGGAATGGTGTCCCTGGCCTCTGTTTGTGGAAGGCTGGGGACGGATGGCACGAGACAAATGGCTTGGTCATTGTCTTCGGTCCATCCCCTCCAGGGTACCTGGTGTTGGCTGCTGTCGGCAGACAGGCTACTGGGCTAGATGGACCTTTGGTCTGACCCAATACTTATGTTCTTATGTTCTAAGCTCAGGGCTCAGGGTCGGGGGTCTCACTGGACCAACTTGATTTTCATGCAAACCTGCTCCTGGGTTCGCATGTGGCCTTTGGTGGCCAGGCAGGCAGCTATCCTGCCCTAGACGGCCTCATTCCTGTGCCTAGTGCGGAGGTTGTGGACGTTGGAGGTCTCCCCCCAAACCTCGATGAGGTCCACACTAGACCAGATGGGTGCCCACCTCTTGCAGCCCCGGGCAGGCTCCTGGGAGCCGCCAGCCTGGTCCTGGGAAGAGGGGGAGGGCTGGGTAGCAGTGGGTGGCTGGCTCATGCCGTGCCAGGTGCAGGGTCTGCTGGCTGGGTGCTGGCAGGCTTGCACCTGGCACAGGCACTGTAGCCAGACCGTGCCCCTTTAAGGGCTCCGGGGCCGGGAGGGGGGCAGAAGAGTTTCCCTGGCTTGGCCCAGAGTGGCCACCAGGGCAAGCTGGGAAGAGCTAGCCTCCAACTAGTTTGAATTAAGTGGCAACACAGCCCTTAATTCAAACTACTTAATTCGAACTAGGCATTAGTCCTCATAGAATGAGGTTTACCTAGTTCGAATTAAGCGCTCCGCTAGTTCGTATTAAGTTTGAACTAGCGGTTTGCATGTATAGCGCCTATGAAAGTTAATTCGAACTAACAGCTGTTAGTTCGAATTAACTTTGTAGTGTAGACATACCCAGACAGACTACAGTCACGTAATCATAGACCAGTGGTTCTCAACTCGTTTCAGTCCACGGACCACCAGGCCAATCAAAAAATTTTCGTGGACCACCTCCTTTTTGAGACATGATAAAAAAGAGCAGACAACGAACATTTTGGTTTGAAATTTATTTCTTACTAAAAGATTTTTGGATTCTCTTCTCACTGACAAGCTTTTCAATGTTTGGAGTGGTACTTGATAATGCACAACGAATATCGCTTTCCACTGCAAGCCGATTCCTCTGTTTGGACTTAACATGCAACAAACATGAAAATCCAGTCTCACACATGTAAGTTGATGCAAATGGCAAAAGAAATCTGACTGAGTGTGCTGACAGATTTGGGTAACTCCCGGTCACTCAGGCCCAAAATTTCTCTATGGTAGACTGCTGGTACACGTCTTGAGCCACAAAATCATTTTTCAGATCCAAGAATTCGTCCTGCAGATCCTCTGGAACACTATTAACATCTGTTGTAAATGGATTCCTGATGAAAGATAATCCATCCCTTGTCCTGTCCACCTCTGGAAAGTACCGTTGGAATTCGTCTCATAGCTTCCATAAATGATAGAGAATTGGCGTCCGAATGGCTTCCTTTTCCCCAAGCATGGCATCCACATATGGAAATTGAACCAAATTATTGACTTCGACTCTTACGATCCAGAGTTCCAATTTGTCAAGAAAAGCCTTGATGATGCTTTGGTGAGAGAACAGATTTGCACCTTTCCCTTGCAGCTGAAGATTCAGTTTGTTCAAGATTCCAAAAATATCAATAAGATACGCAAGTTCTAAATTTGACTGTGTCAGCACATTTTGGAATTCCTCTTTCCCTTGAGCCTGAAGAAATAAATCCAACTCCTCTCTCAATTGAAAAACTCTGTTGAGTATGTTCCCTGCTGACAACCTCCATACAGAAGTGTAGAACAGCAACACATCAAAGTCGGAACCCATGTACAGGCAAAATCTTTTGAACAGCCTGGTGTTCAGAGCCGATAATTTGTTGTGATTCACCACTTTCACCAACCCTTTGAAAACGGCGTTCAGTTGATCAGTGTGACAGGGAAGCAGGACCGGAAGGCAGGAGCCCCGCTCCCCACACTAAAGCCGGGCTGTGCCCCCGCGCCACAAAAAGCAGGCGGCTCTGCCGAGCCTGCTCGGCAGCTGCGGGAGGCGCGGGCGCGGCACATCCCGACCCAGGTGCTCCAGGTGGGGGCAAGGGGCGCATGCGCCGACATCCGGGAGAGGGGTGGCTCGGCTGGGCTTGCGAGGGAGCCGCAGGGGGCGCAGGCGTAGTGGGTACTGGCTCGGACAACCCGGGCAGGGACCAGGAGCGCAGGCGCCGGCGTCCTGAAGAGAGGGCGCCGGATTTAAAAGGAGGACAAACCCCAGTGAGAGGGGGAGGAGCGGAGCTGAGCAGGAGACAACGGGAGAGACTGGAGGAGGAACCTGGACCAGAACAGGGGTTGCAGAGAAAGAAGGAAGCAGCCCAGGGCAGGGCAGGATGTAGCCCGTGGACCGGTGAGTTTCGGGACGGACTCCCCCATTGGTCGAACAGGTACCATCCAAACTCTGTTCTTAGGGTCCTGGGCTGAGACCTGGAGAGAGGGCGGGCCCAGGTCTCCCTTCCCCCTCGGCAACCCGGCCCTTCTTGGGTCCTAGCATCAAAAACCCGGATCCTGGCCGCAACCTGGACCATTAATTTATCCGCGAACTGAGGCGGACCATAGCGCACTATAACAATCAGGCAATGTTTTTGATGCCAAAGTTTCCCTGTGAATGAAGCAATGAACTCCGGTTACCATTGGAGCACGCTGTTTCACCAGTGTTCGGAAGCCTGATCTTGAGCCCAGTATGGCAGGTGCACCATCAGTGGTGACACCCACAAGATTTACCCAATCCAGACCGTGTACTTCAAAGAAGTTGTTAACAGTTTCCATCCCATCCTGAGCCTTTGTGGTGGTATCAAGGGTCTTACAAAAAAGAAACTTGTCTTTGAAGTCTCCCTCAACCATGTATCGTGCGAACACCAATAGCTGAGAGCACAATGCGACATCGATCAATTCATCCAATTGTATGGCAAACAATGGAGACTTCTTTATTTCATCCACAACTTGTTCGCTGATGTTCTGTGATATCTCATTTATCCATCTCGATACTGTGTTGTTAGAGACAGATACATCATTCAGCTTCCTTGCTGCTTCCTCGCCAAGAACAAGCCGCACCATCTCTTTTGCCCAGGGGAGCACAAGTTGCTCTGCAATAGTATGAGGCTTCTTGGCCTGTGCAACTTTGTATGCAACAATGTAGGAAGCGCGCACTGCATTGCTTGTCTTATTGTAGAATGTACTTGTTGAGTCAAGGCGCTGCCGTTTCAGAACTGATAACCGCCACTCAAAATAATCTTCATCCTTTTGCAACAAGTTGGGTGACACTTTTCAAGATGGAGTTTCAGCTTAACCGGCTTCATTGAGTCATTCCCCAAGACTTTGAAACAAATAACACATTGTGGCAAATCCACGCCTTCTTTTTCTTGACAAGTGAAGACGAATTTGATGTAGTCCTCCGAATACTTATGCTTGACATTTCTTCCTGTCGTTGCCATTATAAACAAACTACACCACACCTGTAAAACAGCACATGTAGCACAGGATGAATGACACAGCAATCGCTCAGCACGACGGCGGCAGCTACACTGACACTCAGCGCCTCAGACGGAAGTTACTGGCAACACAACGCGATTGTGTCCTAGGTGACACTATGGATGACACGCCACATGCTTGTGAACATGGCGTAAAACAGCCTAACGGAGGCGCCTGCTCACGCCATGTGACTTTGGACAATGTTCCTGTGGACCACCGAAAAAGTCACCATGGACCACCAGTTGAGAACCATGGGTCTAGACCATCCCTGACAGGTGTCTGTCCAACCTGCTCTTAAATATCTCCAGGGATGGAGATTCCACAGCCCCCAGGCAATTTATTCCAGTGTTTCACCACCCTGACAGGTAGGAAGTTTTTCCTAATGTCCCACCTAAACCTCCCTTGCTACAGTTTAATCCCATTGCTTCTTGTCCTGTCCTCAGAGGCCAAGGAGAACAATTTTTCTTCCTCTTCCTTCTGACACCCTTTTAAATACTTGAAAACTGCTATCATGTCCACTCTCAGTCTCTTCTTTTCTAAACTAAACAATTCCGATTCTTTCAGTCTTCCTTCAAAGCTCATATTTTCTAGACGTTTTTGTTGCTCTTCTCTGGACCCTCTCCAATTTCTCCACATTTTTCCTGAAATGTGGTGCCCAAAACTGGACACAATACTCCAACTGAGGCCTAATCAGTGAAGAGCAGAGCTGAAGAATGACTTCTCGTGTCTTGCTCACAACACTCCTTTCAATGCAGCCCAGAACCAGGTTTGCTTTTCTTGCAACAGTGTCACATTGTTCAGTCATATTTAGCTTGTGGTCCACTCTGACCCCTCGACCCCTTTCTGCAGGGCTCCTTCCTAGCCAGTCGCTTCCCGTTGAATAAACCTGGGCATGAAATGGTCGGTCCTTCGCATGCTCCGGCTAGTATAAAATGCTGCTGCGCATCATCTCAGCAACACGGGCTACCGCAAGCCCATCGCCTCGATCCTTTCTCCGTACACGGGCTTCCCATCAAACCGAATCAAGTGCAAGGCCTTGCTCCTTATCTTCGCCACGCTCTGCGGCTGAGATCTTCACTCCTGTGGCACCGTGGAACTCTGCACCCCAGGAGCAAAGCTTGTCTGCGCAGGAGCGTGAGGAGGAGGGCCTGGCCCTCTGAGGGAGGCCCTGCTGGCCTCTCACACCTGCCCAGGAAGGGGCAACAAAGAGGGGCCCTGCAGGCCAGCCTAGGGAGGCCGTGTGGAAGCTGCCAGCGCTCAGGTGAAAGGAGCAGCGGGACACTTCCTGGCTGGGCCCAGAGGGTGAGGTAGGGAGCGGTGCTCCGGCCACAGGAGGTCAAGCGGTGCCACAGACTGGCGCTGGGGAGGGCAGGCCTGACAACTCTGAGGTAGCGGGGGGAGGTTGAGGGGCCAGGTGGGAAGAGGCCCAGGTAATGCAACAGTAACTCATGAAAGGGAGCCCAACCTGGCTGCTATTTATAGGGTCCCTGGATTGGAACTGGATTCCCCACAGCCACTGGCACCATGGCTAAGTCCCAAGAAGGGGCTGGACTTGTTAGGGCTGGGCCTTACCTGGAGTGGGTCCCAGGCAGTGGTGCCTCCTGGCACCGCAGACCGCGCTGCACCCCAGAAGCAGCCGGCAGTAGGTTCCCAGCCAATGGAAGTGTGAAGCGAGTGCTCGGGCAGGGGCAGTGCACGGAGTCCTGTACGCTCACACACACACACACACCCCGTCCAGGAGCTGGGCCTGCTGCCAGCTGCGTCTGGGGCACAGCACAGTCTGTGGTACCAGGACAGGCAAGGAGCTGCCTTAGCTCCCCCGCTGCTCACCTGATCCCCCTGCAGCACCAAGCAATGTAATGGGCGACTGACTCATGCGGGATATGTCTGCAGCAGGCACACCCTTTGTAGGTTTCTGGAAAAAACAATCCACCGTTCCTGGCAAGTCCATTCAGAACTCAAACCAGCCAGGCCTGGGGAGAGGGTGTATTCCCGCAGCTCCACTCAAAACAATCACAGCAGCAAGGACACAGATACCTGTTCACCACAGCGAGGTGAACCCCACGCCTCTCGTCTCAGTTGACTTCATCCAGGGCCTGACCCTGTGAGGGGCTAAGAGAGCCCTGATCTCTGGCCTATGCCAGGAGATGTGCTGCACACTGCAAGGTTACGCCACTCGACTGATAGTGATATTACTGGGGCAAATCTATGGCTCCGACCGCCCGGTGGCCCAGTCACTAGCGGGTGGAAATGGGTGAATGCGGATTGAAGTCAGTGGATTTACAAGAGCTGAAGAACCGACCGTATCGCTCTCACGCTGCATTTTTTACCAGTGAGGGGCCCGATTGGCTCGAAACTTGATTTGGGCCCACGTGCGACATGGTTAATTCTCAGAAACTGGGCGTCACCCCAGCCAGCTCCCTTGGCACGGACAGACCCAAACCCATGGGCCCCCTGGAGGGGAGCGAACCACTGAGCCAGTGCCAGGAGGGGCCAGTGGGGAGCAGCCCAAGATGCCCTGAGGGAACCAAGGGCAGTTACAGAGGGGCCAGCGAAAGGTGGGGAGAGGAGCAGCTTGGAATGGGGCGGGAATTGTTGGAGCTCAGACATTGCCCCCCCAGTCACACAGGGAGCCATGACCAGCCCTGGCTTGGGCAGTTCCTGACAGCCCCAGGAAAGGAACATCAGAGCGGCCAGACAGGGTCAGACCAGAGATCCTTCCAGCTCAGGATCCTGTCTGCCCATAGTGGCCAATGCCAGGTGCCCCAGAGGGAGTGAACAGAACAGGGAACCATCCAGTGATCCCTCCCCTGTTGCCCACTCCCAACCCCTGACAAACAGAGGCCAGGGACACCCTCCCTGCCCAGCCTGGCTAATAACTATTGATGGACCTAAATTTATCTAGCTCTGTTTTGAACCCTGCTAAAGTCCTGGCCTTCACTACATCCTCTGGCCCCACTCCCAAGGGCGCGCAGCATGGCATCAGCTGGGGAGCTCTTCCTGCGCATGCCACAGGGCTCGCAGTCAAAGTACAGTTGTGGGGCACCTCCTCTTACCTGGGCACTCAGGCCAGGCGCTCGCCATGCTCGCTCACCCGCTCCGAAGTTACAAGCGAGTTCCCGCTGGCGCTGGGTCGTCAGGGCTCTTCCAAAGTGGGGTGGAGTCAGAGCCAAAGGCTGGGAATGACGCTGCAAGGTGCAATGATCACAACAGCTGCCTGAGGGGAAGAAGAAAGTCAGGCTGCCCTTTGTGACTAACCTGCTGTGTCCGTATCACCTGCACCCTTAGCTTGTGTCGTTTACACCCTCCACCGCTCCACTGAGGTTTTGGTTTTCTTACGTGGGAGGCTCAGAATGTGTCTACACCAACCTCAGCCGGCAGTGAAACCACCCCACTACAACCCCTCCATGCAGACACCTAAACCTGACATTTGCACGGATGCAGTTGACCTCCTGCTGGGAAGGAGGCTGTTGCATCTTAGCCATTTTTAAACTTCTTGAGTCCTCCACGAAGGGATTCGGGTACAAACCAAATGGGGAGCGCTCCACCCATGGCTAGACGAACAGGGGCTAAAGTGCACCCGTGAAAATCGTGGCTTAGGAGGACTTTCACCATTTACACAAGGGTTCGGCCCGGGGGCAGCTACCTCAACAGCTGAAACCAGGCAAACCCCTAATACAAACAAAGCCTGGCACTTTTAAAAGAGTCTGTAACCAGCTGTAATGCTGTTAATATTTGGTAACAGACCAGGCACCTCACATGCCAGGTACAAGAACCTGACATACTAGTAGAATCCCAGAACACTAGAACTGGAAGGGCCATCGAGAGGTCATCGAGTCCAGTCCCCTGCCCTCATGGCAGGACCAAGCACCGTCTAGACCATCCCTGGCAGGTGTCTGTCCAACCTGCTTTTAAATATGTCCAGGGATGGAGATTCAAAAGTCTCCCTAAGCAATTTATTCCAGTGTTTAACCTCCCTGACAAGTAGGAAGTTTTTCCTAATGTCCAATCTAATTCTCCCTTGCTGCAGTTTAAGCCCATTGCTTCTTGTCTTATTATAGAATCCTAGAACTGAAAGGGACCTTGAGAGTCATCGAGTCCGGTCCCCTGCCCACACAGCAGGACCAAGTACTGTCCAGCCCACCCCTGACAGGTGTCTAGCTAACCTGTCCTCAGAGGTCAAGGAGAACCCAGCAGCCCAGCAACCTCCCGGGTCCAAGAAGTACCTGACGTAGTGGCAGGAGTAAAGGTGGTTTAACTCGTGCCCAGGGAGAACAGAAACAAAAGAAAAGCAGCAACACAGAAGACCGCAGACAGAAAAGGGAAAAAAGCATCAAATATCGGAACTGATAATGTGAAAAATTAATATTCAGAGGGGAGACCATCCGACCCTAATTCAACCAGGAATCCTTGTATTCAACCCAAAGGCCAAACCATCCGACAAAGAGCCCTCACACGTATAACCCTTTGTGTACCCATTAACCATCGAACAACGTCATTGCGAATTCCTGATGGCACCAATGGGAGGCAGGTCTCCCTCAGTTCCAGTGTGAACCCAGAGATTGACAACCTCCCTTCTCCCCAAAGCCTTTCCCCCTCCTGCTTGCAGGCCAGGCAACGCGAGATCCCCTGTAGGGAGCGGGGGACAGTCACAGAGTGAACAGGAACAAACAGATTTGATCAGCGCTAAGGTCCATCTACGCAGTCTCCCAAGGGCTGCTCGTGAAGGCCCAGCTGGGGAAGGCAAGCCCAGCCCTGCCCCTTCCACCTGAGGCCCCACCCCTGGAGCCAGACCCTGCCCACCCCCAGCCCGATCTTTCCTGGCCACGTGGAAGGCTGGGGTCAGGCTGTGCCTTTCCTTGCCTACATACCAGCTGCTCCTCCAGTCTCTTGGCTTAGGCAGTGGCCAATGCCAGCTGCCTCAGAGGAAAGTACAAACCTCCACAGAGGGTAGATGTGGGCTATTCTGTCCCCACACCCACGCACATGTGACCCTGCTCGGCACAAGCCAGTGTTGTAAGACCCAACACAGGTGTCGCTGCCCTTCCCCAAATCCCTCTTTAGCACAAGCCATAAGAACTGGCTGGTTTTAAATTCCACATAAAAATTAACATCAGCGCGGCCAGATGGGGTCAGACCAAAGGTCCATCCAGCCCAGGGTCCTGTCTGCCCACAGCAGCCAATGCCAGCGGCCCCAGAGGGAACAAACGCATCTTGCTAAGAATTGTTCTCAACGACTTCTTGTGGCAATGAATTCCTCAGTCAAATTTGTACTGCAGGCAACATTATTTTATGTCACCAGAGTTTTTAAAATTGCTGCCTTGCCGATTCCTTGATTGTGCCCTTGTTCTTGTGTTATGAGACAGGGTGACCAGGCATCTTTGCTGTTACTTCATGGACAAGACATTATTTGATAGACTTGTAACATGCCTGCTCTTAGTCATGTCTGTGAAGGCCAAAGTGACACCATTCATGATTCACTGCTCTGTGGAAGCAAGACCTGACATAATCCACTTAACACACTATGGGCAAGATAGTTACCCGAAAAATGGAAGCTGGAAAACTTCCTGGAAAACCAAAAACTCGCAGATCATTAGTTTTCTGGCATGATGTATGCATAGTAAACCCAGATAGGACTTTATATAAGTATGCTGGAAATGTGTCATAAAAATGCATCTGAACCAGCATAACAGGGAGAACTGAGAACGTGGGTTTCTGCAGACAAAGAGGCCAACCCCTCAAACTACATGTGGGCTATTTGTTTGCATCCAGAGCGACAGGAAGAGCTCCTTTGAACTGTGGAAATCACCAGTGTGGGAGAAAACAGCATGGTGCCTACATCAGACAGCAGGGAGTCTCCACCCAGCGGGGAAAGGGAATGCTCTCTGGGTTCGCTGTTCAAACAACCCCTCTGGAAGGTTTCCTGGACCATATGAAGAAAGGGGAGAGTGTCCCATAGGTATCCCTTACTGGGCAGGTGTCAGAGGCTGCGGCTCTAGCACACGTAGGAAAAGAAAGTTGAAATCTCAGAACAGAATATATGGGAGAAACCTGCTTAGGCAAAGGTAGTAACGTGAGTTAGGTTTAGTATTAGAGGCATATTTCTACTTTGGTCTGTTTGTAACCGTTTCTATCTTCGTCCCTTACCTGACCTCACTTCAAACCTCGTTCCTTTCAAGTGAAGCAACTGGTTTTACTTTTTAGCTAAACCAGCCCCCTGCCTGGACTGAAGTGTTACTCCCAGGGAAATAACAAGGGGCTGTTTCTGTCTTTTTAAAAGAGCAGCGGACTTAATTCTCATGAATACTCCAGAAAAGGCCCTGGCACTGAAAGGAGGCAGTTTGGGACTGGGGAAATTTGGGACTGGGGAGGTCTTGGGCTGTGTCTACATTGGCAAGATTTTGCGCAAAAGCAGTCGCTTTTGCGCAAAATCTTGCCGCCTGTCTACACTGGCCGCGAGTATTTGCGCAAGAACACTGATGTTGTAATGTACAAAATCAGTGCTGCTTGCGCAAATACTCTGATTCTCCTGCTCAGGGATAAGTCCTCTTGCGCAAGTACTCTTGAGCAAGAGGCCAGTGTAGACAGAAACGTTAATTTCTTGCGCAAGAAAGCCCGATGGCTAAAATGGCCATCGGAGCTTTCTTGCGCAAGAGAGCATCTACACTGGCACGGATGCTTTTGCGCAAAAGCAAATCTTTTGCGCAAAGGCACATGCAAGTGTAGACGCTCTCTTGCGCAAATACTTTTAACGGAAAAACTTTTCCATTAAAAGTATTTGCGCAAAATCATGCCAGTCTAGACGCAGCCTTGATGTGACTGTGCAAGCAGTAACTGGGTGCTGAAAGCCAGCGTTGTATGCGGGGCCGTTGGTATAGGAGCTAGGAGTCACAGCACAGTCACACAGTATTCATGGCCCCCAGCACTGCGGGGCAGACAATGACACACTCCGTTATGAGTCACAGTTGGATCCCAGAATGTCATAGCGCACGATCCAAACCGTGACAACCTCTCCTTGTATGAGAGATTGTCCAGGCCCCTCATCATTCTCAGCAATCCTCTCCAAATTCTGGCTACTGCTGCCAGCTCCTTTGCAAGGGGTGATCCATTTTGCCTCCTTCTACATTTCTCTGGGAACTTTGTGTTGGGCCCAAAACACTGCTGTGCTTTCTGCCCCATTGGAAGATTTAAAGACCAGAAGGGACACCAGCCCATGGAAACGGACTTCATGGAGGGCATAGGTTACTGACACCCTCTGATGCCCACACACTTAACTCGGCCAGGGGCTAGGTTTGCCCACACACAGCACACTGCAGGGTCAGGCTCTTAACAACGTTTTCATCATTAGAATTGGAAATCAAATTCTCTGGCCCAAACACTCGCAGTTATTGGACTCCTGAGTCTCTTCCAGCTCTGTGCTTTTATGATTCCACCCTGGGATTCTAGCTGAGCTATTGCATCTACAAAGGGGTTAGAACCCCAGGGTGGGCAGAGACCTCAGGAGTCACCGAGTCCAGCCCCCTGCCCAAAGCAGGACCAACCCCAGCTGCGGGGGGAGGTGTATGAGGATAGGTAGATAGATAGATAGATAGATAGAGTAATCATATGAATTTATACAACCTTCTAACTCTGTTGCCACTGGCTGGCTGCTGCCTCCTCCTTTGTTTCCCAGAACAGCAGAAATGAAACTTAAGGCTCTGTCAGATGCTTTATCAATAAAATTTTCACTTCCTGGAGCACAGCCAGCCCCCAGGTGTACCTACATCATGAGTCAGATACCAAACATCACGAGATTGGCTTATAAGAATATGATTAAAGATGAGAGTCATTCTACATTTGGGGGTCTTACGTATCTGTGCTCTCTGCGCCTGAGGACACACTTGGCTCGTGTTTCCAGCCTGGTCTTTGCAAACCGGAGGTTGTGAAACGCGTTTCAAAGAAAGCCAAGGGAGCATCTCCACTGCAGAGCCCCTGCTGGCAGAGCTGTCCCAGCCTGCTTAGTTGCATCCCACATGCACAGAAGTTTTTCTATGGGCATAACAGCATCACCTCCCCACACAAAGCCATCTCAGACGTGAGGACTTTAGAGCCAGAAGGGACCACGAGGACGACCTAGTCTGACCTCCTGCTTGACAAACGTGGTAGTCGACGTGCCCTAGAAGTTGTAGGCATGTTCTGGCTGCTGTTTGCGGACCATGTCTTAGCAGGGTTGCCAGATGGTTTAACAAAAAATACCGAACAGCCCCCACCCCCCCAAAAAACACACCGGGAAAAAATTCTGTCAAGGAAAAAAAAAAGGGGGGAGACCAAAGTTGTTAAGCAAAAAAAAAAAAAAAATTAAAAAAGGGGGTGGGGAGAGCCAAAGTTGTTATGAAAAAGTTGCACCACTCCTTCCAGTTTGGGACCACACACTAACCCCCTATGCACCCACCCCTCCCCCTGAGCCAGGCCTTCCAGTCCCCCCATCCCAGTGCACTCACCCCTGCCTCAGAGCCAAGCCCCCTAGCATCCCCCCATCCCAGTGCACTCACCCCTGCCTCAGAGCCAGGCCCCCTAGCATCCCCCCATCCCAGTACACTCACCCCTGCCTCAGAGGCAGGCTCCACTAGTTCCCCCCCATCCCAATGCACTCACTCCTGCCTCAGAGCCAAGCCCCCTAGCATCCCCCCCATCCCAGTGCACTCCCTCCTCCCCCTGAGCCAGGCACCTCCAGCATTGGGAGCCCCTGCCCCAATCAAATCTCCCTTCCCCCCCGCAGAGCCAGGCACCAGAGAAACGGGGCACCTGGGTAAGTGAATCTGACTCGTAAAGTGGCTGCTCCTTCCGCCTTGCCCCTCGGTTTGCAGTGTGTAGAGGGGGGCATCACATGGCCAGCTCCCGAGTCTCTGCTCGTCACGTGGGCCAGAGCAGCGCATGCTCTGCTCCCACCCCAGCCCAGCACCCCCCAGCATGGCACCTGGTACGTGCCCCCTCCTGCCCCCCCTCGCTAGACTCTGCCACACTCCTCACTCCCCCACCCCGCCAGACGCAGCAGGGAAAATTGTCCCTGCCGGGCTTCCATCCCAGAGACACAGGAAATACTGGACATGGCACGTCTCTCATATTGCCTGGGTTTTTTACCGGATGGAGCCCACAAATACTGGACTGTCGGGGTGAAAACCAGACACCTGGCAACCCTCTGTCTTAGTTAGAGGCAGAGCGAGGGGAGGGGGAGCAGTTGCCCACTGGTGGCACACGCGGGGGGGGGTGCCGGGCTAGGGCAGGACTGGAGCACACAGGTCCACGTAGCACATCGCAGCAAGCCAGGAGCACCTGGGGGGCCATATGCTGCCTCCCTGTACACACTGCGAGTAAGTTGAGGCAGCCAGGCCGGGCGGCAGGAGCAGCCACTTTAAAGGCAGGATTTACCTTACCCATCCCATATCTCTGGTGCCTTGCTCTGCGGGAGGGGGAGTTGGTTGGGCAGGTGGGGGTGCCTGGCTCTGGGGGAGGGGTGGGTGCATTGGGATGTTTCCTTTCTCCTTTGGCGAGTTGGGCAGGCAGCAGTTTTGGTAAAAATAGATCAGACATGCACACAGTGCCCGCTCTACCTCAGCTGGTGCTGGATAATCAGGGCCTCAGTTCTAAAGGAGTTGGCATTACTGAAGTGATCGATCCCCCCCACGTTTTGTTGTGGATTTCATGGCAGACAGAAACACAATTTCCAAAGAAATTTGCCAAAGAAAATGCTGGTGTGGCAGACAGACAGACAGGCTTGCAGTGTATCCTCAGCCTTAGGCTATTTATTGCTTCAAGTGCCTTCAAGAAAGTGAGGGTGATTCTCCTGCTGTGTGTTAGTTTTATTTAAAAGTTTTTCTGAATGTTATTTTAACAGGTAAGTTAATTTCTTAGGGTATGTCTACACTTGCACCCTCTTTCGATAGAGGGATGCAAATGCAGACATTCGAAATTGTAAAGGAAGCCAGGATTTAAATATTCCTTATTCCTTATAAAATGAAGTTTAACAGGTATTTTGGAAGAAGGGTTTTCTTTCGAAATAACCACATCTACACAGTGTTTTTATTTCGAAATAGCACTATTTCAAAATAGTGCTATAACGTGACTATGCAAATGAAGCATGGGATATTTAAATCCTGGCTTCATTTACAATTTTGAATGTCTGCATTTGCATCCCTCTGTCAAAAGAGGGTGCAAGTATAGACATACCCTTACATTCAATAACATGGCAAAGGCGGGGAGAGGCAGTTGTCCCTGGGTGCCACAGTAGGGGAGCACTAATTTAGTCCCCCTCCACTTCCCCTGTCATCCCTTGGCTCGCCTGCTCCTCCTCCACCCACCGCAACTGGCTGGAGCCTCCTCCCCTCCTCTCCGCCCTCAGCCCGACCCTCCTCCATCTTCGACAGTGGGATAGTGCATGCGGGGGCCCCTCCCAAACTGGAGGGGGCAGGGGAAGACACGGTACAAGCCCCCCCTCCTCCCAGGGTCGGGCTCAGCCATGCACCAAGTTCGGGGTCCCACCACATGGCGGCGGGTGTGTGTGCAAATTTTGCTTTTTCCCCCGGGCGCATAACACCCTCACTACGCCTCTGGTCTTAGTGCTGTGATCAGGTTCGTTAAGGCAAGGAACCGGTGTTGGGGAGCCGGGCTGTCACTGTGACGTGGTCAAGGTGTGCCCTGATAACGCCCAGTTGTTGGGATCAGGGTGGGATTCTCTTGGTGTATTTGGGCCTAAGAAAGGCTGAAGGGAAGTGCCTTGTATAGATAGTCTGGGCCGCCCCTGTGCCCTGCACAGGCCAGCACTGACATCCCTTCTCTCCTGCTGCCCAGCTGTGCGGTCTCCCTGCTCCTCATGAGACCCCTGGTCCACACTTGTACTCGCGCTCACAATGCTCACCACCACCTGGTGCATGGAGACTGGGCACTGCCACAGGCCTGACTGGTGCATGGGGCTGGCCTGTTAGGTGGGAGAAATGATAAAGTTGCAGAGGGGTCCTCTCACAATACTAGACCCTCTGTTCAAGTCCTGGGACAGCCAGAGTCTATCATCTGGTGGCGTGTTTCAATTAATCAAAGGACCCAGGTGAGGTGAACCAAACAATAACTGATTTATTAAGGGTAAATTTACAAAATAGGGCATTTGGGGGGGGATGATAGTAATTAAAAAAACAAACAATAAAAGGCACAGTTATCAATTTCCCAAAACCCACAAGGAAAAGCAAAATTTTGGCTGAGTCCAATTGGCATGGTCAGTATAATAACCAAAGTTTATAGCAGCCTTCCTGATAGTTCCCAGACGGTCGCTCAGGACCTCAAATCTCGCAGCTCCCTGAGAGTGTTGTGAGAGGAGCACTGAGGAGAGCCCTCGGAGTCCTCTTCCATGCCCACGGTAAGGAGTGGTCAGGGTGGCTGGCGCTGGTCTTCAGTGGAGTCTCCCGTATGGCTGCGGCCGCTGTCTTGTTCTGGAGCCCGAAGATCTGTAAGGAAAACCCCGCGCACCCTGCCTCTGGGATGGGCAGCCCTGAACTGTCCGGCTATTGGCCTTGTATGCTCTCTATGGTGGGAGACCCTTGTGCAGAAGACCCCGCAGCATCCCCCCCTGCGAGGGAGACCCTGTGTGATGTACTTCTGAGGTAAATCCACTTTAAACTGGAACGTGTTTACCTGTTTTCTGCCAAAGGCGGGAAAATCATGGTCTGACAGACCCAGGGCGTGTGGCTCGCCTTTCGTTTTGTTTTACAATCCCTCCATTTTGATTTCAACAGGGATACCCTAGAATATCAAACATTGCAAACCAAAGATTTAACTACTCAGGATTTTACCCTTAACAGGCTGCAGGCGCTCGTGCTGAGCCTGCGGCTGGGGAGGGTGTTGGCCGGGGGCTGTGGCTGGTCACTGGAGCCCTCATGCAGCATCAGACGCCATGACATTTGGGGAAAGTTGGTGCCCCAAATTGCGTGGTGCCCCATGCAGCTGCATGTTTTGCATATGGGCAGGGATGGTCCTGTTGGTAGCGCAGGATGCTCAGACGGAATTGCAGGAATCTCCTGTGTGTTGGGTGGATATTGGCATAAAGTAAAGGGCTGAGAGCCAATGGCCTTTCTCCCAGGCTGAAGGGACGGGTACTAAGCTGGTGCCATTTGCATAGGTGCAGAATTAGCCGCCAGCCCCATTTACTTTGGGGGGAGAAAGTCTTGGGAGTAGAACCCCCAACCTCCGTGGGGAATTGCCCATGGTTCTGCAGCCCCTCGCTGCAGGTGAGGCTGGAACAGCTGCTTGTGAGAGGTGTCCCTGAAGAGGGAAGGGGCAGGGGGAGGGGGAAGGGGAGGTGGAATGAAAAGACAGGGCATTGACCTTAATGTCGCTGAGGTGGAGTGTAGGGAGTGGGTTGCTGTAGAATCTGCCCTGTTTCTTTGTGTTCGCAGGACTCTAGAGACCGAGTGTCTTCAAGGTCGCCCAGGAGTCCTTCAGGATATGTAAGGAGACATCTGTGTTTTCTGCAAACAGGGTTTGCCCCTCAAAAGGGAAGTCCTCTGCGTCACCTGGGCCTCTCTGGGCAAGCCAGAAAGCGGGCGCCAAGACATGGATGTGTCAGTAGAGAAAGCCGCAGTGTGAGCAGAGTCCCAAGAAGCCTGCAGAGCAGTTCCAGCCATGAGGAACCCTTATGACATATCAGCCTCATAGTGCTCTTTTTTGGTCAGTTGTGATGTGCCCAATAAAAGAGGACATCTGAGAAAAAAGTGTTGTGTGTGTACTTAGCCAATTACACAGAGTAGTTTGCCATGCAGAAGAACATAAGAGCATACGAACGGCCATAGTGGGTCAGACCAAAGGTCCATCTAACCTAGTGACCCAATGCCAGATGCCCCTGGGGGAATGAACAGAACAGGGAATCAACAAGTGATCCCTCCCCTGTCACTCATTCCCAGCTTCTGGCAAACTGAGGCTGGGAACACCATTCCTACCCAGCCTGGCTAAGAATTATTAATGGACCTAACCTCCATGAATTTATCTAGTTCTTTTTTTGATCCCTGTTAAAGTCCTGGTCTTCACAACATCCTCTGGCAAGGAGTTCCACAGGTCCATTGTGCACTGTGTAAAGAAAAACATCCTTTTGTTTGTTTTAAGCCTGCTAGGGTGTGTCTACACTGCACAGGAGGTGGAAATAAGATACACAATATGAGCTACGCAAATCTTGTATCTTATTTCGATCTTATTTCAAAATTGCTTATTTTGTAATTTAGCGCTGTCTACACTGTGCCAAATTTCTAAATAACCCGCTCTTCCGAGACGTCCCTTATTCTTCATGGAATGACATTTACAGGGATGTCAGAATAGCGTGCCCGTTATATTTTGAATTAATGGGCTTGCTGTGAAGATGCGGGATAGCTACTTTTGGGATACCTTGGTATCCCAGAATAACACTGCAGTGTAGATGTAGCTCTACCTATTAATTTGATTTGGTGACCCCTAGATCTTATGTTATGGGAACAAGTAAATAACTTTTCCTTATTTCCTTTCTCCAAACCAGTCATAATTTTATAGACCTCTCTTCTATCCCCTCTTAGGCTATGTCTACACACCAAAGTTATTTTGGGATACCAGAGGTGTCCCGAAATAGCTACCCCACATATTCTGAACATGTCTGCTGTTTTGAAATATAGCGGGCATGCTATTTCGCCATCCCTACAAACCTCATTCTACAAGGAGTAAGGAATGACTCGAAATAGCACTTTATTTCGAAATTTGGCACTGTGTAGAAGCGCCAAATAACGAAATAAGCTATTTTGATATGGACTCGAAATAACATACACAATTTGCGAAGCACAAATGTGTATCTTATTTCGCATTTCGGTGCTGTGTAGATGCACCCTTAGTCTCCTCTTTTCTAAGCTGAAAAGTCCAAGTCGTTTTAATCTCTCTTCATATGGGACCAGTTCCAAACCCCTCATCATTTTTCTGAACCTTTTCCAATGCCAAGATCTCTTTTTTGAGATGAGGCGACCACATCTGTATGTAGTATTCAAGATGTAGGCGTCCCATGGTTTTATATAGAGGCAATAAGATATTTTGTCTTATTTTCTATCCCTTTTTTAATGACTCCTAACATTCTATTTGTTTTTTGACTGCCGCTGCACACTGAGTGGATGTTTTCAGAGAACTACCCACAACAATTCCAAGAGCTCGCTCTTGAGTAGTTGTAGCCAAATTAGTTCCCATCATATTGTATGTCTAGTTGGAATTATGATTTTGCAATGTGCATTACTTTACATTTATCAGCATTAAAATTCATTTGCCATTTTGTTGCCCAGTCCTCTTAGTTTTGTGAGATCCTTTGAAGCTCTTCACAGTCTGCTTTGGGCTTAATTATCTTGAGCAATTTGGTATCATCTGCTAATTTTGCCACCTCACTGTTTACCCATTTCTCCAGATCATTTATAAATATGTTGAACAAGACTTGTCCCAATATGCACCACTGTAGGACACCACTAGTTACACCTCTCCATTCTGAAAACTGACCATTTATTCCTACCCTTTGTTTCCTGTCTTTTAACCAGTTATCAGTCCAAGAGAGGACCTTCCCTTTTATCCCATGAAAACTTACTTTACTTAAGAGCCTTTGGTGAGGGACCTTGTCAAAGGTTTTCTGGAAATCTGAGTATACTCTATCCACTGGATCCCCCTTGTCCACATATTTGTTGAACCCCTCAAAGAACTCTAGCAGATCAGGTACAGAAGCTGATTTAAAGGACAGGTTACAAACCAGAGTTAACAATTCCGGAATTTCAAATTTTAGTTCTTTCAGAACTCTTGGTTGAATGCCATCTGGTCCCAGTGACTTGTTACTGTTAAGTTTATCAATTTGTTCCAAAACCTACTTTAATGACACCTATTCTGGGTCAATTCCTCAGATTTGTCACTTAAAAAGAATGGCTCAGGTTTGGGAATCTCCCCAATATCCTCAGCTTGAAGACAGATGCAAAGAATGTGTTTAGTGTCTCTGCAATGACCTTATCGTCCTTGAGTGCTCCTTTGGCATTCGATCATCAAGTAACCCCACAGAGGCTATGTCTACACTGGCAGCTTCTTGCGCAAGAACAGCTGTTCTTGCACAAAAACTTGCCTGCTGTCTATACTGCATGAGCGTTCTTGTGCAAGTATATTTACAGTATAGTGCTGTAAAACAGGGCTTCTTCCAGAAGAGTTATTCCTCTCCCCATGAGGAATAAGCCCTCTTGCGCAAGACCTCTTCCACAAGAGGGCAGTGTACACAGGCAACATGAATTTCTTGCGCAAGAAGCCCCTATGGTTAAAATGGCCATCAGAGCTTTCTTGAGCAAGAGAGCGTCCACACTGCCATGGATGCTCTTGCGCAAAAGCACATCTTTTGCGCAAAAGCACATGTCAGTGTGGACGCGCTCTTGTGGAAGATTTTTTGCACAAGAACTCTTCCGCAAAAGAGTTCTTGCGCAAGAAGCCGCCAATGTAGACATACCCAGATTGTTTAGCAGGCTTCCTGCTTCTGATGTACTTAAAAAAAAATTGCTATTACATTTTGCATCTTTGATGAGCTGTTCTTCAAATTCATTTTTGGATTTTCTTATATTTTTACACTTAATTTGACAATGTTTATGCGCCTTTCTTTTTCCTCAGTAGGATTTAACTTCCACTTTTTAAACAATGGGTTTTTCGATCTCTCATGACTTGGTTGCTAAGCCACAGTGGCAGTGTTTTGGTTCTCTCTCAGTGTTGTTTAATTCAGGGTGCACATTGAACTTGCACCTCCATGGTGGTGTCTTTGAAAAGTTTCCAAGCAGCTTGCGAAAGTGGAGGGTCCCCGGCAAATAGGCTTTCTTGCCAGACAGGTCTGGGCGTTTCCAGTCTTTATCTTGAGGGGTGGTTTTGGTTTGATGTTGCTTCCTGCTTTGATTAGCTGCCTCTGCCACCAGTAGGATGGGTAAAAAAACCTCCGCTCCGTCAGCCGGCGGATACTACTGCCTGTTGGATTACTCACAGGAGGGCGGGGCCCTGGCTAGCGTCTGCCATGCAGGTTTGTGGCTGGCAGCATTAGTGCCCGGAGCGAGCTTTGCTGACGAAGACACTTGTGATGTCACAACTAGCTTGTGCTGAGTCTGTGATGACCCCGCCAGTGGGACGTGCAATGACTCAGCTACTCTTCCTACCCAACCCTGGGGTTTAGTCTCCTCTCACTGGGGGGAAGGCGGCATGACTCTGTTTCCCAGAAAGGGATGAGCAGATGGGAGAGAGTCGCCCTCCGGCCTCTCTGCTACTTGTCAGCTCCCCTTCCAGCAGTTCTGGGGAAGCCAGAGCAGAGGGCAGAGGGACCCCGCCCCAGCCCGCTCCACTCAGCCGGCTCCAGACCCGTCGCTCCGCGTTCCACGGCAGGTGAGTGTGGGGGCCAGTTCCAGCCCTTCCTCCGAGCCCCCTCCCCTGAGTGACGGAGTCCAAGGGATTTGGGGGCCGGGCCAGGCTGCAGGGTCCCCCTCTCCCCACTCACTCAGGAGCAGCAGAGGGAAGAGTAGTGACCTGGCCCCAGCCCGCCCCGCTGTCCCGGCTCTCAGCCCCGTTGCTCTGAGGACAGGGCCTGGGGGAGGAGTGGAACCATCCCCCACACTTACCTGCAGTGGGACGCGGGGCCACGCAGTGGGGAGCTGGGGGGCAGAGCAGCCTGGGGCCTGGCTCCTCTGCTTCCCCCTGCCACCACTGGCCTGTGGAGGGAGCCCTGCTAGTCTCTGGGCCGCGTCCCTGGCAAAGGGGCTGGTGCCCCAGGGACTGGCCATTCCAAGGGGCCTAGAGCTCCCAGCTTGTCGCTGCTACTGCCGCAGGGGCGGTGGCCGGAGCCCCGGGCCCCTTGGAACTGCCGCGGGAGCACCGGAGCACCGCTCTGCATGGCCCTGAGGGCTTGAGGGGGTGGGGGGCAGAACCGCTGTCCAGGCAGCATTGGGGGCCGACTGCCCTCCTCCCCCCCCCTTGGCCCGGGGCCCACAGTGGCTGTGGGCCCTGCTGGAGATGGCTGCTGTGTGTGTGTGGCAGACAGGGCCCTGCTACCAAACGTCTCCGGCTAGAGGCGCAGCCACCACAACACATGGCGTGGAGCACCCCCGGGACACGCGCTGCCAAGCCAGCACATTAAGAGTCTGTTTGTGGCAGGGGGCTGCTGTGAAAATCCACCAGGGGCTCCAGAGCCCAGGCGAGCTGGCTCTGAGTTCAGAGAGGCCCCCGGCTGGTCACAGTGCATGACTCGGTTTCCCTTTTGCATGGAGGCATCGTACAGAATTCCAGCAAGCCACTATAGGGCATGTGGGGACCGTCAGGCATGTGTGGCCTTGCTACGGCCCTCTGCTGGCTGGGAACAGACCTGCTCCGCTGTGCCGTGGCAACTCTGCTAAGGACAGCGCGGACACTGGGCACCCAGCTGCCTCTTTGCAACGTCAGTGCCACGTGTCTCAGGCCACACTGCATGTCACTGGCAGAGCTGAGGCCAGTCACGTAGCTCCCAATACCAGTCTCTAAGCACTAGGCCATGCGTTGTTTCTCAAGCCTTCCACAAACCTGCTGTCTCCAGACACTAGACACCAGGAATCTGATATTCCTGGCACCCACCGGGAGCAGGGAGGAGAGTACGTGGCAGCTGTCAGACCTCGGCAGGAGCAGGCGTGTGGCAAGGTGCACTCACCCCATGCTGGTCTGGGAAGGGTTAACCCTACATCAGGGTGACGCAACTTTGGAAGCCCCGGGGGCCACAATGATACTCACAGCCCATGCCGAGGGCCACAACCTAAGTGTGGTTGCATATATATATGCGAACAGCTTCTTTCACACTGACTGGCATGAATACAAAGATGAAGGCAAGACCACACAACACGCAGGCCCCATTTAAGTCAGTTCTGCTGATATTAATAAAATGCAATAGTGACCCGATTTCCACCCACATGACAGCACTTGTAATGAGCAATGACAGTCCAGGAATTGAACTACTAAAACGCATCTCAACAGCAGACCATGATATTGACTCCTTTTTTGTTTTGGTTTCACAACAGTCCAGGAATTGAACTGCTAAAATTACTAAATCGACCTACTAAAACACGTATCACCACACACTCATCCAACGAGCGTTTCCTCTTCGTTGCCATTTTTAATTCTTCTTATTAAAAAGAAAATTGTATCCCTGTGTGTTGGGTGTTTAGCGTGAAGCTTGGGTGGTGCGTTTTTGGTGGGACTTTACTCAGAAAAAGTTTCAAAGCCAGAGCGCTCCAGCCTGCGGTGGGTGGGGAGAGGGGCGAGTCAGGCCAGACACGAGAGGCCCCGTCCTGGATTCCCAGCAGGGCTGACGTCCCCATGCGGGAGTCCATCACTCCGTGCGGGACGGAGGCAGGGCTGCCCGGCCACGCCGCTGGACCCAAATGTGGCCAGGGAGAGCCAGTAAGCACTTCTCAGGCTCTGCCCACAAGGCTGAACAGCCAGCACTTCCCACAATGCCCCGGTGCTCCCGGCACCTCCTCCCTGGGGCTAGAAACGCCGACACCCTGCACCCGTCTGTTCCCGCCAGTCCGTCTGCTTGCGTCTTTCCGTGCTCACCCTGCCTGGGACAGGCCTCGCCCACGTGGGGCGTGTTCCCAGTGGAGGTCACGTTTGCAGGATCCCGCCCGTGGGCCACATGTTGAGCCGTGCTGTCATGGTCATGAGGGATGGCCAGCAGCCTGGGAACTAAAGGGTTAACTGTACCTAGCCAGGTAGCAGTAAGCCAATAGGAATGCAGATAGAGATGTCAAACTGGGAGAAAGGAATTGTTGGGTTTTCCCTCCTTTGTCCCTGGGCAGTTGACTCACCAGATACTGAGGGGGACAGACAACATGTCCCTCTCCAGGGGTATGTCTACACTAGCTCATTAACTCGAGGTAGGTAGGCAAATCAGGCAACCGGAGTTGCAAATGAAGCCCAGGATTTAAATATCCCGGGCTTTATTTGCATGTTCCCGTCCGGCCGCCATTTTTAAATCCCCCTTAGTTAGAACGAACTGCCCGCGGCTACACACGGCAGTTTAAAGTTAATCCGAACTAAGTCCTTAGTTCGGATTAACTGTTACACCTCATTCTACGAGGAGTAACAGTTAATCCGAACTAAGGACTTAGTTCGGATTAACTTTAAACTGCCGCGTGTAGCCGCGGGCAGTTCGTTCTAACTAAGGGGGATTTAAAAATGGCAGCCGGACGGGAACATGCAAATAAAGCCCGGGATATTTAAATCCTGGGCTTCATTTGCAACTCTGGTTGCCTGATTTGCCTACCTAGCTCCAATTAACGAGCTAGTGTAGACATACCCCAAGAAAAGACTCTTCACTCTCTGTAAGTAGGGCAAAGTCTAGATAAATCTGTTAGGTTTTATTGTTTTATGGTTTGGGAATGGAAATCTGATGTCTGTGCTGTTAGAAATGGGCTTTCCCCTCTTTTGTAACTAGGTTTTGGCCCATGGTGGAATTCCCCATGAGTGTATTAATTGGTGGCTCTTACCATCTAGCCAATCCAACTATGCTTGTAACTGTGGTTTTATTTTTCATAATAAAAGTTCTTTCTTTTTATTAACCTAGTATTGGTTAATTTTTGTGTGTCCTAGTTTTACTTTAGGGCTGAGATTTCCCAAGTGATCTCTTCCCTGGTTTTCTTACCATTACTTGGGTGGTGGCAGCGGATTTTTATCCCCAAAATCTAGGTTTTTAAGATTTTGGGGGGAAGCTTTATACCAAAGCCTGGAAAGAGAAGGTTTTGGGGTTGCTTTTGCGGGCCCCCACTTCTGCATTCATCGTGCCAGAGTGGGGAATCAGCCTTGACATGTGCGTAAACCCATACCCAGTGATTCTCAAACTTTTTGCCCCATGGACCACCTGGCTCAATATAAACCTTTCCGCAGACCACCAGTTGCTAATGGAAACTCACCGTTAATTACATAATTACACCTGAGCCATTTTGCTAGTGCTGCAGTGAGGGAGAAGCATTTACTTTAAATTATTAAACAGATTAAGCTTTTTGACTCTCCCATGTTAGTTTATCAAACTTCAAATAAAATAAAATATTAATTTATGTCCTACATGAAAGGTTTCAAAGCTTTTTTTATTTATGGCAGGTATGGAGATCCTCTCTCGTGTCAGGGGCCATTGACCCGCAGAAAAATCAATGGGGACCACACAAGTGAGAAGCAAAAGAACTCCTTCAAAAACCCCAACCCTTACTGATGTAGCCCCCAACTGAGACACCTCAGTGTTCTGGCGCTCCAGCCCCAGGGGAAAGGAAGGGACAGGGAGGACTAAGATTCAGGGCTACCCATAGACCAGATTTACTTTTCTGGGATCCTGGAGTTAGTGGATTTTATGGACACCCCCCTGTTAAGCTCTGGGGTGGGGTCAAAATGAGGGGTGTTGCATAAATTGCTAGTTTCGTCCCCTGGAGGCTAGTCCAATTTGCCCCAAGAAGAGAGTCACACTTTCAGGCTGGGTCCAACACCATTTTATTGTTTGCAAACAAGTTCGACAAAGGAGCTCTGTTGCTCAAAGCAGAGTCGACCTTGAACGACGGCTGGGCTGAAACTTTTATGGATTCCACATTCCTTCTGGTCAGCGTATCGCAATGTGATTGGTTACTGTTACTGCAAGTTTGCTTAGTTCCCTAGCAGAAAATTTAGCAGCTTCTAAGACATGCGCAGTTATCTAAATGATACGTGCTGTTTTGAGCTTAAGCAATGGAGAAGAAGCACACTTAGTTTTTACTACAATTCCCTCCTCAAGATGCTTTCTTCGAATTATACTTAATCTGTCTCAGCCATTGCTAGTCTCTGGTAGTGTACAAACATTTCACGTTTTACAACTGACCGCACAGTTCGCTGTACAAGAGTTATAATACATGGTACTAGGCAAGGCAATAAGCATAACGTCATCATAGCAAGACAAAACACTAGGAAGGCCCCTTTGAGCCCTTTCAAATTTAGCAGCCAGGAAGTGAGATATGCACATAAGCCAATGGTCTTACGACAGTTACACAATATCTCCGCCCATTGCCAATTAAACATGTTATCACTAATGCAGGTAGTTATTCCTAACAAGCTAACTGTGCCAACATAAACAGGATGGCAGCCCCCAGAATGAATATGTTGCTGTAAGCTTGTTAGCCGAACTTGTGATGTCTAGGCGGGATGGATGACTTCATCCCTGTCCTGGCACAGTCCTTGAGATTCAAGCCCGTTAATCTGAAAGCACAAGAGACAGTGAAACCCGCGCAGCCTGGCTGATACCAGCCAGGCCTTATCAGAGTAAGAGAGGCCCCTTTGGAATGTAGTTGCCAGGGGAACCAGGGTCACAATAACTGTTGAACTGTACGTTCTCCCAGGCTTAGCCTGATACTTTCTGATTTGAGTTTGTCAGTTCTTAGCAAGATACCATGGACTGCCTTAATTTACCCTACAGTTAAATACGGCAATTTTAAGGTTTTTAGTCCTTCTCCTAGACTGCTAATCCACTGGCTGGATTCTTGTTCCGAGGGGTGGTCAGCCTCCGGAGTGACCACACCCTGGGAGTTGTTGTCCTGTGCTTCCTTTAAATATTTCTTTATTCTGGAACAATGGGTCCACTTGTCGCTGTCTGCTAGCTTAACCGCTGTATGAGTTGTTAATAGCACCTGGTAAGGTCCTTCCCATTTTTCTGTTAGCGGATCTTTCTTCCACTTCTGGAGCAGCACCTGATCTCCCGGCTGGAAGTCATGGATCGGGGCGTCTAACGGCAAGCTCTGGAACGGCGCAGCAAACCTGTGGAGGGATGACAAAACAGACTGCAAGGTGATAACATGTTCTCTGAGTTCAGTTTTTCCCAAATCAACAGTAACTTGTTCCCTCCACCCCGCCGGCAAGACCATGGGGGGCATTCCAAACATTAACTCGAAAGGGGACAATTTTATCCCCCTACGTGGTACGCTACGAATGCGAGTTAAAGCCAGTGGGAGCGCCTGGGGCCATTTTAAATGGGTTTCAGTACAGATTTTTGTTAGCATTGTTTTCAAGGTTCTATTCATGCGCTCCACCTGTCCTGAACTCTGAGGTCTCCATGGAGTATGGAGCTTCCACTTAATGTCTAAGGCTTTGGCCACTTCCTGCACTACCTTCCCCACAAAATGACTACTCTGATCTGACTCAATTGACTCTGGCAGTAAAAATCGTGGTATCAGGTCCTGCAGTAGGACACGCGCTACTGTCAATGCTGTAGCTGTCCTGGTGGGATATGCTTCCACCCATCCTGTTAGCTGGTCCACTAACACCAGCAAGTATCGGTATCGTCCAGACTTCAGAAGTTCAGCAAAATCAATCTGCCATGCTTGGCTAGGGTAGTAGGCCCCTTGTCTTCCTCCCATAGGAGCGGGTGGTCGGGCTGGCTTGGGGTTCACTCTCTGACAGGTTGGGCACTGTGACACCACTCGTTGTGCTTCCAAGTACAATCCTGGTGCCACCATCTGTCGCACCAGCAAATCTCCCATTGCTGTGCCTCCCATGTGGGTGGAGGCATGAAGACGTAGGAGCACTTCTAGCAGCAAGGGTCGAGGCACCATAACTTTTCCTCCCGGTGCTATCCACCAGCCATTCTCATTCTTTACTGCATTGTTTTCCTTTGCTGCGGCATCGTCCATGGGGGAGTAACGGAAACAATCCTCTAAGAAGAATGGAACTTCGTGTGCAGAGCCCTGGAATCCCACATCACCTCCCATTAGCGCCGCTTCTTTGGCAGCTGCATCCGCTCTTGCATTTCCCTTCTTCTGACGTTCGTCGGCAGCCCTTCCATGTGCTCTTACGTGAACCACAGCTACTTCTTTAGGCAGCTTAAGGGCTTCTAACAACATCACAATCTGTGGTCCATTGGCTATTCTTTGCCCTGAGGCTGTAATGAATCCACGCTCCTTCCACAATAGTCCATGAGCGTGCACAGTGGCAAAGGCATAACGGAAATCAGTGAAGATGTTTACTCTCTTGTCTGCTCCTATCTAAGGCTCTAGTCAGGGCAGTCAGCTCTGCTGCTTGTGCCGACCAGCTTGCAGGAAGCTTTTCTTTCCACACTGTTTCTGTCAAGGTCACTACAGCACAGCCTGTGTGCCTAGTGCCTTTTACTACACTGCTTGAGCCGTCCACAAAAAACTCCTCCTCTGGGTTTTCAAGAGGATCATCCTTCAGATCTGGCCGAATCAGCACTGTTTGAGTTAACACTTCCAAGCAATCATGGCATGGTGGCCCCAGTTCTGGCAGCAAGGTGGCTGGGTTTAAGGCAGTGGTGTGTTTAAAAGTGAGTCCAGGGTTGGACAACAAGAAAATCTCATATCTGGACTGCCTGGAGGGGTTCAAAAACTTTCCCCCTTCCCCTCCAAGAATTTGAGGTACTCCATGTGGCGTGTGTATTTCCATGTCGGTTCCCATTACAATCTTTTGAGCTTCCTCCACAATGGTAGCTGTTGCTGCAATAGCTCTCAAACACGCAGGCCACCCTTTTGCTACAGGGTCCAGCACCTTTGAATAATAGCCCACAGGCTTCCAAGCTGGGCCCACTGGTTGGGTCAGGACCCCTGAGGCGACGCCCTTATTCTCGTGTACATAGAGTCTATAGGGCTTGCGCTCATTGAGAATCATTAGGGCTGGGGGCTGCATTAAAGCAGTCTTTAACAATTCAAAGGCATGCTGATTCTCTTTGGTCCATTTCCAGTTTGCGAGACCCTCTTTAGTGAGGGACTCATATAGGGGTTTGGCCTTGCCCCCATAGTCTGGAATCCACATCCTACAGAATCCAGTTAAGCCTAGGAAAGCCCGTAGTTCTTTCGGAGTGGTTGGGGCAGGCATGTCCTGTATTGCTTGGATTCGATCCTTGCTCAAAGCCCGCACTCCCTTTTCAATCTCATTGCCCAAAAAGGTGACCTTTGGCTGACATATTTGGGCCTTCCCTTGTGAAACTTTATATCCCTTTTTTCCCAGAGCATTCAACAGGGACTCCGTTGCCCTTTTCCCCTTTTGCATATCAGGACTTGCAATCAACAAATCATCAACATACTGGAGCAGAGCTACCTCAGGGTGCTGCTCTTCCAGTTTTCCAAATCTTTCTGCAATGCGGTCCCAAAGATATGGGGAGCTGATACAAAACCCTGGGGCAACACAGTCCACAACAGCTGAGTTTTGTAATGGGTATCTGGGTCCTCCCACTCAAAGGCAAATAGTTTCCAACTGTCTTCATGCAAAGGGATAGAGAAGAAAGCATCTTTTAAATCCAACACTGAAAACACCTTTGCATCTGCTGGAACTTGTGTTAAAATGGTGTGTGGATTTGGGACCATAGGGTGATCCACAAGAACCTTCTTGTTTACAGCCCTCAGGTCCTGCACTAATCTATATGAGGTGCCATCTGCTTTGGGTACCCCCAAAACCGGCGTGTTAAAGGGGGAAGAGCCCTCTACCAACCAGCCATATCCTTTGAACTTTTCAATTAATGGCTTCAACCCTATTCGGGTGGCTTTCTTCAGGGGATATTGCTTCACACACACAGGGCCCTCTCCTTCCTTGAGAGGAATTTTTACTGGAGTCACGGACTTCGCCCGGGCAGGGGTCCCATCTGCCCATATACACATGGATTGACACCATCTAAGATCTCAGTCCCTTTTGCCTCTAACACCGTCTCAATTGCCCGGAGAGCCATCTGGTAATTTGAGCCCTGTTTCACTGGCAGCTGCATTATAATCTGATTTCCTCGGAAGAAAATTTCAGCCTGCAGCTTAGTTAGCATATCTCACCCCAGCAGAGCAACCAGGCACGCAGATGAAACAACAAAGGCATGTTCCAGCATATTATTTCCAATCTTTGTGAGGAGGGGTTTACATACAGGTAGCCTCGTTCATCTCCCTTCAATCCCTTCCACTACCACATGCTTTCCACTTTCCTTAGCTGAGGGGTGTTTCACAGGAATCATGGAAAACGTGGCCCCAGTATCCACCAGAGCCTCATAGTCTCTGCCACCAACCCTTATTTTCACCATGGGATCCTCTCGAGCCTTAGCTCATAGGGTGGTGGCCTTAGATCCTGGTCCCCTTCAGCTAGAGTCCTCTCCAGAGGATTCCGCCCGCATCTGCCGGCCCTCTGGCTGACTCTCCTTTTTCTTATCCTTCAACTGAGGGCAATCCCTCTTCCAGTGCCCTTTTTCTCGGCAGTATGCACATTCATCCGTGCCTACACGTCCTTTTCCTTTCTTGGGGTACTTTCCCCTGCCTCCTTGCCCGCCAGCCTTCGGGTCTGGATTGCCAGTTATGGCAGCAGCCAACATTGCCATCTGCTTCTGTCCCCTTTTCTCTTCCTTTTTCTCTGCAACCTGCTCTCTGTTCCCATACACCTTGTAAGCTATTTCCACCAATTCAGAAATAGGCTTTCCCGGCCCACCTTCAATCTTTTGCAACTTTTTGCGGATATCAGGGGCAGCCTGTCCTATAAACATCAAATTCACCATCCGTTGGTTCTCAGGGGCCTCCGGATCCAAATCACTAAACCTTCGAAAAGCTTCAAACAAGCGCCCCAGAAAGGCAGAGGGGTTTTCATCTTTCCCTTGCCGAACATCATACAACTTAGACAAGTTTGTGACGCGAGGCACCGCCTTGCCCAGTGCCTCCACTATGATTCCTAAATATTCTGCATTTCGCTCCCGGCCCGCTGCCTCGCGGCCGTTCCATCCTGGATCCTCTATCGGGCACAGTTCTCTTAACCCCCTTCCTCCTTCTCCAGCCGCGGTTCTACACTCTTCAGCTATTCGATCTGCAGTGCCAAGAACCAAACGCCGCTCCTCTGTGGTTAACAGCATCTACAACATCATTTGGACATCTGCTCATGTGGGTCGATGGGTCTGGCCCACAGACACAAAAAGGGTTTGCATCTTTAGGGGATCCTCTCTGAAAGAGGGGTTCTGATTCTTCCAATTGAACAGGTCAGAAGTACTAAAGGGGACGTAGACAAAAGCTGTATCCCCGTCCCCTGTTGCCACCTCCCTCATAGGAAATACATATCGGGGCTTGATCTTGGGACGGGAACGCAGATCATAGGGGTCTTCCATGCTGTATGGCTTGAGCTGGGGCATAAACCCCCTATCCTCCAGAACTTTCAGATGGGGGGATTCAAGAGGAGCAGAGGGTGTCTTCCCCTCATCGGGCGAGTTATAAGGGGGAGGGGTGTGCTTTGGAGACGGCAGCGGAGTTTGAGTTAGTGCCTGAGCTTCTGCTGAGCTTTTTCTCTCCCCCTCCTCATGTTGCTCCACCACAGGAGTTTCTCTACGCCTGCCTTGAGTCAGATTAATTTCACTACCAGAATCATTTAAAACCCTGGGGCATGCACCACCCTTGCCTCCCGAGGCCTTAGCTTTTGCTACCATAACTTTACAAGCTCCCATGCTACACTTCAGCAGCCACGCAGGTCGCCTCTGCGTGTGATTCAACCAACAATCAATATATGGGAACTGATCCCAGTGCCCATCTCGAGTAACAACACCATGCACAGAGGTAACTAGATTTACATCAAAAGATCCTATATCTGGCCAGCTTACCCCAAAGGTTGGCCACTCTAACTGACAGAATTTAATTAAATCATCCTTTGTCATCTTAATTCCAAAATCACCCTTAAATTTACTGAAATTGCGCAGCATGCATCCCAATGGGGTTGCGGAGTTTTCTACCCGGGAGCGACCCGAACCCATTGTGTCAACTTCTCAGCCCCAAGTGCTGAGTGCAATGTTCAGACCTATGTGCTGAACGCAAGAGTCCCCGAAGGACCAACAACCACAAAAGACACAGGGAATATGTATATTTACTCCGTCAACACCCTGGCGCCGTTCCTTCGGACCTCACAGCCTGGTTGACTCTTAAAGTGGAGATTCCTTTAACTTTCCGGATGTCCCGACGCACGCTTTCGGTGTCGTGACGGACTCAAACACGGTCCGGTGCGCACTTCACGGTCACCTACGACGGTCTTGTCGTCCGACTCCGGAGTAGTCCAAGGGGCATCTCCTGGCGGGCTCGCCAAATTTGTTGCATAAATTGCTAGTTTCGTCCCCTGGAGGCTAATCCAATTTGCCCCAAGAAGAGAGTCACACTTTCAGGCTGGGTCCAACACCATTTTATTGTTTGCAAACAAGTTCGACAACGGAGCTCTGTGCTCAAAGCAGAGTCGACCTTGAACGACGGCTGGGCTGAAACTTTTATGGATTCCACATTGCTTCTGGTCAGCGTATCGCAATGTGATTGGTTACTGTTACTGCAAGTTTGCTTAGTTCCCTAGCAGAAAATTTAGCAGCTTCTAAGACATGCGCAGTTATCTAAATGATACGTGCTGTTTTGAGCTTAAGCAATGGAGAAGAAGCACACTTAGTTTTTACTACAGGGGTTCAGTGTGCGGGGCAGGGCTGCCAGTGATTGGGATAGGGATGGGGTGCAGGATCTGGGAGGAAGGTGGGGCGCAGAAGGAGCTGAGGGTGCGAGGTCTGAATGGGGGGTAGGGTGCAGAAGCAGGCTGGGAGCAGGGTGTCTGGCCAGGGGGAGGGAGCAGGAGCAAGGGAGGGTGCAAGGAGCAACTAGATGCATGAGCAGAGTGGGGGTAGATGGCCAGCCAGAGGGAGGGTGCAGGAGCAGGCTAACGGTAGGGTGTCTAGCCAGCGGTAGGGAGATGGGGGCAGGGAGTGCCTGGGGCTAACACTGGGGGGCAGAGTGGCTGAGGGGGTTGAGGGAGATGGGGCAGGGTGCCCCTAGGAACAGGACTGGGGTCAAGGTGATGCAGGAGGGTTTAGGGAAATGGAGGGGCAGGGAGGCTGGGTGCGGCAAGGCAGGGGTGGGCAGGTAGGTGACCCCAGAGTGTCCAGCCCTACAGGGGATAGGGTCCCACAGAGTTCAGTCCATGGTGCCCTCAGGGCCTCCCCCCAGACCGAGTCCCCACAGGTGCAGAGCAGTGTTCCCGCTAACATTGTCTATTTTCCTATTTGCACCACCAATATTGAAGTAGTGTCTCTACCCCACGGGCAGCACGTGGGTGCAGTTTGCAGAGGCTGACCCCGCCGATCAGCTGATCCCTCTGCCAGCGGGGGGGAGCTTTGAGCAGCTGAGCCTGCACAACTTAGAGGGAACTTTAGTGCAAAGCTCTGAGGGCCCCGAGGCCCCACCTGTGTGTGCAGGGGCCTCGGTCCCAGCACTGCCTCCTCTCCTGCTGCCGCTGGCTCAGCCCAGCCTGCTGCCAGGGGAGCAGCTCACACCAGGACAGCCGGCCCAGCCCAAGCTGCTGTCTGCCCCACGGGACCAACCTAGGGGGAGCTGCTATTACCATGGTGGCGGCTCCTCCGCAGGGGTGGGGGGAGTTTGCTTCACCAGCCGGAGCTGCTCCTCTGCATGGAGGAGGGAGGGTGAGCTCCTGCCGCGGAGCCCGCAGGTTGAAACCCACTGCACAAACTGGGCCACATGCGGCCCACAGGCCGCATGGTGTGTAGTCCTGCCCTACACAGTGGGCCGTGGAAGCCACACCCCCTCCGCGCTACTGGGCATGCTCCAAATGCCCTGGTATAAAAGGAAGGCCCCCAGCTCATTGGGGGTGAGTCCTGGAGAGGGAGAAGACCCGTTGCAGGTGGCTGAAGTTGGAGAGGCTGGTGCTCCAGCTGGGGCAGACCCAGGCTCCCCATAGAGGCCGTGTGGAATGGGGAGCTGCTGGGGCGTGTGGAGATGTCCAGGCTGCAGCAGCAGGAACGAGGGTAGGAAGCAGCCCAGGGGAATTAGAGACAGTCCAGTTACTGAGCCAGAAGTCTGGGCCAGCCTGTTTCAGTCGGACTGGCCCCTATGCCCCTGACTCAGTGGCATATGCTCCTGCCGCTAAGGCCACTAGGCTGGGGCTTGGTGGAGAGGAAGGGCCTGTAACCCCCCAACCTGGGCTGAAACCACTGGGCCTTACTGCCCTGCTTAGAGAAGGGAATCTGTCAACTCCTAACTGCCCTGCTAATTGGGATGAATTTATTGGCTGTAACTGCCAGGCCCCACTACCCTGCTCAGAGACACAAAGCCATTGACTTAGGCCTGGGGCAAATCCATTGATTCTGGCTATTGGGCTGCACTGCCCTGCTCCTAGGGGAAAAGCCATTGACTTCAGCCACTGGGTGTATTGCCTGCTAACAGGGCTGAGTGTAGCGACTCTGGTTGCGGGGCAGACACGGGCTACTACACCCGAAGGAGGATGGGATGCGCTCGACCTGCATTGGATGGGGTCTGCCCAGCAGTGTCACAAGGCATAACACAGCAACCAGCTCTGCAGGGTGTAGCATTTCCTGTGTCGTGAGCCGGCTGCTCCCCCAATGGGCATTGCTGGCCCCACAGCCTTGCCTGCTGGCATCACACTCCAGGGGCTGCCCCCCGCCTCGAACTTCCCCCCGCTCCTGCTAACACTGCGCTGCCTGGAGAACGTTTGTGTCTCCTGACATTGCTGCCCCTCTGTCACGTTACTGGATTTTAAGGGAAGCAGCCAGATCACTGCTGCACCCATGTGGGGGGGATGTTTGCCCCAAAGTGTATACAAAGGGGGCAATGAAAGCTCCTGTTCTACTGATTCTGTAGATGCTATTCATGTACTTGTATAATATCTGTATGTGGAGTTATAAACATGTACTCCGTAGGGATAACATAAGAACATAAGAACATAAGAATGGCCATACTGGGTCAGACCAAAGGTCCATCGAGCCCAGCATCCCATCTGCCGACGGTGGCCAATGCCAGGTGCCCCAGAGAAGGAGAACAGAAGACAATGATCAAGTGATTTATCTCCTGCCATCCATCTCCTGCCCTTGTTATGAAGGCTAGGGCACCATACTTTATCCCTGGCTAATAGCCATTGATGGACCTAACCTGCAAAAATTTATCAAGCTCTTTTTTAAACCCTAATAGAGTCCTGGCCTTCACAGCCTCCTCGGGCAAGGAGTTCCACAGGTTGACTGTGCGCTGTGTGAAGAAAAATTTCCTTTTATTAGTTTTGAACCTACTACCCATCAATTTCATTTGGTGTCCCCTAGTTCTTGTATTATGGGAAAAGGTAAATAATTTTTCTATAATCACTTTCTCCACACCATTCATGATTTTATATACCTCTATCATATCGCCCCTCAATCGCCTTTTTTCCAAACTGAAAAGTCCCAGTCTCTCTAGCCTCTCCCCATATGGGACCCTTTCCAAGCCCCTAATCATCTTAGTCGCCCTTTTCTGAACCTTTTCTAATGCCAATATATCTTTTTTGAGGTGAGGAGACCACATCTGCACGCAGTACTCGAGATGTGGGCGTACCATAGTTTTATATAGGGGAAGTATGATATCTTTTGTCTTATTATCTATCCCTTTTTTAATAATTCCTAACATCCTATTTGCCTTACTAACTGCCGCTGCACACTGCGTGGATGTCTTCATAGAACTATCCACTATAACTCCAAGATCCCTTTCCTGATCTGTCGTAGCTAAATTTGACCCCATCATGTAGTACGTGTAATTTGGGTTATTTTTTCCAACATGCATTACCTTACACTTACCCACATTAAATTTCATTTGCCATTTTGCTGCCCAATCACTCAGTTTGCTGAGATCTTTTTGTAGTTCTTCACAATCCCTTTTGCTTTTGACTGTCCTGAACAACTTTGTGTCATCTGCAAACTTGGCCACCTCACTGCTTACCTCATTTTCTAGATCATTGATGAACAAGTTGAACAGGATTGGTCCCAGTACTGACCCCTGGGGAACACCACTAGTTACCCTCCTCCATTGTGAAAATTTACCATTTATTCCCACCCTTTGTTTTCTGTCTTTTAACCGATTCTTGATCCATGAAAGGACCTTTCCTCCTATCCCATGACCACCTAATTTACGTAAAAGCCTTTGGTGTGGGACCGTGTCAAATGCTTTCTGGAAATCTAGGTATATTATATCCACTGGGTGCCCCTTGTCCGCATGTTTATTAACCCCTTCAAAGAATTCTAACAGATTAGTTAGACACGACTTCCCTCTGCAGAAACCATGCTGACTTTTGCCCAACAATTCGTGCTCTTCTATGTGCCTTGCAATTTTACTCTTTACTAGTGTTTCTACTAATTTGCCTGGTACTGATGTTAAACTTATCGGTCTATAATTGCCAGGATCTCCTCTAGAGCCTTTTTTAAATATTGGTGTTATATTGGCCATCTTCCAGTCATTTGGTACCAAAGTGGATTTAAAGGATAGGTTACAAACCACTGTTAATAACTCCGCAATTTCACATTTGAGTTCTTTCAGAACCCTTGGGTGAATGCCGTCTGGTCCCGGAGACTTGTTACTATTCAGCTTATCAATTAATTCCATAACCTCCTCTAATGTCACTTCAATCTGAGTGAGTTCCTCAGATTTGTCACCTAAAAAGGCTGGCTCAGATTTAGGAACCTCTGTAACATCCTCAGCCGTGAAGACTGAAGCAAAGAAATCATTTAATCGCTCCGCAATGGCACTGTCTTCCTTGATCGCTCCTTTTATATCTTTATCATCCAAGGGCCCCACTGCTTTTTTAGCGGGCTTCCTGCTTCTAATGTATTTAAAAAACATTTTACTATCATTTTTTGAATTTTTGGCTAGCTGTTCCTCAAACTCTTTTTTGGCTTTTCTTACTACATTATGACACTTAATTTGGGAGTGTTTATGTTCCTTTCTATTTTCCTCACTAGGATTTGACTTCCACTTTTTAAAAGCTGCCCTTTTCTCTCTCACTGCCTGTTTAACATGGCTGTTTAGCCATGGTGGTTCTTTGTTAGGTCTCTTACTGTGTTTTTTTATTTGGGGTATACATTTAAGTTGGGCCTCTAGCATGGTGTCTTTAAACAGTTCCCATGCAGCTTCCAGGGATTTTAGTTTAATTACTCTCCCTTTTAGTTTCTGTTTAACTAGCTTCCTCATTTTAGTGTAATTCCCCTTTTTGAAATTAAATGCCAGAGTGTTTGACCGCTGCGGTGTTCTTCCCAACACAGGAATATTAAAAGTTATTATATTGTGGTCACTATTTCCAAGCGGTCCAGTAACAGTTACCTCTTGGACCAGATCCTGCGTTCCAGTCAAGACTAGGTCGAGAATCGACTCTCCCCTTGTGGGTTCTTGTACTAGCTGCTCCAAGAAGCAGTCATTTAAGGCATCAAGAAATTTAATCTCTGAATCCCGTCCTGAGGTGACATGCACCCAATCAATATGGGGATAATTGAAATCTCCTATTATTACTGTGTTTTTTATTTTGGTAGCCTCTCTAATCTCCCTTATCATTTCAGCATCACTATCACTGTCCTGGTTAGGTGGTCGGTAATATATTCCTAATGCCATATTCATATTAGAGGAATGAATTGTTATCCATAATGATTCTATGGAACATTTTGATTCCTTTAGGATTTTTACTTCATTTGATTCTATATTATCCTTCACATATAGTACCACTCCGCCACCCGCACGACCTGTTCTGTCTTTCCGATATAATTTATATCCCGGTATGATAGTGTCCCACTGATTGTCCTCATTCCACCATGTTTCTGAGATGCCTATTATGTCAACTTCCTCCTTTGATATGAGGTACTCCAGTTCACCCATCTTATTAGACAGACTCCTAGCATTAGTGTAAAAGCATGTTAGAAAACTACCACTATTTATATGTCCGCCTTTCACAGACACATTGGATTTTTTTATGCACGATTGTTTCACATCTGATCTTGCCCATATATTATTTCCCACGTTCCCTATCTGACTAACTTCTAGGGAATCCCTACCTATGGAGCCTCGTGTAAGAGAAGTCTCCGTCCGATCCAGGTGCTCCCCCGCACCAATCGGCTTTCCCCCACCTCTTAG
The DNA here is from genome assembly GCA_032595735.1 of Pelochelys cantorii. Classification (NCBI taxonomy): domain Eukaryota; kingdom Metazoa; phylum Chordata; order Testudines; family Trionychidae; genus Pelochelys; species Pelochelys cantorii. The sequence goes on from CM064328.1 coordinate 3,218,682, forward strand.
TTTAAAGGGATGCTGGAAAATTCTGTCTGTGGCTGAGCAATGGGCAAGGAAAGCTCATCCAATGGCTATGCTAGTTAGCAAGGCCCCAGGGACAATAGATCTCTAAGTACCAGACACACACCTAAGGAATGTCTGGATCCCTGCAAGCCAGCCAGGATAATGGTTGCCAACTTGGGACACAAGGATAGGTCGATGGACCATATGACCTGCAGTGACCTGCTCTGGCCAGGAAGATGCCAGGAGAGGGATATAAGTGCCATGTGGCACCCTCCATCTTGGTCTTCAGTTCAGCTGTTGATCCCAGAGGCAGCCTTGCAGGGAACCACGAGCCAGAAAGAACCATGGACGCATCCTGACATAGGATGTACACCAAAGACTTTTAAGCAAGCAGTTATAACATCTCTGCTACGAGCCTGTATCGAGGCTTGGTGACTCAATGCATGTAATCTATTATCCTTTAACAACCTTACACTCATGCTTTTCTTTCTTTTAACAATAACCTTTAGATTTTTAGATTCTAAAGGATTGGCTCAGTGTGATCTTGTGGATAAGATCAGAGTGTAAATTGACCTGGGAACTGTGGCTGGTTTCTTGGGACCAGAAGAACCCGTTCGGGGAAGGTGAGATTGGGTTCTATAATCCCTCACCTGTGTGTTAGGCCCAGGGCTGACTGGGGCACAGGGAGAGCTGGAGTGTCAGAGGGGTTTTGCTCGTGAGGCTTCTGGCTGGCCAGATTGGCAGCTGAAGTGCTTGGTGTGACTGGTTTGTGGCCTATTGGGAAGGTCTCCAGTCTGGGGTTGTAAGGAGCCCCGAGTTTGAGCAATTTGCCCTGAGCGGATTCCCTCAGCTGTGCCAGACCTGGCCAGGTCTGTCAGAGCCCCTCCCCCAGGCAGACCCAGGGCTGCTCTGCTCAGCACGTCTGTCGGGTGCTGGGTCGAAACAGCTCCCATCCAGCGCAGCTCGAGCAACGTTTGTTTGTCCAGGTGCCTCCGTCTGGGCTCAGTTGGGGTCATTTTGCTTCAATATGGAATCCAAAGCAGGCTGCCTCAGTGCCTCCCTTCAGCCGTCTGCGCACACCTGGGATGTGGGGCTTGCCACAGGCTATGGGGGGTCTCACGTTATTGGATTGTCATGTGAGCAGGCAGGTCACTGCTGCACTCGTCGGGGGGTGTTTGCCCCACATTCGGTGCAAAGCGGCCATGGGGGGTATCAGACGGAAGCTTAGCTCTGCTGGCTCTGTCCAGGCTCCTCGGGTACCAGCACAGTCTGTGTGGGACACTGGGGAGATGGGCTCTGTGTTTCTATTGTACGGGTTTGCTGCATGGAGGGGCGGGGGCTCGATGCCACATGGACAATGGCTCTTGAGGGTCACCACTGACACCTGAGGAGCGCACAAGGGCCCCCAGCCTGAGAAGGACGCACCTGGGGACTCCATGGCTCCTTGCTCAGAACGGAAAGAAACTGGTTGGTGGGTCACGTGACCAGCCCATTTCAGGAGGGAGCAGCACCCAGAGGAGGAATGGGGGATTCTCTCTGCCTGGGGAGATTATAAAAGTATCCTGAGGATGCCTCCCTCTGGTCTTCACTCCTGCCCTCTGCTCCAGAAGCACCTCTGGGAAGGGCAGAGGGCCGGAAGGATCTTCTGACCCGCCCTGACACAGGATGTGCACCAGAGACTAGTAAGCTGGCAGTTTGTAACGTCTCTGCAAAGAACCTGTGTCAAAGACTGGGCGATGGACGTGTGAGGTGGATTCTCTGTAACAATCTCACTCCTAACCTTCTCGCTGGCCAGTGCGGGAAACAGCAGCATGCGGTGTGGCTGGTTTGGGGCCGTATAAGGAGGACCCCATGCTTGGGCTGTCAGTAGCCCTGGCTCTGAGCAATTGGCCCTGATGTGACCTTCTCAGCTGTGCCCAGACCCAGCTGATATATTACAGGCTGCCTCTGGATCACGTGGTAGCAACCGCTCCCTGGCTGAGGGCCAGTGCGGGGTCAGACTGAGCGGGATGTTTTTCAGATGGTTCGGTGACTCCAGAACAGCCTGTGCATGGGGGGGGGGGTGTTGGGGGGCAGGGCTCTGACATCTCGTCTTTCACTGCCCAGGACAGAGCCCCTTGCCGCTGGGCCAAAGGCTGGGCAGTTCAATCAACCCCCAATGTGCCACCTTTCACCTGCTCCCCTGGCCAAAGCTGCGTGTGAGAAATTCCCTGCTCAGCTCGGGTCACTCGACACGGCTCTTCTCACTGATTGAGCCTCTTTGTTCCTAGCCCGGCCCCCGAGAGCCCAAGGGCTGAGGTCACAAGGCGACCGCGGGGTGGGGACACTGAACTGTCCCAGCCCTAACGTCCAGACACCTCCCAAAACCTGGTCTGGTGCCTGGCTCCCTACCCAGAGACCGGGGAGGGACGGGCCCTGAGCAAGGGACTCTTGGGAGCCACGGCTGGAGCAGACTATGCTAATTAGCACATTTCCAGGGACCCTGGCTCTCAATACACAGCTGAGGAATGTGTCTGGCACCTGCAAACCAGTCAGTATCTAATGGCTGCTGACATGGGACTCTTGGCCATGTGACCCGCTCCAGCTTGGGAGGTGCCAGGGATGGATATAAAATGCCATGAGGCAAACTCCATCTTGTCTTCAGTTCTGCCACTGATCCCAGATGCAGCCTTGTGAGGGAGAGAGAGCCAGGAAGGATCGTCGACCCTTCCGGACATAGGATGCACACCAGAGACTTCTAAGTTTGTAACAGCTCGTTAAGTGTCATGTGACGGCGGCGTCTGGGTCAGTAACTGAACAAGCGCACTGGGCGTGACCCTTGGCCCAGGGATCCATGCTGGATCTCCTCAGGCGCTGGCCGCCACAGACCGGTCGGAACCGGATTTTCCCGCCAAGCGGCCGCGAAGGTTCCGTCCCCTCAGGGCTGCGCCGCCTCAGCCTCGGGGCCGTGCGCCCTAGTGGCAGCAGGCGGGTCCCTCTGCTCTGCCCCCGGCAGCGAGGGGCAGCCCCAGCCGCGCCCGCAGGGGGGTTAGAAGGGGATTTTACCATCCCCACACACACAGCCTGCCCGTACTGACACCAGCCTGCGACTCCCCTTCACCCCGCAGTGCGGGACAGGACACTGTGGGACTCCCCAGTGCTCCCCCAAGGGCCTAAATCAGCCTGAGGGGAGCAGGTCCTGGGCCCTCCCCCAGCGCCACGGCCAGTCCTCAGGAGAGAAAGGGTCCTGCACTTAGGGGCTGGTCTTGCCATTTTAAAACACTGAGCCCAGGGATGGGATTTCGTGGGTCTGGCTTCCAGCCCCCGTTTGTTGCTGTCACCACCTCCAGTTGGCTCGATGTTTGTTGTGTGTAACATAAGAACATAAGAATGGCCGTACTGGGTCAGACCAAAGGTCCATCTAGCCCAGTAGCCTGTCTGCTGACAGTGGCCAGCACCAGGTGCCCCAGAGAGGGTGGACCGAAGACAATGATCAAGCGATTTGTCTCCTGCCATCCCTCTCCAGTCTCTGACAAACAGAGGCCAAGGACACCATTTTATCCCCTGGCTAATAGCCTTTTATGGACCTAACCTCCATGAAATTATCTAGCTTCTCTTTAAATTCTGTTATACTCTAGCCTTCACAGCCTCCTCCAGCAAGGAGTTCCACAGGCTGACTACACGCTGTGTGAAGAAGAACTTTCTTTTATTAGTTTTAAACCTGCTACCCATTAATTTCATTTGGTGTCCTCTAGTTCTTCTATTTAGGGAACTAATAAATAACTTCTCTTTATCGGCCCTCTCCACACCACTCATGATTTTATATACCTCTATCATATCCCCCCTCAGTCTCCTCTTTTCTAAACTGAAAAGTCCCAGTCGCTTTAACCTCTCCTCATATGGGACCCGTTCCAAACCCCTAATCATTTTAGTTGCCCTTTTCTGAACCCTTTCTAAGGCCAAAATATCTTTTTTGAGGTGAGGAGACCACATCTGTACACAGTATTCAAGATGTGGGCGTACCATAGTTTTATACAGGGGCAGTAAGATATTCTGGGTCTTATTTTCTATCCCTTCTTAATAATTCCTAGCATCCTATTTGCCTTTTTGACCGCCGCTGCACACTGTGTGGAAGTTTTCAGAGAACTGTCCACGATAACTCCAAGATCTCTTTCCTGATTTGTCGTAGCCAGATTAGCCCCCATCATACTGTACGTATAGTCGGGGTTATTTTTCCCGATGTGCATTACTTTACACTTATCCACATTAAATTTCATTTGCCATTTTGTTGCCCAATCACTCAGTTTGGTGAGATCTTCTTGGAGTCCCTCACAGTCTGCTTCTGTCTTGACTATCCTAAACAGTTTGGTATCATCTGCAAACTTTACCACCTCACTGCTTACCCCTTTCTCCAGATCATTTATGAATAAGTTGAACAGGATTGGTCCTAGGACTGACCCTTGGGGGACACCACTAGTTACCCCTCTCCATTCTGAAAATTTACCATTTATTCCTACCCTTTGTTTCCTGTCTTTTAACCAGTTCTCAATCCAAGAAAGGACCTTCCCTCTTATCCCATGGCCATGTAATTTACACAAGAGCCTTTGGTGAGGGACCTTGTCAAAGGCTTTCTGAAAATCTAAGTATACTATATCTACTGGATCACCCTTGTCCGCATGTTTGTTAACCCCTTCAAAGAACTCTAATAGATTAGTAAGACAGGATTTCCCTTTACAGAAACCATGTTGACTTTTGTCCAACAAATTATGTTCTTCTACATGCTTCACAATTTTATTCTTTACTATTGTTTCAACTAATTTGCCCGGTACTGAAGTTAGACTTACCGGTCTGTAATTGCCCGGATCGCCTCTAGAGCCCTTTTTAAATATTGGTGTCACATTGGCTACCTTCCAGTCATTAGGTACGGAAGCCGATTTAAGGGATAGGTTACAAACCACAGATAATAGTTCAGCAATTTCCCATTTGAGTTCTTTTAGAACCCTTGGATGAATGCCATCCGGTCCCGGAGATTTGTTAACATTAAATTTTTCTATTTGTTCCAAAACCTCCTCTAATGACACTTCAATCCGGGACAGTTCCTCAGATTCATCACCCACAAAGGATGGTGCAGATTTGGGAATCTCCCCAACGTCCTCAGCTGTGAAGACTGAAGCAAAGAAATCATTTAGTTTCTCTGCAATGGCTTTATCGTCCTTGATTGCACCTTTTATAGTTCGATCATCTAGGGGACCCACAGGTTTTTTAGCAGGCTTCCTGCTTCTAATGTACTTAAAAAACATTTTGTTATGTCGGGTTATTTATTTATTTCCCCAGTTCTCCCTCGCTTGTAGGGTTCCTCAGTCTCTCCCATTGACGCTGTCCTGCAGTGGGGGAAACAATTAAAAATCTACTGGGGTGGGGGCTGGACATTGGGGCTCCAACGTCCCTGGCCTCCCCCCACGCTGTCAGCTCACCCCTAGGGGCCTAATCCGGCCCCACAGCCCAGTGAGGAGGCCAAACTCCTGCCCTGCCCTGTGAGGATGCTGCCGGGTGCGCACTCAGAAACACCGGTGCCTAGTGGGCCACTACTGGACATGTCTCACTGCCCAGTGAGGCTGGGGCTTGGCCGCCACTGGGCAGGGGTCTGGGAGCCGCAGGGGGACCTGATGCTGGGAGGGGGGGCCCAGTGCAGCAGTTCAGTGCATGAGTTTCTCGTGAACCTGGCCCCCAGAGGCAGGCCACCCCATCCAGCCCGCTCCCTGCCATGAGGCAGGGGGAAGCTCACCACTAGGATGCTTGTTCCAGGGGCTGCTGCCCCGTTACAGTCCAGGAGTCCTGCTGTGATGGTACCTGCCTCTCTCATGGAGTCAGCAGAACCAGCCCCTTGTCTCCAGCCCCTCTGCCCCCTTCTGCTCCCTGCTGCCAGGAACCTGCCCCCTTCTGCTCCCACACTGGCCTTGATCTGGTCCTGGGCCATGAAAACTGGGCACAGTGGCCTGGGGTTGACGCTGCAGGGAACCTCAATCATCCAGCCTGAGGTCTTGAGATCTCCGCTTTGCAGAGCATCGCCCTGACCCCAGAGGGCCAGTCCTCACACCAAGCCACCCCTCAACCCTGGGTATCTTCCTGCCCCTCAGCCCCATGGCCACTCAGCTGCTGTGCAGGGCAGTGGGGAATTTGGGGTGGGTGAAACTCCATTTGGAGGCCCTCTCCATGGGTCGGTGGCCGATCTCCCCATCTCCAACGCTTTGGCTCAGGGGCCTCCCTGCCTGCCTCTAGCAAGCCTCCATCTGGTCTCGTGTCTCCCACTGTGACAACCCCAGACCTGGTGACCAAGAGGTTAACGCTGAACCTAGCACGGTATGGGGTGGTCAGCCAATAATAATGCAGGTAGGAATTTCAAACTGGACAAGTGGGGTTTTCTCTCTTTCCTTTGATATTGAGAGCAGTTTCTCCCACGTATTGAGGGAGATAGGAGACACTTCTCTCTCCTACGTCTACACTGCAGGCTTCTTGTGCAAGAGATCTTCCGCAAAAAGTTCTTGTGCAGGAGTGCGTCCACATTGCCATGGATGTTCGTTCTTGCGCAAGAAACCTCTGATGGTCTTTCACAGAATGGCCATCAGAGCACCTGTGCTTTTGCTCATAGGGGTCAGCTACCACAGACTGCAGCGTGGTTTTCTTTTTTCTTTTTCAAGCTCTTTTGGGGAAAGAGAACTTGGGGTACCCCTGAGGTTGTTTTCAAGTGTCCACCCCTGTTTGTGGGTTCAGAAGCACTTGATGGTGGCAGCAGATTCTCCAAAATCTGGGTATTAGGATGAGGGGGGGGACTGTTTTTGTACCAGAGCCTGCAGAGGCAAGGTTTTAGAGTGCTCTTGCGGGCCTCCAACTTCTGCATTCCTTGTGCCAGAGTGGGGATCAGCCCTGAAACCCCCCTTCCCCCAGGAAAGCCCTACCCTTTATCTACCAGTATGTGTCTCTTCTGAGCCTTGTCCAAACCAAGGCTCCCTCATGTCCCTGGGTTGCCACCCTCTCAAATACACGTCTCTGGAGCATTTTACCCCCACGTTCCTATCACCTTTGGGTGTCTAGCACCAGGGCAGTTTCTGAAAACTTAGAGGCCTTACCCCCCTTGAAACATCTTTGGCTTTTATTTACAAGTGGGACCAAAACGAAACAAAGTAAAACTAATCTAATGATGTAAAACTACTCCAGTCAGGTTAAAGTAACTAATCTAAGTAAAACAACTAATCCATGGGAGCCAGGCCCACCGGCCAAAGGGACTTGGTGGAGCTGGTGGGCACGTTAGCAGGGTGGGATCAGTTGGTAGGGTACATGCGTGCTCTTGGCGGTCCATCCCTTCCAGAAGGGCAGCTATCTGAACTTCATCTCGGGTGGTTCTGCACGTGTGCTGTGGAATGTGCCCGGCCTCATATTGCCCCGTAGCTTGAAGGTTTCCTTGAGGCAGGTGAGGACCCACTGGCGAACAGGAACCCTGCTCCTTGGTGGGGAGGGCATCCTGGAGGCCTGTGGAGGGGAACCCTCAGGGCCGCCCGATGTTTTTGGCCCAGTTTGGGAAAGGTTGGCTGTGCTTGTGGCCATGGACATCACTGCTGGGTGCTTGCTGGGAGCCTTTCTCCCCTTCCCGTCCTGCGCCTGGCTTCTGCTGGTGGGAAGGAGACACCCCGCCGGCGGGCCGTGGCTGGACGATGGAACCGCGTCTCCCAGAGCCCCGTGCTGGGGAACCCCAGGGGATCTTGTGGGCGAGTTAGCACCTGCCGAGCCAGCGGGTCTCTTCTCTCACCGCTCGCCGCACTTCTGGCAGACTCGGGCGGGGGGCTGGTCCCTGCAGCCCTCGGGAGACACCATCCCATGGAGCCCAGGTGGAGCCGCCACATCCTGGAGACCAAGGAACTCCCCAGAGACTTGAGTCTCCTGCGGTTCCTGACACTGTGTCGCTCTGGGGTGTGGGCCGGCCGAGTGCCCCACGGAGAGGTGGTCTGCCCCAGGGTTGGCACTTCTCAGCATCTGCATCAGGCGCTTGAGCTGCAGGTGGTGTGCGACCTGCCCGGCAACCAGCACGTCGATAATGGAGCTTGTGCGCTGCCCAGGGCCTGCTGCTGCGGGGTCAACCTCATGGTTTTCGCTCCTGGGCAGAGCTGCACCGTCTTTGCCTGCCAATTCCCCTGGCCTCAGGCCTTCTCTGGAGACCCCCTTCCTGTCCCTGTGAAGCTCCAGCTACTCCCCGCTCCCTGCGGCACCAAGCTCACTCTGGTAAATGTGGAGCGTCACTGCGAGTGTCTGCTCTGTCCTGTCGGGACCCGGAGGGGGTGATGTCGGATCCGGCCCTGCCAGCGGGTCACAGGGCCCAGGGCTCACCCGGCTGCCTGCTGCGCCATCTCTCTCGCCCGTCTCCATGGCTATGTCTCGCCCCCGTGTTGAGGGGAGTTCGGAGCCAGAGGAGCCGGCACTTTGCCTCTCTGTCTGCCATGCCGGGCGACGGGCTGGGCGTGCCTCCCCTCTCGCTGCCCCAGGATACTTCCAGGGGTAAGAATGGGCCAGTCGCTGCCTTGTGTCCATGGGCAGGGCACATGCATCCATTGCCCTCTCAGCGGGGGCCCTGGGAGGCCAGTGACCAGACTGAGTCTTCCTGGAAGGTGGCGGGAATGGCGAGAAATACGGCGCCACGCCGCCGCTGCACAAAGGAAAGAGCCGGCCTCTCTGTCCCGGGGCAGGCGCCGTGAACTCCCTCAGGGAATCCTGCACCCTCCAGGGCAGCCCCCATCTTTGCTGCACCTGCATCTTGGTGATGTGGAACTCCAGCCGCTTTTTAGCTTTGCTCCCCAGGAAGAGCAGCTCCCCGAGGCTGGGAACAACCTCGACCCAGGGCCTCGAGATGCAGGGCTTGGGCACCGGGGCCCAGCTAGCCCCCAGGGCCTTCCACAGGGCATCTGGCCTCCCCCCACTCCTGCTGCAGCTTCTGCCGCTGTATGTGCCAGCCCAAGGCCGCCCACCCCTCCTCCACCATTAACTCGGCCTCCCTCTTGCCAGGCTCCAGGCCACTTCTCTGGGCTGGGATGGGGGGAGGTGGCTTTGCCGGTGACTCTGGGTCCAGGGAGGGCAGCCCCCCTCACATGGCAAGCTGAATTGGTATTGCCGAGATGCTGACAGGTGGGGATGGATCCCGCCCCCTTGCTGGGAATGCTGCCGCCCTGCCCTTCCCCAGCTCTCCAGGGGTCTGGGGTGGCCTGGCAGGGATGGTCTCTGTCGGAAAGGTGGTGTTTCTGGGCGAGTTACTCACCAACCGAGGAAATGCTGTCCTTTGGGTCTCCAAGCCGTTCTGAGCAATGTGGTCCTGCAACTCATCCGCCACCGTGGGCACATGCCTGGCCAGGCTGGTGTCAGGGGCTGGCACAGCCCTGGGGGTCTGTGGGGGCGGGGATCCCGTGGAGCAGACACATGGCTCCTGGCTCCTTTGGGCACGCCGGTGTCTAGACTCGGCTCTCGGGGGTGGGGGGAGCCGTACTGGAAATCCACGGGTGAGCAGAGCTGGGAGTAATTCCCACTGCTGCTCGGTGTCCCGCTCAGCCAGCACTGGCTGCCCCGGCGTGGAGGGTGGTGGCGCTGGAGGCAGAAGAGGCCTGGGAGGCTTCAGGGGGGCTGGCAAGTCCTGCTCCAGCTGGATTCTCTTTGTGCGCACAGGACGGTCCAGCTCCTCCCATTCAGCACTGCCCAGGAGGGGCACCAGCTCCTCCCACTCAGCACTGACCTGGAGGGACACCATGCTCGGGTCAAACGTCTCCCTGGGGAGTCCCTCCGGCGGGGGCTGAGCAGGGCTGCTGGGGGCCACCTAGGCTAGCAATTCTGTATCCGGGGTGGGGCGCTCCCAGCTGGCTCGGCTTGTGCTTCTGGTGGATGTTGGAGTCTAAGCCAGCGGCCAACATTTGGGCCCGACCCACGGGCTTCTCCGGCCAGTCTCATTGGCTCGGGACAGGAGGCCTGGGGAGAGGCTGGGCTTGGGTGGGATGCGAGGAGCCTTCCCGGCCCATGGAAGACCCGGTCTCTCCCACGTGACAGAGGGACTCCAACCCGCTCTGGGAGTGGTCACGCAGGGGAACGTAGCTGGGACTGCAGGGGAAGGAGGAGCTGGATTCCGAGGAGGAAGAGGAGAACGAGCTCCCGGCAAACGACCTCATGCTGGGCCTGCGGGAGAGAGCAGACAGGGACAGAGGAGAGTGGCCTGCTGGGCGAAGGGGCTCGGGTACCACCCCAGTGTAGTGCCATGGGTGTGGTGGCCCCCCACACACACACACGCTGCCCCACGGCATCAGCAGGATTACGAAGCACTGAGAGGGGAAATGGCAGCACTGGATCCATAGCCCCTTCCCCGCATGCACACGTACAGCCCCTAGCACACGGGCCTGAGCATGGCTGGGGGCCTTGTGCTATTCTAATAGAAAGATTAGCTATTCAACATTGTGTGTGTGTGTGTGTGTGAGAAACAGACAGACCCACCCATCCACACCCACTGGAAAACTGTCCTCCTCTAGCAGCTGATGCGCTGGATGATGACAACCTACTACTGCTACCAATTAATGGAGTTTCTCCTTTTGCTCCAGTGGGGGAGGGCTGTACTATGGGCCTGAAAGTCCTGGATTTGAACCCAGCTGATGACCCGTGGTTGGGGTGTGTCATGGGATGCGCCACTCTGCCTGGTCACCCCAGGGGTTTGCGGGGGAGGTCAGTGCCTCTCCCGCTGTCACACGCAATCATGTCCCTCTCTCTTGGGCTGCAGCTCCTCTCTCGTTCAATGGCCTCTTCCTGACTCCGCTCCCTGGCGCAGCCACTTGGCATTTCTCCCTCTTCCCGAGGGCGACCCTTCCGCTCCTTGTCACTCCCACAGTGCCCCGGCAGGTTCCCCTCTCCCTGCCCTGCCGGACCCTGCTACGAGCTCAGTGGCTGGCAGGGAAACCCAGGCCACCCTCTACACCCCATTCCAGGCCAGAGACCCTCCACCCAGCAGTTCTGGGCTGCCTGGCCCAGCCGTCACCTCTCCGTCCCTGGACTGTTTCCTACCGCTCCTGGTTCCCCTCCGTGCGCTGGGTGTGCCAGCTCCGAACGTGCCTCCCTCTGCCCAGGGAGGGACTGTCCTCTCCAGCAGCAGCCCCTCTCTGCCGCCAGCTTCCTGGCTTTCTCGGGCCAGCCTGCTCCTGCCCAGCTGAGCCTGTTTGCCATCCCTTCCGTGCTGCTGTCCCTCCCTGCAGGGACCTCTTGTAGGGTTCCTGTGCAGGGTGGGGAGGGCACAGAGCCTGCTGCTGCTGGCAGGAGGCAGGTAGCCCCAGCCTGCATGTGTCTCCTGCAGCCATCCTTCTCCTGCCCTGTGTCCCCCACCACGAGGGGCTGGTTCCCTTTCTCCTCCACTGCCTCCCTCAGTTGCTGCCACCGGGATGCCAGGGCTGGCCTAGACTTTTGCAAGGCCTCCCTGCACCTGCTTCACATCCCTGTCACAGGTCCCTGGCCTGGGCAGCCAAAGCCTCTTGGGGGCTTTTCCCTGCTATTTTAGGATCCTGGAGTGTCTGGTTTTCCCGGCCTCCTCCTCTCTGCATTCACTCCCCTCCCCGCAGCACCCCCAAGTCTGGTGCCCCCCATGCATGGTCTTATGGTGTCAGATCTTCACCCAGGTACCGAGCTATGTCCTGTATCCTCTCCTCCACGAGCCGGAGGCTGTGAGCCAGGGTGAGCTTCTCCAGCGGCGCGTGGCGGCTGGGGACAGAGAGAGCAGAGCGCTGAGTGCAGGCCCAGCTGCAGGCCCTCGCTTACCCAGGGGCAGCTCTGAAAGTCTCCCTGCCCCTTCCCCATGGAGGTAGAGTCATGCCTGGCTGATGCTGGTGAGGGGGTAGCTGGACCGGGAGGTGAGCCCGGGCTAGTGCTGACAAGATGAGCACGTACCCTGCTGGCAGCATGGCGGCATAAAGGATAAAGGCCTACTACCGCTACCGAGTGGTGGAGCCAACTCTCCAGGCGCGGGGGCTTTGTGCTCTGCGGATGAGGGTCCAGGTTTCAAATGCTGCTGGGAAGGGGCGTTACACAAAGCTGCCCTGTCCCTTCACCCTGAACAGTCTGTGGCCTCACCCTGCCCACTGTACCAGAAAGGCCTCTCCGCCGTACGTCCCTGGTGTGCACGGGGCTGCTCCCACAAGCCATCCCCCCCCCCGGCAGGGAAAGATGGGCCAATCCACCCCACAATCTCCCCCCGCCCCCCATCAGCTGCATGATGCCCTAGGAAGGAAATGAACCACTGTGCAGACATAGGGGGGGGGAGGGAGAGATTGGAGATGGCGGCTCCTGGGAATGAATTCCATGATTCCCGAGGAGAATAACTACTTGCCTGGCCCATCGGTCAGGGCCGGAGAGGGACTGGGTGGGGGGAAATGCAGGAGGCCAGTCCAGCGGAGGGGCCTGGCCCAAGACAGGCTTTTTGGGGGGCTTGCTCACCATGTCCCTGGGGATTGACAAGCCCCCTTCAGCTGGTCCTCACCGCATCTGGAAGCTGCCAGAAGTGAGACATAAAGAGACATTGAGTGGCCTGGAGACCTGGCTCTCCCAAGCCCCGTGGTCTGGGGCGGCCTGTGACCGAAGCCCAGCCAGTGCCCTGGCGCCACTCCAGGCATGGAGGGACCAGACCCACTCTGTGCTGTATGGGGCCCGTGTCGGCCACCACAGCTGGGGGGCCGGGGGACTTACCGTTCAGCACCTGTTGGTGTCTGCACCTCGTCCTCCTCGGCGGGGCCTGCCACATGCAGAGAGAAAGCAGCCGGGTCAGGAGAGACCGCGGTGAGGCTGGTCGGGCAGTGAGCCCTGTGTCAGGGGAGAGCCATGGACCCCTGGGCAGTGGTCCCTAGTGGGAAGTGCTGCACCAGGGGACAGCATGGCAGGCCTGCAGCCAACACAGGGCACCCAGCGCAACCACACGGGCTGTCACGGACACAATCCAGGGCCTGGAGAAGCAGCCACTGAGGGTGCCAAGAGCCTGTAGCATTTCTAAGCGTTGGAGGAGGGAGCCGGCAATGTTCTTTCTCCTGCAGAGAACCCTGGGGGCCAGTGGTGCTGGGGGCGGGGGCAGGGCCAGGACATGGCGAGTCCAGCTGGAAGGGAAGCCTGTGACCAGGGGCTGGAGAGAGGCTGCTGCTTCTCCTGAGCATAAGCCCAACGTGCCGGAAGTGGCACACGACTGGGACTCATCGATGGATTTGGTCCTTGGTTGGATCATTCGCATCCCTGGCCCCAGCCCGGCCAGAGACTACAATGTGAGCACTGATCCCTGCCCCCCTGAGGCTGCAGCTGGTCACAGGCATGGCACGGGGTTGCTGGGTCTGGTTCTCTGCCCTCCACAGCAGCAGCCATTGGGAGATGGGGCCCTGAGGATCCCACTGCTGCCACCACATCTGCCGGCCTTAGGGGGGCTGATAAAGTCCTGCCAGTTTCAGGGGGGAAACACTTTGCTACATCCTTCCTGCAGATCTTATTTCCCCTGCTTGGGCCAGTAACTCACCACAAAGGGACTTTAATTGTCTGGGGACAGTTACGACAGGCCTGAGAAAACCAAACACCCTGAGTTCACAGGGCATTTCTCTGCTACGGCCTGCACCCTTTCTGTCATACAAGTCCCAGCCCAGGCCTAGACTGAGTGAGCTTCTTCCTGGGAGTAAGGCCTTCTCCCTGGCTCACAATCTGCTTGGGAAGGAGCTCCATACCCAGGCCCAGCTGTCAGCTGGTACCATCCCTGTGGGGCAGGAAAGGCCCCTTTCCTGCATCACAAAGCCCTTATGGGGCAGTGAGGAAGGGTGAGTTGGAACAAGAGGGTCCAAAGGGCTGAGAGAGCTGGAGAAGCTCCTGTCACGTTACTGGATTTTAAAGTGAGAAGCCAAATCATTGCTGCCCCATAGGGGGAGGGGTGTTTGCCCCAAAAGTCTGTACAAAGGGGGCCATGTGAGGTGTCACAGGAAAGATTCTGTTCTACTGATTCTGTAGATGCTATTCATGTTCTTGTCTAATGTCTGTATGTGGAGTTATAAACATGTACTCTGTGTTGATGGTGGAAGGTTCTCTGTCTGAGACAGAGCAATGGGCAAGGAAAGCTCATCCAATGGCTATGCTAATTAGCAAGGCCCAGGGACAATAGATCTCTAAGTACCAGACACACACCTAAGGAATGTCTGGATTCCTGCAAGCCAGCCAGGATAATGGTTGCCAACTTGGGACACAAGGATAGGTCGATGGACCATATGACCTGCAGTGACCTGCTCTGGCCAGGAAGATGCCAGGAGAGGGATATAAGTGCCATGTGGCACCCTTCATCTTGGTCTTGAGTTCAGCTCCTGATCCCAGATGCAGCCTTGCAGGAAACAACGAGCCGGGAAGAACCATGGACGCATCCTGACATAGGATGTACACCAAAGACTTTTAAGCTAGCAGTTATAACATCTCTGCTACAAGCCTGTATCGAGGCTTGGTGATTCGATGCATGTAATCTATTATCCTTTAACAACCTTACACTCATGCTTTTCTTTCTTTTAACAATAAACCTTTAGATTTTAGATCCTAAAGGATTGGCTCAGCATGATCTTGTGGGTAAGATCCAGAGTGTAAATTGACCTGGGAACTGTGGCTGGTTTCTTGGGACCAGAAAAACCTGTTCGGGGAAGGTGAGATTGGGTTCTATAATCCCTCACCTGTGTGTTAGGCCCAGGGCTGATTGGGGCACAGGAAGAGCTGGAGTGTCAGAGGGGTTTTGCTCGTGAGGCTTCTGGCTGGCCAGATTGGCAGCTGAAGTGCTTGGTGTGACTGGTTTGTGGCCTATTGGGAAGGTCTCCAGTCTGGGGTTGTAAGGAGCTCCGAGTTTGAACAGTTCACCCTGAGTGGATTCCCTCAGCTGTGCCAGACCCGGCCCGGTCGGTCACAGCCCCTCCCTCAGGCACACCCGGGGCTGCAGGGACGCTCTGCTCAGCACGTCTGTCGGGCGCAGGGTCTAAACAGCTCCCGTCCAGTGCAGCTCGAGCGGCGTTTGTTTGTCCAGGTGCCTCCGTCTGGGCTCAGTTGGGGTCATTTTGCTTCAATATGGAATCCAAAGCAGGCTGCCTCAGCGCCTCCCTTCAGACGTCTGCGCACAACTGGGATGCGGGGCTTGCCACAGGCTATGGGGGGGTCTCACGTTATTGGATTGTCATGTGAGCAGGCAGGTCACTGCTGCACTCGTCGGGGGGTGTTTGCCCCACATTCGGTGCAAAGCGGCCATGGGGGGTATCAGACGGAAGCTTAGCTCTGCTGGCTCTGTCCAGGCTCCTCGGGTACCAGCACAGTCTGTGTGGGACACTGGGGAGATGGGCTCTGTGTTTCTATTGTACGGGTTTGCTGCAGGGAGGGGCGGGGGCTCGATGCCACATGAACAATGGCTCTTGAGGGTCGCCATTGACACCCAAGGAGCGCACAAGGGCCCCCAGCCTGAGAAGGAAACACCTGGGGACTCCATGGCTCCTTGCTCGGAAAGGAAAAAAACTTGTTGGTGGGTCATGTGACCAGCCCATTTTGGGAGGGACCAGCACCCAGAGGAGGAATGGGGGATTCCCTCTGCGTGGGAAGATTATAAAAGTATCCTGAGGATGCCTCCCTCTGGTCTTCACTCCTGCCCTCTGCTCCAGAAGCACCTCTGGCCAGGTCTCCCAGCCTGAGGCGAGATGCAGCCTTGACCTGAGTAACCTGGAGCTCTGAGGGCATAGAAATGTGCCTGGCATGCCAGCCCAGCAGTCCAAACCAGGAAATGGTCCCCCCAAAATCAGGCCGTTGGCTTAGAATGAGGCGAAAGAAAATACCTCTCGGCTCCGGGATGCTTCATGTGCCTGCTGGGGTGTGAGCCGGGAGAGGGCGCAATTCATGCTTTCCAGCTTCTCTTTGAACCAACAGGGCCTGAGATTGGCTAAAAATAGAATAAAATGAAATTAAATAAATAACCCCAAAGTACATCTCGAATGCTGGGGTCCAAGTTAGCTGTTACCACTCGAGAGACAGATCTTGGAGTCACTGTGGATAGTTCTTTGAAAACCTCCACTCAATGCTCAGCAACAGCCAAAAAAGCAAACCGCACGTTGGGAATCATTGAGACAGGGAAGGAGAATAAGACAGAGAAGTCCTATTGCCTAGCTAAATCCATGGAATGCCCAAATGTTGAATACTGCATACAGATGTGGTCGGATCACATCAGAAAAGATCTATTGGCATTGGAAAAGGTTCTGAAAAGGGCAACAACAATGATGAGGGATTTGGAACAGCTCCCATATGAGGAGAGAGAAGTAAGACAGCTTGGAAAAGAGATGCCTAAGAGAGGATGCGATGAAGGGCTGTAAAATCATGCCTGAGAAAGCCTGCCTGATCACTCTGATTAGCTTCGATGATGAAGTAACTGGCTCTGTGGACATGGGGAAGTCCGTGGATTTGATCTACCTTGACTTTAGCAAAGCTTTTGATACGGTTTCCCACAATATTCTTGCCAACAAGTTAAGTAAATTTGGATTGGGTAAATGGATGGTAAGGTGGATAGAAAGCTGGCTAGACTGTCGGGTCCAATGGTTAGTGATCAATGGCTCGATGTCAGGTTGGCAGTCAGTTTCAAGCAGAGTGCTGCAAGGATCTGTTCTAGGGCCCGTTTTGTTCAACATCTTTATGAATGACCTGGATGAGGGGATGGATTGCACCCTCACCAAGTCTGCGGTTGATACTAAGCTAGGGGGAGAGATAGATACGCTGGAGGGCAGGGATAGGGTACAGAGTGACTTAGACACATTAGAGGATTGGGCCAAAAGAAATTTGATGAGATATAAGGACAAGTGCAGAGTCTTGCCGTTGGGACAGAAGAATCCCAAGCATTGTTACAGGCTGAGGACAGACTGACTTAGCAGTTGTTCAGGAGAAAAGGACCTGGGGATTCCAGGGGATGAGAAGCTGGATATGAGCCAACAGTGTGCCCTAGTAGCCAAGAAGACTAATGGCCTATTAGGCTGTATTAGGAGGAGCATTGCCAGCAGATCCAGAGACGTGATTATTCCCCTTTATCCGGTGCTTGTGAGGCCACATGTGGAGTATTGTGTCCAGTTCTGTGCTCCCCACTACAGACAGGATGTGGACACATTGGAGAGGGTCCAGCGGAGGGCAACCAAAATGATGAGGGGGCTGGAGCACATGACCTACGAGGAGAGACTGAGGGATTTGGGTTTATTTAGTCTGCGGAAGAGAAGAGGGAGGGGGATTTGAGAGCAGCCTGCAACTTCCTGTAGGGGGATTCCAAAGAGGCTGGAGAGAGGCTGGTCTCAGTGGGAGCAGGTGGCAGAACGAGGAGCAATGGTCTCACATTGCAGTGGGGGAGGTCTAGCTTGGAGATTAGGATAAACTATTTCCCTAGGCGGGTGGGGAAGCACTGGGATGGGTTCCCTAGGGAGGGGAGGAAATCTCCATCCCTAGAGGTTTTTAAGTCCCAGCTTTACAAAGCCCTGGCTGGGATGATTGAGTTGGGGTTGGTCCTGCTTTGGGCAGGGGGCTGGACTCGATGGCTCCTGAGGTCTCTGCCAGTTCTATGATTCTATGAAAAAGGAAGAGTTATTTGCTTCTTCTTGTAACATAAGAACTGAAGGCAGCAAGATTAAAATGAACTTCACACAGCACACAGTCAACCTGTGGAACTCCTTGTCAGAGGATGTTGTGAAGGCCAAATCTACTGCCTGTGATGTCATAATGCTGCTCAGTTCTCCAGTCTTCCATGGAGTCTGCATGGACTGACAGGGCAAACGTCACACGGTGAGCTGGCCCAGCCAGAGCCTCCTGTGTTCGGGTAGAGAGGGGCTCCTGGGAGAGAGAAGTCAGGCAGCCATCCAGACTTTCCATCTTTCTGGGATGATTCTGTAACTTGCTCCACGGGGCAGCTCGCGGGATCCATGCCCAAAGTCCGACAGGAAGCGCCGCCTCTTCTCAGTGATGGAGGGTTATTCCCCAGGCTTTCAGGGCTCCCGTCTGTCTGTTTCTAGGCATCTTTGCAGGTTCGGGGTTTGTACAGAGAAAAGGACACGAAAAATCAAAGGCAGTGATCAAAATGTGAGAACACGCCTGCCCCTGCCGGGTTCTTCACCGGCACCGAGTAGCCACCAGGTGTCACTGGTGAGTCATGTTGTGTGTGAAGCGGGTTCTACCCGAGCAAGCTCAGGCCCCTGTGTATTTGTTATCTCTGAGGTGCCGCAGGCCTGCTCCTGTTCACAGTCACAGACCAACCCGGCGACCCTCGGAGACGTTTCCCTTGTTTCCCATTGTGCGTGCATCTCCTTTGCCCCTGGGCGTCACTTTGGCCCCATCAGAGCAAGAGCATGAAGCATTCGGAGGGACAAGGCCGGGCTCGGGGAGGGCTTCCCAAACGCACTGTCCGATACCTTCAGCAGCAAGGCCGGCCACCTGGGCCCCCAATGCAGGGGTCACATGTTCTACCTTCACAGCCCTGTATATTGATTAGTCCCTAATGGTGTGTCTACACTGCAGCATTTTTCCGAAATATCAGGTGTTATTCTGGAAGCACAATACTTGCGTCCACACTGCAGTTGTGTTGTTTTGACAAAAAGTCGAAAGTACGGAGGGGTTTTTCTGATGGCGGCAAACCTCTTTGTACGAGGAAAAACGCGTTTTCCGAGGTCGTCGATTTCCCTGGACCCAAGGAGGAACTTCCAGCCGCACCATACGGCACTCCCAGCCCCAGCTCTGAGCCTCCCTTCTTCCTCCCCCATCCAGGTTCTGAGCCCCCCTCCTCCCCAGTTTCTTTTGTTATAAAAAATACAGAGGGTTTGGGTGAACAAACTGTTGTATTTATTGACTGTACAGAGAAAGGGATGAGGGGTTGTTGTGGGAAAGGCATGGGGGCGGGGCAAGGCCCAGAGGGGAGTGGGGAGGCCCAGAGGAGAGTTACTGGGTCCTTGAGAGACACTCTCCCTCATGGCCTCCCGGATGTGCACCCCCACCTGATGGGCCTGGCAGATGGCAGCTGTCCGTGGCTGCTCGAAGGCCTGTCCCTCCTGGCTGGCCTCTGCCCCCCATCCCAGAAGAAAGGCCTCCCCCTTGCTCTCCCCAGTGCTGTGGAGAACACAACATGCAGAGATCCCCTCGGGGATGTTGTGCTCCCCCACACTGAGGCGGGTTAGGAGGTACCGGAATCTCGCCTTCAAGCGTCCAAAGGCACTTTCCACCTGGATGTGGGTCCTGCCCTGGTGGGCATTGAAAAGGTCCCTGCTCGAGTGCAGGTGGCTGCTGTAGGGCTTCATGAGCCATGGCATGAAGGGGCAGGCTGTGTCCCCCACACTGCACAGAGGCATCTCCGTGTCCCCGACCATGATGTTGCGCTGTGGGAAGCTTGTGGTAGAGGCTGGAATTTGTTAGAAAAAGAAACTGCCCCCTCCCAGTAAAAAGTTTGGCCAGGCCGCTTTTGCTGTAGCGGGCTGCAGTACTCCTTGGGAGAAACCGGCCGCACCCTTCCTGCATACCATTGCCTTTAGAAAAAGGGAAGGTGTGAAAAGGGGAAAATAGCCTCAGACTCTCCCACCCGTCACCTTGACGAGAGAACTGCGGGGCTTACCTGGTCGCATGAAACCTGCACAGTTTCGGCCCAACCCCTAGGACACAGACCCCCTACTTGGTGACCATTGGGCCATATATGGTAATATGCAAGCGCGGGAAAGCGATGTGCAGATTTGGGGATAAATACCCATCGCACAGTTCACTCGAGGAGGTCTTCGCAACACACGTACCACCATGCGTGTGTCTTCCCATATACTTTAAAGCGCTGCCAGCCTGATCAACCGACCAGCCACCTCCCCCGACTCTCGGGCATAACCAAGGCCTTCGCAACCAAACCGATATCTGTGAAATGTTCCGTGTGCTGTTTAAGTTGGTATGTATGATTTGATTTTTTCTTGTTGTATAAGCTTAGTGTTGTAGTTGTTTTGGGTAGTACATAGAGTTTGTAGTTATCACTGTTATTTAATTAGTGTAGCTGGCTATTTTTAGAATAGAGACTATTCCCCTTGCCATTCCCATCCTTATATCTCTGACACGTTTAACTAGAAATCGTAGGATAAATATAATAAATACTGTAAATTCATTATTAACATAGTCTATTAAAAATCTTAGAATAAATACTATAAATTCATCACTATCATAAATAAATATCCTTTATTTGCTAAAACGGTCCACCTGGTTCTGTCCTTCCCCCCTTAGGTATGCATCATCGGACCTGTGATTCTCGCGACAGAATTCCTGAAAATGCAGGTGTCATGCGCCGTGCCCGACCACCCAACACAAATGTCCGTAAACTGTCCGCGGTGGTTGACCAGGGCCTGCAGCACCATCGAAAAATAGCCCTGGTGGTTAGTGCACTGGGCGGCTGGATGTTCTGGTGCTCGGGTGGGAATGTGGGTTCCTTCTATGGCTTCCCCACAGGTGGAGAAGACCAGGGTGGCAAATCCTGCAAGGATCCGGTCCAGCTCTCCCAGGTGGATGACTCTGGGCAGCAGGACAGAGTTGATGTCCCTCACCAACTACAGGAGACAACAAACACACACAACAGAGACTCAGAGGGGGTGCCTGAGCCTTTTGCAACATAACCCCACAGCTGCCCATGTAGGGTTGCTTACCCCTTCCCCTGCAGCAGTACATGCTGGCCAGCTGTGTTCTCTGGAAGCGGGGTGCTCGGGCGGCCCCCCAGGAGCCCACAGACGGCAACAGGTGTTTCTCCTCATGCATAGATCTCGGTGCACAGAACAATATTTATTCCACACCTGGATGAAAAAAATGAGGGGGAACATTGCTAGCCAGTGGTCTGTGGCAGGAGGGGTGGGGGAGGGTCTGTGGCAGGAAGGGTGGGGGATGGTCTGGGGCCTGCATGTGCAGAAGGTGAGACCAGATCATGCTGGTCCCTTCTCCCCTTAGGCTACATCTAGACTGCATGCCTCTTTCGAAAGAGGCTTTTTTGAAAGATACTTTCAAAAAAACCTCTTTTGAAAAAGAGCATCTAGACTACAACCAGTACTTTCGAAAAAGCAAGCTGCTTTTTCGAAAGAGAGAACCTAGGCAGTCTGGATGCTCTCTTTCGAAAAAGCACAGTTTGCATTACATCCTGCCTTTTTTGAAAGAGCACTTTCAAAAAAAGGCGTTATTCCTCGTAAAATGAGGTTTTCCACGGTTGAAAAAACTGCCGCATTCTTTCAACTTACTGTCGAAAGAACGCAGCAGCAGTCTAGACGCGGGGGAAGTTTTTTTGAAAAAAGGCCACTCCTGACCCCAGCTCTGATCCTGGCTCTGAATGCTGGTCTCTGACAGCCCCTGCTCTGACTACTGGACCTGACTGCCCAAGCTGTGAGTCTCAGAGCGCTGTGAGGGGGAGGGGTTAATAGTAAAACTCCTTCTGTGCATGGGGCTACATCTAAGCCAGGGGGCTGGGCTGGCCCAGCTCTGTCCATGTAGCTCTAGAGCAGAGACTCGCTCTCGGCTTTCGTGTACCAAGTGGTTCAAGTGCTCCAGTTTGTGGAGAAAAGGCTGAAAACACGACCCTGGTGTGTCTTCCGGCTCAGAGAGCAAAGGCACAAACAAGACCCCAGGTGAATTATTTGTTTCTTTCTCTTTACTCTCAATATTTCAAACTGGTCACACGACATTTCTGTACTTTGGCTCTTGCTGTAGCGAGACATGAGCTCCGTGGCCCCAAGATGAAGAAGTTTGTGCCACTGCAGCATCTATCGGAAGCTAAGGTTCATTGTTGCTGTTCCAGGAAACTAAGCAGCAGCCGGCAGGAGATGGCAGAGTTGGCGGGAGGTCGGGTAAATTCAGGCTGTTGCACGTGGCGGGTGGACGCAATAGTTCTGCTCCTGGGTACCTGGCAGTTTCTTTGTCCACAAGTCTGTACAGACCAGTGTCTGGCCACTTAACACCAGGGATGCTGGTGTGTGAGAGACAGGCCATGCACCCGGGCTTCCTTTTCCATGACCCCTCTTTGGTCCTCCACTCCGCATCCAGGCAGAGCTTCCAAACAGAAACCTTCCCTGAGAATCTACAGCCCCCTCCACGGAAGTTGTGGGAAAGGGTCCACCCAGAGCTCCTGGTCATGTTGGCCCTCGGGGTCATAGCGGAATCCCTTAGGGCAGCGTTTCTCACACGGGGAGTGTTTGAAGGGGCCACTTCACAAGTTTCACAAGTGACTGCAGGCCAACCCGGAAGGGGCAGGTCCTTGGGGGGAAGGGGTGGGGCCAGGAGAATTCATGTGCTCCCCTGCCCACAGACCCTGATTGGCCTAGGGGTGCCCCCCCCCCGGACCCCGATCCTGCCAGGGGCATGCGGTGATGTTTTAAAACATCTGGGGGTTCACTCTAAGCACTGTGCCCCCCCGGCGGGGGGAGGAGACTTTGCGCACTCCCCCGTCCCCAGGTCTCGGTTGGCCTGGGGGTGGGGGAGCGGCAGGGCAGCCATGGGCTGGATCAAAGGGCTTGGTGGGCCAGATCCAGCCCACGGAGACTCTCTTGCCCACCCCAGCGCCAGGTGCTTGGCGTGGAAAGCAGGGCTGCCCCCACCAGTGGCACAGAAGGAAGGTGGCAGGCGCAGACTCTTTTCCCCTCCCTTCTGTGCTGCTGCTGGCAGCAGGCTCTGCCATGCCCTGCCCCTCTTCCTTCTCCACCACTGCTCGAAGGGGGGGGCGCTGCCTTTCTAACTGCCCCAAGGAGAAGACAGAGCTGCCCCCAGCAGCACTGCAGGATGAAGAACAGCGATATTGCACCGTGCCACCTTCCTTCTGCGCTGCTGCTGGGTGTGGCGCTGCCTTCTGAGCTGGGCCCCTCTCTCCGGCACAACCCTGTGGCCACCCAGCTCAGAAGGCAGCCCCCCTCCACCCCCGTCCCCAGCAGCAGGGCAGATGGAAGGGTGGCAAGATCAGACCATGTGTCATATTATTGAATTTTAGAGGGAGCAGCCAGATCACTGTTGCACCCACAGGGCGTGTTTGCCCCAATTTCGGTACAAAGTGGGCCATGTGAGGTGTCAAACAAAAGCTTATGCTCTACTGATTGTACGTATGCTGCTCCTGTGCTTGTGCGATGTTTGTCTGTGGAGTTGTGAATACGGGCTCTGTCCCTGTACTGTAAAGCTTCTCTGTCTGGGAGGGAGCAATGGGCCGGAACTGCCTGTAGTGAAGAAGGACTGGTCAGTGAAGGGCTGTGCTAACTAGCACTGCTGATGGACACTGGCTCTCGGAGGGGCCAATACACACCTGAGGGATGCGTCGGGAAACCTGCCGACTGGACAGTGCCTCATGGCTGCTGGCCTGGGAAACACAGACTTGATCATGTGACCAACTCCAGCTTGGGAGACACTAGAATATAAAAGTGCCAGGAGGCCGTCTCCATCTTGTCTTCAATCTTGCAAGGGACAGCAAGCTGGGGAGGATTGCTGACCCATCCTGACTTGGATGTACACCAGAGACGTCTACGCTAGCAGTTTGTAACATCTCTGCTGAGAGCCTGTATCAAGAACTTGGTGATTGGTGCACATGATGTATGCTCCTTAACAGCCTTACTCTCCATCTTTTCTCTCTTTTGTTAATAAACCTTTAGATTTTTGAATTCTAAAGGATTGGCCCAGCGTGGTCTTGTGGGTAAGACCTAAAGTGTAAATTGACTCGGAATCTGTGGCTGGTTCTTTCGGACCAGGAAGATCCATTCAGAATAGGTGAGATTGGGTTCTATAATCCCTCACCTGTGTGTAGGCCCGGGGCTTATTGTGGCACAGGGAGAGCTGGGGTGTCTGAGGGGTTTTGCTCGTGAGACTTCCTGCTGGACGGATTGGCAGCTGAAGCGCTTGGTGTCACTGGTTTGTGACCTATTTGGGAAAGGTCTCCAGTCGAGGGCTGTAAGGAACCCTGGTAGTGCCCATCTTTAAAAAAGGGAAGAAGGACAATCCAGGGAACGATAGACCGGTCAATCTTACCTCAGTCCCCATAAAAATCATTGAGGGGATCCTCAAGGAATCCATTTTGAGGCACTTGGAAGAGGGGAAAGTGATCAGGAATAATCAGCATGGACTCACGAAGGGCAAGTCATGCCTGACCAATCTGATTAGCTTCAATGATGAGGTAACTGGCTCTGTGGATATGGAAAAGTCAGTGGATGTGATAGACCTTGACTTCAGCAAAGTTTTTGATACGGTCTCCCACAATATTCTTGCCAGCAAGTTAAGGGAATATGGATTGGATAAACGGACTATAAGATGGATAGAAAGCTGGCTAGAAGGTCGAGCCCAGAGGGTAGTGATCAATGGCTCGATATCAGGTTGGCAGTCGGTTTCTAGTGGAGTGCCCCACAGATCGGTTCTAGGACCAGTTTTGTTCAACATCTTTATTAATGACCTGGATGAAGGGATGGATTGCACCCTCAGCAAGTTTGCGGATGACACTAAGCTAGGGGGAGAGGTAGATACACTGGAGGGCAGGGATAGTGTCCCGAGTGACCTAGACAAATTGGAGAATTGGGCCACAAGAAATCTGAAGAGGTTCAACAAGGACAAGTGCAGAGTCCTGCCCTTGGGACGGAAGAATCCCAAGTATTATTACACGCTGGGGACCAAATGGCTAAGCAGTAGTTCTGCAGAAAAGGACCTGGAGATTACAGTGGACAAAAAGCTGGAGATGAATCTACAGTGTGCCCTTGTAGCCAAGAAGGCTAATGGCATATTAGGGTGCATTAAGAGGAGCACTGCCAGTAGATCCAGAGATGTGATTATTCCCCTTTATTCAGCTCTGGTGAGGCCACATCTGGAGTATTGTGTCCAGTTCTGGGCCCCCCCCCACTGCAAAAAGGATGTGGACGCATTGGAGAGGGTCCAGCGGAAGGCGACCAAAATGATTAGGGGGCTGGAGCACATGACCTACGAGGAGAGACTGAGGGATTTGGGCTTGTTTAGTCTGCAGAAGAGAAGAATGAAGGGAGATTTCATAGCAGCCTTTTACTTCCTGAAGGGAGATTCCAAAGAGGATGGAGAGAGGCTGTTCTCAGTGGGGGCAGGTGGCAGAACAAGGAGCAATGGTCCCAAGTTGCAGTGGGGGAGGTGTAGGTTGGACATTAGGAAAAATGATTTCCCTAGGCGGGTGGGGAAGCACTGGGATGGGTTTCCTAGGGAGGGAGTGGAGTCTCTATCTCTAGAGGTGTTTAAGTCTCGGCTTAACAAAGCCCTGGCTGGGTTGATTTAGTTGGGAGTGGTCCTGCCTTGGGAAGGGGACTGGACCTGATGACCTCCTGAGATCTCTTCCAGCTCTATGATTCTATGAATTCGCCCTGATCGGATGCCCTAAGCGGTGCCCAGACCTGGCCCGGTCCGTCACAGTATGCCACCCTCCTGCGCTGTGGTGCAGACATCTGAGCTGGGTGACCTGCCAGCGGCCACTGCTCTGCTGCTAATTAGCACTGATTCTCCGTCACTCCCCAGGGAGAGACTGTGGGAAGGAGCGGCGCTGCTGCAGAGCCACGGGAATCTCTGCGGTTACTCCTGCCTTACGCCTCTGTCCTGATTGGCTGTTGTCAGGGTCTCTTTGTGAGGTCGCCACTGACCCACTATTTCCCCCAATCAGCTAAAGCCCCCCAAAAGGCCCTGAAACAGGCCTTTGAGATGTCACTGACACCCCCGCCTCTTCCTTGCCCAGCCGGTGTCCTGACCTGGTCCGCTGGTTTGGAAGTTTGAGTTGGTTCCCTTGGACCATCCCACTTCATGGCAGCTGTGTCTGGAGGTCAGGCTGGCTGGAGTAGGGGTGTGAGGGACTAGTCAAGTATCGGATAAACAAAAGCTTATTGGATAGTCGACTAGTCACTTCCTTCCCCGCTTGCTTCCTCCCCCGCTGTAACTTGAGACCATTGCTCCTCGTTCTGCCACTCATCATTACTGAGAACAGCCTCTCCCCATCCTCTTTGGAACCTCCCCGCAGGGAGCTGAAGGCTGCTATCAAATCCCCCCTCACTCTTCTCTTCTGTGGACTAAATAAGCCCAAATCCCTCAGCCTCTCCTCGTAGGTTGTGTGCTCCAGCCCCTGAATCATTTTGGTCGCCCTCCGCTGGACCCTCTCCAATGCGTCCACAGAAATTGAAGAGGGTCCAGAGAAGAGCAACAAGAATGATTAAAGGTCTAGAGAACATGACCTATAAAGGAAGTCTGAAAGAATTGGGTTTGTTTAGTTTAGAAAAGAGAAGATTGAGGGGGGACATGATAGCTGTTTTCAGGTATCTAAAAGGGTGTCATGAGGAAAAGGGAGAAAACTTGTTCATCTTGGCCTCTGAGGCTAGAACAAGAAGCAATGGGCTTAAACTGCAGCAAGGGAGGTTTAGGTTGGACACTAGGAAAAAGTTCCTAACTGTCAGGGTGGTCAAACACTGGAATAAATTGCCCAGGGAGGTTGTGGAATCTCCATCTCTGGAGATATTTAAGAGTAGGTTAGATAAATGTCTATCAGGGCAGGGGACTGGACTCGATGACCTCTTGAGGTCCTTTCTAGTCCTAGTATTCTATGATTCTATGATTCTATCCCTTCTGTAGTGGGGGGCCCAGAACTGGACACAATACTCCAGATGTGTCCTCACCAGAGCTGAAAAAGGGGAATCATCACATCTCTAGAGCTGATGGAAATGTTCCTCCTAATGCAGCCCAATATGCCATTAGCCTTCTGGGCTACCAGGGCACACTGTTGGCTTCTATCCTGCTTCTCATCCGCTGTAATCCCCAGGACCTTTTCCGTCAAACTGCTGCTTAACCAGTCAGTCCCCACTGCTTGGGATTCTTCAGTCCCGAGGGCAGGACTCTGCACTTGTCCTTGTTGAACATCATCAGGTTTCTTTTGGCCCAATCCTCCAATATACCTAAGTTACTCTGAACCTTGTCCCTTCCCTCCAATGTATCTACCCCTCCCCCTAGTTTAGTGTCATCCGCAAACTTCCCAAGGGTGCAATCCATCCCCTCATCCAGGTCATTCATAAAGATGTTGAACAAAACCGGCCCTCGAACTGATCCTTGGGACACTTCACTTGAAACTGACCATCAACCAGACATGGAGCCATTAATCACTACTTTTTGGGCCAGACAGTCTAGCCAGCTTTCTCTCCATCTTACAGTCCATTTATCCAATCCATACTTCTTTAACTTTCTAGCAAGGATACTGTGGGAGACCGTATCAAAAGCTTTGCTAAAGTCAAGGTAGATCACATCCACCAACTTCCCCATGTCCCCAGAGCCAGTTACCTCATCAGAGAAGCTAATCATCTTGGTCAGGCAGGACTTGCCCTTGTTGAAGCTATGTTGACTGTTCCTGATCACGTTCCCCTCTTCCAAGTGCTTCAAAATGGATTCCAACATGGATTTTATTCCAGGTGCTTGTGGATGAATTCCTGAATTACCTGCTCCAGCATCTTCCCTGGCACAGAAGTGAAACTGACTGGTCTGTGGTTTCCTGGGTTGTTCTTATTTCCCCTTGTACGGATGGGCACTAGATTTGACATGACATCGTCATAAATTGCCCAGGGAGGTTGTGGAATCCCCATCTCTGGAGATATTTAAGAGTAAGTTAGATAAATGTCTGTCAGGGATGGTCTAGACAGTATTTGGTCCTGCCATGAGGGCAGGGGACTGGACTCGATGACCTCTCGAGGTCCCTTCCAGTCCTAGTATTCTATGATTCCATGATCATCTTCCAGGAACAATCATTTCAATAGCCAGTACTGGAGAGCCTTTGCAGAGCTCCATTACTAAGTACCTGCTGCTCCCAGTGCAGTGGGAAATGGCTCCAGTCTGCTCTCACACAGGGGCTAAGCACAGAACACACGCTTAGGAGCTGAGCTATCCAGAGGCCCTGAACAGCACATGGGGGGGCAGCAACTTACAAATGCCCTGCAGCCCTGTAGTGTAGACTGGCAGCCCCAGCTGTGCCTCAGTCTCCCACCCTGTGACATGGGGACAATAAATGGCCCCTGAATTGTCCCTGTGTGAGAGGTAGGGGTACAGAGGCACCCAGAGCTGGAGGGGCTTGCTCATGGGCATGATGGGAAAATGGCAGCTCTTCAGTAGCACCTCCTGAGGCGAAGTGGTTCCCAGCACACACAGGGTTTTAGTTTGGTTCAGTGGCTCTCAGCCCCCCACAACACAAATTCTTCCCTCACCCCTGGCGCTGGCGTGTCAGGTGGGTGGTGCTGTGACTCTCCCTGGGCTGTTCTCTGTTGGAGGGGAGCAGATGTGTCAGGCCAGTGACTGAAATTCTGCAAGGGCCAATTTGGTCATTTCAATAGTCGTGAACAATCCCGGGTTCCTTGCAAGCTCTGAGTGCTCCTTTGCGGATCAGGGGCCTCCGGGGTAATTTAGGTGCCTCGTTTAGGAACATGGGAATTGCCAGCCTGGGTCAGACCTGAGTCCATCTGGCCGTTGTGTCTCTGACAGTGGCCAGCACCAGCTGCTGCAGAGGAAGGGGCAACCCATGCTGTAGTGGACACTGGGAAATAACGGTGGGTGCAAGAGTGTTCTGCAGGATCACATCCAAATCCAACAGTGTCCCCCAGGGATAGAAATAAGGTGTGGAGAGGAACAAAACATAACAGTGGTATTGGCGAGTGTCACCTCTCCCGACCCAGCCCAGAGCAGCTGGCTAATGTCTCGTAGGCGGTGGCCCAGGTGTGTCTGAGGAGGGAACTGAATGAGGAGAGGGTAGGGGTGCTGTGGACAGACAGGGGAAGGCGAGCCAAGTGGAAGGGGGAGTGTGGAGAAATGGGTGTTAGAGAACGGGACAGATGGGGGATGGAGTTTGCTGTTGCTTCACAGTGGAGGGGCAGGGCCATGCAAAGAGAAACAAGAGCACACAGGCAAGGAGAGAAGAGTGTAAATGGTTCAGATTGCAAAGGGGTTTGTATCGGCTCATCCGCAAGGGAGGGAAGGCCGAGTTCCCCTTCGCATTCTCTTACAGAGCTAGGGGACTGGTGTCAGGCAGTTTTGTTTCTGAGGCTACGTCGAGACTACGGGGGTTTCTGGTATCCCGGAAAAACTCCATGTCCACGGAGCGCATTTGCTTTCTGCTTTTTTTTTTTTTTTTTTTTTTTTTTTTTTTTTGGAAGAGCAACCATGATCTTTTGGGGAGCCATTTCATGAGGAATAAGGCCTCCCGTGAAAGAGGAGGCTTTTCCACCATTTGGTCCTGGCTAGACTGGGCCAAATGGCAGAAAAGCCTCTTCCAGAAAAGCTATTGGAAAAAGCTTTGTAAATTGCAGAGCACAATTTGGGAAGCTCTATCCAATAAAGGGGTGTAGGTAGACCTAGCCTGAATGGTTTAATTGTTCTGCCTCATTAAATGTCATGTGATGGAGGCATCTGAGTTAAGGATGTTAAAGACTTTAGTTACATCAAGCAGAACCTGTGGGTCAATCCTGCCCATTCCCTCCCATCGATTCTACCTACTAAGTCCATTTTATAGCAAAGCGAGACTGGGTCATTCCAATAATATTTGCCAATTGATGACGTGTTGTGTAGATACATTAAATGCCCAATGCCCTATTTGGGGTACATCCCACTCAGGAGGTTGCTGCGATGTACGTAGTTGACAGTTTTATGGCTGCATCTGTGATTTAGTTGCTTGTACAGGGTTGCTTGTCATGGGTGCTTGATGTGGTCTTGTACCACGTATAATCTGCATTGTTATGCAAAATATTCCTGCCTCCCCAGCCTGGCCTGTGTGCTTACGTGCACCAGACTTGAGACGGGCCTGGGCTTGGCTTTTTAGGGATCTGCTCTGTGATCCAGGCAGAACCATCCAGGCTCCCCTAACACAGTTACTACAGAACAGCACAGGACAGTAGAATCACATACAACACAACAAAGCAACCAGTGAATACAAAACAGAGTGAATACAGGCCCCACTATGTCACAGCCCTGTATGCTAGCATACGGACAGTCTGGCTCATGTCGCGTTGGAGGGCAGGGAGAGGGCCCAGAGTGAGCTAGACAGATTGAAGGATTGGGTCAAAAGAAATCTGATGAGGTTCAACAAGGACAAGTGCAGAGTCCTGCACTTGGGATGGAAGAATCCCAAGCTTTGTTACAGGCTGGTAACCGACTGGCTAAGCAGCAGTTCGGCAGAAAAGGACCTGGGGATTCCAGTGGATGAGAAGCTGGATATGAGTCAACAATGTGCCCTTGTAGCCAAGAAGGCTAATGGCATATTAGGGCGTATTCGGAGGAGCATTGCCAGCAGATCTAGGGAAGTGATTATTCCCCTTTATTCGGCACGGGTGAGGCCACATCTGGAGTGTTGTGTCCAGTTCTGGGTCCCCCACTACAGGAAGGATGTGGATGCATTGGAGAGGGTCCAGCGGAGGGCAACCAAAATGATTAGGGGGCTGGAGCACATGGCCTACGAGGAGAGGTTGAGGAATTTGGGCTTGTTTAGTCTGCAGAAGAGAAGAGTGAGGGGGGATTTGAGAGCAGCCTGCAACTCCCTGCAGGGGGGTTCCAAAGAGGATGGAGAGAGGCTGGTCTCAGTGGTGGCAGGTGGCAGAACGAGGAGCAATGGTCTCAAGTCGCTGTGTGTGTGTGGGGGGGTGCGGGGTGTCTAGGTTGTATATTAGGCCGAACGATTTCCCTAGGTGGGTGGGGAAGCACTGGGATGGGTTCCCAAGGGAGGGGATGGAATCTCCATCCGTAGAGGTGTTTAAGTCCCAGCTGGACCAAGCCCTGGCTGTGATGATTGAGTTGGGGTTTGTCCTGCTTTGGGCAGGGGGCTGGACTCGATGCCTTCTGTGGTCTCTGCCAGCTCTGGGATTCTGTGATTCCCTTCGGCCCCCCACCCTGCTGTCTGAACAGGGGATGTGAAACTGGCCCCGTGTGGTCCCCCTGGACTGACACATGCCCATATGTGGCTAAGACAGGACCTACTCAATGATGGGCTTTAAGGCTCTATGTGGCCCAGCTCTAAGGACAGAGGAATTGGCGACGGGGTGCGTGGATGGGGGAGGAGCTCAGGCTATTTCCTGGCCATTCGTGGCATCGAGAAAACCAAATCACCTTCTTTTTGGTGGGGCTGGAGGCAGCTGTAGGGTTACAGCCCAGCAGGGGGGCAGGACACCTGGGTCTCTTTGCAGCTCTCTACCCGAGCCCCATAGGGCTGCCCCCCCTCCGGGATTGGCCAGGAGTCTCCCCGAATCGGCATCGACCTCCCAGCGGCGAGTGGAAGCAACTGGGGGGAGTCTAATAGGCCGCTGAACGTCTGATAGGCAGTGCAGCAGGGTCAGGCGGGAGGCCCTCTCACCAAGCGGCTTCCGAAAGAGACGGCTCTGCTGCCTGAGTGAAGGTCGCTCCTACTTCCCAGTTACCACCTATAGGGTTGGCGGGGCCTTTGTCCCAATGCCCAGATTCGATGATTCTGTGGTTGGGGACCCTGATGTGCGCAGATGCACCACGCACTCTAAAGGGACTCCGGTATAATTGCAAGTAGGGTTTATTCCCACACTGAGCACAGCCACACCCGCCCCAATCCGTACGAGAAATAGGGAATGTCCGTCGATATTTCCATCCCCTGTGCTCACCCCACCCCTGCTACACCCACCCGAGGCATTAGCCACCGTCTTCCTCATCACCTGCCCCTTCCCCATCGTCACCCGTGGCCTTGAGTCCGGCCTGACTGCCCCTTCTCTTCCCCTTCCTCCCTAGCACAAACGCCAGGCGGCCTGCTTTGTAAGCGTAAGAGCCTGGGCCCTACTTCTCGGCCCAAATGTCCCTTCCTCGCCCACCAGCCATGGGGGCCACTGACTCCCTCGGCGGGACACGTGTAACATGTGTGCATGTATGGCTGACACATACATACATGTTCATGAGCCTTCTGTCTGGATGGGAGTGGCTGGAGCCCTCCAAGTAGCAGCACTTTCTTTGCTGTTGCCTCGTTAACGCAGGGGTGGGAACCTTTTTTGGGCTGGGGGCCACTGACCATCGTTCCCGCGGAAGCACGCACCTGTGTGGCCATCTACATCAAATTCCTCCCCCGCCCACCTCCTCTGGAGAGCCGCGTGGCAGCTCTCGCATGGCAGGTGGCTGCTCCGGCGGGCGGGGCCGGCTGAGACACATGGTGAGGGAGCCACTGGGGCGGGGGGCTGGGACCTGCCGCAGCTGTGTGGCAAGGAGAGGGGAGACCTACTCTGGTAGCCGGGGCTGCGACGTGGCGGGGGGCCTGTTCTGGCCGCTGTGTCCGGGAACAGGACTTGCAGCATGCCGGGTGGGGATGGGGCAAGTCTGCTCCGGCGGCCAGGAACGTGCGGGTGTTAATACGCTGGGTGCCACGGTGGCACATCCAAAGCAGCGTACATGACCTCACTACAGGTGCACAAGCCAAACCTCCCTCCGCTCACGGTTGGAAAATTTCAAAGGGAGCCCAGCTGCCGACCCTGAGAAAAATCAGTCGGGGGCGGCACACAAGTGAGACACAAAAAGCCCAACCCCGAGTGACGTGGCCATGACTGAGAAGCAGAAGGATTCTCCCCACATTCCCCTTGCACACCAGAGCTGGAGGCTGGGGCCCAGCCTAGTAGATTTTGCCCTATGGTGGGGCAGTGGGAGAGGTCTGGAGTGCCAGTTCAGGCTTCCCAGTTCGGGGGGGGGGGTGGCTCTTGAGCCTCAGGGGCCAGATCCAGGCAAGCCAGAGGCTGGATCCGGCCCCCAGGCCTGAGTCTCCCCACCCCTGCTTTCATGCTGAGGACGCTGGTTCCTTGGTTTGACGGGACAAGCCAAAATAGCTGTGTTGCTTTGTGTTCCACTTTTATTCTTCAGTAAAATTATTTAAAATCTTAAACATTAAAATATTGACTGTACATGTGGAGGCTCTGTAACAGGGAAAATTGCAAGCGAGAAGTCAAATATCTGCTTTGTGAAATTAAACCCTGTAACAATACCTGGATTGCAGGTGACAAAAGCAGCTACATTTTCACAGAATCCTAGAACACTAGAACTGGAAGGGACCTCGAGAGGTCATCAAGACCAGCCCCCTACCCCCATGGCAGGACCCAGCACATCTAGACCATCCCTGACAGGTGTCTGTCCAACCTGCTCTGAAATATCCCCAGGGATGGAGATTCCACAACCTCCCTGGGCAATTTATTCTAGTGTTTAACCACCCTGACAGGTAGGAAGTTTTTTCTAATGTCCAACCTAAACCTCTGTTGTGTGGTTCAATATGTTTTAGATCCAAGGAAAACCAGGACACGCCAGGGCTACTTAGCCACTTTCTTATTTATTGCAAGCTTTAAGCAGTTAATACAGTTATTTAAGTTTGACAAGCCTTAAGAACAATGACTATACAATTTAAACCTTAAATACTATAAATTCTAAAGCAATTAATAGAGTGCAAAGCAATGCAAAAGCAATTACTAAAAGATCTACTATAATAAAATAATAAAACCTAATTCACTTACACTTCACCCGTACGCCACCTACAGTGCCAGGCAGGAGGTCGTGGTTCCGTTTCTTCCCACGCAATGGAACGCCACGCACTGGATCGTCGGTGTGAAGGACCTAGTTACTTCTAGTTACATAGAGCAGGACGTGCGGGTCAGTCTTGCCCATTCCCTCCCATCGATTGTTCTTACTAAGCGCAATTTATAGCAAAGCGAGACTTGGTCGTTCTAATGATATTTACCAATTGATGATATGTTGTGTAGGATACGTCAAATGCCCAATGCCTTATTTGGGGTACATCCTGATACTCAGGATGTTACCCAAAACTATGTGCATAGCTGACAGTTTCATGGCTGCATCTGTCCTTTTTGCTTATCAGAAACAAGTACCAATACAAGGCTGCTTGTTCTGTGTTTTCTTGACATGGTCTCCCATACCCTGCTTACTCTGCATTGTTATTCAAAACATTTCCTGGCTCTCACAGTTTCTCTATTAACCCAGCCTTGCCTGCCTGCTTTGGCGCACCAGACTTGAGACAGACCAGAAATCCACACTGTGGACAAGGCAGACATTACCATTTATTGCCAAAGCAGGGTAGTGCAGGCTCCCCCCCATAACCTCCTTCAACCAAGTCGAGTCTGCAGTGATAAAACATCTGATCAGGAATGTACCAAGTTAACTGCTCATTAATTTGAGCCACACGAGAAACCATTTGCTGGGTACAGAAACCCAGAGTCAGCCATAAAAGCATCAACACTGCTAAAAGTATACATATGAATACTGTAGGGTGGGTGAAAACACTTAAGTGTTGACAAAGCCCTGGCCGGGTTGATTTAGTTGGGATTGGTCCTGCCTAGAGCAGGGGGCTGGACTTGATGACCTTCTGAGGTCTCTTCCAGCTCTATGATTCTATTATTCTAAGTGCTCTAGCTGTGAGTAAATATCCTGCAAATATATCATACCAATATTGCCCTGCTACCTATTCTGTATCTGCTGCCAGCGTAAGCAACTACTCCTAATGGTGTGTAATGGTAAAAGATGCCTGTCTTTCCTTGGGCACGGCTGCACCATATGTGATAATGGCCTGCTGCAATTGATCTATTTCATTGTAAATAGCATCCTGCTTAGGGCCAAGAGTGGGTGTCCAGTTTACGATACCACTCATGTTTTCCCCCCTGTTGGCAACCACAGTGATCTAATAAGTCACTCGATGGTAGAAGCCACTTGGCTCTCACTCTGGGTGTCCAAATACGACCCATTACAATAATGGGGACGGGGACATACTGATAAACAGGCATGAACACAGCCCGATAACCCACGGGCGCTTGGGGAAGTAATATTAATAAACAACAGCTTCCATTGTGTACACCAGGTGGGTAGTGACTGTGACAGGATCACTTTATGCCCACTCTGTACCCATCCAGCCTGTCTTACACATTGGTCAATTACAAAAGTTTGCATCCTCACACAGGGAGTAGCCAGGATCATGTGGGACACTCCCACTACCTGGTGGAGTGGCTACTCCTGGTGAAAATCCTAACTCCTCAGGCATAGCATGACCCAGGAGAGTGGGTACTTGCACTGGGTTAGCGGGTTCAGTAGAGAGATAATACCACCTCATGTCCCCCCCATGTCAACCCCATCTGTGTCCCCCTGTCCACCCAATTCGCTTTGCCCAGTCAGTGTCTACGACTTCAGTGACAGATTTGGTATCTTCTGCCCATAATGTCCAGTTCATGGGGGGGGGGGGGCTTCAGAGTGAGGCTACATCTACACTGCGAGTGTTTTGCAGAAGAGGAAATGCAAATTGAGTGCTCATTTGCATATTTCACGCTCTCATTTGCATATCTTCTTCCAATCCTTTTTGCGGAAGAGGTTTTTGCAATAAAAAGCCCTGTGTAGATGGGGCCATTTGTCAGAAAA
Source organism: Pelochelys cantorii (assembly GCA_032595735.1). Classification (NCBI taxonomy): domain Eukaryota; kingdom Metazoa; phylum Chordata; order Testudines; family Trionychidae; genus Pelochelys; species Pelochelys cantorii. The sequence continues at coordinate 3,254,100 of CM064328.1, forward strand.
AAAACCCTTTTGCGCAAGAGCCTGTAAACCTCATTTTTTGAGGAATAAGGGATCTTGCGCTAATGGCCCTGTCTACACAGGGATGCAGAGCAGCAACTGTTTTTACATTTGTTCTTGTTTAAATAACAACATGCTGACCTTCAAATGCTTCCACCAGCCATAGGCAAAGGGTTAACAGCATCTACCGAGAAAATGCAAAACTATTCTCGGGGTTTTAAATATCCCCCGGCACAAATATTAAGTTGTTGCACGAGGTTAAGACCCAATAGAATAATAGAATCATAGAATACTAGGACTGGAAGGGACCTCGAGAGGTCATCGAGTCCAGTCCCCTGCCCTCATGGCAGGACCAAATACTGTCTAGACCATCCCTGATAGACATTTATCTAACCTACTCTTAAATATCTCCAGAGATGGAGATCCCACAACCGCCCTGGGCAATTTATTCCAGTGTTTAACCACCCTGACAGTTAGGAACTTTTTCCTAATGTCCAGCCTAAACCTCCCTTGCTGCAGTATAAGCCCTTTGCTTCTTGTCCTGTCCTCAGAGGCCAAGGAGAACACATTTTCTCCCTCCTCCTTGTGGCACCCTTTTAAATACTTGAAAACTGCTATCATGTCCCCCCTCAATCTTCTCTTTTCTAAACTAAACAAACCCAATTCTTTCAGCCTTCCTTCATAGCTCATGTTCTCTAGACCTTTAATCATTCTTGTTGCTCTTCTCTGGACCCTCTCCAATTTCTCCATATCTTTCTTGAAATGCGGTGCCCAGAACTGAACACAATACTCCAACTGAGGCCTAAGCAGCGCAGAGTAGAGCGGAAGAATGACTCCTCATGTCTTGCTCACAACACACCTGTTAATGCATCCCAGAATCATGTTTGCTTTTTTTGCAACAGCATCACACTGCTGACTCATATTCAGCTTGTGGGCCACTATAACCCCTAGATCCCTTTCTGCCGTACTCCTTCCTAGACAGTCACTTCCCATTCTGTATGTGTGAAACTGATTGTTCCTTCCTAAGTGGAGCACTTTGCATTTGTCTTTATTAAACTTCATCCTGTTTATTTCAGACCATTTCTCCAATTTGTCCAGATTGTTTTGAATTATGACCCTATCCTCCAGAGCAGTCACAACCCCTCCCAGCTTGGTATCATCTGCAAATTTAATAAGTGTACTTTCTATGCCAATATCTAAATCGTTTGATGAAGATATTGAACAGAGCCGGTCCCAAAACAGACCCCTGCGGAACCCCACTTGTTATACCTTTCCAGCAGGATTGAGAACCATTAATAACTACTCTCTGAGTACGGTTGTCCAGCCAGTTATGCACCCACCTTATAGTAGCCCCATCTAAGTTGTATTTGCCTAGTTTATTGATAAGAATATCATGCAAGACCGTATCAAAGCCTTACTAAAGTCTAGATATACCACATCCACCGCTTCTCCCTTAGCCACAAGACTCGTTATCCTATCAAAGAAAGCTATTAGATTGGTTTGACATGATTTGTTCTTTACAAATCCATGCTGGCTGTTCCCTATCACCTTGCCACCTTCCAAGTGTTTACAGATGATTTCCTTAATTACTTGCTCCATCATCTTCCCTGGCACAGAAGTTAAACTAACTGGTCTGTAGTTTCCTGGGTTGTTCTTATTTCCCTTTTTATAGATGGGCACTAGATTTGCCCTTTTCCAGTCTTCTGGAATCTCTCCTGTCTCCCGTGATTTTCCAAAGATGATAGCTAGAGGCTCAGATACCTCCTCTATCAGCTCCTTGAGTATTCTAGGATGCATTTCATCAGGCCCTGGTGACTTGCAGGCGTCTAACTTTTCTAGGTGATTTTTAGGTGTGCCCCTCTCCCATGGCAGTGATAGCCCCCTGTTTCCAGGCATTAGCCTGGAGATTCAGGTACATAACCTGTTTGCCAGCCCATCCTGGGGATACAGCAGAGAGAGCATGTGTTGTTTCCCGTTTATTGACCCTCTGTGTACTTTAAAAATGGGGGCTCTCTCGTCACTCCCTCCCCCCCCCCCATGGTTTATCTCTTACTCGTGTTTCATACCACTTTGCTTAACTGTCTAGTCTTTAAAATATTACCTTTACTAGCTTAAACCATTGCTGTACTAAGCTGTTACCATTCACAGGAATTTAAGTTTCCAGTGCTTGCACCTTTTTACTTGCTACACAGTTTCTTTCTCTACCTCCCCGCTCCAACTTTGGCTTTACTTACATAGTTTCAGAATCAATTTTAGCAGCTTGCCAAGCCCAGCAAGTTTGCCACAACAACCATGCCACCGCCGGATCCTTGCTCTTTAGGTGGTGACGGGAGGCAAAGGGGCAGGGAGAGGAAGAGGTCTGATTAGAGAGTCATTGATTTTCCTGCTTACAGCAGTATCCCCTCTTTTCCCAAGACAATACACCATGATGCTAGCATTGAGACAAAATGACACAAAAACAACAAACATATAACACAACGCATAAGACACAACAACACATGAAACACAATTTTTGTTGCGACAATAAATCCATATTATTCTGATTGCTCTTCAGCTGGTACCCGCTCTTTCTGATGTTCTGAAAGAGAAAAGAAAACATTTCTACCTCCTTGGGCATGGCACATTATATCTTAAAATACTTCTTTCTTTTACAGATATTCTTGCTGATTTCTATTTGCCTTAAGTTACCCAATACTTCCCTATACTTTTGTTTTATAAGCAGACCAAGTTTTAAAAACTTTTCCCTTTGTAGGTTGAGGGTGAATTATCCCACTGTTTAATCATTAAATTAATAAGCTGGTGTACCTCAGTTTCCTTATTATGCTGCAGAAAAGACATGTTTCCAAATACCACTTCATTACTCTTAAAGGGTTTTCCTTTTCCAAAACAAAATTATATGCATTACACATTGTTACAGGGTTACTTCATAAACACTATATTTATCCTAGGATTAAACAATAGCATTAGCATACATTTTCTTACCAGTGGATGTTTACCATGTCTTTTAAAAAATGATCTTTGAGGCCACTGTATTCCACGTCTTCCTGAGATCTTTGCATAGGCATTAATTTATCCTGGAGGTATGGGTAATTAAAAAAAATAGCTGTCTCATGCATGTAAGCAGATCCCTTTTGTGCTGACACTTTTATTCACACAGACACTTTTTGGCTCACTCTGATATTCAAAACTGTCAGCAGTTTAGAGTCTCTGCCTTAAAGAGACACAATAAGAGTTTGGATTGCTGCTTACTTTAAAGTCCTGCTTGGTTGCTATTTTGCCAAAAACAAGAAATCTGGAATCTCTTCCCTTAGTCTTTTCCCCCATTTTTCTGGTTCTGGCTGCCTCTTATAACAGCCACAACCTGGTCCAAATTAAAAAAAAAATGAAGCATTGAGACACCTTAAGGGTTAAATGCTAGTTTCAAAGCCAAGCAACACTAGTTACCAATATCTGGCAAAAGTGTCTTGTCAGTTTTGCTACTGTGAATAAAATGGCATTATTCAAACTAAACCAATTCATTTACCTGAAACCTACAAAACAGAATTTCATAAACATACAAAAACACTGGTTAGCTCCTAGAAACCTCACATATTTTACACAATATATACATACATGTACATGCACACACTCTTTTAACTTCTATTTACACTATTCCCTCATAGCTATACAAAATTACATTCCCTTATGCTCGTTTAGCAAATTCCACTAAAGTTCCAAGGCTAAATTATTCAAATCAGATTGTCTTTTTGCCTGGATTCTTTACAAACATTCCTTTGGGAAAAGGGCCCAGTTTTCCTTCAGAAAGGCTGCAAAGAAACAAAGGATTCTTTTCCTATCACACTTTTCCTTCTTGCATTTTATAACAATTACCCAATTCCCTCCAGACTCCACAGAGTTAACTTCTCTCTCTCTCTTTCCCTTAATCACTTGCTTTGTCCTTGCTTATCTGTTTGGGGTTTCGAAAAAAACCTCTTTCGAAAGTCCCTGTAGACCTCGTTTTACGAGGAATAAGAGGGCTTTCGAAAGAGGGTTTTTTTCTGACATTTGGCCCCATGTACATGGGCCAATTATCGGAAAAACCTCTTCTGGGAAAAGAATTGGAAGAAGATATGCAAATGGAAGCATGATTTGCATACTTCCTTTTGGAAAACCCCCCGCAGTGTAGCCATACCCTGGGTCTGATCCTACTTTCTGTGCTGTATAGCTCCTTTCCACTGACACAGGTTTTGTCCATTACTAATTTAGCAAGAAGGGTGGGCTCATTAACTAGCCCCCACACCTCCTGGTTCCTTTTTGGGTAAGTCCAAATGTTCATGTATTTGGGAAGCTAATATAGTGGAATGCTGTTTACGACACCTTACATTAATTGCACAATTCTAGTTCTTTTACTTTTATTCCTATTCTTTAGAGCTTCCTATTGCTTTACAAATTCCAGTCCATGTTTCCCCTGGTTTTTAGCAAATGTCTTCACTTCTATCTCGATCCCAGTCAACGAGCAGCTGAGTTTGGCTTGGAAACTGCACAAGGACAGTACAGGGGATACCAAGTGCCCATCCCAGAATCATTCCCTGGTCCTGATCCATTCCCCCCTTACAACTCCTGGAAAGTGGCATGGTTCCCAAATCTCCTGAACCTGTCTGGGTCCCTCGGATCCTGTTGGTGACGTCAATTGTCGTGTGGTTCAATTTGTTTTAGATCCAAGAGAAACCAGGATATGCCAGGGCTACTCAGCCACTTTTTTATTTATTGCAAGCTTTAAGCAGTTAAGACAGTTGTTTAAGTTTGACAAGTCTTAAGAACAATGACTATACAATTTAAACCTTAAATATTATAAATTCTAAAGCAATGAATACAGTGCAAAGCAATGCAAAAGCAATTACTAAAAGATCTACCATAATACAATAATAAAACCTAATTCACTTACAGTTCACCCATATGCTACCTACAGTGCCAGGCAGGAGGTCGTGGTTCCATTTCTTCCCACGTGTTGGAACGCCACGTACTGGGTCACTGGTGTGAAGGGCCTAATTACTTCTAGTTACATCGAGTAGGACGTGTGGGTCAATCCAGCCCATTCCTTCCCATCGATTGTTCTTCCTAAGCCCAATTTATAGCAAAGCGAGACTTGGTCATTCTAATGATATCTACCAATTGATCACATATTGTGTAGGATATGTCAATTGTCCAATGCCCTATTTGGGGTACATCCTGATACCCAGGATGTTACCCAAAACTATGTGCATAGCTGACAGTTTCATGGCTGCATCTGTCCTTTTTGCTTATCAGAAACAAGTACCAATACAAGGCCTCTTGTTCTGTGTTTCCTTGACATGGTCTCCCATACCCTGCTTACTCTGAATTGTTATTCAGAACATTTCCTGGCTCTCACAGTTTCTCTATTAACCCAGCCTTGCCTGCCTGCTTTGGCGCACCAGACTTGAGACAGGCCAGAAATCCACACTGTGGACAAGGCAGACATCACCAGTTATTGCCAAGGCAGGGAAGTGCACAGGGGCAGTCCGTCCATACAGGCGAACTAGGCGGTCGCCTGGGGCGCCAAGTTAAATAGGGCGCCAAATGGTGGCACAATATCATTGAGGAGTTTGGAGGTGGGGATGCTGATTGCATGGTTCACCTAGGGTGCCAGTTGCTGGCAGCTAGTCTAGGGCTGCCCCTGATATTGCAGGCTACCCCACAACCTCCCTTGCTGCAGTTTCAGCTGATTGCTTCTTGTCCTATCCTCGGAGGCCAGGGAGAACAATTTTTCTCCCTCCTCCTTGTAACACCCTTTTAGATACCTGAAAACTGCTCTCATGTCCCCCCTCAGTCTTCTCCTTTCCAAACTAAACAAGTCCAATTCTTTCAGTCTTCCTTCAGAGCTCATGTTCTCTAGACCTTTAATCACTCTTGTTGCTCTTCTCTGGACCTTCTCCTATTTCTCCACATCTTTCTTGAAATATGGTGCCCAGAACCAGACACAAGACTCCAACTGAGGCCTAATCAGAGCAGAGCAGAGCAGAAGAATGAGTTCTCGTATCTGGCTCACAACACTCCTGTTAATGCAGCCCAGAATCATGTTTGCTTATTTTTTGCAACAGTGTCCCACTGTTGACTCACATTTAGCTTCTAGTCTACTATGACCCCTAGATCCTTTTCTGCAGGACTTCTTGCTAGACAGTCGCTTCCCATTCTGTATGTGTGAGACTAATTGTTCCTCCCTAAGCGGAGTACTTTGCATTTGTCCTTATTAAACTTCATCCTATTGACCTCAGACCATTTCTCCAATTTGTCCAGATCAGTTTGAATTATGACACTCTCCTCCAAAGCAGTTGCAATTCCTCCCAGCTTGGTGTCATCTGAAAACTTAATAAGCGTACTCTCTTTGCCAATATCTAAATCATTGATGAAGATATTGAACAGAACCGGTCACAAAACAGACCCCTGCAGAACCCCACTTTTTATGCTCTTCGAGCAGGATTGTGAACTGTTAATAACTACTCTCTGAGAATAGTTATCCAGCCAGTTATGCACCCACCTTTTAGCAACCCCGTCTAGGTTATATCTCCCTAGTTTATTGATAAGAATATCGTGTGAGACCATGTCAAATGACATACTAAAGTCTAGGTATACCACATCCACCGCTTCTCCCTTAGCCACAAGACTCGTTATCCTATTGTAGAAAACTATCAGATTAGTTTGACATGATTTGTTCTTTACAAATCCATGCTAGCTGTTACCAATTACCTTATTATCTTCCAGGTGTTTGCAGATGATTTCCTTAATTACTTGCTCCATTATCTTTTCTGGCACAGAAGTTAAACTGACTGGTCTATAGTTTCCTGGGTTGTTCTTATTTCCCTTTTTATAGATGGGCACTAGATTTGGCCTTTTCCAGTCTTCTGGAATCTCTCCTGTCTTCCATGATTTTTCAAAGATGATAGCTAAAGGCTCAGATACCTCCTCTATCTGCTCCTTGAGTATTCTAGGATGCATTTCATCAGGCCCTGGTGACTTGCAGGCATCGAACTTTTCTAAGTGATTTTTAACTTGTTCTTTTTTAATTTTATCTTCTAAACCTACCCCCTTCCCACTAGCATTCACTATGTCAGGCATTTCTTCATCAGACTTCTCGGTGAAGACTGAAACGAAGAAGTCATTAAGCATCTCTGCCATTTCCAAGTTTCCTGTTACTGTTTCCCCCTCCTCACTGATCAATGGGCCTACCCTGTCCTTGCTCTTCCTCTTGCTTCTAATATATTTATAGAATGTCTTTTTGTTTCCCTTTATGTCTATAGCTAGTTTGAGCTCGTTTTGTGCCTTTGTCTTTCTAATCTTTCCCCTGCATTCCTATATTGTTCGCTTATATTCATCCTTTGTAATTTGTCTTAGTTTCCTCTTTTTATATGACTCCTTTTTGATTTTTAGATCATGCAAGATCTCCTGGTTAAGCCAAGACAGTTTTTTGTCATATTTTCTATCTTTCCTACACAGTGGAATAGCTTGCTTTTGGGCCCTTAATAATATCCCTTTGAAAAATGGATAACTCTCTTCAGTCGTTTTCCCCCTTAGTCTTGCTTCTCATGGGACCTTACCTAACAGCTCTCTGAGCTCACCAAAATCTGTCTTCCTGAAATCCATTGTCTCTGTTTTGCTGTTCTCCCTTCTACCCTTCCTTAGAATTGTGAACTCTATGATTTCATGATCACTTTCACCCAAGCTGCCTTCCACATTCAAATTCTCAATCAGCTCCTCCCTATTTGTTAATATCAAATCTAGAACAGCTTCCCCCCAGTAGCTTTTTCAACTTTCTGAAATAAAAAGTTGTCTTCAAAGCAGTGCATGAACTTATTGGATAGTCTCTGCCCCGCTGTGTTAGTTTCCCAACATATGTCTGGATAGTTGAAGTCCCCCATCACCACCGAATCCTGCGCTTTGGATGATTTTGTGAGTTGTTTAAAAATAGCCTCACCCACCTCTTCTGCCTGGGTAGGTGGTCTGTAGTAGACCCCCTAGCATGACATCACCCTTGTTTTTACCCCTTTTAGCCTAACCCAGAGACTCTCAACATGTCCATCTCCTACGTCCATCTCAACCTCAGTCCAAGTGTGTACATTTATAAGGCAACACCTCCTCCCTTTTCCCCCTGCCAATCTTTCCTGAGTAAGCTGTACCCTTCTATACTGATATTCCAGTCGTGTGTATTATCCCACCAGGTCTCTGTGATGCCAGCGATGTCATAGTAGTATTTATTTATTAGCACTTCTAGTTCTTCCTGCTTATTACCCATACTTCTTTCATTTGTATATAGGCATCTAAGATGCTGATTTGACCTTGCCTCCCAATTCTGCCTTGTCCCTCCTTTCTCTCTGCTATTATAACCCACGCTCCCTCCCATTTCTGACCCATCCCCCAGGTCTCCATGTTCTTCACTTACCCATGGGTTTTGGTCACCTGCCCCCGTTGAACCTAGTTTAAAGCCCTCCTCACTAGGTTAGCCAGTCTGTATCCAAATATGGTCATCCCCTTCCTCGAAAGATGAACCCATCTCTGTTTAGCAGTCCTTCTTGGAACAGCCAAAGCCCTCCTGGTGACACCATCTTCACAGCCAGGCATTCACCTCCAGGATGTACCTGTCTCTGCCTGGGCCCCGACCTTTGACAGGAAGGACTGAAGAAAACCCCACCTGTGCTCCAAACTCCTTCATCTGTATCTCCCATATCCAGAAGAGCATAACGGTTTCCCAGTACCATGGTGGGCGGGTTCAGAGCAGGGGTGGAGCACTGCCTGCTGCCAGAAGTGACCAGCTGCCAGCGTCCACCCTGAGTCATCTCCTCCTCCACCAGTGGTGTGTCCGCAGTCCTGTGTACTGGAACAGCTACCTCAGCTGTCTCCACACGAACACTGTCCTGGAATTGCTCGTGGGTTCGGATGCTCCTCAGCCTGGACACTTCCTCCCGTCGCTCTCCCACCTGCTGCCTGAAAGATTCCAGTAACAGGCATCTTTCACACTGGATGGTCCCCCCAGCCTGGATTTCAGTCAGTGGGAATTGCAAGCCACAGACCCTGCCAAACCACACCAGGATCTGGGTAGAGGCATCCATGGCCGGGTGGTCTGTCTGGCTACAGGTGCAGGTGGAGGAGACAGGAGCAGGGCTGGCACAGGTGTTGCAGGTCTTCCTGACCATTGTAGGCCTCCCTCTTTCAAACTCCCCTGTCTGCAGCCCCCTGTCCACTTCGCTCCCCTGGTCACTCTGCCTCTGGCTTTTAAAGCCTGCTCCCTAGGTCAGGCCAACCCCCACGTGAGTCACACGGGGGGGAGGGGGGGGGGGGAGAGGCTGATCCTGAGGCTGATCAAGGCAATCAAGGGAACAAAGGATCAATCACTCCCAGACAGTAACTGAAACTGAAATCACTTGAAATCAGAATCAAAATTCAAACAGTCGAGCAAACTCACTCACCCCAAAAGCTAGTCTTCTCACCTGGCAGCCTGTTCAGCACTGGGATCTCTTGCTCTCCCTCTTAAACTCCCCTGTCTGCAGCCCCAGTCTGCTTCGCTCCGCTTCCCTAAGCTGCTTCCTGGGTAAAACAGAAGGATGATACGTGGCTGGTTTCTTTTACCAAACATGGTAGGTTTGAAACCGCAGTTACCTTGACACCTAGTTTTAGAATCCTGATGCACAGCGGCCGAGTCAGAACCCCAGGGCTGTGACTGCGGTTGGCCAGTACAACTGTGCAAGTGACAATGTTAATCCTTGGATTTCCCCTCAGGGTGCAATTACCCTCGATACCTTCATTACTCTCCTTTCCTTTCCTGCTGCCTCCCACTTAGAGGTTCTGGGGACGGGCTGAGCAGCGTTAGCAAGAGTTTGCTTTCCTGTCTTCACCGACACTGGATGCAGCTACATTAGGAAGCTATTTCTACACTAGGAAGCTATTTCACAATAACTAAAATCGATTTAATAACTTCCGAAATATCAAACCAGCATGTCCCCACTACGGGGAAGCCTTGAAATCAGTCCGAGGCGGGCTCCCTTAATGTGGGCATGCTACCTTGACTAATTAGTTTGAATGACTCTGGGGAGTCGTTATTTTCAACTAGCGGCAGCGGATCATTCACACTACTGCTATTTTGAAATTACTATTTTAGAATTAGCATTATTCCCTGAGGAAAGCTGGAGTACAGATTTCAAAATAACAGGCTTTGGAGTGTGGACGCTCCACTTATAAATTCGACCTAAAGGGAGTTATTTCGAAATAATGCCCTAGTATGGACCAGGACAAAAGGATTAGATTTTAACTTTTTGGAGTTTTTTTTAAAGGATTAGTTGTAACTTTAATATTCTTCTGGTAATAGCAATTTGCTTTGCCCACTTCCTTTTTTTCCCAAAACACTCAGATGCATTTCCTCTATAGGCTTGCTTGCTTTCTTTCCCCGTGATCTGTTAGCCACTAGCCAAAGATGCAGGGACCTTTTGCTTCCTGTGGAAATCACCCATTAAAAACCCAGTGTCAGTCAATCTGAAGGAGTACGGAATTTGGATTCCAGTCTCTGCGACCAAGTGGGAGCTGAGTCTTTGGTACCTTCTGGTAAGTAACGTTTCTTTTGAAGAGTTGGTTAATTACCTGGATTGCTAGCACCTGGCTTTTGGTGGATGGGCAACGGCTGATACGGCAGCTTTCCATCTCTTTGCTTTACCCTAATAAATACAGGCAACTCACTTCATGCTGCTCTCTGTGCTTCCCCTGGCTCTATTATTAAACATCTTCAATGTGATATTAAACATTAGAGCCTGGGATCACTGCCTAGCTGGTCGCCTGGCTACTACTTGCTCTACTAAGCCTCCTGAACTCCATTCACCCTCAAGTCCTATTTTAAATGAGCTCAGTGAATAGGTTACTAGCTAGTCTCATTAGTGCTATACATAGGTGTACAAAAAAACCACTAAATGTCCTGCAGCACCTTAGAGACGAACAAAACATGTCAATCGTCTCACGCGTTTTCATGGGCACAGCCCACTTCTTCAGATGACTGGAATGTAAGGAGTCGGGCTGGTTTTCCAATAAATAGCACAGAGAGGGGATGGGGGGAGGAGGAAAAAAAAGAAAAACAGGGGAAAGAAATTGTCAGTTGGAGTGTCCATGCTCCGTGAAGCTGATAAGAATACTTAGTACCACCCTGCGTGCCCTTTGTTGGTTCTGGATGTCACTGGGATGTGGAATGTAGCAGAGCATCCAGCCAGCGGCTTTGTTTAGACTTCTGCTGTAGGACTCAGACTTGTCAATGAAATGAAGTTCTGCAGCTTCCCTGTCCAGCTGGCTTGTGGAATTGGTTTGAAATGATACGGTGACTCTGAGATCCATCAGTGAGTGCCCGGGCACCCACGAGGCACCGTATTATTTCCAATAATAGTCCAGAGGTGACTGAGCATTTCTCTTTGTCTGCGACCGTAACAGGATCACAATTCAGCTTCCAAAGCCCCTTTGCACGGGGAGAAGGGAATCCCCTTCTTGCCAGAGCCTTGTGACTGGTCAGCGGTACCCAAGGCAGATGCCTGCGCCGAGCAATGCGGGGCCCTGCCACAATTACAGTTTCCCCAGAGCACTAATTGGTGGGAGTCAAGCTGTCACCCACATGTCCTGCCCGATTAGTCTGATGGGCGTTGTATCTGTACCTACTGATTCCCCCTCAGAGGGCACCTTCCTCCCTTGATTGCAGGATTCAGGCCCACACACGGGAGGTGGAGCAAAGGGGGCACATGCACCCCCCATAACCCCTCAAGGGGAAGGCAGGAGTGACGCACTGAACAAGGCTCCCTCCCCCTGCTCCAGCCGGCTGGGAAGGCTGGGGCTGGTTTTCCCGCTCTCCCCCAGGAGCAAGGTGGGGACCGGGGCTGGGCAGGGCCGTCCTTACCATGAGGCGAACTGAGGCTGCCACCTCAGGTGCCAGACTGTGGGGGGACGCCACTAGGACCCAGAGTGTAGATAATTGTGTCTGCTGCTGGCACAGATGTGCATATGGGGGCATCATTCGAGCTCCCTGCCTCACATGCCAAAATGTTGTGGACTGGCCCTGCAGCTGGGCCTCTTGAGGAGAGGTGTGGGGGGGGGGGTCAGTTCGGGCAGAGCACCTCTCCTGCCTTCCCCCACCCGGCCGGAGCTCACTTACCCAGTGGTGCCTGGCCTCAGACCCTGCCGGAGGGATCCGTTGAATTTCAATTTGGATTTTATTTAGTTTCCGGTCCCGGGAGGGAGGCTGTCCCTGTGCTTCTAGGGTCCCACCTGCGGGTCCCAGTCTGCTGCCTGATCGAGGGTGGCGTGTACATTTCCAGTTGCCACCTGTAGGGCGGACAGGGCCTTTGTCCCAGAATCAGGCCCGGTACTCGGGAGGGAACCCGGATCTGCACCGATGCCAGACTCACACTCTAGGGACTCGCCAAAAACTTCCAAACCAGCGAACGGCCCCGCAGCACCTTAGAGGCGAACAACACACGTAGCAACTCCCTGAGCTTTCGTGGGCGCAACCCGCTTCCTGGTCACCCCTGGAACGAGGAGCCAGACAGGCTGGTCGCTGCTGGGAGTGGTGCCCATCTGGAAACCTTACCTTCACCCCCGCTAGCACCCCAACCCTGGCCCCAGGCCTGGCCCCCATCCTGCATCCAGACTCCCTCCCAGAGCTTGCTCCCAGCACCTCCTCCTGCATCCCAGCTCCCTGCCCCTGCGGGGAAAGTGAGGGAGGTGGGAGAAAGAACCTGATGGAGGGAACAGAGCAGAGGGCGGGGCTTTGGAGAAGGACGGGGCAGAGGTGTGGCCTCAGGGAAGAAGGGCAGGGTAGGGTGTGACCTCAGGGAAGGAGGTCTGGGCAGGGGTGTGGCCCCAGGGAAGACGGGGCGGGGCAAGGGTGTTTGGGTTTGTGTGATTAGCAAATTGGCAACCCTACCCCCACCATATGTCATTTTGGCGCTCCCTGCCTCAGTTTCCCTCAAACTTCTCCAGCCCAGAATAGTGATGGGAATTGCTTATAATATCACCAACTCTGTTCTCAGTCCCGTACAGCTGAGGCTTAAATTATGATTCTGTAACCGGCTGCTTACCGGAGATGACCTTGCACTGGGCGAAGTGCCAAGGGGGCAGTGAGGTCAGAGAGACCCAGTTTTAACTGTCTCCTTTGTCAAGCGGTGCAGGGCCAACCAGGGACCTTCCCGTCCCACCCGCTTCTCGCCCCAGCACAACTGTGATTGTTAGTGGCGGAAGAAACCACGTGGGGCTCTGCACGGGGCTTCCCAGCAGAGCAGATTTCTGGGTCCGGTTGCTGCTGCAGCGGATCATAGCTGGGGCGACATGATCTCTGCGTGTGGCTCCAGCCCACGGTCCCTGGAGTAATGTCTGAGCTCCAGCTAGCAGCAAAACCAAAGCACCGAGTCCTGCCTCCCACCCCTGTACTTGGCTTTCCAGCCCACCGGGAGGCACAGGGGGAGGGGCTTTGAGTTGAGATTAACAAGAAAGAACAAAAGTAAAGTCCATGCGGAAGCATGGTGTGAGGAAAGAGGGGGGCGGGGGTGTAAGATACATTAATAGGTGCCCAGCTCTCTGCCTGGGCATCCCTGCCACGGGCGTGTGTGCAGTTCCCTCCCGTGTTCTCTGTGCGTGTGCAAGCGTGCGCTCACGTACGTGCATCTGTAAAGATGCTGAGGACTCTGCGGCAGCTGCCTCCTTGCACGGGGACGGCAAGCCAGGAGTTCATGCTGGGCAGTGGCGGGTGCAGACCTAGGCCATAGTCAGGGTAAAAATACCTCCTCTCCCCTCGCAATGGTCTCGCCCCAGCGCAGGGACGGGATAGGTGGGGACCAGGGGCAACTGCCATGTTCCCCTGTCGCCCAGCTCACTCCGGAGAGGCACCGTCTAAGGAGCCAGCTTCTCTTCCCTATTCAGCCATTCTCCTCCCCCCTGCCCCCCGCCCCTCGCCCCTCCCGCCTGGGCTCCTAGGACTAGGAGGAAACCAAAATAAACAGCCTGGCCCCTCCCTGGGCAGCTCCTCCCAGCTCAGGCCCCGGAGCCTAATCCCAGAGACAAACACAGCTGGGCTTGCAGGGCCTGGGACTGCCCAGAGCTGCAGGCGCCTGCCAGGGAGGGGCAGGGCGCCCAGGCCTGAGGTCAGGGAGAGGCAGGAGGAGCAGCAGCTCCCCGGGTGCCATGGGAGTGGGGGGGAGAGCAGCTTGCTGGTGGGGGCTGCTGTGTGTTTCCAGCCCCAGGAGCAATTGGAGGTAGCGGGGGGGCGTCTCAGTCCTGCAGCCAGTGTGCGCTGCGGGCCAGGCCACCGCCAGGGGGCTGGGGGGAGTTACTCCCGTTGTGGGGATGGCCCGCTTTGCCCCCCACCTGAAGCCCTGCCGAGCTGGGGGAGGGGCTGGCTTGGGGAGGCGCCGAGGGAAGCTGGGAAGGGCAAAGGCTCCCTGGCTGGCTATTCCTGCCCAGAGGGCTGGGGGCAGCTTCCTGGCACAAGAGGGGCGCAGCTCCTGGGAGGAGAAGGGGCAGTGGGGTGTGCACCCTGGGAATGGGGTGTGGAGCCCCCTGAGTCCAAGCGGGGCAGTTGGACACACACACACACACAGGGGTTGGCTCAGTAGCAGATACCAGCCTACTACTGCTCCCCGTCAGTGGAGCTCCCCCTTAGGCTCCAGCACTGGAGACCTGCGCTCGGAGTCCTGGGCTTAAAGCCAGGCGAGGGCTCCGGCCAGGGCCAGCTACACCCGTGACTGGAGTCCAGGGCTGCCCTGGCTGTGCGGGGAGGGCCGGCCAGTATTCCAGGCACTAGCCCCGACCCCGCTTCTGTCCCCCGCCCTGCTGCGGACGCCCTGTGTCACTTAGTCCCGCCGTGCCTCAGTTTCCCCACGGCGGCTAACAGCCCTTCCCCCGGCTGGGGGAATACAGAGCGGGTGAGCCACCGTGGCTAGGGCTGGCCCAGGGCTGGCGGGCCGGCAGTTGCGCCCCGCACTGGGGCCTCTCGGCCACGGGAGGGCGCCCGGCCCCCACCTCGCTCCTGGCAACTCCTCCGAGCGCTACAAAAGTCCCGGGCCAGGGAGCAACTTCGGTTCAGAGCAGCCCAGCCCGGCAGCTGCCTCCGGCTCCGCGCAGCATCCCTCGGTGCCCGCAGCCCCGCGCCCCGCGCCCGGCGCCGGCCCTGGCTGGCCCTAGAGGGCCGGGGTCCCCCTCGCGTCTTGCCCCCCGGGGAGGAGCCGGGGGACGCTCTGCCCCAGCGCACGAGGCTGCCCGCCCCCCGGCTATGGGAGGCGCCGCCGACGCCGCCTAGGGACCCCCCTTGCTGAGCCTAGGGGCGCGGGGAAGTTCTGCCCCGGCCTGGGCCATGCTGCCCCGGCGGGGCTAAGAGCGCGCCGCCCTTCCAGCCGCGGGACCCGGGCTGCAGGTGAGTCCCGGCCGCAGCCGCCTGCTCCAGACCCGGCGGGGCCCCTCGGCCGCGGGGCGGGCTCGCCCTGCCCTGGCTGGGCCCCGGGGTGCCCGGAGAGGGTCGGGCGTGTCTCCCCGCCCGCCTGGCCCTGGGGGGCCGCCCCCGCGCTGGGTCCCCTTCGCAGCATCTTCCCCACCGGGGCGGGGACTCGGGGCTCTTGGGCTGCTCCTGGGCGCGCCCGCGACGGTCACAAGGGACTCGAGGGAGCCCGAAGTGCTTGTACCGGCGGCGGGGGGGGGAGGGTGCCTGCTGGGCAGGGCCAGGTCTGCGGAGCTCCAGCTCTGTGGTGGGCTGTCAGGGGTAGTGGGTGGAGCAGGGGCACGGGAGCCGGGACTCTTGAGTGCTGACGTCAGCTGTAGGGTCTAGTGGTTAGAGCAGGGGAGTGGGAGTCGGTTTGTAGCTCTGGTCATGTGGTGTAGTGGGTGGAGCAGGAGGGGCTGGGAGCCAGGGCATGGGATCCTGTGATGGGTTGTAGGGTGTGCTCGGAACAACAGGGGGAGCTGGGTTCTGTGACTGGCTGTAGGGTTAGTGGTTAGAGCTCGGGGCTGGGAGCCAGGACTCTGGGGTTCTGTGACTGGCTGTAGGGTTAGTGGTTAGAGCTCGGGGCTGGGAGCCAGGACTCTGGGGTTCTGTGACTGGCTGTAGGGTGTAGTGGGTAGAGCAGGTGGGGCTGGGAGCCAGGACTCTGGGGTTCTGTGACTGGTTTTAGGGTGTAGTGGGTAGAGCAGGTGGGGCTGGGAGCCAGGACTCTGGGGTTCTGTGACTGGCTGTAGGGTGTAGTGGGTAGAGCAGGTGGGACTGGGAGCCAGGACTCTGGGGTTCTGTGACTGGCTGTACAGTCTAGTAGTTAGATCAGGGAGCTGGGAGCCATGGTGGGGGGCGGGACCTCAGCAGGAGGGGAGGGGCCTCTGCAGGGTGGGCAGAGCTAAGGGCTTGCCTCCCCCAGCCCTACCAGGAGCTGGCCCTTCCCCTGCGGGGCAGATGTGAGGGGAGCTTGGGGACCTGCAGCACTTTTCACCTGGCAGACTCAGCTCAGACAGCAGCAACCCCATAATACCCCCCTCAACCGCACAGCCCCAGTGGGAACGCACAGGGCCTGGCCTGGCTCTCCTTGGCCTGCCACATCCCTCCCCCGGGCCTGACAGGTGTGACACCCCCATTCCCAGCCAGGAGCAGCCAGGGGGGGCCCCGATTCCCCCTCCCTGACCCTAGTAGACCTCTTTGTGAGCAAGCCTCGACCCCCCCCCGGGGTCTGCCGTCGCCATGACACCACAGGGCTAGGTAGGGTTGCCAGGTGTCCAGTTTTTGCACCCTCTGTCCGGTAAAAAAATTTAGAAAATACCGGACATGTGCAATATCCGGTATTTTCTGGTTTTCCGGCTGTGCGCCCGACAGAAGCCTGGCAGGAGCAGGGGGAGTGGCTGGGAGGCGGGGCGCGATCGGCGCTGGGAGCCCTCAGCTGATGGCGTCCGAGGAGGAGTGATGCCTTGGGGAGGAGGAGAAGCCCCGTCCCTGCCCCTGAGCGCTGTTCAAGCTCGTTGCGGCGCTGGAGTCCAGGGGAGAAGCCCATGGGTGCTTTGTGGTTGCGTTTATGCACCTTCATAGAATCATAGAATATAGGACTGGGAGGGACCTCGAGAGGTCATCGAGTCCCCTGCCCTCATGGCAGGACCAAATACTGTCTAGACCATCCCTGATAGACATTTATCTAACCTACTCTTAAATATCTCCAGAGATGGAGATTCCACAACCTCCCTGGGCAATTTATTCCAGTGTTTGACTACCCTGACAGTTAGGAACTTTTTCCTAATGTCCAACCTAAACCTCCCTTGCTGCAGTTCTTGTTCTATCCTCAGAGGCCAAGATGAACAAGTTTTCTCCCTCCTCCTTATGACACCCTTTTAGATACCTGAAAACTGCTATCATGTCCCCCCTCAATCTTCTCTTTTCTAAACTAAACAAACCCAATTCCTTCAGTCTTCCCTCATAGGTCATGTTCTCTAGACCTTTAATCATTCTCGTTGCTATTCTCTGGTTCTCTCCAATTTCTCCACATCTTTCTTGAAATGCGGTGCCCAGAACTGGACACAATACTCCAAATGAGGCCTAACCTGGGTCAGAAAGACCCCCCTCGCGCCAGTACCCAGCTTCCATGGGCTCTCAGCCAAAACTGCCTGGGGTGAAATTTCTGCTTCTTCCCACTGGGACACCCAAAGACCTGGCTATGGGGTAGTCACCTTCCTACCCATGGTCTCTCTGGGAAGCTGCCAAGGCTCAGGGAGACATCCAGGTGCGCAGCCTTCCTGGTCCCTGCCTGGGCTGTCGCCTCCCAGCCCTGCAAAGCCAGGGTAAAAGCCCGGCTCCTTTGGCACCACACCCACAGGCCTCTCCCGCGTGAGCGAGCGGGGCGCTCCACTGGCTGGCAGCGGTAGTAGGTGCTTTATCCTCCCTGTGGTACAGCCACTAGAGGGCGCCAGTGTGTGTGTGGCTGGACGCGCAGGCCCCTGGGCATGCTGGCGCGAGGGGGATCTTTCTGACCCAGGCGTGGGTCCGGGTTATACTGTGATGGCTGGTTACAGGGCTGGGATGCGCCCGGTTTCTGCCCCTGCATTCTCCGGTGTCTGCCTCCCCATCCGCCCGGCGCAGTCTCACCGGCGTGTTCTCTCTCCCGGCAGTGGAGGATGGAGAGCAAGGCCATGTACCTGCACACCTTCAGCGAGCGGGAGAACGGCTCCATCTTCGAGGAGTCGTTTGAGGGAAGGAACCTGTCCAAGCTGAACCTCTGTGAGGACAGTAAGTCGGGGGGGGGGCGGGGGAGGGCAGCCTCCCTGAGCGAGGCCCCTTGTGGACTCTTTGGCATGGAAAATGGGCACCATCCCCACGCCCGGGGGGCAGGTGCCTCAGCGCAAGCCAGGGTGGGGTGGGGCAGTTGCAGAGGTTGTGCCGCGGCCGCAGGCACGGGCAGGTGGCAGAGCCCACACCGGGAGAGTGTTCTCTGCACCTCACGTGGGCCAAGGCCGGGACATGTGGCGACCGAATTTCCCCTCACCCCAGTGGAGAGATGAGGCGCTCGGGCAGGGCACTTGTCCTGCCTGGGATTTCAGACCCTGGGGACGGTCACCCCAAAACCCACCAAGGCAAACGGGGCACCAGTTTCCGAGGCAACTGTTGCTAGGGGCCGAGTGGTGGGACCCAAGGGGGCGAGGGCGCGGCTGAGACCGCAACCCTGAGGCCCAATGGAGCGCTGGCGCTGGCTGGGCGTCGAAGGCCCCGGAGTCCTACCCATATTGCCTCGGATGTTTCTGGTTGGATCAAACAGTAAAACTCCCAGGCTAGGCCCAGCTCCTAGGCAGGGCTGCCAGGGCCTCTCAAGTCCCCGGCCCTGTGGAGGTTTCTCCGCCGGGGCCAACGAGCAGAGAGATGCAGGGACCTGTCCAAGCGAGTCGGGGAAGCGAGGTTGGGCTGGAAGGGACCTCCGCAGGGCCACGTACAACCAGAGCAGCCCTGGAAGGGGTCTGTCCAACCTGCTCTAGGAAACCTCCCGGGGTGGGGACTCCATACTCTCCTTTGGAAGCTTGCTCCAGAGTTTAGCGCCCCGTAGGGTGGGGGCGGGGGCCCCTTTTTGGGTCGGGGGCCGCTGACCCACAGAAAAATCAGTCGGGGGCCACACATGAGAGAGAAGCAAAAAACCCCCAAACCCCTCAGTGACGTGGCCCCCCGACTGAAGAGGAGAAAGACACTCCCCACATTTCCCTCCCCTCCTTCCCCTTGGGGGGCCCAGGCTGGTAGATTTTGTGTGCTCCAGCCCTGCGGGGGAGTGGAGCACCAGCACAGGGCTCTACTGGGAGGGAGCCCCAAGCCTCAGGGGCTGGATCCAAGCAAGCCGGGGCCCGCGTCTGGCGTTCCCCACCCCTGCCTTAGAGCTAACCAGTGTTTGCCAATACCGAACCTCACTCTTCCTGGCTGCAGATGAAGCCCATTCCTGTTTGGCCCGCCTTCCGTGGCCGTGGAGAGCAGTGGGGTGGCACACTCCCCATAACAGCAGGGGCCGTATGTGAAGACTCTTTTCGGGTCCCCTCTCAATCTTCTTCTCTTCAGACTCAACACACCTGGGAGTTTTAACCTTTCTCACGGGTCCCGTTTCCCAAACCTTGGATCATTGGAGTGGCTCTTGGACTTTCCCCAGCGGGTCCCCCCCCGTTTCTTCGAGGGCCGTGTCCAGATGTGGCCACTGGGCTGCCGTGGAGGCCTTGCCAAGACAGGGTGGGGCAGCCCCCTCCCCTCCCTGGCCCCCCGAAGTCACCGTGCGTTCAAACGGTGATTCCCCCTCCCCCACTGGGGCCTTTCCTGGCAGCCCGCTCCCCTGGCCAGAGTCCCCTCTGCAGGGGTGGGTGTCATGTGGCCGCCCCCCGTGACGTGTTTTGCCCCCGTGTTGAGTGTCCTCTTGTTGATCTCAGGCCAATTTTCCCATGTCTCAAGGGTGGTTTTGAATTCTAACCTGCCCTCTAACGTGCTTGTAACCCCTCCCGGCTTGGAGCCGGGCACTGATTTCAGAAGCAGGCTTGCCGGGCCATTATGAAAATCTGGACTAGTACACGCCGCAGGCCGAGGTGGCATCGGGCTGGGGAAAGTCCTGGCATCTACAGCCCGGTCGGTGCCTTAGCCAGACATGTGGAGCCTGGTTCAGGCCAGCTGCCACTCCCCAGAACTGGCTGCATTGCCTGACGTATTCCAGGTGGGGGCTCCCTGCAGGCCAGGCTCAGGGACCATGCCGTGGGGATGCTTTGGGTTAGCTTTGTAGAGGCTAGCCTGCCCTGCTAGAGCCGGGCCAGCTGGAGCGCACACAGCTGCCCAGGGCGGGTGGAGCGGAAGCGGGGTGGAGCTGGGTCTCGCTTCTCCATCTGTTAGCGTGGCCAGATGGGCGTGGGGGGTCCCACAGCTGGACCGGGGACTCCGGCCCAGCCTTCCAGCTGCCGCGCTCGGGTCTGCGTGCTCCCGGCCAGGGTTGGCTGGGGCTGCAGCCCTCCGGCCCGGGCCTTGCGAGGGAGACCCGCCGCTGCCTGATGAGTAAGTCGCTGACCACGTCAGCAGGCAGGTGGGACGGACAAGGGGCAGCGGGCGATGCCTGCTTCTGAGTGCTTGGCTTTGCGGCCGAGAGAGTCTCCTTCAAGTGCGGCGTTTTGCAAGGGGCATCATAATAATGAGTAACAATGGCAGCTGTCCAACCAGCAAACCTTTTCCCCCGGAGCCCTGCCGAGCCCCCACAGCTCACCTCCCGCGAGCTGGAGTCGGTCCCTGCTTGGAAGAGCGACGGGGAGTCCTGTGGCACCTGAGATACGGGGAGATTTATTCGGCCCCAGCTTGCATGGGTAAAACCCACTTCCTCAGAGGAGGGGAGTGGTGTTTGCAGAGGCAGGATAGATACAGGTTGGACCTCCCTGGTGCGGCACCCTTGGGACCTGACTGGTCCCGGATGAGGAATTTTGCTGGACCAGGGAAGGTCATTTCTGGCCCCAAACCTCTGCACCCCACTGGCTTCCTGGCTGCACCCCACAGCCCAACTGAGCTGATGTTGGCTCCCAGCCCCCCCCCCCAGCCCAGCTGAGCCGCATGTCAATTAGTTGATTAAATGAAATTTAATACCCCAAGTGCGGTTTGGCCAGTATAGCCCCGTAAATAACCCAGGACATCTGAGCAAGCCCACTGACAGCAGAACAGGCTCTGCAGGTGCAAGCCAAGGGCCTCGGGGCCCAGCCAAATCGTTCTGACTGGGCGAATGCAGGCCAAGGGAAGGACCCAGCTTGACTCTCCGGACCCGGGGGGCTCTGCAGGGCTGGGAAACCATCTCCCATGAGAGCCGGGTGGTGTTTTCACACGTCCGCTGGTCTGACCCGAGGCCGTGAGAGTGCTGAGCCGGGCGACTGTACATGCGAGGGGGAGGGGGAGGCTTGCTCGCAGGCCCTGGGGGCTTTGAGCCTGAGGGAGACGTGACGCCATAAACCGCCTTCGGTCAAGAAAGAGTCAGGGTTGAGTGCGTTTCCATGGTGACCAGCCAGCACCCCAAACCAGCCTTGCATTGTGCGAAACCAGATTTCCACAGCCCGGCCTCGGCGAGGGTGGACATGGCCAGTGACAGGATCCCGCCAGGTCCCTGTTGCCTCCTTGTTCTCCAGCGCCGACTCCCCGCCCGCCCCCTCCTGCCCCGCCCACCCCGCCTGCACTCCGGAAGGGACAGGGCGGCCATTTCAGCCTTGGCGGGTGAGTTTGGGGAGGCTCCTCAGGGGACAAAAACCCCACCCCTGTGACGGGCACGGGCTGGCCCCTGGCTGGCGGCCTCTGTGGAGACTTCAAGAGCTGACAGAAACAAGGAGCCAACGTCCTCGCTTAGCGTCGCTTGAACCGCCAGCCCCGCCCCGCCCCCTGCGGCGGGTGGTAACGCGGAGATTTTAGACAGCGCCGACTGGATGCTCATGGGTGGGCTGGGGCTGACAGACTGGCCCCTGGTTGCCATGGTAGCCGAGGGAAAGGCAGCTGCCATGACAGGATGTCCTGGCGGGGGACAGGGCAGGACTGCTGGCCTTGCTGCAGGGGGCTCCGTTTTTAAGCCTTCCTCGGGGGCGGAGTTACACAAGCTCTCTCTAGCCCCGCCTCCAGCGGGGGAGTGTTTATAAAAGGCCCCGTGAGGGCTCGCGTGTGAGGATTGTTTGCTTCAGGGGACGGCTCTGACGCGTTCACAGCTCCAGAGCCTGGATGAGCTGGGCTCAGAGAGACTCCTGGGCTGTCCCAGTGCATGAGCCTAAGAACATAAAAGCCACCATAATAGGTCAGACCACTGGTCCGTCTAGGCCCGTGTCCTGTCAGTTGACAGTGGCCGGTGCCAGGTGCCCCAGAGGGAGTGAAAAGAACAGACAGTTATGGCCTGGCTAACCCCCTGTTGTCCAGTCCCAGTGCCTGCCAGTCAGCGGCTTCTGGACACACAGAGGAGGGGGTTGCCTCCCTGCCCTTCCTTACAGCCATTGATGGACCTATCCTCCATGAACTTATCTAGTTCTTTTCAGGACCTGTTTATAGTCTTGGCCTTCACAGCATCCCCTGGCAAGGAGTTCCACAGGTTAATTGTGTGTTGTGCCGGGGGGGGGGGGGGAGAATCTTTCCTCTTGTTTGGTTTAAAGGTGTTAGAGGTGGTTTAATTGAATAATCATGTAACTCTACAAAATCTTGTCAGTTACATGATTATTTGATGGTTCCCAGGGGCGGGGCGGACAGCCAGTGCACTCCAGACCACACTCTTGGGGAGCCCCCTGCCACCCTGTGCTGCTGCCTCTTATGCGGCCCTGACCGCAGGGTGTGGAATTCACTGTGTCGCAAGCCAGCTGGTCTCCCAATGAGCATTTCTGGCTTAACAGCCCTTCCTGCCAGTATCCCGCCCTCCAGGGCCTGCTCCCCTCACCCCCCAAGCCGCCCCCCCACCCCGTTCCAGTAACACTGCACCATCCAGGGAATGTTTCTTCTGGCAGCACCATAATCACTGCGCCCCGCCCACTTGGCACCGCACGCTGCACTGCCCAGGCACCGGCTGCTCTCCCAGGGGCTCCCCAAGGAGTTGCCGTGGCCAGCGAAATGGGTGTTTCCCTCCCCGCCCCCCCGGGCGTGGAACTGGGCTGCATGTTGGCTGCCAAGCTGGGCGTTCCACTGGCGCTGTCCAAACCTGTCGCAAGGCCTGTGTGGTGCGGGCTGAGAGCACGGCGCGGCGCTCTCACCATGGGCTCGCACGGCAACGCTGGAGCTCCGCCGGCCGGTGGCATCCTGCAGGTGCGGCCAGGCCCCCATGGGGGGTGGGCGTTGCTCCCGCCTTGCAAGGGGCCCTGCATCGTACACCGCGCGCCAAGAGCCCCACTGCTGGGCCGCACCGCGCCGAGGTGGCCTAGAACGGACGGAGAACTCCGCTGGCGAGGGCTTGAGTTCTGTGAGTCCGACGCCAGCGCGGTGCTGGGGAGCCAGCCTCTCCATCCCCTCCCTGTTGGGAACACCAGCACACTGGGAAAAGTTCGGGGTGCGTCCCCACAGCACCCTGAGCTTGGAATAAGTGATGCAACTTGCGTAGCTTCTTTCGCGTGTATTTTGCAGTCAAGCGCTGTTCCAAAACAACCCTTACGCCTCGTAGAACGCAGCTTACAGGGACGGCAGAGTAATGCGCCCGTTATATTTCGAGATAACGGGCACACCGTCAGGATGTGGAAAACGTTTTGGGATACCGGAAGTACCCCGAAATAGCGCCGCTGTCAAGACACACCCTTAGGGTATGTCTACACTACCACCCTAGTTCAAACTAGGGTGGTTAATGTAGGCATTCGAAGTTGCAAATGAAGCCCGGGATTTAAATATCCCGGGCTTCATTTGCATCTTGCCGGGCGGGCGCCATTTTTAAATCCCCTTAGGTCGAACTCCGTGCCCGCGGCTACACACGGCACGGAGTAGGTAGTTCGAATTAGGATCTCTAATTGGAACTACCGGTACACCTCATTCCACGAGGAGTAACGGTAGTTCGAATTAGAGATCCTAATTCGAACTACCTATTCTGTGCCGCGTGTAGCCGCAGGCACGGAGTTCGACCTAAGGGGATTTAAAAATGGCGCCCGCCCGGCAAGATGCAAATGAAGCCCGGGATATTTAAATCCCGGGCTTCGTTTGCAACTTCGAATGCCTACATTAACCACCCTAGTTTGAACTAGGGTGGTAGTGTAGACATACCCTTAGAGACTAACCAAAATCTATAGAACCATGAGTGTTCATGGGTAAAACCCACTTCCTCAGAGGTGTTGGAGGGGAAATAACAGAAACCAAGAGAAATAGAACAGCAGAAGTACCTGTCGTTTGTAGGAGCAGTGTTAAGGAGGCTAATTAAGTGGGCTGGGAATGTCCCGTTCATAGCTTTTGATGTGAAAATGGTTATTTCTGGTTTGGGGAGTGGAATCTCCTTTACTTCCTTCCCCCTTCCTCACTGACATGCCAAATTTTGACCAAACTCTCAGACCTCCCCACCTTCCCGCGGTCCTTTGACCTGCCTTCTCTGGAAACCCAGAGTATCATCTCTCTTCTCTGTCTGTGAGTCAAATCCAAATCAAGGCTGTCTCCTGCATGTATTTCTCCCCTGGGCAGAGGAGGAGAGACCAAACCGGATTAGCCACCCTCTTCCTTCTGCCCGAAGGCCTTAGAAAAGCAACGGGCTGGGACATAACGGAATAGTATGAGTCTAAAGCCATGCTAATGCTTCTGGGGTAGCCACATGGCCCCTATGGGTGGTGGGTATGATAGGCAAGGGAAGGCGTTGCCTTCCCACACTGCTAGCCTGGCTCCGCCCTAGACCCCGCCCCCAGAACGCCTGGTCTAAGTGTACTGAGGGCAGAGTCTCGCTGTCCCCAGCACCCTCCCTGAACTCCAGGGCGGCGCCACTCCACTTCCTTGTGGGGGGGAGGGGGGCGAGGCTTGGCTCCTGGGGGGGTGGGGCCAGGGCAGAAGGGGCGGGGCTGGGGCAGGGCTGGAGGCTTGCCTCCCCCAGCCCTACCTTCACCCACCACCCATGGTGGCTCCCCCCCTCGTGCCACCGCTGTAGGCCCGAAAGAGGCTGTTGCCCGCAATGCATCGCGTGCCTGGTGCCTCCCCACAGCCACACTTCGGCGCTTTGCTGCGTGTCCATTTGCGGCGGAGGGCTCCACCCCGCCCGCGCATCGCCTGAAAGCGGCTGCCGTCCTCCGGCGCCAGGCAAGGCCGAATCCCGGGGCTTTTTCGTTGGAGCTTCCGCCAGGTTTGGGGCCCGATGCCAGTCGCTGTGCTTCCCACGGGGCTGCAAGGTGCCCAGAGACCGCGGTGACCAGCGTGGGAGAGGCACCTCCCGAGGCCAGGACAAGGCCAACGTTGCCTTTCCAGTGCTCCAGGCTGCCATCCCCACGACATGCGCCGGCAGCATCGTGGTTCCGAGCGGGGAAGGACTTGCCCGGAGCAGAGCAGTAGCAGAGCAGGGAAGTGGGCTGACAGGCAGCGCTCCGCCCCTTAGGCCACGCTGCCTCGCGCCTTCGCCTGTCTTCGGAGCTGTATTTCAAATGGAGCGGTGAGGCCGCCGCGGCTCCAGGTTGAGGCCTTACACGATGTCACGTTTAAGAGGCCCCCATAGCATTGCCCCCCGAACGGGCCTTGTCCTATCGGAAAGGACGGCGAAAGGAGCAGCCATGCGGGTTTCCAGGGGCAGCCAGGCCAGTGCGGCGGCAGCTACATGCTAGTCCTTGTTCAGGGTTAGCGGGCCCGCCTCACACGAGGCCCACGCTGTGGCTTGTGCCCGAATCCGGCCCTGCCTGCCGAGCAGTGGCTCCGTCGCCGGGGTGCTGTGGGCCTCAGGTTTTAGTTCGGCCTGGCTGCTGGCAGGCAAAGGGCTCAGAGCTCTGTCCCGCATGCCAGCCCGAGGGCGTTCCCTGCTGGGGGGGCCACTGCCCCCCACAGGGCCTTGGCGTGTGCAGCGGCGCCGTGTGGGAGAGACGCGCTGGCCGCCGAGCGATTGCTCCCCTGCAGACAGGCTGAGGGGCCCGGTTCCGCGCTCGGGGGCCTCACACAGCTCCCTGGGCTAGGACGCCTCTGTGTCACTCCTGGGGGAGGGGCAGCCGGAGCAGAAGGCTGGTCTGGGGGGGACGCTCAGAAGCGGGGGGCTGAATTTCGAGCCGCGCCGCAGACGCCGCAAGCAGGCTGTCCGGGAGCTGCCCCTGCGCCACGGCAGGAGGGCCGAGCCCGCGATCGCTCTGTCCCTCTGCATTAGGGAGACGCCTCCCTCTTGGCGGGGGCTTGTGAGCCTGCGGCCGCCGGCCCCAGGGCGCAGCTTTGAGGCCGGGGTGATGGGCCTGCCGGTGGAGCGCTGCACAGACGCACTGGTCCCACGGGGCGGGGGGAGCAGGTGGAAGACAAGGGGGCTGAGGGGCCTGTCCTCCTTGGGGGTGAAGTCTGCCTGCTGGGCTGCAGAAAGTCCAGCGGGGGGCAACCAGAATGGCTCGGGGGCTGGAGCACTTCACCTAGGAGGAGAGGCTGAGGGATTTGGGCTTGTTTAGTCTGCAGAAGAGAAGGGGGGGGGGGGATTTGAAAGCAGCCTGCAACTCCCTGCAGGGGGATTCCCAAGAGGCTGGAGAGAGGCTGGTCTCAGTGGGGGCAGATGGCAGAACAAGGAGCAATGGTCCCAAGTTGCAGTGGGGGGGGGGGGTCTAGGTTGGAGATTAGGACAAACGATTTCCCTAGGCGGGGGGGGAAGCCCTGGGCTGGGTTCCCTAGGGAGGGGTGGAATCTCCATCCCTAGGGGTGTTTCAGTCCTGGCTGGACCAAGCCCTGGCTGGGATGATTGAGTTGGGGTTGGTCCTGCTTTGGGCAGGGGGCTGGACTTGGTGCCTCCTGAGGTCTCTGCCCACCCGGGGATTCTGGGATTCTGTGTCATGCTGAGGGTTGTCCTGCACCCATCAAAGCCGTGTCCTGCTGCCCTGCATAGAGCAAGCTAGACAGCTGGCATGCTGGGAAGGTGCCGCCCACCCCTTAGAGGCAGGCGGGGTCTCTGGGTCTGGGCTCCTGGCACAGGCGGCTGGGCGCCAGTGGGAGAGGTCTAGGGGAGGGCTGGGAAGGTGTCTCACCAACGGGAGGGGACACGCTGGGCGCCGGACTCCAGCCTCGCCAGGCTCTGCACGAGGACTCGGGTTGGGAGCCCCCAGGGTCCCGAGGCCAGGACTTTCCGGGTGCTTTGTTGTGATTTCTCCCTCCCGGGCGACAGACTCCTTTGGATTCATTTGGTTCGGCTTCCCCCGGCCCAGATTCTTGCTAGGGACCGTTCTGACTCCCTAGCTGGGGGAAAGTGAGGGAGGGGTCACTGGCAGCACCACGGCCGGGCACTAGGGGACATGTCAGAAGCTGTTTTGCTCATGCCCCGCCCCACCCTCATGCCTGCTCCGTGCCCTCCTCTGGGAGCAGGGCTGGAAGTGGGGCTGGGATCAGAGCTGAGGGCCGGCGCGGGCCCCACGGCGCTCTCAGGGGCTGTGAGGTCACATAGCCAGCTGGTGGCCCTGCTGAGAATACAGCCACCTCTTACTGTGACCACTAAACCCAGCCCTTACCGGTTCAGCGTATTCCTCCTTTACCCATTCCTAGGGGTGAGGAATTCATTGCAAATTAATTCATGGGGTGCCATGGGGGGGGTTCCCCCCTTCGCCCTTACGGAGGCCTCTCGAGGTTGCACAAAGAGCACCTTGACGGCGGGAGCCATAGACACGTCGACAAAATGCTGAAATACCACAGCCAAAGTATGGTCGTCCTTACTATCCCTAAATACTCAGAACTTCCCAGCAGGTGGAAGGATGGAACTGGGCCCCCAAACAGCAGGCCTGAGCCACGTGAGCTAACGGAGAATCCCCATTGTCCATGTTGCAGCATAAGGCGCCTGACACATGGTTGAGCCAGGCTGATGCCATCCCGCAGAGGGCGGCGGTACAAAGACGGACATGCCCACCTGCTGGTTGCAAAGCGATCGCGGGCCAATGGGAGAGCAGCCGTTCTGGGCACGGCTGGTTGATCGGGGTGCCCCCGGGGGCTGGCTAGATTGTAAAACCCGTTGGGCAGAAGTGGGGCGGGACTCGGTAACGCTCGCTGCTCCCCTTGGGGACTGCGGAGAGCAAACCCTGCGCCATGAGGGCGTGACAGCCCCATTTCCACAGCGGCGACCCTTTCTCCGCGTGGAGAGCGAGTGGGCAGCTGGAGGGCTGAGGCCAGCCCCTTGCGGGCCCTGATCTAAGTGTGAATGTCAGAGAAACGACCGCAGCTATCCTCATGATGAACCCCCGGCTCCATCTGTTTGGCCAGGGACATGGTGCTGGGGCCAGCAAATGGGAACCGCATGCAGCTAATGAATCGCAGACTGACACACGCGGGAGAGCCGGGGCTGCTGCTTTTCACGGCTTCCTCCCTGCTCCGAACCGCCTCTAACAGCAACGTTTCCCCCAGGGAGCCGGCCCCGCCCCGGCCAGGGAGTGACCTCAGCGCTGGATCAGCTCATACGCCGGCTGCAGCCCCTTGCGGCTCTACACCCAGCGTAACCCTTTGCAGGTTCGGGCCTTTGCCTCTGCACCCAGACAGCACGCGGGGGCCGATGCTGGCTCGTCTGGTCAGGCCTGCTCCGTGCCCTTCAATTGGCCTGCCTTTCAGAGGGTGCTGAACACCCCTTTATGGTCAATGGGTGCTGTGCAGATGGTCAGAATCTCACTGCTGGACATTAGCAGCTTGGCCCAGGACATACAGTCAGGGGCTGCTCCGGTGGGCCCCGCCAGGCTGGGGCAGCCCCTGTCCGGGGAGGCAGGGACCTGCTCCAGCCCTACCAGTTAACCGGTTAACTTTGTACATCCCTAATCAAGATGGGATGTTTTGCTAATATAGCCACTCTAGTTCCAACAGGGGCACTGAGAGAACCTGTGGAACTCCTTGCCAGAGGATGCTGTGAAGACCAAGACTGTAACAGGGTTCAAAAAAGAGCTAGATAGATTCATGGAGGTTAGGTCCATCAATAGCTATTAGCCAGGAGGGGTAGGAATGGCGTCCTTCGCCTCTGTTAGTCAGAAGCTGGGAATGGATGATAGTGGAGGGATCACGTGAGGATTCCCTGTTCTGTTCCCTCCCTCTGGAGCACCTGGCATTGGCCGCTGTGGGCAGACAGGACTGGGCTGGATGGACCTTTGGTCTGACCCCGTCTGGCCACTTGTATGTTCTTATGACATTTTCTGGCCTGTGTTATACCGGGGCTCAGACACGATGGTATCTTGGTGCCTTGGATCTTGTCTATATTTACCTGGAAGGTCGAATTAGATACGCAACTCCGGCTCTGTTAACTATGCAGCTGGGCTCGACCTGCCCTCATTCGAGTTTCCCCGCTGTGGCCACAGCAGGAGGCCAACGGAAGCGAACGCTCCCATGGGTTTCCCTTTCTCCTGGCGGAAGCAGGAGTAGCAGCATGGACGGGAGCTCTCTCTGAGTTGGATTATCTAGACCCGCTCAATCGAACTCCGGGAGATCGATTGCGGCCGCTGCATGGATGTGCCACGTAGTGGAGACGTGGGAGCTGCGACTCACGGGGAGGTGGGATAAGATGGGTGACGCTCCCCCCGGGGCAGTTTTAATTCGCCCGTTGACACATTTGCAGGAATTGGACACTCGCTGCCGCTTCCTCCTCCTGGTTTAGGAGATTACATCTGCACCGACACACTCGGAGCCTGGCTAGAGCCGTTATGCAGCCTGGCCTCTGTGTGACACTGGGAAGGGGCGACGGGAGGGAGCATGAGACGATTCCCGGTTCTGCTCCCTCCCTCTGGGGGCCTCTGGCATTGGCTGCTGTTGGAGGACTGGGTCCTGGGCTAGACGGACCCGGTCTGGCTGCTCTCATGCTCGAATGGAAAGCATCATCTCTTATGGAGCTACGAGTGTAGCGGCAGCGGAAGGGTTGGGCTGTGATTTCCGTTCTGGCAGGACTAAAATATACCCAGGGCTCTCATTAACCAGTCCGCCGCAGCCCGAAGGTGACAGCTCCTAGAGGGAACAGCTGTGCTCTGACATGGGGTTGGGCAGGCCACCTCCCTGCAAAGGGCAGGCAATTCCTCAGCTGGGAATTTGGCCAAGACCTTAGGCTTAAAGCCCAGGGGTGCTTGTCAGCCCCCCCGCCAGAGGACAAGCACTAAGGGTGAATATAAAAGCAAACACAGAACCGTGCACTGGGCTGGAATCCAGGAGAGCTCCCTATAATACCGACAGGAGGAACCAAAGCAGGGACCTCTTGTGCTCAGTGTGGGAGCCTCTAAGCTTAAACAGAAGAGCAGCCAGACGGGGTCAGATCAAAGGTCCATCCAGCCCAGTGTCCTGTCTGCCCACAGTGGCCAATGCCAGGTGCCCCAGAGGGAATGAACCGAACAGATAACGAAAAGCGATCTCTCTCCTGCCATCCATCTCCGCCCTCTGACAAACAGAGGCTAGGGACACCCTTCCTTACCCATCCTGGCTAATAGCCATTGAGGGACTTAACCTCCATGAATTTATCTAGTTCTCTTTTAAACCCTGTTACAGTCCTAGCCTTCACAACCTCCTCAGGCAAGGAGTTCCACAGCTACAAGCCAGCTGGCTCTCAACTAACGGTGCAGCGCAAAATCCTCCTCTTGCTGTCAGCGGTCTCAGCGCCGCTCCGTGGTACAGTGCACCCCACCCAGCAGGCGTGGGGTTCCACGCGTGACCCCCTGGCTGGGGAAGCCAGGCAATCTCCCTCTTCCTCCGGCCTCCACCTGTTTCCTTCCTCCCACCCTCTGCCGGGCTCTCCCGTTCCTAGTGTCCTCTCTTCAGCCCAGGACAGTCTCTTTGGGGCATCCAGTGCAATGGGGCCCTGCAGGCAGGGGCAGGCGCCCGACGTTACCGTAGGAACCCAGCCCACTCTTGCGGTTCCCGGGCCTTGCCTTTCTCTCCATCTCTCATGTGCATGTTCGGCGGCCAGGCTGCACTGGGCCAGGGTGAGGACATCGCACAAGTGCTTGGGAGACCCTTGAGGAGCCCGGGCAGGAGGGCCGGGCCATTCAGGCCACGAAGGCCTGGCCATGAGCTCCCAAGCACGAAACACGACCGAACGGCCCCTGGTAAGTCCTGTCTGTGCGCGACCTGGGGCTGAATCCAGGCAGGGCCGGGAAATCCCGTGGGACTGGCCCCTCCGTTTCCAGAGCAGGCTGCAGCTGCTCCCAACCTGCAAACCGAGGTTTGGATTTCACACGCCTCCGTGTGCGGCGGGACGGTCAGAGCCTGGGGCGCCGAATGGGGGGGCAGGGCTCTCCCACTTTTCAACGCAGGCCCTGCCCCTCCCCTTCCACCAAGGCTCCACCCCTGGCCAGGCCAGAAGCTGGAGCCCAACTTGGCTAAGGGCAGCCAAAGAACTTGGGGAGCTGTGGGGAGCTGCTGACCCTGCACCTGCCCGGACTGGGGGGACACCTGGCCCATGTCCCTGGCCCCTGAGTCCCCCACCCCTGGCAAATGGGGGGTTTGAGCTCCCCACAACTGCCTGGACAGCTCTTCCCCAAGGCCCTGCCCCCAGGCCAGGCTGGTTGCCATAAGAGCCGTGCTGGGTAAGAGCTGGGACCCTCAAGGACACGGGCTGGGGGCTGGTCCGGGGCCCCTCCAGCCTGTGCAGATGGCAAGACTCAGGCTCCCCACCCCTGTTCCATCTTCTGGCATAGCTGGGGGTGGGGCCTCAGGAGAAGGGGTGGGGCCACAGAGTGGGCTGGGCCTCATGGACCCTCCCACTTTTAGGAGGAATCCGTCGCCCCTGATTGGAGCAGAGCTGGTTAGTCTCACATTTTGGAGAGAGAGTGGCCCCACTGGGCAGGGCTGAGTTGGCCCCACCTTTAACGAAAGCGAAAGTGAGCTCCCCTATAAACCTGCCCCCAGTGACTTTTCCATCCGCAACCACGGCCTGGCCCGGCTGCCTGCAGAATTCAGTGTGAGTCTCCAGTCCAGGCGAGTCCCACCGGCTTACAGGCTTCCTCGCGAGGGCGTGTTTTTCTCTCTGGCTCTGCGGCCGACACCTCCAAAAAAACACTGCCAGGCCAAATCCAGCCCTGGTGCAAGAACTGATGGCCTTCCACCCTGGGCTGGGGTTGTCTGGCTTTACAGAAATCCTAGAACCCCAGGGTGGGCAGAGACCTCAGGAGGCATCGCGTCCGGCCCCCTGCCCAAGGCAGGACCAACCCAACTCAATCATCCCAGCCAGGGCTTTGTGCAGCCGGGACTTCAACACCTCTAGGGATGGAGATTCCACCCCCTCCCCAGGGAACCCATCCCAGGGCTTCCCCACCCGCCTAGGGAAATCGTTTGTCCTAATCTCCAACCTAGACCTCCCCCACTGCAACTTGAGACCATTGCTCCTCATTCTGCCATCATCTGAAATGATGGTGCTGGATCCTCAGAGGGTCTAAATCAGGGACGCACACAGATCAGCTGAGAGCTTGTTGGCTGCCTCCTTCCTTCCCTTGCTCTTTACTCTGAGGAGCGGTTGAAGGGAAATAATCTCTCGCCGGCTTCAGAGCCACTTTGCTCCCTGGCTCCTTGCCCAGGGTGCTACGCCAACGCCACAGAAGAGCTGGCGCAGAGAAATTCTCCTGCTCCCGGGGTGACCCCTCCCCTAACACCGGTGCCAGTTGGGATCCTGGGGCCCTGGGATCATCCCAGCCTGAGGTGTTGAGGAGCAGAGGGTCGGATCGGAGCTGCGATTCAGCCTAACTCCTTGGCTTGCTCGATTAGGTGAAAATTTGCCATTGGGGAGAACCTCTGGCTGCTGCCGGGAGCCCAGGAAAGCAGATGTGCTGGTGGTTGTGATTTGGACGGGGGCAGGGGATAACTTTGTGTGGCAGGGGGGCGGATCGCTTGTTCAGCGGGGCTGCCTGCCAGCATGGAGGGGAGCCCTGAGTTGGACAGATGCCAAGACAACGATGGTTGAGTTGGGGCGGGTCCTGCTTCAGGCAGGGGGCTGGACTCGATGCCTCCTGAGGCCTCGGCCCGCCCCGGGGTTCGATGATTCCAAGGCCAGAAAACACCGCTCGGCTCAGCCCATCTCACCCCCCCTTGCCCACAGAACTGCTCTGTCAGGGCTAAATCCTGACCCTCTGCCCCAGCCACGCCTGGCCTGGCCCGTGCTAGTCCCAGGCACAGGCGGGACCCGGCTGCTGTGCCAGGACCGGACACTGCAGCAACCCGACGCAGGCAGGAGGTGGCCCCAGCCAAGGAGGGGCTGGGGAGGGGATGTTCCAGCGCTTCCCCGCCGCCCCGAGCTGCAGTAACCGCACTTTGGGGGCCCGGCCCCCTTCTGAATGGACTTTCCAGGTGAAAACCAGACCCCCGGGGGGGATGGCTCAAGGGAGCCGCCGTCCATGGACATAAGCCCTGCCCACTAACGCAGCAGCCGGCGGGATTGGGGGGCACCCCAGCACGTCTGCCAAATCCGGGCACAGCCCGACGAGGGAAGGGGTAGCAATGGGTCGCACTGGCCTGCGTAAGGGGCCCTCCCGCTGCGTGTCCCTGGTGTGAGGCTGCTCGGGGCGTTTGCAAGGGGCTAGCGAATGGCTGTGGTGGCTTGTGGGGAGGCCTCGGGAGCTCCGGATGAGAATTCGGAGAGCAGGGTTGCAGTCCCCTTTGCACCACTGGGGTGACATTGGGCAAGTCGTGTCACCGTCCCGTGCCTCAGTTTCCCCCCTGTGCAATGGGATGGCGGTGACAGGCGCCCGTGCACAGAGCGTTCAGACCTACAAGCGCCGGCGCTAGGTCAGAGCTGGGTGTTGTCATGGTAACCACAGTGATGGGTGAATTATTGACCCAGGGATAGGTCCAGTACCTACTACACTGAAGGACGAAAGGTGCGACGTAATGAGAAGGTCCCCCTCCCCCCGCCCCGCCTATTTGTGGTGCCTCGTGGCTCTGTGGGGTGTAAGCTCTATGGGGAAGGGGTTGTCTTTTTGTCCCGTTTGTACAGCGCCTAGCACAACAGGCCCTGGCCCATGCTCCTAGACACTATGGCGAGGGTGGGCAAGATAATGGGCCGGGCCCACCAAGCCATTTGGTCCAGCCCCCGGCCCGCGCTGCCCCTCCTCCGCCCCCGGCCAATCGGGAGTCAAAACAGCGGGCGGTTCCCTTTAGGCATTGCCCTAACAGGGCGGGGGCGGGAGACTTCACGGGTCCCCCCGCCCCCAGGTCCCGATGTGGGGAGGGGCTTTCCCCTCAGTCGGGGCCACAGCAGTGGGGATTTTTTTTTCTCACTCGTGTGCGGCCCCCGACTGCTTTGTCTGTGGGTCAGCGGCCCCCAGCCCAGAAGAGGCCCCCCGGCCCCGGCAGACAGAGACGAGACACCTGGGGGAGAGCAGTGCAGTGGGAAAGCAGCCGCAGCCGTACAACGATGCAAAGTCTGTCTATCAGGTGCCTAGTCACACTGGGGGCTTGGCTGGGTTGAAAGCCCCTCTGGACGTCCGACGCTTGGATGGGCCATCCCAGGGCCATCCCGAGGGGGGCGCAGGGCCTGGGCAACACCCCCCTCCGGGTCCTAGGCGTGGGACCCGGGGCAGCACCCCTGCCACAGACTCTGCTCCACCTCCCCCCCACCCCACTCCGAGTAGAGTTGCCAGGTGTCCGGTTTTCGCCCAGACTGTCCGTTATTCGGGGCCGGGCGAGCAGAGGGGAGGAGGATTCTGTCCCTCACAGGTCTTTGTGTCCCCCCCCCTCCAGGTCCAGGCGGAAGGAGAAGGGCGCTGGGGCGCTGTGGGCGGCTGGGCTCCATCGCGGCACTGAGGTACGCGGTGGTCGGCCTCTACTTGCTGGTGTTCCTGATCCTCGTCGGCGTTTTCATCCTGGCAGGTAACGGCGCCGCTCGCCCGGCTCCCTTTCCGGGGAGGGGGTGGGGATGCAGCATCCGCCCCCAAGCCACCTCCGCCAGTTGAGGGCTGCCACCTCTTCCCACCGAAGTGGCTCATGGTTGGGTACCATCTGCCTGAGCTCACAGCAGCGTGGGGGAGTTTCTAAAAGCCAGGCTCCGGCTCAAACAGGGACGTTCCCAGGAGCAGGACCGGGAACAGGGTGGGATAGGAGGAGCACTGGGGTGCCTTCACACATACACAGAGGGAAGCTTCAGGGGGTGGCCAGGTTAGTCTGTAGCTGGAAAAACTTAAAAACCAACAAATAGCCCTGCAGCACCTTAAAGACGAAGAAGACATGTAGCTGGTCTCATGAGCTTTCCTGGGCACAGCCCACTTGTTCAGATGACTGGAGTATTAGAAGTCCAGATCCAAGAATAAATAAGGGAAGGCGGGGAGAGATGGAGGGGAAGGGGGAAAAGAGAAAAAAATAGAAAAAAATAGTGAATTGGATTGTTCACGTTACAAGAGGCCAATAAGAACAATTTGCACCTCTATAAGTGCCCATTGCTTGGTTGGTTGGTTAAGTCATTAGGATGTGGAAGGTCGTGTGGGAACTAGCTGATATCTCTTATTTATTCCTCTCTGATAAGAATCAAACTTGTAAATCAAGTTAAGTTCCAACCTCTGAAACTGGAAAAACTTAAACCAACGGGAAGCGACTGTCTAAGAAGGAGTCCTGCAGAAAGGGATCGAGGGGTCAGAGTGGACCCCAAGCTAAATATGAGCCAACAGTGGGACACTTGCAAAAAAACCCAACGTGATTCTGGAATGCAGTAACAGGAGTGTTGTGAGCAAGACACGAGGGGTATGTCTACACTGCGGCGCTAGTTTGGGATACTTCCAGTATCCTGAAATAAATATTCCACGTCTTTTGATAAGCCCTTTGTTTCGTCCCTGCAAGCCTCATTCCACAAGGAGTAAAGGATGTTTTCAAAGAGCGGATTATTTCGAAATTTGGTGCTTTGTAGATGGCACCAAATTACAAAATAAGCTATTTCAAAATTAACTTGAAATAATTTTGAAGCTTATTCCGAGCTCAGGGTGCAGTGTAGATGCACCCGAGAAGTCATTCTTCTGCTCTACTTTGCACTGATTAGGCCTCAGTTGGAGTATTATGTCCAGTTCTGGGCACCACATTTCAGAAAAGATGTGGAGAAATTGGAGAAGGTCCAGAGAAGAGCAACAAACATGATGAAAGGTCTCGAAAACATGAGCAATGAGGCAAGGCTGAAAGAACTGGGTTGTTTAGTTTGGAAAAGAGAAGACCGAGAGGGGACATGACAGCAGTTTTCAAGTATTTAAAAGGGTGTCTCAAGGAGGAGGGAGAAAAATTGTTCTCCTTGGCCTCTGAGGACAGGACAAGAAGCAATGGGCTTAAATTGCAGCAAGGGAGGTTTAGGTTGGACATTAGAAAAAACTTCCTGCCTGTAGGGGTGTGAAACACTGGAATAAATTGCCCAGGGAGTTTGTGGAATCTCCATCCCTGGAGATATTGAAGAGCAGGTTGGACAGACACCTGTCAGGGATGGTCTAGAGCAGTGTTTCTCAACCTTTTTTTTTATAAAGTACCCCCTTTTAAAAAAAGTGTACCCCCAGTACCTACAGTTTTCAGACACACAACAATTTTTTCTACCATTGCAACACATTTGTTTAAACAACTTAATCGTAGCCGGGCGGGTGATGAAATTTTTGGGTGTAAAAAGTACAAAAATAACAAAGCACTGTAAAACTTAAAACAAACATTCGGTTTTCTCCAGATTTCAGTTGTGTGGACGTACCCCCCAGACTTCTCTCCAGTGCCCCTAAGGGGACTCGTACCACTGGTTGAGAAACACTGGCCTAAACGGTGCTTGGTCCTGCCGTGAGGGCAGGGGACTGGACTTGATGGCCTCTCCAGGGCCCTTCAGTGCTAGTGTGCTATGAGTCTGTGATTGGGAATCTCTGACACACCAAGTCACAGGTCCCGCTGACACCAATACCCAGCGGGGGCTGCCCTCCGTGTATCTCTGTCCCACTGCATCGTCACTTGGGGCAGCCCTCAGCCCCCGGACCTGGGCCCTGCCTTTCACAACCACACCTAGGCCTGCTCGAGCGATGGGCTGCTGAGAACTAGGGGTGATTGCTGACCCTGCCACTGGCTGGCTGCCTCCTCTTGGGCTCATCACATGGGAAAAAAAAAGGAGGTTGCCATTTGCCTCAGTTTCCCCATCTTCCTCGGCAGGGGATACCGATAATCCCTCCCTCCCACAGCCCTTGAGAGCCTGGCTCAGTTAATGCTCGTCAAGTGTTTTGGGATCGTCTGGCGCCGGAGCAAGGCAGGACACAACGAGTGGGCCATGTCCTTACTGAGGGCTCAAGCCCCCAAATTCTGCAGGGAGCTGAACTCCCTCAGCGCCTGCTGACTTCAAAGGCGGCTTCACCAGCTAGAGGCTGCCTCCCTCCTCGGCGTCTCTGTGGCCACGTTCCTCACATCCCAGCCATGCTTGACGTTCCCCTCCAGGAGCACCTCAGCGGTTTCCCTCAGAAAGCCCTTAATCCCCCTTCCCCCCCATGTCTCCCAGGGCCTGCGGTCACTCCAGGGCCTGGCGGCGTGGGCGTAACCGTACACAATGTCCACCCAGGCCCAGCGTGAGTCATGCTTGGCTCGGGTGGGCCGTGTCGCCTCAGGCCGGGGCATGCCAAGGGGAGGGTTAATGAGCAGCCTTGACCTGTCCCGGTCCCCGGAGCCAAATTCTCGGGCAGCCCTTGGAGGTCTGAGCCTTTGATTTCACTCTGACCCTTGGAAGAAAGGCCCCACTTGGAGGGGCCTCCTGCCAAGAGCCGCAGGGCCTCCCAGCCCCGGCGCCACGGAAATCAAGCTTTGACTCCGCCTGGCTCTGGAGAAACGCCCTGGCTGGGCCTCGCTGTGACGGGTTTGTACAGCGCCCCCATAAGAAGCAGGACTGTTCGCCCGCAGACAGATCTCGGGGTGCATTTCAGCTGCCTCGCCTGCGACTCAGACCCACGGGGCTACCGGGGCACAAGCAAGGACCAAGTCTGCCCAGCACTGGGGTCAGAAGCCTCCAGAGAAAACCTGGGGGGGGGGTGTCAAACCGTAGGGGGCACTTTCCTTTGGCTAGTGCCAACCCCACTTGTCAGCCTGAGGCGTGAGCCGCACCGCTAACCTGACCATTACCTCAGGAGGAGCTCCATCCGCCAGGCTGATGGGCAGTAGGTTGTTACCCTTCTCGCATCTTGGCACCTGTGCCAGCAGGTATCACGAGTACATGCCTGCGCTCAGCTCTGCCAAGGGGCATCATGCAGGGTCACTGCGAGGCCGTTGGCCTGGCCTGTGGCCACACGCATCTCGGAGGATAGCAAGCGGGCAATGGCCTCCGTGGGGAAGGAAGCCCCTCACAGCTCTGGGGGCCAGTGCGGGGTCTGGGCTGAGGCCTTGCTGCTAGGACTAGCTTGGGCCAGGGGGAAAGCAACTGGGAATCCCAGATCTCCTCAGCCCAAGGAGAATCTCCACTGGCAGGTCACAGTATAGGTTCACTGACACACACGTCAGCACCAGTTTCATTCGGTCCAACAGAGGGTCCAGCTCACACACCGGGTACTTAAATAGAAGCAGAGATAGAGCATGCGTCCTTCAGTAGTTTATGAACAAATCCAACCCGTATCTTCCTTCAGTCCTCTGTTCACAGCCTCCCCTGACCAGCACATGACTTAAGAGACCATTTGGGTGGCAACCCAGGGTTCCCTGTAAGCTGGGGGCTTGTGCCGTGGCTCAGGAGAAATCCAAATGCTGCCCAGCTGGTTAGCAGAGCGCCCACAGCGAGGCTTTGTTTCTACTGGTGGTGCACATTCGCACACACCGTGATGTGTATAAAATTATTCCACACATGGATGGGAAAAAAATCCCTAGACTGGCGTGCAAGCATAGCTCTGCTTATAGCTCACCTAGCCCTACCCTTCCGCCTTCCAAAGAAGCTTTGCTTTCTCAGTGCTGACAAGTGGAGAGCAAGGCGGCCAGGGCGGGGGGGGGAAGAGGGGCGTCTGCCTGCTGTCAAAGTCTGCACAGCATGCTGGGATGGAGAGGGGACTCGTGGAAGGCAGGGGGGCTGCATGCCAGTCGTGTGCGTGGTTTTAATTCAGTCCCCGCCGGGGGGCATTTCAAGTGAGCCGACAGCTCGTGTGAATGGAGGCACATCCCCGAGTCTGGCCCCCAAGAGGCTGGGTGCCTAGGAGAACACTGACCCCTCTTCCATGCTGGTGGGGAAGCAGCCTCGGCCGAGCCCCTTCCCTGGGATTGCTTTGGTCCTCGGGACTGGGCCAGAGCCCCCAAGGCCGCACGCTGCCTCTGTTGTAGTCTGAAGGAGCAGCTACCTGGGGTCAGACAGGTGCAGGAGCGGGCCAGCTAGCGCCGGCCTCCCCCCACCCCTCCTGCTATTGCTACCCCTTGTCATGCCATGGGGTGTGCAAGGCCCCCTCCTTCCAGGTGGCTTTAGCCCCCGTGTGATCCCGGTAGACAGGCAACCCCTGAAATCTGCCCTGCCGCGCCCCCTGCCAAGTTAGAGTGGCACTGCATGGGCTCCCTGCCTCAGTTTCCCTTCTCAGAAAGCCACTGGCTCCGTTCAGGCGCCTTCAGGCCCAGATACCCTCCTTGGGGTTGTTTAGTAGAAAACCTCATGCAAAAGGGCCCTGATTGGAAAGTGCCAACAAAAGAAAAGATGGGCCGGGCTTCCCAGGTTCCTCCGAAGCCTGCGCCTTACGCTGGGTCCCCCGTTCCCTCACGGCTCTCTCAGTCTTCCATGTTGTTGGTAGACAAGGCAGCATATAAGCCAGTCTCTACAGGGCTCTCAGTCCCCTTGGAGACAGAGAAACGGTTTCCTTTCCAAACCTTGGTGTTCCCAGAACGGTTTCCTCTCTCCCAATATCTCCCCGGTCCTTATACCTATAATCAGCCCTTTCAACTCTTACAGAGCCGTGCCAGGTGGCAAGGTGGGCTGACCAGTAGGCAGCACTTCCCTGAAGGGGGCGGATGATGCCACCACGCACGCTCACAATTCTGTCACGATCACTAACACTTTTCTTTAAAGCCCCGGCTCCTGGCGTCAGGTGATTATGTGAGATCCTTCGCTTTCACGTAAAGAAAACAAAATACAAAGGACGTTTCTGTCCCTCATGGTGGCAGAGAAGAGCTTGTAAATGTAACTGAGGCTGCGTCTAGACTGCACGCTTCTTTCGGAAGAAGCTTTCCCAGAAGAGATCTTCCGAAAAAACTTCTTCCGAAAGAGCACGTCCACACTGCCAAAGCACATCGAAAAAGCGATCTGCTTTTTCAACAGATAGTGTCCACACTGAATGGACGCTCTCTCGCATTTCAGCTGTGATTACTATGGGCGGAATGGCCACCAGGGCACCTGTGCTTTTTCCTCTTTCCTCTTCTTTCAAAAAATATCCCTCTTCCCCGTCCACACATGCCTTTTCCCGAAAGAGCTCTTTTGCAAAAAGGCTTCTTCCTCGTAGAAAGAGGTTTACCAGTGTTGGAAAAACTCCTCTGTACTTTTGATTTTTTTTCGAAAGAACGCGATTGCAGTGTGGACGTAAGTGAAGTTTTTTTCAGAAAAACAGCTGTTTTTCTGAAAAAAACGCTGCAGTGTAGACATACCCTCAGAAACCGGGAGACAGACGAAAAGGCTCCCAAGTTGGTTTATTTGATAAGCTCTTGATTTTTAACTCAAGCTGTGGTTTTGGGGGAACTGAGGCCTGTGTTCTAAATATCTGGAATTGGCCGGACTGAATTTGTGCCCTACATTAATTAAAACACCTAATTAAGACCTTTCATTTGAGGCTCTCCAAGTGCTCTTCAGACAGATGAATTCATTCTCACAACCTGCCCAGAAGGCCAATGAACTGGGGATCACAAGGTTAAAACTCCCATTTTTAAAGGTGGCTTCTAATTTTGGCGACTGCTGTTTACCAAAGACACTTATCCGCAGGAACTAGGGTTTCAAAATTGCAGAGTACTCCCCCACACCCACTGCATTCACCAGGGGAGTGCTCCGTGTCACATACCGGCAAGGTATGTGTTGTGCCCTGCCAGAGTGGCTGGTTTGCATAGTGGAGAAAAGCCAACTTTCGTTGACTTCAAATGGAGGCTCCCCTTTAGTTCAAGTGGTAGAGACTTGTGCTTTGGCACAGAATGTTGTGAGTTCAAACACATCCCAGGGAAGGTGTTACTTAAGCAGCTTTAAAAAGCTGCTTGCCTCCTTCTGTCTGAATTTGGGCCTCCAAAATTACAGGCTATCTTTGAACACTTGGCCCCAGTCACATAGCAAAACAAAGCACAGGAGTGTTGGCTTCCCAGAATAGGTCATGGTTGCTGGCTCTGTGCGTAAGGTGAATTTCACCCCTAGTGCGCACAACCAAGCAGCAGAAGCCTAAAGGAACTGACATCAGTTTGCTAAAGAAGCAAAAGGAAAGAGTGAGAGACACAGAGCAAGCAGATGGAAGGGAAAAGAGAAGTAGAGAGAAGTGTTGCAAAAACAATCATTAGATTTTTTTTATAAATATATATATACCCTGTGTCTGCCATGCTATATGGAATCAATCCATCTCCAGTAGGAGCTTTTATTGAATTAATGAAAACACCTACCAAAATGACAGGTGCAAACAAACAGGCTTCTACACAGCTTGAGTTCCAGCCTTCTGTCCCTTGTTTACCAGAGACTGGATCCTGTCAGGAACAATGGGGTATTCATGCCACCCCACCCTGGAAAGAATGAAAGAGGCTGCGTAAGGGTCCAGTTAGTGAGATAAGCCCCCCATGAGGGGTTATTATGGCCAAGCAATCCCTGGTTGGAAGATGGAGCTTAGCTGAGCCAGCAGAGGCTGGGCTAGGATACAGCCAGGAAGCCGGCCCCAGAAATGGTTGCAGTGAGGACATCAGAAGCCATCCTGGGTGTATTGGAGAGGGAAGACGGGGACCTAGGGAAAGAACAGGGCCCAGCCTGGCGGGACGATACACTCAGAGGTGGGACGCCTGAAGGAGGGTGAGTAGGAAGCAGCTCAGGGTGAGAGGAGCCAGATGGGGCCTGAGCAAACCCTGGCTGCACGCCGGAGCAGTGGGTGGGTCAGGGTCCCCCTGGCCCCCGATGGGGTGGCATTGCCTGGACAAAGGGTCCAGCGAGACTCAGAAGGGGAAGCCCCATCGTGACCTGGCTGGAGGACTGAGTCCCAAAGAGGCCGAGAGAGACCTCAAGGGGAGGTGTCAGGCCAGGAGGAGCAGCCACCGGGCGAGGGAGCGCCCTGTGACAAGCCCCCAGAGCCGTCTAGCGGCTCACCAGCACGACTCAGGGAAAGGCCCTAGTGGGGGTGAAAGGGAGGGACTGTGAGGGTGAAGGGACAGGAAGGAATTTTGCCCCAGGCCAGGGCGGGGGGCGGGGGAGGTTGGCCTGTCTCTGGAGCCTGGGCCACTGGCTGCTTTGAGCAAGAGTCAGGGTGGATTCCCTGGAATGTGAGGTGTTTAAATCAAGATTTGAGGGAGTCGGTCACTTGGCCGGGGGTCGGGGGCCTGCCATGGGAGTGGGGGGGTGAGGCTCGTGGCCAGCGGTGCACAGGCCAGACCAAATAATCACGATGGTCCCTTAAGAACCTAAGAATGGCCAGACGGGGTCAGGCCAAAGGTCCATCCAGCCCAGTGGC
This sequence comes from Pelochelys cantorii, assembly GCA_032595735.1. Lineage (NCBI taxonomy): Eukaryota > Metazoa > Chordata > Testudines > Trionychidae > Pelochelys > Pelochelys cantorii. The sequence goes on from CM064328.1 coordinate 3,296,736, forward strand.
CAATGCCCAGTGCTCCAGAGGGAGGGAACAGAACAGGGAATCCTCATGTGATCCCTCCCCCGTTGCCCATTCCCAGCCTCTGCCAAACGGGGGCCAGGGACACCCTCCCTGGCTAATAAGTTGGATGGCTCTGCCCTCCATGAGTTTATCTAGCTCTTCTTTGAACCCCGTTAGGCTATGTCTACACAGCAGAGTCATTTCGGGATATGAGAGGTGTCCAGAAATAGCTACCCCATGTCTTCTGAAATATAGCAGATGTGCTATTTCGCCATCCCTGTAAACCTCATTGTACGAGGAGTAAGGGACAGCTCAAAATAGCACTTTATTTTGAAATTTGGCACTGTGTAGACAGTGCCAAATGACGAAATAAGCTATTTTGAAATGGACTCGAAATGAGCTATACAATTTGCATAGCGCCAGTTGCGTGTCTTATTTTGGGTGCTGTGTAGACACACCCTTCAGGTCCTGGCCTTACAACATCCTCTAGCAAGGAGTTCCACAGGTTGGCTGTGCGCTGCAAGAAGAAAAACTTCCTTTGGTTTGTTTGAAACCTGCTCCCTATTCATTTCACTGGGTGACCCCTAGTTCTTGTGTTATGGGAAGAAGCAAATCACTTCCCCTTCTCCTGAAAGTTTCCGGGGGACTCTGGAGATAACAAAAGAAAAATCCTGGGCCAGAGCAAACCATTTGGCTGTAGAGATGAAGCTGCAAAAATCCATCTGCGAGCCTCCCTTCTAGAGCAGGTGAGTAAATAGGGGAGGTTTGCAAGCATGAAAGGATGGCGTGTGGGGCTGGCAGACTGGTCCCACCTGGTCCTACGCAGGTCGGCAAACACTAATCCTCTGGTGCCTGATGGGTGTGGCCATTTGTCTGGGAAAGGCATTCTCCTTCCGATGGGCCCACAGACCCTTCCGCCCTCTTTGGCTGACAACGGCCTCTTGGCCAACGTGGAGGGTCAGAGCCATTGCCTGCCCGGGACCCTGCTGCCGAGTTCACGGCCGCTAATACCAAAGCGCTTACGATCTTGGCTGGGAGTCACACCCGCAAGCCAAGGGAAGCAGATGGCCCGGAGGGGGGCTAGTAGGAGGAGAGAGCGCCGTTGGCCGGGCGCTCGCATCCTGCCCAGCTTGCTGGGGATCGACGTGGGGGGGACTCGGTGCGGTGCCTCCGGGGAGCAGGTGCCCGGCTTGCCGAAACCAGCCCCGTGGTGAAAACGGTCCTAGACAGTCCCTCTGGGCAGGGTCTCAGTGGAGATCTGACTAGACGCTGGAGCTGGCCCCGGGCTCAGATCCCAGCAGGGACGGAGTCTTCACGCGGAGACAAGATCCTACAAGAAAACATCCTGTCCCTGGGTCTTCTGGGTCACCCCGGTAACCCTCTCCCCAGGCCTTCCGTCCCATTCCCTGCCCAGCGCAACCTTCCTGTTCCGGTGGCAATGCGCCAGCCCCTCTTGTTTGTCCTCCCACAGCTGTGTCCGCTCGCTGAGTCTCCCGGCTTTCCAGGAAAGCAACGGGCCCGTCCTTCATGAAGGGCTTGGCGTGTTTTGCTGGGGCTTTTCATCTGCGGCTCTTTCAAGCATGGTGATCGCTCTCCCGCCGACCCATTCCCCGAGCTGGCCAAGAGTGGCCTTTTCACATTACAGCACCGAGAAAAACCCGCTTGATTGCCTCCTGCCGCTGCAAAGGCCAGGCACCTGCACCGGGCACGGACTTGGCTGGCCATCTCTTTGTGCCTGCACTGCCAGCATCACTGACTCGTAGAATCCTAGAACTGGAAGGGACCTCAAAGTCACTGAATCCAGTCCCCTGCCCTCATGGCAGGACCAATCACCGCCTAGACCATCCCTGACAGGTGTCTGTCCAACCTGCTCTTAAATATCTCCAGGGATGGAGATTCCACAACCTCCCGAGGCAATTTATTCTAGTGTTTAACCACCCTGACAGGCAGGAAGTTTTTCCTAATGTCCATCCTAAATGTCCCTTGCTGCAGTTTAAACCCATTGCTGCTTGTCCTGTTCTCCCTCCTCCTTGCAACACCCTTTTAGATACTTGAAAGCCGCTATCATGTCCCCTCTCGGTCTTCTCCTTTCCAAACTAAACAAGCCCAATTCCTTCAGCCTTCTCTCAGAGCTCATGTTCTCTAGACCTTTTGTTGCTCTTCTCTGGACCTTCTCCCATTTCTCCACATCTTTCCTGCAATGCGGTGCCCAGAACTGGACACAAGATTCCAGCCGAGGTCTCATCCGCGCAGTTTCCATTATCTGAATGGCGAGGGGCAGGCTCTTGCTACAGTTCAGTTGATTCATCGGACAGTCGATGGGATTTCCATTGACCGTTCGACTGGTTGATAAGGGTGCCTCCGCCTTGAACTGTAGCTCTTGCCGGGCTCTTGCTACAGCTGAAAAGCGGAAGCCCAGCGGGGAGCTGGCCCGCGCTCCCTGCAGCGTCTGAGCCTGTGAAATGTACAAGGGCCCCAGTGGAAGCCCCACACGGAGCACGGCCACTTCCTCTCCCCACAAGCCAGATCTGAGGCTTCTCCCCACACACAGCTGGTGTGTCAACCTCGTAGGGGGGGCAGAGCTGGAGCACCAGTGCGGGCTTCCTGCTGCGGAGTGGGGAGGGTGGAGGGAGGCCCCAAGCCCCGGGCCCACCTGCAAGCCAGTCGTGGCGCATTAGTGACCCTTCGGATCACACTTTGCAAATCGCTGGTCTAGGGAGCCAGAGGGCTCCAGACCACTCTTCCCTGGGCGGACGTTTCTCACTCAGCAAGACACCCACTCCAATAAGCTGGGGTGTGACCTTGCCAAGCAACCGGGGCTCTGCTTGTGGGGCTCTCGGCTCGGCTGTTTCATTGTAGGTGAAAATCCGCCACGTAAATAACAGCAGCGTGAGTTACGCAAACCCACGTTGGCTCCCTGGTATTTTCAGGCACACGCTGCCAATTCCCCGTGGGGGAGGACCCCATTCTGGACCTGGCACGAGCGACTCTCCAGACACACCGGGTAACGGGACAGGAGCATGAGCAAACCGCTAAAAATATCCCAACTCCCTTTAGAGCTTTGCAAAACAGGATGCAAGAGGCAGGCAGGTTAGGCTGCTTTTACATTTGGTCGGCTTTTACTGTCCTCTTTTGCAGGCCTCGAGAGGCTAGTTCCTTTCTGGGCATGCCATAGCCCATCTGTGTGGGTCTGCAGAGAGGCGAGCGAGGGGACTTGTAAAATGGCAGAGAAGGAGAAGAGTGAGTCGGATCGGCAGAGCAGGGTCCAGAGAGCTCAGGGCTAGAGGGGAGTCATTGTCCGTGCCGACCTTCTCCTGAGCCCGCTCGCTGGTTCCTGTGGCTAGCCCCGCTCGTGGGGGAGTCCATTAGGGTGACGTATGCCTCGAGGGAACGCTCTAAGCGAGGGGGAATCCGGCACAGCCTTGGGCGGCCGCTCACGCAGGGACAAATCAGCATTTTTCTGCTTGATTTGTTCCTAGCTCCGGCCAGGGGGTCTTGTTCTGCCTTTGTCTGATAGACTAACAAGGCCTCTAGAATCGGAAATCCCACCCCCCCGGGTCCAACACCACAGAGAGTCTTGTTAAGAGATGGAGCTGAACATCTAGACTCTGCGTTCCACCCTAAACTGACACGGACCTACCACGTGACGTGCAGCCTTGTTCTCTTGGGCACCTCTGGCCCATGCAGTGCTGGCCCCTGGCTCCCCCCCCCCCCTCTCGGCCCAGCCTTTGCCAGCCCATCTCAAAGGGTTTGGGGAAGGGTTTGCCTGCTGTCTGCCTATGGGAAATACCATCCCCCGAGGGAATTCCCCTGCACTGCCCAAAGCAACTCCCTCTCCATGTTCAGCGGGGATAGGGCCTGAGACCATCCACGCTGAAATCACAGCCCTCAGCCACATCATCGGAAGGAGTAACTCCATTAGCTGGCAGCAGTAGAAGGCTCTTCTCTTCTAGGTGGGCCAACTACCAAAGGGGGCCCATGTGGCACCCATTGGAGCCCGTGGCTTGTGCGTGGCAAAGGCTACCCCCAAAGAGCAATGAGGTCCTTGGCAGGGAGGTGGCCTCCCAAAATTGATAGGGAGCAGGGTTCGCTGGCCGGCAGCTGACAGACACCGCATCTCCAAGTGGCCGGGGTATCTGTGGAGGCGAACACCACCTTCAGGGAAGTTCACCTGGCCTCCTCTCGCGGCCTTGGAACCTCGGCCCTTTTGACGCAGCCCGTTAACGTGGTTTCCTTGAGAGCCGGGACCAGCGTCTCCAGGAGCAGAATCCCACCCAGGGTTAATAACGATAATGGCTCCAAGCCCTGCCGCCATTTTTCCTAAAACACCGAGAAACTGTAGCGAGAGGATGCTCGGCCACCACCGAAATGTGAACCTGCGAGTGGCCAGGCAGGGTCAGACCAACGGCCCATCCAGCCCAAGGTCCTGTCTGCCCGCAGCGGCCAATGCCAGGTGCCCCAGAGGGAGGGAAGAGAACCAGGAATGATCACGTCACCTGTTCACCGCTTTTGATAAACAGGCGAGGGCCACCATCCCTACCCAGCCTGGCTAATAAGCATTGATGGACCTAACCTCCGTGAACTTACCTGTCCTTCACCAGGACATAGAGGTGTGCTAAACTCACAGCATTAAGCACCATGCAGGGCAGAGTGTTACCGGTGCCTAGACCAGAGCTCTGTGCACACCCGGAGAAGCAGGCCCTGCTAAGAGGGTTTTTGGTCTCCATAGCCAGACCAGAAGGAGACGGGCCGGGCCCAAGAACACACAGCAGGGGACCACCCTGCCTCTGACCAGCACATGACTGATGTGTGCGTAAACTCCCCCCGGACCATCAGAGTTCCCCGGGGGCGAGGCGAATTCTCCTCCAAGCAGCCAACCGGCTCGGACCTTGCCAGGACGAATGAGATCAACGGCGAAGGATTTAGGGGGGTTCGGATGTGCCAGCGCCTTGCAAAGAGAATAACGTCTCCCGCCAGCTTGCAGATGAACAATTTTGCTTCCCACCCCTCGTTGCGGGGGGGGGTCCCTGCCTTCCAGGCACCCTGTGCAGGGGATCAATCCGATACTGACCTCTTGGCCCAAACGGCCGTTCCTTTCGTCGCTGGAGCAGCCCGGCTGCGGGGCAGGTTGGGGGCTGGATACCCTCAAATCAGAGGTGCGGCCCTCCCAGAAAAGGAATCCCAGGGCAGGCGACGCACGACTGCAGGTGGGAAGGCACCTGGCTCCTTTGTGTTCTGTGTCCCAGCCCTGGCTGGGCAGGCGGCGGCTTTCAGGGTAGCTCCTGCCCCTGGTGAGAGCTTCCCCAAGCTCTTGGCCATCCCAGCCTGATCCCAGAGCAGGCACACAGCTGTGAACGAGGGGTGTGAAATTGTTCGATGAGTCGATGGGATTTCCGGCGCCGATTCGATGAGTCAAAAAGCAGAGTGGCAGCAGAGCCGGTGTGAGCCAAGACGGCTTCAGTCCTCGCTCGCGCCGTTTCCCGCTGTGCCTCGACCTCCCCTGCCCCTCCGGAGACGGGGCTGGGGGACCCAGCTTTTAAGTCTGCTTCGGACAGGAGCTGTGCCAGCACTGCCTCCAAAAGGGGCGAGTGCCGCTCCCCAAGGCGGGGGGAGGAAGACGGGAGAACCGCAGGGCCTGACAGAGACACCTGGGCTCAGAGCCCAGTGCCCCAAGCAAACACCGGGCTCTAATGCGCCAAACTCTCGGCCCCTCAAAGCACCTGCTTTCGCAGACCTGGATGGCGAGGGCGGCATCCCGAGGGCCGGTGGGGAAAGGACTCAGCTGAAATAGGAGGGGCCGACGGGAGGAAAACAAGCGAGAAGCGGAGTGGGGGGGTGGGGTCTGGGTGGGAAGGGGGACAGGAGCAGAGTGGGGATGCGGGGTCTGGGCAAGAAGGTGGGGGTGGGAGCGGAGTGGGGCTGCAGAGTCTGGGCGGGAAGGGGGGGTGGGAGCGCAGTGGGGGTGCAGGGTTAGGGAGGAAGATGGATGTGGGAGCGGAGTGGGGGTACGGGGTCTGGGTGGGAAGGTGGGCGTGGGAGTGGAGTGGGGGTCAGGGGGTGCGGGAGCGGAGTGCGGGTGTGGGGGTTGGGGGGAAGATGGGCATGGGAGTGGAGTGGGGGTGTGGGGTCGGGGGAAGGTGGGCGTGGGAGCACAGTGGGGGTGCGGGGTCAGGGAGGAAGAGGAGCATGGGAGCACAGTGGGGGTGCGGGGTCAGGGAGGAAGAGGAGCATGGGAGCAGAGTGGGGGTGCGGGGTCAGGGAGGAAGGTGGGCGTGGGAGTGGAGTGGGGGTGCGGGGTCGGGGGGAAGGTGGGTGTGGGAGCGGAGTGGGGGTGCGGGGTCGGGGGGAAGGTGGGCACGGGAGTGGAGTGGGGGTGCGGGGTCGGGGGGAAGGTGGGCACGGGAGTGGAGTGGGGGGCAGGGTCTGGGCGGAAAGGGGGGCACTGGAGCGGTGTGGGAGTGCGGGGTCTGTGCGGGAGCAAAGCGCAGGTGTGGAGTCTGGCCAGGACAGAGTGGCAAAGGGCTGGAGCCGGGGCTGGATCCAGGGTCCCCAGGGCTTCAGTTCCCCACCTTTGCACTGGGGGGTCTCTCTGGTTCCCCTGCGTGCCCTGCCACGCTTCCCCCCTGCTCTCTCCGCAGGCTCAGCTGCCCGCCCCATGGTCCTTGCCCAGGCGTTTGGCTGTCCCCTGCGTCCCAGCTGGGAGGTGGGCGGTGTTGAGCAGGGAGCTCTCCAGATGGGAGGTCTGGGCAAGGCTTTCAGCCCCAGGCTTGGCTCGCTTCGCTGGCAGAGTGTGTCCCGCCGGCCGCCAGGCTGCCTCACCGCCTGTTGCTCCACACTGGCGCCCGGCTCTGCGGCTGGCTCCAGGAGCGATCAAAGCGGCTCCCTGGGCGGGATGCGCTGAACCGGGCCATGTGGCACATTAGCCTAATGGAATTACGAGCCGGGCTGGGGACCTGCCGCTGCTCTGCGCCTGTCGTCGCCTGGGCCGGGCTGCTTTGCGGGGCTCCGATCAGCCTGGGCAGCGCTCCCTAGGAGGCGTGGCAGCCAAATTAGTGACTCTGTGCTGTGCACCAGCCCCGGGGGCCGCTGCGGTTTGTGCACAAACGGGCGCTGATGAGACGCCGTGTCCCGGCCTCCCCTCCAAACCGCAGAAGACCCCGAAAGGCACCTTCCTCTAATCCCAAAGGCTTGTCTCGCCCACGCTTCGCCACGAAACGCGTGGTAACGTGCAGGCCGGGGGACTGCGGCCTTGGGCGGCACTGCCCAGCAACAGGGCAGGGGCCTGGCCTGTGGAGGCCGGACAGCTCTTGAGTTCTAGGCCCCCCCCCCCATCGCCAGGGCGTTTTCACGCTGAAGTTGCTGTGGTCATGGCCATGCAGACACACAGTCTCCCCCTACCACTGCCAGCGGGCTGGGTGTCCTTCCTCCCCTGCGGGGCCTGCACAGGGCAGAGACAGACCCAAAAGGCAAGTGGCCGTGCTGGGCTCTAGTTGTTTCATTTTCTGCAGCCCCGGGGCGGAGCAAACCACGCTGTTTGCTCAGCCCACCGTGCCCGGTGGGGTACAGACGGCTGCCCAGCTAAGCAGGGGCTAGTCCTTCCATCAGGGTTTGTTCCTGCCTCCGCTGTCTGTAACCTCACCCCCATCTGCTTGGGGATGGTGCAAATTCTCTTCCCCTTCTGCCCTGAGAGACCCAGCTTCAAATCTTGGCTTAGCTGGTGAGTGTCAAGAAGCAGAATGGCCCTGCAGGGGGCTGAGCACCTATGGGGCAGCCCTGGGGTGCCCTCAATCCACGGACTTGCCAGGGAGATGAGGGTTCTCAGTGCCCGGTCCCAGGCGGGCATGATGGGCCGCGCCAGGGCGAGCAGGGTGGCATACTGAGACGCGGGGGAGGTCGGCTCTTTCTATAGCACCCTCCGTTCCAGTGCGGGGCTGGAAGAGGCCCACGCATGGAACCAGCACAGCCCCACCAGCGCTTGGGGAGTCATGGCCGGGCTGCTGCCAGACAAACTACTCGAGAGCGAGATCTTGGAGTCACGGTGGCGAGTTCTCTGAAAACGGCCCCACCGTGGGCAGCAGCAGGCAAAACAGCAAACAGCATGGTAGGAGTCATTCAAAAAGGGATAGAGAATATCTCATCTCTGTATAAAACCATGGGACGCCCACATCGTGAATACTGTGTACAGATGAGGTTGCTTCATCTCAGAAGAGATCTGTTGGCATTGGAAAAGGTTCAGAAAAGGGCAACAAAAACAATGAGGAGTTTGGAACGGATCCCATATGAAGAGAGATTAAAGAGACTAGGACTTTTCAGCTTAGAAAAGAGGAGACTAAGGGGGGATAGGACAGAGGTCTATAAAATCATGACTGGTGTGGAAAAAGTGAATAAAGAAAAGTTATTTATTTATTCCCATCACATAAGAACTAGGGGTCACCCACTGAAATGAATAGGGAGTAGGTTTCAAACAAAGCAAAGGAAGTTTTTCTTCACTCAGCACACAGTCAACCTGTGGAACTCCTTGCCAGAGGATGTGGTGAAAGCCAGGACTTTAACAGGGTTCAAAAAAGAGCTAGATAGATTCATGGAGGTTAGGTCCATCAATGGCTATTAGCCAGGGTGGGTAGGGATGGCATCCCCGGCCTCTGTTTGTCTGGAAGTGGGCGACAGGAGAGAGATCATGTGAGGATTCCCTGTTGTGATCCCTCCCTCTGGGGCACCTGGCATTGGCCACTGTGGGCAGACAGGACCCTGGGCTGGATGGACCTTTGGTCTGACCCCGTCTGACCCCTCTCATACCCCTCTCAGGCTACATCTAGACTACATGGCTCCGTCGACGGAGCCATGTAAAATAGTTTATTCTGCATAGTCAAAGAAGCGGGGATTTAAATAATCCCTGCTTCATTAAAATAAAAATGGCCACCGCGCTGTGCCGGATCAGCTGATCGTTGGCAGAGCGCGGCAGTCTAGATGCGGCGCGGTCGACAAAGGAAGCCTTTGTCGACCGCTCCGGTAAACCTCGTAAATCACATTCCCCCAACTTGGTATTGCTTATCGCCCAGGAAACAGACCTGGAGGGCAGAGCGCCCCCTATGGAGTCACCACTACCCCTGTTTATTCTTCCTGGGGCTGTCTCCTGCCCACGTACCAAACAGGACCAAACCCTGCTTAGTGCCTGAGTAAGTGGCGGGCCCACACGCCCTCATCGCAACTGAGCCAGGGGCTGCTTTGGCACAAACTCTGTCTTCCTGTCTGGCCACATGATACATCTTGGTGCTGTCTCCAAGCTGCCGGCTTGTGTCTGTGGGCCTGGTGCTTTCCGTGCCTCGGTCCAGCTCCTCCGCCCTGCGGGATCGACCCGTCTTCCCACTACAAACCCTTTTCCTGGGAGTTCTCTGCTCTGCTGTGAACTTTGAATCCCAGAATCCCAGGGCTGGCAGAGACCTCAGGAGTCACCAAGTCCAGCCCCCTGCCCAAAGCAGGACCAATCCCACCTCAATCATCCCAGCCAGGGCTTTGTCCAGCCAGGACTTAAACACCTCTCGGGATGGAGATTCCACCATTTCCCTAGGGGACCCATCCTGGTGCTTCACCATAGTTTCTCCTGACATCCAACCTAGACCTCCCCACTGCAACTTGAGACCATTGCTCCTTGTTCTGCCACCTGCCCCCACTGAGACCAGCCTCTCTCCATCCTCTTTGGACCCCCCCCCTCCCCCCCGCAGGTAGCTGAAGGCTGCTCTCAAATCCCCCCTCACTCTTCTCTTCTGCAGACTAAACAAGCCCAAATCCCTCAGCCTCTCCTCGTAGGTCCTGTGCTCCAGCCCCCGAGTCATTTTGATTGTCCTCCGATAGACCCTCTCTAATGCGTCCACATGCTTTCTGTAACTGGGGGGGAGGAGCAGAATTGTTCGCAGTACTCCAGATGTACTTGCTTGCTTTTCAATTCTGTTGGAGCCGGGGGATTGGCTGTCACAGCTCAGAAGAGCAGATCCTTTCTCTGCGGTAGATCTCCCGACCTTCCCTCCCCACGCGACGCTGTAAGTGTGCTTGGTCAGTCCTCACAGCTGGAAATGGAGGGTCCTCTGGTCCCGCAGAGCAGTTCCTTGGTCCCGATCCAAAGCCAGTGGGATTCTGGGTGCTGATTTCAGGAGGAACGGCCAGGCGGGATCCAATCAGAGGTCAGCCTAGCCTGGCGCCCTGCCTGGGCATGACCGGCTGCTTCCAAGGAGTAAGAACCCTCCTCTAGCTGGCGGGGGGATAATTGGCCCCTCATGTAAGTCACATCCCAACCTCTGACCACGAGCCCTGAAGGCCGTGTGTCAGGTCAGGCTTTTATTACAGCCTGGGGGGAGGCGGGAGGGCCAGAGTAGCCACAAGCGTCTCCACTAACCACCCGTGCTCATGCCGGCTGGAGGGCCGCTCCAGTTCCAGGCCCAGCAGAGAGCCAGTCCGGGGCTGTTCTACGTTGTAAAGCTGGACATGGGGTGGGTCGTACGGCACCAGGGCTAACAGCCTGAGTCCAAAAACCTGGCCCTGCTGCTGAGGTACCTGACAAAGCCCACTTGTGGGTTTCACAAGGCCATGCCCCAGATGACGAAGGGGCCGGAGCTGGGCAATGCTATAAATGTGCCAAGAGTTAGGGGCCTGATCCGTGCTCACTCGAAGCACTTGCCTGGTAAAAGGATGCATCTCCAGTGACGCACGGAGCGTGGGGTCTTGTCAGCAGGGCCAGTGCGGTGGCGTTCTTCTCACAGGCGGCATTCCTTCCTGACCCCCTTGCTGGTCTCCTGCCCTGAAGAATGAGGATTCGAAGCCTCTGAAATTTTATCCCAGCCTGACGAACCGTAGGTGCTGTGGTGAGGTGCTAGGCTCCCCGTGGCAAGGATAAAAAACCAGCGTGATGGCCCTCTTCAAGGTCTGAAGCCAGGATCTCCATCCTCGAACTAAAGGAATTGCCCTGCTAGCTAGTGGCAGTTGGCTATTATCCTGCAATAGACCAGCCTCTAAAGGGGCACATTTTGCCAGTGGGTTACCTCGCTTTGCCACAGAAACCCAGTTGTGGTCAGCTTCCCCCCCCCCCCTCCGCCCCGCTTACTTCTGATTCAGCCAAAACTAAATCAATCCATCTGTAACTTCCCATGCATGGTCCCATGCCAGGGGACATGTTTTGTGGAAAGTCTGAGGCAAATGAGACAAGGCATTTGGGAGATATGAGAGTTGTTGTTTCGAGAGGGGTGGGGGAAGGGAGCCATGAGGTGTTTTAATTTCTTGAAAGCTTCCCAATGTTTTTTTGGCTGGTCCTCGCCTCGCAAGGGCCGGGCCTGGCACCTCCCTGTCTGTTTCAGCCTGTTGGCCTTCGGCGGGTTTTGGGGTGGGGAGCGATCCCGTTAGCAAACGTGATGGGTGGGGGTGTTTGGGAGCTCCGCGGCGTTCTTAAGGAAGGCCAGGCGCCCCAGTCAGGCTTTGGGGATGCTGCAGCTGCCTGCTGGAGGGTCTGCACCAGGCGTTTCCAGGCCCACAACATTTTGGCACCTGAGGCGGGGAGCTCAAATGATGCCCCCAGACCCCCTCGCTTGGGCCAAAACTCTGAAAGGTCTCAATTCTGCCTTCTTCCTGTTCTACTCTTCTCCTGGTGCTGCTCCGCTACCTACATAGGCACCAGCAGCAGACACAATTTTCTACACTCTGGGTCCTAGTGGCGCCCCCCCACACACACACACAGTGCCCCCCCCCACACACACACACACAGTCTGGGCCGCCTCAGTTCACCTCGTGGTAGGGCCGGCCCTGTCGCCGGCTCACGGCAGTTCTGAGGACACGCCGCCCAGGTTCACATGGCTGTCTTTTCCGGGGAAACTATTCCCTGGGTCTCAGAGAGGCACATGGGCCAGTTGGGGATTGAGAGCCAGCGAGACGGATGGACGGACAGACAGAGGCTCGTTTCTAATGTGGAATCGGTGCTCTTTCAATCTCAGACACCCAACCCCTCCATCCCAAAGCTTGATCCCAAGATTTCCAGTTGCGCCTCCTCTGTGCAATAGGAGTGAAGCACCCTTCTCCGACTATCCTGCCCGGGCAGAGGCTGCCCATATCGCTCTGGGTGTGGGCAGGCACCACTCGCTGCTGCTGAAGACAATGTGATCATAATGCCACTGAATCTCAGGAGAAACTCAGACTGGGTCTCCATAGAACCAGAGTCCGCGGTGTCCAGGCCTCGGCCAGGATGATAAGCAGAGGTCAGTAAATCTTGGGGATTCCCTCCCCTTCTTCCCCACTCAGCTCACCAAGTTCCGGGAGAAAACTTCACCCAGTTCTCTGGGCTTCAGAAACCTCCGTTCACTCCTTTTGAAAAGGAATCAAGAACAAGACAGAGAATATCCTACTCCCTCTCTATCAATCCATGGGACGCCCAGAGCTTGGATCCTGCGTGCAAATGTGGTCGCCCCGTTGCAAAAAAGCTATCTTGGAATTGAAAGAAAGTTCAGAAAAGGGCAGCAAAAATGATGAGGGGGTTGCAACAAGTCCTGTCGGGAATAAGTCTGGACAACTCTGGATGCAGGTGAAAACAAGTCAGAGGATTAAATACACACTCAGCGCTGATGGAGTGACAACCAGGGGTTAACCTGGTGAACACTGGTTAAATAAAACATTACAATAGATTATATAGGCGGCAGATGGACAGAGGAGAAACAAGTTGATAGGTTCTGGCCGCAAGACGAAATGAGCATGTAAGCCAATAACCTATGAAAGATTACATAACATCTCCGCCCATCGCCAATTAAACATCTTATCATTAATACAAGTAGTTATTCCTAACAAGCTAAAGAAGCCAACATAAACAAGACAAGACATTTCAATAGCAACTTTGTCTACTGGAGTATGATGCGTCGACTGCAGGAGGATACTGCCTCGCGTTGGCGTGGTTCTTGGCTCCCATTATCCAGGATTAAAGGAAGGCAGCGAGCACAAATCAACTCGTTAACCTTAACAAAGTTTGTTTTGGTACCAGCCAGTGTCTTACCCAAGTGAGGCCCTCTTGGAATGTAGTTGCCAAGGCGACCAGGGTCACGTTAAGGGCCTGTGCTGTGTGTTCCCAGGCCTGCCTCAAATTTAGGATTGAATCGGGGTACTTAGCAAAATACCATGGACTGCCTCAGTTTACCCTACACGTCCCATGTGAAGAGAGATTAAAAAGACTTGGACTCTTCAGCTTAGAAAAGAGGAGATGAAGGGGGGGATAGGATGGAGGTCTATGAAATCATAGCTGGTGTGGGGAAAGTGAATAAGGAGAAGTTATAGACTTGTTCCCATGATACAAGCACTAGGAGCCACCCAGTGAAATGAATAGGGAGTAGGTTTCAAACAAACCAAAGGAAGTTTTTCTTCACGCAGCGCACAGTCAACCTGTGGAACTCCTTGCCAAAGGATGTGGTGAAGGCCAGGACTTTAACAGGGTTCACAAAAGAGCTAGATAGATTCATGGAGGTTAGGTCCATCAATGGCTATTAGCCAGGATGGGTAGGAATGGTGTCCCCAGCCTCTGTTTATCTTGAAATGGGTGACGGGAGAGGGGTCACATGAGGATTTCCTGTTATGTTCCCTGCCTCTGGGGCATCTGGCTTTGGCCACTGTCAGAAGATACTGGGCTAGATGGACCTCTGGTCTGACACAGTCTGACCATTGTGATGTTCTTATATTCACTCAGATTTCGTTATTAGGTGCGTAGCAGCTCTGGGCTGGGCCCAGGGGTTTAGCTACCGGGAGATACAACGATCCCAGGTGCTGTCACACTCTACACATCTTGTCAACTCATACAAATGTAGGAGCGGAAGGGACCTCGAGAGGCCATCGAGTCCAGTCCCCTGCCCCCACGGCGGGACCAAGCACCGTCTAGACCATCCCTGACCGGTGTCTGTCCAACCTGCTCTGAAATATCTCCAGGGATGGAGATTCCACAACCTCCCGAGATCATCTGCTCCAGTGTTTAACCCCCCAGACAGTGAAGACGTTCTTCCTAATGTCCCACCTAAACTGGTCTTGCTTCAATTGAAGGCGAGTCCTTCCTGTCCTGTGCTCACTGGATATGCAGAGAATGAATCGCTTGCCTCTTCATGATAACGGTCGACTTGTTACCATGTCCCCTCCAGCCTTCTCTTCTCTGGACTTTTTCAGTCTTTCCTCAGACGTCCTGGTCCCTGGACCTTCAGCCGTCTTCCTTGCTGTCCTCTGGACACCCTCCCGTTCGCCCATGTCTGTCTCAAAATGCAGTGCCCAGACCCGGACACGACGCTGAGGCCAAAGTGTTATCAGCACAGAGGAGAGCGGAAGAAGGACTTTTGTCTTGTTCACCACGCTCCTGCTGCTTCGGCCACACCCTGACATGGCTGTCTCCTATGTAGTTTGTGGTCTGCCCTCACCCCCAGACCGTTTTCTGCAGCCCTCCTTCCTAGGCAGCTGTTTGTGCAACCGCGCCCTCCCGCCTTCCTAAGGGCTATACTTTGCATTTCTCCTTGTGCACTTTCATCCCGTGTATTTCCAACCATTACTCCAGTTGGTCCAGCTCATCTGGAATGATGACCCTGTCCTCCAAAGCCCTTGCCATCCCTCCCGGCTGGGTATCAACAGACTTTGTACATGCACTCTCTACACCATCTTCCAAACCGGTGATGAGGATACTGAGTAGAAGCAGAGGTGGGACCGATCCCTCTGGGACCCCACACAATAGTCCCATCTAGCCTGACTGTAAACCACTGGTGGCTACAGACAGAGAACAGTTTTCCAACCAGTTGTGCACCCACCCTATAGTGGGTTCATCTAGGTTGTAAGCACCTAGTTTGCTAATGAGGAGGTCACATGTGACCCCATTCTAGAATCCCAGAACCCCAGGGCTGGCAGAGGCCTCAGGAGGCACCGAGTCCAGCCCCCTGCCCAAAGCAGGACCAGCCCCAACTCAATCATCCCAGCCAGGGCTTGGTCCAGCTGAGACTGAAACACCCCTAGGGATGGAGATTCCACCACTTCTCTAGGGAACCCAGCCCAGTGCTTCCCCACCCGCCTAGACGCTCCCCCGCTGCAACGTGAGACCATAGCTCCTCATTCTGCATCTGCCCCCACTGAGACCAGCCTCTCTCCAGCCTCTTTGGAACCCCCCTGCAGGGAGTTGAAGGCTGCTCTCAAATCCCCCCTCACTCTTCTCTTCTGCAGACTAAATAAACCCAAATCCCTCAGTCTCTCCTCGTACGCCATGTGCTCCAGCCCTGAATCATTTTGGTTGCCCTCCGCTGGACCCTCTCCAATGCGTCCACATCCTCTCTGTAGTGGGGGGCCCAGAACTGGATGCAATACTCTAGCTGTGGCCTCACCAGAGCCGAATAAAGGGGAATAATCACTTCTCTGGATCTGCTGGCAACGTCCTCCTACTGCAACCTAATATTCCGTTCGCCTTCTTGGCTACAAGGGCGCCCTGTTGACTCATATCCTGCTTCTCATCCACTGTAACCCCCAGGTCCTTTTCTGCTGAACTGCTACTTAGCCAGTTGGTTCCCAGCCTGTAACAATGTTTGGGATTCTTCCGTCCCAAGTGCAGGACTCTGCACTTGTCCTTGTTGAACCTCATCAGATTTCTTTTGGCCCAATCCTCCCATTTGTCTAGGTCATGCCGGACCCTATCCCTGCCCTCGAGCGTATCTACCTCTCCCCCTAGCTTGGTGTCATCCTCAGACTTGCTGAGGGTGCAATCCATCCCCTCATCCAGGTCATTCATAAAATGTTGAACAAAACTGGCCCTAGAACCAATCCTTGGGGCACTCCACTTGAAACTGACCGCCAACCTGACATCGAGCCATTGAACACTACCTGTTGGGCCTGACAATCTAGCCACCTTTCTATCCATCTTACAGTCCATTTATCCAATCCATACTTCCTTAACTTGCTGGCAAGAATATTGTGGGAGACTGTATCAAAAACTTTGCTAAAGTCAAGATGTATCACATCCACCGACTTCCCCATGTCCACAGAAGCTAATCAGATTGGTCAGGCAGGACTTGCCCTTTGTGAATCCATGTTGGCTATTTCTGATCACCTTCCCCTCTTCCAAGTGCATAAAAATGGATTCCTTGAGGATCCCCTCCATTTTTCCAGGGACTCAGGTGAGGCTGGCTGGTCTGTAGTTCCCTGGATTGTCCTTCTTCTCTTTTCTAAAGATGGGCACTACGTTTGTCTTTTTCCAATCATCCAGGATCTCTCCCGATCTCCAAAGATAACGGCCAAAGGTTCTGCAATGACATTTTCCAACTCCCACAGTATCTAAAACCTTATTAAAGTGGAGGGATAGCACGTCTACTGCTTCCCCTCGGACCCTGTCAAAGAAGGATCTTGGATGGGTTTATATGCATTTTCCGTTACTAACGTCTTTACTTCTTGGACGCAATTGGTTTGGGCATCGTATGGAGCATGTAAGGACCAGTGGCTTTGCAGATGATGTCAGGCAGGCCCAGTCACTAAGCTCTTCGCCTTATCTACATTTCAAGCTTATCAAGTCTGGGTCTTCCCACTTATCTCAGCTAATCAGAAAACACCCTCTCCAGCCCACCACCGGTCACACCCCAGCTGACACTGTAACCGTGCCCTCTGATTCAGCTAGAGACAAGGATTCTCATCACAGCAAGATCTCAGCATTCAGCACAGTCTCCCTGGAGAAGTCTCATGACTTGGCACGTGTCAGACCGGACTGCATACAACACCAGAGCACCCCCTAAGGAAGAACCCTGCAGTGGCCAGGAAAGCAGATGATGAACGAAAAAGCTTTTTTTTCCCCATTGCGCTGCTGCCTGGGAAGATACATGACTCCTTTCTGTTATGGCAACAGCCTTCCCCTCACGGACTTGTAAACACGGGGGCACCTCCCCAAGAACCGGCCAGAAGACCGGCCAGACATTCTAGCTGGCAGCTAGAACTTCAGCGGGCACGCTGCCCCCCCCCCCACACACACACACACACTTCCGTTGCTAAGTATTGTCTAAAACCCATCCATCATATTGCAGGCAATATCCTAGTCAATAAATCCCTTCCCCTATTAACCTTCCAAATGTTTGTGAGTTTCACCCAGGGTGTTGGCCGGGGGTGGCTCCAAGCCAGAACCCTGGAAATCCATCTGTGTGTGTGTGTGTATGTGTGTGTCTGTGTGTGTACACACAAACATAGCCTCTCTATGGCTAGGCCCCATTCTGTAATTTGAACCAAATGTCCTCATTTCGTTTTGCTTCCTTTTTATAAACACGCGGGTGAGTTGCTAAGCAGTTCCCAGGCCCTGTGGCTCTTGGCCAGGCGAATCCCAGGGAAAGGTTGGAAGTTTGTACGGGGGAGGTTTGGTTTGGATCCCTCCTGCGCCAGGCACGAGAAACAGAATTGGAGAGCAGGGCGCGAAATCCCGAGCCCGGGTCTAGAGCAAGGGGTCGACCTCCTTCCCTGCTAAATGGATCCAGCCTGACACGCACCCAGGCTCGGGAATCACCAGCTTCCCTGCTCCACTGCTTCTGCCGTGCTGCACCACCCCTTTGGAGGCAGGCAGGGCCCGCTTTCAGAGGGCAGAGCACTGCTCTTCTCCCCAGCTTCCGCTGGAGCCCTGGGTAAAATGTGCCCAGGCCTGCCCACAGCGGTGAGCAAAGGGGGCAGTTGCCCCAGAGCCTGGCGATTCAGCGGTTCCTGCTACTCAACAGGCCCTTTAAATCTCTGCCAGAGCGCTGCATGGCTCTGAGGGCTGGGGAGGGGGCACGCCGCAGTCCAAGCAGGGCTGGCTGCCCCACTCTACCCCTTCCACACCAAGCCCCGCCTCTTCCACACCAAGCCCTGCCCCTTCCACACAAAGCCCTGCCCTTCCACACCAAGCCCCGCCCTTCCACACAAAGCCCCGCCTCTTGCACACCAAGCCCTGCCCTTCCACACCACGCCCCACCCCTTCCACACCAAGCCCTGCCCTTCCACACCAAGCCCCGCCCTTCCACACAAAGCCCCGCCTCTTGCACACCAAGCCCTGCCCTTCCACACCACGCCCCACCCCTTCCACACCAAGCCCTGCCCTTCCACACCAAGCCCCACCCTTCCACACAAAGCCCCGCCTCTTGCACACCAAGCCCTGCTCTTCCACACCACGCCCCACCCCTTCCACACAAAGCCCCACCCCTTCCACACAAAGCCCTGCCCTTCCACACCAAGCCCCGCCCTTCCACACAAAGCCCCACCCCTTCCACACCAAGCCCTGCCCTTCCACACCGAGCCCCACTCATTCATGGGGGTGCTGATCCCCTTTGCAGGGGGTATCCCAGGAGACTGGGCCCGAAACTGCGCTCTCCTGGGACCTGAAGAGGATCGGTGTCTGTGCTGCTTCTCGGGGGGGGATCTCAGCTCGGGGCCTTGGCTGGGGGAGACCTCGGAGCTGGCCCAGCAGGACCAGAGAGCGGGAGGGTGAGTGGCAGTGGCCGTGTCAGCACCCCGGGAGGCCCCACCCCGAGGGGTCGCCTGTGACCGCACCCCATCACCCCCCCCCTCAGGGAGTCGCAGGCTGCTGTCAAATCCCGCCCCCCTTCTGCAGACTAAACAAGCCCCAATCCCTCCGCCTCCCCCTCGTAAGCCATGAGGGCCCCTTGCCGGCCTCCTCCATGCCCCAGCCCATTCCATGGCACTGGGAGACGCCGATGCAAAGCCCAGAGACTGGGCAGAGACGCGGGCAGAGGCCAGGAGAGACCGAGGTGGTGGCCACGTGGGGGCAGGGAATTGATTCGGTGATTCCCCCGGAGAGAGATGCCTTCCGCTGTGCCAGTGTCTCCATGCTAGTGTGGCCCCGTGGTGCAGCACGGCGGTCAGGCGTGGGGGGCCAAAAGTGACTCCCCCTGGCCGCCCCAATGCCCCCTCCAATACAGGGGGCAGGAAGAGGCAGGGGGCACTGTCACGAGCAAAACCAGCAGCTGCATCCCAGTGTTTGCATCTCGTAGGGCCCCTAGAGAAACAAGGAGCAGTCCTGGAGCAGCTGAGAGACTCAGATTTATGAGGGCAGGAGCTTTCGGGGGGGGGGAGCCCCTTCATCAGATGGGTTGGAGCGGACGTGGCAGAGGCGGGGAGGATATATACCTGCAACAAAAGGAAGACGTTACTTATCAAGTGGAGGGCCGGTGCTAATGGGGCATAGGACATCAGGGGCAATGAGGCTCATTCATCACACGTCGGCTGCCGTGAGTGAGCCAGGCAAATAAAGCGGCAGCGGACGGCCCACCAGGGGCTAACCCTGGCCAGCTGCCTCGGGCTTATTGCCCGTCCCGGTGCAGATGCCAGCTGCCACCCTCGGGGCCGATGGTACCACTCCAAGGTGCTTCCCGAGCGGAGCAGCTCTGAGCATGTGGTGCTTGGCAGAGCCCTGGGGCAGCTGCTGGCATTAGAGCAGCCCTGCACTGCTCCGACTTACACGCATTTGGACCCCTGGCGCATCCCACCTTGGGCGCCAGAGGGCTCGGCTGCTGTAAATCTGGCCCAAGCAGGTGTTTCCCCAGGGAGGGGGCATCGCCGGGGGATCTGGGTGAGGTCAGGGCATCTCTGAGTCTGACTGCACATGCCTGGCACTTGTATGGGACTGAACTGACGTTTAATAGGCAGCAGGTTTAAAACAAACCAAAGGAAGTTTTTCTTCACTCAGCGCACAGTCAACCTGTGGAACTCCTTGCCAGAGGATGTGGTGAAGGCTAGGACTTTAACAGGGTTCAGAAAAGAGCTAGATTCATGGAGGTTAGGTCCATCAATGGCTGTGAGCCAGGGTGGGTAGGAATGGCGTCCCAAGCCTCTGTTTGTCTGGAGGTGGATGACAGGGGAGGATTACCTGTTCTGTTCCCTCCCTCTGGGGCACCCGGCATTGGCCACTGTGGGCAGACAGGACTGGGCTGGATGGACCCTTGGTCTGACCCTGTCTGGCTGTTCTTATGTTCTTGTGTTAAGTTCTCCCGCTGCGGAAGAAAGGCCTCGCCTCTCGATCCTTCTCCTCCCGCAGCCAATGAGCTGCTGCCAGGATGTGAGAGGCCTGCAGGGGACAGCCAAGGACTCGCCCCGGAAGGGCTGGATTGACACCCTCACATCCCGAGTGGGCGCGTTCACCCTGACAGCCCTTCTGCTTCTGGCGGCGAGGGGCTGGCTGTTCCCGGGGCGCCCCGCACACCGCTCCCCCGGCCGCCGGAGCCAGCTGCTGGTGTCGATCAAAGAGCGCAGCTCTCAGTCCCGGTTCCGGATTCCTGGCCGGCCATGGAACCCAACTGTGCATCAATTACAGGCCAAAAATAAAGGGCCAGGCCGGGACGTTTATAGCACCGTTGGGGGAAAGGAAACGGTGGGTTTAGAGCCGGAAGGTTCAATGCAGGAAAACTAAATCCAGATCCAGCCGTGCTCTGCTGCCCGAAAGCATCCCCCCGCCCCCCGCTTTCTGGCAAGGCCAGCTGCCAGGCCCATGCAGCATGGAGCCTTGCCCCAAGCCCAGGGCAGTTCCAGGCACTCAGCTGAGACCTACAGCGACGAGTGGGTCGCCAGCCAGACGCCAGGGCATTCCCAGGCAAGCACCGTGTGGCCGAAGGAGATCACGCGCATTTCCCACCCAGTCCCCCCCACCCCCCGATCGTCAACCCTTGGGGGTCTAGGGAAGAGGGACTGTGGCCGATGGGGGTAGGTCGGTGCTCAGATGGGAGGGGAGTAGGTTTAGGCACAGATGAGAGGGGGTAGATCTAGGCACACATGGCAGGGGGCTAGATCTAGGCATGGGTGGGAGGGGGTAGGGTTAGGCACCGGTGAGAGAAGGTAGGCACAGGTGGGAGGGGGTAGGTCTAGGCACTGAGGGTCCCCTGCACACTCCTAGATCTTGGTGGATTTGGAATAGGCAGGTGAACAGCCATGTTGGGGGCCCCTGTGCCCTGTGGCTGGGGCCAGGCAGACCAGTGGGCATATTGCGGAGCGGCTGCTGCCTGGTAGTTTGTGTTCCCAGCCCAGCAGGTTTTTCTCACGTCCCAGTTGGAGGAAATTGTTGCTGCCACGACCCAGCAGGATTGTGTCTTTTGACCAGAGTGTGGGGGCGGGGGAGAGGGGAGGAATGAGAGATCTGGGGTCCAGGAGGGGGCTCTGCATGGGGGGGGCTCAGGGCTGGGGCAGGGGGTGGTGCTCATGGTTGGGCAAGGGCTCACCTCCAGTGGGTCCCGGGCGGCGCTGCAGCGGGGGGGCCAAGGCAGCTTCCTGCCTCTCCTGGCCCCACGGACCAGGCTGCGCCCTGGAAGCGGCCGGCTGCACAGCCGGCTCCCAGGCAGAGGCACACGTGCAGCCCGTCTGCAGGCCCAGACCCGCCCCTCAGCTCCCATTGGCCGAAAATTGGCCACTGGGAGTGTGGAGCCAGTGCTCAGGGCGGGGTCAGCGCACGGAACCCCAGGGGCCCCCACCTAGGAGCTGGCCGCTTCCAGGATGCGGTCCCAGGAGGGGCAGGAAGCTGCCTTAGCGCCCCCCCCACCCGTCATGGGTTCCCCCCACAGCCAGGTGCCCCAGGGCCGGCCAGTGCGCGACCCACAGCTCCTGCACCCAGGGGACGGGGCTGCCATTCCCAGCAGCTGGCTGCATGCCCCCCTCCGACGCCCAGCCCACTCTGACGCCCGGCTCCTCTCTCCTGCAGTGTCCAGGCCGCAGAGCTCCCCCGAGGACCTCAAGGCACTGACGGGGCACGTGAACCGCCTGAATGAGAGCCTCCGGGACGTGCAACTCAAGCTGTTGCAGCTGCCACTCAAGGGGGAGGTGCTGGAGCACGTCTGGCGGCTCCAGGACCTGCTGCAGAACCACTCGGACTCCCTCTTCCTGATGACGGGCTCCCTGCAGAAGCTGGAGGGCTTCCTGTGGAGCCTGCAGGCCCAGGCCGGCCAGACGGACAAGGCCGTGGCCGGCCTGAGGGACAGCTTGACCCAACAGGGCGACGTGGCCCAGCTGGAGACATACAGGCTCTCGGTGGAGGGCAACAGCAGCCGGCTGCTTCTGGAGCACCACAGCAGCCTCCTGACGCACCTGGCCACCCGGGTGGAGAGCCTGGGCGAGCAGCTGAGCGAGGTGGGCGGGGCGGTGGGCACCCTCAACCGGACCTTCTCCTACGACGTGGGTGTCCACCACGCCCGCCTCCAGGACCTGCAGGTGCTCATCAGCAACGCCACGGAGGACGCCCGGCAGATGCGGCAGACCCACATTGCCATGGAGCGGCAGCTGAAGCACGAGCTGGCCATCCTCAGCAACGTGACCGAGGACCTGCGGCTGAAGGACTGGGAGCGCTCTATCGCCCTGCGCAACCTCTCCGTGATCCGGGGTAAGGGCGCGCCCCCCCGCCCCCGCCCCGCACGCCCCGGACTCCGCGGCGCTGCACGGAGGGAGCAACCTCCGGCCCCTGCCAGCTGGCGGGGTGACCTCTTTCGCCCAGCGGGCGGAGACGTTCCCCCGCAACAGCCTCGTTAGCCAGTGGCGGGATACGCAGCTCCTTTAGCAGAGCATGTTTGGCTACGTCTAGACTGCAGGCTTCTTTCGGAAGAAGCTTTTCCGAAAGAGATCATCCCGAAAAACTTCTTCCCGAAGAGAGCGTCCACACTGCCATAGCGCAAGGGAAAAGCAGTCTGCTTTTTCGACAGATAGCGTCCGCACTGAATGGATGCTCTCTCGCAGGTTCAGTTCTAGGGCCGGTGTTGTTCAATATCTTTATGAATGACCTGGATGAGGGGATGGGTTGCACCCTCAGCAAGTTTGCGGATGACACTAAGCTAGGGGGAGAGGTAGATACGCTCGAGGGCAGAGATAGGGTCCAGAGTGACTTAGACAAATTGGAGGATTGGGCCACAAGAAATCTGATGAGGTTCAACAAGGACAAGTGTAGAGTCCTGCATTTGGGACGGAAGAATCCCAAGTATTATTACAGGCTGGGGACCAACCAGTTAAGTAGCAGTTCTGCAGAAAAGGACCTGGGGGTTACAGGGGATGAGAAGCTGGAGATGAGTCAACAGGGCACCCTTGTAGCCAAGAAGGCTAATGGCATATTAGGGTGCATTAAGAGGAGTATTGCCAGCAGATCCAGATGTGATTATTCCCCTTTATTTGGCTCTGGTGAGGCCACATCTGGAGTATTGTGTCCAGTTCTGGGCCCCCCACTACAGACAGGATGTGGACACATTGGAGAGGGTCCAGCGGAGGGCGACTAAAATGATTAGGGGGCTGGAGCATATGACTTATGAGGAGAGACTGAGGGAGTTGGGTCTGTTTAGTCTGCAGAAGCGAAGAGTGAGGGGGGATTTGAGAGCAGCCTTCAACTTCCTGAAGGGAGGTTCCAAAGAGGATGGAGAGAGGCTGGTCTCAGTAGTGACAGATGGCAGAACGAGGAGCAATGGTCTCAAGTTGCAGTGGGAGAGGTCCAGGTTGGATATTAGGAAAAACTATTTCCCTAGGAGGGTGGGGAAGCACTGGAATGGGTTCCCTAGGGAAGTAGTGGAGTCTCCATCCCTAGAGGTATTTAAGTCTCGGCTTGACAAAGCCCTGGCTGGGTTGATTTAGTTGGGATTGGTCCTGACTAGGGCAGGGGGCTGGACTCGATGAGCTTCTGAGGTCTCTTCCAGCTCTATGGTTCTATGATTCTGTGATTTCAGTTGTGATTACTGTGGGAGAAGTGGCCACCCGGGTGCCTGTGCTTTTTCCTCTTTCCTCTTCTTGTGAAAGAACTCCCTCTTCCCCGTCCACACGCCTTTTCCAAAAGAGCTCTTTCGCAAAAAGGCTTCTTCCTCGTAGAAAGAGATTTTCCACTCTCAGAAAAACCCCTCTGTTCTTCCGACATTCTGTGGAAAGAACGCAATTGCAGTGTGGACGTAAGTGTCGTTTTTCCGGAAATTTTCCGTGGCCTCTATGGATCTTCACAAGGATGTTTGGTCTCCGTGGTCCGTGTCTCCGCCACCCTAATAATGTGACGTGTCCACTCCTCATGGGCTGCCATTTACTGCAGGCCCAACATCCTCAGCCTCCTTCAGAGGGACACCTGGGCACGTTTCTCTCCTGAAATAGCCCGTCCTCACCTTAGCTACCAGGAGTTTAGGCAGACTTGCTTTCACGTATGCCGGCACCGTTCGGCAAATGCTTCTAGGTGGCAGACGATATTGGCCTGAAATTCCTTATCCCCGTTTCCTGCCCCGCCTCCCCCTTTACTACGTCCTCGTGCCTGCAGAGGCACGGGCAGGTGTGCACGCGCCCTCTACTGGATGAAGTCAGAACTGCCCACTCCTGTGTCAAAGACTCTATGCAGCTGGCGAGAATAGGAGATTTCCCTTCGGGTGGCTGTTGGAGCAGGAGACTTTGCATTCTACTCCTGCTGTGGGGTCCCTTTGTGGGCAGCCTAGCGGTCAAGGACGCATTCCAGCGCTTTTTGGGGCATCCCTCCTGCCCCCCTCCAAGGGCCTCCATCTGCTCTCGTCCCGTCCACTGTCTTCTTTCAGCCCCACCACAACAGGGGGCACCGGAGCGTGGTCTAAAGACCAACTCCTGCCTTGGGAGGAGTAGATGAGTGGGGGGTGCTGGCTTTCACCCTCCCCCACATCTGAATCCTGTAATTTTCTGAGACCCTGTCCATTTCATCTCAGTTAGTTCGATTCTCGCCCCCGGGGAGGGTCTGGACTGGAATGAAAACAAGCCGCTGGCTCTGAACACATGGAATCTGCCTTTAACAAAACCGTCCCGTCCCCCAAGCCTCTGTTCGCAGCATGGGGAGCTTGGGCGTGAGATCGTTGGGGGACGGGGGGAGCAGAGGGGAGGTTGGGACCAGTGACAGGGTCTAGCGTGAAAGGAGAAGCACACATCCACTTCGAGATGCCACTGGGGAGAAGCCCAGACGTGTCTCTCCAGCCTCACGGAAGTCAGGCGGGGCCCGGGGCTCATTCCCAGCTCGCCTGTAATGCGAGGCCATGTGGAACTTTATGGAGCTGCTGCTGCATGAGGGACGCTGGAGCCAGCCACGCCGGAGCCAGCAGAGTGCAGAGAGAGAGAGAGAGCGCTTCAGCCGTGGGGACGGTTCTGAGCCTTCTCACTAGGTATTTCCTGGCTCCAGATCTGGTGCGGGGACCCCGGGGCGCGAAGAGACAGGCAGGCCGGAAAGGGGCGCGCAGATCAAATCTGGGTCCAGTGACCGGCTCTGTGACGGCTCCCTGCTTCGAGCCCCACAAGCCAACAGAGGGATTCCCACGCCTGGATCTTGTTTTGTGAACCCCGGGACGAGATCCTGGGTTACGCAAATGACTGGTCCCCGGCAGCTTTGGCAGCCCAGACCTGGCTCCCCGGAGCTAGCGCAGGAGAACCAGAGCGAGAAACCGACCACAAACCAGAGCAGGGGGAGGAGTCTCTGGCCCGGGGGTGAGACTGAGCCGACTCACAGGGCTGGAACCGCAGAGGAAAAAGGGGTCTACAGGCCAGGACTGAGGGGTGTTGGTAGAGCTGTGCCCACAGAAATCTCCCCTCGCCGAGAACTTTGACACAGCACAGAGCAAGCAGAGGTCCTACTTTCCGAGCTGCTGTTTCTCCACCTCAGTGAAATGCTCATCATCCTCCCCTTTAATACCTGGCATAGCTCCGTCCTTCCCCTTTAATATCTGCATTGCTCTGCCCTTCCCCTGCCCCTTTAATACCTGCATAGCTCTGCCCTTCCCCTGCCCCTTTAATACCTGCATAGCTCCGCCCTTCCCCTTCCCCTTTAATACCTGGCATAGCTCCGCCCTTCCCCTTCCCCTTTAATACCTGCATAGCTCCGCCCTTCCTCTTCCCCTTTAATACCTGGCATAGCTCCGTCCTTCCCCTTTAATACCTGCATTGCTCTGCCCTTCCCCTGCCCCTTTAATACCTGCATAGCTCTGCCCTTCCCCTGCCCCTTTAATACCTGCATAGCTCCGCCCTTCCCCTTCCCCTTTAATACCTGGCATAGCTCCGCCCTTCCCCTTCCCCTTTAATACCTGGCATAGCTCCGCCCTTCCTCTTCCCCTTTAATACCTGGCATAGCTCCGTCCTTCCCCTTTAATACCTGCATTGCTCCGCCCTTCCCCTTCCCCTTTAATACCTGGCATAGCTCCGCCCTTCCCCTTTAATACCTGGCACAGCTCCGCCCTTCCCCTTTAATACCTGGCACAGCTCCGCCCTTCCCCTTTAATACCTGGCATAGCTCCACCCTCCCTCTTCCCCTTTAATACCTGGCACAGCTCCGCCCTTCCCCTTTAATACCTGGCACAGCTCCGCCCTTTGCCTTCCCCTTTAATACTCTGCTCCCAGGTAGCACCGCCCCTCCCCCCCCAGGAAGCGCTAGTCCCAGGGCAGCCTGAGTGTCCACACCTGGGGCAGAGGGAAGCTGCTGCCAGCGCCCAGGGTTTGCAGGGAATGAGGTGCTGGGGGTGGGGCAGCGACATGTGGGGAGGCGCAACGGGGGGGGCGGAGACATGTGGGGAGGCGCAACAGAGGGCGGGGGGGAACGGGCTCTGCGGGACAAAAGAGAGGGGTGTGTGGGGGGGGAGAAGAGATGCAGGGGGCCCCAGCCCGAGGCACAGCCACCCCACAGCCTGACTCCAGCTATGGGCAGCTGCCACGCGGTTGGGCCCTGGCCACGGCTCCAGCCCTGGAGAAGGGCTAGAGCTGACCCCCGGAGCGGCCCCCCAATCACCATGCAGCCCCCCCCCCCCCCCCTGGCTGCCGGAGCAAGTCCTGACTCCCCACCATGCGGCAGGCCCTGGCTGCCCACCACACAGCCCCCGCCGGCCTCTGGAGCAGGCCCCAGACACTGGAGTGACCCACCCACAACACTGCCTGAGCCGGCCCCCCAAGTGTCCCCCCACACACTGCCTCAGCCATCCCCAGCCCGGAGCAGCCGCCTGCCGGGCCGCTCACCTTCCTGCTGCACAGCTCTGCAACGGAGCTGGGCAGGCAGAGACGGTTTTGTGCGCAGCTGTGCAGGCGCGCTCCTCACAGGCAACTACGGGCCTGTATAATGCAGGCTGGAGAACATCCCCGAGTTATTTCCTGCTTGAAGTAGAGCGGATCTCTCAGAAACAACGTTCAGTCTTCATTGGTTAGCGATGCAGAATCCACCATGGCCCTTGGTAAGTTGCTCCCATGCTGGACTATCCCCGGTGTTAAAAGTTGCATCTCCTTATTTCCAGTCTGAATTTGCCCAGCTTCGTCATCCAGCCAGCGGATCCCGTTAGACCTTTGCCTCCTCCCCATTTCGCTAGTGGTCACAGCAATGCCCAGTGCCGTGGCAGTATAACCTTCCTAATCACAATTCCCCTGTTTATGAACCCAAGGATCCTTTTTGGCTCTAGCATCACACAGACACCCCATGTTCAGCTGAGGATCTGCTGTGACCCTCCAAGTCCTTTTCAGAATGACTGTTTCCGAGGGCAGAGTACCCCATCCGCTAAGTATAGCCAAGCTGCATATGTCTACATCTGGCTGTACTAAAACATGCCTCGTTTGCTCCTACCCAGCCTACCACCAGATCCAGGCTGGTCTGCCTCACTGGCCTGTTTTCTCCATTATTTATCACTGCTCTGAGCTTTGTAGTGTCTGCAAACTCCATCCGTGATGTCTCCTCCCAGATGATTGGTAGCCAGGTGAGCCTGGCCAGCTCAGTTGGTCGCATGTCGGACTCTTAATTTGAGGGTCTGGGGTCAAGTCCCTGGTCAGATAATAGAACCTCTCCATTTCTCTATGTTAAATAATGTATGGCCAAAAACTGGTGCATAAAGAACCCTGCTCAAAGCTGATTCCCTGTTTACAGGTACATTTTCAGACTTAGCCAGCTCTTCAGCCACTGAAAATGCACCTAGTTGGGTTTGTATCACTCTGATTTCTTAATCAACGTGTCTTGTGGTACCAAGTCAAAGGCCCAATGGAACCCAAGTGCATTACCGCCTCTCTGTGACCTTCAGCACCCAACTTAGCAATCTCATTGATAAATGGTAGCGAGTTAGTCTGATGGAATCTGTTTTCCAGGTGCCCATGTTGATTGGCAGCAATTATATTGCCCTCCTTTCATTCTTTATTAGTTGAATCCATGTAACTCTTATCCCAAGCACGGCACGCCGATAAGTGCCACTGGGTCCCATTTACCCTGTTTTAAAGAAAGGCACAACCTTTGCTTTCTTGCCGTCTTCAGGAACTTCCCCCGTGTTCCAAGACATACTGAAAATCCATGTGAATGAGCAGGACAGCGCCTCAGCCAGCTCTTTTCAACTCTTGGTACACATTACCTGGACCTCCCGATTTTAAAAGATTGAGTGTTAGTGTGTGATGTTTAACCTCCTCCTTGGTTGCTGTTGGAACGAAAAGCAGATCATCATTTGAGCTGAAAATATCACCTGGCTTTTTGCCAAATAGAGACCAGAAATATTTATTGAACGCTTCTAGGTTTATTATTGTCAGGTCTGTCACTTTCATCCACCAATGCATCAATCCCATGGCTAGGATTCCTCTGGTTCCTAATATACTTTTAAAACTCTTTCTTGTCCTTAATTCTATTGACTATAGATGTCTCCTTGTGTCTCTTTGCTTTCCTTATCAATTTGCTCCTAATCCTAGTTTCTTATTAGAGTCATTACTGTCAACTGCCATTTCTTCCATTTGTTATATAAAATTTTTATGAAAAGTAATTGCAGCAACTTTCACTTCATTCTGCTTCTAAGTCTAGTTAGTTAGTTAGTTTTATGCAATGCCTTCCTTGTCTACTGTGGGACTGTGACTTTTGGGGACATGTGTAAAATATTCTTAAACAGTTCCTAATGATCATTCCCATTTTTTCTGTTCAAATTCTTTCTCTCAACTGATTTGGCTAATAATTGTTCTCGGCTTTGTGAAATTGGTGCTTTTTATGTCACCAGCTATATAGTGGGGCTTTATTCTGTTCGCATGTAACAAATGTGATCCAGTTGTGATCACTTGTACCTAAACTATGGCTCGTTTTTGTTTCCGTGACCAAGTCCTCCATAGCTGTTACAATGAAATTGAAGAGAGGATTCCCCTGCGTCAGAGGTTTAAATAGTTCTGAAACAAATTTGGCCAGATATTTTTTCAGAAAATGATGACATTTTGACTTTTCATTCCAATTCAGGTGAAAATAAATTTTGCCGTGTCACAATTACTTCTGGCACGGGAATTCTGAATTTTGACCATCTCTGAAAAGGCATCTCAGGCAGAGTAGGCGAAATTCTCTGGCCTGGGCAATTCAGAAAGTCAGATGAGATGCTCATGGCCTTGAAATCCTTGAATCAGGGAAGAAGGCACATGGCAAACTTCATCTCAGCTACTGCACTTGTATGTTTTATTCCATGTCCTCTCCGCACCTCCCGCACTGTTGGGCATTTGCTAAATAATAATTGATAGCTAAGGGCGGAGCTGTACTTGTATCCCTCTGCTGAAGCTATGGCTCTGTCTCAAGGAAGCCACTAACCATCTTTGTGTGTCATATTTCAGGGCCTCCAGGGCCGAAAGGAGACCAAGGCAATGAAGGAATGGAAGGCGAACCAGGAGTTCCTGGTTTACCTGGACTGAGAGGTAAGAGACCACATACAAAAGGCCTCCAGGAAACGCCCATCAACTTTGATGGGCTGTGGGATGCTGTTAGCACTACACAAGTCACAAATCCCGGTAACACAGAATGGCGAGAGGCCGACAGGAGCAAACATTCCCATTGGTTTCCCTTACTCCTCACGAGAGCAGGAGTACCAGCCCCCAGCGGGGTTGGGAAGGGCATGCCCTCTGAGTTTGATTTAGTGGGTCTTAACTAGACCAGCTAAATCGAACTCCGGAAGCTCGATCGCGGCAGCATCGATCTTCCACAGAGTGAAGACAAGGCTGTAACAACCGTTGGGTGGTTTTGCAGAGCCCCAGCCCAAGCAAGTGGCCTTGCTGTGTGATCTAGAAGCTCCACTGGTCATCAAGGGACTTTATTCACAGCTCTGCCATTGATTGGCCAGGTGACCTGGGCAACTCACTGCCCCTTACTGTGCCTCAGTTTCCCCTCTTGTAAGACTCAGGGTATAGCTGCCAGCCCGCCTTGGGGAAAAAAGAAACATTACACGAGGGCTAATTATTACCCCTAGCTTTGTCACCTTAGATGCCTCCTCTCCCCCTCGTTTGCATCCTTCCACAGACTGAGGAGCAACAATCCCGTTCTCAAGCCATGGGGTGCTTCGAGGCTGGCGTTCAGAGATCGCCACCCTGGAAAATCAGGGCCGTATTAACTTGTGGGCACATTCCCCTCCTTAGTCCCCTCCCTTTTCTTCTTCCCTTGAGCCAGGTGGTGTGGGGCAGTTTAGCCTCCTTTGGGTGCATCGTGTGCACTGCCCCAGTGTGTCCCCACAGCGTGGGGACTCAGTTAGAGCTGGCGCATACAGGGCAGGCTCCCAGGGCCGTCAGCCGTCCCCACAGGCATCCCAGGGAGGGAGGGTGCCCCGTCTTAAAGCCGCTTCTGGAACTGCCAATTCCAGGGTGGAAGGGGAAGGGCATGTCAGTCACCATCAGCCAGCCACCGCCGTTCAGTGCCGCCACGCCTCTGCCAATGGCCACGCTGAATTGGGAGCAGAGCTAAACAAACTCCCGCTTCTCTGTGTCGCCATGGGCACCCCTCCCCCATGCCCAGAGACACCCGGGGGAGCCTTCATCTGCCCGTCTGCCGGCGTGGTCCTTTGATCTCCTCCCACGCCGCCTTGATTCCCTGGAGGAGCAACGTCATGTACACAAACTAGCATCCTTTCATTGCCACGTGCCGGACAGGCCAGCGGAATTGGGGTTTGCAGCCCGCAGCCACTAACTACTAAACAGCAGGTGCGCAGGCAGGAAACAAAGAGTTTGAGGGAGGAGAAAACCAAAGGCAGTGGGAACCAGCCGCACATGGGGTCCCGGAGGGCTGAGGAAGGGGAATTTGGGATCATGGGAGTCTTGGAAATCTGGGCCTTTCTTAGGGGTTACATGGAACTTTTTCAAGTTTCAGGGAACATCCTTCCCCCTTAATTTAAATGTAAACCATAGTTTGTCAAGGGAAATTCAGCCACAGCCAAAAGGAAAACCTGTTTTTCCATCTAAGTAGACGTCTGTGTGTTGGTGGGAACGCTGAGGGCCATCAGGGCTGAAACAGAGAGCCCAGAACTCCTGCATCTCCAGAACCAAACTGAATCAGACCAGAGCGGTTCAGAGCCCCGTTGAGCGACTGGCCTGGCTGGGTACAAACGTACCCAAAGTGCCCGGGTGCTTTTGGTCAGCCCAGTTCTAGCTTGGCGGGCCAGGTCTTCCGAGAGGTATCTTGCCCACCCCTGGTGTATGTCCTAATATTTAATGTTGTATTCAGCAGGGCAACTGACTTGCCCTTACTACAAACTTTTTGCAAATAGATCTCGGACAAATTTCAGGGTATATCAGAAAACCTGGGGCTGGCATTTTTTTATTCCCAAATTTGGTGCTTTTGATTAGGCACCTTCCTCATGTCCAGTCATCACAGTCTGGCATGCAGAGGAAAACAGGTTCCATTTTCTTTAGAATGACATTTTAGAGGAGTGGGGTTCCCCCCCCCCATCTCGTTTGCTACATATGGGCTCAGGGATGTTGCTGGAAGGGATGAGCAGAGAGATGAGGGAGACAGTGAGGAGGGGGCGGGGCAGTGGGGAGTGGTGGGGCCGGGGCAGAATAGGGGTGGAGTCTGGGCGGGGCCAGAGGCTGGGGAGTTTGCCTCCCCAGGCAGTAGCTTCACCCCCCACCCATGGCCTACTCCCCAAGTGGGTGGGTGAGGTTCTGCCGCCTGCAATGTGCAGCGGGTACTAGACTAGACGATCCTGAGGGACCCTCCTGACCTTATATCTATGAGACTTCCCTGGCCATAGCCCTAGGCCCTGAGGATTAAATTCACCCATGCGGAGGGGTTAGCACAAGGCTCAGGCAATGTTTAAATCCCACGTACAACCGCAGAGGGTGAATTGTCCTTGTGCTAGCCCTCTGCAGGGGCTGTCCACCACCCCGAGAGAGCTGCCGGGGGTCCCTCAGCCAGCCGGGACACAGGCACGCAGGGCGGGATGAGACACCCCGGTTCCCAGTCACCGGCTCTCTGCAAGGAGCCCGGAACACATCGCCTGGAGTGGGACACGGTGCCCAGCCCCACGTCAGGCCAGGGATCTTTAGGGGCTCTCTAGGGAGGCTATGGGAGGGAGCCGGGAGATTGGGGCAGCCTGTGGATTCCGGAGTAGGTAGCAAGTAGTCGCCCTGCTCGCATCACACACTGCGGGGTCCTGAGGGGAGGCTGCCCCTTCTCATTAGGCTGGGTGGGCTCTGCCCCGGGCCACACCTCCACGAAGGACGCTGAAATGTTGCACCTGGGGCTGGAGACATACCTGCAGGCCCCGCCCCAGAGAGGCTCTGATTAGAAGCTTGGCTGCAGATCCCCACAGCATGCTGCACATGAGCTTTGTAGCACAAGCCCGTGGGCAGTTCTGCTCTGCCAGGGCTAGCGAGGGCACTTGGGTGAGCAGGACGACCGGGTGGAGTGGGTGGAGTGGGTGCACTGTCGCTGGGCTGGCACTGCCAGCTGGGCTCAGCAGAGCCGCTTAGCATGCGGCCTGCAGGGTTCCTGCTCTTGCCGGCTCGGCTTCCAACACCTTGCCTGTTGTTCTTTCCCAATTCAGGGCTCCCTGGAGAGAGAGGGCCTCTGGGACCACCCGGCCTGAAAGGAGACCAGGGAGACCTTGGCCCATCTGGCCCCACTGGGATGCGGGGCTTCAAAGGTACCGTTCTGGGGTCATGGTCCAGCCATGCAGCAGGAGGGTTCTGGGCAGCAAGACGTGTTGGCTTTGGTGACCCCTGCTGGCCCCCAGCATCCCCCTGCGCCCCCGTTCTGATGGCTAGCTCACACCGCCCGCTACGCAGGGACCTTTTAGCGCCAGCAGTTCTGGGGGACTTGCTGACCCCAGGTGCTGTCTACACCAGATACCCACGGACCAGTGTGCTCCCTCAGGGGCCTGGTAGCACGGAGCCGGCTCTCCCTCCTGGAACGGCATCGGGCTTTTTACACATCCCTCGGGACGGGAGGGGAGGGGCATTCTCACGTGCACACTTCCTCGTTAGCCTCGGCCTGGAGCTCTTTTTTTGGTCCCTTGCGGTTTTGAAGAGGCTCGCTATATCCCAGGTTAAACCCAGGTGTGAGCTCACGGAGCCGAAACTGTTCTTTTGCTGCCATGGCTGAACTAGCATTTATGGTCCCGTTTTAGCAGAGCAAATGAGTAGGTAGCCTGTCTGAAAATTGACACACCGTCAACTTGAAAAACACCCGTAAGAAACTGGTATGTTTCCAAAACATGTCCTCTCGGGTTCCGGGGGCATTTCTGTTAGCTTACGGAAGCCAAGAAAGAACAAAAGTCAAGTCTCCCGGAAGGGAGCCCAGTGCGCATGTTTCTGCATAACCCCGTACAGCAACCCTAAAAACCAACATGGCTGCTGTGTTTGCAGGTAGGCGCCGCGCTTAGAGGCGCACAAGTGTCCTCATTTCAAGCCAGGGGCACCCACAGAAAGGTCCCAGGGAGACTTGTTATTTCCTGCTTTGGGAGGCGGGGCCAGGCAGGGATCATAAGCGCGGGTGGTTGGTGAAGGCACGGCTGGGGGAGGCAAGCCCCTCAGCCCCACCTCCAGCCCTGCCCCTTCTTCTGAGGCCGTGCCCCCCATGGGGAAAGGAGGGGAGCAAGCAGATGCACACTTGCCCCAGCCTCCCTAGCCCCGAAGGAGGGCGCGCCACGTGGCCTGGCCTGGCCCTGCCTCTCCATCCCCAGAGCACGGGGAAGGCAGGCGTTGGGGGTAGCAACATTCTGCAGGCGCTCTGGGGGCAGAGTGTGGGCGGGGCTATGCCTGGCGGTTTGGGGAGGCGGAGCCTTCCGCTGCCTTACGTACCCGACGCCTATGTTGAGGACACACAGTACACACCTCTCACACAAATAGGCAGAAACCGAGCAATGGCCACACAGCACTGTTTAGTCTCGTCTCTAAGGCCACGCCCACACAACAGACAAGATGGCCGCTGCCGATCTTCCGGGGTTCGAATGGGCGGGTCTAGCGAGGACAGGCAAATTCGGGCAGAGACGAGCGCTCTGTCGATGCCGGTCACCCTGCTTCCATGAGGAGTAAGGGAAGGCAGAGGGAGAGTGCGCTCCCATTGACTTCCTGCCGTGTGGGCGAGCCAAAACTCAACTTACGATGCTTCAACTTCAGCTGCGCAAGTAACGTCGGTCGCTGACGTTGCGAATCTTCATTCGACCGTATCTCCCGTGGGGATCGGGCATAAGAGAAGCCAGGAAGGTGAAAGATGCCCTCTAGTGGCCACTTATGGAATAACCTGCCCTCAGGAGAAATTCTTCCTGGCCCCGGAGACCCTGGGTTTATACTATGAAACAGGAGAGCTGAGAGGCCTCGCACATTTTGACCTTTTCCTACAGAGGATACTCATGTCAATGACCAAAGAAGAGCAGACAGAGGACTGCAACAGATGCCACTGACGACTTCCTCTCCAGCTCTGAGTCTCCGAGAAGAGGGAGGAAAGAATTCCTCGGGGCTGGCTGTTTTCCAGCCAGGGAAGGCGTGGAGAAAAATCTCCAGGACCTCCCTCTGAGCATGTCAGAGTTGGTGACAGTCTGCAGATGGAACCAGCCCCCTCACCTGCCAGTCACTCAGCATGTGGTGGCGAAGCAGCCGTGGCTTTGCTGGCCGGGTAAATATTCAGCTGTCGTCAATGGGCTTAGCACAGGCAAGAGGGTTCTGCCGGTTTGCTGGTGTCACCCTCTCATGGCCCACAGAGGAGATAAGCACTAATATGACTGCAGCTGAGAGAAATTCTCCATCAGCTGGCGTCCCGGAGGCTGAGAGCTGGCCAGAGATAGCCCTCTTGCACATGTGCATCTGAGCTGGTGCCTGCGGTGGGATCATTGTCGGTATTCGGCCATGCAGGAGCCCCAGGCTTTGATAGGTGAGATGCATCAGGCTGGAGGGACAGAACTTTGTGTAGCCTCATGGAGTGCCCCCTTGACTAGGACTCACTGTGCACGTTTCGTGGCCCCCACAGTGCACTGTGGCACGGCAGGGGAGATATTGGAGACTGGGCATCCTGCCAGCCTCTGAGGAGAGGTGCGATTGCAGGCCAGAAGGGCAGTGCATGCAACAGCCAAGCAAGCAGACAGCCTCCCGACTCTTCCAGGAAGATCCAGGGCACCACGATTTTGCCTTATTCCAACCGGGCCGCAACTCAGTGACTCTGCTCCAGCCCCGGAGAGATTTCAGGAGGCTCGGATCACGACCCTCCACATCCAGGACTGTCCTTCCTATAAAAGGGGAATGGGTGGCCACCCCCACTCCTGTCACAGCGGTGGCTTTGGCATCTCTGGTGACTGGGGCACGAAAGGCCGCCCCGAGGGACAGGCAAGGGGCGTGTGGGGGCACCCAGCTAGCAATTAGAACGTTGGCGGGGCATACGGGTGTGGTGCACCAGCCGCCTGCTACCCCTCGACACCTGGGCGTGGCGACCACGCACTGGGTCCCAGCCCGGTTTGACAAGTTCTCTGCGTTGCCGCCCCGACCGCCTCTGCTCAGCGTCCTCTCGCCTTCCCAGGACGCCCGCGCTCCTCGGGCCGCGTTGGCGCTTCACCTCGCCTGTGGCACGAGGCCAGGCTGTGCAGAGTGTGGAAGAGCGAAAGGCCAGGACCCTGCGAGTTCGTAAGCCCCGGGGTGTCTGTGCGGGGCCTGGGTGGGAGCCGGCGCGGACACAGCCGTTCCCGGGGGCCGCAGCGCCTGGTGTGGCGAAAGGTGCTGGCGATGGGGTGGTGCTGGAAGCCGACCACACAAACCGCTTTTCGGCCTCTCCCAGCAAGCCGCACGATGACTCTGGGTTGCAATTTCCTCTTCACTCTGGGATGGTCGGTTTTTCTCATTGGCTCCACAGGCAAAGGGAATAGAGAAGCAAAGCTGAATGAACCTTCCTTTCAGTCCCAGGCCCGCACCCCCCCTCTGGGCCCTGGGGTATGTTATTAAAGGCACATGTTTCCTGCACGCCCCTGCCAGAGAGAGAGTGTGTGTGTGTGTGTGTGTGTGTGTGAGAGAGAGAGAGAGAGTGAGAGAGAGAGAGGCAGTTTGTGTGTGTGTGTGTGTGTGAGAGAGAGAGAGAGAGGCAGTTTGTGTGTGTGAGAGAGAGAGAGAGAGAGAGAGGCAGTTTGTGTGTGTGTGTGTGTGTGTGTGTGTGAAAGTGAGAGAGAGAGAGAGAGAGAGGCAGTTTGTGTGTGTGTGTGTGTGTGTGTGAGAGTGAGAGAGAGAGAGAGAGAGAGGCAGTTTGTGTGTGTGTGTGTGTGTGTGAGTGAGAGAGAGAGAGAGAGAGAGAGAGAGGCAGTTTGTGTGTGTGTGTGTGTGTGTATGTATGAGAGCGAGAGAGAGAGGCAGTTTGTGTGTGTGTGTGTGTGTGTGTGTGTGTGTGTGTGTGAGAGGCAATTTGTGTGTGTGTGTGAGAGAGAGAGAGAGGGAGAGAGAGAGATGCAGTTTGTGGTGTATGTGTGTGTGAGAGAGAGAGGCAGTGTGTGTGTGTGTGTCAGTTTTTGAGTCCTCGGCCTTGTAAATGTTTGTCCAAGTTGATTAGACCCATTCAAGGCCACAATCTGTGTGAACACAGAGTTTGCCCAGCAGAAGGAGCGGCTTTGCTTTCCAAGACTGGAGTCCAATGAGTAATCGCAGCCTGCGGATGGGACAACGGGATTAGAGTTGTGGTTTGAACCTGCGCACATAAAACAAACACATCAAACTGTCCCGTATGTGACTTAACGACTTCAGTGTGGGTCTGTCGGGAAATACTACCCTGGGATTCTCAGCCTATGATCCGGGAAGGCTGCCAAACCAGACGGGGTTTGTTTTTCTCACAGCAGGATAAGCTCTGGTGTGCTCAAGACAAGGTTTGAGAAACTCCTTCCAGAGGTCGCTCCTCGTGGAGTGCCTGCCCTTCCCCTCCTCCTCCTCCAGGAGAAAGACAGTCTCAGCCCATGCCTCACCGTCTTCGGCCATGTTACAGGGACCATTCCGTTTCCTTAAACCGGTCCGTAATCACTGCTATGGGCCCTGAGTAGGGACCCACATTTTGCGGGCCAAGTCTGCCTGCTGGGAAATTGACTGTCTTTGTCCACGTGAGGGCCAGGCGATGAGGAATCTGCCTCCTTCGTGCGGAAATAGCAGGATGAGGATTGGCTTGAGAGATGCTGATTTACCTGCCAAATGCATCTTAGACCCTGGCCGGCTCTCGCCAAGGTTCATGTGTGGGGCTGGGGACAGGAAGGGGACTTTTTCCAAGGATAATTTGGATTTCAGACATGGTTGTCAGGGTAGGAAACATGCACGGCTCCTGTACTGCACGGGTCTGCTTGCCCCTCCATCCAGCTACTTATGGGATCTTCATCCTGGTAAAGACACTGGGAACAGGAGACAAGGGATGGATCACTCGAGCATCACCTTATCGGTTCATTCCAGATGATGTCATTATTCCCCCGATCCAGAGATGTGTTTATTCCCCTTTATTCGGCTCTGGGGAGGCCACATCTGGAGTATTGTGTCCAGTTCTGGGCCCCCCACTACACACAGGATGTGGACACATTGGACAGGGTCCAGCGGAGGGCAATCAAAATGATTAGGGGGCTGGAGCGCATGACCTACGAGGAGAGGCTGAGGGAGTTGGGTTTGTTTAGTCTGCAGAAGCAAAGAGTGAGGGGGGATTTGAGAGCAGCCTGCAACTTCCTGAAGGGAGCTTCCAAAGAGGATGGAGAGAGGCTGTTCTCAGTGGGGGCAGATGGCAGAACAAGGAGCAATGGTCTCAAGTTGCGGTGGGAGAGGTCCAGGTTGGCTGTTAGGAAAAACTATTTCACTAGGAGGGTGGTGAAGCACTGGAATGGGTTCCCTAGGGAAGTAGTGGAGTCTCCATCCCTAGAGGTGTTGAAGTCTCGGCTTGACCAAGCCCTGGCTGGGTTAATTTAGTTGGGATTGGTCCTGCCTAGAGCAGGGGGCTGGACCTGATGACCTTCTGAGGTCTCTTCCAGCTCTATGGTTCTATGATTCCCTCCAGGACACCTGGCTTTGATCACTGGTCTGACCCAGTATGGCCGTTCTTATGTTCTTAGAGCAGGGGTGGGCAATCATTTTTGGTGTGTGTGGGGGGGGGGCATGCTCCAAGATTTTGGTAAGTGGTCAAGGACCACACTTTTCTAGGGAGGAGGTGAGGGATCTGGGAGGGAGGTTGGGTGCAGAAGGGAGCTCAGGGTAGGGGCCTGGGTGCAGGAGGGAGTGTGGGGTATGCGAGGGAGGTTGGGTGAAGGAGGGGGTTGTGAACTGGAGAAAGGGCTTGGGGTGCGGGGTCCAGGAGGGGGTCCAGGTGCAGGAGAAGGATTCTGGCCTGGGGGAGGGGCATAGGAGGAGGTGCTGTATCAGGGAGAGAGTTGGGGTGTGGGAAGGGTGGGGTGCCAGAGGCAGGCTCTGGCTGGGAGGCGCTTACCTAAGCAGCTCCCATCCAGCAGCCCTCCCAGGCAGGCTCCCCTGCCTGCCAGCAGCCCCAGATGCTCTGTTCCATGTGGCTCTCTGCGTTGTGGTGGGTGGGGTATGGGGAGGCACTGACCCCACTCCTAGCAAAATCTTTCAGCTCCTATTGGCCAGAAATTGGCCTATGGGAGCTGAAACATTGTGCTGCGCTACTCCTGCCCCCAGCAAAATCTCTTAGCTCCTATTGGCTGTAAACTGGTCAATGGGAGCTGAGAAATTGTGCTGCACTGACCCCACAGCCAGCAAAATCTCTCAGCTCCCATTGGCCAGTTTCTGACCAATAGGAGCTGAGAGATTTTGCTGGGGGCGGAGGCAGCACATGAAGCCTCCCCCTTCCCTGTGGTGCAGAGAGCCACAGGGAGCAGCCGGCCACTTTGAGCAGCGTGGCTCCGTGCTGCAAGGGCAGGCCATAAGCCGGATTAAAAGGCTTGGTGGGCCGGATCTGGTCAGATCTTGTCTGCCCCATCTTAGAGTCTGGGTGCCGGGTTTATGAGAGGCTAATGGGCTGTCAGATGCAGGGGGGATGTGTCGCTTGGCCAGCACACCCGGAGTCTGTAGGGGCAAAACAGCACTTTGCCCAGCGGGGAGTAAGCAATTAGGTTAAATTCACCTGGATCTGGTCTCTGATTGTCCTGGGCTGCTGGAAAATTTGGCCTCCTGGGGCCTCTATGGTCAATGGCGTCTTGCTGCCCTGGGCTTAGTCTCTGTCATCTGATCTGGCCCCTAAAAGAGGCCGGCTGACGTTAGGTGAACGTTGCCATCTTTGATGTGCCGTTCCGGGGGTTAGATGGCATTCTCTGCCATTCAGCCGGCCACCTGGTCCCCTGCAGGGCTCATGGACCCACGTGCAGGTTGGGGGACGGAGCAACGTTCCCGTTCACGATGGGCAGCTCCAGAAGGCAGGGTGTGTTGAAGTGGGGATTGTAGCCCCTCGGCTCGTGTGTTATGTTGTACGCAGAGCCTACTGTCCTGTGCTGCTCTGTTGTAACCCCGTGTGTGTGCCTCAGTTTCCCTGGGCACTGCACCAGTGCCCGGCAGGGGATGGGAATGGCGGGTGTGGCTCCCACTGAGGGAGGCTGCCCCATCTTGGCACGTACACAACAATAGCTCGGGCTGCCCTGTGACCTGAGCCTGGGTGGGGGGAGCAACCAGGTGACACCTTTTGCCCAAGAAGGGACCAAACGAGCAGGCGGAGCTGCTGGCAGGGCTGGGACTGGCCTGAGGAGTGTGTGAGTTACTCTGGGCTGGCTTAGGGTGCAGGGAGGGGGCCCAGGGCACTGGCCCTAGGCCCCCCTCTCCCCAAGTTGATTGTACCATCTGCTTCTGGTCCCTGTAGTAACATCACGTCTGTGCTACGCTGTGTCCCTGACAAGGAATGAACCTGCTCTGCTACCTGCCGGCTGAGAGTCCCTTCTGCCTGTGGATGGGGGGGCAGGGCCCAGGGACACCCCCACACTCCGGGACACGTGGCACGTGCCCTAAAAAGCCAGAGCCAAGCCCCTCCTCCTTCCTGGTTTCACTGCATCCCATTGGCCGGCCGGGAGGAGCGGCTGAAAGGACTATGGAGTCCGAGCTGGCCTGTCGCCCGTAGAAGGTGTGGTTATGGCGGCATGCAGGGGGTGCCCCGCTGCTCCTTGTGCCTTAGCTGTCCTGGGGGCCTCCGCCTCCAGATGTGTATTGCTGCAGCACCAAACCCACCCCGTGGTACCCATCGTGGAACAACCCCACCTGACCCCCCAGGGGCCCTTTCTGCTTGTCACCCCCGAATGGTCCCTCCGAGAGGTTCAGGCTCCGAGGTGGACGAAGCAGGCCCCAGCTTCCATGGCTGGCTTTCAAAGCTGCCCCAGGTCAGGAGGGTTCAGATCTGGGGAACGGGTCCAGCCGCGTTGCCAATCAACGACCGCACAGGCTGGCGGTAATTGCGGTATTGCTGTTCTTTGGAGGCATTGCTGGAACTCAGAAGAAGCAGGCCTGGTGAGGCACGAATGCTGTTCCACCTTCCGGTGAGCAGGGCTCGTGTTCTGGACCAGTAACCTTTCACGGGACTCAATGCTTTTCCTCCGTGTCTTTTGATAAGAAAGTCATGGCACTGCTGAAATGCAGCCACCTCTGGGGTGGAGCTCTGTCCTCAGCCAGGACTCCCTACTCTGCGTTGTAGCATTGGACAGGGGGAATTTTAGCTCAGATCACTGGGACAAATCCCTTCTCTTACTAGTAGCACCACTGGGTCTTTGAGTAACTACACAGAACAGATAAGACCTTGCCTTTAAGGTCTCATAAAAAACCACCTCCCGCCCCCTCCACAGCCTGTCCCACGTGGAGGAATTGGATGGAAACTCTAACAAGTGCAGGAGTTTGGCAGCTGTTGCTAGAACTCATTCTGAGTTTTTGACTTAGGAATGTCAGCAAACAGAAACGTGAGATGGTTCTGGCCGGGGCCACCATGGGGTGTTGTTATCCAAAGTCTGGCACGCTGTTGTTCTTGGCAAGATGCAGTGGTCAGTCTTTGAAGAAGGGCTGCATTGTGGATCGCATTGTAGTGCACGTCCAAGGATGGGAGTGTTGCGGCTGGCAAGCAGCAGCAAGTTAAGGTGCTGGGCGGCATTGTGGGCTGGCAGAGGGGCCTGTGTGCATGTCCTTTGGGACCACCTCTGCTCCAGGACTGACGTGGGGTAAAGAAACAAGCTGCATGAGGAATATGCCCAAACCCACGTCCCAGGTTTCCGCCCCAGCAGGAGGCCGGCCTGCAAGGCCCCGACATCCGCTCCCAGCCAGCAACAAGGCCACAATATCTATCCCAGCCCAAGTCCATCCGAGCCACCCCTCTCAGAACTCCCATGGGTGAATCCGCAGTGCACACCCTACCACCTCTCCTGCCGGGGGGCCGGATCAACATGTATAGTGGGGGGTCGGATGATGGGAACCATGTGTTTGGTGTTTGTTATGACCACTTCATGCCCGTGGGTGTGGCAACACGCTCAGCTCCAGCATGTCATTAGGCATTCCTGCCCCCTGTTTGGGATAACATAGGGGTCATTATAGTCCTGCGGATAAGTCCATTCAACCCCTTTTAGCCTCAGGGTGGTGTGGCCTAAGGGTCACAGCCAATATGGCTGCTCTTTCCCTCAGGGCTGTGTGGCCTAATGGCCAGAGTCAGTGTGGCCAGTCTGGGGCTTCATACAGGACAAAGCTCCAAGAGTCGAGGGGCTCAGGGCGTCAGACGAGGCGGAGCTACAAGCAGTCTAAGGATCCAGCCTCTCTGACCCTTTACGTGGGGCAGAGCCATAGTCTGTCACCTGACCTCTTGGCTCAAGTAACGGCTGCCAAACCCGCCTAAGCCGGGCTTGGTTGGATGCAGGGCCGGCAACAGACTGCGCCGGGCCCTGGGTAGGGGGCGTGGCGGGGCCTTGGGCGGAAGGAGCGGGGCCAGGGGCAGCCAGCCCTCAGTAACACCTAGATCACGCCGCGCCTCCCCCAGCCAGCCCTGAGCACCGCCAGGATCAGGCCAGGCCTCCCCAGCTAGGGTTACCAGGTACCTTCAGAAAAAATACCGGACACACTTGATTGGGGGGGAGGGGGGAAGGGACTGGCCAAGAGGGGAGCAGGGCTGGCCGGGAGGAGGGGGGGGGACGGGAAGCAGGGCTGGCGGGGGGAGGGGGAGGGGGCAGCGGGGCTGGCCAGGGGAGATCAGGAGGAGGAGAACCAGCCAGCAGGAAGCAGGGCTGGCTGGGAGGGGGTCGGGGGGAGCGGGACTGACCCGGGCACACGCAGATCCCAGGGCACTGCCCGTCCCACGCACGGTCCCGGCGAAGCATGAGGAGTCTGGCTACGGCTCCACCACGCGCCTGCTCAGGAGCACGGACGGGGATT
The DNA here is from genome assembly GCA_032595735.1 of Pelochelys cantorii. NCBI lineage: Eukaryota > Metazoa > Chordata > Testudines > Trionychidae > Pelochelys > Pelochelys cantorii. The sequence continues at coordinate 3,339,237 of CM064328.1, forward strand.
CTCCTCCTCCCCAAGGCATCACTCCTCCATCACACGCAACAAGAGGCTCCCGGCGCCGATCGCAGCCCTGCCTCCCAGCCACTCCCCCCGCCCCTACCAGGCTTCTGTCGGGCGCCCCGCCAGAAAACCAGGAAATACCGGGCATTGCACATGTCCGGTATTTTCTGGATTTTTTTACCGGACAGAGGGCCCAAAAACCGGACTGTCCGGTTGAATACCGGCCACCTGGCAACCCTACTCCAAGCCAGCCCTCAGCACCACCCGGACCGGGCCAGGCCTCCCCCAGCCCTTAGGGCCCAAGTAGCGATGGCAGCGTGTCTCTCAGACTCAGCAAGTCCAGGACCGGACCGGCACCCCCACGCAGGCAGGGGTCAGCGATGGCCTAGGAGAGATACAGTGGATCCAAAGCCACCGTAGGACTGGCTCAGACCTTCACCCGTACGAATTCGACAGACCGGGCAGCATTGACTTGCGCTGTAGCCAGGGAGCTGACAGCCTCCGTGGGCCCCTGGACAAGGTGTGTGTGGGAGGGGGGAGCCCAGCTGCACACTGCCGGAAGGGGGGACTCAGCAGCCAGCAAACTGAGCTTGGCCCCAGACGTAGCCATCCCCAGAGCACCAAGACTCCAAAGCCCACTGAAATCAGTGGCAGTCTGGGTTTCCGCTCGGCGCCCTCCCTGCTCGGGTGGGGAGGTTCTGTGCTCCGGACTGACGGACACAACAAAGGAGAGGGAGCGCCTCTCTCTTCTTAGCTATCCCTTTCATAGAGATTTCCAGCACGCTGTGTGCTTTTGTGACTGCTGCTGCACACGGAGTGGGTGTTTTCAGAGAACTAGCCACAGGAATGCCATGATCTCCCTCCTAAGTGGCAATAGCTAATTTACTCCCCATCCTTTTATACGTGCAGCCTGCCTGGGATTTAAGAGTATTTTGTACCATCCGCAAATTTGGCCGTCTCACTGTTTACCCCTTTCTCCAGATCATTTATTAAACAGGTTGAACAGGGTTGGTCCCAGAACAAATCCCTGGGGGACCCCACTAGTTACCTCTCTCCATTCTGAAAACCGACCATTTATTCCTACCCTTTGTTTTCTTGTCTTTTAACCAGTGACCAATCCATGAAAGGACCTTCTCTCCTATCCCATGACAACTTACTTTGCTGAAGAGCTTTTGGTGAGGGACCTTGTCAAAGACTTTCTGAAAATATAAGCAGAGCCCTGTAAATACACAGATATCCACTTTATATCTGCAGCTCATTTTTGCGGATATAGATACGGATACAAATTTTGTATCCATGCAGGGGCTCTGAATCTAAGTACAGCTGGTCACCGACTTACGAATGAGACTTACATACCAAACACTAGGTCGTAACTTGATCTGTTTGTAAGTTGGATTACATTCACTTACGTACGGCCACGCTGTTCGTAAGTGCGCATTTTGTTCGTAACTCGGGTTCCAGCTGTATAGGAGGTTGGTCGTAAATACGAACGGTCGTAAGTCGATGCGTTCGTAACTTGGGAACCAGCTGTATACTATATCCACTAGATCCCCCTTGTCCACATGCTTGTTGACTTCCTCAGAGAACTCTAGTAGATTAGTGAGGTATGATTTCCCCTTTGCAGAAACTGTGTTGACTCTTCCCCAACTAATTGTTATGTGTCTGACAATTCTGTTGTTTCCTGTAGTTTCAATCAGTTTGCCCACTACTGAAGTCAGGTTTAATGGCTTGTAATTGCCGGGATCCCTTTTTGAAAATTGGCATCACATTTGCTATCCTATAATCATTTGGTACAGACTCTGATAGGTTACAGCCTGCGGTTAGTACTTTTGCAATTTCCCATTTGAGTTCCTTCAGAACTCTTGGGTGAATGCCATCTGGTCCCAGGGACTTGTTACTGTTGAATTTATCAATTTGTTCCCAAACCTCCTCTAATGACACCTCAATCTGGGACAAATCCCAAGATTTGTACCTAAAAGGAATGGCTCTGGTTTGGGAATCTCCCCAACATCCTCAGCCGTGAAGACCAAAACAAAGAATTCATTTAGTTCCGCCGCAATGACCTTATCATCTTTGAGTGGTCCTTTAGCATCTCGATCGTGCAGGGGCTCCACCGGTTGTTTAGCCGGCTTCCTGCTTCTGATGGACTTTAAAAACTTTTTGCTGTTACTTTTTGATTTTTTGGCTAGCTGTTCTTCAACCTCCTGTTTGACCTTCCTAATTATATTTTTATACTTCATTTGACCGAGTTTATGCTCCTTTCTATTTTCCTCACTAAGGAATTAACTTCCACTTTCTAAATTATGCCTTTTTGCCTCTCGCTGCTTCTTTTGCTTGGTTGTTTAGTCACAGTGGCACTGTTTTGGTTTGCTTATTGTATTTTTTAATTGGGGTGTGCATTTAAGTTGGGCCTCTATTGCGGTGTCTTTGAAAAGTTTCCATGCAGCTTGCAGGGATTTTACTTTTGGCCCGGTGCCTGGTAATTTCTGTCTAACTCATTTGTGTGTAGTTCGCCTTTCTGAAATTAAATGCCAAGTGTTGGGCTGCTCTGGTGTTTTTCCTGCCACAGGGATGCTGTGGTCCAGCTATATTCACCTCTTTGATGAGAGGCACTCCACTTAGGACAAAATCAAGACTTGCCTCTCCTCTTGTGGGGTCCAGAACCAGCTGCTCCAAGAAGCAGCCATTTAAGGTGTCACAAAACTTTATCTCTGCATCCCGTCCTGAGGTGACGTGTGCCCAGTCAATGTGGGTATAGCTGAAATCCCCCGCTAGTACTGAGGGTTTTTTATTTTAATAACCTCTCTAATGACATAAGAACATAAGAACGGCCGTACTGGGTCAGACCAAATGTCCATCTAGCCCAGTAACCTGTCTGCCGACAGTGGCCAGTGCCAAGTGCCCCGGAGGGGGCGGACCGAAGACAATGATCAAGCGATTTGTCTCCTGCCATCCTTCTCCAGCCTCTGACAGAGGCCAGGGACACCATTTCTAACCCCTGGCTAATAGCCTTTTATGGACCTAACCTCCATTAATTTATCTAGCTTCTCTTTAAACTCTGTTATAGTCCTAGCCTTCACAGCCTCCTCCGGCAAGGAGTTCCACAGGTTGACTATGCGCTGTGTGAAGAAGAACTTTCGCTTATTAGTTTTAAACCTGCTACCCATTAACTTCATTTGGTGTCCTCTAGTCCTTCTATTATGGGAACTAATAAATAACTTCTCTTTATTCGCCCTCTCCACACCACTCATGATTTTATATACCTCTATCATATCCCCCCTCAGTCTCCTCTTTTCTAAACTGAAAAGTCCCAGTCGCTTTAACCTCTCCTCATATGGGACGCGTTCCAAACCCCTAATCATTTTAGTTGCCCTTTTCTGAACCCTTTCCAAGGCCAGAATATCTTTAGCAATCCTGGTCAGGTTGTCGGTAACATATCCCTACTGTTGCTATATTCTTATTATGAAAGCGTGGAATTACTCTCCAGAGCGATTCTATGGTACACTTTGGTTCATTTAAGATTTTTACTCGTTTGATTCTACGGTTTCTTTCACGCATAGTGCCCCTCCCCCACCGGCATGACCTGTTCTGTCCTTCCGCTCTATTTCGGACCCTGGTATGACTGGGTCCCATTGATTCTCTTCATTCCACCAAGTTTCTGTGCTGTCTATTCTATCAATAGCCTCGTTCGATATGAGGCACTCTAGTTCACCCATCTTATTATTATACTTCTAGCATCGGTAGATAAACACTTTGAAAATGTATCACTTTTTAGCTGACTGTCAAGTCACCCTGTGCTTAAATGCAGCCACCTCTGGGGTGGAACACCACAACCTTTCTAACAGTGCACAGCAGCACTACCAAGCAATTGAGAGCAAGGAGAGGAGATTATTATATCTACTTGAAACTTCAAGGTGAATTTGAGGAGAGTGAGTTACTCCCCCACCCCCGTGGCTCTATTTCCCCCACCTTAAATTGGAGTTTCTAATATTATCTCTTAGGGATGTTGGGAGGATTAATTAGTCAGTCAGCATTTGAACAGGTCTTTGAAACTGGACAGCTCTGTGTGAAGACCAAGCTCTATTACTATTTTCTGGAGTGATTGGTAATGGCTGAATTTTAGTTAGTTAAAAAAAAACTTAATTAGGTTATTTTATCGATCCTCCTCCAAATGTGCTATTTCTCCCTGGACTTTATATTGTCTCATTGTAAATTCCACAGCCAATTGGGGTGCCTGTCTCCCCCTGGAACAGACTTTCCCCTTCCCACTTGGGAGTAGATCTCGGTCTTTGAAAACATTTCCTGAGATGCAGTTTGGGTTTTCCCTTCCTCAGGGTCACCCCGTTGCTTCTAGTTCCTTTTCCTCTAATTCATCGAAACGCTCCTCTGCGTCCTTGGTGTTTCACCCTTCAAATCCTTGCAGGAGGTGCTGCTAACGGACCCCAGCTGTCATCCGGCTAACCTCTTGCATTGCATTCCTGCACACTGTTAACCAACTGCTGGGTTCCTTCTTTGGAGCGGCACTATACCAGCTCTGCTTAGAGAGCGGCACGTGTTTTCCATAAAAAAATTAGAAAGAAACAAAACAATGGACTGGTTTAAGTGTTCTCATAGAATCATAGTGTACTGGGACTGGAAGGGACCTCGAGAGGTCATCGAATCCAGTCCACTACCCTCATGGCAGGACCCAATACTGTCTAGACCATCCCTGATAGACATTTATCTAACCTACTCTTAAATATCTCCAGAGATGGAGATTCCACAACCTCCCTGGGCAATTTATTCCAGTGTTTAACCACCCTGACAGGCAGGAAGTTTTTCCTAATGTCCAACCTAAACCTCCCTTGCTGCAGTTTAAGCCCATCGCTTCTTGTTCTATCCTCAGAGGCCATTCTCAAAAATAAATGGCGGGGGGCGGTTATTTATCTGTGGATCTATTTATTTATTAATCCAAACCTGGACATTTTGAAGGAACTGACAATAGTTTAACTAAAAAGGCTGGCTTTTGTCCAAAAAATAAGGTTTAAATGGAAAAATGTTAACCTGCTCTAATGTATATACAGGAAGCATGTGAAGTCCTGGGAGATCGTTTGGAATGGGAGGTGCTGTAGAAAAGTGCGTTCAGTGTTGGACTAACAGAGAGGCTGTCCTGTGATATGAGGGTCCAATGAGGGTCAATCAAAGCACTGGTTTCTTCAGGCCAGTAAGCTTTGAATGGGTTTAGCAAGTGGGGTTCCACAGGGGTCTGTTCTGGGACCGGTTCTGTTCAATATCTTCATCAACTATTTAGATATCGGCACAGAGAGGACGCTTATTAAGTTTGCAGGTGACACCAAGCTGGGAGGGGTTGCAAGTGCTTTGGAGGAGAGGGTCAGAATTCAAACTGATCTGGACAAACTGGAGAAATGATCTGAGGTCACTAGGATGAAGTTTAATAAGGACAAATGCAAAGTGCTCCACTTAGGAAGGAACAATCCGTGTCACACACAGAATGGGAAGTGACTGTCTAGGAAGGAGCCCTGCAGAAAGGGATCTAGGGGTCATAGTGGAGCACAAGCTAAATAGGAGTCAACAGTGGGACGCTGTTGCAAAAAAAGCAAACGTGATTCTGGGATGCATTAACAGGTGTGTTGTGAGCAAGACACGAGAAGTCATTCTTCTGCTCTACTCTGCGCTGGTTAGGCCTCAGTTGGAGTATTGTGTCCAGTTCTGGGCACCACACTTCAGGAAAGATGTGGAGAAATTGGAGACAGCCCAGAGAAGAGCAACAAAGATGAGTAAAGGTCTAGAGAACATGAGCTAGGAGGAAAGGCTGAAAGAATTGGGCTTGTTTAGTTTGGGAAAGAGAAGACTGAGAGGGGACATGACAGCAGCTTTCAAGTATCTAAAAAGAGGAGGGAGAAAAATTGTTCTCTCTGGCCTCTGAGGACAGGACAAGAAGCAATGGACTTAAATTGCAGCAAGGGAGGTTTAGGTTGGACATTAGGAAAAACTTCCTGCCTGTCCAGGTGGTGAAACACTGGAATAAATTGCCTGGGGGGGTTGTGGAATCTCCATCCCTGGAGATATTTCAGAGCAAGTTGGACAGACACCGGTCAGGGATGGTCTAGATGGTGCCTGTTCCTGCCGTGAGGGCAGGGGACTGGACTCGATGACCTCTCGAGGTCCCTTCCAGATTCTATCCCTCTCCCCCACAGCCCTGAAATGCGAAGGGGCCAGAGATCTGGGATGCCAGAGAATCCGCCTGTGGATTTAGGTCTGTAACCAGACGTCAGCGTCCCAGAAACACAGATCGCAGGCTGACCAGCCGCATTGCAGGCCTCTCTCCTGCCGCTCTCTGTTCTGTGCTCATCTGCTTTTCATCGGCAAAGCAGGCTCCACGCAGCTTTCTCGTGTCGGATGCAGCTGAGGCAGGCCCTGGGAGCAATCGCCCTCCCAGCACCTCCCAGCTAACGGGGGGGTTTCACTGCAGCTCATGTGCTTTGTTTGTTGTGATCACACCGAGACCAAATAGAAGGACGTGTCAAAGACGGGCCTGAAAACGACCAGCAGCATCTGCACTGACGGGCCAGGCCTCGGTCCAAAGCTAGGTACAGTAGATTTCCGATAATCCGGCACCTTTGGGACCTAGGTGGTGCCGGACTATCGGATATACCGGAGTATCGGGAGGTACTCCAGTGGGGGGCTGTGACGGGTCTTCTGGGACCCGCACTGTGTCCGGGGGGTGGGCGGGGAACGGCGCGGCGAGGGGGTGACGGGCAGCACTGCGGGACCAACCCAGGAGCACCTTAGCTGCTCTACTCCGCCGCTTCCCCAAATCCGCCGCTGATGCTGCTGAAACTGACGAGCGGAGGACGAGCAGCGGAGCAGAGCAGCTGGGGTGCTGCCGGGTTGGTCCCGCAGCGCCACCCCTCACCCCCCTGCTCGGCGATAACTACTGCAGTCTGGGCGGTGGGGAGCCCACTCCCCTCCCGGAAACTCTCAGCGGCGGCGCGGGGCTTCTCCTGCCTTCCTGCAAAACAGTGGAGGGTTCGCCCCTCGCCGCGCCATTCCCCGCTAGCAGCTCCAATTGTCTGGCTGGCCAGAGCACTTTTGGGTTCCAGTTGGTGCCGGACTATCAGGAGCACCGGACCACTGGATGCCGGACAATTGGAGTTTTACTGTAGTTTGTGGCAAGTACCAACAACTTTGGTGGGACATTTTCATTCCTCTTGCTGCTCCTCCTCCTGGCGATGGCTACCCCACCAGGTTATTTCAAAATCATAACTCCCGAGATAAGCACTTCGAAATTAGCCTATTCCTCTTCACAAGCAGGAGTTAGTGTTTTGAAATAACATGCCCCTTATTTTGAAATAGCGGGCTTGGTCGCGGGGACACTTGCCATGTTATTTCGGAATAACTCCCCAGCGTAGACATGCCCCCCGTCACCTGCCAACAGGTAGGAGGGGCAGAGTAGGGGAGGGGTTTAATAGGGGATATTGTGATCCTATCTCTGGGACTGCGTCTAAACTGCAGGCTTCTTTTGGAAGAAGCTTTTTCCGGAAGAGATCTTCCGAAAAAACTTCTTCCGAAAGAGAGCGTCCACACAGCAAAAGCACAACGAGAAAGCAATGTGCTTTTTTGAAAGAGTGTACGTCTAGATGACAAGCTTCTTTTGAAAGAGCGTCGAGACTACAACCAGTACTTTCGAAAAAGCAAGCCGCCTTTTTGTGAAAGAGAGCACCCAGGTCAGTCTGGACGCTCTCTTTCAAAAAAGCACAGTTTGCATTACATAGCGCCTTTTTTCAAAAGAGCACTTTCGAAAAAGGCGTTCTTCCTCGTAAAACGAGGTTTACCGCAATTGAAAAAACTGCCATGTTCTTTCAATTTACTTTCAAAAGGACGTGGCAGCAGTCTAGATGCAGGTAAAGATTTTTCAAAAAAAGGCAACTTTTTTCGAAAAATCCCTGTAGTCTAGACACAACCAGAGAGTGTCCACATTCATTGGACGCTATCTCGCATTTAAGTTCTGACTGCTGTGGATGGAGTGGCCACCCGGGCACCTGTGCTTTTTCCTGGAGGCCTCTTTTTTTGGAAAAAAATAAACCCCTCTTCCCCATCCACATATGCCTTTTTCCAAAAGTGCTCTTTCAGAAAAAGGCTTCTTCCTCGTAGAAAGGTTTACCGCTGTCAGCAAAACCCCCTGCGTTCTTCCAATGTGCCGTTGAAAGAATGCAATTGCAGTGTGGACATAAGTGTGGTTTTTCCACAAAAACGGCTGTTTTTCTGGAAAAACTCTGCAGTGTAGACATACCCTGGGTGTCGTGTGTGCGCACTTAGAGCAATAAATAAGCACATTTTCAGTGCATCTTGGAGATGCTGGGTTTTGTCCTGCAAGTCAGGACCTTCATCCATGGGCAGCGGGAAGGGGCAGCCCCCATCCCTGCCCTTCTGGAGTGTGCATGATGCAACATATACATTTAAAACCAGTCGCGGCGCCTGGGCACAAGGCGGGAATCGGTTGACTCCCAGCTCGTGCCTGGTCCTTCATTACACTTCTGCCTCCCCTGGCCCCCCGTGGAGATGGTGCTTGGGGGAACTAGCTTTCAAGCCAGGTCCCCCAGCACCAGCTCCTGTCCCCTGCCCCCTTGCTGCCTCTGATTGGCCTAGGGGTAGGGGAGCGAGGGAAGTCCCCTCCCACGCCAGGGGCATGGGCACCTTGGGGGAACATGGGGTGGGGGCAAAGGCACTCCCTCACCCCCAGACCAATCACTGTCTGGGTGTGGGGAACCCAGAAATATCTTGGCCCCGCCCCTTCTGCTTGATGCCCCGCCCCTTCCTGTGCAGCCCAAGGCCACTTCAAAAATTTTCCAAGTGGCCCCCGGCAAAAAATTATTGCCCCCCCCCCGTGTTTATCGGATAGTCGCCTAGTCGCCTACATCCCTAATACAGTCCCATCTATTCCCCGTGCTGCCCTCCAGCCTACCAGCTACGCTGCATCATACGCACTGTAGGGCCAGTCCAGAAGGGCAGGGACGGGGGCTGCCCCTTCCCACTGCCCACGGATGAAGGTCCTGACTTGCAGGACAAAACCCAGCTTCTCCAAGAAAACGTGCCTGTCTATTGCTCCGAGTGCACACACACGACACCCAGAGGCAGGATCACCATCGCCCCTATGACATTTAACAAGCAGAAGCGCAGCGGGAGGGACCAGGCGCGAGCTGGGAATCAGCTGTCCCTCCCCCCCACTGCACACCAGCCTCTTACTGCCAGCTCTTAGTACAGTTAAAAGACAGAGCCACAGCGGGGTTAGCTCCTGGGACCGGGACCTAGCCCTGCTGCAGCTCCGCAGTGCCCCCCACTTCTCGGCTAATCGACTGGCCGACGGACATTCCACCGACTAGTCGATTAGTTGATCAAACGCAATGTAGCATCCCTAGAAGGTATGGGAAGAGGGGTCTGACCCTGCTCTGGCTCGCCCTCTGCCACGCCTCTGCCAGGCGCCAGCAGCCCATGCGTCAGCAGGCTGCTCCACGTGCAAGCCTGCTGCCCAACCTTAGCAACAGCTGTGTTGTGTCAGCCGAGTTGTGACACTCTTCTCTGACCCACTTGCAACAGCACAGATGGGCTGCGTGACCTGGCGCCCTTCCCCCAGCCCACTGCCCTGCGTCATCTGTGTTTATGGCTCCACACCCCCACCATGGGAACGTCAGCGCATGCTGGAGAACCCTGGGCAGCCGTCCCATCGTGCCTCTGGAGGGGCCCCGGGGACATGCCTGAGGAAAGAGCAGTAGCAGCGGCAGCAGCACGAGAGATAAGGCATTCTGGGGTGTCCCGATGCACAGAGAGAAGGGGACACGGCCCGTCCGTTCCCGCGGGCACAGGGAAGGGGGTCAAACGGCAGTATGAGAACATGGTTGCTGGAGGAGGGCCATGGGCAACCCAAAGCACAGACAGATACAACACACAGCTCAGCACCACAGTAAGGAGACAATACAGCTACGATTCTATGATATTTTAGTTAGTTAGTTTACTTTAGTTTTTCCTAATGTCCTACTTAAACCGCCCTTGCTGCAGTTTCAGTCCATTGCTTCTTGTCCTGTCCTCAGAGGCCAAGGAGAACAATTTCCCCCCCTCCTCCTTGTAATACCCTTTTAGGTCCTTGAAAACTGCTACCCTGTCCCCTCTCAGTCTGCTCTTTTCTAAAGAAAACAAGCCCAATTCTTTCAGTCTTCCCTCGTAGCTCATGTTCTCTAGAGCTTTCATCATTCTTGTTGCTCTTCTCTGGACCCTCTCCAATTTCTCCTCATCTTTCCTGAAACGTGGGGCCCAGAACTGGACACAATCCTCCAGCTGAGGCCTCATCAGCGCAGAGCAGAGCGGAAGAATGACTCTTCAGGTCTGGCTCACCACACGCCTGTTGCTGCCTCCCCCAGTCGGGTTTGCTGTTTCTGCAACAGCGTCGCACTGTTGACTCCCATGTCGCTTGTGGCCCCCTGAGGCCGGGAGAGGTCCAAGACGATAACTAAATACTGACCGCCCCTTGGATAAGTGCCCCTTGTTGTCTCTGCCTTCCTTTCTCCCCAACGTTTCTGCGGCGGTGAAATCACACCGGCCCACCCGGAAGTACGTAGCTGCACCTTGCCGCCTTCTCCATGGGCCAGAGATAATCATTGGCAGCAGCCACCTGATAGCAGGGTGAGGATGATGACAGCTGTTCCCTGGTGAGAAGGATGTTCTTAATGGCACAGGCACTAAGCGTTACATTCCCAGCATGGATGGTCGCTAGGGCGAGAGTTTGCAAGCTCAGCATGGTGAGCCCAGGCCTTCCTCCTTCCCAGGAAGCTAAGCGGGGCCACTCACTTTTGACTGGGCCAGATCCTGAAAGGTTTTGAGCTCCTGCCGCTTTGCACCAGCTTTGATCCAATGTAGGCACCGTCTCTTTTCCCTAACACGAGGCCCGGGGTCCTCCCTTGGCATGCCCGGGCCCTGCCGGTGTGCGTACGCATTGGGCCATAGCATGTGCTCATGGGAACGGAGGCCGCCAGAAGCCCCGTGTGCTGGTGCAAACTGAATTGCCGTAATGGCACTCGCAAGAAGAGGAGCCCAAATGCTGGCAGCCCTCAGGAAAAACCCAGGCCCGTGGCAAGTGAGCACCACGGAATTCACACTGAGGGGAATAGCGGGAGTCCAAGGAAGGCCAGGTCTCCAGCGGGCCCGATCAGGGTAAATTTCACCCTTTCTCAGCATTTTACCCTAAGAAGCCCCTAGCATGTCTTATAAGCATTTAGGTTTGCCTCAGTGTCCTACCAGGGCAAAATTGCTCCTCCCAGGACTGTTGGGTACTGCAGGGGCTGCTGTTTGCACGTAGCTGAAAAGTTGCTGGAGAGGAAAGATGCTGCATTATGACTCGGGACCCTCTTTCAAGAGTGGTCCAGCCGGAGTACTCGAGAGGAAGGTGCACATGCCAGTCAGACATCTAACCGTGTAATGCCACGTCACGGAGAGAAATCTCTTCCTCATCCTAGCTGGCAATCAGTTTAGGACCTCCTCGTACCATGTGCTGGCATTTGTGGCCTCTGTGGCTGCTCTTCTCCATACACCCGTCAAAGCCTTTTTAGTCTGTTTGCTTCCATCATATCCTGCAGCGGTGAGTTCCATGGGTTATTGGTAAATATACACGTCTGTGTGTGAGTGCATGTGAGATGAAAGAAATGAAGCGCTAGGTTTTATCCATTTGGCACTGGTTGCCAAACGGGAAACGGCTCAGGAAATTATCATGTCCTGAACGTTCTCTCCCCAATGCCTTTTGGCTTTGACAGCCGTTGGGTTTCTGAGCCGGAGACATTTTACTAGATCTGAAATTGACCAGCTTTCTTGCACTGTGATGCATTCAGCCCATCGCCGCCTGATAGGATCTTTCTTTTGTTTCCCAGGTGATCGAGGCCCGAAAGGAGAGAAGGGAGACCGAGGTGGTGAAATAGGTAAGCAGCCACTCTCCAGGGCTTGATTCCTGCTGTGCTTCTCCCAAGGCGGGTCTGTAGGCCCTGTTGATGGTCTGTTGTAAATACTGCTATGGGTACAGGCATGAGGAATTGCTTCTTTATTCTCCCCCTAACATGTGAGGGTACATCTACACAGCAAGATTGTTTCAAAGCGACTAGTGTTCTTTTGAGGTAGCTTAGTCCGCGTCGACACAGCAGGCAGCTATTTCAAAATAATGTCAAAATGCTGTCAAGCCGGAGGAGTTCTTACTCCGACTCCGGGAACTCTTACTGTGCGAGGAATAAGGGAAGTCGGAGGAAGAGTGCTCTGTTTCGAAATAAGTGCCATGCAGACGCTCCCAATTTTGAAATAAGCTACGCAATTAGGGTTGCCAGGTGTCCAGTATTGACCCGAACAGTCTGGGTTTTTTGCCTCCTGTATGGTAAAAAAATTCAGAAAATCCTAGGTGCTTACCTGGTTCCGCGGGGAGCTGTCTGGCCCGGAACAGGAAGACAAGATGTCGTACTGCTGCCCACAGCCTGTTAGGGCCAAAAAGCCTCAAAGGCATTTCTTAAAGGGGCCATGCTGGGTTTTTTTAATTTTTTAAATTTTTTTTGCTTAATAACTCTCGGGGTCCTTTTTCTTTTCTTTTTTTTTTTTCTCAACAACTTTGGTCTCCCCCTTTTTTTTCTCAACAGAGTTTTTTTTTGGGGGGGGGAGTGTTCAGTATTTTTGGTTAAACCATCTGGCAACCCTAGATGCAATTGACGTCGCTTAGTTTGTGTAGCTTCTTTCGAGTGAAGCCCTGCTGTGTAGATGCACTACGGGTGCCTGCACTGCTGGTTTTGAGGTGCACAGCCCCCTTCGAGGCCTGCCCTGCCAGCAGGGGCCACGATTCCTTGGAGGCCTGCAGAATGAGGTCAGCCTATGCCGTGCCGCTGAGGCACAGCGGGAAGGGGGTGAAGGGGGGCGGGAGGAGCTCCCAGGAAGGAGCGGGGCTGCATTGGCCCAAGGTGAAGCTGGGGCCCACACCTAGGAGGAAGGTTGTGAATGGGGCACAGTCCCGGGAGAAGGGGTGTGGCTTTGGGCAGAAGGGGCGGAGCTTCAGCTGCCTTCCCCCGCTGGGCCTTCCCCTGCCACCTGCATTCCCAGCATTCTGCCCTGGCTGGGGGGCTGGCTGGACCAGACAGCTGCCTGCAGGGCCTCAGGGCTGCTGGGCTTGGGGCCACGCTGTCCGGTGCTCTGGGTCTGGGGCTGCCCCCGGCCACCTGGAGCGCCACACCCAAGAGCCAGCCGCGAGCTGCGCACCGTAATGGCGGAAGAGTCAAGACATGGCCGCAGAAAGTCTTCCCCTCGCGGGCGCGGCCTCTTCGCTCCACCTCCTTCCCAGGCAGACGGTCCCCATTAGCCCGCCGGCGATGCGCTCTGGGGGCAGCTGCAGAGAGCCGGGCCCCTGCTTTCTTAGCCACTCGGGTTTCTTTCTCTCCATTACGGTTTCCCTCCTGGTGGGGCTGTTGGGGTGGGGCTGGGACATCCCTGGGGCAGTGAAAACAGGTCTGTGAAAGGAGGGGGGCACTCGGGGTTCTATTGGGCCTGGTGCAGAACGGAAACAACAAACCCCCGTGCACTGGGGAGGGGTTCCAGGAGAAACAGGGCCAGGCAGCCCTGCAGACAGGGGCTGGCCGGTGCGCAGCGTGCGCCCAACACAGGACGCCCCCTTCATGTGCCGCTGGTGCCGGCGGGTCCCAGGTCCCGCTAGGACTTTCCACCCACGAGTGGAGCGAGCCAGGGCTTGTGCACCAGTATCGAGGCCACGGGCACTCATCCGGGTGGCACCCAAGTTATAAACCTTCCCCTCTGCTGCCAGGTCTCCCACCTGCCCCTCCCCTGTCTGCTCCCCTGGTGCCTGCTACCCCCCACCCTCCCCTTCCTCTGCTGTCCTGGCTCCTGCCCTTCTCCCTCCCCTCAGCCCTTTGGTGACCTTCCCTTCCTTCCCCCCCCCATCCTTTTCCTCATTGTCTCCTCTTGGCCCCCTGGCATTTGTCTCTCTTCCACCCTGCCCCTTGGTGCCTGCCCCTTTCTTCTCCTGCCCTACCCCCCCTCCCCTCAGCACAAGCCCCTTCCTCTCCCCACCCCCCTTCCTCTTAGTTCTCCCCCTGCCCCTTCCCTCACTTTCTACCTTCCATATGGAAAGCAGTTTCCGGGGCTGGAGCCGGGGCCGTGGTGCTATTTTTAGTACCCCGGTCCCAGTCCCCACAGGCAGCCCTGGCTCCAGCTGGAGTCAAGTGGCAGCCGCACAAGGCTCCTTCCAGCCGGGGTAGCCTCACCCCAGTCTCCTTCTAGCAGAAAGGGGAGCGGTGAGCACTGCTGTGCAGCTCTGAAAACGACGTGGGAAGACCTAAAATGTTTAGCGTGCAGGTGCCCAGGTTAGAGAGAACCCTGGTAATAACACACACCCCCTCCACGGGAGTCAGCCACCAGAGAGACACCCACCTGGCACCTCACACAGTGGTAGGAAAGCTCTTCCCTGCACTGGTATGGGGCCAGGAAGGGGCGTAGCAGTGGCCATGTCTCGTGCTCCCCTCCCCTGCTGACCATCCCCGTTTGCCCCCAGGGGTGCATTTCTGGGGCCATTGGGGATTCAGGGTGGAACCCAGCCTGCAAAGCTGAGCTCGGTGGGCATGGGTTGGGCTCTGCAGCCTGCTCCCCTGGAAGGCACAGAACCCAGTCAAGGCCACACCTCAGCACTCGGGAGCCCTGGGCTTGCAACGCCAGAGCCCTGTGGCTCTCGCGGGCTCCCCTTGGGACCAGCCAAGCTGCTTTCCTGCCCCAGCCCCACTGAGAAGCCAGGGTGGCCCCAGCTGCTGGAGTGTTTCTGCTGAAGGGCTGAGCCGGGCAGACCTCCCTCTGCATCCTCCAGGCCACTGTTGGTGCAGGGCCCTGGAGCTCTGGCTTTTGGGACTCTGAGCCCCACTGAGGTGCACGGGGCAGGTCCCCTCCTCTCGGAGCCGTTGCTTAGGGCTGTCTGCCGACTCGGACCGTGTCTGCCCTGCCGGTGACTCCCCTGCTTGCGTACTCACGGTAGCTCCCGCCGAGCCATTCCAAGTACCAATGGCAGAGCAGCCCCTGTAGCCGAAGTGGAGGCACAGGGGCACATCGTAGCCAGGGCTAATCGGTCCCTGCCGATACGAGTGCAACGGCCACACTGGGGCTCCTACTCGGGCCAGTGACACACGCGCCACTTTTGCAACCGCAAAGGTCGGCAACGTGCTTCCCGCTCCACTTCTGTTTAACAATTCGAGCAGGCGCCTCCCGGCGTTCGGGGGCCCAGCCTGCCTGTGGCCACACCCAGCCGTTGGGCATGCCAAACCCCTCCGGCTGGGCCATGGGTTGAAACCCAACTGCCCCATCTGTGGCGTGCGACGGTGGCACGGGAGTGAAGAGGTGCCCCGGGCGAAAGGCACACGCCTGCGAGCCACAGAGGGGATGCAGCGAGAAACGATCCTCTTTTCGGGCCGGGAGCTGCTTCACAAGAGGACCCGAGGCCCTACCCAGCCAGCGCTCCCGAGAACCATGAGCTCGCCAGGTGTCCTCGGAGCCAGGGTGCGAATGGTTTCAAGATGTCTGAAGCCCGCTGGTTTCCCCGGGAAGCACCGACCTCCTCGAGCGTGACAGGTGATGACTAGCCAGAGAGTTAGCGCGTGCACCCCAGCTGTGTCCATCATAAGACCCTTTAATGCTCTTCCAGGCAGGGACGAGGCTCACTTAAGTAAGGGATTTACGCGCTCACGCTGCCTGTGAAGCCCAGTAAAGATTGGTCGGTTAAGTGTCTCTGTGCCGTCCTGTTTTGCTAATTGCCCAAGCCAAACGTGCAGCCACATGGGCCCATGGCTGTCCGGTCGTTGCCACAACGGACTGTGGTCCCTTTGGAATCCAGGAGTCGTCCATCCGGTCCACCTCCACCGTCGGTGGAGTTTGTGCTGTTGCTTGTTCTTCCGGAGGAACGAACGGGAGAGGTTGCTGGTTTCTGACGAATCTCTCCACTCTTGGCCTCCATGACACGTGATCCGGGAGCCAGATCCTTTGGTGTTAGGCCTACTGGGATTGGCCCATCCTTTTTCTCCATCCAGCAGGGCACGCCCATGGTTCCCTGGTTCTAGGAACGCGGTCTCCCGCCCTCCGCGTGATGGAGGTCGTAAAAGCGTTCACTCTGGTAGCCTTGTTCTCTGACCGGGCGACTCTTTGCATGGCAGACCACTCTGGAGAGGGATTCTTTTCCGAAGTCGGAACAGAAATGTGGAGTCGCCTGCCCATCAGGATTTGTGTTGGACAGTATCCAGTAGCCGCAAGCGGTGTCAAGCTGTGACTCAGAAGAGCGGGAATGGATCTTCCCACTGTAGGATTTTTCTTGGCTGTCTGTCCAGCTGTCTCAGTCTCTCCGTTTGCTGGGGAGGTGACTGAAATTTGGCTGCAGTGACTTGTGGGTCAGTTGTCCAGCAGACGTTGTTCTGGACTACCCCAGGGGGCAGAAGTGTGCGTCATTCTCCCAACACCCCAGCGATATGTTATAGTGTTCAAGTGCACTGTTCCTGCATGCCTGGATAAATAGTCTACTACCACCAGGTCATGAGGTCCTCTGTATTTGCATAAATCTGCAACTCCTTTCTTTCAAGGTTGGGAAGGGTGTTGGCACACGGTACGACGCAGCATTGTCTCGTAAGTTGATTTGTACCCAATCTCCTCTCAAAAGTTCAATATCATCAACAATTCCATAAGAACATAAGACCAACCAGACTGGGTCAGATCAAAGGTCCATCCAGCCCAAAGTCCTGTCTGCCCACAGTGGCCAATGCCTGATGCCCCAGGGGGAAGAAACACAACAGGTAATCCTTACGTGATCCCTCCCCATCACCCATTTCCAGACAAACAGAGGCTAGGGACACCATTCCTACCCATCCTGGCTAATAGCCAGTGATGGACCTAACCTCCATGAATCTATCTAGTTCTTTTTTGGACCCTGTTAAAGTCCTAGTCTTCACCACATCCTCTGGCAAGGAGTTCCACAGGTTGACTGTGAACTGAGTGAAGAAAAACGTCCTTTGGTTTGTTTTAAACCTTCTGCCTATTCATTTCATTGGGTGACCCCTAGTTCTTATATCGTGGGAACAAGTCAATAGCTTTTTTTTATTCACTTTTTCCACAACACTCATGATTTTATAGACCTCAATCATATTCCCTCTTGGTCTCCTCTTTTCTAAGCTGAAAAGTTCCATTCAGTTCTTCCATCTTTCCCCACTAGACCCTTCCTGGCTGCCGTGCTGCGGCTGAACAGGCTGTGGGTTTGTGGGGTTTTGGTCGCAGGAATGCTGAATGCAAAGCTTCAGGGTTTCTCTGATGTCCTGGCCCATGCAGCGCAGAAGCCCTGCAGGGCTGTGTCTGGTGACTTCGGCTCTGGGAGGGATTGAAGGGGATTGTAAGTCCCTTTTAAGGTGACTGTGATGTCAGCTCCCCCGTCAGTTTTAAAGTCAAGAGTCTTGCCATGACTGTTCAGTTTCAGTCTCTAGGCAGGATCTGTCATCACAGGTGACAGATTTCAGAAACAATGGCTCTAGTATTCAGTGCTGTAATAGGAACAGAAGAACGGCCACACTAGATCAGACCAAAGGTCCATCTAGTCCAGTGCCCTGTCTTCCGACCAATGCCAGTGGCCAATGCCAGGTGCCCCAGAGGGAGGGAACAGAACAGGGGATCATCACACGATCCCTCTCCTATCACTCATTTCCAGCCTCTGACAAACAGAGGCTGGGGACACCGTCCCTACACATTGTGGCTAATAAGTATTGATGAACCTAACCTCCATGAATCTATCTAGTTCATTTTGGAACCCTGTTAAAATCCTGGTCTTCACCACATCCTCTGGCAAGGAGTTCCACAGGTTGACTGTGTGAAGAAGTACTTGACTCAATTTGAATCAACTCCTTGGCTGCTTTGGTGCAGCAAGCAGCTGCAGAATGTCCATATTTTGTGCATGTATCACACCATGCGCTTCTGTTTGGACGTGCATCATCGCTTGGGATGTGACTTTTTTCAAACCTTCTTCATGGCAGCTGGAATTTGTCCCCCTCAACCTGGGAGCTCTGTCTCCTTGCCTTGGGAGCTTTACCACCAGGACTTTTAAAACTCTGTTTCAAACTTCTAAGCTACTTCCAAGTTTTTCAAGTTACTCCTGACTTTTGTTCGACTTATTGATCCTGACTGCTGTGCTGTCCGTAGAGCTGTGGCTAAGAATAAACCTGTCTTCAGTTGTAGTTGCTGTGAAAGGTTTCTATCTGTGCACCCAATAGCCAGCGTGTCTCTGATATTTTAATGTTTTGCATTCCTACAAGCAGTTTCAGCCAAGGTATACAGAGCTCTTATGAAATATTCAACAGTCCCACCCCCTTGCCCGGTTCTTGAATTCTCTGGTGAAAAATACTCATCCATAAATCCATTTCTTATAGGCAGAACCCTTTCAGAGTCCTTTTGTGACTGTCTTTAGTAAAAACATTTAAAGATGTGCTGTGGGAAAGCGAGCAGAGTACAAATGAGAGAAGATACCTGAATCTCTCCATGTTCTGTGGGGAACTTGTTTGCAACGAGAAATCTTGCAAAATCTTGTTTCCACTCTGTCCATTGGAAGGTCTATCAAAGCTGAAGTTCTCTGGGGCATTGAAGAGTGGCATGTGGATGAGATTTTGGAATACGTCGTGCTGTTTTCTTTCTGCTTTGGTTCTTAGTTTCCTCCTGACACCATGCCATGCTCCTGTACGAGATAAGGACTGACTGCAGAGCTTGCTTATACACACCAGAGGTGTTCATCATCAGAGCCTTTTACTGCTCTGCCAGCATTACACACAGTGCCTCCCAGTGGCCAAACTATGTAATACAGTTTAGCATTCCATTACAGCAGCCGTGGCCAACCCAAAAAGCCTTTAATCACATTTCTTAAAGGGGCAGTCCTTTTTTTTTTTTTTTTGCTCAATAACTTTTCCTCCCGAGCTCTTTGCACTATATGCACAACTATTTTGGCTCTTTGCCTGTAACAGGTTGGCCACCCCTGCATTACAGCTTAATGGATAGGGGTCACAGACCACATAGGAGTATGCCTTGGGAGTCTGGAAATTCATGACACGTTGCTTCCAGTCTCCACCTGAAGTGCACAGGAGGCCAAAGGAGAGTGTTCAGACTGTTTACATCTTGGGTTACTTCTGGCTTAATCCACTGGTGCTCGTTTAGAGAGGTCAGCTCATTTGGACCAGGGAATTTGGGTTCATTTGCAAGCTGGGTCCATCCGTTTTGAATGGGATACCAAATTTGCACTGGATTGAGCAGACTACCCAGAAGCTTTAAGCTGTGACCCCAATAAAAACACGAGTGCGGGAGACAGAAGAGTTGCTTCACACAGTACCAGAATGCAACCGACTCTGGAGTGGAACAGAGGAGCTGTTTAGCTATCCTCAGCAGTTTAGGGCTGGAAGCGATGAAGACTCCCATACCCCATTGCCAAGGGCTGTTCATCAGCTCTCCTTTGGGATGATTTGCATAATCCACTCGTGGCTTCTCCACTCAGGAGGAATCTGAGAAACGTCAGGCTGGAAGGGATGTCGGGACGTCACGGAGTCCAACCAAGTAAACCCAGCCCATCCCTGACTGGTGTCCAGCCTGCTCTTAGAAACCACCACCGACGGGAATTCCACAACCGCCCTAGGACACCGTGTTCCAGGCCTCACTCCCTTAGCACGAGAAAGCTTTTTCTAGTAGCAAACCTAAATCTTGCTGGCTGTAGATGAAGCCCATTAGGGCTTGTCCTGCCTTCAGTGGCCATGAAGAACAAATCTGCCCTCTGTTCTCAGGACTCCGCTTTGCTTCCTTTTCTCAAGCCCAAACCAGCCAGTTGCTTTAGCTTTTCCTCTTAGGGCAGCTTCTCCAAACCCTTGCTCCCTGTGGAGTCTGTCTTCGGGGCTCCCCATTTGCCCATGTCTCCCTTGCAGTGTGGCACCCAGCACATCATGCCAGGCCTCCCCAGGGCCTAGTGGAGAGGGATAATTGCCCCGTGTCTTACACACACCACTTCTCTTCATCCACCTGAGTGGGATAGTAAGCCTGGTTTTTCAGCTGCACCAGACTAACTTTCTTCAGTTCTGACCCACTATCTTTCCCTCCTAGGTGAAGAACTTTTCCCCTGATCGTTAACTGAATTTTATCATGTTGAATTGAGACCGAATGCCCAGTTAATGTGCCATCCGTCCCCCAGGCCCATGGAATATTGGTGCCACACAACACTGTTATTATAGGCCCTTTGTACTGAGAGCGAACAAAGGGTGTAAATGGGGCATTTCTAAATGGGCAGATTCAGGGGTGCCAGAAAGGGAGGGCAGGCAGCCATGGGGGCGTGATGGGGGAAGGGGCGAGAGGAGGGCGGAGCCTCAGAGGAAGGGTCAGAGTGAAGGCGGGGCCATGCTCCTGGTCAGCTCCCAACCTCTCAGCTAATCAGGAACTGGAGACAGCACCCTTTGACGTTTCCGGCATGGTGGAATGTTTGCAACAGAATCTAGAGCCGTCTGAAACTTCCCGGCGTCCAGGCACTGTTACCTGCCGGACGCCCAGCTCAGGGCGAGCCAAAGGTTCTGAGAGGTTCTTAACTTGAGTGAATTAGAGCTCGCTTTCCAACGGGCCCAGCAGCCAACAGTAATGCGTCAACATCAGGTGGATATCACGGTGTTAGTGCAAAACCAAGTGGAGATCACGGTGTTAGAGGAAAACCAGGTGGAGATCACGGTGTTAGAGCAAAACCAAGTGGAGATCACGGAGTTAGAGGAAAACCAGGTGGAGATCATGGTGTTAGAGCAAAACCAAGTGGAGATCACGGAGTTAGAGGAAAACCAGGTGGAGATCACGGAGTTAGAGGAAAACCAGGTGGAGATCACGGTGTTAGAGCAAAACCAAGTGGAGATCACGGAGTTAGAGGAAAACCAGGTGGAGATCACGGTGTTAGAGCAAAACCAAGTGGAGATCACGGTGTTAGAGGAAAACCAGGTGGAGATCACGGAGTTAGAGGAGAACCCGGTGGAGATCATGGTGTTAGAGCAAAACCAAGTGGAGATCACGGAGTTAGAGGAAAACCAGGTGGAGATCATGGTGTTAGAGCAAAACAAAGTGGAGATCACGGAGTTAGAGGAGAACCCGGTGGAGATCACGGTGTTAGTGAAAAACCAGGTGGGACATGGTTCTGACCAGAAGTCAACTGGGCAAAATGGTTTGGTCTTACAGAAAATTTTGGGGATCTGAAAATGTTTTTGGCTGAAAAATGCCTTTTTTTAAAAAACAAAAAACACAACCTTTTTTAGTACCCCCTCCCCAATGGTGTCAGCACTTCCTGTAGAAGTGTCCATTTTGATAGAGTCCCATTGAAAAAAAAACGGTTCACATGAAAACGGTGTGGACCAGCTGCGATTTAAAAGAAAAAAAATCTCCGTTTCCTTCTTTCCGGGACCCACGGAATCAAAAGCGGATGAGCGATTTCCCCCAGCGAATCCGGCTGCCCGGAGCCTCTTCGCTGCCATTCAAATCGGATCCATTTCTAACCCCAGATAGTGGGATCGGGGGGGTGTTTATTTCAACTTGCGGGAGGCTCTGCGTCTTCTCCTTGGTTGGAGTTCTCTGCTGTGGTCCTGGGACTGTCCCCTGCCAAATAGGCTGCAGTTGAGCCAACGGGAGTGGGAGAGGAGGGCTCCGGAGAAAGGGAGTGAAGGGAGAAGAGAAAGGAAAAGTCCTGCTGGGGGTGGAACCCCGACTCCCATTAAAGTCATTGGAAGCTCTGCCTTTGACTTCCGCGGAGCCGGCATTCCACTCCCGCTCAATTCCGTCGAGCCCCACGGATGCCCCACAGAGGTCACGGTCGTTGACTTCAGTGGGTGCAAATGAAGTTGCCAGGCGCAGGCGAGGGTTTGGCAGCGGAGGATGTGCCGGGCAATTCACTGGCACACCGGGCTCTGTAAGCCGCAAGGATGCTGCCAGCCCGCCCCCCCTGCCGGAAGGTCGGGGGACACTCTGCTCTGGGGGTGTCCAGAAAGGGGAGAGCTTGGGAAGGGTGCTTGGGAGGGGTGACCCTGTCGGCGACGCTCACCCTGTGCTGTGCCCGTCTCTGCCCCCGACAGGCGGCGCTGAGGAGGGACTGCTCCGGCTGGTGAACGGCTCCGTGCCCCACGAGGGGCGGGTGGAGGTGTTCTACGACCGGCGCTGGGGCACGGTGTGTGACGACGGCTGGGACAAAAAGGACGGGGACGTGGTGTGCCGGATGCTAGGGTTCCGCGGTGCCGAGGAGGTGTACAGGATGGCCAGGTTCGGGCAAGGTAAGTCGGCAACCTGCCCGCCACTCACCGGGGGGCCCTCCTTAGCGAGAGTCCAGGGGCCTTTAATCACCCTCCACCCATTCAGCCCTGGGCTTCTCTGCCAAGGCTGCCAGTGAGCCCCGTGGCTCTCAGCTGTGCAGGGCTGAGCTCCTTCGCTCATGTCACAGCCCAGTCTTCCCGTCACTCGCTTCCAGTGGCAGCCTAAAGCTCCCCCCCATCCCACCAGTGTTCCCCGTAAGCCGGGAGCTTGTGCGGCCACTTGGGAGGGAGCCAAACGCCACCCACAGCTCGGTTATGAGTTTCTAGTGGTGGTGCACATCTGCACATGCCTCAGTGCACCCAACAAAATTTATTCCACACGTGGATGGGGAAAAACCCACACATCTGGATAAAAATGATTAGCGTGAACATTCCCCCCGTCTCCTGAGCCAGTCAGTCCCAAGGCAGCTTTGCTTTGCCCTCCCCACACTGGGAAGCCCTGCGCCATCCAAGACGGCCCAGTCTCTGGGGGACACGCAGGGAGCAGCGGAGAAAAGAAACCAAACCTGTCTCCAGAAAAACCCAGCTGAGTATTCGCAGCGCGTGCGCCAAAGGATGCTCCGCTGGCTTGGGAGCCTTCGTCTGGGGCTGGCTCTCACGCCTGCCTCACCCCAGCCCCGGGTGTCTGCAAATATTTTGACCTTTGCCCGAAGGATGATGTGAAAACAGATCCCTGGCTCGTCTCTAGCCCAGCCCTTTCCCCCGGCGCCTCTCCTCCGTACGCCCTCACCCTGCCTGTCAAACCCTCTGCCCTGGGAAAAGTGCTCTGGGGAGGGGGCGCCTGAGACGTTCCCCACTCTGAAGAGGTCGGGGGAGGAGAAGGAGAATGGGGGGAAGCCGATACTGGCTGCTGATCCCCCCAGCTTCTTGCTTCCCAGAGACACCTCCCACTCGGCTCGGCACAGATTGTTAGGGACAAGCCACATCCTGTTTGGCGGGTAATCCCACCCCATCCAGCCCTCGGCTTGGGGCAGGAAATATCACTTAGCCTGGCATCAGCTCTCAGCCGCCTGCCTCGCCGGGATATTGACCAGGGTTCTTGCAGGAGCTCTTGCTTTGAGATCAGTCCCTCTGGGGCTGATGTGTCGCTGCTCATATGGTCTTTGTGCAGCAAGCCTTGCTGATGGTCTGGTTCCCTCCGGCACTTTGCGGGGGGAACACTGCCAGGGGCTTTTGGCGGACCCCAGAGGCAATGGGCGCCTGCCTTTGACTGAATGCCTGGCCGTGCACGGGTGACAATCTCCATAAACACCCCCATCTGCTGTAACACAGTCAGGCCAACTACACAGAGCAGTAGGAGCCAGCGGTTCCCGGGGGCCCAGCCGCAAACCCTGCCCATCCATTCAGAGCACACGCCAACTAGCGTCAGAAGGAAACACCCACGTGTGCTTCCATAAAACGCTGCTCCAGGGGCGGGCAAAACCGGGTGCAGTTTGAACTTTGCAGCCCTTCACCCACCTCAGGCCGAGGATGGTTTTGCTCCAGGCCCTGTTTGATCCCGCTCTCCCCACCACCCCAGCTTAGCGCACGGGCCCATCGGCCAATCAGCTCCGCCCGCTCCTGGCAGCAAAGAAGCGAAGCTTTGTCGAGTCAAGTGACAGCTGACACAACCAATGAGCTCACAAGACAAGGCCCCTTGGTCCTCAGACACGGCAGCCGAAGGGTGGGAAGGAGCAGAAAGAGACCCGTGCATATTGGTTCCCACTCATGCAGGAAGAAACGCATGAAGAGAACGACCCAGGCACCTGAGCACCTCACAGTCTATACGCACGTTCCCCCACAGTGAGGGGGTGTGGCAGGGCAGTGCTGTGATCCACCCCGGGTGAATGGGGAAACTGAGGCACAGAGGGACTAAGTGATTTTTTCTGAAGGCCACCTCAAGAACTGAACCTAGGTGGTCCCCTTCCTCTCCCACAAGCCATGCAACTGCTCATGTGGCGATGCACGGAAGCCCTGTATGCCCACATCCTCTGCAAACACGCCACCTTCCACACCCGACACAACCCCCCAACACACACACAGCCCATGTACACAGAGATCCCGGACCCACCTGCTAGGGAAGTGAATGGTTATGGTTAACTGCTGGGCTGGAGCAGCTTCTCCCCCCCCCCGCCCACTCCCCTGGTACCTGGTTAGGTGGATACGTCTACATAGCAACACTATTCCAAAATAGCTTCGTCCGCATCTACACAGCAGGCAGGGTATGTCTACACTACCACCCTAGTTCGAACTCGGGTGGTTAATGTAGGCATTCAAAGTTGCAAATGAAGCCCGGGATTTAAATATCCCGGGCTT
The DNA here is from genome assembly GCA_032595735.1 of Pelochelys cantorii. Classification (NCBI taxonomy): domain Eukaryota; kingdom Metazoa; phylum Chordata; order Testudines; family Trionychidae; genus Pelochelys; species Pelochelys cantorii. Next base: position 3,363,923 of record CM064328.1, read on the forward strand.
CATTTTCATCTTGCCAGGCGGGCGCCATTTTTAAATCCCCTTAGGTCGAACTCCATGCCCGCGGCTACACGTGGCACGGAGTAGGTAGTTCGAATTAGGATCTCTAATTCGAACTACCGTTACTCCTCGTGGAACAAGGTGTACCGGTAGTTCCAATTAGAGATCCTAATTCGAACTACCTACTCCGTGCCGCGTGTAGCCGCGGGCACGGAGTTCGACCTAAGGGGATTTAAAAATGGCACCCACCCGGCAAGATGCAAATGAAGCCCGGGATGTTTAAATCCCGGGCTTCATTTGCAACTTCGAATGCCTACATTAACCACCCTAGTTCGAACTAGGGTGGTAGTGTAGACATACCCGCAGCTATTTTGAAATAATGCCGAAAAACTGTCAAGCTGGAGGACTGCTTCCTGCGACTCCTGGAACCGCATTGTACGAGGCGGGAAGGAAGGCGGGGGAAGAGGTCTCTATTGCGAAATAGGTGCTGTGTAGACGCTCCCAGCTTCAAAAGACACTCCACAATTGACGTAGCTCCACTGACGAAGCCCTGCTGTGTAGACATACCCAAACAGTTAGCTAATTAACTGGGATTTTACATCCCTGCCATCTTCCCGGGCCCCTTGCCATGCCCGTACACAGCCCCTGCCCCCTAACTCCTAGAACTAGAAGGGACAGGGGCAGGACCAAATGAATCCAGACCCCCAACAGGTCTACATAGCAGGCAGCTATCCTGTTCTGAACCTCCACTGACAGGGTATCTTGGTCTCACTTGGCCCGCACGGTCCCTGGGCAAAACCCCCCTCCAGTGCGACAGTCCCTCACAGTGGGTTTGCTCTCTCCTGGGGTTCGCCCTGCCGCCTCCTGGGATGGTACCTCTGCTGTGGGTCATCCCAGGGAGTCCCCTTGCTCTGGACCCCCAGAGACCCCCCCTCCCAGAGGGGCTAGTGCAATCCTGGGCTCCAGCCCGGAGCGACTCCCAGCCAGCCTCACGCAGGAGGGTTTGTTGAGCTTTGAACCCGGCACAGGAACCCTCAGGCTTGTGGGCCTGGCCCTCCTCAGCCCAGCACGGCTGAGTCTCCCCTGCACCCGGGTGGGCTCTGATCCCCTCGCTGTCCAGTTCCCTCGCCCTCTTCCATCTCCCCCGCAGCAGCCCCTCCCCGGCCTTTGTCTCTAGCCAAGGAACCCAGGGCCCCTCTTCCCCGCCTCTCCGCTCCTCCCCTTTGCTCTCCCCTGGAGCCAGCCGGGCGGATCACCCAGGTCTCCCCTCTGCAGCCCGTTGGCCTCTGGCCAGACCCCAGTGCCATCACGGCTGGCGCTGGAGTCTCCAGTTTTGTGCTGCTCCCTGTAACAACAAACTCCCTCCCCTCATGGAGCCAGCAATAGCCAGGGTCACTGAGTCCCAGTCCTCTCCGTGCAACCCCTTTGAACCCCCCGCAGCCCCCCCGCTTCATCACACAGGGACTGGGCAAGCTGCCTGTGCGCACACACTCACGCAACCGGAAACACAACCCTGTGTAGACACAGCTGCCCCTCGTGCGCAACTCCCCAACTCCGGTACGCCCTCCCCCCCCACACACACACCCACAACTCCCTCGCTACACACGCAAACACAGGGGTGCCGCATGTCGCGGCCCAGCAGGCACCCCATCTCTTGGCCGCCGAGCGCGTCTGGCCTGGCCCGGCCGGAAGCTGTGAAGTGGTCACCACCAGGGCCAAGGCACAGCGCTGGTTTGGAGGGAGCCAGCCACCTGGCTGTCTCCTGTGTCAGTGTTTTCCCAGGGCGCGATCCAAGAGCCGGCTCGTTCAGACCCCTGACTGAAGCAGGGTATTAGATTGCTCTGGCTGCAGCGCTCTCTGCAGGCTCTGGAACAAAGGAAGTGACACAGAGAGGAAAACACACAGAGAGGCAGCGTGGCCCAGTGGGTAGGGCACCGGGCTGCACCGCACGTGAGATGGTCTCCATTGCTGGCTCTGGCCGGTTGTGTGACCCCCGGTGAGTCACTTTCTACCCCACCTATTCAGAAGGGAAGCCATGTAGGGCAAGGACCATCCCTCGCGTGGGCGGCAGGGGGTTGCAGCGCCTAGCACCAGGGCCTTTGATTTGAGCGGGAGCTTGTAGGTGATCCTGCAGCAGTACTGCCGTGAGCGCTGGGCTTGTTCTCCGGGCCTGGGCTGGATCCGGAGCTTGTGGAAGCCAGTGGAAGTCTTTCTACCTACCATGGAAGTTTGACCCACACACATAAGAACGTAAGAGCAGCCAGACGGGGTCAGACCAAAGGTCCATCCAGCCCAGGGTCCTGTCTGCCCACAGCGGCCAATGCCGGGTGCCTCAGTGCGAGAGAACAGAACAGGGAATCATCAGGTGATCCCTCCCCTGTCATCCATTTCCAGACAAACAGAGGCTAGAAACAACATCTATGCCCAGCCTGGCTAATAGCCATTGACAGACCCACCCTTCATGAGTTTATCTAGCTTCTTTTTTGAACCCTGTTAAAGTCCTGCTCTTCACCACATCCTCTGGCAAGGAGTTCCACAGGTTGACTGTGCGCTGAGTGAAGAAAAACGTCCTTTGGTTTGTTTTAAACCTGCTGCCTGTTCATTTCATTGGGTGACCCCTCGTTCTTATGTCATGGGAACAAGTAAACAACTTTTCCTTATTCACTTTCTCTACACCAGCCATGATTTTATAGACCTCTGTCCTATCCCCCCCTTAGGCTCCTCTTTTCTAAGCTAAAAAGCCCCCGTCTTTTGAATCTCTCTCCGTATGGGAATCGTTCCAAACCCCTCCTTGTTTTTATTGCCCTTCTCTGAACCTTTTCTTTACAAAGGGTCTCTCCAGCCCCCGCTTATTGCTCCCAGCCGACCCCGGCCTAAGTGCAGGTGCAAAAGGCCCAACAAAAGGGATGCTCAAAAATCAGTTAGGAAACGGGAAAGTGCAGCTGGATTCCTTCCGTCTGTAATTCCTTCTGGCCTCAGACCCAGGGCTCTTTGTTTGGGATGTCAGCCACAAAGAAGAGGGTGTGTCAATTGTACGGAGAACCCAGAACGTAGCCCATGCACAAAGCTGGCATATGGTGGCAGAGTGCGCCACCCTCTCCAGAGGGAGGTTCATAGAATCCTAGACCTGGCTCTCGAGAGCTCATCGAGTCCAGTCCCCTGCCCTCACGGCAGGGCCAAGCACCGTCTAGCTCATCCCTGACAGGTGTCTGTCCAACCTGCTCTGAAATATCTCCAGGGATGGAGCTGCCACAACCTCCCCAGGCAATTTATTCCAGTGTTTAACCACCCGGACAGGCAGGAAGTTTTTCCTGATGTTCAGCCTAAACCTCCCTTGCTGCAATTTGAGCCCATTGCTTCTTGTCCTGTCCTCAGAGGCCACGGAGAACAAGTTTTCTCCCTCCTCCTTATAACACCCTTTTAGATACTTGAAAGCCGCTATCACATCCCCTCTCAGACTTCTCCTTTCCAAACTAAACAAACCCAATTCTTTCAGTCTTTGCTCATGTTCTTTAGACCTTTCACCATTTGTGTTGCTCTTCTCTGGACCCTCTCCCATTTCGCCACATCTTTCCTGCAATGTGGTGCCCAGAACTGGACACAATCCTCCAACTAAGGTCTGATCAGCGTGGAGCAGAGTGGAAGAATGACTTTTCATGTCTGGCTCACCACACGCCTGTTAACGCCGCCCAGACTCAGCCACAAAGATGAGGGTGTGTCAAATGTACGTAGCATGCCTCACACGCACAAAGCTGGTATATGGCAGCAGAGTGCGCCAGCCCCTGGAGAGGGAGGTAAATAGTAGGGGTGTGAACGCGTAACCAGGTAACCGGGAAGCATCACCCTTAATGGTTACTGCTAACCCATCACCGGTTAACTAATGACATGGGCTTTGACACCCCTAGGAAATAGTGTTTTCCTGATTCACAGCTGACACTAACGCCCTTAAAATCCAAAGGCCTCCGACCTACCCAAAGCCACAGAACAAGTGATATGAGGAGCGCTTGGAAGTTCCTACCCCCCAAATGTGCATCTTGCTTCAGCCGTCCTTTTCCTCCCTCCCCCCGACCCCTTCACACCTGCAGCTTCCCCCAACAGCGCCCCTCCCCCCCCCGCCCATCGGCCCCGATCAGCTCGGGCTGCGGGGAGCTAATCCCGAACATCTGGCCGCGCTCACGGTGATTTATGGCGGCACGCCGGGAATTTTTCCTCTTGGCATGCTCCCCAAGCCCCATGTGGCGCGGAAGGACCCCGCGCCCGCCCGCCAGCTGTTGGCGTAGCCCAGAGGTGACGGGGGCCAAGAGTAACACATCTCTGCCGTTAACGCCGTCCATTTCCTTTCCTGGACTGGGGTGGATCAGCGGCTCCTCCCCGGGCCGGGGGGACAAAACAATGGCAAAGAAAACAAAGGCTGTATCCCCTCCCCCGATCGGTTGTAATAAAAGAACAATCTGATCCTGGCCCCATATTCTAGGAAATGCCCCACTGAGCCGGCCAAACAGTCGCGTCTGAGCAGGCTTGGCTCCCAGGGCCGGTGCTGTGGGAGGCCCTTTATGCCATTTAAAGAGGCAGTGTCCATCTGCAGAGGGGGCAGCATGTACTTTCCCTCAGGTGTGTTTCTCTGCAGGGGGACAAGGGGCCTATGGCATGGCCAGGGCCTGGCTTTCTGGGGGTCTCCCTGCGCCGAGATCACGTGCATGCTCCATTTCCAGATGCAGATGCCCTATCCCCTAGTCCACTCCAGATCCCACCCCACCTCCAGCAGGTCCCTTAGCCTGCCCTCCTAATGCAGGAGCCAGCTCCATCCCTGGGGTGGTTTGCCTGGCTGCTCCTGGGGGGGGGGGGGGGGGCGGACTCAAGCCCCCAACCCTGTACTCCCCAAGCAACTGCTGTATCCCCTTGGCCACTCCAGAACCTACCCCGGGCTCAGCGGGTCCTTTATCCCGCCTTCCTAATACGGACGCCAGCAAGAGCAAATCACAAAGAGGAACGCAGGAATCTGGCCAGCAGGAAGCCTCATGAGCAAAACCCCTCTGACGCCCCAGCTCTCCCTGTGCCCCAGTCAGCCCCGGTCCTACACACAGGTGAGGGGTTATAGAACCAATCTCACCCACCCCGAACGGGTCCTCGTGATCCCAAAGAACCAGCCACAGATCCCATCAATTTACACTGTAGGTCTTACCCACAAGATCACGCTGAGCCAGTCCTTTAGAATCTAAAGGTTTATTAATAAAAGAAAGAAAAGATGGAGAGTAAGGCTGTTAAGGAGAATACATTACATGCACCAATCACCAAGTTCTCCATTCAGGCTCTCAGCAGAGATGTTACAAACTGCTAGCGTAGGCGTCTCTGGTGCACATCCTACGTCAGGACAGGTCAGCAATCCTTCGCGGCTCTCTGTCCCTCACAAGGCTGCATCCGGAAGTAGGAGCAAGACTGAAGACAAGATGGAGATGGCCACATGGCATTTTATATCCATCCCTGGTGTCTCCCACGCTGGAACGGGTCACATGGCCAAGTGACCTGTCTGTGTTTCCCATGTCAGCCGCCATTATGCCCTGGCTGGTTTGCAGGTTTCCAGACGCATCCCTCCGGTGTCTATTGGCCACCCTGAGAGCCGTTGTTCCTGGAGCCGTGCTAATTAGCATGGTCATTTACTGGACATTTACTTCCTCGTGACAGGCAGTGCAGGCCCTTTGCTCGGTCTCAGGCAGAGAACATTCCCAGCACCAGCACAGAGCCCATGTTCATAACTCCACGTACAAACATCGCACACGCACATGAGCAGCACACACACAATCAGCAGAGCACACGCTTTCGTCTGACACCTCACACGGCCCCCTTTGTACCCACTTTGGGGCAAACACCCCCCCCCCTGGGCCTACCCGCTCCCTTTAAAATCCAGTAACGTGACAAGCGGCGATAATCTTTGCAGCCCGGGCTGGTGCGCCAAGCGCTTTGTGATGCTGCAGCAGGCACGTCGCTGGGTTTGGTGCTTGAATTCCTTAGCCCCGAGGAAGGGCAAGCGGTGCCTGCAGCAGGCCCCCCGCGGGAGGTCACCGGGCGCTGCAGCTAACCGTGCTGTCCCCATGTTTCCCCAGGTACGGGGCGGATCTGGATGGACGATGTCGCCTGCAAAGGTACTGAGGACAGCCTGCTCCAATGCAGCTTTTCCAGCTGGGGGAAGACCAACTGCGGCCACGCCGAGGATGCCGGAGTAAAATGCCTCACGGCATGAGCACTCGGGCGAGAGGCCAGAGCGTCCCCCAGAAAGGGGCCTGTGCCCAGAGAGAGGGGCACACCGGGAACTGCTGCCGCGGCCACCCATATACCCTTAGTCTGGCTGCCTGGGCCTCTCCGCCGCTGCCTTTTGCCTCGGGGCTCCCAGCCAAGGCCATGGCCCTGTAGAGCTGTTGGGACTCCCATCCCATGTGCCCCACCGTCCCGGGTAAAGTTAGTTATTCCTGCAGGGCCCCTCCCCCCCTTGCCTTGTCTGTCTCAGGCTCTCGCTTCTAGACCAAAGTTAAGGATGCAAAGCCATAACCTCTCTCCTTTCCCCCGCCCGGTAACACCCCTGGGTGTTCCCACCGCAGCTGGGCCATCTCATCTTGCGGGACCAGACCGTGAGGCCAGCGCCTGGCTCTCAGAGACTCCGCGGCACTTCAACTGGCCAGAGACAGACGTAGCCTGCTGAGTAATTTAGCAAGCCCGCTCGCCAGCCCAGCCTGCGCCGCCTCCCGCCTTGTATAAGAGAAATAAACGTTGTTTTGCCCTTCTTGAGCGCCCCCCGGTTGCCTGACATGGGGAGCTGAAGGCAGACGTCAGGGGCCCACGGGGAGTCACTAGGCGTCGGCGCTGCGAGCGAAGCTGTTGCTGAGAGAGGCTCCTTGCTCATGGCACCGGATGGCTGATTTAAGCCCAGCGCTAGCTCTCCATACTAAATTTTTCAATAGCTGGTTGTGGCCACACATACAAAGAGCCCAGAGTTGTTTCAGCTAAGGGTATAACTCAGCTACAGATTGAAACTCTTTAAACCGGGACTCCCTGGTCCAGAACCGTCTGTGCTCTGGCATGGATGTCAGAGGACCAGAGAGTCCCGGGGAGGGGCCAGCAGCGCAGAGGGCTGCCTTCAGCGAGCTGCTGGCAGGGCCACCCGGCATTCAGCAGTGGGTCTGGGAGACCCAGCACGTGGCTGCCTGGTGGGGCTGGGAGCTGCAGCAATGGGGGCGGCAGCCCGGTGGGACCAGGAGCCATGGTCCGTGACTGGCCAGCGGGGCCCGGAGCCGCAGCACACATCAGTCCAGCAGGGCTGGGAGCCACAGCGGCAGTGGCTGCCCAGTAGGGTTAGCAGCAGGTGGGGAGCCACCCAGGAGGACAGTGGCCAGGCCAGGACTAGGGGGGACAGTGAGGGGGCCAGAAATGACTTCCCCAATCTGGTGAAATCCTGCATCTGGGACCCAGTCAGGCCCCAAGGGTGCCGCACCAGGGAGGTCCATCCTGTGGCTGCAAAGCAGCTAGCTGTTACAATGCTGTGGTCAGCCACTAGGGGGAGACACGCTCGCACACACTACGTGGCTGCATTCAATTCCCGTGTCAATACCGTATGCGCCCCGGGCCCGGTGGCCACGCAGCTGCAGCTCTGCTTTCCTCCTGGCCACGGGTGTCCATGTGCGCCCAGAGGAGGGGGCCGCACCACGGCATGGCTGGGCAGTAGGCAGGCCGCTTGGCGATGATCTCACGGACCATTCCACGGTGGCTCTGATGAACTGTGCTCAGAGTAACAGAGCCACGTGGAAAGACCCCGAGCCCTGTGCACCGCTCGCTTCAGGCAACTGGAGCATCGGCCTCGGGCCAGCCTTAGCCACGGTCTCTGCTTCCACTGTGAGCTCAGCTGGTCGCTCCCAGAGGGAACATCGGCTACCTCCAGGGGTGCATGTTAGGTCTTCCCAGCCTGGCCAATCCGTGGCCTCTCTGCTGGGATGGATTCGCCCCCCACGTGGTTCCCATGGTTTGAAATCAGGGCCATGCCCGGAGGAGCAGTCGGAGAGAGGCCGACCCACAGGCACACCGGACCCACTGGGGGGAAGGAAGGGGCTTAAGAGACAGCAGTTCCATGTGGGAACTGGAGGGCAGCCACGCTGCTTTCCTGCCGGCTGCCAAAACAGCTGTCAACAATTGCCGGGGCTAGCCGGCCGGGGAGGAGTCAAACCTGCGGCCTACGGGCGAACGGCAAACCAGCGAGATTGCAGCTCTGCTCGCAGCTGGAGGTGGGGAAAACCACAGCTTCTTCACGCTCCCCCCCAGCCTCAGGAAGGGGTCTGGCGTGCACACGGGAATAAGGGCCCCCCCGCGCCCTTGGGGCAGGCTGCCGGGTCTTGTCTTTCCTAAGGCAATGAGCCAGGGTGAGATGGTGGGAACACGCTGACGTCCTCCAGGGATTCATGGTCTGTAGTTGGTGGGGGAGGGCATCCGGACTCATAGCCAGGCTGGGCAGGGAGGCTGTCCCTGGCCTCTGTTTGTCGGAGGCGGGGAATGGGCGACAGGGGAGGGATCCCATGAGGATTCCCTGTTCTGTTCACGCCCTCTGGGGCACCTGGCATTGGCTACTGTGGGCAGACAGGACCCTGGGCCGGATGGACCTTTGGCCGGTCGCCTGTTCTTCTTGGCTGTGTCTAGACTGGCAAGTTTTTCCACAAAAACAGCCGCTTTTGCGGAAAAACTTGCCAGCTGTCTAGACTGGCCGCTTGAATTTGCGCAAGAACACTGACGATCTAATGTATGATCGGCAGTGTTCGTGCGCAAATACTATGGTGCTCCCGTTCGGGAAAAAGGCCTCTTGCGCAAATGTATTTGCGCAAGAGGACCAGTGTAGACAGGGGCGGACTGTTTTGCGCAAAAAAGCCCCGATGGCGAAAATGGCGATCGGGGCTTTCTTGCACAAAACCGCGTCTAGAGTGGCACGGACGCTTTTCCGCAAAAAGTGCTTTTGCACAAAAGCGTCCGTGCCAATCTAGACGCTCTTTTCCGCAAATGCTTTTAACGGAAAAACTTTTCCGTTAAAAGCATTTGCGGAAAATCATGCCAGTCTAGACACAGCCCTTATGGTCTCCTCTTCAGTGTAATTCACTGGCTGTTGTCAGTAGACGCTACTGATTTTGACCCCGTATCCTCATGTCCTGTGATAACGAGGCTAGAAATACCATTGGATGCAGCACGAGCACCCACCTCTCGCACACACACACACACACACGCACGCACATCCATACAACACACAAGCACGCTAACCTCCCTCCCCTGCTTCACCACTAGGGGGCGGTGTGCGGTGGCCCCTCGTGTTAGTTCTGTGGCTCTTCTTCCGGCAGCGCCACATTCCCTATGAAACAGGCATCACGGCACCAGACCTTTATTTCCTACGGCCTTGGAGGCTCCTCACTGGCTCCAGTGGGCTTGTGAGTCAGGCCTCCGATGTGTCTAGGCCCCTGGAGCGCTGGACCCGACATACAATGATCAGAGCGCCCGAGAGTTCCGGGCCACGCGGGGCTGCTCGACCAGCTGGACGGACCCGTCTCTGGCAGCCGCCAACGCCAAGCCCGGTGTGGGGCGGGGCTCTAGCAAGGCGTATCCCGGCTCAGCCTTGGAACGAGGCGGCAGAGGAGACTCGGCCACAGAGCAGGCGCGAGGACGGAGGCTGCCACAGTCCTTCCGTGTGCCCGCTGCTGCCACGTGGCGCTTTGCGGGGGACGGCAAAGGGAGTCGGGATTCCACGCTGTGCGACTTCATCGCCGGCGGAGGTCACCGCATCGCTGCATCTGGCCCCGCGGACAGCCTGGGGCTGGGGGTTACTGCCTCATGTTGACACCAGCCCCCCTCCCCCCCCAGGGTTCCGCTGGGGCCCACACGGCAGCACAGAAGAGGAGCAGCTGTTCCTCCTCTGCTTTTGTCCCATGTAACCCACATGCCTGCTGGGGTGGGGCGCTGGCCCATGGAGCGACAGAGACCATGGACAGCGAGAGGATGAGTTTGCTCTGCAGCCCTCATGGGCAGCTGGTTTGTAGCTCAAGTGGTAGCTGCGCCTGCATTAAGCTCCAGAGAGCACCAGTTTGGTTCTGCCTCGTGGCATTAAAGTAGGGAGGGGGTGGCATCTCCATCCCTAGGGGTGTTCCAGTCCCAGCTGGACCAAGCCCTGGCTGGGATGATTGAGTTGGGTTGGTCCTGCTTTGGGCAGGGGGGCTGGACTCAATGCCTCCTGAGGTCTCTGCCCACCCTGGGAATCTATGGGGCAGATCTGTAGCCCCACTGCCTAACACATGACAAGAAAATGCCCAGCCGGCATGGTGGTGAGCATGGGATAAGACCTGATGCACAGGGTCTTTAAAGCAGTTACACCAAAGGTTTGTTGTTGCTGTTTTTTGTCCACATGCAGAAGAAAAAACTACTGTTTTCTGCAGCCAGGTTTCCTTTGGCCGTAAATGGGGCTCGGAGCTAATGTGTCATACCCAGGCACGAGCTGTGAGGCAAGGCTGAAGGAATTGGGCTTGTTTAGTTTGGAAAAGAGAAGACCAAGAGGGGACATGATAGCGGTTTTCAGGTATTTAAAAGGGTGTCACAGGGAGGAGAGAGAAAAATTGTTCTCCTTGGCCTCTGAGGACAGGACAAGAAGCAATGGCTGAAATTGCAGCAAAGGAGGTTTAGGTCGGACATTCAGAAAAACTTGCTACCTGTCCGGGTGGTTAAACACTGGAATAAATTGCCTCGGGAGGTTGTGGAAGCTCCATCCCTGGAGATATTTAAGAGCAGGTTGGACAGACACCTGTCAGGGATAATCTAGACGGTGCTTGGTCCTGCCATGAGGGCAGGGGACCGGGCTCGGTGACTTTTTGAGGTCCCTTCTGGTTCTAGGGTTCTATGATTCTATGGTTCATGTGTATATGTGGGGACGCTGGGGGGAGAGGAGAAAGCTCCTGCCATTTTTCAACCATTGTTAAAAAAAGTAACCGAGCTGTTGGTGCAGACATACAGCACATCAAAGCTTTTGCCCGCTCCACTCCCCCCAGCTGTGACACGAAGGCATCTAGAACTGTGATGCTGTGTTTGGCCGGGGGGAATATTTTGAAAACCTCTCAGAGGGGTCCAGCCAAGAGGGCGAGGGGGCCGGTTGAAAAATTAGGACTGTGGCCTATAAAACCTTCCCAAACAGCTTGAACTGCTCCCTCTGCTGCCTGTGATTACTTACGGCAGGCTTGGATTGCCGCTGGGAAGGGAACACGTCCATGTTCAATTATATTTTTTAAAAACCAGGGAAGAACACGGCTATTTTGAAACGTGCTATGTTTGTTTGGTTGCCAAGGGCAGTGTTTATAGGCTTTTAATGGCTCTGAAGCTATTTTTTTATTGCTAAACAAATAATTTGGAATTTCTACTGGCTACATACAGCTTGTGGCATTTGCTCCATGCCCAAACCGTGCCAAACCACTGGTCTTAAATGTGACGGCTGGCCCTCCCAGCCTCATTACAGTTCTATGAGGGCTGTTCAGAGGGAGGACAGTTCAATGGGTAAGGCGTTGGCCTGTGTCATAGCAGCCTTGGCTTCAAGCCCCCACTCTGCTACAGTCTACCTGTGTGACCTTGGACAAGTCACTTATGCTGTGCCTCAGTGTCCCATCTGTGTAATGGGGATAATTGCTTTGCCCTGCCTCAAAGACCTGATTTAAATTCCAGGGCCTTTTCTTTCAATGCTGCTTGTTAGTGAGACGCCCAAAGCTTTTCACGGGACCATCTGGACTTTGTTGGTTCTGATCACAGAGCCTATCTCTGTGTCTTATGGACTGGGGGAATCTGTTATCGCCCTAGTGTTGTCATTCACTAGTGTTTGATCTGCTGGGAGACGAGGTGAGTGGAGACTTCTGCGCAGCGCCCTGGGGCGGTCTGTAATTGTTATGGTGATACTGAGAATCTCCACTACATGTAAGCCGTATAGGTCTTATGACACAAAATGGGCAGTTCTGATTCCAGTCAGTATTAGGCACCGGGTTTTCATACACACCCACTAATCAGCTCATTATGACCTCTCAGGGACCGTAACTCCAAAGCAGAGCAGGTCACGTGGAACATATCACATCGGTAGAGAGAAACTCCCCTCCCCCAAGCCTCCCACTTGGTCATTTTCTCCGTAAAGGCCCCCTCAGCAACAACTGCACCTCTAGTGCTCTGCATAGGGTCCCCCAGACAGCCGCTCACACCAGAGGCTCTAAGCTCCCTACCCAAGGAGACCCAGCCGAGCACTGTCAGCAGGAGCCGCGTCCAGGAGACGGGGGGAATTTAAATCCCATTCCTTCCAGGCCAAGGACTAAAATTGTCCCCTGCCCCCATCCCTGGGAACCCCACCTCCCCCGTAGGATCCTGCAAGGAGCAGAGTAGCTGCTATTATGTTATACACACAGGCCCACTGGGGAGCTGCTGCTAATGCAGGGGCAGCAGCCAGCAGACATTTAAATCGCCACAGGTACCCCACTAACCCTAACCCCCCACACCTTGCCCATGGGCCAGGCATGTCTGTCAGCCCCCCAGATACGTGGGAAACCGAGAGTAACTGCCACCAGGTGCATTGAACCTGGGACCTCTGGAGCTTAGGGTGGAAGCCTCTACCACAGAGCTACTCAATTTTGGAAGCCCCTAGGGGGCCACAATGACACTCACAGCACATGCGGAGGGCCGCAACTCAAGTGCGGTTGCATGTACATGCAAATCTATATGCAAACCTATGCAAATAGCTTTGTTCACACTGATGGGCACGAATACAAAGATGAAGGCAAGGCTACCCAACATGCAGGCCCCATGTAAGTCAGTTCTGCGGGTATTCGTAAACCGCAACAGTGACCCCATTTCCGCTCGCAGGACAGCACTTTTCATGAGCAATGACAGTCCACGAATGGAACGACTAAAACGCATCTCCACAGCAGACCATGATATTGACTCGCCATTATGGGGCATGTTCCCAGTGGAGGCCACGTTCAAAGGATCCCGCCCGCAGGCCGTGTGTTGAGCCCTGCGTAAACCCAAACTGCCCTGCGGGCTGCAAACCAACAGGCTGTGGGCCACATGTTGAGTAGCCCTGCTCTCCCACTGAGTTAAAGCCAGCTGGCTCTCAGCCCAGGCTGTAGAAGTCGCTTGATCTTATCTGTTGCTGTGGTCTAAGTGCTACTGCATGAGACAGTGAACCACACGAGGTGCATGGGTTACACAAGTGTCTTCGTTAGTCTGGCAGTGGAGAATGCTTGCAGATAAGCTGCGCGAAGGCCTCTCGGCATGAGGTGGCGGAGGAGGAGGGCACCTTGGCAGGTGCACGCCACTAAGGACATTAAGGATTAGTCGACTAGTTGATTCCCCCTCTATCAGATAGAGGCAGCAAAGGCGGGAGGAAGAGAGGGTACACTGTGATGGCATTTCAAAGGGGCAGCGCCGCATGGAGCCCGCGGGCACTGCCCCTTTGAAACACCACCATGGCATTTGTGTGGAGCCCAGGGTCAGCGGGGGACTCCCCAGCGGACCCCAGTGGACCCAGACTCCCCCGCTGACCCCGGGCTCCATGCTGCGTTTCCACTTTGAAATGCACAAGAGCCCCCACTGGGGACTCTTGTACATTTCAAAGCTGGCACCCGCGGGCAGCCCGGAGTCAGGGGACTTCCCGCTGGCCCCCAGCTGCATGCAGAGTTCCGCATCCTCCTTTGAAATGTACAAGAGCCACCGCGGGAGGAACGCGGAAGTGCCTATCGACCAGTCGAGTAGTCAGTGGAAACTCCATCGACTACTCAACTAGTCAGTTACTCGATATTTCACATCCTTACACTCCACCGCCAGCAGGGGGCTGTTTTCTGACTCCGGTTGGGCCCAAATGCCACCGGAGCAGGCGTTTCCCTGGGATTCCAGCCCCTGGGAGTACACGTCTCCTGAGATCCCTGGCAGGCTGCTGCTGCCGCGGGGCACCGCCATTTTGCCAGGTGATCCCATGAGCTGTGAAATCGACTGCCACACCCGACTCGCTCGCCACCCTTGGATCGGGGCCCCCAAAACCCCAGGCTCAATCTCATCTAGGTCCTGACCTCCCCGCCCTGGAGCAGAGTGCCCCTGGGCAGCCGAGCCGACACTGAGAGCGTGGGCGTTAGCAAGGACCAGCTGGGGCGTTCTGCCCTGCCTCGACCGCTTGCGGGCAATGCGCTGGCTCTCAGCTGCCGGCTGTCACAGGGACTGGGGGTGGCCGGGTGTAGCTGGGCGTATGCCTGGAGGTTTCAGCAAATGACCTAATCTTTCACTATGGATCAATCTGTAGTTCCTGGAGACTGGGAGGGCTGGTGACCCTGTTACAGGCCCTGCGTGCCTTCACTGGATACAGGCATGACTGTGCCCATAAGCCAGGTCGAGGGAAGTGAACCCCACACTGCCCAGAATGGGTTAGTAAACCGCTGTGGGGCTCACTCAGCCCCCGCCCTCTTCTCCTGCCAGAGCTGTGCAGTGGGGTGGGCCCAGATGGGCACTGACTGGGTAGGGGAGCGGCCTGGCAGCTTCCCAGCTGCATGGAAAGGCTGCCTGGCGCCCGGTACGGGTGGACACCTGCGATCTGCCAGGACCGCCCTGCAAGAGAGAGGCCTGGCTCAGTCAGATTTGTTCCCTGGAGCCTTACGGCGGGTGCCTGCCTGGAAGGGGGCAGACAGCTGAGCCCAGCTCCTGGCCCCATGCCCGAGCTCCACTCCCGGCCCCGTCTGGGCCTCTGCCCTTGCCCCAGCTGGGATCCTTGGCCGCCTTACCCCTGCCTACGGCTCCCTCTCCCGGAGCCACAGCCCTGCCACCTGCCCCAGCTCTAGGGGCCAGTGAGGGGCGTGGGCAGGGGTAAGTGTGGGGCTCTTGGCTGTGTCCTGGAGAGGGAGGAGACGTCAAAGCCTTGGAACGGGTCTGGGACAATCCCAAGTGATCCCCTTTCCACCCCAGCAGACCGGCCTCCTTCCCACTTCCAGTGGTCACCGACCCTGCTGGCACAGGAAGGCAGCTCTCACAGCTCAGTCCCACCGGCCTGCGCCGCTTCCTCTGCCCCTGGAACGCGCTGCCGCCGCTTCCCACAAAACTTTCAGCGCAGTTGACACCGTGCCCGCAAAATGGGCCACATGGGCACGTCCCCCACGGAGCCCTGCCCCCGCCAGGAAGCCTCAGCCAGCTCCCCGGAATAACCCTCAGGAAGCGAAATCGGCAGATTTAGAATCACAGGGGCCAACTTCACCCTGCCCCCCCACCACGCCACCCCTTCCTCCAAACCCGCACCCCTGCCCAGCTCCCATCCTGCCTCTTCCCACCTCCCAGAGCCCCACCCTTTCTTCCCCCCAGTACCTCCTGTACACCACAAACCAGCTGATCCACAGCGGGTGGGAGGCACTGGGGGGACGGAAATGTGCGGATCCATGGGGCTGCCATCAGGCGAGAGGCACTGGGGGGAGCGAATGGCACCCCCAGCTTTTCCAGAGCATAGCCTCTTAAGGAGCCAGGGGCTACAGCAGGCTTCAAAGAGATCCGCGGGGACCCACTATCAGTGGGGCTGGGGGCAGGCTGCCTTTGAAGAGATGATGCGGATTGCTTGTTGGCATCCAGCGAGCTCTGTCCCCGAGGTTGTCAGTCCTGCCTGGCAGGGAGTAGAGCAAGGCTGCCTTCACACAGAAAATAAACCCTATTTCCTGGACTTTGTTCTATGTCAGGGGCCCACCAGCATTCCCTGCAAGCTGTGCACTTGGGCGGCCCCCCCAGGAGAGATTCAAATGCTGCCCAGCTAATTAGCAGAGCACCCACAACTGCCCACAGCTGGCAGCCTGTGTTTCTACTGGTGGTGCACCTCCCCACATGGCTCAGTGCACGTAAAATTTATTCCACACAAGGGTGAAAAAAATTAGAGGACACACTGGTGCTCAGAGCCTGGGGGGATTCTCTGCCAAGGACCCTTTCATGACCCCCCCAAGCTTTATGAAAATTGGCTTCTGAGTATGAATATGCATAACTCAAAGACGTTTTATGCAAAATGCATCATGTAACGTATCAATTTTACAGTTACAATCTGCTGAATCTGTATATCCTATTTTTGTGCATGTGTCTTTCTTGCCTATGAAGTTAGAAATACAACATGTGAATCTGGTTTTAATTCTGAATGTGCTAATGAGGGCCATGAGGGATACTTCGGAAACATAATGGCTTGGTACTCAAACCAACAGCCTGTGAACGGTCTTGTTTGTCCGGTAAGTCCACACTCTGGCCCTAGAAAGACATGTGATGTGTCACCTGGTGTCGGAATCCATCTTGAATCTGGTATTTTTCCATGGGGATGAAGAGACAAAACAAAGGGGATGGACCATTAGCGGGGAAAAGCCTAATTAAAGCACGGAAAGCAATCCAGTCTTTGTCTTCAGCTGGCCTTTGAAACTGCCTCGCCCACCCTAAGAAGGTACCGCTGAAGAAACCTCACAACAAAGAAAAGTGGGAAAAAACGGTAGATCCAGGCCCAAATAACGATCAGCTCTGACCTGAAGCATTTTATCTGCGATAAGATTAACTGTTTAGGGTAAGAATTTACATGTAACAAGTTTCTTAGTATATTAGAATCAGTTGGTATTTTTGTTTATTTTAACTTAGTAACTTACTTTGATCTGTCTGTTTTCACTTGCAACTATTCAAATCCTACTTGTGATACTTAATAAAAGCACTTTGGTTTATAATCAAGCCCAGTGCCCACAGCTGGCAGCCTGTGTTTCTACTGCTGGTGCACCTCTGCACATGGCTCAGTGCACATAAAATTTATTCCACACAAGGGTGGGAAAAATTAGAAGGCGCCCTGGTGCTCAAAGTCTTCCTGGAGCTGAACTGGTTTGGTGTCCGTGTTGTTCTGCCGAGGAGCGTGGTAACCCCAATTCCGTGCCGTGGCTGGGGGAGACCGGAGCTTCTGGCCCAGCAGGACAGGGAGGTGGGGAGTCCCAGAAGGCAGGAAGGCAGGCATCAGTGGCTTTGATCAGCACACTGGGGGACAACCCCCAGGGGATTTCTGTGATCCAACCTGTCACAGATCCTTCTTGTCTATAGCAAAGCTGCAGCGGGAAGTTAGCTCTTGCCTTGTTCCAGTTCTAGTGTCTGCACCAGTGATTCTAAAGCCAGGGGATGTGTTTCCTTAGGGGTTCACAGAAGCCTTCCCGGGGTACATCAGCCCAGCTAGAGAAGTGCCTAGTTTTACAACGGGCAGCGTAAAAAGCACTAGCGAAGTCAGCCATTTTTAAATAAGCGTGGGCTGCGCCACATTTGTAATGTTAGGTCTTATTCTGTAAGCAAGTCATTTTTAAGGGAGGGTGGAATCTGGGGGATCCACAAGGTAACTCTGCCGCCCGCAAAGGGTACAGTCATTTGGTAAGGCTGAGAGCCACCGGTCGACAGCATGGGCCTTGGTTAAAGATGGGAGCTTGCTTTCTTGAGGTCCATTTTGGGAGGTACCCTCGCCCAACAGCAAAACATCCTCTTGAAAATGACCCAGCCCCTCCGAAGGGCTGAAATGGCAGACGAGCAGTGGAACTTTTCGAACCGCCAACCTCCCACGTTCAAACCTCAGAACTCCCAAAATCAGGAAAGTGGCTTAAAAATCACAGAATCATAGAAGATGAGGGTTGGAAGAGGCCTCAGGAGGTCACCGAGTCCAAGCAGGGCCAGCCCCAACTCAATCATGAGCGGGTTATTTTTTCCCCCCCTTTTTCCTTCTTTGTCTTCTGTTTTCTGGGCCTTTCAGGCACATTTTTCAGCTTTTTTTCTGCAACCACAAGGCCTAGAAATGGAAGAGGGGGTTAATTGAAAGCTGAAATTCTCATAGTCACATGGCCCCAGGAGTTGGGGCTTTAAGGAAAACCCACTGGAAGCTTGCAATTAAATTACAAGAGCTGGCAACACAAGGAAACCGTTCTACGTTTGTTTTCCTTGTTTAAAGAGCACTTGAAACGTTTTCTTCCACTTAACGTAAGAGATTCGGGCTATGTCTAGACTGCTGCTTTTTGTCGGAAAAAGGTACACAAATTGCGCTCCGCAATTTGCATACCTTTTTCCGATTGTTTTTTCAGAAGAGGCTTTTTCCAAATTTGGCCCGGCTACACTGGGCCAAATTTCGGAAAAACCGCCTCTTTCAGAAGAGCCCTTCTTCCTCGTGAAACATGAAACGAGGAAGACAGGGTTTCCGAAAGAGCGTGTCTGCTCTTCCGCAAAGAGTGTCGGAAGAGCAGACGCGTTCCCTGGACGTGGCGGAGTTTTTCCGGTATCCCTCGACAAAATAGAAACTCTCCCCCCCCCCCAGACACAAAGCTGAAACTCCACAGGAGCTGCCAGCTGGGCCGCTTCACTAGATACACATGCCAGGGTGCCGGGTCGCCGGCGCTGAAGACTTTCAGTTGCGCTGTGACACTTTACAGTGAGCAAATTCCATTGCTGGAAATGAAATTCTGCCTGCCTCACATGTCACTGACTATGGAATTTCCTCCCTCCCCCTCCTTCCCCAGTGTGTTGCTGCAGGCAGATGGCTCTGATCCACCCCAGAGGCAGCTGCTTTTTCAGTGATGGATGGAGTGATTCTGAAGCCATTCGCAAAACATTTTTGGAGTCTCTCTGGATCAAAGGGCCAGCGAATCGGAAGGGGCTGGGGGACTGCCCGAGGGCTGAAAGCGCCGGCACACGTGTCAGTGACAAGGTGAGAACAGGAAGCCAAATGCACTGAGATTCCAGCTCCGTTTGAAGATCCACCCAATGGCTGCGCCAGGGATGTTCAATTTAGATTAATTAACTAATCGAATAGTTGATGGGAGCGCGGGGCCTCGGGGATTCTGCTTTTGAAATGTACAAGAGCCCCACTGGGGGACTGCTTCAGTCCCCACTTGCGCTGTTTCCCACTGTGCCTCAACCTCCCCTACCCCCTCCAGAGGTGGTGTTGGGGGAATTGACTTTTAAGCTGGCTCCCTCCAGCACCGGTTCGTGCTCCCCCCCCCCTTGCAGCCAATCTCTGATAGAGGCAGCAAGGGGGGGGGGGGCAACTAATCACATCACTAGTTGACGATCCGATAAGCAGTCGCTTCCATCCCTAGGCTGGACCCTGCAGCTGTGGTCTCCAGGCGCAGAAACGACCTGGATGCTCTGTAAACAGCTACTTACACACTGGAACCAACCGGCTGGCTTGTAACGTTCCTCTCGACGAAATCCCCACTGCCTCCAGCCTAATGATAATAATCATCAATCCACGTCAGCAGAGCCCCATTCATCCCAAAGGGCCTCCCCCACGGAGGGGCCGGGGTCACTTGGATCCCAAACCTCAGTCGAGTTGGCTCCAAGGGGCTGCCTGCGCAGCTGTGGAGCCCCGACCAATTGGCTTCCCCAACGACAGTCAGCCAAGACAGAGGGCTCAGGGCGCGGCCGCACAGTACTCTGGACCGCTCCTAAGACAGCTGGAGAGCAAGACGTCCAGCGCGGCGCTCCCAGCCCGGCCCCACCCCCAAGCAAGGGTGTCTCGCAGACAGCAGGTGATGGATTCCAAGCATTTGCCCGTGCCGTATAAGCCCCGAAGGCCCGCTGGGATCCCCTGCCTGTTCAAACAGCAGCATTATTAGACAGGGAGTGCAGTCAAAGGCTTGGAACTGACCTGCTGGGGGACCAGTTCCCAGCCCCGTGCCTCAGTTTCCCCTCCGACCATTGGTTTGTCTCGTCTCTTTTGCCGGTAAGTTCTTTGGGGGCTGCCTCTATGTCTTTGTTTAGTGCCCGACCTAATGGGCCCTGAGCCCAGCAGGGGCCTCCAGCAGCTACGACAATATTAACTGGACTGCTCCATGTCACGTACATGCTCATGAGATGCCTTGGCCAAGAGTCTCACACCAATGGTTAATTTCCCCTTGCGGTTCAGATGTGAGCCTCATTGCCTGTCTGCAGGGGCCCGGCTCAGCTCCCAGCTGCTGGATCGCTCGCGGGCTTGTCCTGCTCCATTGAAGAGCCGTGATGAAACCTTTGTTCCCCCTGCGGATATTTACAGACGGGGATCGCGTCACCCCTGAAACTTTTCTTGGGGACACTGAGTAGGTCGAGCTCCTTTAATCCATCACTGCCAGGCAGGTTTTCTAGCCCTTTAGTCATTCCCCTGGCTCTCCTGTGAGCCCTCGGCAATTTATCAACGTCCGTCAGGAACCATGGGCACCGGCACTAGCCACAGAATTCCAGCAGCAGTCGCCCCAGGGCCAAATACAGCGGTCAGATTAATAATCTAGGCAAATCCAACTGAGATGGGGCGACTGTAAGGCGGGTGCATAACCGGCTGGATAACCGTTCTCAGAGAGTAGTTATTAACGGTTCACAGTCATGCTGGAAAGGGCAGAACATGGCGGGTTCCGCAGCCAGTTCTGTTCAATATCTTCACCAACTATTTAGATATCGGCATAGAGAGGGCGCTTATTATGTTGGCAGATGACACCAAGCTGGGAGGGGTCGCAAGGGCTTTGGAGGAGAGGGTCAGAATTCAAACTGATCTGGACAAACTGCAGAAATGGTCTGAAGAAAATAGGATCAAAGTCAACAAGGACAAATGCAAAGTGCTCCACTGAGCAAGGAACAATCAGTGTCTCACAGGGTGGAAAGCGACTGTCTAGGAAGGAGCCCTGCAGAAAGGAAGGGGTCAGAGTGGGCCACAAGCTAAATATGAGTCATCGGTGTGACGCTGTTGCAAAAAAAAAGCTGGGCTGCATTAACAGGGGTGTGGTAAGCAAGACAGGAGAAGTCATTCTTCCGCTCTGCTCTGCACTCATGAGGCCTCACTTGGAGTGTTGTGTCCAGTTCTGGGAACCACATTGCAGGAAAAATGTGGAGAAACCAAAGAAGGGCCAGAAAAGAGCAACAAAAATGACTTTCAAGTATCTAAAAGGGTATTACAAAGAGAACATAAAAACAGCCAGACAGGGTCAGAGCAAAGGTCCATCTAGCCCAGGGTCCTATCTGCCCACAGTGGCCAATGCCAGGTGCTCCAGAGGGAGGGATCACAACAGGTAATCCTCACCTGATCCCTCCCCTGTCACCCACCTCCAGAGAAGCAGAGGCCAGGGACCCCATTCCTACCCATCCTGGCTAATAAGTATTGATGGACCCATCCTCAATGAATCTATTTAGCTCTTTTTTGAACCCTGTTAAAGTTCTAGCCTTCACCACATCCTCTGGCAAGGAGTTCCACAGGTTGACTGTGCTCTGAGTGAAGAAAAACTTCCTTTTGTTTTAAACCTGCTGCCTATTCATTTCATTTGGGGTGTGTCTAGACTACACCTCTCTGTTGACAGAGAGATGTAGATTAGGCATGTCGAAATTGCTAATGAAGTGGGGATTTAAATATCCTGTGCTTCATTAGCATAAACATGGCCGCCACTTTTTTCGAAACGGAGCATTTTCGAAAAAGAACAGCAGTCTAGACGTGGATCTGTCGAAAAATAAACGCTTTTTCAACAGATCCTGTAAACCTCATTTTTTGAGGAATACAGAATTTGTCGAAAAAGGGTTTATTTTTCGACAAAAAACAGGACTATGTAGCACTTTAAAGACTAACAGGATGGTTTATTAGGTGATGAGCTTTTGTGGGCCAGACCCACTTCCTCAAATCAAATTGTGGAAGAAAATAGGCATGACCATATATACCAAAGGGATACAATCAAAAAAAGTGAACACACATAAAAAAGGACAAATCAAATCTCAGAACAGAGGGCGGATAAAGGGGGGGGGAGGTAAATGTCTGTGAGCTAATGATATTAGAGGTGATAATTGGGGAAGCTATCTTTGTAATGGGTAAGGTAATTAGAGTCTTTGTTGAGACCCCGGCGTAAAGTGTCAAATTTAAGCATGAATGACAGTTCAGAGGTTTCCCTTTCAAGCCTGGTGTGAAAATGTCTTTGAAGCAGGATGCAGGTAATCAAGTCATTGAGACAATGCCCTTTCTGGTTGAAATGGCAAGAAACTGTTTTTTCTTTGTGATACTGTCTGATATCCGTTTTGCGTGCATTGATTCTTTGGCGAAGCGTCTGAGACGTTTGTCCAATGTACATAGCAGATGGACACTGTCGGCACATGATGATATAGATTATATTTCTGGATGAGCAGGAATATGTGTTCTTGATCTTATAACTGAATTGGTTAGGTCCAATAATGGTGTCAGCAGAGTAAATATGTGGACAAAGTTGGCAACGGGGTTTGTTGCAAGGAAAAGTCCCAGGGTTGGTATTAGTGTGGTATGTCCTGTGGTTGTTGGTAAGAATCATCCTGAGTTTAGGTGGTTGTCTATAGGAGACTATGGGTCTGTCTCCCAGAGCCTCTCAGAGTGTAGTATCCTGTTCCAGTATAGGTTGTAGTTTATTGATAATATGTTGGATGGGTTTAAGTTGGGGGCTATAGGTGATGACAAGTGGTGTTCTGTTGTTGGTTTTCTTGGGTCTGTCTTGAAGTAGATGGTTTCTGGGTATTCGTCTGGCTCTTTCAATTTGTGTTTTTATTTCTCCAGGTGGGTAATTGAGGTTTATAAATGCTTGGTAGAGATCCTGAAGTTTCTGGTCTCTGTCAGTGGGATTAGAGCAGATGCGGTTGTATCGAAGGGCTTGGCTATAGATGATAGATCGTATGGTGTGTTCTGGATGGGAGCTGGAGGCATGAAGGTAACTGTATGAGTCAGTGGGTTTTCTGTAGAGAGTGGTGTCTAATTTACCATTGGTGATTTGTACTGTGGTATCCAGGAAATGGATCTCTCGTGTAGAATGGTCCAGGCTGAGATTGATGGTGGGGTGTAGGTTGTTAAAGTCTCTGTGGAATGTCTCCAGTGTTTCTTGGCCGTGGGTCCAGATCATAAAGATGTCATCGATGTAGCATAAGTATAGAAGGGGTAAAAGGGGACGGGATCTGAGGAAACGTTGTTCTAAGTCAGCCATAAAGATGTTAGCATACTGTGGGGCCATGCGGGTACCCATGGCTGTGCCCCTGATCTGGAGGTATAAGTTGTCCTCAAAACGGATATAAGTTGTCCTCAAAATGGATATCAGACAGTATCACAAAGAAAAAACAGTTTCTTGACATTTCAACCAGAAAGGGCATTGTCTCAATGACTTGATTACCTGCATCCTGCTTCAAAGACATTTTCACACCAGGCTTGAAAGAGAAACCTCTGAACTGTCATTCATGCTTAAATTTGACACTTTACGCCGGGGTCTCAACAAAGACTCTAATTACCTTACCCATTACAAAGATAGCTTCCCCAATTATCACCTCTAATATCATTAGCTCACAGACATTTACCTCCCCCCCCTTATCCCCCCTCTGTTCTGAAATTTGATTTGTCCTTTTTTATGTGTGTTCGCTTTTTTTGATTGTATCCCTTTGGTATATATGGTCATGCCTATTTTCCTTCCACAATTTGATCTGAGGAAGTGGGTCTAGCCCACGAAAGCTCATCACCTAATAAACCATCTTGTTAGTCTTTAAAGTGCTACATAGTCCTGTTTTTTGTTTCAGCTAGACTAGACTAACACGGCTACATCTCTATTACTATTTTTCGACAGATCTGCATCTAGACTGCTGTTTTATTCGAAAAAACTCCGTTTCGAAAAAAAGCGGCGGCCATGTTTATGCTAATGAAGTGCGGGATATTTAAATCCCCGCTTCTTTAGCAATTTCGACGTGCTTGATTTGCATCCCACTGTCGACAGAGGGATGCAGTCTAGACGTAGCCTTGGTAACCCCTAGTTCTTATATTGTGGGAATAAGTAAATAACATTTCCTTATTCACTTTTTCCACACCAGTCATGATTTTATAGACCTCTATCATATTCCCCCATAGTCTCCTTTTTTCTAAGCTGAAAAGTCCAGTCTCTTTAATCTCTCCTCGTATGGGACCCGTTCCAAACCCCTCATCATTTTTGTTGCCCTTTTCTGAACCTTTTCCAACGCCAAGAGATCTTTTTTTAAATGAAGCAACCACATCTGTACGCAGTATTCAAGATGTGGGCGTCCCATGGTTTTATAGAGGCAATAAAATATTTTCTCTTATTCTCTATGCTTTTTTTAATTATTCCTAACATTCTGTTTGCTTTTTTGACTGCTGCTGCACACTGAGGTTATGTCTACGCTGCAGTTTTTCCAGAAAAATGGCTGTTTTTCCGGAAAAACTACACTTACATCCACACTGCAATTGCATTCTTTTGACAGAAAGTTGAAAGAACAGAGGGGTTTTTCCGACATTGGTAAACCACTTTCTACGAGGAAGAAGCCTTTTTCCGAAAGATCTCTTTCAGAAAAAAGCATGTGTGGACGGGGAAGAGGGGTTTTTTTGAAAGAAGAGGCCTCCAGGAAAAAGCACAGGTGCCCTCGTGGCCAATCCATCCATAGTAATCACAACTTAAATGCGAGATAGCCTCCAATCAATGTGGTCGCTATCTTTTGAAAAAGCAGATCGCTTTTTTGATGTGCTTTTGCTGTGTAGACACTCTCTTTCAGAAGAAGTTTTTCTGGAAGATCTCTTCCGGAAAAGCTTCTTCTGAAAGAAGCCTTCAATCTAGACATAGCCTGAGTTTTCAGAGAACTGTCCACAATGACTGCAAGATCTCTCTCTTGAGTAGTTATAGCTAAATTAGTCCCCATCATATTGTATATATAGTTGGGATTATTTCTTCCAATGGGCATTACTTTACATTTATCAACATTAAATTTCATTTGCCATTTTGTTGCCCAATCACTTAGGGTACGTCTAGACTACACCTTTCTGTCAACAGAGAGATGTAGATTAGGCACGTTGAAATTGCTAATGAAGCGGGGATTTAAATATCTCGTGCTTCATTAGCACAAACATGGCCGCTGCTTTTTTTCAAAACGGAGCTTTTTCGAAAAAAACGGCAGTCTAGAAGCGGATCTTTTGAAAATACAACCCTTTTTTGAAAGATCCTGTAACCTCATTTTAGGAAGGATAAGGGATCTTTCGAAAAAGGGCTAGATTTTTGAAAGATTCACGTCTAGACTGCCATTTTTTTTTTCAAAAAAGCTCTGTTTCGAAAAAAAGTGGCGGCCATGTTTATGCTAATGAAGCACGAGATATTGAAATCCCCGCTTCATTAGCAATTTCGATGTGCCTAATCTACATCTCTCTGTCGACAGAGAGATGTAGTCTAGACATACCCATAGTTTCGTGAGATCTTTTTGAAGCTCTTCACAGTCTGCTTTAGTCTTAACTATCTTGAGCAGTTTGGTATCATTTGCAAATTTTGCCACCTCACTGTTTACCCCTTTCTCTACATCATTTATGAATAAGTTGAATAGGATGGGTCCCAGGACAGATCCTTGGGGGACCCCACTAGTTACCTCTCTCCACTCAGAAAACTTACCATTTATTCCTACCCTTTGCTTCCTGTCTTTTAACCAGTTCTCAATCCACGAAAGGGCCTTCCCTCTTATCCCATGACAACTTACTATATTTAAGAGCCTTTGGTGAGGGACCTTGTCAAAGGCTTTCTGGAAATCTAAGTACACTATATCCACTGGATCTCACATGTCCACGTTTGTTGACCCTCTCAAAGAACGCTAGCAGATTAGTAAGGCATGATTTCCCTTTACAGAAACCATGTTGACTTTCCCCCAACAAATTATTTTCATCCATGTGTCTGACAATTTTATTCTTTACTGTGGTTTCAACTAATTTCCCCGGTACTGACATCAGACTTATCGGTCTGTAATTGCCAGGATCACCTCTGGAACCCTTTTTAAATATTGGCATCATGTTAGCTATCTTCTAGTCATTAGGTATGGAAGCTGATTTAAAGGCTAGGTTACAAACCACAGTTAATAGTTCCGCAATTTCCCATTTGAGTTTTTTCAGAACTCTTGGGTGAATGTCATCTGATCCCGGTGCCTTGTTACTGTTAAGTTTATCAATTTGTTCCAAAACCTCCTCTAATGACACCTCAATCTGGGACAATTCCTCAGATTTGTCACCTAAAAAGAATGGAGGAGGGAGAAAAATTGTTCTCCTTGACTTCTGAGGACAGGACAAGAAGCAATGGGCTGAAATTACAGCAAGGGAGGTTTAGGTTGGACATTAGGAAACGCTTCCTACCTGTCAGGGTGGTCAAACACTGGAATAAATTGCCTGTGGAGGTTGTGGAATCTCCATCACTGGAGAGATTTAAGAGCAGGTTGGACAGACACCTGTCAGGGATGGGCTAGACAGTGTTTGGTCCTGCCGTGGGGGCAGGGGACTGGACTCAATGACTTCTCGAGGTCCCTTCCACTTCAAGTATTCAATGATTCTATGAAAATAATCTCTCCGCTCTTCATCAAGATTCCGCTGTTTATGATCCGATGATCACATGAGCCCTTTTGGCCACAACATCACACAGGGAGCTGACAGCCAGCTGATGACCTCCAAACCTTTGCCAGAGCTGCTGCGTCCCAGCATAGAGCCCCCAGTCCCGTAAGTATGGCCTGCAGCCTTTGTTCCTCGATGAATACAGGCAGGGGCAGCCCGTAGCTATAGGCGGACTTGGCCGCTGCCTAGGGCGCCGCTGTCCGGGGTGCCCGCTGATGACGTCACGGGGGCGCCCGGGGCACCCACTGATGATGTCAGTCCATTGACAGCCCTGCAGGCGGGGGCGCTGATTGCGTGCTCTGCCTGGGGCGCCGGCTGCCGCGGCCGGCCTCGGACCGCTCCTGAATACAGGACTGCTGACAGTGTTCCATCAACCCCAGGACTCCCCGTGGGCAAGAGGAATAAGGGAAGAGTTTCCCCCATCGATCTCCCACAGGGGGGATGCCGCAGAAATTCAGCTTATGGTGCGTCCACTCCAGCAACGCTGTTCTCGTAGCTGGAGTTGTGAATTTTAGGTCGACCGTCTCTGGCTGTGTACACCTGGCCTAAGTGCCTCTCAGTGTAGCATCAACTGCAGAGATTGTTCCAAAAACCCAAACAGGGAAAGAGCTGCCAGGCTGGACTGAATACAAGGGAAATGGGGAGATGCTGTGGGCAGATGGATCATCTCGGGGTCTGCATTGGGGGGCTCAATTGGTGGGGTACCCTGGACAATGTCCAAGCAAGTGGGACAGGAGAGGAGGGGTCCAATGGTCTTTTCCTGTTCCTAAAAGAACACACAGTTTTCTGATTTCCTCTCTAAGCCACTGCCCCTCTCTGAGACACAACCCTGGGGTGTCAGTAGAATTTTGCGCCCATGCACACTGCCTGTCTGCCACGGGAGTGTTAACTACCAGTAGGATAGTACTTAAGGTGTTAGCTAACAGTGCTTTTTTTGTGATGGTACTGCCTGGTACGCAGTACTGGCACCTCGAGACGCAGTACCGGCACCTCCAGTCAGAGCTTACCTGGAAAGAACGAAGCATACCGGCACCTCTGTATGCAAATGTCCGACAGTCAGCTTGGTTGCCTGTCTTAAAGGGACAGGCTCAACTTTTTTTTGCTCAACTACTTTTCCCTTGGAGTACCAACACCGTTTTTTGTTTTTGTTTTTAACAAAAAAAGCACTGGCTAACACCATCCCCTGCGGAACAAAGTGCAACAGGAAGACATGGAGATGTCATCAGAGATGGTTTTGGGCATTGCATTGTAAATTCGGTTCCAACTCCCACAACAGCTGAGATGGGATCTTTCCAGATTTGGGATTCCTCTGAAAACCAGCTCCCCCTGTCCCAGCCTTTCCATGGAAGAGAAAAAGAGACGCATTTCTTTTGGCACATCACGCGGTTCATCCCCACCGGTCCTCACGTTCCCAGCACACTAAACCGAGCCGTTGCCTTTCTCTAGAAGGGAAGGACAGGCTAGTAAGACCCTGGTGGCCAAAGCTTGGACCTTGGAAAAGTGCTGAGTCCTCCAGCGTACCCCTTGCGGGTGCATGATTAAACCATCAGCCGTGTGGTCGCCATGCCAGCGAGGAGTTTAATTTCACCACCGAAGGGTTTTGCACAGCATGTATGTGGGGGGCAGAGAAACAGACAGTGACAGAGTAACTAAGAGAAAATTTCAACACCGTGTTTCCACTTACGTTTCTTTTACGTTATTCCTGCCAAATAAATAAGCAAACGATACTGAGGTCCTCCGTGGCTGTGGTGCTCCTTCCAAACCACTGCGCGAGGAACAATGAATTCCTCCTGCATGCGGGGAGAATTAAAAATAGCCCCCAGTCACCTTCCTTACGGCCTGATCCGAAGGCCACTGCAGTCGGTGGAAAGACCCTCCGATTTCAACGGCGCTTGGAACTGGAACTCACAGAACTGCGAAGAAGAACATAAGAACGGCCCTATAATGGTCCATCCAGCCCAGGGTCCTGTCCACCCACTGCGGCCAATGCCGGGTGCCCCAGAGGGAGTGACCAGAACAGGGAATCATCACGTGATCCCTCCCTTGTGGCCCATTTCCAGCCTTGACAGACAGAGGACAGGGACTCTGTTCCTGTCAATAGTTTTTAATGGACCTATCCTCCATGAATGGTTTTTTTTTACCCTGTTATAGTCTTGGCCTTCAGAACATCCTCTGGCAAAGAGTCCCACAGGCTGGCATTATTGAATGGCATTGTATAGAATTAAGCAGGGCCACCCAGAGGATTCAGGGGGCCTAGGGCAAAGCCATTTCGGGGGCCCCTTCCTGGCACTCCCTGTCTCAGACCTCAGACTTCAGACATTCTCATGGGGGCCCCTGCAGGGTCCAGGTCCTGGGGCAAATTGCCCCACTTGCCCCGCCCCCGGGCGGCCCTGGAATTAAGACCAGTTCAGTGAAGATACAGGAGTGTCAAATATTTACTATTGAAAGACCAGCCTCTTAGCTATTTTGAGGTTTTTTTAACACCATGTATAGTCAACCCCTGAAACTCACTGATGTAAGATATTAGTGAGGCTGTGACGTAGTGCGGGGACCTTGCTGGTGCTATGCTGGGCGGTGGGCTGTGGGTGACCTCCGCGGGCTGCTGTCTGCAGCAGGGCCCAGCAGGGCAGGGGATGAGTCATTATGCAAGGGGGCTCCGAACCTGTCCGACCGGTTACCTCCCAGGGAGCGGAACAATGGGAAGAAGGCGGAGTGGAGCGCTGGTTGGGGGGGGGCAGGGCTGGAAGTGGGGGAGTGAGTTGCTGTCTGGGATCATGGAGGAGACAGCCTAGGGAAGGGGCTGGAATTTAGGGCCCAGTCTCCCCCATCTCAAGGGGGGCTGAGGCATCCTAGGCCTGGCCCTGTAACCAGATTACATCTGTGCTGTGCTGTATCCTGGAGAAGCAATAAACTCCCTCTTAGTCTACTGGCTGGTGGAGTCTGTTTGTGCCACTACGGGGGTGCAGGAGTCAGGGGACCCCGATGCGTCGTCACAGAGGCCAAGTGCTTAGCAAGGTTTTTAATAGGGTGAATAGTAATAGAGAGGTAGCTGTGTTAGTCTGATCTTGCTAAAACAAAAGGAAAAATTATGTAGCACTTTAAAGACTAACAAGATGGTTTAATAGGTGATAAGCTTTCGTGGGCCAGACCCACTTGATATGATCTGAGGAAGTGGGTCTGGCCCACGAAAGTTCATCACCTATTAAACCATCTTGTTAGTCTTTAAAGTGCTACATAGTTTTTCCTTTTGTTTTAATAGGGTGAGGCCTCTTTATGGACCAGAACGTTAACCGCAGTTACATAAGCTGGGATCAAAATCGCCCGCTTTTCCGTACTGCAGGAACAGGAAACTGCCTGGCTTTTTTTCATAGCTTCAAGACTGCAGTGTCTCTTGTGCAGTGCTGACGACTTGTGTGGATTTTTACGACACATCTCACCGGCTTTGATGTTTTTGCTTCCAGCCTCAGCTCCTGGAATCATGCAATTCCGGGGAGCAGGGCAGCTTTGATTGAAATACAAATTAAATGACCAGCCCTGTTCCCCGAGAGGTGTTGAGAATAAACGAGCAAACAACCAACTCAGTTCTGTACAACTGCATGGGATTCACTGGGATCAAAGTCCTGAAGCCCTTATTTAAGGCAGGCAGCGGTGAGTGCATGAGGCAGGTGGCAGGAAGGGAGAGGAGGCGGTGTAAGATCCCTGTGCATATGGAAGGGGGCGAAAAGCGGGTGCACACGTACAACAGAGATCAGAGTGGTCTAAGGACCCACGCAGAAGACAGAGAGCTGCCCCTCTCAGCTGCACTGCCCCCTCAGCTCCCATTGGCCACCGTTCCCTGGCTCCAGCCAATGGGAGCTGCAGGGGGGCAGTGGCTTCACGAGATTCTTCTGCCCCCCACCTGCACACATGGGTGCACTGGCTGTGCCCAGGAACAGGCCAGTGGCCTGGGGCTAGGGCAAGAAGGGAGTCGGCCTTCGCGGCATCCCTGTTCCACCACCCAAGAGCACGATCGACTGGGAGATTCCTCAGTATTGACCAGCCGATTGGGGGTCACCCTGAATTCTGGGAGTCTCTCACTTAACCATTTCCCTGCCATTGCAGAGGGCGTGAGTCCCTTGGTCCTTGTGCCCTGTCACGTATCAAGTCTCCAGTTGGTTTCATTAACTTTGATCCAGGCTCAGTTGCGGGGTGTAGTGACCAGGGGCTGCATGGGGTCAGTGTCCTATTATACAGGACGTCAGATCGATGATCCAGTCTGGTGGGTACTTCTGGCCTTGAGCTCCAGGATTCTGAGTCTATGAGAAGGGGGCCTGGGCATGCACAGGGGGCAACGCCGGTCACCATGTTACCCAAGTTTAACAAGGGGGAAACTGAGGCACGGGGAAGTGACTTTCCCACAGGTACCCAATAGGTCAGACACAGAACTGGGAACTGATCTGACCTCTCCTGGGTGGCAGCCCCATGCTTTATCCACTAGGTCACACTGCCTCCGTGGCATCTGGAAGAATTTCCAGAAAATCTATGTTTCCACAAAGCAAGAGGGCTCCAAAACAGCTGCTCACAGGGGGTGAGTTCCTTGTGGTCTTGGCTTGTCACGCAAGCCCCGCTGAGTTGAACTGGCCCCGAAAGTCCCCTCCGGGCTGCGACGAAACAGGCCACGTTTCAACCCCCAAAGCAAGTGACGGGGGGGGGGGTGGACCCAGAGTCGAGTGGAAATGGCTCTGCTCCTGGCAGCCTTGTGACACGCAACAGAGCCCGAGAGAAGGGGTGGAGAGCCCAGCCCCAAACACCCCCGCAGACCCCCGACCGGGACACAGCCCCGCAGACCCCCGACCAGGACACAGCCCCGCACCCCCCAGACCGGGACACAGCCCCGCAGACCCCCGACCGGGACACAGCCCCGCGCCCCCCAGACCGGGACACAGCCCCGCGCCCCCCAGACCGGGACACAGCCCCACAGACCCCTGACCGGGACACAGCCCCGCAGACCCCTGACCGGGACACAGCCCCACGCCCCCCAGACCGGGACACAGCCCCACGCCCCCCAGACCGGGACACAGCCCCGCGCCCCCCAGACCGGGACACAGTCCCGCAGACCCCTGACCGGGACACAGCCCCGCAGACCCCCGACCGGGACAGAGCCCCGCAGACCCCCGACCGGGACACAGCCCCGCGCCCCCCAGACCGGGACACAGCCCCGCGCCCCCCCGACCGGGACACAGCCCCCCAGACCCCCGACCGGGACACAGCCCCGCGCCCCCCAGACCGGGACAGAGCCCTGCAGACCCCCGACCGGGACACAGCCCCGCGCCCCCCGACCGGGACACAGCCCCGCAGACCCCCGACCGGGACACAGCCCCGCAGACCCCCGACCGGGACACAGCCCCGCAGACCCCTGACCGGGACACAACCCCGCGCCCCCCAGACCGGGACACAGCCCCGTGCCCCCCACACCGGGACAGAGCCCCGCAGACCCCCGACCGGGACACAGCCCCGCAGACCCCCCAGACCGGGACACAGCCCCGCAGACCCCCCAGACCGGGACACAGCCCCGCAGACCCCCGACCGGGACACAGCCCCGCGCCCACCAGGCCGGGACACAGCCCCGCAGACCCCCGACCGGGACACAGCCCCGCGCACCCCCAGACCGGGACACAGCCCCGCAGACCCCCGACCGGGACACAGCCCCGCAGACCCCCGACCGGGACACAGCCCCGCACCCACCAGGCCGGGACACAGCCCCGCAGAACCCCGACCGGGACACAGCCCCGCGCCCCCCAGACCGGGACACAGCCCCGCAGACCCCCGACCGGGACACAGCCCCGCAGACCCCCGACCGGGACACAGCCCCGCGCACCCCCAGACCGGGACACAGCCCCGCAGACCCCCCACCGGGACACAGCCCCGCGCCCACCAGGCCGGGACACAGCCCCGCAGACCCCCGACCGGGACACAGCCCCGCGCACCCCCAGACCGGGACACAGCCCCGCCCCCCCCCCGACCGGGACACAGCCCCGCCCCCCCAGACCGGGACACAGCCCCGCAGACCCCCGACCGGGACACAGCCCCGCGCCCCCCAGACCGGGACACAGCCCCGCGCCCCCCAGACCGGGACACAGCCCCGCGCCCCCCACACCGGGACACAGCCCCGCAGACCCCCCGACCGGGACACAGCCCCGCAGACCCCCCAGACCGGGACACAGCCCCGCACCCCCCGGCCGGGACACAGCCCCGCTGACCCCAGACCGGGACACAGCCCCGCGCCCCCCCAGACCGGGTCACAGCCCCGCGCTCCCCCTTACCGGTAAACTGCCCCGCAGACCCCCGACCGGGACACAGCCCCGCAGACCCCCGACCGGGACACAGCCCCGCGCCCCCCACACCGGGACAGAGCCCCGCAGACCCCCGACCGGGACACAGCCCCGCTGACCCCCGACCGGGACACAGCCCCGCAGACCCCCGACCGGGACACAGCCCCGCGCCCCCCAGACCGGGACACAGCCCCGCAGACCCCCGACCGGGACACAGCCCCGCAGACCCCCGACCGGGACACAGCCCCGCGCCCCGCAGACCGGGACAGAGCCCCGCGCCCCCCACACCGGGACACAGCCCCGCGCACCCCCAGACCGGGACACAGCCCCGCGCACCCCCAGACCGGGACACAGCCCCGCGCCCCCCAGACCGGGACACAGCCCCGCAGACCCCAGACCGGGACACAGCCCCGCGCCCCCCCAGACCGGGACACAGCCCCGCGCCCCCCAGACCGGGACACAGGCCCGCGCCCACCAGGCCGGGACACAGCCCCGCAGACCCCCGACCGGGACACAGCCCCGCGCACCCCCAGAGCGGGACACAGCCCCGCCCCCCCCGACCGGGACACAGCCCCGCCCCCCCAGACCGGGACACAGCCCCGCGCCCCCAGACCGGGACACAGCCCCGCACCCCCCGACCGGGACACAGCCCCGCAGACCCCTGACCGGGACACAGCCCCGCCCCCCCCCACACCGGGACAGAGCCCCGCAGACCCCCGACCGGGACACAGCCCCGCGCACCCCCAGACCGGGACACAGCCCCGCGCACCCCCAGACCGGGACACAGCCCCGCGCCCCCCAGACCGGGACACAGCCCCGCAGACCCCAGACCGGGACAAAGCCCCGCGCCCCCCCAGACCGGGACACAGCCCCGCGCCCCCCAGACCGGGACACAGGCCCGCAGACCCCAGACCGGGACACAGCCCCGCGCCCCCCCAGACCGGGACACAGCCCCGCGCCCCCCAGACCGGGACACAGCCCCGCGCCCCCCCAGACCGGGACACAGCCCCGCAGACCCCAGACCGGGACACAGCCCCGCGCCCCCCCAGACCGGGACACAGCCCCGCGCCCCCCCAGACCGGGACACAGCCCCGCGCCCCCCACACCGGGACAGAGCCCCGCAGACCCCCCGACCGGGACACAGCCCCGCAGACCCCCCAGACCGGGACACAGCCCCGCGCCCCCCAACCGGGACACAGCCCTGCGCCCCCCCAGACCGGGACACAGCCCCGCAGACCCCCCTGACCGGGACACAGCCCCGCAGACCCCCCAGACCGGGACACAGCCCCGCAGACCCCTGACCGGGACACAGCCCCGCGCCCCCCAGACCGGGACACAGCCCCGCGCCCCCCAGACCGGGACACAGCCCCGCAGACCCCCCTGACCGGGACACAGCCCCGCAGACCCCCGACCGGGACACAGCCCCGCAGACCCCCCAGACCGGGACACAGCCCCGTGCCCCCCACACCGGGACAGAGCCCCGCAGGCCCCCCACATCGGGACACAGCCCCGCAGACCCCCCAGACCGGGACACAGCCCCGCGCCCCCCGACCGGGACACAGCCCCGCTGACCCCAGACCGGGACACAGCCCCGCAGACCCCACACCGGGACACAGCCCCGCAGACCCCCCGACCGGGACACAGCCCCGCAGACCCCCCAGACCGGGACACAGCCCCGCGCCCCCCGACCGGGACACAGCCCCGCGCCCCCCAGACCGGGACACAGCCCCGCGCCCCCGCAGACCGGGACACAGCCCCGCAGATCCCAGACCGGGACACAGCCCCGCGCCCCCGCAGACCGGGACAGAGCCCCGCAGACCCCCGACCGGGACACAGCCCCGCAGACCCCCCAGACCGGCGCCCCCCACACCGGGACAGAGCCCCGCAGAGCCCCCGACCGGGACACAGCCCCGCAGACCCCCCAGACCGGCGCCCCCCACACCGGGACAGAGCCCCGCAGAGCCCCCGACCGGGACACAGCCCCGCGCACCCCCAGACCGGGACACAGCCCCGCCCCCCCTGACCGGGACACAGCCCCGCGCCCCCCAGACCGGGACACAGCCCCGCAGACCCCCGACCGGGACACAGCCCCGCAGACCCCCGACCGGGACACAGCCCCGCGCCCCCCACACCGGGACAGAGCCCCGCAGACCCCCCGACCGGGACACAGCCCCGCAGACCCCCCAGACCGGGACACAGCCCCGCAGACCCCCGACCGGGACACAGCCCCGCGCACCCCCAGACCGGGACACAGCCCCGCGCCCCCCGACCGGGACACAGCCCCGCCCCCCCTGACCGGGACACAGCCCCGCAGACCCCTGACCGGGACACAGCCCCGCAGACCCCCGACCGGGACACTGACCG
Organism: Pelochelys cantorii; assembly: GCA_032595735.1. Classification (NCBI taxonomy): domain Eukaryota; kingdom Metazoa; phylum Chordata; order Testudines; family Trionychidae; genus Pelochelys; species Pelochelys cantorii. Next base: position 3,399,002 of record CM064328.1, read on the forward strand.
GGACACAGCCCCGCAGACCCCCGACCGGGACACAGCCCCGCAGACCCCTGACCGGGACACAGCCCCGCGCCCCCAGACCGGGACACAGCCCCGCAGACCCCCGACCGGGACATAGCCCCGCGCCCCCCAGACCGGGACACAGCCCCGCAGACCCCCGACCGGGACACAGCCCCGCGCCCCCCAGACCGGGACACAGCCCCGCGCCCCCCAGACCGGGACACAGCCCCGCAGACCCCCGACCGGGACACAGCCCCGCAGACCCCCCGACCGGGACACAGCCCCGCGCCCCCCCGACCGGGACACAGCCCCGCAGACCCCCGACCGGGACACAGCCCCGCAGACCCCCGCCCGGGACACCGCCCCGCCCCCCCCAGACCGGGACACAGCCCCGCAAACCCCCGACCGGGACACAGCCCCGCGCCCCGCAGACCGGGACACAGCCCCGCGCCCCCCAGACCGGGACACAGCCCCGCAGACCCCCGACCGGGACACAGCCCCGCAGACCCCTGACCGGGACACAGCCCCGCGCCCCCCAGACCGGGACACAGCCCCGCAGACCCCCGACCGGGACACAGCCCCGCGCCCCCCACACCGGGACAGAGCCCCGCAGACCCCCGACCGGGACACAGCCCCGCTGACCCCCGACCGGGACACAGCCCCGCAGACCCCCGACCGGGACACAGCCCCGCGCCCCCCAGACCGGGACACAGCCCCGCAGACCCCCGACCGGGACACAGCCCCGCAGACCCCCGACCGGGACACAGCCCCGCGCCCCGCAGACCGGGACAGAGCCCCGCGCCCCCCACACCGGGACACAGCCCCGCGCACCCCCAGACCGGGACACAGCCCCGCGCACCCCCAGACCGGGACACAGCCCCGCGCACCCCAGACCGGGACACAGCCCCGCAGACCCCTGACCGGGACACAGCCCCGCGCCCCCCACACCGGGACAGAGCCCCGCAGACCCCCCGACCGGGACAGAGCCCCGCGCCCACCAGGCCGGGACACAGCCCCGCAGACCCCCGACCGGGACACAGCCCCGCGCACCCCCAGAGCGGGACACAGCCCCGCCCCCCCCGACCGGGACACAGCCCCGCCCCCCCAGACCGGGACACAGCCCCGCGCCCCCAGACCGGGACACAGCCCCGCACCCCCCGACCGGGACACAGCCCCGCAGACCCCAGACCGGGACACAGCCCCGCCCCCCCCACACCGGGACAGAGCCCCGCAGACCCCCGACCGGGACACAGCCCCGCGCACCCCCAGACCGGGACACAGCCCCGCGCACCCCCAGACCGGGACACAGCCCCGCGCCCCCCAGACCGGGACACAGCCCCGCAGACCCCAGACCGGGACACAGCCCCGCGCCCCCCCAGACCGGGACACAGCCCCGCGCCCCCCAGACCGGGACACAGGCCCGCAGACCCCAGACCGGGACACAGCCCCGCGCCCCCCCAGACCGGGACACAGCCCCGCGCCCCCCAGACCGGGACACAGCCCCGCGCCCCCCCAGACCGGGACACAGCCCCGCAGACCCCAGACCGGGACACAGCCCCGCGCCCCCCCAGACCGGGACACAGCCCCGCGCCCCCCCAGACCGGGACACAGCCCCGCGCCCCCCACACCGGGACAGAGCCCCGCAGACCCCCCGACCGGGACACAGCCCCGCAGACCCCCCAGACCGGGACACAGCCCCGCGCCCCCCAACCGGGACACAGCCCTGCGCCCCCCCAGACCGGGACACAGCCCCGCAGACCCCCCTGACCGGGACACAGCCCCGCAGACCCCCCAGACCGGGACACAGCCCCGCAGACCCCTGACCGGGACACAGCCCCGCGCCCCCCAGACCGGGACACAGCCCCGCGCCCCCCAGACCGGGACACAGCCCCGCAGACCCCCCTGACCGGGACACAGCCCCGCAGACCCCCGACCGGGACACAGCCCCGCAGACCCCCCAGACCGGGACACAGCCCCGTGCCCCCCACACCGGGACAGAGCCCCGCAGGCCCCCCACATCGGGACACAGCCCCGCAGACCCCCCAGACCGGGACACAGCCCCGCGCCCCCCGACCGGGACACAGCCCCGCTGACCCCAGACCGGGACACAGCCCCGCAGACCCCACACCGGGACACAGCCCCGCAGACCCCCCGACCGGGACACAGCCCCGCAGACCCCCCAGACCGGGACACAGCCCCGCGCCCCCCGACCGGGACACAGCCCCGCGCCCCCCAGACCGGGACAGAGCCCCGCGCCCCCCAGACCGGGACACAGCCCCGCGCCCCCGCAGACCGGGACACAGCCCCGCAGATCCCAGACCGGGACACAGCCCCGCGCCCCCGCAGACCGGGACAGAGCCCCGCAGACCCCCGACCGGGACACAGCCCCGCGCCCCCCAGACCGGGACACAGCCCCGCGCCCCCGCAGACCGGGACACAGCCCCGCAGATCCCAGACCGGGACACAGCCCCGCGCCCCCGCAGACCGGGACAGAGCCCCGCAGACCCCCGACCGGGACACAGCCCCGCAGACCCCCCAGACCGGCGCCCCCCACACCGGGACAGAGCCCCGCAGAGCCCCCGACCGGGACACAGCCCCGCAGACCCCCCAGACCGGCGCCCCCCACACCGGGACAGAGCCCCGCAGAGCCCCCGACCGGGACACAGCCCCGCGCACCCCCAGACCGGGACACAGCCCCGCCCCCCCTGACCGGGACACAGCCCCGCGCCCCCCAGACCGGGACACAGCCCCGCAGACCCCCGACCGGGACACAGCCCCGCAGACCCCCGACCGGGACACAGCCCCGCGCCCCCCACACCGGGACAGAGCCCCGCAGACCCCCCGACCGGGACACAGCCCCGCAGACCCCCCAGACCGGGACACAGCCCCGCAGACCCCCGACCGGGACACAGCCCCGCGCACCCCCAGACCGGGACACAGCCCCGCGCCCCCCGACCGGGACACAGCCCCGCCCCCCCTGACCGGGACACAGCCCCGCAGACCCCTGACCGGGACACAGCCCCGCAGACCCCCGACCGGGACACTGACCGGGACACAGCCCCGCAGACCCCCGACCGGGACACAGCCCCGCAGACCCCTGACCGGGACACAGCCCCGCGCCCCCAGACCGGGACACAGCCCCGCAGACCCCCGACCGGGACATAGCCCCGCGCCCCCCAGACCGGGACACAGCCCCGCAGACCCCCGACCGGGACACAGCCCCGCGCCCCCCAGACCGGGACACAGCCCCGCGCCCCCCAGACCGGGACACAGCCCCGCAGACCCCCGACCGGGACACAGCCCCGCAGACCCCCGACCGGGACACAGCCCCGCGCCCCCCCGACCGGGACACAGCCCCGCAGACCCCCGACTGGGACACAGCCCCGCAGACCCCCGACCGGGACACAGCCCCGCGCCCCCCAGACCGGGACACAGCCCCGCAAACCCCCGACCGGGACACAGCCCCTCGCCCCGCAGACCAGGACACAGCCCCGCGCCCCCCAGACCGGGACACAGCCCCGCAGACCCCCGACCGGGACACAGCCCCGCAGACCCCTGACCGGGACACAGCCCCGCGCCCCCCAGACCGGGACACAGCCCCGCAGACCCCCGACCGGGACACAGCCCCGCAGACCCCCGACCGGGACACAGCCCCGCGCCCCCCACACCGGGACAGAGCCCCGCAGACCCCCGACCGGGACACAGCCCCGCGCCCCCCAGACCGGGACACAGCCCCGCAGACCCCCGACCGGGACACAGCCCCGCGCCCCCCAGACCGGGACACAGCCCCGCAGACCCCCGACCGGGACACAGCCCCGCGCCCCCCCGACCGGGACACAGCCCCGCAGACCCCCCGACCGGGACACAGCCCCGCAGACCGCCCAGACCGGGACACAGCCCCGCGCCCCCCGACCGGGACACAGCCCCGCAGATCCCAGACCGGGACACAGCCCCGCGCCCCCGCAGACCGGGACAGAGCCCCGCAGACCCCCGACCGGGACACAGCCCCGCAGACCCCTGACCGGGACACAGCCCCGCAGACCCCCGACCGGGACACAGCCCCGCGCCCCCCAGACCGGGACAGAGCCCCGCAGACCCCCGACCGGGACACAGCCCCGCGCCCCCCAGACCGGGACACAGCCCCGCAGACCCCTGACCGGGACACATCCCCGCGCCCCCCAGACCGGGACAGAGCCCCGCAGACCCCCGACCGGGACACAGCCCCGCAGACCCCCCAGACCGGCGCCCCCCACACCGGGACACAGCCCCGCAGACCCCCGACCGGGACACAGCCCCGCAGACCCCTGACCGGGACACAGCCCCGCGCCCCCCAGACCGGGACACAGCCCCGCAGTCCCCCGACCGGGACACAGCCCCGCAGACCCCCGACCGGGACACAGCCCCGCGCCCCCCAGACCGGGACACAGCCCCGCAGACCCCCGACCGGGACACAGCCCCGCGCCCCCCAGACCGGGACACAGCCCCGCAGACCACCGACCGGGACACAGCCCCGCAGACCCCCGACCGGGACACAGCCCCGCAGACCCCCCAGACCGGGACACAGCCCCGCGCCCCCGCCGACCGGGACACAGCCCCGCAGATCCCAGACCGGGACACAGCCCCGCGCCCCCGCAGACCGGGACAGAGCCCCGCAGACCCCCGACCGGGACACAGCCCCGCAGACCCCTGACCGGGACACAGCCCCGCAGACCCCCGACCGGGACAGAGCCCCGCAGACCCCCGACCGGGACACAGCCCCGCGCCCCCCAGACCGGGACACTGCCCCGCAGACCCCTGACCGGGACACAGCCCCGCAGACCCCCGACCGGGACACAGCCCCGCAGACCCCCCAGACCGGCGCCCCCCACACCGGGACAGAGCCCCGCAGACCCCCGACCGGGACACAGCCCCGCAGACCCCTGACCGGGACACAGCCCCGCGCCCCCCAGACCGGGACACAGCCCCGCAGACCCCTGACCGGGACACAGCCCCGCGCCCCCCAGACCGGGACACTGCCCCGCAGACCCCTGACCGGGACACAGCCCCGCAGACCCCCGACCGGGACACAGCCCCGCAGACCCCCCAGACCGGCGCCCCCCACACCGGGACAGAGCCCCGCAGACCCCCGACCGGGACACAGCCCCGCAGACCCCTGACCGGGACACAGCCCCACGCCCCCCAGACCGGGACACAGCCCCGCAGACCCCCGACCGGGACACAGCCCCGCAGACCCCCGACCGGGACACAGCCCCGCGCCCCCCAGACCGGGACACAGCCCCGCAGACCCCCGACCGGGATACAGCCCCGCGCCCCCCAGACCGGGACACAGCCCCGCAGACCCCCGACCGGGACACAGCCCCGCAGACCCCCGACCGGGACACAGCCCCGCAGACCCCCCAGACCGGGACACAGCCCCGCGCCCCCCTGCCGGGACACAGCCCCGCAGATCCCAGACCGGGACACAGCCCCGCGCCCCCGCAGACCGGGACAGAGGCCCGCAGACCCCCGACCGGGACACAGCCCCGCAGACCCCTGACCGGGACACAGCCCCGCAGACCCCCAGACCGGGACAGAGCCCCGCAGACCCCCGACCGGGACACAGCCCCGCAGACCCCCGACCGGGACACAGCCCCGCGCCCCCCAGACCGGGACACAGCCCCGCAGACCCCCGACCGGGACACAGCCCCGCGCCCCCCAGACCGGGACACAGCCCCGCAGACCCCCGACCGGGACACAGCCCCGCGCCCCCCGACCGGGACACAGCCCCGCAGATCCCAGACCGGGACACAGCCCCGCGCCCCCGCAGACCGGGACAGAGCCCCGCAGACCCCCGACCGGGACACAGCCCCGCAGACCCCCGACCGGGACACAGCCCCGCAGACCCCTGACCGGGACACAGCCCCGCGCCCCCCAGACCGGGACACAGCCCCGCAGACCCCCGACCGGGACACAGCCCCGCGCCCCCCAGACCGGGACACAGCCCCGCAGACCCCCGACCGGGACACAGCCCCGCGCCCCCCGACCGGGACACAGCCCCGCAGATCCCAGACCGGGACACAGCCCCGCGCCCCCGCAGACCGGGACAGAGCCCCGCAGACCCCCGACCGGGACACAGCCCCGCGCCCCCCAGACCGGGACACAGCCCCGCAGACCCCCGACCGGGACACAGCCCCGCGCCCCCCAGACCGGGACACAGCCCCGCGCCCCCCGACCGGGACACAGCCCCGCAGATCCCAGACCGGGACACAGCCCCGCGCCCCCGCAGACCGGGACACAGCCCCGCAGACCCCCGACCGGGACACAGCCCCGAGCCCCCCAGACCGGGACACAGCCCCGCAGACCCCCGACCGGGACACAGCCCCGCGCCCCCCGACCGGGACACAGCCCCGCAGATCCCAGACCGGGACACAGCCCCGCGCCCCCGCAGACCGGGACAGAGCCCCGCAGACCCCTGACCGGGACACAGCCCCGCAGACCCCCAGACCGGGACAGAGCCCCGCAGACCCCCGACCGGGACAGAGCCCCGCAGACCCCCGACCGGGACACAGCCCCGCGCCCCCCAGACCGGGACACAGCCCCGCGCCCCCCAGACCGGGACACAGCCCCGCGCCCCCCACACCGGGACAGAGCCCCGCAGAGCCCCCGACCGGGACACAGCCCCGCCCCCCCCGACCGGGACACAGCCCCGCCCCCCCCGACCGGGACACAGCCCCGCAGACCCCCGACCGGGGCGGAGCACGGACCCTGCCCCTCCCCCCGTTCCTAGGGGTGGGATCCTGCCCCGCCCCGTGACCGGAGGAGGGACAGCCTCCCCCCCCACGGCCCCGCCCCTCCGCCGCAGGCCCCGCCCCGCCCCGCCCCGCCCCTCCGTGTTGCAGCCGCTCGCGGGCGGGGCTGGGAGCAGCGCGCGCGGATTCAAATGGCGGCGGTTGGCAACGAACGGAGCCGCGGCAGGTAACGGGCCGGGACCCCCCCCCCCCCCTTTCCGGAGAGTCCTGCCCCTCCCCCCCGAGGCCGGGGACCCGAGAGTCCTGCCCCCCCCCCCCCCCCCGAGCAGGTGGGGGGTCCCGGGCCCCCCCTGGGGCGGGCTGGTAACCGGCATTCCCCCGCCGGCCGGCCCCCCCCGCCCCCCAGCACGGGGTCAGCCCGGGGGCGCAACGCGGGGACCCCTGCGGCAGCCGGGGGAGCGGGCCTGCCCTGGGGGCGGCTGCCGGAGGCCTGACCTCACTTGGCGCTCTTGCCCCTCCAGCGCTGGGCCAGCCTGGGCCGGGGAGGCGGCGCCCAGCTTCAGGACTCCCAGCAAGGCGGCCAGTAAGAAGAAATCAGGTGAGCTGGGTGGGCCTGAGGGTTGCCAGGGGCTAGCCCGCTGCCCCTAAGCATTTACGGATGGGAGAGTCCACTGGTCGCTTCCCAGCCCGCCTCTCTGACACCCCTGGTGCAGCGCCGGCGCTGCCCCTTTGAAACGCCGCTGGCCGCAGTGTTTCAAAGAGGCGGCGCCCCGTGGAGCCCAGGGTCAGCCCGCGAGTCCCCAGCTGATCTCGGGTTCCGAGCGGTGCTGCCTCTTCAAAATGCCAGGTGGAGCCTGGGATCAGCTGCGGACTCCCCAGTTGACCCCAGGCTCCCTATGGCCCCAGCACGGACTCTTGTGTATTTCAAAGCGGAAGCACCCACCTGGAGGCCAGAGGCAGCGGGATTTCCCACTGTCCCTGGGCGCCATACGAAGTTCCAATTTTGAAATGCCCAAGAGCCCCCACTCGGGCTCTTAAGCACTTCTGCAATCTGCCTTTGAAATGTACATGGAGTAGTCAATGGAAATTCCATTGACTACTCAACTAGTAAATTAATCGCTAGTTAACATCTCTAATTCAAATATGTCCCCTGGTTAAGTATGATGGGAAAACAAAATGCCCACCAACTTTTTTTTTTTTTTTTAATTTATTGGGTCATATGCACACCAAGGATGGCATGATGCAAATGTCTCTGAGTGGTTTCCTGATATCTAATCAAAGAAAAGGACATTGGTGAAGAGCTTTTTTTCAAAACTAAAACTCATCAATGTCTCTTCCATACAAAGCTCCAAGTTATTTTAAAAAAAAAAAAAAAAAACCCAAATCCACCTCTTCACATGCTTGTAGAAAGAGCATTGAGTTGTTCAGGTGGGAAGTGCTATAGAATCTCAATGACTTTTTTTCTTGTGTTTTATTTTTAGACAATGGGGCATGCGGACAATTAGCTTCTGTAGTTATTCCAGCCTCACCTTTCATGCAGAAGCTTGGTTATGGCACTGGGGTAAATGTTTACCTTATGAAAAGGTAAGAGTAAGAACTTAAACCTGTATATGGTGGCCATTACGTGGGACTTTAGATCACATACCACCAGAATAGATTTTTAAATGGAGTCTCTTATGCTGATGAAAGATGCTGGTGACTGTCTTGGAAACTGAAATGTATCCACAGGCAGTGGCAGTACAAGATGCCTCATAGGACTTTATCAGTATGCCTTGAACCTAGAATGGAGTCATCACTGGTAACTTAGTCTTCATGGCTCATGAATTGTTGGAGGCTTTGCTGGGATTACCCCACTCTGCTGGAGTTCCTCTGCACTTGACTATCCTATCTCAGTGTGGTAGGAACTCAAACTCGGTGCTGGTGCAGTGTATGATTTGTTATTAAGCTGGCAAATTTAGTTTCATGGTTTATGGATGTAATAGTGTAGTCGATTAACGGATAAGCAAAAGCATACAGGTTAATGCTATAGACTACACGCTATAGTCCCCCGCCCCTCTTGCCAGTACATTTTTTTTTTTTTTTTTTTTTTTTTTTTTTTTTTTTTTTTTTAAGCAGGCTGGCCAGCAGCCGGGCTTAGTCCTGGCTTGCGACAGGTCTGGACCTACCACTGCTGCAGCTCTGCAGTTAAAGTGTCTTAGGAGCTGGGAGGGCAGGCAACCTGGCTCACGCCAGGTCCAGGAGCTCAGGCTCACTAGAGAGGGGCTGCTGCCTATTTATCAGAGGCGGCAGCACTGGCAGCTGGTCTGTGAGGGGAGCTGGTTTTTAAACTGGCTGTCCTTGTGGACCAGCTCCCACCTGGCACCCCACGCTGCTGCCTCTGATACAGAGGCAGCAGTGCGGAGTGGCAGGGGGCTCGGGATTGAGGCTGGAATAGTCGATAGTATAGTCGACTAACCAATAAGAATTCATGAGGTTACTCAACTGTTCAATTAACGGATATTTAACATCCCTGTCATAGTTTTAGGCTTGCTGTTTAATTCCACAAATTAATTATATGGCCATCATGATATTAACGGCACTCTTGGCCAATAGAGGCCTATGATGATCTTTCATCAGATGCTGCTGCATTCTCTGAGAGTGAATTTTTTCCATTCAGATCTCCTAAAGGCTTGTCTCGTTCCCCATGGGCTGTAAAGAAAATTAATCCCAAATGTGACAATAAGCAGCAGAACATCTATCAACAGAGACTGACTGAAGAAGCCAAGATTCTGAAAGATCTTCAGCACCCAAACATTATTGGTAAGTTTCAGACACTGCTCCAGATGCTTTATTTGGAAATGCACCTCTGAGGCTCCTGATGGTACCTTCCCAGAGCTGTGGGGAGAGGGATTTGACATAAATGGCCCTGGACCTTGTTTGAGCAGCAGGTGTTTCTGCATATCCCCTGCATTCCATAGTCAGAGTACAATGCATGGCCTTTCCAACTCACCTTTCATTTCTCTCTACCTACCAGCTGGCATGGTTGCAATGCAACTAAGTCCGTCCTCCATTGTTTATTATCCTAGCCTTCCTCCCTATCTAATATTAAGAGGAAACTTTAAAAGGCCCAGTTGAGGCCAGGGCGCTGGCAGTGCAGTGAAGGAGAATAAAGACGTGCCTCAGTAGTTCATTCCTAGCATGTGGGTTGCTGTTTTTCTATCCTGTTCTATCACAGGAGAGGAATGAACCAGAGTGCTAATTCACAGGCATGCTAGGCTTATCCCAGAGCAGCCTTGCAAAACTTTAGATGGCCTGTTGACCAATTGATCTGCATTGCACAGCCTAAAGAAGCCACGCATGAAGGTGCTGAGATGGTCCTCAGACACCAAGCTGAATGGAAAGAAACGCATGGAGCAGGGACCAACTCAGCGGCTTCCCTAGGCTGTGCAATGCAGAGCAGCAGCTGGGGAGGTATGCTGTGATCAGGCATGAGCCAAACTGAGCACTGGGACTGCTTACCCTTAGGGTACATCTAGACTACATGCCTCTGGTGACAGAGGCATGTAGATTAGGCTACCCGGCATAGGAAAATGAAGCGGCGATTTAAATAATCGCTGCTTCATTTAGATTTAAATGGCTGCCGCGCTGAGCCGATCAGCTGTTTGTCGGCTCAGCGCGGTAGTCTGGATGTTCCACGGTCGACATCAAAGGCATTTGTCGACCTCCCAGGTATGCCTCCTGGGATGAGGTTTACCTGGGAGGTTGACAAATGCCTTTGATGTCGACCTCAGAGCATCAGGACTACTGCGCTGAGCCGACAAACAGCTGATCGGCTCAGCGCAGCAGCCATTTAAAGCTAAATGAAGCAGCGATTATTTAAATTGCCGCTTCATTTTCCTATGCCGGGTAGCCTAATCTACATGCCTCTGTCACCCGAGGCATGTAGTCTAGATTACCCTTACTGACTAGTCAACAAAATCTGTTGACTAATCGATTAGGAAAGTAATCACATTTTAACAGATCTTGCAAACACACAGATTTAACTTTGCCTACATGGGTTTACTTGGTCCTGCCTCAGCACAAGGGACTGGACTAGATGACCACTTAAGATCCCTTCCAGCCCTACATGTCTAATTTTTCCCACTAACTACAATTAGACTTCTTACATGCACAAAAGTAAGCATGTGCCAGTATGTACAGGCTACAGACCTAAGGGAATGGAGACAGCATATTAGAATGTGTCCCATGTAGGGTGCAGGGAATCTTGCTGATATCTGGGCTGGCATTATTCACAACAAAATACCAAACTTGACGTTTCAAAAAGGAGACAAACAGAAATTAGCCAAGTGCAAAAAGTGGTTATTGCTGAAGATTGCTCTCTAAATACTTTGTAAGTAGACATATGCTTTCTTTTAGCTTGTTCAGTCCAGCTTTTTACTGGATCTTTGCTGTGCACATAATAATAATCAGGGCTCACCAAGTGGTGGCGAGCCCCGTTTGCCAGCCGCATGGAACCACACATGGCGCAAGCTGCACCGGGCTAAAATCTACTCGCCACGGGCAAGTAGATTGCCTTAATTGTCGAGCCCTGATGATGATGATGATAAATAATGTATACAAAATAAGATTGATTACTAAATTATGGAAAGTATCGAACCTCTTGAAAACAGCTTCTATTAAATTTTTTGACTTTCAGTGTTAGTTTGGGAAATCCTGGTATATTCAATGACATTTTGGCTAATGTTGTAATATAGCTCATTAATCCCCTGGGATTATTACCTTTGTCACTAAAATCACCAATTCATTTTAGCTTTTTTTCTTTACTCTACATTTAATAACTGGTGTTTTCACTTTTGTAGAAATACCACACATGTGCCAGATGATGATCCCTCTAATTTTTTCCGTTCATGTGCACAATAATTTTATGTGCACCAAAGCATGTGTGACTGCACCACCAATAGAAACAAAAAAACCTAGCTGTTGGTACTCTGCTAATCAGCTGGGAGGTGTTTGAAACGCTGCTGTGTGGCTTCACAAGTATAGAGCTTACAGGGAATATTGGTTCCAGGAGAATTTTACCAATCTAAATCTCCCCCTCCCCATTGATGGGTGTTCTCCCTTCTCAGCAAGAATTCAGGGGCTATGAACATTGTATTGAAGTTGCTGAGGTTTCAGTACTACAGAACATGAGTATTTGCCCATGTTACACAATAGGGAAAACATGCAAAAAGGCAAGAGTCCTCAATAGTTGGGGGGAAATTGGAAGGATATAACACAGTATATTAATATCAGGAAGTTTTTATCTTGGGAAATTACGTGAAGTTAACTAATTTTCCTTTAACTTACACTGAAAAAGTTTAAGCCATTTATTAAACATTTTTAAAACCCCATGCTCCATTCTACGAGCATAGTCAAATGCTAGCACTGACCAGGGCAGGGCTGCACAAAATCTGATTTGCGGGCCGCATCCAGTCTGCCAACCCGCTGCATCTGGCCCATGAGACCTTCAGCTGGCTCCCTGCTCCCGCCCCCACTCAGGAAAGCTGGCTGCAGGGCCATGTGCTTCCGTGAATGCTGAGAGCCTGGGGGGAGGGAGCCAGAGGCTTCTCGCACTGCTCCCATCCCCAGTAGCTTCCATTGGCATATTTCTGGGCAATAGCAGCTGCCTGTTTGCAGGACAGGCAGCATGTGACGTGCCCCCTCATTTTCCCCCGAGCTCACAATGTTTGCAGCACATGGCCCCTGTAGCTGCTGTGAACAGCACAGGGGTGTGAAAGGCAGGGTCCCTAGTTAAGGAACTTTTGGCTGCTGGCTGGGAGCCACCCAGGTAAGGTCTCCCAGTCAGAGCCTGCCTCTGGCACCTCAACCCCTCCCTCTCCCAGCCCTCTGACCCCCCCCCCCCCCCAAGCTCCCCTGCACCCATGTAACCCAAACCTTCTGCACCCCTGCTCCAGCTCCCATATGTCTTCCCCATGCATCCCCTCCTCGGGTCACACTCCCCTCCCAGACCCTGGACCAGGGTTCCCTCTAAGATCTGCCATCTATGAGTGGACTGAGTTTTGTCTTGTGCATCAATATTGAGGTTATGTGCACTTGTTTGGATGTGTGCCACCATTGCACCCACCCGTTACTAACCAATCTATTTATATATGTGTTATGGAAGAAAGAATACTCTCCCTGCCCCAAGACCAAAGAGAGCTGTTAAATCAGCACTTTCACCCAGACATCTTTATTATTATGGCAGATCCTAAGTGCCAGTGTCCTGTATTTGTCCCGCAATCTGCTTATTGATCCCCCGCACTGTGATTTGTCACCACAGAAGGCCTTGCAGCCATTTCCTTCAGAATGGCTGTTTCCTAACGAATTGTGATGGTTGCGGCGGCACATTTATTATTTACAGGCTCAAGAACAATCCCATTTAAATTGTTTCACTATAAAAAAATTTAGTTAAGATCAGATGGCTGAAACATGGAAGGAGAAGATGGAACTAAACATTGCTAAAATACAGACGTTATCAAAGCCCAGGCCAAAAAAGATCTCAGCTGGAGGAAAAAAAAAAACCCCAACCTTGGTCAAAGCTTACATTTCTAAACTGCTATTCATTTTTATATTTAAGCAACTTAAATGAGTCATTTGTTCATAACTTGCAATTTACACCCCCGCACTCAAAGCTCTTTGGAAGTCTAAAATCATTTTAAAAACAAAAGTTCATAACTTCAGTGAGTAAAAGGTAAGCCAAGAAAGTTTAAAATACTTAGTCTCTCATAATAAACATAGCAAGGGACCTCACATTTTCAAAAAATACTTTTTACAAAATACATATAAAAATCAGCTTTTTAAAAATTCCACTAAAAATCTATTCAAAGATTTTAGTCAAGATTGCAAAACTGACAGCTACCCTTTATCTGGCAGCAAGCATCTACTGACAGCCTTCGCTTTGTTAGTTAACTCTGCGGGTGTCCTGATGCTTTCACAAAGCTTAACACTTTTTCCTTAACTGATTAATATTAAACATAAAATAAGTGGAAAATAAAAAGAGAAACCCAAAATAAACACCCTAAATCCCTTTGTTAATAATAAAGCAACTAAAACAATAAAAAATGATCATTAAAATAAAAATGTAAAAATAATTATAGGTATTCCTATAAAATACAAAATATTCTAAATCTTTTAAAAGCTCAAAGTCCAAATAAAAATCAACCTAGCGCATGCGTGCGCACGCAAACACACACAATCAATCTTAAAAAAAAAAAAAACACACACCTGTTAACCTGCTATTCAAAATAGGGTGATGTTAACCATTCACATACCTTACTGGGTGATGCTACTGCTTACGGTCAACTGGCGAGCTGCTCCGGCTCTATGGGACCTGGCACGCCACAGGCAGGGACGCTCCAGCCAGGGCCATTGGAGCAGCCACCACCTGCCACACGGTCTCTGGCCCCGGCCCAGGCCGGAGTCGTGCTGCCCACCACGCGGCTCTGGCTCTGGCCCCAGCCAGGGCCGCTGGAGGAGCAGCTGCATGCCACGTGGCTCTGGCCAGGGCTGCCAGAGTAGCAGCCGCCCGCGAAGCAGCCTGCAACTCCAGCCCTGGGAAGGGCTGAAGTTAGGGCCAGGGCCATGTGTCATCTGCCCTGCTGTTCCTGGGGCGGGACAGCCGCCCACCACATATCCCCACCCCAGAGCAGCTGAGCAGCGTCTGCATGGCTCTTCTGAGGCAGTGGGCGGGAGGTGCATTTTTGGCACACACCTTAGACAGAACCCTGCCCTGTACCCCCAGTTCACTGCCCTAAGTCCTGGTCCCCTTCTACACCCAAACTCCCTCCCAGATCCCACACCCCAAATTCCCTTCTGCACCCAACCTCCCTCCTACACCTTCTTCATTAACATGGTAGAAGAGTGAGGCCCTCCACCACTTACCAAATTCCTGGAGTGCCACCCCCCAAAAAAAATTATTTCCCACCCCTGGGCTAAGGTGACAAATACCACGGCCAAGACTGTCAAAAGGGGGTGGGAATTTTTGGGTTCCTCACGTTTTAGGTTCCAGTTGGAGACGCCATAGAGGAGTCTGATTTTCAGTGTGAGGGCACTCCGCATTTTTTGAAAATTACACTCCTCTCTCTTCTGGAGATCTTGGCTTGTGGCTTCATATGGAAAAACCCGAAGGCTGATCTGTGCTGTGAGAACTTTCCCAAAAACTCTTAGTGGCTTTTCCCAGGCCAGCTAATTTGAGTTTGCAACTGGTTGGTGTTGTAATGAAGAGCAGGCTCCAGGTGGCCTAAATCAGTTTAAAATAGTCCAGGCTGCCTGCAACCTGGCCTATATCACTGCTCCAAATGTGTTTTCAGTGAGTTTTGTTGAGCTGTTGTTAAAAGCAGTTAGATTTTTGGGGGGTGAAACCCTGGTGCTGGGCAGGCTAAAGATGTCACAGCAGTTGTGGTCATTAGTTATCTGGCCATTAGTTATTCAGCTGTAATGGTGAGCACTTGGATATTGTTTTACTTACTCACAATATTCCACAATGATGGGCTGCTTAAATATCACTGCAAATTAATGAGACTGCTGTCAAATTGTGCTCCTAAGCATGTGTAAAATGGCGCTTCTATAGCCACTGCCTGTTCTTGTTTCCTAAAAACAAATGACATCTCTGACTGTTTGTTTGAAGGATACCGTGCATTTACTCAAGCCAACGATGGGAGCATGTGCCTTGCTATGGAATACGGGGGAGAAAAATCTCTCAATGACTTGATTGAAGAGAGAAATAAAAACCATCAGGGCCCTTTTCCTGCAGATACAATTCTCAAGGTTGCCTTGAACATGGCGAGAGGGTTGAAGGTATGTTTTTCTTGTGGCATGAGCTGTTCCATGGGAGAGATGTGTACACAGGTGATATGGAGTAAATAATTTACTCGGCTTGAGAATCTAAAGCAGGGGTGCAGAACCTAAGGCCCGGGGGCCAGATATGGCCCCTGGCTTGTCTGGATCTGGCCCCTGGGGGGCTCAGGGCTCCTCCTACCTCTGCACTGATGCTCCAGCCCTGCTGGGTCCCCCTTCCCCCAGGCTCTGGTGTGTGAGGGGAATGTGGGGAGTGCCTTTCCCCTCAGTCGGGGGCCATGCCAGTGAGAGTTTAGAGGGGGATTGTCTTTTCACTTGTGTGCGTCCCTCCCCAACTGATGAGTGGCTTTTTTTTTTTTTCTCCTGTAGGTCAGCAGCTCCCAACCCAAAAAAGGTTCCCCACCCCTGATCTAAAGAATGCTGTGCTAGTGTTGTCACATGGCATGCAGCGTGTTGTGATGCCACTCTGTTTTCATGGAACGTGGTGTTAAGGCCAGAGACACCACAGCTCCATTGTGCTAGGTGCTGTACAAACCCCGAACAAAACCATGGTCCCTGCCCCAAACAGTTTACAATGAAAGTAACCCAATGTGTGATACAACAGTATTTTTAGTTAGTGGCTGCCTCTGGCTTCCTCATGCTCTTCCACTCCAGTGGGGATCACCCACTCTCCCCCTTGCTAGCCAGGGGGTGTGCCCTCACTGCTAGAGTCTTCCCCCAGCCTCATGTTGGCAGCCAGTAAAGGAGATCTGGCAGCAGCAGCAGTCATGTGTAGATGAGTCAGTTGGATAATCTGCCCAGGGAGGCTGAAGGCTTTGGTCCTGAAGATGCTGTAGGGGTGTACAGGGAGAGGCCAGAGGTATAAGAATGCAGGGCCTCTTTGAATGGGCAAGGAAAGAACAGGGAGATGGAAGGGTTGTATCCCTCTAGAACAAGGTGGGGACTGGAACTGTCTCTAGGCAGTTAAAGCAATTCTCTCAGGACCTGTTCCTCACCGTCATGTGAGGGGCATGACCGTGTCCTCCTAAGAGCCAAGCAGACCCTTCCGCACACACAACTAGTCCAACCCGAGGTTTTATTCCTCTAGCAGGCAGCTAGAGGAGCAGGGTGAGCTCATTCCGTTCTGATAGCAAAACAGGCATCTTGAAGTATGCACTAGTCCAACTCAGTACTGAGCAGTGCATGTTCCTCATCTCTCTCAGGGGTCCGCTCATGTCACCATGAGTCAGAGCATCTTTGTCCTAAGGCAGTGTGTTAGTGCCAGCACGGATGGGAAAACATTAACAACTGTTTTTTCCAAGCACTGGTAGGAAAAACAAGCCACTGACCTCCCTAACGATAGCCAGGAGTGTTATCGTAATGGAGCCAAAATATTAATGACAACCAAAAGCACCATTATTTTTTCATCTCCGTTTTACACCTTGACTTTGAATATGCCATTCTCTGCCTGGGGCTGGCTTGGAGAGATACCGTCAAAAGCCAGAATTCCATCCATGCCCCCAGAATACGTTACACATGTGCACACACTTGAGGAAATGGAAAGTTCTGGTTCCTACACTAACTTGGCTCCCTTTGAGTGTGCTGTGTAGGGTAATGACTGTATGCATAGTCTGTGCAAAATAGCAGAATTCCACCAATAACTTAACTGGAAACGGTACGTTAGAATTTCCTGACTTCTGTGTACAAGGCTGTAGGGAATAATGGTCCTATGTGCCACTGTGTCGCACTCCCACATTAACTTGTTGGTCCCAGAATGTGCACCATCTGCCACTGGAGACCCGGAGGCCCTTCTAATGCCACCCAAGACGTAATTGGTGAGTTACATCTCAGGTTCTCCAGGGAAGGGGCACTCGCCTGGATTCGTAGTGTTTTTTGTTTCCTTTTTAAGGACAGAAAGGACCAGTGTGATCATCTAGTCTGATTTTTTTCTACACATTGCAGGTCACAGACCCTCCCTTACCCACTCCTATACAGTTACTGATGTCCTCACATCATGATTTTAAAGACTTCAAGTTACAGCGAATCCACCACTTACTATAATTCAAACCAATAAGTGACTTGTGCTGCAGAGGAAGGTGAAAGCTCCCAGCCAATCTATCCTGGGAGAATATTCCTTCCCAACCTCAAATATAGTGAACAGTCAGACCCTGAGCATGTCAGCGAGACCCACCAGCCAGATACCAGGAGGAGGATTCTGCGTAGTAACTCGGGGCATGTCTACCCAGCAGGGCTAAATCTGAAATAAGCTACACAACTGATGTAGCTTAAGTCGAAATAGCTTCTTTTGGTGCTGTCTGCGCAGCAGGATGTCCAAGTTAGAGCACTTCCCTTACTCCTTTGTAAAATGAGGATTGCAGAAGTTGGAGTAAGAACTCCTCTGGCTTGCCGTTATTTCGACATAATGTTGAAATAACTGCTTGCCGTGTAGACGCGGACTCCGTTATTTTGTAATAACATTAGTTATTCCGCAATAACGCTGCTGTGTGGATGTAGCCTCAGAGTCCTCCCCAACTAATGTCCTGTCTCTGGCCATTGGGGATATTTGCTACTAAAAGCTAACAGATGATCCATTATGCCACTGTAGGCAGTCTCATCAGACCATCTCCTCCTTAAACTTGAAACCAGTTAGTTTGTCCCCACTGTTCCCCTTGTGCTTTTTCAGAACTTCACTCCTCTGATGGTTAGAAACCTTTGTATAATGTCGAGCGAAACTTGTTGAGGGCCAGTTTTGTATCCTCTTGTTCTTGTGCCAACATTGGCCCTTAACTCCTCTCCTTCCCTGGTATTTATCTGTCCAATGTATTTTACAGAGAACAATCAAATCTCCCCTCTTCCCGCCCATTTGGTTAGGCTAAGCAAGTCCAGCTCCTTGTGTCTCCTGTCATAAGATAGGTTTTCAATTTCTCTGATCATCCTAGTAGCTTTTCTCTATTCCAGTTTAAATGTATTTTAAACATGGGAGATCAGATTTGTGCACACTAGTCCAGATGAAGATTCACCAGTGCCTTGTACAATTGTAATAACATGTTCCAATCTCTCCTGGCAATACTGTGCCTGAGGGGTCTGGGATTGCATCTGCCCTTTTCACGGCAGCATCAGATTAGTGACTCATGGTTATCCTGTGATCAGCTTCTACACCCAGGTCTTTGTCCTCTACTGCTTCCAATAATACAGCCCCAGTTTACAGAGTGATAGTAAAAATCCTTGTTTATCTGTGCGTGACCTTGCACTTCTGCACTACTAAATTTCATCCGATTTCTAGTATTCCAGATTTCCTTATGATATTCTGGTCCACCTCTGTATTGGCAGTACCTCCCAGCTCTGTGTCATCCACCAGTGTTGTTAGCGCACACCCACTTTTTGTGCCATGATCAGTAATAAACATGTTAAATAAGACTGGTCCCAAGAGTGATCCCTGAAGAACTCCACTACTAACCTCCCTGCAGCCTGACAGGTCATCTTTCAGTATGACCAGTTGTAGTCTTCCCCCTTTACTGGTTCCTTATTCACCATTCAATTCTCATACTAAAGTAACTAATAACTTCCCATGTGGACTTGTTTAAGTGCCCTGCTGAAATCTAGATAGGTTAGATCGACTACATTTCCTTTGAGGAAAATAATTGGATATTTTTTTTAGACCATGAAAAAGATCAGGTTGGTCTGACATGATCTACCTCTACTAAAGTCCACTTGTATTATAGCCCAGTTACCATTTACTTTTGAGTCCTCAACTACTTTCTTTTTTAAAATTGGCTCCAAGTCCTTGCGTATGAGGCCAAATAAATTAATGGGCCTGTAGTTTCCTGGTTTTCCACTTTCTTAAGTAGGTAGTATGTTAGCAGTTCTCTACTGATACAGTGCGACCCCTGAGTTTACAGATTTGTTACAAATCTTTGCTGTTGGCTTTGCAGTTTCATGTCCAGGGCTCGCCAAGTGGCAGCGAGCCCCGCTTGCCAGCCGCACGGTTCGGCATGCTGCGCATGCACAGACCGCGGCTGTGCCAGCTTGTAATCTACTCGCCATGGGCGAGTAGATTACACTAATTGTCAAGCCCTGTTCATGTCCATTTCCTTTAATAGTCTTAGATGGAGATTATCTGAGCCTTCTGACTTGATCCCATTAAACTGTTTTAGTTAATGGGGTTTCTTCAGACTCTCCCAGATAATTCACTTCTGAGCAGAGACCAGCCGTGAGAAGCTACAAACCCAAGAGAAACTTTCTAGCGGGGTAAGCTATAAGCTGTTGAAAATAGAAGGTTGCATGGAGCAGCCTTTTCAGTTATAAGTCTTTCATTGCTACTGTGATGCTAATTACAATGTAAAAACCTTGGGCTAGAGTCTCGGCTTGTGTAAATTCATGTTGCCCCATTGAAGTCTGCTTGTTTGTCTCATTCATCTGATATGGCATGTGTTCTTGATTAGCAAATTCCTTGGGGCAGAGGCTGTTGGATGTGGCACAGCCAAAGCTGTAAAGTGACTCTGCAGAATAACTAACATGATGCTTTACTGCCCAGACCTGTTTTAAAATAGCCTCTGTCTCTATCTGTAGCTTCTCATCTGTAAGTGGGATGCTAATGGTTCTTCCTTCTGCCTTGCAGTATCTGCATAATGACAAGAAACTGCTTCACGGAGACATCAAGTCTTCTAACGTTGTCATTAAAGGTGACTTTGAGTCGATAAAAATCTGTGATGTGGGAGTGTCCCTGCTGCTGGATGAAAACATGACTGGTATGTGGGGTTGTCCGCACAGGCTGCTTCAGTCATCTGGGCATGGGGTGTGGATCACAAAACATGAAAGCTAGCCTCTGACCTGGAAGGGGCAAGGGCAGCCTAAACTGAGGAGAGGTCTGCTCTGTATAGAAGACATTAAAGACCCTATTGTGTTTTCATAATGGGAGTTTGCTGTACAAGGATACAGTTTCCTTCCCTGGCTCTGTGTGGCTGTTATCCTTCACCCCGGAGGGGCCTGCATTTCAGTGGAGGGGGTTCTTATAGTTTAAGTGCCTTGGTCTTTCCAGGTGAATAGTGCTGCATAATGGCAAGAAACCTCCACATTACCCCCACAGAGCCCCACGTTGCATTTCTTAATATGTGTCGGAGTTTAAATGCACAAGGAACACTGGATTGGGCCTACCAGATCTTGAATTGGCATCTGGTGGTGGGGAAATCTAAACTCTTGCTTGAGAGTTAACTAAATTAACCTTCTATTTCAGTCACGGAGAGCAGCCTGAGCCAGTTGTGAAAATTATAAATATTTCGCTTAACTACAACAAGAAGCAGATGTCTAATGGCCTTTTGTCTTAGCTGTCAAAAGCAGGAATGTGTTTCGGTTAATTACGAGATCACTTTGCTCTGCTGTTTCTTTCTCCAGTGCATAGGCAACAGCTGACTGATTTATGAAGCGGCCCCATTAGCTTTTATTAGTAACTGTTTCATTTGATAAGGGAAGAGAATGGAACGCTGCCATGTCAGAATGGGCTCTGGAGCCTGGGGAGAAGGCCACAGGAATGGGGCAGGGGGGCAACTACAAAGAGCTAGTCCTGTTGATTAGAGGAACCTTTGGCCCAGCTCCGAGTGAAGTGTTGTGGTATGTCATATGGAGACAATATCCAGCTGGCCAAACAGGGACCGCGGGTCCTTTTCCATGGGGTAGCCAAGGGCTAAAGAACGATGGCCTGCAAGTGTTAAGGAGTCTAACATTCACTTCTCATTTGTGCCAGATACTTCTGAAGATCAGCCTTATAGCACAAAAGTAAACAGCTGGGAGCCTGCTGCTAGCTCAGTGAGTTAGTAGGCAGCAGGGAAAGTGTGCCGCCCTACCCTGCTAGCCAGAGCCTATGTATATAGCTCAGCATGCTGGCTTCACTAAAAACACAATGAGCTGTGCCAAATCTCTTCTGCAGGAGTGAGTAGGCATCAAGCCAGTCCCTGGGTTTCCTTTGTTGGTCCAATACAAGCCTTTGTTCTGCTCTTTATAAGATTAATCAGTGCTCTCAGAGACTTTACAAAGCCCCGGCCCAGGCATAAACCTTTGCTGGATAAATGAAAGCAAAATCAAGTTTGCCTAGCAGCAGGTCACCTAGCCTGCTGTACATTCAGCCCTGCATGCCAGCCACCTGCAGACCACAGGTGGGAAAGGGCTTGACTAGAACTGCTGCTGATTGGCTGGCAGAGGGAGAGTTGCTCCATCAGTATAATAGATTGCAGGTGCTGCCTCAGGAGCATGTTCCAATCCAGGTGCCTCTGCAAGCATAACATTCCCCAGGGTCAGAAAGATGAGAGGCAGCAACGGGGCCTCCTCTAATCCAATGGTTCCCAACTGCTCTACACTGTGGAGCGGCAAACCCAGTCACAAACTTTTGGTGGACTGGTAAAGTTTTATTAGCATATTCATCATACAAATAACGAATATGCAAATGTTATCAGTCTGCCAAAAGCCCTGGCCCCCAGAGCCTCCCGGTGCCAGCCTCCTGTTTCAACAGCCTCGCTGCACCAGAGCCCCCCCAGTCCTCATATTAGCCATGCCCCTAGAGCCCCCCATTGTCAGCCCTTAGAGCTGCCCAGCACTAGCCCTGCCCCTGGAGCCTCCAGTGCCTGCCCCCCTCGCCTAGCCCTGAGCCGCACAGTGAACTGCTCTTCCATGTCCGGGAGGGGACGCATCCCTGTCCAGCACTGGTTGGCTGAGGGGTGGGGCAGGACATGCCTCTCCCAGCAACCGTGGCAGGAGGGGAGGCGCTGAGGGATGTACCCCAGCCCCGAGAGCTGCTGTGGCCCAGTGGTTGACGGTCCAGTGCCCAGCCGCAGCTTGGCGGTTGTTAATTGATGATGTAATCCATCACTTTCTCAGGGTAGGATTTTTCCCTATTCTTTGGTTTCCATAGATTCCAAGTCCCGGGGGGGGGGAGGGCTATTCTGATCATCTAGTCTGACCCAAATCTGAGAACTTCCCTGCAATCCTCCCTACAGCAGATTTTTTTAGAACAACAGCCAAACTTGGTTTAACCTCGTCTTCACTTAATTATCCTGATTTCTAGTTTAAATGTGTTTAACTTCAACTTCTAGCCACTGGATCCTGTTAGACATTACTCTGCTAGACTGAAAAGCCCATGATTAAATATTTGTTTTAGGGATGTAAGCGATTAGTTGCTCCTCTGCCCCCCTCTCCCCCCCCAATTGCTACCTCTATTATTACTGGGCTGGAGTGGCCCCTGCCTGGGGCAGACCACGGTACCCTATTAAGGGTGGGACTTACCAGTTAAACATTCACATCCTATGCTAAATAAGCCTAACTCCTCAGTGTTAATCCTTAACTGGAGTATCTAGTATTCTGCTGACCTAAAGGCCCATGCCACATTGCACCAAGCAGGCAAACTTGACAGTGGAATCTATTTGTGGTGACCTGTGCTTTTCCTAAAACATACATGATTTTAGTAGAAATCTGTATTCTGTGCTGCTTATCCTTGACTGGATCTGTGTATGGAGCACAGGGCCTGTGCTCCGTAGGTGTGAATAAAATCACTGGGTGTTAGAACACACGCCAAACTTGAGTCCTTCTGTTCATTTTAAGTCCTCTTCTAAAGTAGGGGAGAGAGTATTTTTAACATTGTGCAGGAGTCAGGCCATAGTTCAGCCGGTGGGTGTTAGGTTACAGTGACTCCTTGCCACCTCCTCCTAAAGTTCACGTTACCCAGCTAATGTATCTTCAGATCCTAGTGTAGAGAGGGCGGTTATCATTTAACCTGCTAAGTGCACCGTTTCCCTAGCGGGGACCTGACCTGAGTTGTTGTGTGTTTCTCTTCAGTGAGCGACTCAGAGGCACTCTACATTGGCACAGAGCCGTGGTCGCCCAAGGAAGCTCTGGAGGATGGCGGTGTTATCACCGACAAGGCGGATATCTTTGCCTTTGGACTGACTCTGTGGGAGATGATGACACTTTCCATCCCTCATCTGAACCTGCCTGGGAACGATGAGGACGACGAAGGTCAGCTTTTATTTCGTACAGTCCAGCTCTTAACCTCAAGAACCTCTTGCAGGGAGCGGCCCTTACAGGTGGATTTCCCCAGGAGCGGAACTGACTGTAGTACGGGGGGGGTGCCTTAGCCGGCACTAGTGAGCTTAGAGCAGCCCAGCTGTCCGGATGCACCTGTGCCGCTGTCAGATTGCTCGTGTAGCTGTTTGATGCTGACAGGGAGTGTTCTCATCGACATTAACACCACCCCCACAAGCAGCAACAGCCGTGCAGTCAGGAGACGCTCTCTTGTCCACGCCAGTGTGCCTGTTGATGCAACTGACGTCACTGAGGAGTGTGGGTTTTTTCACTTCTGTGAGCGACAGAAGTTATACCAACAAAAGGGGTAGTGCAAGACCTCTTTAGAGCACATCCACTCCTGAAGGCACATGTGAATCATGTCCAGATATTAACAGTACTAGAAAAACCATTAAACTGTCCTGTGTTCATCCAGTTGAATAGCTCCTTGAAGGAGCACATAAAGAAATAGCGAGGGGCAGGTAGCTGAGACCTTTCTCTGCTCAGATTATTTTTTAATCTTTTATCTTCCTTCTAAGAAGAGCCTGGCTGGTGTGTTCCAGGGTCTGTCTCACCTCCCCTGGAGCGTGTGGCAGCATAGAAGAGGCACTCAGAGCTACATGGTGTGGGAGGGTGTTTTGCAAAGCACATGCCTGGCTGCTGTGCTCAATGGTTTTGCATGTGGCTGAGCTGTTTTCAAGTTGGCTTTTTAAATCCAAATGAGCAGCTGATAAATGGGCCTAACAAATCATTTGGAATACTGACATGCCCCATCAGCAGTCCAGCTGCTTGTTAAAGAGCTGCAGGAGAGTTCTCCCTTGAAATTCTGCAGCTTATCGCCTTCCTCTCAAAACTAAACTTGGCATGCAAGCCAAGTTACAACGGGGTTGTCCCTCAACATGGTTCCTGTTCTGTGGTGCCGATAGGACCAAAGCCTGTTTCTGCTAAAAGCCAAGTGAAGTTGCTTAGACCATGGTTCTGGTCCAGCTGTAATGCAGTTGAGTCATGGTTTGACAGTGTTGGGGAAGGGACCTACCATGGTGGTAGCTGCAGTTTAGCTAGGACCAAAGCCATGTGGCCAGCACAACAATCCAAGGATAAAACATCATTCTTCTCCAGCCCAGCAAATGCTCAACAATGCGTAAGAGCCAGCCAGACTAATCAGACTCTGAAGCCTAAGTAGATGCGAAAGTTACTCGAACAATGTGATGTGTCCTCATGGTCTCTAGATCTGAAACCATTAGCCTCCACTGCTTCAATTCAAAATCCAGCTCCTAGACTTAGTCCTGGCAAGTGGCCCAGCTAGTGCATCAATAAAGTAGCTTTCAAACAGGTCCTGGCTTTACTTGTCTGGGGATAGAGCTTATTTAATGGCTAAATGAAATGTCCATTTCCTTGTTCCTTCCAGAGCTGCTCCCATTCAATCACCTTGTCGCTGCTGTACAAAAGCAGGACACCCTAGCTAGCTTATGACTGCTGGCCCAAGTGCCAGCCATCTTCTTCCACCAAAAAGTGGTCTTCAAACCAACCAGCCTGCACTTGAAAAGGGGGCACTAGATGGCACAGGCGATTAGTCATGAGATCTGTAGGGTCATAATGGGATAATGTAGGGATCTGAAGTTGTGACCTGAGTTAGGGGCCTTGGCTGGAAGGATCTGGCTCTTTTGGTGGGTTGTGAGAAGGGAGGTTGGGTGGTGTCAGGCAGGTCTATGGGCATGTTTACATAACCCTCATCACGTGCACTGAAACTGAAACTTGCTGGCGGAGAGGGAGTAGGCCCTGGAGACTCTCTCTCAGAAATGGTCCTGCCAGGTTACTTTGGAGGCACATTGGCAGAGTGCAAGAAGTATATGCTATGTCTGTACTGAATAGGTGGAGGTTTCAATCTCTAGGACTAGCAAACCAGTACAATTTTAAGGAGAGCGGTAACTTTATCCAATAAATCCTTATAAAGAAGACCAATGTAATTAGAATCCTAAAACCATCAATCTAGGTAGAAATTCTACCCCGAAGAAGTTAGGAAGAGAAGATTCCCTTTGCTTTAGCCTTCAGAAATGCTGCCCAGTCCAACCACTAACCTAGTGCTTTCTTTGTTCCTCTGTGGAGATGCTGGGGCTTGAGTTAACATGCTGGATCAGTCCATATCTCTTGCTGAGCATCCTACCCCCCACATTCAACACATGTCTCTTAAGCT
Source organism: Pelochelys cantorii (assembly GCA_032595735.1). NCBI lineage: Eukaryota > Metazoa > Chordata > Testudines > Trionychidae > Pelochelys > Pelochelys cantorii. The sequence continues at coordinate 3,424,760 of CM064328.1, forward strand.
GGAGTAGGATTTGCCTTGCTCAGGTGTGCAACAAGACTATTTTATACCCTCTTGGAAGTAGTGAAGTAGGTGACTTTAAAGTCAACAGTTAGAAAACTAGTGATTTTTATTTTTAAACTTCCACCTCAGATAACATCAAATTTCATTCCATGTAGAATGGGCTTCTAATCTGCTGATGGCTGTACTGCACCTGACTTCTGTGGGCTAAGAATAAGCAATGAAATTACAAATTGGTATTTAAAACCTCTGGAAACCCTTCAGAATCTTGATGGCCATAAACCAAACCACTGTGTGCTCGTGGGGGGAGAGGGGCTCCTGGTTTAATGAGATTCCAACAGGAAACATTGCTTGCTGGCAAGTATTTGGATGTGGTAACTGCGGGGAGGCTTTTGCATTTGTCCCAACGGCCTGCAGTTGGCACTTTTTCTGAGGGTTCTAGAAAGCCACGTGATTCGTCATAGTTTGAAGTGGTACATTGTAAATACAAAGGGACCGAGTCAGCCGCCCAAAGTGGCAGAGTCCCAGCCGCTTCTAAAGCATTTTTGCGGGAGATGATGGGCTTGTAAGCAAAACAAACCTGATCCAAGGTAGCACTTGCTGAACTCTGGCATGAAAAGCATCTCTTCAAAGGACCATTTATGCGGGTCTTAGAGTCAGGGGGCTTTCTCCTGCTCCCTGCCCTGCAAACCCCGCCCCCCCCCCCACCTCCACCCCCACCCCACCACCTAAAGGAGGCAAAGACTGCGTGAGGTTAAACAAGTGATGGCCTTTTTGGAGGTGGCATTCATTCCCCAACACGATTAAGACTGCCAGTTACTGCTGCTGACTTATTTCAAATGTTCTTGGCTAGATACTACTTTTGATGAAGATGACTTTGAGGAGGAGGCATATTATGAGGCTCTGGGCACCAGGCCACCACTGAATATGGAGGAGCTGGACCAGTCATATCAGAAAGTGATTGAAATGTTTTCTGTCTGCACTTGTGAGGAGCCGAAGCAACGTCCCTCTGCCGCACACATTGTTGGAGTCTTGGAGGCAGACCTGCCTTGTCTCTAATTGACCACTATTCATCTCTGTATGTAATTTTGGTATTTCTCTTCATACTCTATTTATCCAAGAATTCAGTGTATCTAAGTTCTTGGTATCTGGCCTTCTTGAGATGATGCCAACCACAGGGTTACTTTAGATGGATGGTGTGGGTTGTTGTTTTTTTTTTTTTTTTTTTTAATTACCATAGAAACCCTTTAAGAGTATATAAACTTACTCTACCTGTCTTCTGGTATTTTTTCATAATATATAGGGACTTCTTAAAGAAAACCTTTGCACTGGATAATTTTATAGCATGCTGTAGCTTTTAAACAAATATTAAACATTTAAGAAAAACCTAGCAATTCCTTAAAACTCAGTGAATTTAGATTGATAAAATATTGGCCTGTAATAAGACAGCTGTTTAACCCGCACTTAAATCTTTCTATGTCATATGCTTGTCTAGATTACACTTGAGTCATTTTTATAAATATTAAGGTAACAGCTTCTCACAATACTTCATGGGTCCAATGCTGTCCATTCAAGTGGCTGCTAGTTGTATCCAAGTCAGTACATTTTTTTCTCTGAACCATATTTTGATAACACTCGACTTTGAGATGCAGGCTGTGTTGATGTTACACTATGGGCTACTAATGGGGCTGTTTACCCTTAAGCAATGGCTATGACACCAGACAGCCTGCTCTCCCTATAATAGCCATCAGGTATACAGGGTTGGAGCTCTAATTTATTTCCAATTTTGTCAAGTATATGCTGAAAGATCTTATTGTGTGCCTTGATTCTTCCATTTGTAAACTGAGGCCAGTACAGTAATATTTTGTAAAGTGCTTTAAGAACTTAATGCTTAAGTGTTAATTACTTTTGGCTTAATGGATAGTTGGAATTAGAAAGGTAATGAAGTGAACCTGTGTCTGGCCTTTGCCTGGAGTCCCCTCATGTGTTGTACTAGAACTGGGCAAAAAAGTTAAGGTAAGATGGGCTGCAGGGTAGACGGAAACTATCGTAAGCTGTAAGACATCACTTCTACAAAGTGCTTTATACCAACAGTTCTCAATGACAGTGGGGGAGGGGTGGAATCTGTGCTCCAGTTGCACAGCTGAGACTGGTTTCAGGAGATCCCAAAAGCAGAGCTTGCATTAAGCTCTCAGGCTAGGGCAAAAAGCCACGGGAAAGTCCAAACCACTTTTAATCAAATTAAAACCAAGACATGAGAGATTCTTATGCTTGTCAGCCTGAGTCAGGGGAGTTTTCAGTTAAGTGGGACAACAAAACTAGTATGTTTACAGAAGCTAAACTACATGTACACACTTAGGCAACATCTATACTGCAGGTTTTTTGCACAAGAACATCTGTTGTGCAAAAACTTGCAGAGCATCTACACTGCATGTGTGTTCTTGCACAAGTAAATTTACAGTAAGGTGTTAGAACAGAGGGCTTCTTGCACAAGTTATTCCTCTCCCCACAAGGAATAAGCTCTCTTGCAGAAGAAGGCAGTGTGGATGGGCAACAGGCATTTCTTGTGCAAAAGAACATTCACACGGCTGTGCGCAAGAGCATTCATAAGCACATGGCAGTGTGGATACACTCTTGAACAAAAATTCTTGTGCAAAATAGTTCTTGTGCAAGAAGCCTGCAGTGTAGACATAGCCCATGTCAGTCCACCTAGGAAATGACAGTAGTAATCCACTGCACTTATAAGTCTGCCTCAGCAACAGTGAGAAGTAGTTGACAATACACCATCCCAAGTTTAAACAAAGAGGCGTAATAGCATGATCAGTTCAGGACAAGTCATGCCTCAACTAATCCAACATAGCTGGAGGGGAATTAAATAACCCTGATTTTAGTTTTCAGGGGCCTGAAGGAGTAGTTGGAGTCAGAGTACTAGTGGTAATTGTGTACTTGATACAGTGTGGCTCTGCGGTTCTAAATGTAGCAGCAGCCAGGCATGAAAGCAGCCCAGCTCCTCCATTTAAACTGCAGCATGGGCAGGTCCAGGACCTAGCAGTCCCAGCTCACACTGGGTCCCAGACCACTGTGGCTCCACCTTTTACATGTAGTAAGAGCCACAGTGGGGGACCCAGCCTGAGCCCCCCTCCACCACATATTGTAGAGACAGTGCTGGGGGGGAGGACTGGCTTTTAAGCAGGCTCCTCCTTGCCCTCCCCCACAGGGAGGAGGAGAGGGGAGGAAGATATGTGAGTAGCCAAGTAGTGACTCAACTACCCCATAAGCCTAAACTTACGGGCTAGTCAAGTAGTCACTTGTAGCCCTAGCCTGGACCACTCCAGTTTCACAGAAAATAGCATGTTAATGAGATTAGGGATTACAGTAAATGGAGCTAGTACAGGAGTTTCCCCTCACTTCTTTACATGGATCAGTCCTCTAAGTTAGCACTGTTACTTCTTGATTTGTCAATAGAAACCTGATGGACACCTCTGCAAAGCCAGAGTGACTCCTAATTGAGTAGATGAGCTGCTGGAGCCTTAAAGTAGACTGAAGGGATTCAATTTTTAAAATCCTCTTCTGAACACCATATTCAAGTATCAAAGCAACTGCTTGTACTTTAACATGAGGTCAAGTTTCAGATTTTTATTGAATTATACACAACCAGTGCACAAATACTATGAGTCTACATACAGCAAGATTTAGACTCCATCTTAACTATTTCCTGAGCATACATAGACTAACCTAACTAAAAAAAATATATATATACCCTGTATTCATATTAGTTCCATTAACTTGTGCATAAGGATTAGTGTGTCCAGGCCACAACAACAAATGCTTTACATCCACTGCTGTCTCAGGTAAGTTTTAGCTAGCTGGTCAGTAGCAGCAACCAGCAGGTATGGTTTGCCCTGTCTTCTGTTCACTGCAACTCCCAATCTGGAAAGGCACCAGAGAGATGCAAAGTCCTCACCCAGACACTTGACTGTCCCCACATGCAACTTCTAGGCCATTGGTATCCCCCTCAGCAGCAGACAGCATAATACTGGTGCCTCTGAGCTGGTCCAAAGCAAGTATACGTTTCAATATTGGATAGATTTCCCTCACATCTTGTGATATGAAGTAACCAAACATTCATCCAAGCATAATGTAATTCACAGAGAAATCTTTATATTAGCTTTAATTTACAAGTTATTAAAATAAAAACTTTAGCTTTCAGAACAAACATTTAGAATCAGAAACTTTAGTTTCACAATGTACAAACATTGGAATACAGAACAATTATGTACAGAAAGTGACTATATTCTTAACCTCTGCCTTTTAACTTGATCAAGCAGCAAGAGTTTGCACTCAACAGGAAACTGAAATGGAACACAGCTGCGTACCACAATTAAACATGCACATTACATTTAGAAAACTAAACATCCAGTTAAACTGACTGGATTGTTTGGAATTGGTCTTTAATAAAGTTGTAAACAAGGAAGCTAGAGGTTTGGCAGTATTTTGTTGCAAACAGCTTGCCATCCGGTGTTGGGTCAGAGAAGGCAATTTCATCAGTACTTAGGTAGCAGCCATACATGAATGTGTTTCTGAAAAAGATGAGTAGAGTTTTCAATGCAGAGCAAAAGGTTGGTTCTGTCTATTATATGAGAGAGCACAAGCGAGCTAGCTCTTATTGCTGTAGCATAAATGCCTGTGTTGTTCCCTGAACTTTTCTATGCTTAACAGCATTTCCATTCTCTTATTTTCCAAACTGGGAAAGCCATTTTTGAGTAGTGAGTTCACGCCATGAAATATTAGCATAAATAGCAACAACATGGGAGTGATTACACGATTTGAAACAGGAAAATACAGCAAGTACAGTATTAGATCAATTTTATTTAGGAGTTTGGTTTCAGATTACCAATATCCCAGTCACAATGAGGATCTGGTAAGTACGGTTCCCCCATAGTCATCTATTACACTGATGCTGGAGAGCAGGTGCTCAGTGGCATCTGCAGGTCAGTGACCAGAAGCATGCATCCTAAACAGCAACAGTTCTCAAACAGAAAATGCACTGATTTCATGCAAACTACTTACCAGGAATAGATTTTCAGAAGGTGCATTACGAGACACGTTGAATACCGACTGCAATGGCAGACTAAGTTTGTTTGTTTATTCTTAAGTCTTACAAATTTCAGTGTGTTGGGCAGATGGCAACTGTTAAATGAGGGTATTTTACAAGCAAAGAAAGCTCATAGCGTTCTACGATCTTCCATCCATGAGTGGAGTGAGTTGTCTTGTGCGCCAACAATGAGGTCATGGGCGGTTGTTCGAGTGTACACCCACCAGTGGCACTGCTCCCCAAAAAAATGACTCTTCCAGTGCAGAAACCTGAGCCCTGCTCCTAGGTAGTACCCCCCTGACTCCCAGGAAGCGCTAGTCCCAGGGCAGCCTGAGTGTCCACACCTGGGGCAGAGGGAAGCTGCTGCCAGCGCCCAGGGTTTGCAGGGAATGAGGTGCTGGGGGTGAGGCAGCGACATGTGGGGAGGTGCACAAGAGGGCGGGGGGGGAGAAGAGATGTAGGGGCCCCCAGCCCCAGGAGCAGCCACCCCCACAGCCTGACTCCAGCTATGGGCCTGCCCAAGGAGCAGTTGGGCAGCTTCTATGGGGCCCTGGCCACAGCTCCAACCCTGGGGAAGAGCTAGAGTGGTCCCTAGAGCAGCCCCCTGGCCACCCACCACAAGGTCCCAGCCAGCCCTGCAAGCAGGCCTCATTCCCCCACATGGCCATGCCAGGCCCCGGCTTCTGGAGCAGCCCCCAGCCCCACACCATCTGGCAGGTCTCAGCCCCTTGCCAAAGCAGGCCGCTGCCAGTGGAGTGGCTGCCCACCCCACAACCTCAGCTGGCCTCCCAAAAAGCCCCCCCACCACACTGCCTCAGCAGGGATATCGTTGACTAGTGATGCCATTAGTCACTTCCCCCACCTCCTTGCTGCCTCTCAGAGGCAGCAGGGGGGTGCTGGTGGGAAAAGGGCAAGCAGAAGCAGAGGGACTCAAGCAGTCCCCCGCTGGCTCTGTGGTCCCTGCTTGTAAAAATGTACAAGAGAGGGGCTCTTGTACATTTCAAAAGCAAACAGCATGTGCAGGGAACATGGAGCCAACAGGGAACTCAAGCCCCTGCTCTCCACGCAGGTACATTTCAAAAGCAAAGTGCAAGAGCCCCAGGGGGTGGTGTGTCATACATTTCAAAAGCAGGAAGCAGGGGGTCAGCGGGGGACTGCTTGAGTCTCCTGCTGGCTCCATGCTCCCTGCAGTGCCTCCACCTTTGAACTGTAGCAGGAACCAGCACATGCCTTTCTGGACTAATTGAAATCAACTATTCAACTGGTGAGTGCTGCTGTGCAGCTCTGGAAAGGAGGTGGGCGGGCACTAAGAGCCCATCCCCATTGCACAGTTCACAAGCTACAGCCCATGTAAGGTTTGGCTTGCTTCATATTGGTTTAAATACACAGGGCAGTGGTTCTCAAAGTATTGGCTATGGATCACCGCGGGCTTGGCCCCCTCCCCTGCAGCGGGAAGCCCACACTGGCACTCCAGCCCTGGCCCCATCCTCCCCTATGGCTGGAGTGCCAGCTTCCCACTGGGGGAAGGGGACCTCACAGGCCACATCCAGCTTGAGGAAGGAACAAGTGGTGTGACGTGGTGCCACTCTCCCTCCCCCCAGCTGAGAGACCACCACCACAGGAAACCACTCATCTGGAGGTTTCCCTGCTGCTCCCATTGGCCAGAATCCAGCCAGGTAAGCACCCCCCATTCCCTATCACCCTCATGCAACCCACCTCTCAACCAGCCCCTCTACTCCCATCCCTATACTGCTGCCCCGCAGCCCCCTCCTGGACACGGAACCCCCTCATTTTTAACCCCACCCCAGGGCCTAGAGGGGCCACAAAAATCTAAGATCTGGAACCCTACAAGGAGTTAATCTGGCCTGTGTGAAGCCCTTTCCCCCCCCATCCCTCACCTCTTCCCCCCCCTCCCAGTGGGGCTAGAGCCCAAGCAGAATGAGGTGTCTCAGTCAGGGGCCACATCAGCGAGGGTTAGGGTTTGCTCTGCACTTTTATGGCCCCAGATGATTATTCTGTGGGTCAGTAGTCCCTGACCCCCAAAAAGGTTCCCCAATCTAGCATAGACAGGCAATGCTGAAATCTTTTCTTTAATTAGTTTACCAAACTTCAACGATTTTGATTAATATTTCCTCTTACTGGTTATTTATGCCCCCTACGTTATAGCTGCTTATTTATATTTTTATGTTCCAGTAACCTAATATGAATAATTTAGTATTTAAGATATTTAGAGGTACGTGACTGCATTGTGTCATCATGGATGGTTGGCTGGTGGTCTATGGAAAATTGAGAGCCAGTGCTGTAGCGATGTTTTGAGAAGTGCTCAGACACGACTAAACTCTGCTTCCACTGAAGTCACCACATGCACTGTCTAGCCAAAGAGGAGCACTGTCAAAAATCCAAGAGCCATAGCAGTAGGGCAGCTAAGTATCTTTATACCATTCATCACAATAGCACTAGGGGAGCCTGTGCCCAAGTGCATGTTTCAATCTGTTCATGCAGCATTGCGCCATGAACCTCTGAATGACATTAGCTTACACCTTTCTTAAGCACATTTGTTAATATTTTTGCTGCAAGCACTTTCTTCCCCACGAAAATAAGCCATCTTGTTCCCATTATGTGTGCAACCACCACAACCAGTTTCCCAGAAATTCCAAGCGTCTCCTGCTATACTTATGTTGCAGTCATATTAATGGCCTACTCTGCAGTTCATCTTGAGACTGGCATCCCTTTTCCTTACCTGACTACATCCACCATACGACGTGCAATGCCTCTTCGCCGCATCAAGCTGAACACCCAGATTCTACTAACCCCACAAATGGCAGCTTCCGGCTTTGCGGAGCAACGCCAAGCACGATGGTGCTGCAGGATGTCTTGATTAGGGGACTGTGGAACATTAGGCTCAGACAGCACCCGGAATGCCTATCAAGGAGAAAAACCAAGTCAAATTAGTCTATCCCGAGAGAAATACAGAAAACTCACAGGTGAGTTTGCTACAGTGACACCAAAGGCAATCAACTATTTCTTATGTTGGTCATTTAAAGAAAGGTAGATGGTTACATAAACCAACACAGCCCAACACCTAAATTTAGATGAAGAAATACTGAGCAGAAGATTTTTAATTCTAGTAACCTGCATTTTTTTGTTGGTGAAAGGATATAGCTCTAAAACCAAATCAGTCCAATCCCATTTTCCCATTCTCTTTGTAAGGCCAGGAATAGCTGTGGCATATAAACTTAGATCAATGCTAACAACTCTAAGTCTGAATGCAATTTGCTTTCATCTCACATGGTTAAGATACTATTTAGAACAAATACCTGTTTGATTTGTTCAGCAATTAAACAGCCAACTATCTTCTTTTCATTGGATACAAAAAAGTAGGTTTTAATCTTGGATGGGCAGTTTAATGCAGTTTGTTTAAATCCCAGTTCATTATCTACAATTTCTCGCACATCTTCTGCCTATATGTTAGGACAAGAGGTACAGAGATACACATTACAGTGTAGGACAGACACAGCTTGAATTCAGAGAAGTAATCAATTTCAAACAAAGGGCTTGTACACCTGAATGGAACTCAGCGATCACCACAATGAAAGTTCACCATGCAACTGCAGGAGCATCTAGCAATTCATTAAAAGCCTTAGCAGCACATGCCAAACACACAACTAGTTTGATAGATTTGTCCTCTTGTGATCATGCAAATGGAATAGTCTCCTAGAGTGGCAGAAGCTTCATTGCTTGATACATCTGAGGAGATAACTTCTACTAATGGACATTCCTGCGTAGGCAGAAAGATGGACCCTAAACAACTCCTCCCATCCTTTAATATCCATGTAGAATGCAGATGGTTGTCTTTGTGGAAGATAGGAGCCTAACCTGAAGCTATGAGTGAGAGCATCATTGCACACTGATACAACATTTATATGGCGAAGACAGAAGATTGGCCCCTTAAGGGCTCTGCCAAAACTTAGCCTGTGACTTGAATCACCAGAGTTTTGTCAGCCTAGCAGCAGCTGCGGCTCACCCGCTACTACGTGGACTGATTCCAAATCAGCAGAGGTTTTCCATTGTTTCTTTGTTAAACAAAGCACAGTAATAACTAAGTCAGCAACTAAAACTAGCACTGGTGCTTTATACTGGATACATTCCAGGACTGGGGACTTGCCTTTCCATTTTAAGGATTCCATAAACCAACATAGTCCTAAATCATTCCCAAAATCTCTCTAGGCTCTTCTACCAATAGGCTCACACATACCCTCAGGGCCACTGGAATTCTGGACAGTGCTATTTTTCTACAGCAACAAATGTAGCTTACTAGTTTTATCTCCTAGCATCTGTCAGATTTATTTAAACAATCTACCATCACCACACTGCTGTGGAGAACATTTCTTTTGATGATCTATTTAGCTGAGCTTTTTCCACTGAGTGTCAAAGCTGTGTGTGTTTCAGACTCTGGATCAGGGAAAACAAGATCTTCCCAAGTGTTTCTGCAAAAGGCACAAAAAGTAGCGAGAGCCATGCTCTACAAACGACAGTATCCTGAAGTCTGTTCTTACCTCAAATACATTAGGATCAGACTGAACTTACACTGATGAGCAGTCACTCACATTAACTTCAGTGCAACTATTTTTATGAATTAACTGCTCACTGATCAAGTGGTCCAATAACCTGGCCCTTAATGAGGCATCAAGCCACTGAAACAGATGGCAAGTGAGGAAAATGACAGGCCACGCTCCTTGGTAAAGAGCACATTGGGTAATGCTGATAATCTAATAAGAAGATCAGGAGGCCTCAGCACTGAGGAATGACTCATCTGTGTGAGCAAACAAACTAGAAGGTTAATAGGGCTGCCATTAGACTAGTTAGTTTGGAGATGCATGAAGAAGTGTTTAAACAAAGATATGTATCGACCCTGTCAGGAACAGGGTCAGAAGAAGTCTGCAGCAAAATGGAGACTAGAATCCACATCTCCTGCCTCATGGTTGTGTGCGTCAGCCACAAATTCATGCTTCCTTTAAGTACGGTAGAAACCAGACATTAATTCCATGCAGAGCAATCACTGAGCATGAGGGTGGTCACTAAATATGGATTTCTCTTGACAAGTGGGATATATGTAATTTCTATTACACTTGAACCTCTTAAGACAAGTGTCTGATCTGGGAACACCCATAATTCAGACCCCTACATGGCTGGAGTGTTGTTGTTATTATAAAATAATAATAAAATAATAATAAATAGATTTAAATATAGTGCAACAAAACAAAGTAGTACACATAGGTGTGCATGTGTATATCACATACTATACGGTCTAGCACACATTTAACTTATAAACACGAGAAATGTACAATTAGTGGTTTTCTGGTCATAGTAGGAATAGGATAGTGTACACATTTAAACAATTAACCAATGTACCTGAGCTCGTCAGTTGACCTTCATGGTTACATTCAAACTCCCCACACATACCAGCTCCCGTGAAACTGCATCATTCCCCCCGCGCCCCCCCCCCCCCCACAGTGCAGTAGTGGGGAGAGGGGGGCATGCCCAGGCAGGAGCCAGTGCTCATGGGGAGCTGGCTTTTTAAGATGTCTTGCCCCTCCCTCCACCCGCGTGTAAACCTGTAACCACTGAAATTTTCAGGGGTTACACATTTACAAGAAAAAAACCCACAATTTAACATCCCTAGTTAATAGACTTTTACTCTTCACTATGACAAACACCTATAGTCTGGAAAATTCCATAAACTGAGCTAGCCTAGTCCCCAAAGTTGCTGGATTAAAGCGGTTCAAGTGTATGAGAATTAATACCATAGTAACATCTACGGACTATGGCTCATCATGCTAGACACTGTACAGAAAAAGCTAGAAAGAAACATTGCACCTTTTTGATGGCATATTTTGGATCATCTGGAAGGACCAAAACAATTTTCCCATCCCAGAACTCTGCAACCACACGTTCTTTCTTCCAGCCCTATCAGAGACAGAATAAAAACAATTATCTGCAAGGAAGAAGAAAAAAGGGATTCAGTGAAGATTTCTTTAATAGACCAAGACTCCACAGTTGTAACGTGAACCCATGCAGCTTACAGGCAGGAAATTAAATCACCCATTAGTTCATGTATGTCAGCCAAAGGTGATTGCTGGAACAGAAGTAATTTAATCGTGTTACTTGGATACAAAGCTTTTGTATAGTGTAGTTATAACTCTGTACCTGACAGTATGTACTATTTCAAGAGTTCTTTGGCAAAAAAGTATCAATCATTGCCTTACCGCATACTTAATTCCCTCAAGAAACCTTTGGTGATGCTGAATGTGTTGAGCTTCATCCTCTGGGCTGGCAGCTGTATAGATCATGCCACATGATTTGCATATGATTGCACCAAAATGCTTCTGTCCAGCATCCTGCCATTACAAATAAAAGTCAGAAGTGTCAGAGTTAAGAGGGCAAGACTGTGTATGTATAGAAGACTCAATGGTAGAACACACTTTAGTCAAGGCATACAGTGTGTCCTTCCTAAGACAGGAAAGCTGTGCATACAGTGAGACCTAAACACAGGCAGAGGGAATGGCATAAGGCCACAGAGGGAACCGATGAGCAAGTGGCAGGGCAGGGATTATTTACTCAATTCCAGGATCATCCCTCCAGAACACACTGCCTCCTTTTATATGAAGGATTCACTAAGTAGTAAATTGGGAAACCAATGAGGGTGGGAAGTGAAATGGCCAATGGGGGAATTACATTCCAAGAATTTTCTAAAAACACATATACAATAAAGAACAAAAAAGTGTAATCAAAATGCATCTCTTAATGGAAGGCAAGATGGGAGCCCATTGTTGAAGTTCCTCGGAGACCTCTTCCACTTGGTTCCCCAAGAACTCAATCTTTTCCCCTCTACTCAGGCTCCTCTATATGGCATATAGCAAATAGGGGTATAAAATCCCGCTTAGTTAACCTATCATTTAACTGATTAACCAAGAGGAATCTTGGGCAGGGGGGCTGCTTCTGGCCAATGGTTAACCATTAACTAGTAAGAGTAATGCTCACTGGGTAACCAGATACCCATTTACACCCATAATAGCAAAGCTACACTGAGTTGATAAGACTCCAACATAGGCAGTTGGCCTCTTCCTTTATATTCTGACACATTATAGTGCACCACATTTTTTGGACTGGTTTGGTTACTTTGTAGGAACTAGTCCCTTTACAGTAGGGGAGGGCAATAATTTTTGAAGGGGGGGGCCACTTCACAAATTTCGGAAGTGGCCCAGGCACCCCAAAAGGGGCGGGGCCAGGACATGGCCCATGGATGGCTTACATTTACCCTCATGTTTACATTTGGCTCATCTATTATTACCTTTGCCACTGTAAATGGTTCCCTGGGTGTTCCCCCTTATCTCATGAATTGTCTCCACTACCAAGCACATTGACACTGCAGTGATTGATCCACTGCTGGTTGATTTAGTGATTCTAGTAAAGACCCACTAAAATCAACCACCAATCATTCTGTCGGTATTCCAGAAGAATAAGGGGAGTCCACGGGAGAGTTTTTTCTGTAGATCCCCTTTCCCTCCTGCCCCCAGTGTGGAGCCCAGCAGTAAGTGGAGCAAAGCTACGTCAGTTTCAGTTATGATACTAACATAGCTCCAATTGCATAGCTTAGATCAGCCTGTCCTTGTTGTGTAGACCTGCTCGTAGCCAGTATATACATTCTTTTCTCAGCCTGTTGATCAAGTTTACCTCCCTAGCCTTGTTTCCCAAGAAAAGAAGCCATACCCATGTCAAGCCAGAGCTCCATCCATACAGGTGACTAACCTATTGTAAATGATACACAGGGATTAACGCTGCCATTCAACAGCATTCCATTTTCAGGCCAGGCCTTCAAAGGAGAATGAACTAGATATGCAGGACAGCACAACATGAGTATTTCATACCTCATACCCATTGGTGGGTTTTATATAACAGGTAAGTGGGGTTGCATTTCAGTCACAGATAAACTCCCAGGTACAGAATGACTAATGTGGCTACAGCACTGCACTGGCTCTGCTCATACAGAAAACTATGCAGCAGTGGGAAATAAAGGACTTCCGTATCAAGCAAACTCACTTCTATAGTATCCATAGAAGTATTTTAACAACAAATTCTACAAGTCCTCTATTTATTCACAAATACAATAAAGCTTTGCGCCACTATTTCTCAGATTTTCTTGGGGTTAATCTTTACATTTGAGGTTTTGGATATAATGAATTGTGTAAATCTAATCGTATACAGTGTTTGAGATTTAGGTGTAAGAGAATCTAGTCCTGGCTAGCTTGAAAGCTCATGCCACTACCATCACATGTTCTCCTAAGGATCTGTTACAGCCCACAGAGGGATACTCACAATGATCATCTGGTCTTTGCAGTCTTTGCTTAGTTCTTTTGTTTTCTTTCTGGTTTTCCGGGAGGTATGAACCGTTTTTGCAGGTGGGCTGAATCCCAAGGGAGATGCCAGATCATCTAAGAAAGGCTGTGCCCTGAAAGTAGTTTCACACTTCAGCCTGAATGTGAGTGAAATGACTAATTCAGATGCAACACCGATCTGACTAGCTCCCTAGAACAGACTAGTAAAGGAACTCAAGAGGGAAACAGGAAGAACAAACCTGTACCAAGACACCCCAAATTAAAATGGATAATAGGAAACTGCCATAGTGGCAGTGTTGGAATGCAACCAACCAAGATTAAGGGCTGCACCAAAAAAGAGTCAATGCTTTAAGAAACACCACTGTATCTAGACCAGGGATGGGCAAAAGCCTCTCAGCAGGCCAAATCCAGCCCGTGCAGCAATTCCAGGCCCTGTCTCCTAGCATGGTGTCTGGGAGTGGGAAACACACAAGCCCTTTTAACTGCTTCTATTTAAAAGGGCTTGTGCCTTCCCCGCACCTGGTGGGCAACGCACTGCCTGGTAGCCGTGGGGAAGGCACAAGCCCTTTAAATAGACGCAGTTAAAAGGGCTCTCAAGTTGCAGCTCCCTGGCAATGTGCTAGCAGTGAGGCCGGGAGCAGCAAGCCCTTCAAATAGCAGGAATTGAAAGGACACTCAGCTCCCATCCCCCATTAATATGACTGGGAACCACAGGGGAGGTATGAGCCCTTTCAATTCTTGCTATTTAAAGACACCACCCCTTCTACCGAGACCCTGCCCCTTTCAGGGCAACCCACAACCATTCAAAAATTTTTGAAGGGGCCTTTGTTCAAAAGTTATTGCCCACCCCGATCTAGACTGTAACCCTAAACCTGTGACTAAAACTGTTAAGGAAGGAAACAAGAGCCTACATCTCACATGATCTCAAGCACACTCCATAACTGCAGATATGAGCTAAGCTGCCAGGATTCCTACTCCTTGTTAGCACCATCGTTCTCAGTGAATGTAAGACTGATGACATTGATCTAAGGCTGTCTACACTGCAGGCTTCTTGTGCAAGAGCATGTCCACACTGCATGGATGCTCTTGCACAAGAAAGCTCTGCACAGAATAGCCACCAGAGCACCTGTGCTTTTCTCAATTGGCACTTTTTGTGCAAAACCCCCCTTGCCCATCCACACACACCTTTTTGCGCAAGCGCTCTTGCACAAAAAGGCTTATTCCTCATAGAAAGAGGAATAACTCTTGCGCAAAAAGCCCTCTCTTCTTCCAATCTACTGTAAATTTACTTGCACACAAACACGCTTGTAGTGTGGGCGCTCCATGAGTTTTTGTGCAAAACCAGGGGGTTTTGCACAAAAACCCTGCAGTGTAGACCAATTGTTCCAGTGCAGAGGAAAAGAGATAGTATGTGGAAGCCCCTGCTACTCCATACACTCAAACACAGCAACACCACTACCTCTCTCATCCCCATTTAAGAAAAGAGACACAAATTATGGAAAAGTAAGAGGCTGGGACTTTAATCATGCAAAAAGTAGGGACTATAACTTTAGATGCCCTAACATAATTATAACTTTGTGTCTCAAGCCTATCCTTCATATGCCCTAGAGCAGTGTTTCTCAACTTTTTTTTTTATAAAGTACCCCCTTTAAAAAAAAGTTATAAGTACCCCCAGTACCTACAGTTTTCAGACACTCAAATTTTTTCTACCGTTGAAATACATTTGTTTAAACTTCTTAATTGTAGCTGGGTGGGTGATGAAATTTTTGGGTGTAAAAATGCTGTAGAACTAACAACAAAAGTTCAGTTTTCTCCAAATTTCAGTTGTGTTCACGTATTCCCCCAGACTTCTCGAGTACCCCAAGGGTACTCATACCACTGGTTCAGAAACACTCTCCTACAGAACCTCAGGCCACCCCTCCGTTTGAGTTCTGCTCCAGCAGTGAAGATTATCTGAGATTCTGAAGTAATAGCTACCAGATTTAGACAAGAGAACTGGAGGCATTTTAAGGAAAAGGACCTCAACTCTGGGACTCAGTTCTCCATTCTGAGCCAATGGACAGTTTACTGACTTTCGAAACAAATAGTAAGGCTAAGAGAGGGAGTGGCTAGATTGAGGGAAAAGCAGTGAAGGATTGTTCATGAGGCTGTTGATCCAGATGGAGTCTTTATATTACTTTTACAAAAAGTTTATAGGCAACTTGCGCTTTGGAGAAGCACGTATTAAATTTGTTAATAATTAGGTATTATATTTTTAGTGCTTTAGCTATATGCAAGTTGGCAGGGTTACTTTAGGAACTATCACTTTAAATTTGCTAACTGTTGTGCAATAATCTTAATTTGGGATTAAGAAAGAAACACTGAACAGTTTTCTAGGTTTAGATGCTAAAGAGTGTTCCCCAAAGCAGAAAGCTAGAGTATAGTTCCAATAAAAGAAAAAAGTCTGCTCCGTTATTCCCAAGAGACAGTGTAGGAGGTAATAGCAAATCCAAGACCATTTTTCAGTTAATCACAAACACCAGAATTCTGGCATATTCCAGAATTCCATTTGCATCAATATGAAAGGTATTTGAAAAGCCCCACAAGGGAACAATGTAAATATGTAATCAGATCTCTCACACTCTTAAGTGGTAGAGAATTATACATTTCTGGCATGGTTTTTTTGGCTCATTCAGAACTAAAATAATGTTAAAGCGATACTATGTTCACAACAAATTCAATCAGTGTTTTGAGTACTAGCAATCTGCTCCAAAGAAAGATAATTAAATAAGACAGAGGGATTAGTGGTTTTGATTCTGCCTGGGAAAACAGAACATTTCCACTGTAAACATATGGCAATAGATTTGTCAATATGGCACAGACACATGAGCATATTCTACAAGAAAGAGTTTGCAGTGCTGTGTTAATTTACAAGGCAGAAGATATTAATATTAGTACAGATAATTACATGTTAACACACAGATCAATCCTATAAAGTTATGCAATATAATGAAAGCCAATGCTAAAGGCCAGTGCCAAAATGATCTTTGAAAGACATGCTCTATTGGATACAGATAACAGCATACACAACACCCAACTGAGATCAAAGCTCCACTGTGCTAGGCTACATAGATTCACATAGGAGAAAACCTCTGCTCAGAAGAGTTTATAAACTAAAATGACAAGATAGACAAAAGATGATAAAACATTATTCTCACTTTACAGATAGGGAAAAATAAGGCAGACAAAGATAAAGTAATTTGCCCAACATCAAACAAGTGAAGTGTAGTAAAGTCAGGAATTGAATCCACATCTCGGTCCAAAGATGAACATTTCACATTTCCTCTCAAAAATAAAGGCCCTACACTTTCATATCTTAATGATGACCATTTCTCAAACCTTCACATCTCACTGGTAAAGAGAAACTGTATTTTTTGAATTAATGGTCTCTTTTTAAAATCTAATTTCTGAAAGGTTTTGCTCACACCTCTCTCTCATTTTTGGAGAGTGAGACACGTACCTGGTTCTGTTAACAGAGGGTGTACTGAACACGGGATAGATAACGTCTGCTGAAGGAGACCCTGGTAAGAGTCACACAATTTATTAGTATTAGATATAACGGCAATACAAAACAGATATCTTGAAATGGGATTTAGATCAACCAGCAGTTTCAAGTTATATACAAGCATGAAAAAAATTTGAACTCCCAACACCTAAGAGCTTACATTAGCATTAAAAAAATTGTTGGTACTGCAACAAATTAAAAACCCATTTAATGTTTTATTATATAGAACTATTTTGATTCAATTAACTATTGACAGAAAATGGTGTGCTTTGTGCTATGAAAAAGAATGCTGCAAGCCAAGTGTCAGGGCAAATAAGATGTCCAGTGGAAACATCACCATGATACGTGAAAAATTATATTGAAACAAACACACCAATAGCTTAATATTCTTCTGCTGTTAATAAAATTATACCTACTACCCTTTATCGCAACCCACTTTCCCTACTTGTGATTTCATAGCTATAGCATACCCTCCACCCTCCCCTGTATGCATGGCTTCACAAACTTATCATACAAAGTGTGATGTCACAAATTCAGCTCTAGAATTCACAGCAAGAGGAGAAATTTCAGTCCATTTTTAGCAAGATCGGTGAGGAAAACCAAATTAAAAAAAAATATAAAGGTTGTCCCACAAGGGCAGAAGACCTTCTTTAAAGACAGTCCAACAGCTATAATCACCATAGCATTTTGACCAGCTCTCAGCTAAGGTTGCAGACCAAACTCATTCCTCCTCT
The DNA here is from genome assembly GCA_032595735.1 of Pelochelys cantorii. Lineage (NCBI taxonomy): Eukaryota > Metazoa > Chordata > Testudines > Trionychidae > Pelochelys > Pelochelys cantorii. The sequence goes on from CM064328.1 coordinate 3,442,526, forward strand.
CTGTACGTGGTCCAAGTACCACTATATGGGATACTAAACACCACCTAGGTTCTCAAACTTCATTGCACCACGATCCTGTTCTGACAAAAATTACAACACAATCCTGGGGCGGGGGGAGGGGGGGAAGAGAAGAGATGGACATGGAGAAATTGAAGCAGAGCCAGCCCAAACCCTGCTACTCTGGGCAGAAGATCAAAGCTGCTAAAGAGCTTCTGCCCTAGGCAGCAGGCATGTATAATAGAGATGTAAGAAGTCATTTTAAAAACGGTGACCATGTAACCGCTAAAAATCCAATGGTTACATGTGCTGTGGGCTCTGCAGTATAAAGCTTAAATAAGCTTTATACTGCAGAGTGCACAGCCTGCCAGCTCCACTCCGGGGCAGGAGGCTTCGCTGTGGGCTCTGCAGCCGAATCCCCGGGTGCCAGCATGTAATCTGCAGCAGAGGGACCGGACCAGTCCCACTGCTGATGGGGCTGCTCTGGATGGCTAGAGCAGCCCCTGCCTGCAGTGGGCCCTCTGGGGCTGAAGCAGCCCCCTGCCCAGGGCAGGGAGCTGCTCCAGCCCCTAATGGTTAACCAGAACCTGTAAGCTTCACCTAGTAACTTTACATCCCTAACATATAGTCCCCCTATAAAGGGCTAAAGCCCTTGGGCTTTAGCCCTGGGCCCTAGCAAATCTAACACCAGCCTTGGCAACCCCATAGTTTTAAGAACCCTGGGCCTAGACCAATACAGTAGCAATACTATTTACCTTTATTAGTCTCTGTTGGAGACTGATTGAAAGAAATATCCTCATGGTCATCCAACTCACAGTTTATAGAAGATTGTGTTTCATCCAAGTCCTGTTAAGAGAGAAACATTTTAAAAGCCCAAAGAAAACCTGTCCGCTTGGCTTGGTTTACAGTTAGCTAGTTACGCAATCTCATACATCTTGAATGCTCAGGGCAAAGGCCAAACGTGGCCAAAGATTCTGAAATGCGACTAATAGCTCTGATCCTCTTCAGTACCAAGACATGATCTACAGAGGCTAGAGGTCCCACCATGTAATGTTCCAACCTGAGCTGAACTTTACTGGATAATATTGTTGCTGGACCCTGCATCTTGGTATCAGAGAGACTGCTTTTGCGGGGGCCTTCCCATTATCTATGGCCAGGTTTATAGCAAGTTGGTGTCCTTCACATGGCTTTCTACTACTTCTAGCTGCAGCTCTGTACAATTATTTCTTCATTTCAATCTTGTTGGTATTCTGGTCCTATCCTGGAGTCTACACTTCTGAAACTGGAAAGCTCTTTGGGAACTTTCTGCAAAGATTTAGTGAATGACCATGCTAAATTGATTTTTACTAGGGCTGTCAAGTGACCTGCATTAATGCCTGCGATTAACACAGGACAGGATTAACACATTAATTTTTTAACACATTAATTGCAGGCGTTAATGCTGCACTACCTCTGAAGTGCTGCTTTGGCACCTTAAAGAGGCAGCGCTGCATGGAGCCCAGGGTCAGCTGAGAACTCCAGCTGATCCCAGCCTCCATGCAGCGCAGCCCTGTTGAAACACTGTCATGGCGTTTCAAAGGGGAGTTGCACGCGATTAATTGTGCAATTAGAATTTTAATCGCTTGACAGCCCTAATTTTTACCTTAATGTCTGCCCAACTTCTGGTTTCTATGACAACTAGAACATATTAATCCTTCCCTGCCCATGACCAAAACCATAATCCCATGGACAGCCACCAATTAAAAACCATGAGATCAAATAGCTGTTAGAGACTAGATCAAGGCACAAAGTTGGCTAACAATTTTGAGATAGCAAATCTAGTGAAATTCATTTCCATACACCAGGGTTACATGAGATGCAGCTCAGGGGGTCAGATCCAGCCCACAGACTGCATCTGGCTGCTTTTTATTTATAGCCTGCTGCCTATGCTACCAAATTTCCAGGCAGAGACTTAGGATCCTATTTAAATGGCTCATGGTTGCGATGCTACCCTGGCAGGGGCTGGAGCAGCAACCCTTTAATAGCTGCAGCAACGAGGTAACAGTGGGGCGGGAGCCCTTTGTTGTGTTTTTAATTCAAAGCCTCCAGCCCCAGACAACTGGCAAAGGAGGGGGGGAGGCTAATCTACAGCCCTGCCTCTTCCACACCAAGCCTTGCCCCTTCTAGCGCGTGGAGCCAGCCCATGACCATATAGCAAAATTCATTAAGTGGCCTCCCTGCAAAAATTATTGCCCATCCTTGCCATACACCCAAGGCTTCTGAAAATGCAGTTTATTACCTTAAGACCCTGCAATCACAGCAGGCCCAAGTTATATTTTTCTTCTATATGCAGGATTGTTGACCTACCCAACATTTGTATTTTATTAAATTTCTACTCTAAAACACACACTGGCAATCAAGTAAGGAATGTGATGGATACACTGACAGTTATAAGTGAACAAAGAAGGTATTAAATAGTTCTTTATTAAACCAACACAGAATTATAAAACACATTAGTCTAATAAAAGCTATTACTCACCTTGTCTATTGTTTCCCTTCAAGTACCAATACAGCCATGAAAGTATCTCAATACTACTTATCCCTGCCTACAAACACCTTTTAGGTGCCAGAAAAGGTCAGTAAAATGTGACATTAAATATAACGAAGCAGGCCCCAAACCCGGTTCACATTAGGCATTTTATTGTTGCATTCATTCCATTGTCAATCTTACCTATGACATCTATATTTCCAGAACTAAACAATTCTCTAGAAACCTACAAAAGTGAGACTTAGCAGGAGCTAACTGCTCAGTGTTGAATTTAGAAGACTATTTTAAAATTTAAACTATTTGAGCAATGAAACTGCTTTTGATCCTCATACAAGGTATGTTAAGAACCATACCCTTACTTTATCCCTAGAGCTAGAAGCCCCACTTTTCAAAGGCCTATGATTTTAAGTGCCTCTGTCTGAATGCTCATCTTGAGAAATCCTAAAGTAGTCAGGAGAAGAGGAGAGGGATAGGCTCAGACATTAAAAAAAAAAAAAAAAAAAAAAATCAGACTCTGTAAGATGTCTCATGTTGTACAAGGCAACACTGATGCATCCAATATCAGTAGGCCCTTTTGAAAGTAAGGTTCAAAACATTTTGCCATTTTAAATATCAGCCTTCTTTATTATGCAACCACCCCCTCTCTGGCTTCCCCAATACCCACCTTAAGTTTATCCTGCAGATAGCAGCTAAAATATTTTCCTTAGCCCACCACAGAACATGTCACCACATCTCTTTGAACCACAACCTACACCTCTCTTGGACTTGCTTCTGAATTGTACTTTCTATCCTTGCCCCCCCTCAGCTTCATATCATCTCTGATACTACCTCCTATGTCAGAATTAGGGATGTAAAAGGTTAACCAATAAACCTGGGCTAATCAGCTCCAGGAGCGCAGGGTGCCAGTGGGAACTCGAAATGTAGAACACTGCCGCTGTGATCCTCTCCTCTCCCCACCCCCGAGCTGGAGGGAACCAGCTTTTAAGCTGGCTCTCTACAGTACCCTCTTCTCTCTCCCCCTCTTCTGCCTCTTTCTGATAGAGGCAGCAGGGGGTGGGGGGGAGAGGAGCAACTAGTGTGTCTACTTCCGGTAAGTGCAAGCTTATCGGACTAGCTGATTCCCCTCCTGCCCTAGGTTAGGGATGTACTGATCTGGGGCAGGGGATTGGGGTGCTGGATCTGGGAGAGTGCATGGGCTCAGGAGGGGGTAAACAGTTTGGCTTATGTGAGGAAAGGGGGTTGGAGTGGAGGGACAGATTGTTGGGGGGAGAGGGGGTGGGGGTGTTAGAGGCAGGCTTTGGCCAGGAGACTTACTTGGGTGACTGCCAGCCAGCAGCACAGCACATTTTTTAGGCAGCTTCCCTACCTGCCTGCCCTGCACCTGCACAGGCTGCAGGGGCCCTGTGCATCAGTGAATAAGAGCCTGAGAGGAAGGGGGGAGTGGTGTTTTTGTGCACTACCTGCTCTTCAAACTGGCAGCTCCCATTGACCAGAAACTGGCCAATGGGATTGTGCTATGGGCAGGGACAGCCTTTCCCCACTCCCCAGCTCACAGCTAAGAAACACAAACAGCCCAGCAGTCATTTTTCTGTGCAACATGCAGGGGCCAGGGCAAGCAAGGAGTCTGCCTGAGGTTCCCTGCTGCATCCACAGGCCAGATCCATTGGCTTGGTGGGTTGGATCCAGCACCTGCACCCTATTTTGCCCAGTCCTGGTATAACAGCTGAAGTTTTCAGTGGTTACAGTTAATGAATTACACACATTTTAACCCTATTTAACCCTACACCCCACTTCATGTGCCCCCACTCTCATCCCTCCCATGAGTTCCTGAATCCCTATTCAGACACCCATTGACCCATTTCCATGTGGTCCTGCACCCCTATTCCCATTCAGCCTGACTCAGTCTGTCCCCCCCACCAGCTCTTCTGAATCCCATTCTAGTTGACCTCCCAGCAGCCCCATGTGTCCCGCTCTGTTTTCCACCATTCCCACAGCAATATCTTTTGTATCCTAACCTGGCCCCATGGAAAGGTTAGTGTGAGGAATGCAGTCAGCAGCTACTGCCAAAGAGTCAGCTGCTCTCTGTTCTGGTGCCACAGCAGCCCCTGGTGGATGAAAGGTATAACTGCAGCACCTATCCAGCAAAAGGTATTTTCTGCAGAGAAAAATATCTACAGGGAAGAGTGGTGCACTGAAGAGCCACCATCCACAGAAACAAAATTGTTGTTTTGGACAGAGAGCAGCTCAGTAAATCTATTGTTACTGCTTCACTTAAGCATAAGCTTGGGTTTATTTTCCACTCTGGACTGGGAAGCAGTAGAGCTGACACTCACACTGTACAGGGACAGGAGTTACATACAGGGTAATCTTGGCAGTCAAGATTGCAGTTAATTTGTAACATTTCTCTGTCACCACCCAGGCCTCATTGGCTATCTGCAAGGAGAATGCAGGAGAAGTCTCAAAAGAAATCTAGAAATAGATCTGGTTTTGCTCAATTGTTTGTTTCACTTACCTTGACACTGAGACTAGCAAAAAAACATCCCACCTAGAGTAATTTGGCAAGGATCTTGGGAATTCTGGCTTCCTCTGGAGACTTGAGTCTGGTCTTTTAGGATCAGATAGCATATTGTACTTATAAAGTGTTCCCTGCAGATCCAGGGAATTGATATTGTGCCTAGAGGTGTGCAATCTCAACACACAGTTGTAAGGGACATTGAATAATTACTTTTTTCACGCTTCTCAAAATGCTTTTTTAAAAAAGTGAAATTAATATTTTTACACAGAATACTTAGAGAAACTTAATTACCAGCCTCATTAGGACATGAAGAGGATAAACAGAGTGCATTAAAAACTGACTACAACAACAAATATATTATTTGTGCCCTTATGGCTAAGATTTATGAATGCAACCCAAACGTTCCTCAACTACGAAGTCTCTCCATCTGTCACTTCTTTTTTAAAGACATTACAATTTCAGGTCTTGTGTACCTTGAAGATTCTACAGCAGCTGACGATCTAGTTAAACAACACAGGAGTTAGGAGACAAAACTAAGCAATTAAAGAGGGTAAGAAAATTTTAATCTAGCAGTTTAAATTAGGAATATTAAATATTGGTTAACTGAATGTTGAGTAACCGCATGAATTCTTATCAGTTACTCAACCATTCTATAGTCCCCGAATGCGGGGCCAGCAGCCACTGTATCAGAGGGGTGTCAGGCAGGAGTTGGTCTGCAGCAGCACAGAGTGGCAGCAGCCCCTGTCTAAGGGGGTCTGATCTCCCAGACCCAGCACAAGCCAGAACGGAGCTGGGCTGCCTGCCTGCAGGGCTCCTAATACACTTTAAATGCAGAGCTGCAGCAAGGGTAGGTCCCGGACCCAGCATGAGCCCAGACTATGGTGGGCTGCTGGCCAGCCTGCTAAAAAATTTACTGGCAAGGGTGTGGGGGAAGGAAATGTGTGTATTCTAGAGCAGTAACCTATAAGCTTTTGCTTATCAATTAATCAGTTAATCAACTACACTATTGCATCCCTAGTTTAAATCTGCATTTTTTACTAGTAACTATGCAATTCTTACACCTAGTACACTTAGGAGAAAGTATGGCTGTGTTAGGAATATGAAGTGTGGCCTCTCTTATTTGTCTGGAGGACTTGTTGAGGCTCACATATGTAGCCTGAGCATACTCCTTGTCTGTGTCATGCATTAATTGAAGGCTCAGTGTTGAATTTAACATTTATAAGGTTTTAAAGCAGATTTTTATGCTGCATTAATAAAAAAAAGGGGGGTACGAATCCAGTTTCGCAAACACTCTTTTTGAGTAAGTCTTCCTCTCAGCTAACCTAAATGCAACATAGCAATGGTGACCACTGGAGGGAAGAAAACAGCAGTGAAGAGATAAGAATTCAGTTCTCAAGATTTCTCTGTACATAGGTCAAAACACATATTTAAAGTATTAGTTTCAGAGCTGCCCTACTCCACAACATTCTGCATCCACCATGCTCAGGAATTCAAAGTCTCACCGACAGTTTTCTAGTTTCATGTAACCTCAGGAAGTATCAGAAGTAAATCTAGGGAATATCTTTCTTTGAAAGAGCTCTAACACATGTCTTGCTTAATGCACCATACACTTCCTTCATGCCTCAGAATTACTAGAAATAGCAATGCAACTACGTCCTTGCTGAACAAAGCAAGCACGCACCTTTTATATACAGAAATATCTTAAGTGTCACTCTCAGTGCTACTTACCAAGTTCCCTGTATCAATTTCCTCCAGATTTGAGGAACCAGAGTGATTGAATGGAATAAATTCTATTTTCTGCAATGAGACCTTCAATTCGTGATCAACCTCCTTCTCTTCATTTATGCGATCAGCCAATTTCTCCCTATCTTCATATTCCTTCTCAGACACATTTGTGTGTTTTGATACCTCACTGATCTTGGTAACTTTGTTTTTATCATCTCCTGATGGCCTCAGCAGGTCAGCCTCTGCTACAGAACTAGAGAGAAGCTGGGGGGATTTAAAACCCCAAGACAACTTTTTAGGACCAGAGTGGGATTTCTTCCCAGTGGAAAAGAATGCTGCTCCCATCTGGAGCTTCAGCAGAGGTTTCACTTTCATGCTTAGAACTCTGAAAGGAGCCTCTATTTTCTTTTCAGTTGAGCAAACAATGTTCTCCTTTTCCACAATAGGTATGACAGGAGCTACATCTACCTTGGCTTTCTTGACACATCTTGGTAAAGTCTTGACATACCTAGAATCAATCTGACGTTTGGATGTTTTTGAGCTTGCATTCCTGATAAGGTTCATATTTCCCTGTACTTTCTCTGTCCTATTGGCACTGGGGAGGTCTCCATCATTGTCCCTGTAATTAAGAGGGCGGCTTTCATTTACCAGTTTCCTCTCCAGTGGGGTAAGATACCTCTTTTCCTTGCAGTAGAAGGATGCAGCAGGCACAATTGGCCTGTATGGGGAACCAAACTTTGGAGACACTTTTCCCAAGAACTTCCCACATGCTGCCATTGGGATGCTGGCTATTTGAAGTGGGGAATTGTCAAGCTTCCTTGACATGGAGGATTTCAGAGGTGAAGCTTGGTTTTCTTTATCCTCATCACTAGATCCAGGCGAACATTTTGTTTGAGAAACAAAGGTATGATTTGTAGATATCTTGACTGGAGACAGACCCACACTGATGTCCATCATCAGTTTTTTTGCTGGAGTCCCAAGTGCCAAAAACATGCTACAAAAACAAAAAATAAATAAAATCAACACATTTCCCTCTTCTACAGATTGGAGAAGCCTTCAGGCATGATCATGGCTCTGTTTAGTGAAACTTTAGTGTGACTTGGGTTCTCTGATTATATACCAAGAGAGGAAACTATCTAGGGCTTTTGTGTGTCACATTCATTGTAGTTCTCAAGCACCTTTATAAAGAGCTGTATACCACCCTCCATGTACAATTTCTGTAAATGTCACTGGGAGCTGCAAATATGGATAGCGAGTAGTATTCAAGGACTCCCCCCATCCCCCAAACAACCGGGACAAAATAGATCTTTTTGCATGCCTGTATTAAAAAGACTTTCTATGAACTTGAAAATTAGGTTGACACAGCAATGTCAGAAATGTGAGGAAAAAAAAAAAATCACATCCGAGTGACAGTTATCCTGACCTAATTCCCAGCGTAAACAGTCATTTTGACAGAAGAAAGCTTTTGTCAATGTAACTACCATTTTTGGGGGGAGGTGGTATTGCTACACCTGTGGAAAAAACCCTTCTGTCAACTGCCTCTGTGGTACGTAGCTATACTGTTATAGCATCCATAGTGTAGTCAAGTCCTTAGAGCACAAGGTAATAACTGTCATTTTACTTCCTCATTAATCATAAGCAGCAGCAATTCTGCCACTTAAGCTTCAAGACAAATATCTGACATCCCTTGAGAGCAAAAAAAGTTGCAGATTTTTGCCACTTGGCATCTTTTAGAACAACACTCAAATTGCACTTCCAATTTTTTTTCCTTGCTCACAAGTGTAACACCTCATTAAAAAAAATTCTCTTGGTTGTAGTAGTCTTTTATGCATTTTACAGATCACACAGTGTACTATTTTTCCTGTTTTTGCATTCTGTTGCACAGCAATGAGAAAAACAGGATTATGTCAGAGCAAGTTTACTATCTGAAACTACTTTTAAAGCTTTTATTTTTAAGTTCACTAAAATTCCAGCACCCAATGTCCCTTTAAACACTTAGGCCCCCAAAGTCAATGTGGCTTCATGCAGGCACGAAAGTCCAGCCCCACAGAACTCAGGGCAGGATTAGGAGCTTAGTGTCAAAATGTAAAACCAAACAAAATATACACCATTTACAAAAGAAAACTTTTCCTGTGGAATGACAGAGCGACAATCACGACACCCTGTGTCCTACAGCTCCTCCCGCCTCCTCCCTGCTGCTAACCCAGCAGGGATCAGCAACCCATGGCTCCTGAGCAGCCACAGCACTGTAAGTAAACTGCTGCTGGTGGGCTTTTGGGGAGGGGGAGGAGGAAAATTGTGGGGCCGCGGGGGCTGGAAGGAAACCCACTGTAGGGGGAGCTAAAAGAGCTCCAGCAGTTCAGGGGGAGGGGGGTTGTGGCAAGGCCCATAGTCGAGGGCAGGAAGGGCCACTAGAGAGGCCCACTGTGCGGGGGCAGGGCCCTGGACTGGGGGGGACACTCCAGCCCCTGAATCAGGCTGGGAAGTACCCTGACCCCTGATTTGGGGCCGGGACTGGATGTGCCTGTGGCAGCCGCCACGTGGCAGGCTGCCTGAGTTTAAGTTTCCTGGGGCCGGTGGCGTAGGGATGAGGTGGCCAGCCAGAAGTGAGGCCTGTGGTAGGAGGGAGGGGGGGCCTCGCTGCAAAGGCCCGCTGCGGTGGAGGGAAGAAGGGCTGGATTGAGGGTCACTCTGGCCCCTGAACTGGGGTTGGATATCCCTCTGGCAGCTGCCGTGGGGCGGTGGCTGCCTGAGTTAGTTAAACTTGAACCTTGCGGCTCCTCCACTGCTTCAGGATGGAGCAGGGGGGCTTAGGAGCCATGGGGGCTGGGTGGGGGAGGGAGGCATGCAGATGCCACATGGCCTTGCTAGAGCATGGGGGGGAGAAGGGGGTCACACAGCCTCCCACCTCATGGCTGGAGGGAGAGGGCTGGGTGCTCGGCTCCCTTCCCTTTCTCCACCGGAGCTAGCTCAGTCCAGCTCAAACCCCCGACCCCGCTCAGCTCCCGTAGGAGGAGGAGGAAGGGGGGCACCCAGCCATGAAGTGGGAGGCTGTGTCTCCTGCCCAGCTGACCCCAGGTTCTGAGGAAATGCCAGGAGGGAACCAGGATCAGTTGGGGACTACCCAGCTGCCCCTTTGAAACGCGTGGAGGCTCGTACCTCTTCACCCCTCTTTGTTGCCTCTCAGAGGCAGTGGGGGAGAAAAAAATCGACTAGTAAACTGACTATCCGAATAGCAAATGCTTATCGGATAGTCAACTAGTCCTTAATACCCCTAGTGTAAACCAGTGTGTTGTTACCCCATCTAACCCAGACTTAAAGACTCAGTTTGCTTCATATTTTTATCATAATTTTACGTTTATATATTCATATTCACATTACAGTGTTTAACTCTATGCATCTGACAAAGTGGATCTTTGCCCACAAAATCTTATGCTCCAATATATGTTAGTCTAAAGTGCCACAGGACTTCTCATAAGTCTGTGTAGTCAATTAGATCAGCAGTGCACAGCCCATGGGTTGTGACCCACAAGGGGTCGCAGCTGTCTTCCGGGGGGGGGAGAGGAGGTCGCAGCACTGGGTTGGCTGCCATTTTGTTTTCACGGCTCAGCACCTGACGTACGTGCGGCGGGGGCAGTGGCAGCGGAGCAGACCAGTGTTTTATATTAAAGGGGTCGCAACAAAATGTTCCCGGTGTCTTTTTTTTTCCCCCCCTTAAGAAAAATTTTCCCGGGGGTTCCCCCCTCAACCAAAATTTTCCCGGCCCTGGGGATCGCAAATTAAAAAAAGATTGAGCACCACTGAATTAGATGTAGAATCTTTTACAGCTTGGGGTTGCTTTCTACCTTAAAAAACCTGCCAAGCTGCTCAGAACACTATAAAGTACTATGCACTAGAAAAGAATGAAAAAGCCACGAGTTATCGCATCTCATAACTTTCCCCCACATTTTAGTGTAAAAGCCTTGAGAAAGTTAAAACATCTCTTCTATTCTCAGTACATGAAGTAAATGTTAAAGAATTTTCAGTGTAACAAATAGCAGAGACAAAATTATGAACAGCTAGACACACCTATCAGAGCTAGTAGAACTCCGATTCCTTTTTCTTGGAGTAACAGCTGCCATCTCAAAAAAGTGCCTGAAAATTAGAACACACTTCAAGATATAACTTTATAAGTTACACACAAATACAACTCTATTATAAATGATATAATATTCACTCTTTAAAATAGCCTTAACATGCACACCAATCTACAAAAGCCACTTTCCACTGGTTTCTAAAGCAAGCTATTTTTATTTTTAAAGAAACATTTAAAGGATGGTGGTGATTGTTGCTAAACCTGACAGATGTTTGTCTAACATGCTCTTAAAAGTCTCCAGTGATTCTACAACCTCCCTAGGCAATTTATTCCAGTGCTTAACTACCCTGACAGTTAGGAAGTTTTTCCTGATATCCAACCTAAACCTCCATTATAAGACTACATTATAATGGAGAGGGTCCAGAGAAGAGCAACAAGAATGATTAAAGGTCTAGAGAACATGACCTATGAAGGAAGGCTGAAAGAATTGGGTTTGTTTAGTTTAGAAAAAAGAAGATTGAGGGGGGACATGATAGCAGTTTTCAGGTCTCTAAAAGGGTGTCATGAGGAGGAGGGAAAAAACTTGTTCATCTTGGCCTCCGAGGACAGGACAAGAAGCAATGGGCTTAAACTGTAACTAGGGGGGTTTAGGAACTTTTTCCTAATGTCCACCCTAACTGTCAGGGTAGTCAAACACTGGAATAAATTGCCCAGGGAGGTTGTGGAATCTCCATCTCTGGAGATATTTAAGAGTAGGTTAGATAAATGTTTATCAGGGATGGTCTAGACAGTATTTGGTCCTGCCATGAGGGCAGGGGACTGGACTCGATGACCTCTCAAGGTCCCTTCCTGTCCTAGTATTCTATGATTAAAGATAGGAACTTGGAGAAATAGTATAAATAGGGCCAAAGTATTTAAGAGCAATGTTTAAATCGTGGTTCCCAAATTTGGTTTTAAGTCATAATGTAGACCAAGTTACCATGATGCTAGAGAAATCTCATTACATTAGCTGTACCTCATGAAACATAAGAGCTGAAATCCCAGGGTAGTACCATATGCTTCAGAAGTAGGTGCAAGAAACCCAATTAAGATGCAATTGTTGATTAATCTGCCAATAAAAAGATTCCTCCTGACCCATGTTGATTCATTTGTACCTGGAATCATGTGTATTTATAACCCATACAACAACAAGATTGCTATCTTAATGGGACTCTGGATATTTTCAATAGCTATATAGCCAATCCTTTTTTTAAATGCTATTAAGATTTTGGCTTCAATCAGTGTGGCCAAAAGTTAGTTATGCATTGGGTATCAGTTTTAAAGTTCACTGTTTTGCAATATAGTGCATTTGCTTATGCCTTACGGGTAAGATTAAACAAGTGTCCCATTTACTTTTTCAAAACCATTATTTTTGCTTCTCAGTTGTGTCCCCATCAATCTTATCTCTAAACTAAAACGTTCTATTATTTCCACATGTAAGCTGGCCAGGAATCTAGAGAGTGAAGAAATACCAAATGAGACTCTTGACTGGAGTGGACTTGACCTCTCAAGGTCCCTTCCAGTTCTATGAGATAGGGAGATACACCTATCGCACTACACCTGGTCAGTTCAGGTGCCAGACAAAGGTTCTGGCAGTAGGCCATTACACTGCTAGCAGCAGCATAGATATGGGGAGGGCACTTTTTGGATACTGTGAAGTCGCAGGCAAGGTACCAACCCTGGGAGCTCACCCTACTCCAAGCAGCCCCATCTCCGGATAGTGACACTGGCGGCATTCAGTGCCTGGACACTGCGCAGCGTAGCCCCGGGGTCCGACTCGCTAGCCTCGTGTGGCTGATTAGCCAGCTGGCCGCGGCTAGTTTGCTACAGCGGCGGTCACGAGAGTGGCTACTGCTTCCGCACTGGCGGGTGGAGGGGTAGACCTGATGGGCAGAATCCCCTGGGATGCTAACATGAAGGGGAAAGGAGTCCAGGACAGCTGGCAGTATTTTAAAGAAGCCTTATTGAAGTTACAGAAAGAAACCATCCCAATGCGTAGCAAGAGAGGCAGACATGGTAGGAGACCGGATTGGCTTACAGGGGAAATCCTTGGTGAACTTAAGCACAAAAAGGAAGCTTACAAAAAGTGGAAACTTGGACAAATGACCAGGGAGGGGTTTAAATGTATAGCTTGAGAATGCCAGGGGGTTATCAGTAAGTCGAAAGCGCAATTGGAATTGTTATCCTTCACATCCTTTGCCAGTCACAAGAAAGGTTTCTACAGTCATGTTAACAAGAAGAAGGTGATCAGAGAGGATGTGCGGCCCCTACTGGATGAAGGAGGTAACCTAGTGACAGATGATGTGGGGAAAGCTGAAGTACTCAATGCTTTCTTTGCCTCTGTATTCACAGACAAGGTCAGCTCCCAGACTAATGCGCTAAGTGACCCAAGATGGGATGAAGATGGACAGCCCTTGGTGGGTAAAGAACAGGTTAGGAACTATTTAGGAAAGCTAAAAACGTACACAAATCCATGGGTCCGGACTTAATGCATCCGAGGGTACTGAGGGAGTTGGCAAATGTCATTGAGGAGCCTTTGGCCATTATCTTTGAAAAGTCGTGGAGATCAGGAGAGAACCGGGATGATTGGAAAAAGGCAAATGAACTGCCCATCTTCAAAAAAGGGAAGAAGGACAATCCAGGGAACTATAGGCCGGTCAGGCTTACCTCGGTTCCTGGAAAAATCATGGAAGGGATCCTTAAGGAATCCATTTTGAGGCACTTGGAAGAGAGGAAAGTGATCAGGAATAGTCAGCATGAATTCACAAAGGGCAAGTCGTGCCTGACCAATCTGATTAGCTTCTAGGATGAGGTAACTGGCTCTGTGGATATGGGGAAGTCAGTGGATGTGATCTACCTCGACTTTAGCAAGGCTTTTGATATGGTCTCCCACAATATTCTTGCCAGCAAGTTAAGGGAATATGGATTGGATAAATGGACAGTACGATGGATAGAAAGATGGCGAGAAGGCCGAGCCCAGCGGGTAGTGATTAACGGCTCAATATCAGGATGGTGGTCGGTTTCTAGAGGAGTGCCCCAAGGTTCAGTTGTAGGTCTGGTTTTGTTCAATATCTTTATTAATGACCTGGATGAGGGGATGGATTGCACCCTCAGCAAGTTTGCAGATGACACTAAGCTAGGGGGAGAGGTAGATACGCTTGAGGGCAGAGATAGTCACTCTGGACCCTGAGACAAATTGGAGGATTGGGCCACAAGAAATCTGATGAGGTTCGACAAGGACAAGTGCAGAGTCCTGCACTTGGGACAGAAGAATGCCAAGCATTGTTACAGGCTGGGGACCCACCAGTTAAGTAGTAGTTCTTCAGAAAAGGACCTGGGGGTTACAGTGGATGAGACGCTGGATATGAGTCAACGGGGCACCCTTGTAGCCAAGAAGGCTAATGGCATATTAGGCTGCATTAAGAGGAGCATTGCCAGCAGATCCAGAGAAGTGATTATTCCCCTTTATTCGGCTTTGGTGAGGCCACATGTGGAGTATTGTGTCCAGTTCTGGGCCCCCCACTACAGACAGGATGTGGACGCATTCGAGAGGGTCCCGCGGAGGGCAACCAAAATGATTAAGGGACTGGAGCACATGGCCTACGAGGAGAGGCTGAGGGATTTGGGCTTGTTTAGCCTGCAGAAGAGAAGAGTGAAGGGGGATTTGAGAGCAGCCTTCAGCTCCCTGCAGGGGGGTTCCAAAGAGGATGGAGAGAGGCTGGTCTCAGTGGGGGCAGGGGGCAGAAGGAGAAGCAATGGGCTCACGTTGCAGTGGGGGCGGGGGGGGGAGGGTCCTAGGTTGGAGATTAGGACAAACGATTTCCCTAGGCGGGTGGGGAAGCCCTGGGCTGGGTTCCCTAGAGAGGGGTGGAATCTCCATCCCCAGGGGTGTTTCAGTCCCTGCTGGACCAAGCCCTGGCTGGGATGATTGAGTCGGGCTGGTCCTGCCTAGGGCAGGGGGCTGGACTCGATGGCTCCCGAGGCCTCTGCCCGCCCTGGGGGTCTGTGATAGACGGGGCCGTGCCATGGCTGTGTAGCGCCAGGATTATTCGGGGGGGGGGGAGTAGGAGAAGGGGATCCGCACAGGGGCTCAGAGCCGGAGGGGGGTTGGGAGGTGGGTGCGGAGCGAAGCTGAGGTGAAGGGAGGGGGGAGGCTGAAGCCAACAGCCCCTTGGGAGGGGGCAGAGACCAGCCAAAGGATACTGAACTGCAGGGGGCCTGCTGCGGACGGGGGAATCCCCCCACCCCTGAGCCGAGCCCTGGGGGGGGGGGTGTTTCCCGCGCCCGGGCCACGCTGCTGCTCTGGGAGCCGCTCACCCGAGTCCAGCCGCAGGCCAACGGGTCCCGCCGCGCGCGAGCCCAAGCGCCTCAGCCCGCGCCAACCGCCTCGCCTTCGAATCCGCGCGCGCTTCTTCGCGGCCCTCTGCCCCGCCCCTCTCCGGCTGGCCCAGCGCCCATTGGACACGGCGGCCGTCTTGCGCCAGCCCGCCACGACCATTGGCTTTGGAGTCGCGCCCCGACTGCTTGAGGAGGGCCCGCCGGACTCCCGCGTTGCCAGCCAATCACAGCTCCGGAACTCAGCCGGCGCGCTCGGCGGGCATTGTCAACATCACCCGCCCCCCTCAGCCGGGGGGGGGCGAAGACTACAACTCCCAGCATGCACTGCAGGAAAAAAGGCAGTCTTCTACGGTTGAAGGCCCTTCACAGTACTTGCTAGAATCTGTAGTACGTGTACGCCACAGCCCGAGAGTAGGGGAGCATTGTAAGCTGGGACATATAGTCAAAAAGGACTGCAGGGCCATGAGCGGGGTAGAGTGTTGCATGCTGGGATTTGTAGTTGTTGCCGCAATGCATGCTGGTCAGGCTGTGAGGCAGGGCCCGGGGGGGCCAATTGCAGAAAATGATTTTTATGGGCAGTCTTACTGTTCCCTCCTTTTTCCAGTCATGTGTGGAATAAATTTTGTTCTCTGCACTTAGACATGTACATATGTGCACCATAAGAACAACCAGACTGGGTCAGACCAGTCCATCCAGCCCAGTGTTCTGGCTGCCAACTGTGGCCAATACCAGATGCCTAGGGAGAGGAATCACAACAGGGAATCCTCACATGATCTCTCCCCTATCTATCACCCACCTCCAGAGAAACAGAGCCTAGGGACACCACCCATCCTGGCTCATAGCCATTGATGAGCCTAACCTCCATTAATCTATCTACCTTGTTTCTGAACTCTGTTTAAATCCTAGCCTTCACCACATCCTCTGGCAAGGAGTTTCACAGGTTGCCTGTGTGTTGAGTGAAGAAAAACTTCCTTTTGTTTGTTTTAAACCTGCTGACTATTAATTTCATTTGATGACCCCTAGTTCTGATATTGTGGGAATAAGTAAATAACTTTTCCTTATTCACTTTTTCCCCACCAGGCATGATTTTTTTTTCACTCCAATCATGATTTTATAGACCTCTATCATATCCCCTTAGTCTCCTCTTTTCTAAAATGAAAAGTCCAAGTCTTTTTAATCTGTCTTCATATAGGACCCATTCCAAACCGCTAATTATTTTGTTGTGCTTTTCTGAACCTTTTCTAATGCCAATATAGCTTTTTTGAGATGGGGCGACCATATCTGTATGCATACCACAACTTCAACAAGCATCACCCATCCATCAATCTCTCTATACAGTACTCACAAACAGCATCAACTTCCTGGCCACAACAATTAGTTTCAACAATGGAACCCTACAGACATATACAAGGACCCCACAGATCACTACATTTACTTTCACAGATCCAGTAACTATCACAAACACACCAAGAGATCTGTCATCTACAGCCAGGTCCTCAAATACCACAGAATATGCTCTGAAGAGAAAGTTAGGGATTACACACCATAGAATACTTACAACTGCCTTCAACAATTATACTCCACCTTGCATAATGGAACAAGACATCCAAACACCATGTGGGAATTTGCTTCAGTACAGAAAAAAAAAGTTCAGTTACACACACCTATTTGTCACCTACCACCCCACACTGGAACCCGGGGCTATAGGGTAACATTAAACAATTATAATGATAATCTGCAGACATGTTTCCACCACTACATGATAAATATCCCCCACAACAAACCTTTGTAGATCCATGTGTCCTCTACATGCCTATGTATATGTGGTACAATGTTCCCCTAATTTTTTGCATCCATGTGTGGAATTAATTTTATTATGTGCACTAGTATGGAGGTGATGTGTGGCCAGGGGGGAGGTCAAGGGGTTCAGAGCATGTGTTAGGACAATGGCGGGCCCAGAAGGAGGCCAAGGCAGGAGAAGTATGGAAAAGTTAAACTTCCTTTCGGCCCCTGGATGGCTTATAGTCCTACCCCCCTCCCTTTATTTCCCCCACAGCTGTATGATAAGATAAAAATATGGTCTGGCTTGCACATTCCTGCTTGTCAGGGAGCCATAGATCAGTAAGTGAGGAGGCGGGTTCTGCAAGACGAGACGTTTACACCACTGTATAAAAATTGCTTGTTGTGAATATTCGGTGTGCCTCTTCCTCTGGCATGAGTCGGGGAGAGCACCCGCTCAACTGATCGATAAATAAAGAGCTTGGTATCTGTCCTCTTGCTTTCCGTGCCTCCTTGGGGTAATTGAGTGGCTCCAGGGAGAAACAAGCCTGTTTGGCTAACACATGGGAGGGAGCTTAGGGCTAGGGTGAGGGCACTACAACTTGAATTCAAGTTATGTAAAATCCCTGTTAATCAGTTAAACGTTAAGTTTAAGCGATTAAATGGCCACAGGTGAGGGCTGCTCCGGCCAGCCTGAAGTGCCGCTTCCCACAGCACGCTGCTTCAATCAGACCAGTAAGCATCACCCAGTAACCCGTTAACCATTTACATCCCTAATTCAAGTAGTTGACACATGAGGTGCTGAATCAGCATACCTGGGTTATGCAGAGTAGGATGATTTTTCAAAACCAATCAGCATTAGCTTAACTCTGCTCCCATGAAGTTCCATTGACTCAGGTAAAGCAAACATCAAGTGCTTCTGGAAAGGCAACCCAGAAACTTTAATCCTTACTTCCTCAAATGCAGGTTTACTAGCACACAGGAGAGTAATGAAATAAACATAACTTTGTTATGCCTCCCACACTGAAGCTGATTTAAATAAAAATAAATAAGCCACACAACAATACTATGATTGCTTTAAATCTTTAAAGATCTCTGTACAGAAGTTTATAATCTTGCCAGGAGCGGCTCTAGACGAGCTGCCAGCAACTGGTGCCCTAGGCGAAACGCGCGATTGACATGCGATTGGCGCCCCCGCCTCCAAACCCCTCAACAGCCGTTTAATTTGGCGCCCTAGGCAACCGCCTAGTTCGTGCCTATGGATGGGCCGCCACTGATCTTTGCAGTTACTTCAAACTGGCTTATCCTACCAAATCTTTCTTCTGCTATTTGAAAACACAGCTGCTTCCTAAGGAAGCTACATTTTATCAAGGGTTCTCTGTTAACTGCTTGCTTGATTGGGCATCCATACTTTGGATGACAGGATGTACTCAGGAACAACAAAAAACAGCAGAGGGAGCTACATTACTGTTCTGGGTAGTACAAACGTGCCAATAAGTTTTTACTACAGAAAATCAATATTTTTCACACTTCAGAATTTGGAAAGCCTTTTCCCCTTGAAATGTTGACAAACAGGAATAAAACTGCAGAAATTCTGTTTCTCTCCCCCTCACCCTAAGTTTTTCACTGGCTAGTTTTAATATCAGACTTGTGTGCATTTGGGCCTCTGATGGTATATGGAATTTTGCTTGAATATTTAATAGAAATCATTAGAGCAGAGTGCATGCTCAGCCATACTTAAGCTCATACTATTTGATGATTGCGTTTGTTATAGCTGAAAACTTGGCATAGAAGCAATCATTTCAATTACACATACTCTCTGAGCTGGTGAAAATTGGCAATAGTCGTTACAATTAAACCACAGGTAGTGGTACAAACCCACGTACACGTTTTTTGCACTTCCAGTTTTTTCTAGTAGATAGCAGAAGTTATTGCCTTTGTAATTAGTGATCTGAAATATGTTCTAATCTTTTAACCCACAGTAACCACAGCATCTTTCCCTGGAGTGTGATAGTCTTAACAGCCAAGTTTTACCTTGACTTGCCTCCTATGAAACTAGTTGAAATGAATGCATTGCAGTCCTGAGTTGCTTTGGCTGGGAGGTGCTGCTCCCTGCGGAAGCAACTTCGGGAATGGGGCCGTGGGAGAGGCATCTCCCCCCCCTTAACTTGTCTGCCACCCATCCCCAACCTGTGTTCTCTCCTGGCCTCTGGGGCTGCGTGCCTGCAAGGCCTTTGGTAGCTAGCTGCAAGGATCTGCAGTTTGGAGGGAAGCCGCACCCAGGGAGGGCATTAGATGCCCCAATAAAAACTATGTGGGTGAAACAATCACTATACTCCTGAACAAACTCCCACAGGAAAATGATAAAAGACAAAAACTCTCGATAGCCTGTGGGTGAACACTTTTCACAAAAGTCACACCGTATCTGATCTCTCAGACCTCCTTGCTGCAAGCAGCGTAGCAGGGCCGTCCCTACCGAGATGCAAAACATGCAGCTGCTTAGAGCACCAGGAAATTTGAGGCACCAAATTGCCCCAAATTTCCTGGTGCCTCTGCAGCTGGGTGCTGCAGCACATGGGGTCCTGCGGCCAGCCCCATCTCCCAGCCAGGTCCCTTCACAAGCTGAGCCCAACCCCCGCTCACCAGGAGGGAGTGAGCAATGAGGGGGCTGGAGGGGGGCTGGAGGATTCCAGACGAGCAGGGGGTAACCGGACAGCTGGAGAGAAGTATCAGTTTCCCCTTCAAAGCAGGCCTTCCAAAGTGTGGCCACCCGCTACTGCTCCCCCTGAGACTCCAGGTGAGCCTCCCTGCCCAGATCCTGGCCCCCACAGCCACTCCCCCCACGGGAGGAGGGGCAGTGCCAGTGCTGGGATGCATGGGGTGCCAGCATCGGTAGGGACGGCCTGCAGTGTAGTGGTAGCCATGTCAGTCCCAGGACATAAAGGATACAAGCTGGGTGAGGTAACATCTTTTATTCTGCTGGTGGGAACTCGAAAGCCTGTCTCTCTCACTGACAGAAGTCAGTCCTATAAATGTTATTGCCTCACCCACCTTGTCCCTTAGAGTATGTGTTAACTACTTACGCTAAACCATTTGTTCTACCTCATATGTAGCTGTGACACTCTGAGTACCTAATTCTCAGACGTGAAGAGCTCTGTGCAGCAGAGAAAACTTTCCCTTCACTGAAAGTTCTTGCCTCACATACTTTGTCTCTCAGGCATTAATTGTGCCAAGCAGATTTTTGTAAAAGGTCCCATATACATAAGACAATTTATTTAGCAGAGTTGTAACATTACATGGGGCCAACTGCAACGGTACTATCCTACTGAACTGCAGTGAACACAGGGCCAAGCATTTTTAATAGTCAGCTAGCTCTGCTCTCCGTCATGTATGAAAAACTGTGCATTGCTTTATATCAGGGCTACTCAATTTTGGAAGTCCCGGGGACCACAATGATACTCACAGCACATGCTGAGGGCCGCAACTTAAGTGTGGTTGCACATACATGCAAATATTTATGCAAATATTTATGCAAATATGTGCAAATAGCTTCTTTCACACAGACAGGCATGAACAGAAAGCACTACTCACAATGCCCCTGCGCTCCTGGCACCTCCTCCCTGGGGGCTAGAAACGCCGACACCCTGTACCCATCTGTTGCAGCCAGCCCGTCCGCTTGAGTCTTTCAGTGCTCACCCTGCCTGGGAGACGCCTAGCCATTATGGAGCGTGTTCCCAGTGGAGGCCACGTTTAAAGGATCCCGCCCACGGGCTGTGTGTTGAGCCGTGCGTAAACCCAAACCGCACCGTGGGCTGCAAACAAATGGGCCGTGGGCGGCCCACTGGCTGCGTGTTGAGTAGCCCTGCTTTATATGCTTGTTTCTTTCCACTGGAAAATCTCTGGGGCCGGGATTATGCATTCCTAGGTCCCATTCCCCAAAATCTGCCATAATACAGAGTAAAAAGGGAATTATAGTAGTAACATTCCACACGGCAAAGGCCTAAGTAGAAATCCTGCGTATTCAGAGAACTATTCCACTGAGCCAAGGAAAGATTTATACCGAACTGGCCCATGTTGGTCTGTGCTGGCAGAAACCAAGTCATGTACATTCCCTTGTTGCTTCCAAATGGATAGCCTCCGGCCTGCAGCACCCCACTATCGCCAAGCAAGGTAATCCCATCTCATCTTCCTCAGCCAAGAAATGTCCTCAAGCTGGATGGTCTGGCAAGAAGGAAGATGAGAATTTTATACACTTCATCTTACTGAGGCTTGAGGAGCCCCGAAGGGATGAAGCACCAGCATGCCTGGTTTAGTAAATCCAGTGTGTCAGCCTCAGCATCTCCAATCGATTAACAATAATTTCTGCTTTTTTGTTGTTGCTAACCTGTTGGCTTCACGGTTACTCATTCTACCAACCCATTTTCATCTTCTTTCTAAATCATTTGTCCACTTATTGCATACTGTTTGTCATGTAGACCAGTGGATCGCAGCCAAGTGTGTGGGAACTTTTGAGGGAGGGAGGGTGCAGGTTTCAGGAGAGTCTGCCAAAGTAAGTGAGAGAGCAGGGCTGGGCATTTGACTCCCTGGACAGAAACCTGCTGCCTGTAACTGAAGCTGAAGTCCAAGTCCTGCTTCCCAGGGCTGAAGCCAAAGACCAAGCAACTTAGTTTTGTGGTGTCCCCTCCTGGGCAATTGCCTTGGTTCCTACTCACACATGCCAGCCCTGGCTTTTAATCTGCTGGATATGCAGAAAACAGCTGTGGCAAAGGTGGGCCACATGGAATGGTTATAGCATGTTGTGAGGGGGGCTCAGAAAGGGAAGGGTTAAGATAGGGATGTAATAGTGTAGTCCAGTGTTTCCCAAATGGTATTCCGCGGAACCCCAGGGTGCTAAAAAGTGAAAATAAGGGTTCCGTGAGAAAATTGCAGCGCGGAGCCCGGGATCAGCTGGGGACTCCCTGGGTTCCAGAGAAGTGCTATGCAGAACCTGGGATCAGCTGGGGAGTCCCCATCTGACCCTGGGCTCCTAGCAGCATGCAGCATAGCATGGAGTCTGGGGTCAGAGGGGTACTTGAGTTCCCTGCTGACCCCAAGCCCCATGGCTCCCCCGCTGGGGACTCTTGTGCATTTCAAAGCAGGCAGGCAGCCCAGAGTCAGCAGGACTTCTGCTGGCCCATTCCTCCTTTGAAATGTACAAGAGCCGTGGGGGGGTGGGGGCTCTTGTACGTTTCAAAGGAGGAATGCAGAAGTGCCTATCCACTAGTCTAGTCCACTAGTCAATTAACTGCATTTTAACATCCTTAAGAAGAAAAACCACTGTTTGCATTGAAAACTGCCAGTATAATGCATATTAGTTTTTGAGCTTTATTTTTTGTACACATTAAATGTGATTTGTGTTTTTAAATATGTGCAGTTACACTAAATGTTGATCTCATGACCTTGTTTAGCATTTGTTTATTATTATCCTTATTTGTGGTCTACTTTTTCAGCTCCATATATAAGACTGTTATTAGGGGTTCCACAAAATTCTTTTGAGTTTAAAAGGGTTCCATGGCCAAATAAAATGGGAAACACTGGTATAGTTGATTAACCAATTTAATGGATAAGCAAAAGCTTACAGGTTAATGCTGTAGACTAAACACATTTCCCCTTCTCTCCCCCCTCCCCCCCAATACCTTGCCAGTAAATTTTTTAACAGGGTGGCCAACAGCCCAGTTCAGTCTCTACTTACACTAGGTCCTGGACCTACCCCCAATGTGGCTCTGCATTTAAAGTCTATTAGGAGCCAAGTGGGCAGGCAGCCAGCTCAGTTCTGGCTGGTGCCGGGTCCGGGAGCTCAGATCACTCCCTCCCCCTTCCCCACTGGAAAGGGGCTACCCAGGGGCTACAGAATACCTGACTAATGGATAAAAATACATGAGGTTAATCGACTATTCAATTAACCTATATTTAACATCCCTAGGTTGAGGACTGATTGCAGGCTGGAGGGTTGAGAACCAATTGCAGGAGAACTCTGACAGGTAGGGTTCATTCTGCTGGATGGCCTCTTCTCTAGCGATGCCAGGCCAAATCACCAGAGCTGTGTCTAGACTGGCAAGTTTTTTCGCAAAAGTCGTCGCTTTCGCGGAAAAACTTGCCAGCTGTCTAGACTGGCCGCTTGAATTTGCGCAAGAACACTGATGATCTAATGTATGATTATCAGTGTTCTTGCGCAAATACAATGACTCTACCGTTCAGGAAAAAGCCCTCCTGCGCAAATGCTTTTGCGCAAGAGGGCCAGTGTAGACAGCTGAGAACAGTTTTGCACAAAAAAGCCCCGAAGGTGAAAATGGCGATCGGGGCTCTCTTGCGCAAAACCACGTCTAGAGTGGCACGGACGCTTTGCCGCAAAAAGTGCTTTTGCGCAAAAGTGTCCGTGCCAATCTAGACACTCTTTTCCGCAAATGCTTTTAACGGAAAAAGTTTTCCGTTAAAAGCATTTGCGGAAAATCATGCCAATCTAGACGCAGCCCAGCTCTCAAAGACTACACCAGGATGCCATCGCTCTAGCTCTTGTAAGGCCAGCGGGCTCCTCCCTTTATTCTCCTCCTGCTGGTGTCATCATCTTGCCTCTGAGCCTCCATCCTGGGCTATGAGCCAACTGTGCCAGGCGCTGCACGTATCAAAACAGCAGACGGTACCTAAGGGGACGCACAACCCCCCCGGTTGCCTAGGCATGGCCGCGGCCCACAGCAAGAAGCTCTATGTGGTTCGCAGGGTACGAAGCCTCCCTCCCTACGCTACAGACATCTGCAGCAGTGTGCCACACGAACGTGGCCCGGAGGAGACAGGCGGCTCGGCGCGGCCCGCGCACCAGCCCCCCTGCCTGCCCACACGCGCAGCACCGAGCGCCAGCCAGCCCCCCGCCACCCAGGCGGGCACTCGAAGGCTGCAAGCCACCTGCGCAGCGCGCGCCACCAGCTACACCCCTGGGAGCCCGGACCGCCAGACCTGCGCATGCGCATAGCCAGCCTATTCCCCCACACGCAGTCCTCCCTTTACGCTCCGTCCCACGTCCGACGGCGGCGCATGCGCACAGGAGGACGCCTAGCCCTTTGCTCTGCGCGTGCGCTGAGAGACCTATCCCGGCTGTCCGCGCGAGCTTTTCCGGTGCGTTGCGAGGTGCCGGCCGGAAGTCGGGGTGTGACGAGGGTCTGTGGCGCTGGGAGCAGCCTGGGGGGGGCCGGCCGAGGGGCCGGGACTCAGTCGCGCTGCCGCCATGGTGTTCTACTTCACCTCCAGCGGTGAGTCCGCGGCCCCCCCGGCCCGGGACCTTCCCCCCCCTACCCCCCGGCCCGGCCCGGCCCTCCATCATCCCGCCCCCTTCCGGCCTCCCCCGGCCCGGGACCTTCCCCCCCCTACCCCCCGGCCCGGCCCGGCCCTCCATCATCCCGCCCCCTTCCGGCCTCCCCCGGCCCGGGACCTTCCCCCCCCCCCCGGCCCTCCATCATCCCGCCCCCTTCCCCCCCCCGGCCCGGCCCGGCCCTCCATCATCCCGCCCCCTTCCCCCCCCCGGCCCGGCCCGGCCCTCCATCATCCCGCCCCCTTCCGGCCTCCCCCGGCCCGGGACCTTCCCCCCCCCCCCGGCCCTCCATCATCCCGCCCCCTTCCGGCCTCCCCCGGCCCTCCATCATCCCGCCGCCTTCCGGCCTCCCCCGGCCCGGGACCTCCCCCCCTCGGCCCGGGACCTTCCCTCTCCCCCCCCCCCCCACGGCCCTCCATCATCCCGCCCCCTTCCGGCCTCCCCCGGCCCTCCATCATCCCGCCCCCTTCCCTCTCCCCCCCCCCCCACGGCCCTCCATCATCCCGCCCCCTTCCGGCCTCCCCCGGCCCGGGACCTCCCCCCCTCGGCCCGGGACCTTCCCTCTCCCCCCCCCCCCCACGGCCCTCCATCATCCCGCCCCCTTCCGGCCTCCCCCGGCCCTCCATCATCCCGCCCCCTTCCCCCCCCCGGCCCGGCCCGGCCCGGCCCTCCATCATCCCGCCCCCTTCCGGCCTCCCCCGGCCCGGGACCTTCCCCCCCCCCCCCGGCCCTCCATCATCCCGCCCCCTTCCGGCCTCCCCCGGCCCTCCATCATCCCGCCGCCTTCCGGCCTCCCCCGGCCCGGGACCTCCCCCCCTCGGCCCGGGACCTTCCCTCTCCCCCCCCCCCCACGGCCCTCCATCATCCCGCCCCCTTCCGGCCTCCCCCGGCCCTCCATCATCCCGCCCCCTTCCCCCCCCCCGGCCCGGCCCGGCCCTCCATCATCCCGCCCCCTTCCGGCCTCCCCCGGCCCGGGACCTCCCCCCCTCGGCCCGGGACCTTCCCTCTCCCCCCCCCCCCACGGCCCTCCATCATCCCGCCCCCTTCCCCCCCCCCCCGGCCCGGCCCGGCCCTCCATCATCCCGCCCCCTTCCGGCCTCCCCCGGCCCGGGACCTTCCCCCCCCCCCCGGCCCTCCATCATCCTGCCCCCTTCCGGCCTCCCCCCCTCGGCCCGGGACCTTCCCTCTCCCCCCCCCCCCCCACGGCCCTCCATCATCCCGCCCCCTTCCGGCCTCCCCCGGCCCGGGACCTTCCCTCCCCGGCCCGGCCCTCCATCATCCCGCCCCCCCTCCCCCCCCCGGCCCGGGACCTCCCCCCCCCCCCCCCCCCCCCCCCCCGGCGGGACCTCCCCCCCCGGCCCGGCCCTCCATCATCCCCATCATCCCGCCCCCTTCCGGCCTCCCCCGGCCCGGGACCTTCCCCCCCTCCCCCGGCCCTCCATCATCCCGCCCCCTTTTGGGCCCTCCCTCTGGGCCCTTCCGGCCCTTCTTCCCTCCCGCCCCGGCCCTCCGCCACCCCACCCCCACCCCCCCCCCCCCCGACTTGGTGTTCTCAACCTCTTGTGAGCCCCAACCCCTCGCCCCTCTGCCTTGGGCCTTGGCGTGAAAGGGATCCCTAGGTCATCTGCTACATTCCTCTAGCATGGTGGCAGGATGGACTTCATTCCACTAGCAGTGCCCCCACGGGACTGGTTCGTTGTATGTGAGACACGGTTAGTTTTGCTATTGTTGTGTGCGCCGTGCAGGTCGGCAGCCTTTATTTCCGTGCACCGACTCTCCCCAGTGGGGGAATCAGACCCTGCACTTCTAAAGGAGAATTTTCTGTACGCTGCCACCTCCATGTAGCTTCTCACCATGCTGACTTCCATCTTCTGTTTTTCAAAGACCAGATCACTGTCACATGAAACTCTCCCGTCTTGATGGTTCATCAGCTTTCTCTGATTCCTGTATCTTATGAATATGTTTTTATTTCTGTCACTATAAGCTAGAAATTTAGTTCCTGTTTGGTGTAATTTCTGAGTTTGTAATAGGTATGTGAAGACTTAACCGGTTAACTGGTGAGTACTTTAGCAGCTCCCTGCCTGTGGTGGGCCCAGGCACCCCACAGGTAGGGGCTGGTCTGACCAGGACTCTGGAGCTGCCCCTTTCTTGTGGTGGAGCTATGAGGGGAACTACAGTGGGGCTGGAGTGGCCCCCGCTCACCCCACTTTTAATCAGTTAACCAGCTAGACATATTAAAAGGGGTTTTACACCCTTAGTTTATAAGTATTGGTAGTTTGGCTGACTCTCTTAAGTACTGCTTATGACCACACACTCTGGTTTTTACTCAGTGGAAATTAACCATGTGTCACCCTTGCTGGTGACCTAGGCTAGCACCCAACTTTTACTCAGATTGCAACTTGTGTTTCCATATTGAAGAGACTACACTGTCTGTGTAATGTGGTTAGCCAGTGGATCTTCCTCTCAATTTTCTTTACGGTAGGGCATCCCAAAGTACATTGCCCTTCTTGTTCCCCTATATGTCTTGGTGTTCTGTCCCTTGTTGAGGGTTTATGAGGAGACCTCCTCATTTATTCCCAGAATGGCATGAGACAGATGTGTTGAGGCAGGGTGGTGGATGTGTACACACAAGGAGAGGGGGGAATTGGGTAGGATGCTCCAAGGGGATAGAACTTGGGTAACTCGTCCAGGCCACAAAGGGAGTCCAGCATTAGAGCTGTGAGTAGAGCTTGGAAATTTCTGACTCAGCACCCTATTGCTGATGACAGGATAACACCCTGCATTATTATGTAGAGAGGGGGTGGGGAACCTAAGGCCTGGGAGCCATATGCAGCCCCCGGCTTGCCTGGATCCAGCCTCCGAGGGTCACGGCTTCCCCCTAGCTTTGGGGAGCCTGTGCTTGCGCTCCACCTGAAGCGCACAAAATCTACGAGGCTAGGTAGGCTCTGCTGTGAGAGGGGAATGCAGGGAGTGTCTTTCTCCTTCTCAGTCTGGGGCCATGACCAGTGAGGGTTTGGGGGCTTGTTTTGGGGGGGGGGGGGTTTGTCGTCTGTCTTGTGCAAAGCCCCTGACTGATTTTTCTGTCGATCAGTGGCCCTGTATCCAAAAAAGGTTCCCCATCTCCGACGGAGAGCAAAAGCGAGCCCAAACCTCATGAAGTGCTTTGCTCCTCAGGCCAGTCAAACTGCTGACTAGTCTTCCAAGGGAAGTGGTCGAAACTTGGTGGTTTGTTCTCTCTGATTTTTTTAGATTGAGTCAATCTTGCCCTGGCCCCTGAAAAGTGAATGAAATGAATTAGCTGTTCAGATATACAGATTTTTGTCAGTACCTCTGTGCACCACTATGTCTGAAACTCCTTTTGATTTGTGTCCTCTTTCTGTTCCTCAGTTGTTCCCTCCATTTACACCATTTACATGGGAAAAGATAAATATGAAAGTAAGTACATGAAAATACTTTGGCAAAGGTTGACAGGTTGGGGTTTGCTTTCTTTTTCTCACTTAATTGTTTCGGCCTCTTAGATCTTACTGCATTGTTTTAAGGCATGCTTTTCTTGATAGCTGCTTTATAAATTATGCTGTATGCTAACTCCTTATGTAGTCTGGAGATTATTTTATACCATTGTTGGAGGTTGGTGAGAGGGGCAGCTAGGGGCTGAATGTGATGTCGGTGGGCACTGTGGTCTTTTTATCAGGCTATAAAATGGTCAAGGAAACAATAGTAGAGGCCTAATGTGGTTTGACAGCACTTGTTTTAGTTGGTTTAATTGTTCCTTGCATCATTAGTCAGTTTTTCCCATCTGGAGTTAGTGTTCTTCAAATAAAATAGATTATCTGTTGTGTTCTCTTCCAGCAAACTCCAAGGTGCAGTCCTGCTTTATTTCATGTCTTTGCTTGCTACTCTGTACTTAAGGCAAAACTAAAATTAACACTTCAGGTGAAGAGAGTTGGTGCTTTTTAATCTTGGGAAATGCCCCCTTGAAAATCTCCCCCATCAGTGTCTCCAAATAAAAAAACTGAGACTGGGATGGAGGAAAGAAAGAAATTAGAAGTGTTCAGACTTTTGGCCAACACCTTAGTGCCCAAGTGCACTGTGTGTTTCAGCCCTGTTGGGGGTTCCATCACTCAAGTGCCATACTGTGGTGCAAACCCTCTTGATTTTAGCTTTTTAAAAGTGACCACTGATGTGTCAATGAATTCAGAAACCGAGCTCTAGCAATCCTTTCCCCTCATGCCTGTCTCACTGGGTGGTGTAGTTAGCTGCTGGGGAAAGTAACTTTATTTGCTCAGTATTTTTTTCATGCCTGCAGATGAAGATCTGATCAAATATGGCTGGCCTGAAGATATTTGGTAGGTACTGGAAAGTGCCGTGTAAGTCCTGTATGCTTGTGAAATGAATTGTGAACTTCAATGGGAGGCGGCATTGGTGCCCTTCTGGCTACTAGAGCTGCTATTCAGAATATTAACTAGTTTAAACAAAATCATGGAGCGTTATTGTAGAGCAGGGGTGTCCAAAGTGTGGCTCAGGAGCTGCATGTAGCTTGTTGAGCGTGGCTTGTGGAGCCCCACGCCACACCTCCCTCCTTCACCTACTAGATCAAGGAACGTGGGACCTCCGCCTTGCAGATTCAGCAGAAGCAGGGATGAAGCCCCGAGTCTCAGCACGCATGCCCTCTCAGACCTCTGAAGGCCAATAAGTTTGGCCACATCTGTTTCCGAGTAGCACCTATGGCCCCCGGTGAGGTGTGATCGCACTGCACTAGGTAATTTCACACACACTTGGCAAGAGCTGGTCCCTGCCCCCCAAAGAGTTGACAATGTAACCTGGCTTGTGTGCGCATGGAATAGGTGTGCCCGCATTTGGTGCTACTTACGAAAAGCTGTGTAGGTGAACCCTAACCTGACGAGGTAAATGGTGAAATGACACAGAGGTAAAATTTAAAAAACAACAAATTGTCTTGCAGCAGCTTCAAGACTAACGGGTGCTGCAAGACTATTTAAGTTTTTTCCAGGTACAGACTAACACGGCTGCCCCTCTAAAACAGAGGTGAAATGGCATGTTCCAGGTTGCAGGGCACATCAGCAAGAGAAGGAAACAGAACCCAGGTCTCCCAGGGAATAGAATCCCCAGATCCAGATCCTCTCTGCAGGGGCTTGCTGCTTCTCCAACCCTTTTCCTTTGTCTGAGTCCTCCTGCTACGCGTACGTGCACAATGTTCCCTTCCTGTCTACAGTATTCAGATGCTACCTGACCGAATGAAATATTCACTGTCTTGCCTCAGCTCTTGCCTGTATTCTGGCTCCAGGAGTTGAGCTGGAACACCTCTCAGAGTCATGACAGGCGAAAGCTAAGACTAACCTAAACAGACCTACCTGGTCCCGTGTGCAGGGGTGATGCGGGCACTGCTCTGTGCCATATGTTGATGTAGTCTTGGTCTTCCCTACGTGGAAAAGAAAATACTCAGAGAAGGGCAGTCGGGACAACTCACCATTAGCTGCAGACATGCCATTGACTGCCCTTTGTGGTAATCTTTTAACAAGTTTTCCTTGTTGGAAGTGGCCATATTTGTCTGGGGCCTTGTATGGCTGTTAGATAATGGATGGAATGGGCTATTTATATCAACAGACGGGTTTGCATACACAAACCCATCATCTTAGTTGATGCTAGGGAGGTTGGTTAATATAGGCTTATTTTTGGAAGTGTGTAACTGCTGACATTTTCAGTGGTTATGCGTTTACACACAGCGGGGGCAGGGGGGAGCCAGTGCTCAAGGGAGCTGGCATTTAATCAGGTTCCCTCTGAGCACCAGCTCCCGCTTGTCCGCCCCCCCATGCTGCTGCCTTTGTATTGCTCCCATGGCCCTCCCCCGCCCCCCTGCTTCTGTGTGTGAAAGTGGGGTGAGGGGGAGGAAGGCACATGGCTCTGTGGGAGCCAGCTTAAAAGCCAGCTCTCCATGCGTACTGACTCCCGCTGCCTCTGATACAAAGGCAGTGGGGAAGGCATGCGTGTAACTGTGTGGGTTGACCGATAAGGTCAGGCATATCGGTTAACCGTGTGCACGTTAACACCCCTAATTGATTCTTAATTGTTAGCCATTTCAGCAGAGAGGCTAAGAACTGAGTGGGCCATATAGACTGTACTCACTTCTGATTCCTACAGGTGGTCTTTTTGAGGAGTGAATTGATGGAACCAGTGTGTAAGAAACATGCACACTGCCTCTGCTTTTCTTGCACCTGCTCTGAAAATCAGGGATGTAAGATGCTAGGAGTACATACTCCTCGCAGTAAAACACAGCTGACCTGTGCTCATGGGATTTGCACTGCAGGGCTATAAAATTACAGCATAGATATTGCGGGGCTCCAAGATCTGAGTCCCATCTGACCACAGACAACTACGCTGCATTTTTATAACCCTGGAGCCCAAGCTCTGCGAGCTAGAGGCAGCTGACATGGCCAGCTGTGAGTCTTCTATTACAATGAAGACAAACCCTATGAAGGAAGCTCCTAGGGTTTTTTGTTAGCATGAAATGTCACTGTTAATAACAGGCTCTGCTATAGTAATATCATACTAATTTGTCTCCTGTAATTAGTTAACTGATGTAGTAAGAGTTGACAGGAATAGAGGGAGCAAATAGCAATATTTTATTCATAACATCTTTGTTGTCTGTGTGTTTATATTTCAAAGAAAACACAAGGTTTTTAGTAACTGCTTCCTTTAGCATTTCAATTTCTTTCTCTTAAAGGTAGATGAATATTTGCACAAAGATTAAAACATCTGATAAGCTGTAACAATTCCATTGCATGCTGTCAGGTATGCATGTTCAGAATATATTTTAACGCTTCTACTTATGGGACTACTAGTCTGTTGTTTTAATCTTTATTGAAGCATTTATTTCAGATCTAGCGACCTTCTGCTGAATGTGCCTTTCTGCTCTGTAGGTTTCATGTGGATAAGCTTTCCTCTGCACATGTATACCTCCGACTACACAAGGTAATCTCAGAACCCTGCTGCATGTAAACAAATACGTATTGGTATCACAGTGGTCTGCAAAGGATTTTTAAAAAAATGGATTTGTATCCTCATTTCCAGAAAATGTTTTTTTCAGGATTTGGTTTTTTCTGCTTGTTTTGAATTCTAGAATTTTCATACATGCCAAGTTTAGTTCTCCCTGGTTTAGGAGGGTTTGTTGCCTCAGGTATTTATTGTTTGTACACCAAAATGTGGGAAAACTTGTGTTCTGTTGATGCATATAATATGAGCGTATAATATAAGCATTCTCCACACACAAGTCTTACAATCTAAGGCTGCCATTCCCCTATGAGCTCTGTATGCATAGACTCCCTCCCCCACCCCCCCGCTCACAGATAGTGCCACTGATGTTAACGGGAGTCTGCAAGAGTGCTGGTGTGTAGCAGAACTTGAGCATTTGTTAGTATGCAACCCAAGGATGTTAAATATCGGCTAATTGAATAGTCGAGTAACCTCATGAATTCTTATCGGTTAGTCGACTGTTTTATAGTCTCCAGGGTGGGTCTGGCAGCCAGTGCACTCCAGCCACACTCCCAAAAAAGCCCCCTACCACTCTGCACTGCTGCCTCAGTATCAGAGGAGGCAGCGCAGGGTGCCAGGCAGGAGCTGGTCCACAAGAGCAGCCAATTTAAAAACCAGCTCCCCTGACCGACCAGCTGCCTGTCGCCCTGTGCTACTGCCTCTGATAGAGGCAGCAGTGCGGGGTGGCAGCAGCTCCTGTCCTGGGGGAAGGGTCCGAGCTCCTGGACCCAGTGTGAGCTGGAACTGAGCTGGGTTGCCTGCCCGCTCAGCTCCTAATACACTTTAAATGCAGAGCCACAGCAGGGGTAGGTCCCAGACCCATCGCAAGCCAGGACTGAGCTGGGCTGCTGGCCAGCCTGCTAAAAATGTACTGGCCTGGGGGGGGGGGAGGGGAATTGTTTGTAAAGTGGCATGAAAGCCATGGGCAGCAGGTGCTATAGAAGTGCAAGGTATTATAATCTGTGTGTGTCATTCAGGGTGGTCATAGCTGAGTTTGCATAGCATGTTCCAAGCGCGCTGTTGGTATGGTGTTTCTCCAGTGTTCATAAATGCCCTGTTGCGCCTTCAAATGGCACAACAAATCACTCTGGTTCCATTGATCTGTTTTAGGGGCAGACCGTGGATGACATTCCCAAAGAAGTTTTGATAGACTGCGCCCATCTAGTGAAAGCCAATAGCATTCAGGGTAATGTTTACTATTTAAATTGGCAAGTTGACAGTGGCAATTAAGGGGCTGGGGAGAGGGATTTGTTCCATGCCAAATTACCCCAAATCCTTGAATAATGTGACATTTAAGCACCTTTCATAACTTGTTGTTTTCATGGGAACCAGATGTCTCTTCCAGCAGCTGGTGCTGATGCTATTTTCATACGGAAACTTTAATCTCCCGATTCCTCACTGTGCCTCTAAATCACTGTACGAGCCAAAGGGAGGCTTGCCATTTTCCCTCTAATACCCACCTGAGGCCGCCTTTGGGGCAGGCAGATTTCTGGCAAAGCCAGACTTCATCTGGAGTTCATTAACACAGCTCTGGCCCTTGCTGCCACAGAACACACAATTGCAATGCTGTTCCCCCAGATAGGAGGCAGAGGACAGATCCTGACACACGTCACTGACCAGCAGCTGTGTGACAGTGTTACTCTGGACGGTTGTGGAGACAGGCTGTCAGAAGGTGGGGAGGGAGAATAGAAATGTTTCCTGCTTCTGATCCTGCAATACAAGCTCTCTTGTTTCTCCTCTTTGCTCTGTAGGTTGTAAAATGAACAACATCAATGTGGTGTACACACCATGGACCAACCTAAAGAAAACAGCTGACATGGACGTGGGACAGATAGGGTTTCACAGACAAAAGGATGTAAGTGTTTGCTATGTGGCTGCAAGGAAACCCAGCAGCTGACTGCAATGCCTCCTTCATAACGCCACCATATTGTGTCATCCACCAGGGCTCTAATGCAGGGGAAATGTCTGTGGTCCAGGACATGGGGAAGAATCCCAGCTGTTTTTTGGTGGGCGTAACTAAATTTCCATGTGGGTGCTGGAATATAGTAAAGTAAAACCACTACTGCACATGGAAGACAAGTTAAAACAGGGCTGCAGAGTCATTGGCTATGGCCAGTATACAATATCCAAGTGTCTCATACACACTTGCTGTATGAATTTCCACCTACGCTTGGATTATTGTTTTCAGTATGATTGAAAACACTCTGACCTGGTAGTAACATAATCACAGCTAGTTTTCCTTTGGTAACAGGCAGCTATTTCCATTTCGAAGTTGGAGACCTTGAATCTCAGAGTTCATCAGATCCCGTTTCCTGTAAAATCTCCCTGTTTTCATACTTTTAAATGTTGAAGGAACCTCCAGACTTAAAGCATGAATCCAGTTGTCACTTTCAGAATTGCTAGCAGGCAGCCTTGTGCTCAGAGAAGCATTTTCTCTGCACCCAGCTGAGCACCCTGTCATGAAATCATTAAGACCGACTTAGGAGAGCAGTGGAGTCCTGTATTGAAAAAGAGCTAGGTTGTCTGGAGAGAAGAGATTGTCAGTTGGTTAAGTTCCAAGTCTTGGTTCTGAGTTCTCTTTAGGGATGTAAAATCCTGGTTAAAAAGTTAACTAGTTAAACTTGATCCAGCTGCCTGAGCCCAGCCAGGCAGGGCCCACCACACTGCAGGGGGGGTGGCTGCACCAACCAGACCAGTAATGGGTTAACCCTTTACATCACTAGTCCTCTTTTGGCTCTTCAACAGATTTCCTGTGTATTAAGAGCCGGATAGCTCTTAATACATTTAAAAGGCTGAAGCATGGGGTGGATGATTCTGCGCAAGCCGGGACAGCTGATTCATTTAGCTGCCGGCTTTAATCTAATATATAAAGGAGAATGTTTGTAAGTTTGTGTGCTAATAACTTGGACACTATAAGAGCTACCGCAACCAAACTTTTTATGGGATAACCTTTCATCCAGGAGAAGGTTTTAAGGTACCCGATCAGGCCTGAGCTCAAGCTGTAAAAATCAAAAAGTAACCTGCTGCGCTGCAGGGGTTGCCCCGCCCACCCTAGGTCACGTGCCCACCGCCTGCGGCCCCCAGCACCATCCGGGACTCGCCCGTGAGGTTACATAAGCGACCCTCTTTTCCCTCCCCCCGCGGTGGTACACAGTGCCCCGACCCCCACGCGCACAACAGCTCAGGCACATGCCCTGCCCCTGCGGCACCTACAGCCCTGGGCGCGAGCTGGGGTGCCCCTCCCGCGTGTAACCTCCCCTCCACCCCGGGGTCGCCCCCCCCCCCCCGGGGATGATGCGGACCTATATTTTAATCCCTATAGAAATCTGTGCAACTTTTTCTACCATTCAAAAAAAGATAATTGACTACTGTTTTTCTACGTTTTGTTCCTCCGGTTTCCCGAGCAACACCGGGTAACTCCAGCTAGTACATTTAAAAAGCAGAGGCGCAGTGTCTGGGACTGGGTGCAAGCCGGGAATCAGCTGATTCCCAGCTCATGCCCGGTCTCTGCTAACCCCCTGACCCCTGCGGAGACAGTGTGGGGGGAACCATCTCCTTCTCCCTTCCCCACCCTTGCTGCCTCTGATAGGCAGCAAGTGGGGGAAGCGACTAGTTGAAGGACCATGCTTATCGGGTAGTCGACTAGTCACTTCCATCCCTAGCTGTAGAAGTACAAAGTGTTTGTTAAACGCAAATCCGTACTGGCCCGTGCAGTGTTGAAGACAGCAGTGCACAGAAGGGGTACAGCATACTTAGCAACAGCGTGAGCTTCAGGTCCGCATAGACTTGCTTCAGAGGTGGGTGGCTGCTCATTCTCCATGATCCAGTCAATCCTCGGGCTCTCTGCTGAGACTGCAGCCAAGAATGCCAATCAGCGATAACGGTTTGTGTTCTCGTGCCTGTTGGGGATTGTCCTCTTCACACAGGCCACTGAACGGCGCCAGATGCCTGAGACACAGTTTAAATGAGATTTGGGAGTCACGCGTAAAGGTGAAAATGCTGCTCTTTGTCTGTGTTTACCTCACAGTGGTATGTCTTTTCTCAGCGAAACACAAGGTGGCAGCCTTTTTGATAAGGATTATAGTTCTTTCCATCCCACAGGTGAGAACAGTGACCGTGGAGAAGAAGGTGAATGAGATACTGAACAGGCTCGAGAAGACCAAAGTGGAGCGGTTCCCTGACCTGGCTGCCGAGAAGGAAGCTCGGGACAGAGAGGAGAGGAATGAGAAAAAAGCCCAGATCCAAGAGATGAAACGGAAGGAGAAGGAGGAGATGAAGAAGAAGAAAGAAATGGAAGAGCTCAGGTGCGTAATGGCTGTGACTAGCCCTCACTGTCAGCATTTCACATCCATGATGGGAAGGAGACTTCGACCAGGGCACGTTGGCAGAGAGTGACTGAGTCACTCATGCTCTGGTCTGTCTTAGACTGGCACAGTCTTAAGCAATAGTATTTGCTGGGCCTGGTATCCTTTCCTTGCCTTTGTCTTGGGAACTAGATGCATTCCTCCAGTTGACTTAATATGAACATAAGAATGGCCATACTAGGTCAGACCAAAGGTCCATCTAGCCCAATGTCCTGTCTGCCGACAGTGGCCAATACCAGATGCCCCAGAGGGAGGGATCAAAGCAGGTAATCCTCACACAATCCCTCCCCTGTCACCCACCTCCAGAGAAACAAGAGGCTAGGGACACCATTCCTACCCATCCTGGCTAATAGCCATTGATGGACCCAACCTCCATGAATCTATCTAGCTCTTTTTTGAACCCTGTTCTAGCCTTCACCGTTGTGATGTAGTGTGGGTACCTTGCTGGTTGCTATGCTGGGCGGTGGGCTGTGGGTGACCTCCGCTGGCTGCTGTCTGTAGCACGGCCTAGCAGGGCAGGGGATGAGTCATTATGCAAGGGGGCTCCGAACCTGTCCGACCAGTTGCCTCCCAGGGAGCGGAACAATGGGAAGAAGGCGGAGTGGAACCCTCGCTGGGGGGGGGCAGGGCTGGAAGTTAGTGAGTTAGGTTTTTTTTTCTGTATGGTATCATGGAAGAAGCAGCCAAGGAAGGGGCTGGGATTTAGGGGCCCAGTCTCCCGCATCTCAAGGGGGGGCGGAGGCATCCTAGGCCGCCCTGTAACCAGATTACATCTATGCTGTGCTGTATCCTGGAGAAGCAATAAACTCCCTCTATTCTACTGGCTGGTGGAGTCTGTCCGTGCCACTACGGGGGTGCAGGAGGCAGGGCAACCCCGACGCGCTGCCACAACCGCATCCTCTGGCAAGGAGTTCCACAGGTTGACTGTGCGCTGAGTGAAAAAAAATGTCCTTTTGTTTGTTTAAACTGGAGTGAGGTGTAGCTCATAGAGCTGAGAGTCAGGGCTCTTGGGGTCTTTTCCCACCTGTACCACCAGCATGCTGTGAGAACTGGGACAAGACACTGAGCTCTGTGAAATGAGTATAATAGCCCACTATAGCGACAAAGCACTGGGCTGCTCCTGTGACAGTCAAAGCTGTGTAGTCCTTGTCTAGTTTCAGCGCACGTCACAAATAGTGATTTTTCAAAAACACCAAACAACCCTAG
Organism: Pelochelys cantorii; assembly: GCA_032595735.1. Classification (NCBI taxonomy): domain Eukaryota; kingdom Metazoa; phylum Chordata; order Testudines; family Trionychidae; genus Pelochelys; species Pelochelys cantorii. The sequence continues at coordinate 3,479,480 of CM064328.1, forward strand.
TATACGTGGGAGGCATTCTGTATTCCCATAGCCGAGCATCTTCAGGTCTGACAACAGACTAGTAGCAATATTTGTGGTCGTGTTGGTCCTTGAGGGAAGAGCAGATAAGCCCCTGACAAACCTGGACCCACAAGCAGTCTGACCCTGTCGGTATCCCGTGACTGCTTTGTACGTGCACATTGTTACCACACATAATACGTAACGGTGTTTGCATGGTCTTGAGACTGCAATTTAGGGAGCCTCAACCCCTGCCATTGCTGTTGGAGCACTTGGTAATCCAAATTAGAGCCCCCAACACAGAGACAGCTGAGTCCCAGTTCAACTTCTGAAGGTGAAAGGGGACATTAGTTTGCAGCACACATCTCTCTGCCTAGACTTGCGCATGAGCTGCCTTCGGCCACCCACGCCCCATTTCTGTAAAGCAGAGAGAGCTTTATAACCCTTACGAGTTACCTTGCAGGTGAGGAGAATGAATGTTGTAGAAACCCCCACGCATTGGCTCCTTGTGGAAGGTGATGGACAGGTTGGGACCCCGAGATGCTTAGACACCTCTGCAAGCCTGGGCCTCCTTGTACCTGGTCTTGCTGAGCCAGGATGTTTAGCCTCCTCAGGCCAGGCCACCCCTCAGCTGTGGATGCACATACTCAGATCAGCTCTAGGAAGACTCACTTTAAGGGCTTTATTCCAGCACCCAGATGTTCACTCCCGTTGGGGTACAAACTTACATGAAGTTCCTCTCCTTACAACTACGAAAAGGTGTATTTTACGTGTCCAGAGGCAGTAAACAGAACAAAGCAGGCTACTAAGAAGATACCCAGCAAGTTAAGGGAATGTGGATTGGATAAATGGACGGTAAGATGGATAGAAAGCTGGCTAGAAGGTCGGGCCCAGCAGGTAGTGATCAACGGCTCAGTGTCAGGATGGTGGTCGGTTTCTAGTGGCATGCCCCAAGGTTCGGTTCTAGGACCGGTTTTGTTCAATATCTTTATTAATGACCTGGATGAGGGGATAGATTGTACCCTCACCAAGTTTGCAGATGACACTAAGCTAGGGGGAGAGGTAGATACAGTGGAGGGCAGGGATAGGGTCCAGAGTGACTTAGAGAAATTGGAGGATTGGGCCACAAGAAATCTGATGAGGTTCAACAAGGACAAGTGCCCTTGGGACGGAAGAATCCCAAGCATTGTTACAGGCTGGGGACCAACCAGGTAAGTAGTAGTTCTGCAGAAAAGGACCTGGGGGTTACAGTGGATGAGAAGCTGGATATGAGTCAACAGGGCGCCCTTGTAGTCAAGAAGGCTAATGGCATATTAGGCTGCATTAAGAGGAGCATTGCCAGCAGATCCAGAGATGTGATTATTCTCTTTTATTCGGCTCTGGTGAGGCCACATCTGGAGTATTGTGTCCAGTTCTGGGCCCCCCACTACAAAAAGGATGTGGATGCATTGGAGAGGGTCCAGCGGAGGGCAACTAAAATGATTAGGGGGCTGGAGCATATGACCTACGAGGAGAGGCTGAGGGAGTTGGGTCTGTTTAGTCTGCAGAAGCGAAGAGTGAGGGGGGATTTGATAGCAGCCTTCAACTTCCTGAAGGGAGGTTCCAAAGAGGATGGAGAGAAGCTGTTCTCAGTGGTGACAGATGGCAGAACAAGGAGCAATGGTCTCAAGTTGCGGTGGGAGAGGTCCAGGTTGGCTGTTAGGAAAAACTATTTCACTAGGAGAGTGGTGAAGCACTGGAATGGGTTACCTAGGGAAGTAGTGGAGTCTCCATTCCTAGCGGTGTTTAAGTCTCAGCTTGACAAAGCCCTGGCTGGGTTGATTTAGTTGGGATTGGTCCTGCCTGGAGCAGGGGGCTGAACTTGATGACCTTCTGAGGTCTTTTCCAGCTCTATTGTTCTATGATTCTATACCCCAAAAAATGCCAAAAACATGCAATTGACATTAGAGTCACTGAAAACTGATTACAAATGATCATTTCTCATCTTAGATTTTGTTTTATCTTAGTCCAGCTGTTCTCTTCCCCTTACCCCCTTCAATTATAGCCCTTTTGTTTCCATGTGTGTTCAGGTATCTCTTTGGGGTGGGGAGGGGAGAGGTAAAGACAGCTGGAAACCATTATTTTCCTTCCTGCCTTATATACAATTTCCATAAGGCAGGAAACCTTTGTTTGATTTCACACACACCCCCCACATCCCTGTGGAACAGTGCATCAGAGCAAAGAGTTGGTTATCAGGTGACTAGGTCACCTGACTCTGGTCCTTGGTCCACCAGTCAGTAGCAGTATGGCATATCCTCCAGGAAGCCAAGCCAATTCATAGTCCATTGTCCTGATTGATGGGCCATCATAGCCCGTTCAGCTTTTCCACTGTAGTCCCTGAAGTCAACAGTGTGACGCTGTTGCAAAAAAAGCAAACCTGATTTTGGGCTGCATGAACAGGAGTGTGGTGAGCCAGACATGAGAGGTCATTCTTCCGCCCTGCTCTGCGCTTATTAGGCCTCAATTAGAGTATTGTGTCCAGTTCTGGGCACCACATTTCAGGAAAGATGTGGAGAAATGAGAGAAGGTCCAGAGAAGAGCAACAACAATGATGAAAGGTTTAGAAGACGTGAGCGAGGACGGAAGGCTGAAGGAATTGGGCTTGTTTAGTTTAGAAAAGAGAAGGCTGAGAGGGGACTTGATAGCTGTTTTCATGTATCTAAAAGGGTGTCACAGGGAGGAGGGGGGAAAATCCTTCTTGGCCTCTGAGGACAGGACAGGAAGCAATGGGCTTAAACTGCAGCAAGGAAGGTTTAGGTTGGACATTAGGAAAAAATTCCCAACTGTCAGGGTGGCTAAGCACTGGAATAAATTGCCCAGGAAGGTTGCCGAATCTCCATCATGAGAGATATTTAAGGTTAGATAGACATCCATCGGGGATGGTCTAGATGGTGCTTGGTCCTGCCAGGAGGTCAGGGGACTGGATTTGATGATCTCTTGAGGTCCCATCCAGTTCTAGTGTTCTAGGATTCTATGAAGTGTCAGCCGGAGTGTCCCAAAGATGCAAATATGAAATAGATACACAGATAACTTTGGGTACAGAAATACATGCATACAAATGGGATTATCATATTCAGGAAATCCTCACTTTTCCAGTGACACCTTACGTGAGACATCTTGCACAGAGCATATCTCAGTTGTGGCATATTCATATCAGAAGCATATTTTCATAAAGCATAGGAAATGTCACATCTCAGTGACCTCTTCTGTCTCTGACATAAGTGTTTTGCTCCAAAGTGTCTGTGCTCTTCATAGTCCACTTACTCTTTACTTAGGGCTGTGGTGTGTTCTTTGAAAGAGAAACTAATGTTTGATCTGACGTGTTTGATTTCCCCCTGAAGAACAGGCGAGCTAAACTTGTAGGCCTCCGTCCTGTTTCAGAGTGTACGTTCAAAACATAATTTCTCTTCCCATGCAGGAGCTACTCTTCTCTGATGAAATCTGAGAACATGTCCTCCAACCAGGTAAGCTCAGGCTGGCACCTATGAAGATCTTGCTTCCAGAAGCCCGGCTAAGAATCAGAGTAGGCTAACGAGATATGGTGGAGAAAGCAAGCTTGAGCCCAGTAGCTGCACACGGTGATTTGTTCCACAGGCTATACTCTTCTTATTGTAGGACAATATCCAAGGAGAGCAGAGCTGCGTGATTTCAGGCAAAGGGAGTCTACTTTCTGTAGCACCCACTAGAGATGTTAAATGGGCCAAGGACACAGCCACCCGTTTCTTTTCTCTTCCATCTCCCAGTCTGCTTCTCTGAGTTCCCTTTGGTTGCATTCAGAGCCCCTTGCCAGCAGGGCTGAGAAGTTCTGTGTCGGAAGGATTACCAAGTTCTGTGGCAGGGCAGCCACCAAAAAGAGCTGATTAAGTGAAATTCTGTTTGTCCTTTTGTTTCCGTGGGCCTGTGTCTGGTTTTCTTGGGGTTGGGGGAGACATCTATCTTTGGATTACTCTGGCTAAAGGTGTCCCAGTCCTTAAACCAACAGTGTCTCCCTTGCCTGGGGAGGTTGTAGGCAATCTAAAGGCCTGCTAAAGCCAAGGCACGGGACACCAGAGAGGAAAGGCCTGGGCACTGTGGAGAGGTAGCTGAGGCTGCTTGAAGAGGATTTGAAGGAGGAAAGAAGGGCCCTGTCTGGTTAGGAGCCGCATGCTGGAAGGCACAGAACTGTGAGAGCTGGAGCGGTGAGGTCTGAGATGAGCACAGACAAGCACAGGGAAAAGGGATGCTGAGATGAGTGGGAGCTGAGCGAGGAGGGCATTGTTTCCTTGGCCTCTTGCATCCCTTTGCTTTGTGCCTGGCATACTTCCTCTGGCCCTAAGTGACCTTGCTTTGTCACATCGGTGATATCTCCAGGCAAAGAGCTCAGAGTGCCTCGCACAAATCTGCGTTGAAAATCGATTGAGCTGTCACGTTACCAGAGGCTAAGCAGCTACTTAGGATAGGGCTATGGATTTCATGTGTGTCTGGTGAATCTTCCGGCTGGTGAGCATATGGGGTAAAGATACCCATGGGGTTTAAGTAGCAGCACTTCCTACTAGGCATGTGAAGGACTAGTCAGCTATCTGATAAGCAAATGCTTATCTGCTAGTCGACTAGACCCTCCCCTCTCTCCTGCTGCCTCTGTCAGAAGGAAGCAGCAAGCGGGGAGAAGGGGTACTTCAAAGCGGCAGCATCACTTGAAGCCTGGGGCCAGAGCCAGGGCTCCATGCAGCGCTGCCACTTTGAAACCCTGCAGGGAGCCTGGTATCAGGTGGCACGCGGTGTTTCAAAGCGGCAGCGCTGCGTGGAACCCAGGATCAGCTGGAGTCCTGGGCTCCATGTGGCACATTCGCCTTTGACGTGTAGCAATAGTCCTAGAGTTGTTGCTACACTTCAAAGGCCCTATCGACTAATTGAATAGTCAGTCGATATTTAACATCCTTAGTTCCTACCACACATGTGCAAGCTGTGTCTGGCTAGTGACATTCCTGCAAGGGAATGTCACCCCTCTCTGTGTCTAAGCCACCTGTGTCGTCAGACTGGTGCTTTCATGCTGGGCTCAGATTAAGTCAAATTCACAAAGGGCTGATGCACAGGAGTGTGTTGGCAAGAATTTCTGCTTCGTGGCTTGAGTCATAAGACGTAGGTAAAGGCTATGAAAGTCACCAGTTCCATGGATTATCAGAGCTCAGTTACCCATCTTGCCTCCCAGAGTTACACATGAAAGATGGAGCCTGCTGTATTGGAATGGGCAGAGCCCGTTCACTGCAGGGCTAGCAAGCAGCACAGATTTGATACTGCATCTGTTTCCTTAACATGGCTGGTTGGTTCCTAGGCTCGGAATTCAAGGGGAAAATGTCAGGGGCATATTTGAATGAACAAGAGGATCCTTGTATGTTACACGTGAGAGACTAGCAACAACATCCAAGAATCTAGCTTCGGGATTTGTCAGTTACAGAATTCTGATGGCCAGCCTTTTGAATAAACTTTTGCTGAGCTCATGGCTTTTGTATGGGCACCGAAGGAACCTCAGCCACTTCCTTAAACGATGGTAGAGGTTACTGACTACACCACTGTCTTGTCGCCTGGGGGTCTGCAGACTCTGAAGATTTCTAAAGGGGTCCACACCCATCTTAGGGGTCTGCAAATGAAAAGCCACCGGACTCTGGCCTGTCAGCAGTGTTACACTCCCATTTTAAAAAGCTTTTTTCGTTAATTTCATTCTCTTTCCCTCCCAGGATGGCAATGACTCTGATGACTTCATGTGAACGGGGCACACTCTCCTTCCTGTATCTTGAGGGAGACTGCCGTGCCTCTCTCCATCCATCTGATGCCAAACATACAAATGCTGACTTCAGAGTTTGACCCAGTTGGAACAGTCCCTGGCGATATCCAACCAGCCCTCTGACATGGGTCTCCCAAAGACAGTATCTTACCAGAGAAGGGGGGGGTGGGGGGGAAGAGGGGGATACATTCTGGTTCTACAAGGACTTTGATATATTTATTTTATGAGGGAGGGACTTTTAATCTGAGCTGCAGGAGTGTTGTGCTGCCTTAATGAATTGGCAGTAGACTCCAAGAAATGTTGCGGGGATGGTAACGGCTCCCTGGTATAAATTCAAACCTGAAATCACAATTGCTGACATGAGGACTCTCTTCTCTTGGGTGATCCTTGTTGATGGGCTCTGTGTGTTCATCCAAGCCAGGGAATTCCCGTAAAGCCAGAGGAGTCTGAATTTGGCTCAGCTGATGGCGATATTGCAAATCTGCTTGGAGCCAAAGAGATCCGCCCATCTGGAAAATGTAGCACATTGTAGCTGCCTTCATTTTCACAGGGAGCTGGTGCCTCGAGGCAGCCTGACTGATGGAGCAATGCATGCTGGGATGTGGTGTCTTGAGGCTGCATATCTGTACTATAGACGAGGATAGTCATGAATTGTTTTGGGCTACACTCGGGACCCCTTTAGAACAAAGGATGTTGGGCTTGCAATAAGATGATGTTCGAAAAGCCTGGAACACTTGACTAAGTGACTGGTAACTTGGCTAATAAACGTGCAAAATGATCATGATAACTCTCACAACATGTTTAGGCCTGTTGTAATTGGGGGGTTATGTATTCAGTGTTGCATGGGTTCGGGATGTGGTTACCAGTCTTCCCTCTAATTTGTTCCATCCTTGTGTGGAATATATTTTACATTGTGCACCAAGGCATCTTTAGGTATGCACCACCATTGGAAACCCACGCTGCCAGCTGTGGGTGCTCTGCGAATCAGCTGGGTGGCAGCTGGATCTCTCCTGGGCGGCTGCTTACAGGGAACACTGGCAGTTGTAGTTGGGGGCAGGAGCGTGAGGAGGGACGCCGGTATGAGTGGCTGTGAAAGGCGCTGCTTCAGCCATTGCTAATGTGGCTGACGTTGGAGGCGAGCGGAAATGGACCATGGAGCAGAAGGGGCGGGGAGATTTCCCTGCGTGAAGCAGTGTCTGTCTTTTCAGCTTGCTTCTTCCATGCACGCAAGCTCCTCTGAGGTCAGTTTCTACAGCCAGTGGTGTCCATATAGCTCCCACACCGGCTTGCACAGTTGTTTACAAAGTACTCTCTGTGTGTGGCGGTAGGTCAGTGCCAAGCAGGTGGCATGTCCCAGCTCCCAGGACTTTATGCTAGGTATGGCCCCTGGAACTCTGGCACTGCGCTCTCCTGGCCCAGTTGTTTTGTACTGCAGAGTCTTAGCCCTGGGGATGGGAGCTGTCTGAGATCTACGTGTAGTGTCTGCCATTGTAAACGCAAAGAGATCCCCTGTTGTCGGGCCCAGAAGAAGGTTTGCACCTTCCTACTGCTTTGTCGTATCCCCTTGGCCAGTGAAGCATGTGAGAGCCTGGAGGAGCAGAAAGTGAGCTCCCTTTGTAGACTCCAGGATTGTGATTGTATTAATCCTGCAGTGTTGCTTCCAGAGGTGAATGTGGCTGTGAATAGGACCCAGCCTGATGGTGGGGTTGTGTTAGGTGCTGTGCAAATGTAATTGAGGCTTCCTGCCTCAAGTAGCTTAGTCTAATTAGCAAGACTAATTAGCAGTCAGCGTTACCCCAAAGAGCTACAATATGTACGCGTGTATAGAGAATTTATAAAATTCTCATGGCAAAATGGTGTCTTCTTGCCTCCCTTTGTCAGCCGCTCCCCTGGTGATAGGCAGAGAGGGATCCGCTTCAGATGGGCTCAGAGGCACCGGTGCTGCTGAAGTGGTGTAACGGGGGAATTCTGCGGCTGTGGGATACAGCCGCTCAGACTAGAGCCCTCTGGGCCGTCCCCATGCCACACACCCTGTTCACACCAGTACACTAGGCCAGCCTTGTTCCCTCAGGACCCAGGCCTGTAGCTATCCATGCTGAGGGCCCTTGTAAGTACCCACTGACTGACAACTGGTCCCTGACTTTGCCAGACCATGAGCCCTTTACTTAATCAGATTAAACCTAACGGGAGCTTTCAGTAAACCCTTCTCCCTCCCTGTCTATTGGCCGGGCCGCTCTTCCTGCCTCCTCGCAGTCTTCCCCATTCCTTCCGGGCTCCTTTTCCAACTGAGGCCCCTTCCTGTTCCCCCCCTCCCTCCACAGGCTCATTCCTGCCACGCTGCCCTCTCGAAACCCAGCCTCCATGTCTCTAAGGCCTCTCTGGCAGGGGTGCCTGTGGGGGGAAGGGCTGCCCCATTTAGCCGTTAACCTTTTGGCTCCAGTTAAAAACCAGAGGGCCCCAGCGAATGTCCTCCAGGGCTGTAAATGAGGCCGTGCGCTGGTGTTTGGCTGCTCTAACTCCAGGCGAGGAAGAATTCTCCCTGGAGGAGAGGCAGCTGGAGGACGGACTGTGATGGAAAAACCCTTCTGTGGCTGCAGGATATGTCTGCATGGCAGGGCAACAGCTGTAGCCCTGTGTCTGGCGGCGGGAGGAGGAGGTGAAATAAACAACCCGGAGGAGGCCTCTAGATTCCACGGCTGCCCTCTGAGGCAGGGAGGGCAGTTAGTGGTGGTCCTGCCCTATTACTTCCCCATGCAACTGAGCGCTCTGCTGGGCTGGGAAGGGGGCAGGCTGCAAAGGGATGGCTCTCTGCCCCAGGAAATGCCTCCCACCCTGGAGGAGCTGAGCTCTGACCCAGGTCATTCCCTTGTCCCCGGTGTGCGTAACACAGGGGCCGCTAGATGGAAGCAGAGAACAAAGGTTCCTCAGCACAGACCGCAGCCTCCGGGTGCTCTGAAAGCCCCTTGCAGGTGAGCCCCGCGCTGGAGTAGGGCCAGCCCTCTGGATTCATGCCTTGCCAAGAAAACCCATTCAGCCGGAAACCTCAGAAGGCTCCCAGCACGGAGCAGAGGGTCAGAGGGCACACAGCTGTGGGGCTGCAAGGTAACCGCACCCATCCCTTACCTGGCAGGCCAGAGGCTGTTCTTCCAGTCTCGTGCTGAGTATTTTTCATAGGCCACTGGGGTCCCCGTTGCGGGAATTGCTTGGCCTGCAACTCCTTCCCAGACCTGGGTGATCTTCTAGTCCAGCTTTAAGAACCTACTGTGTGTGTGGGTGTGTGTGCATGGCGGGGGGGTGTATGCTCTGTGTAACTGCCCCTACTGGGGCTGGCAGCAAGATTTGAACCCTGGACCATCAGCATGGAAAGCAGGAACTATGCCAGGGGCTGTCAAACTTTTTTTTTCTCTCCTGACCCAGCTGAAGAAAATTGTCGAGGTTGTGACCGGATGGAATGTGACTGGAGAGGGCACTCCAGGGTGGGGATGAGGAGGAGCTTTGGGGTGCAGGAGGAGACTCTGGATTTGGAGGCGCAGGGATGGGGCAGGAGGGGCTGACCGTGAGCATCTCCAGTCAGTGGTGCAGCGGGGGGCTAAGGCAGCTTCCTGCCTCTCCTGGCCCCGCAGACCGTGCTGCGCCTCAGAAGCAGCTGGCAGCAGGTTCCCAGCCAATGGGAGTGTGGAGCTCGTGCTTGGGACAGGGCGCGGAGCCCTGTGTGCTTTCCTCCATCCCACCTAGGAGCCAGGGAGCTGCCTTATCCCCCCCACACACTGCTCACTTGATACCCCTGCAGCACTGAGGCCCAACACCTGACATTCCACCCCCCCAGTCCTGGGTCATTAGCAACTAGAGCAGACTTCTAGCCGTTTCTGGGAGTGCAGAGACGTATGAAAACGAGTGGTCCTGTAGTACCCTAGAGACTAACAGAGATCTATATCTAGAGTCATGAGTTTTTTGGGGGGGCAAAACCCATTTCTTCAGATGTTCTCCTTTGATTGTTCATGGTCTCCCTCTGCTGGGTGCAGACCGAGCTGTGTCCCTGCCACCCTGCTCGCAGGAGATCAGACAATCAGCCTGCCTCCAGGCCATGGCTCTGTTTGAACAGCTCTGGCAGTACTGGCTGGATCCTCCATTCTGTCTTCATTGCCCTACTTCCTGGAGCCTTCCGTTTTATTTACCGTTAACTTTATTTACCGTTAACTTAAATCGGCTTCCGTACCTGATGACTGGAAGGTAGCCAACGTGACACCAATATTTAAAAAGGGCTCTAGAGGCGATCCGGGCAATTACAGACCGGTAAGTCTACCTTCAGTACTGGGCAAATTAGTCGAAACAATAGTAAAGAATAAAATTGTGAAGCATGTAGAAGAACATAATTTGTTGGACAAAAGTCAACATGGTTTCTGTAAAGGGAAATCCTGTCTTACTAATCTATCAGAGTTCTTTGAAGGGGTTAAGAAACATGCGGACAAGGGGGATCCAGTAGATATAGTATACTTAGATTTTCAGAAAGCCTTTGACAAGGTCCCTCACCAAAGGCTCTTGTGTAAATTACATGGCCATGGGATAAGAGGGAAGGTCCTTTCTTGGATTGAGAACTGGTTAAAAGACAGGAAACAAAGGGTAGGAATAAATGGTAAATTTTCAGAATGGAGAGGGGTAACTAGCGGTGTCCCCCAAGGGTCGGTCCTAGGACCAATCCTGTTCAACTTATTCATAAATGATCTGGAGAAAGGGGTAAGCAGTGAGGTGGTAAAGTTTGCAGATGATACCAAACTGTTTAGGATAGTCAAGACAGAAGCAGACTGTGAGGGACTCCAAGAAGATCTCACCAAACTGAGTGATTGGGCAACAAAATGGCAAATGAAATTTAATGTAGATAAGTGTAAAGTAATGCACATCGGGAAAAATAACCCCAACTATACGTACAGTATGATGGGGGCTAATCTGGCTACGACAAATCAGGAAAGAGATCTTGGAGTTATCGTGGACAGTTCTCTGAAAACTTCCACACAGTGTGCAGCGGCGGTCAAAAAGGCAAATAGGATGCTAGGAATTATTAAGAAGGGATAGAAAATAAGACCCAGAATATCTTACTGCCCCTGTATAAAACTATGGTACGCCCACATCTTGAATACTGTGTACAGATGTGGTCTCACCTCAAAAAGATATTTTGGCCTTGGAAAGGGTTCAGAAAAGGGCAACTAAAATGATTAGGGGTTTGGAACGGGTCCCATATGAGGAGAGGCTAAAGAGACTGGGACTTTTCAGTTTAGAAAAGAGGAGACTGAGGGGGGATATGATAGAGGTATATAAAATCATGAGTGGTGTGGAGAGGGCCGATAAAGAAAAGTTATTTATTAGTTCCCTAAATAGAAGAACTAGAGGACACCAAATGAAATTAATGGGTAGCAGGTTTAAAACTAATAAAAGAAAGTTCTTCTTCACACAGTGTGTAGTCAGCCTGTGGAACTCCTTGCCAGAGGAGGCTGTGAAGGCTAGGACTATAATAGAGTTTAAAGAGAAGCTAGATAATTTCATGGAGGTTAGGTCCATAAAAGGCTATTAGCCAGGGGATAAAATAGTGTCCTTGGCCTCTGTTTGTCAGAGGCTGGAGAGGGATGGCAGGAGACAAATCGCTTGATCATTGTCTTCAGTCCACCCTCTCTGGGGCACCTGGTGCTGGCCACTGTCAGCAGACAGGATACTGGGCTAGATGGACCTTTGGTCTGACCCAGTACGGCCGTTCTTATGTTCTTATGTTGTAAGAGGGTCTTACGCCGCCCCGGGGTTCTGCTCTGGCAGTGACAGGTTCAAGCCTCACAGTGAAAGTCGCCTCTGCCACTTGTGTTCTAGCTGGAGTCTGCATAGAGCCCACAGGCCATGACCGTGTACACATTCACAAGTACACGCTCTAGGCTGCTGTAAAGTTTTATTAAAGTTCCAATACAATTGATGAGCAGTCCTGTGGCACCGGAGAGACTAACAAATATATGAGACCATGAGCTTTTGTGGGTTAATCCCACTTCCTCAGATGAGTGGGGGGGAAAGGGGAATCCTTCCAATATATAACAGAAAAAGAAGGGCAAGGGGAAGAAAAAAAGACCTGTCAATTGTAGTGCTGGTGCTAACGAAGCTAATTGAGAAGGCTGTAAGGCTGTGTTTAGACAGGTATGCAGGAGGCGTCCCTGTAACCCTCATTCCATGGGAGTTAAGGGACTTGTCGGAATAGTGCTTTATTTAAAAATTTGGCCCTGTGTAGACTGCCAGATTTAAAAATCAGCTGTTTCAAAATTACCTCAAAATAAGCTACACAATTTGCGTAGATTGTGTCACTTATTTCAAGGTACGGGTGCAGTGTAGATGCACCCAAAGTGTCCCATACCTAGCATTTGATGTCATTTGGGTGTTGACAGTTCATGTCTTTGTTCAAGCCATGAGAGAGAGTGTCAAATTTGCGTATGAAGGCCAGTTCCGGGGTCTGTCTCTGTAGTTGGTTTCTGACATTCCTTGGTCATGAAAGGGCTACTTTGAAATCCATTGATGAGCACCCAGGCGGGTTAAAATGTGCGCCTGCAGGGTTTTGTGCGTTGCCACTTCTGATCACGTGGGCGCGTAGCACAGCAACACTGGAGCCACCGGCATTTCAGTATAGGATCCACTAGCCCTCCCAAGCCCCGGGTAATGATTGGGCAGCTAGCCTGCACCGAAACCAGGCTGCTGCGTCCTCGCTGCTCCGGAACCTGTGTTCATTCGATCAAAGGGTGTTGCAGTGTAGACGCACTGGGAGTGACCCTGTCTCCCCCTAGCGGCTCCGCTGACTCTGGCGTTGCAGAGCAGGAGTCCTGGGTTAGCTCGTTGAGGCTAGGGTCTCCGGTTCCTGGGATCCCCCCGCTATGGCAAGGCGGGGTCTGTGCTGGTGCTGCATTTGGACTCAGGGCGTTTGGAGGATGGCCAACCCGCGCTCGTCCACGAAGAATGAGTCGAGGCTCCAGAACATCACGAGATCTCCAAAATAGCGCGTGGGGCTCTATTTGGCGTCTGGTTCCTGAGCCTTGGGTCACGCCGTCGAGCTCTCCTCCGCAGTTGTGCGGGTGAGAGAGGTTTTCTTTTCAGTGAAAGCGCCCGTCTTTTCATAATCCCCCGAGGGCTGGAGCACCAGCCGGCGCCGGACTCGCAGTCACAAGAGCCGGCGACCCTGTGTGGCCGTCCGGTATAATAGGCAGGGGAAGGCACAGCCTTCCCAAGCCTCCAGTCTAGCCCCACCCCCAGCACTCCAAGCCGGGGAGGCTAGAGCTGCATGCCCCCTCCCTGCCTGCGCTCTGGGCCTGGGGATGTGCACCCTCCTCCTTCCCCATGGTGGTGGGGGGCAGGGAGGCGCTTTGACTCCCATGGGGGGCGGGACCTCAGGAAAAAGGGCAGGGCTGGGGGCTTGCCTCCCCCAGCCTTACCTTTGCTGTCCCCCCCATGTGACCCTGTGTTTGGTTCCACCCGTTACAAATGTACATTGCACTGTAGTGAGGGGGCCTGTGGGGATCCAAATCAACCAGCCCGACAGACAGCTGGGTCCAGGGGAGCTGTCCCTTCCAGGTGGCAATCAGTAAGAACTGATCCTTTTTCCCCTGACTCCCAGCCAGCCACGGTCACTGAGTTTTGCTTAAACGGCAACTCGTGCCAGAGGGGTTTATGGAAATGTAAGTGCATGAAAAATGCAAGGCGCCTGACTGAGCCTTTCCCCCAGAGCAGTTCTCCCCCCGGGTCATCTCTTGGCCTCCGTTGTCTCCCTCCTGGGCTCTCCGGCCTCTTGGCTCTCCCTAGCTCAGCAGGCCGAGCTTGGCACAGTCGTATCTTGCCGTAAGCTCCTCCTTTGGGAGGTGTCTTTGGCGTGGCCGTGGACCCAGGTGAGCGGGTGGGTCTGGCTGAGCCGCGTGGCTGGCGGAGGGACCGGAGCTCATTATTTGGATTGTGGGAGCTCCTTGGAGCCCTGGGTGTGGACCGGGACGCTGCTGCGCTAGGCGCTGTCCAGCCAGAACAGAGCGTGCCTGCCCCATGCATCGGTAGAAGACAAGAACCAGCAGATGGAGATAGAGAGAGCACAAGGAATCAGTAATAGGCGGTTCTGGCCGGGGATGGACAGAGGCGCCAGCCCACCAGCTGCTGGCTGTTGGCGAGTTCTCAGCAGGCAGCCCAGGAGGATAGGTGGCTTTGGAGGGTACAGGGAGCGTGTTAGGCTGCTGTCATAGCCTGGTCAAAGGCAGGAGTTGCCCCCACACTAGTAAATGAGATGATACAGGGACAGGTCATGCAGGGCCTGGAAAGAGCAGATGCGCAGTCTGTGTGCAACAGGATGGAGAAAGAGGAGGCCCAGTGTCTTGTCTGCCCACGGTGGCCAATGCCAGGTGCCCCAGAGGGAGTGAACAGAACAGGGGATCATTCAGTGATTCCTCCCCTGTCGCCCATTCCCAGCCTCTGACAGACAAAGTCTAGGGACACCATCCCTACCCAGCCTGGCCAATAGCCATTGATGGACCTACCCTCCATGAATCTATCTAGCTCTTTTTTGAACCCTGTTAAAGTCCTGGTCTTCACCACATCCTCTGGCAAGGAGTTCCACAGGTAGACTGTGTGCTGAATGAAGAAAAACTTCCTTTGGTTTGTTTTAAACCTGCTGCCTGTTCATTTCATTGGGTGACCCCTTGTTCTTATATTGTGGGAATAAGTAAATAACTTTTCCTTATTCACTTTTTCCACACCAGTCATGATTTTATAGACCTCTGTCCTATCTCCCCTTAGTCTCCTCTTTTCTAAGCTGAAAATTCCCAGTCTTTTGAATCTCTCTTCCTTTTATGGCAGCCGTCCCAAGCCCCTCGTCATGTTGGTTGCCTTTTTCTGAATCTTTTCCAATGCCAAGAGATCTTTTTTGAGATGAGGTGACCACATCTGTTCGCAATATTCAAGCTGTGGGCGTCCCGTGGATTTATACAGAGGCAATAAGATATTCTCCGTCTTGTTCTCTCATTCTCGGGAGAAACGATCTTTTCAGGAAAATAGTCTCATTGGAACACCCTGTAACTCTCCCATGGCTACTGGAGAGCCGATGTGCAGCCATTGCTTTGGGTTTCCCAGAGGTCTGCTCTCCCCCCCCGGAGATGGATAGACACCGTCCCTGCCTGGAGATTTCCTAGGAGCTAAATCCCTTCCAGGGTATCCCCGTCCCAGCTTGCTTTGTCTCAGGCTGCCGCAGGAGATCTGGGACGCGGCGTCACCTCAAAGTGCTTGGACCCACGGACCCTCATGGCCATGGTGGGGGTGGAAGCCGGGCTGCAGCCTGCCCTGCCGGCCGCATCCAGCAACCTTCAGCCCATGTCTCCTAAACAGCCCGAGCCCATTAGAGCCAGGCCCTCGTCTGCGGCCCCTGGAAGGCCCTGGCCATGCAGCTCTGGCAGCAAACCAGCGGGAATGATGCAAGATGTTCTGCAAAGGCCTCCGAAACAAGCTAAGTCCAGGCTGGGCAGGGAGCACACCCCCACCCCAAGTGCCAGGGAAACAGCCACTCCCCTGGTCCCTGCCCAGACCCCCACCTTGCCCAAACAGCTCCCCGGTGGCGTGGCTGCTCTGGGGTTGGAGCTGGGGGCTGACAGGGTCTCCGCTCGGGAGGCCTGATTCCCAGCTGCCTGGGCTACTGGCTCGTTCCTTGTACCCTGGCAAAGCGAGGGCCGTGACCATGCAGGCTGCAAGCCGGCCCGCTGACTCAGCGGCATGACTCCAGATTTATGCCAGGGGAGGAGAGCGGGGCCAAGGGTGAGGCTGGGTGCCAGGCTCTGGGATGAGGAGCTGCCGGTGAGCTGGGGGGTGCATTTAAAAATCTGGCAAGAAAGTTTGGCTCCTGCTCCAGGTTCCAACGTGGCTGAGCAGAAAGGGGTTGAGGGGTCAGAGTGAGCCACACGCTAAATCTGGTCAACAGTGCGACGCTGTTGCGAAAAAAGCAAACCTGATTCTGGGCGGCATGAACAGGAGTGTGGTGAGCCAGACACAAGGAGTCGTTCTTCCGCTCTGCTCTGCACTGATCAGGCCTCAGCTGGGGTGTTGTGTCCAGTTCTGGGCACCACATTCCAGGAAAGATGTGGAGACAATTGGAGAAGGTCCAGAGAAGAGCAACACAAATGAGGAAAGGTCTAGAGAACAGGAGCTCTGAGGGGCTGAAAGAATTGGGCTTGTTTAGTTTGGAAAAGAGAAGACAGAGGGGACGAGAGCGGCTTTCAAATATAGGAGGAGGAAGGGGGAAAACTGTTCTCCTTGGCCTCTGAGGATAGAACAAGAAGCAATGGGCTCAAAGTGCAGCAAGGGAGGTTGAGGTTGGACATTAGGAAAAACTTCTTGCCTGTCAGGGGGTGTGACGACACATCGGGGAGCCCCCAACCCTGCCCCTTCATCCACAGCCAGCTGTGACTCCGCCAGCCAGTAGAATAGAAGGTTTATTGCTTCTCCGAGGTACAGCCCAACTCAGGCTCGACGTTGACGTAGGAGCCAGGGCAGACAGCCTTAAAAAGGGGCTCACAGGCCCCTGAGGGGGGGGCTCCCCACGTAGTGGACTTAGTCTGCTTCCTTCATGTTTCCCCCAACCAAGACTAAAACAGCTCCCAGCCACCTGTCCCTGAGCCCCCAGGCAGCTCTGCCTCCTGCATTGTCCTGCTCCCAGACCAAAGGGGAATCTCTTGTCACTTGGTCCCCGGGAGGTGAGATAGTGAGTCATGCCTGGCCTCTCCCCCCTCATGCAGAGAGAGCTGCAAAGGGGGGGGGGACTGAGGTACACACATCCACACACTACAGCAGTGACTGTAACAGCCCCCGCCCCACGTCACAGGGGGGTTAAACACTGGAATAAATTGCCTGGGGGGGTCGTGGAATCTCCATCCCTGGAGATATTTCAGAGCAGGTTGGACAGACACCTGCCAGGGATGGACGTGATGGCCTCTCGAGGTCCCTTCCAGTTCTGGGCTTCTATGAGCCAGGGTGACCCAAACCTGAGCTGGTGCTGAGAGATTTCTGCCACTCCCCACCCCCTGCATAGAGCCAGCCCCAAACTCTACAACATGAGCCAGAACCCAGAGTTCCCCACCCTCAAAGTGGAGGAAACTTTGGATCCATGTTACAGCTGCAGCCCGTGGTTTATACAGCATGTCCTAGCACTGCTTTGGCATGTGTGTCCCCAGGGATCCCATCCCCACCATCCCAGCACCTCTTTCCTTCCCTCTCAGCTAACACCCTAGCACCGGCACTGGACAGACCCAGAACAGAAAGTCAGTCCCTGCCCCCAGGAGCTTCCAAACACAGGCCGGTCCTGAGCCACGGCAGAGTCATAGACCAGCTCTGTGCAGGGGCCTCCCTCCCGACATGTGGCCACGCTGGGGCAGGGCTGCTTCTGCCACGATTTCCTTAAACACAGCAGCATTTTAGGGAGCAAAGGGCTTTAGAGCAAGCAAGCAGCATTCAGCAACTCCTGTGCTGGCTGGGCCATTTGTCCCCTTGTGGGACTTGAACCTGTGATCTTTGGAAGCCTACTAGGTTTTGGGCCACTCAGAAAGGGGAGGGTTTACGGCTAGGCCCAGCTGTGACCTTGCTCAGGCTCCGGGCCCCACTGCGCTCGGCGCAGTGTGAACACATCAGGAGAGCTTGCAACATGCTGGCTAGTGCTTTGCACGCTAGATGCGATGGGTTCAGCCCTTTTAATAGACCAATGCAGGGGTGGGCAACCTTCTTGGATCGGGGGCTGCTGACCCACAGAAAAATCAGCCGGGGGCCACACAAAATTGAGCAACCCTCCCCCCAAACCAAAGAAACCCCACTTCAGTGACACGGCCCCCAGCCGAGAAGGAGAAAGACCCTCTCCTCATTCCCTTTGCACAGCAGAGCCGGCGGGGGAGGGGTCTCTCTAGGCTCTGAGCTGGGGCCAAAAATGTGGGGTTCAGTGGGTGGGAGGGAGCTGCCGGGAAGCAGGCTTAGGTGTGGGCGGGAGGGAGGGTGCAGGAGCGGGGTGGGGGTTGGTGCGTCTAGGAGTCTGGTGGGGCGCAGGAGCAGTGGTTGGAGGGCTGGAGAGGTAGGGTGCAGGAGTGGGCTGGGGTGGGGGGTCTAGGGTTAGGCTCCCCGATACTGGGGGAGAGCTCCAAGCCTCAGGGGCCGGATCCAGCCCCTGGGCCGTAGGTTCCACACCCCTGCCCCAGAGACCTGGGGGAGGAGCAGAATTTCCATGAAACACGGGGCGGTGGCACAGGGCCCCCAATGAACAGGCGGGGGCCCCAGGCCTCTCCCAGAAGGGCGGCTGTTGGCACGTCTCTGCGCACTAGGGTTACCAGGTAGGCTTAAAGAAAATACCGGACACACCAGCCAGCTGGGAGGGCAGCGAGGCTGGCTGGGAGGAATGGGGGGGCTGGCCGGAGATTGTGGGGCGGGGGAGCAGCCAACAGGAAGCAGAGTTGGTCGGTGGGCAGGTGGGGGAGGGCGGAGCACAGATGGCTGAGGGAAATTGGGGGAAGGGGGGGGCGGCCGGCAGGAGCGGGGCTGGTGGGGGGAGCTCAGGAGGAGGTGGGGAGAACTTGCCGCCAGAAGCAGCGCTGGCGGGGGGTGCAGCGAGGATGGCCGGGAAGATCAACCGGCCGGCGGGAGATAGAGCTGGCAGGGGCGGGGCGGGAGCTGGGTACAGCCGGGCTTGCGGGGAAGACCAGGAGGAGAACCAACCGGCCGGCCGGGAGCGGGAAGGGGAGCGAATCGGCCAGCGGGAAGCGGGACTGACCCGGGCGGTGCAGATCCCAGGGCGCTGCCGTCCCCGCACAGTGCAGGCGAAGCGCGAGTCAGTCCGGCTGCGGCTCCACCACGCGCTTGTCCAGCGCGCAGGAGCACAGACCGGGCTGCCCTTCCTCCTCACACACGACCAGGGCTCCTAGCGCCGATCACGCCCCGCCTTTCAGCCATTCCCCCCGACCCCCGCCAGGCTTCCGTCCGGCGCCCAGTCGGAAAACCAGAAAATACCGAACATTGCACATGTCCGGTATTTCCTGGATTTTTTTACCAAACAGCGCCCCAAAATACTGGACTGTCCGGTAGAAAACCGGACACTTGGCAACCCTACCAGGCGCACCCCTGGCAGGGGGAGGCGGCCCCAGCCTGGGCAGCACACGGACCCGCTGCCCTCTTCTCCCCAGGGGGTGCCCAGAGATGTGCCAGCTGCAGGGGTGAGGCAGCTCCCTGCCCGCTTTGCCTCCCTCCCTCTGTGCTGCACGGCTCCTGGAGGCAGACGCCATGTCCCTGAGGGCCCTGGGCCTGGGCACTGTGGCCAATGGGAGCTGCGGGGGCAGCAGCACAGAGATCCCCCCCGCCAGTCCCCCGCCTAGGAGCAGCTGCCAGAGGGGTGAGCCGGTCGCTTTGCACCCACACTCCCTCCCTGAGCCTGCACCCCCCTTCACCCCAATCCCCTGCCCAGCCCAGAGCATGCACCCTGCCCCCAAACTCCCTCCCGGAGCCTGACCCCCCCCACACCTCCTCCTGCACCTCAACCCTCCAGCTTCCACCCTCCACAATCAAGGCACCTGGCTTCATTTTCATTGACTTCCTATTGTAATGCAGGAGGAAAATGAAGGAAAAAAGAATAAAAAGGGGTGGGGGGGGGGAGAGAATTTTTTTTTTCTTGCCTGGATCCAGGGAGGGGGGTGAAATGAGCCATATCCAGGGCCCCCCTCCCCCTCACTCAGCCCCGGCGGGGGTGGAATCACTCCCCAGGGGATGTTTTCCACCCGTCTGGTTTAGTTTCTATATGTCCCAAGTGACAGGGCCTGCCCCCGTCCTCTGAGGCCTGTCCGCCAGCTTTCCCACCTGCCCCGCTTCATTTGCCCACCCTCCCGGGCTGCGGCCGCCTGGGAACACCCCACATCCCTCCGTGGCATGTGGCCCTTGTGCAGCCGCTCCTCCAGGCGCTGCGCTTGGGCCGTGCTGCCCGGCGAGGCTGGGAACCTTCCCGGGAGTCAATAGCCCCTTTCATAGGGCGGGTGTGGTGCACACGGGGGTGGGCGGGGATCGCTCAGCCCTCAAAGTCACTTGCTCATCAGAAACACTGGTGCCAGCCCCACAGCTGGGAAAACGTTGACGTTGGCTCCAAAAAGCGGCCACGGCACTGGCGTTCTCTCGGCACGTGTCCTTACGTAACTGCGCACCTCCAGCCGCTCTTTTCAGGGGCAGGCCGAGGGGCGGGGAGCTGATCCTGTAACCCCATGGACAGGCCCTGGGGGGGAGGGGCGGGGGGGAGAAATTGCCATCTGCTGCCTCCAGCTGGAATAGCGCCAGCTTGGACAAGGGGAGTGTGGTCTAGTGGTTAGAGACCGGCACCGGAGGTCCAGTGTTCTACATTTGAATCCCAGCTTGCCACGTGACCATAGGCCATTCCATCCCCTGCTCTGTGCCTCAGTTTCCCCCGCTGTAAAACAGGGTGCTGACTCTGAGGCTTAGTTCATGCTCCTAAAGCACTTTGAGCCCCTCATGTGAAATACATAGCACTGGAGCAAATTTGGCTGTCATGGCAGCCAGATCAGAACATTCTTGCTTCAAAAGCCCATCCTCCTGCCACGTGAGCTAAAGGGGACTCTCCGTTAGCTGTTTGCAGTACGGGGCCTATGACTCCCAGCTCAGCAGTTCTCATTTCTTCCCAAATAGGGCCAGGGTAATACGGATAGTGCTTCAGCAGACATTTAACCCGCCTGCTCCTTTCGTTTCCCTGGTATTGCTTCTTGGGGGTCTAAAAGTCTTCCAGCATAGGTGCAATAATGTGAAACAGCTGGGTGGAGCTGGCTGGAGAAATGCGGGGGGCGGGAGACAGAGCAAAAAGGAACAAAGGGAGAAATCCATAGAAATTGACTCCCCACCCCCACCCCACCGGCCCTTGGGCCGGCAAGCTGGAGCTATGGAGACAGATAGCCACAGCAAAGTCGGGACAGAGAGATCCCTGAGTCTCAAGCGTGCACAGGAGACAAGGGGTTAATCTGGGGGTGGCTGGGGTGCAGTCGCTCCCATTTAACCCCAGGGCGGTTGCGCTGCAGCTCGCGCTGGGAACATCTCCCGATCCCGTCTCGCTCGGCCTCCGGCGACAGCGTGGGATGAACGTTACCAGCCGCGTGCTTGGCTCCAGGTGGAAGAGGTGCTTGTGCCAAGGGGCCTTGCCTCCCCCGTATGTAAACAATCATCCAAGGCCTCAGGCTCCGGCATGGCCTCTCCAAGCGCACGGGCTGGGTGCTGGTCTCAGCTCCTCCTGGAGGGATTCGGGGGGTGAGGGGTGCATTTGGCACCAACCTCAAGCCCCAGCTCCTGGAGTCATGGGCTTCGGCACGCTTCTCGCCTTGCACCACACACCGCAGAGGCCCGTGCTAGCCTCCCCGCTGCCGGGCCTGGAGCCCCGCACGGCGGGCGACCCGACAGGCTCCGGAGCCAGAGGCGGGACCCAACACCGGCTCCATAAATCTCACGCTTTTTAAAATCGGCCTCCTGCAGGGATGGGCTCTGCCCGCTCTCACAGCCCAGAACCGGGCCTCCGTCTCACCAGGGGGTGGCCCTGGCAGGCCCTGACTGTGATGGGGGCTTGGAGCCAGCTCCGGGGGGGACCCCCGGGGCTGGAGGGGTTTTCACTCCTTCGCGTGACTCCCCCGTGACTGCACATCTGGGCTTGGTTAGCAGACGCTGCTCCAGCGTCTGCCAGGCCCTTACGCCCCCAGGTCCCCGGAGCCCCGCCACGCCTGGACCTGCTGCTGCTCTTGGCCACCGGCCAAGGGCTCTGCCAGCCCCGTGAAGGGGCCGGCTACCCAGCCCCACTGGCTGAATCCCAGCCTTGCCTTTAACCCTCAGGGCGCTGCCCGAGCCTTAGGGGGGTTCCCATTTCCGATCTGGGCCGCCGGACACACTCACCCGGCTGCACTGTCGCCGTGGGGCAGGCCCCAGGGGCCTGAGCGCCCGGGCGATCGCCGGCTGCCTCCGGAGCAGCTGCAGGGCGAGCTCCCCCCGGCGGCAGACGGACGCCCCCTTCCTGCGAGGGAGCCGCCCGGTAGAGGGGAGCAGAGCTGGGCCCCCCCCACTGCTCAGGCAGCAGCGCCTTGGAGTCACCGGCACCCCCGGTCAGCTTTAACTCCTGCCCTCCTTGCCCCCACAGACTGCGGGGGGGCCTGGGGGAGCCAGCCCTGGTCAGGGGCATCGAACCCGGCGAGGGGGGGTGGCCAGGCCGGCTCCCAGCTGAGGTAAATCCGGCTGCCTGCCCTGTCGCTGACCCCGGCGCCGGCTGCTTCAAAGGGAGCTGCCGGGAACGTAGGCCCAACCCGGCACAGCGCCTGCCTGACGCAGGAGCTGTTTGGTCCCTGTTCGCATTCCCCGCTGGCGCTGGCTCTCCTGGTTAGCCACAGCCATGCCCGAGCCCTCTCTCGGCATCCCCTTGGCCTCCCTCCGCCCAGCTGCTCCCAGCCTCAGAGAGGCCCCTTGTGCAGGGTGACTGGGTAGCAGGCGTGATACACGAAGGGGAGGGGGGGCGAGGGGCTGACCTAAGCCAAAGCCCTGAAAATGGGGAGTGTCCCTGTACAGTCAGGACGTCTGCTCGCCCTAGACCTGCCCCGCACCCTCCCCCGGGAGCTCCCGGCCCCCGCAGCTGGGTTTTGCTAACACCTGCGAAATGCTACACTTCCTCCCCCGCAGGCAGAAGTGCTGCCCACAGCAGTACTTGCAGCCGCCTGGCCCCGGGCTGTCGAGCCGGGCTCTGCCTGTTCTCCTGGGGCAGCGAGGGACATCGAATGGGATTTGGGACCCTCCTACCAGAGGGGTTCTAGACCTGACCTCTTCCCAGGATACTGGGGCCGGTGGATTTTGTGCTCCAGGCCATGCACGTTTCCATGGAATCAGGAATTCTTGCTGCTCTTTGGACCCAGCTGATGTGCCTTCTAATGCGTTTCCATCCAGGTGTGGAATAAAATGTGTTCTGTGCACCAAGTCAGGTGAGGATGTGCACCACCCGCAGGAACACATGCTGCCTTGGGAGGCAATGGACACTCTGCTAATCAGCCGGGCGGCATTTGACTCTTTCCAAGGCAGCCACCCAAGCACTCAGCTTCCAGGGAACACTGGACCCGGCCCTGGGGCGGGACAGTCGGAAAAGGGACAAGAGGGAAGACCCCCTTGTGCCTATGATTTTGTGTCAGGGCTCTGATCTGTGAGGGAGGAGGCAGAGTGGGCTGGCGTAAAAGGGGCTGGGATGGAAGACCTGGGCTTTAGTCCTAGCTCTGCCACGGATGAGTTGACAGCCTGGCCCTGTGCCTCAGTTTCCCCATTTTTATAAAACAGGGGTCCTAGGGAAAGGGCGGTCACCTCTGTATATTCAAAGGGTTGCTGTAAATAGAGGTGGGGAAGCCATTGATTTTCTTCCCTCAAAGATCAAAAGCCCAGACTTGCACAG
The DNA here is from genome assembly GCA_032595735.1 of Pelochelys cantorii. Lineage (NCBI taxonomy): Eukaryota > Metazoa > Chordata > Testudines > Trionychidae > Pelochelys > Pelochelys cantorii. The sequence continues at coordinate 3,502,744 of CM064328.1, forward strand.
GATCAGAGGGAGGCGGCTTTGTTACGCTCTCTTTCAAGGACAGAATTGAGGTTTCCGGGCACAGGATGAATCGACTGATAACAATGCTGGATCATGGACAAACAATGCTCCTTCCAGCCCTCTCTGAGAACCCCCCCATTCCCACGCCCTGACCCCACCCTGGATTTGGAGAATAGGCTCTCAGTTTCCTGGGACTCCCACGGGAAAATAAAACACGCACACACATGCATGAGAAAGCTGGGGGCGGATTTGCTTTCTTGTGAAAAATCATACGGACTTTCAGCTTGTGGCCTCCACTCCATTGTGCGTGACCCCCACCCCCAAACCACACAGACACACCCACCGTGGAGGGTTAGGCTCTGTACTGCCTCAATGCTTGGCTCTTTGCTAACTCTCAATTCCTGCCTGCCCTCTCCCTGTACTCCAATTCCCTTTGTCTTACCCTAAAATGTACGACCACTCCAGGGTGCTCAACAAGGCTAGAATTGGATCCTCCTGCTCCAAAGGCCTGTGCCTGCTCAGCTAAAGGAGAACCACCGTTAGCATTTTGCAGTAGAGGGTGTAGGACACACAGAGGTGAGCAGTTCAGATTCCAACCAGCAGAGACAGCAGGATAGCACATGCGTCCAAGGTACTGTCAACTCACAGGGCCATAGCCAACCAGGATTATGGATTCACTTCAACACAGAGTCGATTAGGGATAGTTGCTTTTATTAATTTCACGACATCACTACTATTATAAGGTTAATACTACCAAATGGTTACACAGCTACTGCAAAGTGACACATCAATAAGCACAGGCAGAGCAATGCATAAAAGAGTAACAGGAACTTAGAAATGCTTACGCCCCTTCAGTCTGCAGGGAGTCCCATTCCTGTCACCTCGCACCAGGGCCGCAGTGGATGTGGCTCCAGCTAGGGGAATCCAGGGCACCCTCTAAGGTCTAGGTCTGTGATGAGACTCACCAGATACGGGACTCCCTACACTAGTTATACTACAATTGTTTACCAGGTGTGCGCGTACTGGCTGAACGCCATTCTTATCGCTCTTATGAGCTGAGACCGAGGCCAAACTTGTTTACCGCTTAGTAGTTTCCCAGTTCAAGTGCATGGGTTAAAGCTGATAAGGGCCAGCTACTGTTTGCGTTTACAGACTCCAAGGTTCTACCAGGCTGTGTCCAGTAAGAATGGAAACTTCCATCCCAGCCTGCTGAGCTGCAGGCCCCACATATGACTTTTTATGTGACAGGTACTACCAATGCAAATAAAAGTGGACCCCAGAAGGGGCTGTCACATGTCACTTCCGGATTAGTCTGTATTAAAGAGGCAAGGTGGCCTAGTTGATAGAGCAGCGGGACTAAGAAAATCTGGCTGATAGTCCTGGCTCTGCTGCTGGCTGACATTGAGCAAGTGATTACCCCGCCCCATGCCTCAGTTTCCCCCCATGACAGGAGGCTCATGACACTGACCTTGCTGGGAAAGCATTTTGAGATCTGTGGCTGGGGCACTCAATGGACGAGCTTGGTGTTGTTACATGAACTCTCTTCCTGTTAATTTGTGTCACTTAAACAGTCTGGTGCGGGGGGGGGGAGACATTTTACTATCATCATCCTAATAAATAAACAACAATCAGCCCGATCCCTCCATGGCATCGGCAGACTCGTTCCCAGCCCCACGGGACCTTTCCTCTGGCTGTTTGCTTCCAGTGCCGCCAGTCCCGAATGTTGTGGTGAGAGCCAACGAGGCGATCTGTGGCGCTCCCACCCCAAGGGAGATCAAGATAGTGCGTCTCCAAGAGAAGGGCTCGGATCTGCTGAAAAAGTGGGAGGCTATTTGCTCCTGGCGATTCGCCCGCAAACGGCTCACAAAGCACTTTCCAAACCCCACGTAAAGTAACTTCCCTTTCCCTGCCAGCCTTGGCAACTGGGAAAAGGATCTTCCCATTTTATGGGGGAAACTGAGGCACACAACTCAATGCTTTCAAAGGCAATCTCTGAAGGTGGAGCAGCCTCCCATTGGCTATGGCTGCCGGTGTGCGGGCGCTTGGCCTTCTCTGAAAGCCGGGCGGCACATCTCTTGAGCGGGGAAGACGGAGGCGTCTGAACTCAGAGCTCACTTCTGACCACCCTCGCCGCCGCGCCTTGCCACAGGCTGCACAGGGAGGCGAACCCAGGCTCTAACTCCTAGGCAACACTTTGTGCCACAGACAGCAAGGGAACAGCATGCAGAATGGGCGGTTCGGATGTGGCGTCCCCCCCACGTCCAGAAGCATGTGGATGAGCTGCAGAGGATTCAGCGAAGAGCCATGCGAATGATTGACTTGGAAAACATCTCCGAGTGTCAGACTGGAAACAAGATTGGGGTGGATTCTTCATCATTTTCCAGTTTTAAATCCAGACGGGGTGTTTTTCTACCAGCTCTGTGCTAGGAATTATTGTAGGGCAGCTTTCTGGCCAGTGCTATCCAGAAGATCAGACTAGAATGATCGTAACCTGTCCCATCTGGCCTTAGGATCTGTGGCTTTTTTCATCAGGAAAAACTTCAAAAACAATAAATAGTCTAGTAGCATCTTAAAGACTAACAAAACATGGAGATGGGATCATGAGCTTTCGTGGGCACCGCCCACTTCTTCAGATGACTGAAGTATTAAAAGTCCAGATCCAAGAATAAATAACGAGAGGAGAGGGGGAGGGGAGAGGAAAAAAAAGGAAGCGGAAAGGAGAAAAAAATAAAAGAAGAGAGACAGTGAGTAGATGGTTCAAATAGTTACAAGAGGCTGATAAGCACAATTAGCACCTCCACTGTCTGGTTGGTAGGTGAAGTTAATGTCCTTATTCATACTATTTGCATAAGAATTAAACTTGTGAATGAAGTTAAGTTCTAATCCTTCTCTGTGTATTTGGCTTGTGGAATTGGCCTGAAACAAAAGGGTGACTTGGAGATCCATTAACGAGTGTCCAGGCAGATTAAAGTGTTCTCCAGCAGGTTTTTGTGTGTTGCCTTCTCAGATATCTGATTTGTGTCCATTAATGCTTTCCCGTCAAGACTGTCCAGTTTGGCCCATATCCATGGCCGTGGGGCATTGCTGGCACTTGCTGGCATAGATCACATCAGTGGATGTGCAGTTAAACGAGCCTCTGATTTGGTGGCTGATGTGGTTGGGTCCAGTGATGAAATCGCTAGAGCGGATGTGTGGGCGGAGTTGGCACCGGGGCGGCTCGCAGGGGTGGATGATTGGGATGGAGATGGGTTACGTGGTTATTGGTAAGAATTTGTTTGAGGCGAGGGGGGTGTCTAGGCAAGAATTGGCCTTTCTCCCAGGCCTGTGAGAATGAGGGCTCATGTTCCAGGACAGGCTGTAGATTGTGGATAATGCGCTGGAGGGGTTTAAGTGGTGGGCTGTAGATGATGACAAGTGGAATTCTGTTGTTTTCTCTTTTTGGCCTGTCTTGGAGTAGTTCATGTCGGGGTACTTGTTTGGCTCTGTCGCTCTGTTTTTTCACTTCTCCGGGTGAGTATTTCAGTTCTAGGAATGCTAGATCCTGTAGGTGTTTGTCTCTGTCTGCGGGATTGGAGCAAATCCGCATCGGAACTTAACTTCATTTACAAGTTTAATTCTTATGCAAATGGTATGAATAAGGACATTGACTCACCTACCAACCAAACAATGGAGGTGCTAATTGTGCTTATCAGCCTCTTGTAACTATTTGACCCATCTACTCACTGTCTCTCTCTTTATTTTTTTCTCCTTTCCCCTTCCTTTATTTTCTCTCCCTCCCACTCACCTTCCCTTAGTCTTGGATCTTGACTTCTAATACTCCAGTCATCTGAAGAAGTGGGCTGTGCCCACGAAAGCTCGTGATCCCATCTCCATGTTTTGTTCATCTTTAAGGTGCTACTAGACTATTTGTTGTTTTTTAAGTTTTTCCTGTTACAGACTGACTCAGCTCCCCCTCTGAAGCTTTTATCTTCATCAGCCAAGCCCGGTTTACCTCAGCAACGGAGAAAGAAATCTATGGACACAGAAGCCACCAGACGGCGTGCAGTGGTTCAGGGTAGGTTAATGCTATAGACAACATACATTTCCCTCTCCCCTTGCCAGTGCATTTTTAGCAGGCTGGCCAGCAGCCCGGCTCAGTCCTGGCTTGTGCTGGGTCCGGGACCTGCCCCTGCTGCAGCTCTGCATTTCAAGTGTATTAGGAGCCAGGTGGACAGGCAGCTCAGCTCATTTCTAGCTGCGCTGGGTCCAGGAGCTCAGCCCCCCCCTCGCGGACAGGGGCTGCTGCCACCCCGCGCTGCTGCCTCTGTATCCGAGGTAGCAGCGCAGGGTGACAGGCAGCCAGTCTGGGAGGGGAGCTGGTTTTTAAACTGGCTCCCCTCGCAGACCAGCTCCCGCCTGGCCCCGCGCTGCTGCCTCGGATACAGAGGCAGCAGCACGGAGTGGCAGGGGGCTCGGGATTGAGGCTGGAGTGAACTGGCTGCCGGCCCCGCCCCCGTGGACTATAAAATAGTCGCATGACCGCTAAGAATTTATGAGGTCACTCGACTATTCGATTACCCGAGATTTAACATCCCTAGCTGAGGGCGCTGGCCTTCCATCTCAGCCAGATCAGGCCCGGCTCCCATCCCACAATGCTTTGTGCTATAGACTATTGACCTTTTGGGCAAAGGCAAAATTTAAAAACTCGCTTCTCTTCCACAAGGCTCCACATGGGGGCGATGTCTACACTCACGATGCCTTGCTGAAGAAATATGCAAATGAGGCTAAGCATGGAAAATCATCAAGCCTTGTTTGCATACCTAATGAGCCGCCATTTTTGCAGAAGAGGCTCTTGCACAAGAAGGGGCTGTCTACACTGCCCCTTCTTGCGCAAGAAAACCCCTCTTGCGCAATGCCGTTATTCCTGAAAATAATCGGCGTTGCGGCATTGCGCAAGAGGGGTTTTGTTGCGCAAGAAGGGGCAGTGTAGACAGCTCCTTCTGGTGCAAGAGCCTCTTCTGCAAAAATGGCGGCTCATTAGGTATGCAAATGAGGCTCGGCAATATTCCACGCTTAGCCTCATTTGCATATTTCTCACGCAAGAAGCCGCGAGTGTAGACATAGCCGGGGGGTCCCGCCACAAGTTTCACAAGTCTTGAACCTCAAACCCTGGTGCAAAAATCGTTATCACAATAATGTCGTTTACCCAACCCCCCCACTAAATCACATTCCCTGGGTGCTGGCGGGAACCTTTTGGGCACAAAGGGCCGTGGCCAGTGTTCCGCCCAAAACACGTGGTCGTCTTGGAGAAGAGGCCGTTGTGGGGATGCCCGCAGGTTTCTGTGGAGGAGGAAGAGCCGCCCAGTTCATGAGGTGGGTGCTGCTCTCCCAACTCGGCCTCATGCCAAGCGCACCCCCCAGCCCGCGCTGGATTCTGCGCCACGCAGAAGGGTCCGTGGAGGAGACAGGCCACAGACGGCGGGCAGCAGGGACAGCGCGGGGCTAGCAGGGAGTGCCAGGGCCCGGAATTTAAGGCGTCTTTTCAACACGGACGTTTCTGCGGGTCCATCTCGAGGCGTGTCACAGGGCACCAGCCTGCCCTGCATCACTCAGAGCGACCCCTGCTGGTCCGTGTCCCAGCCTCGGCCGTGGGGCTTCTGCCCCCCCACGGTGGCCTTTTCTCCTCAGACTGGCCTGGGTCAGCGCCCCTGCACTCTGGGGTCCTCCCCTCCTAGGGAGCCCCCAATTCCCCCAAACCCACCGTGCCTCAGTGCCCCACGGCCAGTCGGCATCAAGGCCCCTTACTTCAGGGGCAAACTGCCGCCTGACATGGCCACTCCACCGGGGCAGGGGGGGAGGGAGGACCGGCTGCCTTTGCCTCTCCTGGCCACCTCCCTGCAGCTCTGGTCCCCCTCAGGCCCTGCCGCCTGGGAGTTTGCCTGGCCAGAGCTCCCCAGCCCTGCTCTGGGTCAGGAAGCCTCCAGCATCCCTGGCAGCCAGGTCCCTCCTGCTCCCCAGCTGGAGCAAGAGTGAATCCCTGCCCCTCCAGGAGCCCTATTTATACAGCCCCAGCTGGGCCCTGATTGGCTGTCTCCACTCTCTCGGCCTTCTCCTAGGGCTGGATTTTAACCCTTCAAGGGCCAGCGCGGGGCAGGGGCCCATCACATGGCACTTCGGCGGTTGTGGGGGCAGGACTGGAGTAAGTGGGGCAGAGAGGCTGTTGGCAGAGGGGGCCGGGGGGAGCCGCTATTATCATTCCCAGACTCCTCGAGAGCCCGGCCTCCAGCTGCGACCTTTGGAAGGCCAGTGCAGAGCCCGCCAGAGCTTGACTGCTCAGCGCCCGGCGTCTGGTCCCGTCCCTCCAGGTCAGTAATGCCAGCTCTGCAGGACCAGCCAGGCCCCGGCCGACCCCGCTGCCACCCCGTCGCCTTGGGGTGGAGGGGGTGGGTGGCGGTGCGGGCGTCCCGAGCTTGCCCTGGCCTCAGCACGTAGCAGACACTTGTGCTGACGCCGCACAGTGAGGAACCGACTCCGGCTGCCTCGCCCAGAGCCGGGCAGGAAATGCTGAGCTGAGACGCTGACATTGGAAGCCCCGGCTCTGAGCCGTCCAGGGGCTGGGCAGAGCTACACACAACGGCCTATTGTGTACGGAGCACTGAGCCCCCCTTCCCCGGGCAGGAGAGCCGGGATCTACCTCCGATACAGCCGTGCCATGCAAGGACAAGCAGGTGCAACCCACGCACCTCCTGTGGCTCGCTGGCCCACGCAACGGCACCGAGACCACTTACAGTGCAAGATAAGAACAAGGGAGTACGACAGCCTAGGCTGGGAGCCAGGTGGCTTCATAGCTCAAGCAGCAGAGGTTCCTCTGCCAAGGTCCCAGGTTCAAATCTGCCTGGTGGTGGTTATGCATGGAATACAGTGGCCATTTCGCCCACTGCTGGGGTGTAGCAGGCCAGCTGTTTAACAGCCCACAGCAACACGGCCCAAGTTTGGGGCAGGAAGTTGTAGCAGGGTGGCCCTGCTGCTGGGGTGCTTCCTGGTGGCTGGGTGTGGCATAAGAGGCATGCCTTCTCCAGCACCCTCTGCTGACAGTTGGCTGCCCTGCACAACTTGTATCTTAGCCCCGCTCCCTCCAGGGTCACAAATAGCCCAAGCAGCCGGTCCAGTAGCCTCACAAAAATCGTCAGCCCTGACGCTGGCCCCAGGGCATCCGTATCCCTTCTCAGGGCTGCCCAGTGGTTGGCTGGGGAGCCCCAGGCCTGTGCACTACACGGGACACCAAGCCAGAGTCCCTGGGCTGCTGCCTGCCGGCCTCCCTCTCCCACGACCTCTCTTGGCCCAGCTGCTCGCAGAGCTGGGCTCTCCCTGGAGTCCCCCCTCCAGCTCCGAACCAGCGGTGCCAACCTCCCCAGCTTCTGCGCCCCTCGGGCATGGCCTGTCATGCCCCCCGCTCTGCTCCTGGGCTGAACAAGGCCAGAGGTGGCCGGTTTATCCCGGCTCCGCCCCAGCAGTGGCTGCCCCGTGTCTCCCCTGCGCCCACTTTCCGGCTGCATTTCCCATGCTCGAGGCCCGAGGACTGACTGCCGGGTGCCACCTCCCGCCCAGCCTCTTTGTGCTCCAGGCCTCCTCTGTAGTCACCGCCCAGCCAGGCCTCGGCAGCCCTTCCTCAGCCTGTTGCTCCTCCGAGGCAGCCCGAGCCCTGTGCCGGGGAAGGACTCCTCCATCCCAAAGCCAGGAGGGACACCGGTCTGATCTCCTGCCCTCACAGGCCAGGGAACTGCAGACTGCGCTGCACCCCAGAAGTGGCCGCAGCAGGCCCAGCGCCTAGGTGCGGGGAGGGGGGGGAGTGCACAGGGCTCAGTGCACTGCCCCTGCCCCGAGCACGAGCTCCGCACTCCCACTGGCTGGGAACCAGCTGCCGGCTGCTTCTGGGGGCGCAGTGCGGTCTGCAGTGCCAGGAGAGGCAGGAAACTGCCTTAGCCCCCCCGCTGCATGGCTGACTGGGAGCTGCTCGAGGGAAGCCCCTCCCACCCCAGCCCTGCCCCCTCCAAGCCAGAGCTCCCTGCTGCACCCCAAAGCTGCCCTCCCCAGCCCCACCCCAGAGCCCCCTCTCCAGTCACATTCTGTTGGGTTGCGGCATCGACGATTTTCTTCCACTGGGTCAAGAGAAACCAAGTTGGAAGCCCTCTGGGCTCGCATGGCAGCCACGTTGGGGGGTGTGTGGGAGCGCAGGACATGCTCTGCAGGCTGGGGTGGAGGGTGGTCGGCAGAGCTAGGAGACGCAGGCCTGGACTAACCAGGGCTGGGCCAGGAGCCAGGGGCAAGGAGGGGAACAAGGTTCCCTCTCATTTTTCCCCACCCACCTGCGGAATAAATTGCGTTGCGTGCACCGAGGCCTGGGCAGATGTGCACCACCAGCGGAAACACCCACTGCGGCTAATGATCTGGGCGGTGTTTGACTCTCTCCTGGGCACGAGAGGACAGGGGATATTGGCAGGGAGTGCGTCTCCTGGAGCTGCAGAGGAGGACAGAGAGATTTTGGCACAGGTGGGTGAAGGAGGAAGCGCATGGACCGCAGCCCTTGCTGGCTACGCCCTTCACCCTCCTGGAAAGGGGAACCCTCTGGCATTTGCTTCCAGCGCAAACAGGCAGCCAGCCAGGCTGGCTGGAACAGTTCGGTCCCGCCAGCCCCAGTTACATGCAGCAACCCCCCCGCCCCCCCCCCGAGCCCTGTTTGCATCCCCATCCCACAGCCTCTCCCTTCTGCCCAAGCGCAGCTGGGTTCTCCAGCTGGGAGAACCAGCCTTAAAGGGGAGACACAGGACTGCCCATGTCCCGTCAGGCAGGGCAGCGAGGGGTGCAGGCAATCAACCCCCACGGAGAGAGGAATGGCCCCTCCACCGCTGGTTTGAGGCCAGCAGCGGCTTTGGTGGCCTCTCAGATCAGTAGCTCTAGCAGAGGAGCCGGGGATCAGACTCCATGGGGGGTGAATCACCGCACCCCCCAGCAGAGAAACCGAGTCCGGACCCTGCGGCTGGAGATCTTGGCTGAAAGAGCCGCCCCCTTAGCCAGGAGCTCGGCTGGTCAGTTTCACACCTGGGCACCCTGGCCTCAGCCACATGGTCAGTGCCAGGCTCCGAACAGAAACACAAAGAGGGGGCAGGAGGCCTCTGTGCCTGGCTGGCTTATTCCCCCGGCTCCTTCCTCCTCCGGTGGCCAGGGGAGCTCTGCTTTGCTGCCCCACCCAGCCTGCTCAGGGCGCGGGCCGGGCGCAGGTCGCTTGTCTGGCTGCACAAAGAGCCCTACAGTACAGGCGATGAGTAACTCTGGGAAGAAAACAGGAAGCCACGCTGCCAACAGCAACAGACATCCCGGAGCGCTGGACCCCGCGCCCTGCAGGGAGCACGGGGGTGGGGAGTGGCTGCCGTTCCCACCGAGTCTGCAAACACCCTGACCAAGAAAAGGAGCCAGGAGGGGGGGCGCCTCCCTCCCCGCCCCCCGGCCAGGCTTGCAAGCCTCCCTCCTGGAGCCCCACGGGTCTGGTGCCGTAAGATGCTTGGCAGCGCCTCGCAGGTCGCGGTTGAGCCGTCCCGTCACGGCCTGCGCCTGGCAACAGTCCCTCTAATCCTTTCCACCCATGAGCGGAATAAATGTTGTTCCATGCACTGAGGCATGTGCGGGTGTGCACCACCATCAGAAACATGCCGCCGGCTGAGGGGACATTCTGCCAATCAGCTGGGCGGCATTGGAATCTCTCCTGGGCAGCCGCCCGAGCGCCCAGCTTACAGGGGATGCTGGCGTCTGGGTCTGAACGAGCCATTATGATGGCCCGGGATTCTTTCCAGTAGCCCGCAGGAGGCCCTGGGCCCCATGCTAGGCGCTGGACAGACAGAGCAAAGAGACAGGCCCTGCCCCAAGGAGCTGAAGATCAAAGTTCAAGAGATAAGAGATGGGGACAGACAGGCAGGGCTGGAGTAAGATGTACTGGGGCCCTTGCTGCAAAAGAACATCTGGGCCACCCTGGGCCCCCACCACGGGGCCCTGCCACTTCCCTCCCCCTGCAGCGTCACCTTGGTCTGGCCAGGCACTGGCCGGTGGGAAGAGCTGTCCAGAGGCCCAGGCCTCGGTGGGGAGCCCTGGACACACCCCAGGCGTAAGGGACCAGATGTCCCGGTTCCACAGACAGTCGTGATATTTATGAATTGGTCTTATACAGGTGCCTATTCCCCTCTCCCCCCCCACGGTCCTGATGTGTCACCCTTGCTCTCTGGTCCCCTGCCCTGGGTGGCATGCCCTGGGGGGCAGGGACACAGGCTGGAGGCTGGGCTGGGCTCTCCCGGCCCCCCTGCCCAAGGCAGGTGGAGGGTGCGGGTCTCCCTACAGCGGCTCGGACTCCCCAACCAGCTCTTACGGCCTAGGGAGACCAGACCTCCCGCTTTGGCCAGAACCATCTTGAAACCCTGCCCCAGACTTCCCAACTTTTTGGGGTGGGGTGGGGGCAAACTCCATTTGCTGGAGTTCCGCCGCTCCTGCAGGCCCCCCATCCCCCATTGGCTGGGGCCCATGGACCCATGTGGTCCCCTGCCCCCGCAGCCGGGGAAGTCCGAGGGAACACAGAGATGCCACCGGCCAGTGTCATGGACTGTGGTCTCGGCCCCCCCCCCCCCAGCTGGCCCGTTGTCACGGCAAAGGGGGGGGTGACGGCGGATAATGGGGGAGTTCTGGGAGAGCCTCCTGGGCAACGTGCACACAGGGGCGCGTTTGAAAATGGCAACCTGGGGGCGGCGTGATAGGCAGGAGAAAGGACCTACTACTGCTGCTGCAAAGGGAGCTGCCCCCTAACGGCAGCGCTGGGGGGCCAGGGTCTTTGCAGATGCTGGGCCACAGCGAGCTGGGGAGGAGGCCTGGGGCGGAGGCAGGGGCTAACGTGGCCGTTGCCGGGCAGGGTAAGACTTTGGCCTGGGTGCGGAGGGAGGTCCCTGCTGACACCTTCGCAGGCAGGTTTTCGCCAGCCAGGGCTGGGGCAGCCGCCGGGTGCTGGACCAGCAGCGGGCCAAGGAAATGGTGCGGGGCCGAGGAGTTCTCCAAAGCCCTGCTGTACGCAGCACCCCTGCTGGCTTGGTGCTGATTCGCAGCCGCTGGGCTCCACTTTCCCAGGCATTGACCTCACCCCTGTAGCGGGGTCTCTCCTGCCCTCTCCTGGCGGGAGCCGGAACTGCTTCAGTGTGTGTCCCAAGCCCCGTACTGAGCACAGCCCCTGAGGGAGGATCCAAGTCCAGCTCCAGGGACCTGTGGAGCGGGTGGGCTGGGCTCTGCCATGGCCGTCCCTGGGACATTCAGAGAGGCTGCAGGACAGTGACAAGCGTGAAGGTCCAGGGGGCCCGAAATGGGGGGCCCCAGCTCCTGTAGAAGAGCAATGGGCAGCACGCCCCATTGCTTCACCTCCAAGCCCATCCGGTCATGGGCAGAACCGTTCCCTGGGCTGGGAGCAGCAGACGGGCTGCAGGGTGGGAGAGAGGGGCACCGGCAGGGCTGGGGGGGCCCAGGGCTGGGGGGTGGGAGTGAGGGGCACCAGCAGGGCTGGGCTGGCAGGGGCTGCAGGGTGGGAGAGAGGGGTACCAGCAGGGCTGGGGGGACCAGGGACTACGGGGTGGGAGTGAGGGGCACCAGCAGGGTGGGGGAAGCCCAAGACTGGGGGGGAGGGGCAGGGGCTGTGGGTGAGGAGTGAGGGGCCCGGCAGGGCTGGGGGCGGCCAGGGCTGGGCTGGCAGGGGCTGTGGGTCGGGAGAGAGGGGCACCAGTGCAGCCGTGTGGCTGTTATCCAGGGCTGGGTAGGCTGGGAACTGGCCGGGGGCAGGGGAACCAAGGTAAGGACAACGGGGGGCTGTGGGGCTGGACCAAGGGGTAACAGCAGGGCTGTGTGCAGGGGGGCCAGGGGCACAGAGCAGTACGGACAGGGCGTTGCGTGTACTGAGAGCCCCACCTGACCGGTAGCCCCCCACCCCACGCCCTTGCCCCGGCCAGAGCTCGCCCCTTCCTCCTCCACACAGTCTGGGAACTCCGGCCTGGCCATCCTCGTGCGCCGGGCGCCTCCGCAGCACCGCCCTTGCTTGTGCTGGCCGCCTGCTCTGCCCTGGCCCTTCCCCTGGAGATGGGCCTTCTGCCTGAACCACGCCCTCGTCCGGAGCCCGGCCGCGCCACCCGCACAGACCCACCCCGCCCCCACCCTGGTTGGGCATCGTGGCTCACCAGGCCAGGGACCATCTGGAGGTGCCTTCCCGCCGGCCGCCTCCTGCACTGGCCTCTGCTTCCTCCCTCCCAAGCTTGCCCCGCTCGGCCTGGCCTGGCCAAACCGCCGCTCCGCCACCTCCTCCTGGTTGTTTATCTGCCCAGGGCAAGGAGAGCACATCAGAGCGGCCAGACAGGATCAGAGCAAAGGTCCATCCAGCCCAGTGTCTGCTCTGCCCACAGTGGCCAGTGCCAGGTGCCCCAGAGGGAGGGAACAGAACAGGGAATCATCATGGGATCCCTCCCCTGTCTCCCATTTCCAGAAAAACAGAGGCTAGGGACACCATCCCTACCCACCCATTGATGGAACCAACCTCCATGAATTTATCACCCTCTTTTTGAGCCCTGTTAAAGTCCTGGCCTTCACTGCATCCTCCAGCAAGGAGTTCCACAGGTTGACTGTGCACTGTGTGAAGAAATACTGTCTTCGGTCTGTTTGAAACCTGTCCCCTATTCATTTCATGGGGTGACCCCTCTTTCTTGACCCCCTCGGGGCTGACGGCAGAGGGCCGGGAGCCCTGTATGTCCCACGGAGGAGAAGGGGCCGGAGCTCGAGAGCTTTCCCGAGGCACCCTGCTGTTCTTCCCCAGGGCAGGTCTCTGCCTGCCTGTTTGCCCCGGTGGGCGGCTGTGGCTGTCTCTCTCCAAGGCCTCCTGGAACCGCTCAGCTCCACACAAAGTGCTGCCTCTGCCTCCGGGGCCGTGTCTCTCAGCGACCTCTCTGTGAGGCCCCAGGAACGGGACGCCGAGCTGGCAGGGGACACCACCAAGGGGGCCCCCAAAGAGACCAGCCTCCGTTCGTAGCTATGGCGACAGGTCCCACGTGAGATCCGGGCGCTGCACCGATGCGGAGGAAAAGCCAGCACCTGCCCCGGAGACCTCCCAGCAGCAGGGGGGAACTGGCCCCCGGCTTGCCTAGAGCCGGACCCTGAGGCTCGGGGCTCCCTCCCTCCAGCATTGGGGAGCTGGTGCTCAAGCCCTGTGGCCCCCTCCTGCCCACACCTCACTTGGCGCCTGCACCCTCCCAGGCCTCCCAACCCACTCCTGCCAGCTCCCCCCCGCCAGCCCCCATGCCCCCAGCCTGCTTCCTGGAAGCCCCCTCCTACATACTCAGATTCTTGGTTTTGGCCCCATCCCAGAGCCTGGGGGGGGGCACAAAATCTACTAGCCTGGACCCCCCTAGGCTCTGGTGTGCAAGGGGAGTCTGGATTTGGGGGTTGTTTTTTGCTTCTCACTTGTGTGCGGCCCCCAACTGGTTTTTCTCTGGGTCCCCAACCCAGAAAGGTCCCCCACCCCTGCGGCAGGGCATCCTCTCTCTGTATGTGGCCTCGCGGTCGCTCCATGGGTGTGGGGGGGCCAGGACAGCCCTGCCTCAATGATCAATGGGGATGTCTGCCTTGACCACAGTGCGGGTCTCGAACAAGCCACACCCCGGCCTGTCTCAACTCTGGTGCACATAAGCACGCAGGCAAGGCTGGGAGGGGGGGAAGCTTTGGGAGGCAGGAATGTTTTGCATAACAAGCAGATCAAGCGAGACCACGGCAAGAACACATGGCAAGCAACCCTGCATGGGTACTTCTGTTTCTGGTATGCAAAAATCACAGCTGTCAACTATGCACGTAGTTTTGGCAACATCCTGAGTAGGATGTACCCCAAATGGGGGCATTGGGCATTTTAGGAATCCTACACAACACGTCTTCAATTGGTAACAATTATTAGAACGACCCAGTCTTGCTTTGCTATAAAATGGGCTTAGTAGGAAGAATCGACGGGAGGGAATGGGCAGGACGGACCCCCAGGTCCCCGTGCATGGCGTCCCAACAGGTGGGAATCAAAGAGACCACGCCCTCCTGCCGGGTACTGTAGGTGGCATGTGGGTGAAGTGTGAGTGAACTAGGCGTTATTATTGTATTATAGTAGATCTTCTGTTCATTGCTTTTGCATTGCTTTGTGCTGTACTGATTGCTTTAGAATTGGTTTAAATTGTACGGTCACTGTTCTTAAGGCTTGTCAAACTTAAACAACTGTATTAACGACTTAAAGCTGGCAATAAATAAGAAAGTGGCTACGTAGCCCTGCAGTGCCCTGGTTTCCCTTGGATCTAACATAAACCGAACCACAGGACAATGGAGCAGTGCGCCACCCGCAGCAGGGGTGTGGGTTACACCTGCAGCGTGATACTATTTTCATTCACGCAGGGCTCTAAATCTCCGCCCTGCAGGGAAAGCTTGAGCCCAGAGGGCTGACGTTTGGCACCGGCATCAGCAGGAGAAAACAAGGTCTCAGGCACAGACAGCTGTGCGAATGGACACACATACCTGAGGAGAACTACATAGCAGAGCTGGGATCGTACAAATGCTGAGAAGTCATTCTTCTGGTCTTCTCTGCACTGATTAGGCCTCAGTCGGAGTATTGTGTCCAGTTCTGGGCACCACGTTTCAAGAAAGATGTGGAGAAATTGGAGAAGGTCCAGAGAAGAGCAACAAACATGATGAAAGGTCTAGACTCGAGAGAATATGAGCGAGGAGGGAAGGCTGAAGGAATTGGGCTTGTTTAGTTTGAAAAGGAGACGACTGAGAGGGGACATGACAGCGGTTTTCAGGTATCTAAAAGGATGTTACAAGGAGGAGGGAGAAAAATTGTTCTCCGTGGCCTCTGAGGACAGGACAAGATGCAATGGGCTTAAACTGCAGCAAGGGAGGTTTAGGTTGGACATTAGAAAAAACTTTTTGTCAGGGTGGTGAAACACTGGAATAAATTGCCTGGGGGGGCTGTGGAATCTCCATCCCTGGAGATATTTCAGAGCAGGTTGGACTGACACCTGCCAGGGATGGTCTAGATGGTGCTTGGTCCTGCCATGGGGCAGGGGACTGGACTCATTGGCCTTTCCAGTTCTAGTGTGCTATGAAACACTTTGTGAGACCATAACTGGGTGGAGTTGAACCTGGGACTCAGCATGGAAGTCGGTACTGTTTGAGCTATGAAGGCAGCAGGCTCCCAGCTTTGGCTGTAGAGCTCCCTTGTTTGGCTCTCTCACTGTAAGTGGCCAAAGTGACCCACCCGTGGGTGACACCTGCACTTGGGTGGCCACTTTAAGTACTTTGCAAGCCTCCCGCGCTGCGGCAAGCATCAATGTATCCCCATTTCGGAGGCTTGACGCGGGGCTAGGACACAGGGCTACGGTTCCCCAGGAAGTCGGTGGCAGAGACAAGCCTGGAACTTGGGCATCCTGCTTTGCTCCCCTGCCCACGCCAGTTCCCGGAGAGCTGACTCACACCCAGCAGACAAGCGCTAAGAACAGCCAGGTGACCTGGCGGCCAGCTACTTTGGCTACCAGACAGCCCTGCGCTCCTCCCGAGCCTCTTTCTCCTTACCAGGCAGCAGCGATCCGGGCGGGCGGCAGGCAGGCCCCCGAAGCCCAAAGGCGGGGAAGCAGGCCCATCACCTTTGCCCAGTGGGCTCGGGCGTGGCAGCGGCCCTGCTAGCCCCTTGCAATATCTCCAGTCCTCTGCCACGCAGCAGACCAGGGAGCCATCAACCAACCAGAGTTTTCCCCCCGCACGGTGTATTTCTCTTGGCAGCGGCAGCTGTCGTGCAGTCCCCATGCCAGGGAACACTGGCACAGGGAGGGGAGCTGGCTTGGAGGCAGAGAGGGGGAGGGCTGCCAGCAGACACCATCTGTTCCACTTAGAGAGAGAGGAAAACAACCCACACCCACCGGCCCCTCCGTCCACCCGGGCATTGCTGCGTCAGGAGCCCGGCTGAGACAGCCAGTGGGGGTTTTAACCACCACTCTGAGCAGGGTTCGTGAGCGCGCTGTTACACTCAACGTGCAGTTTCATTGTCTCCAGGTGACATGGGGGAAACTGAGGCATGGGGCAGGGCTGTGACTTCCCGGAGGTCACCCAGCAGGCCAATGGCAGCGCTGGGACTAAACGCCCATGAACCTGGGGTTCTATCCTTTAGGTCATACTGCCTCCTCCTCGGTGACATAGGAACATGAGCGCGGCCAGACGGGGTCAGAGCAAAGGTCCATCCAGCCCAGTGTCCGGTCTGCCCACAGCGGCCAATGCCAGGTACCCCAGAGGGAGGGAACAGAACAGGGAACCATCTAGTGATCCCTCCCCTGTCGCCCATTTCCAGCCTCTGACAAACAGGCTGGGGCACCGTCCTTACCTGTCCTGGCTAACAGCCGTTGAGGGACCTAATCTCCATGAATCTATCTAGCTCTTTTTTGAACCCCGTTTAAGTCCTGGCCTTCGCCACATCCTTTGGCAAGGAGTTCCACAGGTTGACTGTGCGCTGCATGACAAAAAACTTCCTTTGGTTTGTTTTAATCCTGCTGCCTGTGATTTCATTGGCTCACCCCTCCTTCTTGTGTTATGGGAACAAATCAATCACTTCTCCTTATTCGCTTTCTCCAGACCTGTCCTGATTTTATAAACCTCTGTCCTATCCCCCTTTAGTTGTCTCTAATCCATGCTGAAAAGTCCCAGATTTTATTAATCTCTCCTCCATACACCATGGTGGTTGTGGCGCCTGCACCCCGTTTACACCGGCACCCAGGGCAACACCGGGACAGCTAGACCAGGTGTGTGACCTACAGCTAAGCTGCTCCTGGGGTCCTCGGGGGAGTCCAGCTGGGGAGGGGCTGACTGCAAACGACCTGAGTCCAGGGGAGAGTCACTCTGGGGAGAGCAGGGACCTGGCAGTGTAGCTCCGCCAGCTAAACCCTCTAGCACAGAGGCTGTTCCGGGGCAGCAGAAGTGCTTGTAGCGGTAGCGCTGATGGCGGTTCCCCAGCCCGGTGGGACTGTAGCCACACGAGGGTGTCCGGCTACGCCAGAGAACACCCACCTGCTCTGCTGCTGGAACTCCACATCGGGCAGTCACTGCCCCGGCTGGGAAATGGGGGTGATCGTGGGCGGTCGGCAAAGGCAAGGCCCCAGCCACACACACCCCAGCCCCGCCCCTTGTGCGGAGGCCCTGCCCCCCACAGGAGCCAAGCTGCCTCCCCACCCCACACCGTGGGGAGGGGTGGAGGGCAGGTGGTCATGCGTGTGCCTCAACCTCCCCGGCCCTGGAGCATGGGGAGGGCAGGCACTTGGGGGGGAGCAACCCTCTGCCCCCAGAACACCTACAACAGGCATTGTGGGGGCAGGGCCAGGCTGGCGGTTTGGGAAGGCAATGCCGCCCCCTGCCTCATGGACCTGCCATCCATGGGGGTCACTGTCATTAGGAATGTTAATATGCGATTAAGTAATTAACTAAGATCCTGTCCTCCCTCCCATAGCCATGGAGAACAATTGACCCCGGAACACCCTCCTGGGCAGATTTTCTAACTTCTTGACCATCCGATCATGGCACATTCCTTGGAAATTGAGTGCCGCCTTGACCGATCTCTGGCCATCGGGGTCCAGAGCCTTCGCTGTGTCTATTTACGTGGTCAGCGCTTGCCTGGCTGTCACGGGGCGTGTGCGCCACGCTCAGCCCAGAGTGATGGACCTTAGCTGGGGACACCAGCAGCAACGGGCAGTTCAGCAGCTGCCCCTGGCAGCAGGTCAGCACGCAGTGTGTGTGGCAGAGGGTGAGATGCCTCCCTGGCCAGCCCTCTCGGCGTGTCCTGGAGTCTCCAGGATTTAAATTAGCCTTCACAGAAAGATCCCAGCCTGGGCTGAAACCTCCAGGCATTTGTCTGGCCAAAGTGGGTATCCTGAAAACTCTCACATGACTTCTCCCCCAGTGAAGGGATTGTACCAGTTGGTAGTTACACCCCCGCTCCGACTGTGTTTAAAACAGTGTTTCTTAAACTGTGTTCCGTGGCACACCGGTGTACCATAAAGAACAAGAGTTCAAAATGGCCACCCTTAAAGGGGCAAGCGACTTTTTTTTTTTTTGCTCAATAACTTTGCCCCCGATCCTTGGTGTTCCTCATAAAAAAAAAGTTATTGTTTGGTGTTCCTCGGTTTTAAAAAGTTTAAGAAACACTGCTTTAAAAGGAGGCATTTCCCCCTCCCCCCCCATGCACAACACAATGACAAATAGCCGCTTTAAAATCACACCCGCTCCCCATCCCCTTGCTGGGAAATATTCAGAGGCCAGGCCCGCTCGTGGCTTTGACTGGACCCTGTGAGGTTCTTGATCTCTGCTTTTGTAGCCAGCTGGGGTAGCACGAGGCTCCAGGGAGGATGCTGTGTTGACCGCACTGATGCTGCGGATCTAGTCTCAAACGCTCTAGGAATCACTGTCGCTTTCCATAAGGGACATGGACGGGCCGGCCCAGGGTGCTGGGAGTGATCTTACACCATCCTCATCCCCAGCTCACAACAAAGTGACCGAGCATGTGGTTCCGGACCTGTGTCTGTGGAAGCTCAGATCTGTGTCACGAGTGACCGGCACCGACCCAGAGGTCTGTGCACCGGGCTGGACTGTGCGCACCCATCCGAACGCCCTGAGCTTTGGGGGCATTTGACTCAGCCCCGTTTCTGGAACCGGCCAGCGGGGCTTGGCGGGGGCTCTGCCGGCAAAGTGGCGAGGGGTGAGGTGATCACGGCTTGTCAGACTCTGCATTCCAAGCCCGTACAGGGGCCCAAGGGCTGCTGGAAACACACCTAGTGGTGAGAGCAGGCATCTGGCCCATGTCCCTGCTACTGGGGCTGACGGAGAATCTCCACTAGATGTTGGCCTCTATAGAGCCTATGACACACGGTAGATCCACTAGGACTCCTCCTAGTACGAGGCAGGGGCACCCCATACACACACACACACACACACACACACCAGTGTGTTACATGCCTACAGAGAGGATCACTTACTCCTAGCATTTTAGCTCATCCGTGGGGGCGACGGAGCCGCCTCCCCTCCCGGGTTCCTCTTCCCCCTTCCCCAGCTGCTCTACAAGGCCCCGTCCCTCCCCCGGCACCGAGCCCAGCCAGATCCCAGGGGGTTTGTGGGTTTATGTCAAACCCGCAGTCTGCTGTGGTTGCAGCCCCTTTGCAGCGCATGTCCTGCTGGTTCCATGGTGTCTGCTCTCCCCATTGCAAGGGGGGGGGGCGCGCTTGGCTCCCACACCATGCAGCAATTAGGCACCGTGCCAGTGGCGTCTCGCTGCCGGGGTGGGGGGTAAGGAGGGGCCAGGCGCTGCAGCCCGGAGCTCATGTTTCCTCCAGGCACAGACGCTGGGTCCGTTTTACCCCTCTCCCTGCTGGGACAGGGCCTGTCCCTTCTAATGAAATACCCCCGGGAGACTCTTCCCCCACATCCCCACTCCGGGAGGCGAGGGATGTAACGCTGGCTGGGGGCCGGATTCTATTGCCCAGCCTGGGCCCCTGCCAGCCCTTGCCCGTCCCAGGAGCGGGGCCTGGCCAGGTTCCCTCCCGTTTCCCGTGGCACTCCGGGAACGTGCCAGGACATCACGCCCGGGAAACGCTGCTGGGATCGGCACCAGCTGGTCCCTCCATTGCGGCCGTGGAACAAGGGCGTTTCGCCAACTGGACTCTTTCAACAACCATCTCTGTCCAGTGGGGAGCAACCCATCCCACCACACACCGACCCACGGGGGTAGGGCTGCCTTCCGGCACAGCGAGGCTGCCAGGGACCCAGGGTTTGATAAGGCAAGTTTGACTGACTGGACACCAAGAGTCCACTGACTGCGGGGGAGGGGGAAGTGGCAGGGCAGGGCCGGAGCCCCCGACCCAAAGGATCCCAGCGGGGGGTAGGGGGGGGAACATAGGGAGGTGGAGACGAGCCAGGGTCTCAAGTATCAAGTCTGGGAATAGGTGACGGGTCACTTGGTGATTCCTTCTTCACATAGCGCACAGTCAACCTGTGGAACTCCTTGCCTGAGGAGGTTGTGAAGGCTAGGACTATAACAGGGTTTAAAAGAGAACTAGATAAATTCATGGAGGTTAAGTCCCTCAATGGCTATTAGCCAGGATGGGTAAGGAATGGTGTCCCTAGCCTCTGTTTGTCAGAGGGTGGAGATGGATTACAGGAGAGAGATCGCTTTTCGTTATCTGTTCGGTTCACTCCCTTTGGGGCACCTGGCATTGGCCACTGTGGGCAGACAGGACACTGGGCTGGATGGACCTTTGGTCTGACCCAGTCTGGCTACTCATGTTCTTATGTCATGTTCTTGTTCTCATTGGCCCAGCTGGGGAAGGCAGCTGAAGCCTCGCCCCTTTGGCCCAAAGCCACACCCCCCATACAAGCCCCACCCACTCCCAGCTGAGGGCCAGGGCTGCTGGGCAGGCAATGCCTTCCCTTGCCACCCATGCCTGGTCTGTTCATTCCCTCTGGGCTTTGCTCCGACCCCGGACGGCTGTTCAGGAAAGTGGCAGCCCTAAGCGGGCGCTAGTAGAACGAGAGCTGGGATCGGCCCACCCCAAGGCAAGTCCCTTGTGGCCGAGATGGCAGCTGCCCAGCACAGCCCCTGTCCAGCAGCTCCAATCCACCCCCCGGATTGAAAGTCACCCCGCCCCCTGGCTACAGCCTCGCTGAGCTGAGGCAGTGGGGGCCATGCCGCGGGGGTATCCTGGGCCTCAGTGGAGACCTTCCTCCCCACCAAGGACTGAGCCCGGGGCCTCTACACCTCAAGCTCCAGGGCCAGCTCGTGGCGGGGGGGGGAAGAGGGCGCTGTCGGAAATTGATACCCGCTGGGCGGTGCAGGAGAGCTGCCGCTCAGCCCCCGCAATGCGCACGGCCAGGAGTCCCGCCCCACGAGGCCCCAGCTGGGTCTGCGCTCCCTTCTGGGCACCTGTGGCGGGGTCTGCCCACCCCCGCACGTGACTCGGGCCGTTCCAACATGCGCTCGCCGCGCTCAATTGGTCACCGGGCTCCTGGCCCACTGGCTAGGCCATAACTCCCTTGCCCCGCCCAGCACTCAGTCCACCGGTGGTCTGCTCCGCAGGGCTAACGGCCTCCTAGTCACGGTCAATGGAGGTCCTGACCCCAGGGAACGACAGCCTGATGGCCAGAGCCAGTAAGTGCCCCTGGTTGCAGGGCAGTAAGGCCTAATGGCCAGAGTCAGTGAGTCAGGGTTTTGCCCCTGGTAGGGGGACCCAGGCCCACCCTGCTCCACCGGGTCCCGGCCCAGGGCCCTATGAGCATCAGGGTTGCCTACCACTCCCTCTCGGCGGGGACTCCAGCCAAAACACACCGAGGATACCTGGGTGGGAGGGGCAGCTCCTCCCTGGGTCGCTTCCTACTGGTCCCATTGGGCATCATCACACGTAGCCGTTGGGTCTCCCTGTTTCCTGGCAGTGATTTCTGCCTGGATCTCCATTCAGGTTGAACAGCTGCTGCCTCTCGCCTTTCAGCTCCCTCTGTCTCGCCCACAGGCTGTAACAGCACTGGCGCTCCATCTAGGGAACCTTCCCCTTCACTGGCCAGCCCAGACTGAGCAGCTCCCTGGCCTTTTATACTGCCCCAGCACTTGGAGCATGCCCAGTCTGCTTGAAGGGGCGGGACTTCCTCCGCCCAAAGGGTTTTCACCCCTCCCATTCTAGCGTGGGGTCTGTCCACTCTGTCACACGCCACAGGGCAGGAAAGCTGTGGAGAAACAGGAGAAGGGCAACAAAAATGATGAAAGAAACCCTGGCCTAGGAGAGAAGGCTGAAGGAACTGGGCTTGTTTAGAGTGGAAAAGAGAAGATAGAGAGGGGACGTGGCAGCGGCTTTCAAGTCAATTCAGAACCGGACAGGATCGACCTGGGGCTGGCAAATGCCATGAAATGGCTTCGTTGCCCCCGGAATGGCTCTTGTGTGGGTTGCCAGGTGCCCCAGAGGGAGGGGTCACAGCAGGGAACCATCAAGTGAATGATGGGGACCAACGGGCTAGGGAGCCGTTTGGCAGAAAAGGACCTGGGGAATCCAGTGGATGAGAAGCTGGATATGAGTCAGCAGTGCGCCCTTGTAGCCAAGAAGGCTAATGGCATATTGGGGTGCTCTGTTACAGAAAGGATGTGGACGCATTGGAGAGGGTCCAGCGGAGGGCACCCAAAATGATTCAGGGCTGGAGCACAGGACCTACGAGGAGAGGCTGAGGGATTTGGGTCTGTTTAGTCTGCAGAAGAGAAGAGCGAGGGGGGATTTGAGAGCAGCCTGCAACTCCCTGCAGGGGGGGTTCCAAAGAGGCTGGAGAGAGGCTGGTTTCAGTGGGGGCAGATGGCAGAACGAGGAGCAATGGTCTCAAGTTGCTGTAGGAGAGGTCTAGGTTGGATATTAGGAAAAACTATTTCCTTAGGAGGGTGGGGAAGCACTGGGAGGTATCTAGTTCTTTTTGAAGCCTGTTACAGTGCTGATCTTCACAACATCCTCTGGCAAGGAGTTCCACAGGTTGACTGTGCGCTGCATGAACAAACACTTCCTTTTGTTTGTTTTAAACCTATTAATTTCATTGGTGACCCCTAGTTCTTTATGTTATGAGAACAAATAAATAACTTTTCCTTATTCACTTTTTCCACACCAGTCATGATTTTATATACTTCTATCCTATCCCCACTCAGTCTACTCTTTTCTAAGCTGAAAAGTCCCAGTCTTTTTAATCTCTCTTCATATGGGACCCGTTCCAAACCCCGCATCATTTTTGTTGCCCTTTTCTGAACCATTTCCAATGCCAAGAGATCATGAGAAAGAGTAAAAACTACTTCTTTATGTGCTTTCTGCACACCAGTCATGGTTTTATAGACCTCTAACATATCACCCTGGAGTTGTTTTTTTTCCCTCCAATCTCAAAAGTCCCAGCCTTATTAATCTTTCCTTATATGGCAGCTGTTCCATGCTCCTCATCAGTTTTGTTGCCCTTCTCTGTACTTTTTCCAATGCCAAGCTATCTTTTTGAGATGGGCTGACCACATCTGTACGCTGTATTCAAGATGTGGGCGTCCTGTGGATTTATATAGAGGCAATAAGATATTTTCTGTCTTATTCTTTATCCCTTTTTTAAATGATTCCCAACATTTCGGTTGGCTTTTTTGGCTGCTGCTGCACATGGAGGGGCTGTTTTCAGAGAACTCTCTGCAACGACTCCAAGATCTCGCTCTCGCATGGTAACAGCTCATTTTGACCCCCTCGTTTTATACACAGGGTTGGCTTGTTTTCCAATGTGCATTGCTTGGCATTTATTGGCATTGACTGTCATCTGCCATTTTGTTGCTCTGTCGCCCAGTTTTGTGAGATCCCTTGGCAGTCTGCTTTGGATGGAAGTATCTTGAATCATTTTGTATCGTCTGCCAGCTCTTCCACCTTGCAATCTGCCCCCTTTCCCGGGGCATTTATGAACAGGGAGAAAGCCTCGTGAAAGGGAACCTGTAGCCAGCGGGTGTTCAATCCTGTTCATTAAAGGCAAATGAACGATTGTGCTGGTCTAGTGGCTCTCTGCCTACCCAGACGCCTGTGCCCGTCCCAGCGATCAGGTTGGTCTGTGACTCCCTAAATTATACCTTGCTTAAAAACAACTTGCTTCCACAACCAGCCATAAAACCACAAGCATCTCAGCCCAGTATTCCAGGACGCTTGCTTCCTTTCTCATTGTCCCATTTAATTATAACCCAAGCCGTGTGGCCTAGACATACTAACGTGCATTTCAATGTGGAGAATATAGACGAGTCGCTGCCTGGGGGAAGTTTTCGCGTCTCTGGGCTCTGCTAGTGGTTTTGATGCCGCCTGTTGAAACGCTGGCTGTTCTGTCCGTGAGTGGATGTCCCCGCTGGAAGAACTCTTCATTCCCCCAGGGGGCAGGCATGAAAATCATGGAGCTCCATCAAAGATCAAAGGCTTTGTGAGTGCATCCCCCACCCCCTTGCAAACAGGGACCCCCGTGGGAACTTGGGCTCAGCTTGATTTCTAAGGGAAGAAGATGGGAAAAATGCCTGGCAAGGGAAAACGGCCAACTCTTTGTTTGAACTCTCGCAGGGCCCGAGACAGCAACTAAAGCAGAGACCCCCAGGGCCAACCTGGGTCTGCCCTAAAGGGCTCTTTGAACAGACAGATGATTACAGCTTCTTTAGGAACCACAGATGGTAACTAGGGATGGTAAAATGTGTTTCATTAAGTAACCGTGTAACTGCTGAAAAGGTCACCATTACACATGGGTATCAGCTGGCTTCCCAGCAGCCAGTGCACGTAAGGAGCCGGCTTTTAAGTCAGCTGTCCGTGCATGGCAGGAGTCTGTGCGTAGGCAAACCCATGAGTCAGGCACATCAGTTAACCGGGTACTCGGTTACACTTCCACATCCCTGCATCACTCAGGGGTGTGAGTATGTTTGCTTGCTTTCCCATGAAAACAACTCTCGTTTCTTTGCCCTCGTTAATAACCAGTAGGCTTTGTCTACACCAGTGTTTCTCAACCAGTGGTACGAGCAGGGGCGGCCCGTGAGCCTAGGCAGACTCGGCTGTTGCCTAGGGCGCCGCCGGCCCGGGGCACCCGATGATGATGTCACGGGGTGCCCGGGCACCCGATTATGATGTCACGGCCATTGACGGCTGTGCAGGCGGGGGGCGCTGATCGCGCATTCCGCCTGGGGCGCCAGCTGCCGCAGCTGGCCTCAGACCACTCCTGGGTACGATTCCCCTTAGGGGTACTCGAGAGAAGTCTGGGGGGTACGTCAACACAACTGAAATTGGGAGAGAACTGAAGTTTTGTTTTACGTTTTACAGCGCTTTATTATTTCTGTACTTTTTACACCCAAAAAATTCATCATCCGCCCAGCTACGATTAAGTCGTTTAAACGAATGTGTTGCAATGGTAGAAAAAAATGTGTGTGTCTGAAAACTGTAAGTACAGGGGGTACTTATACATTTTTTTGAAAAAGGGGTACTTTATAAAAAAAAGGTTGAGAAACACTCGTCTACACAACCACCGGAGCGACAAAACTTTTGTCATTCACGGGAGCTTAAAAACACCGTGACCGACAGACCAAAGCATTGCAGAGTCAAGGGGAGGTGTAAACAGCCCGCTGCCATCAGGAGCGCTCTCCCGTCGACAACACGAACCTTGCGTGTAGGGAGTGGAAGCTTTTTCTTGGCACTTCCTGTGCACTGCTTGGCTTCTGGCAACACAGCCCGACTGCTAAACGCCGTGTGAGGCAGACAAAGCCAGAGTTTATTCCATCAAGGCATTGTCTTTGGGGAAAGGCAGACTCAGAGAATCCTAGAACTGGAAGGGACCTCAAGGGGTCGAGTCCAGTCCCCTGCCCTCATGGCAGGACCAAACACCATCTAGATCAGGGGTGGGCAATAATGTTTGATGGGGGGGGGGACCCTTCAAGAATGTGGAAAGTGGTTGAGGGCTGCGCTTTTCCATGATACTAATGGGGGAGGTGCGGGGTCTGGGATGGAGGTGGGGTGCAGAAAGGAGTTTGGGATAAGGGAGGGAGTTTGGGTAAAGGAGGCAGTTGTGACCTGGGGCACTGGACTGGGGTTTGGGTTATGACGTAGGGCAGGGAATTGGGGTACCAGGAGGGGGTGCAGGGGATTGAGGTGCAGGGGTTTGGGCTGTGAGCTAGGGCAGGAGGGGACTGTGATCTGGGGCAGAGGATTGGGGTGCCAGATCTGGGAGGGGATATGGATGGAAGTTTTGGCCAAAGGGATTGTGCTGGGGGCGGGAACAGCTCTTAAAGCCTCCCTGCTCCCCTCCAGGCTCATAGATTTTAAAACGAAACTGCCCGGCAGCCACATTTCTGAGCAGCGTGTGGGTGGGGCCATGGGTGGCAGGTTTGTATAATTTTTGGTGGTGCCCCATTAGTCACGCCCCTGTCCCCCATTAGCCACGCCCCTTGTCCCCCCATTAGCCACGCCCCCTGACCCCCGTTAGCCACGCCTCTGGAGGTAACACGCTCTGGGCAAGATGGACACATGACCAGAAGTAAAAAGTGTCATGTCACCCCTCTCGAAGGGCTTTTCCCACCCTCCTCCTACCAACAGGGCTTAGTTTGGCCCCCACCAACCCCCCCCCCATGCAACTATCCTGCAATTGCATTAACCCAACGTGTGTGACACTAACTCGGGGGCAGAGAGGCTGGGGGAAGTGTTCCCTCTAAGGCTATGTCTACACTCGCGGCTTCTTGCACAAGTACAGCCGTTCTTGTGCAAGAACCCACAGAGCAGCCACACTGCCCGCCTGCCCTTGCACAAGGAAATTTACAGTAGGGTGTGGGAAGAGAGGGCGTCTTGCGCAAGAGCTACGCTCTTTTCTAACAGGTGTGAGCTCTCTTGTGCAAGAGGGCAGTGTGGATGCTCGGCAGGGATTTCTTGCGCAAGAAACCCCCATGGCTAAAATGGCCATCGGAGCTTTCTTGTGCAAGAGAGCGTCCACACGGCCATGGATGCTCTTGTGCAAAAGCACAGCTCGCACATGGCAGTGTGGACGTGTTCTTGCGCAAGATGTTCTTGCGCAAGAAACCGCCAGTGTAGACATAGCCTAAGAGTTTCCTCCCATGAGCAGAATGGATTTTGTGTTGTGCACCAGTACTGAGTTCATGGGGCTTGTTTGGATGTGCCACTGTGGCACCCAAGTTATTAATAAATATTTTATAAACCTTTACCTTTTCTCTGCTGCCGTGTCTCCTCCCCTTGCTCCATCATCTCCCCTGGTGCCTGCTGCCCCCCAACCCCTCTCCCTCCTCTGCTGTCCTGACTCCTGCCCTTCTCACTCCCCTCAGCCCTCCTGCGACCTGCCCCCCTCCACCAGCCCTTCTCTCCCCCCTGTGCCCACTCCTCCAGTAGCCCCACTCTGATCATGTGAGCTACCCCTCCTCATCCCCTCTCCTAACACCTCCCTCTACACACCTGCCCTGCCTCTCTCCTCTGGTGCTGGTCCCTCCCCTGCAGGTGTCTGCCCTTCTGCTTCACCCCAGAATCCCCTGGCACCTGCACCTTCCCTTACCCCTGCACCCTCCTGGTGCCTCCCCCTTCCCTCACTGCCCCTGCCCCCTTTGCCCTTTTTTTCCCTGACGCCCACCCCCTCACCACCCTCTGCCCCCATTCCCCTCATGTCCCTGTGCCCTCACATACGACATGCTCCATCCCCGCCTTCCTCATGCTCACCCCTTCTTTCAAGCCTTCTCCCAGCACCTCCCTCTCCCCCCTCTAACCCCCAATGCCCTTACCCTCTCCCCTCCCAGCATCACCCTGTCCCCCTTCCACTGACACCTCCCCTCCTGCCTTTTTCCTCATTGTCTGCACTTGGCCCCCTGGCATTTGTCTCTCCTGTACCCTGTCCCTTTGGTGCCTTCCTCTTTCTTCCCCCTCTCCTCTCCCCCTCCGCACAAGCCCCTTCCTCTCTCAGCCCTTCCCCTAGTTTTCTCCCTTTCCCTTCCCCTCTCCCACCCCCACCCCTACCTTCTGCCTTCCACTTTGCAGGGCCGGAGTCTGTGCTCCACCCCAGAAGTCCCCGAACTCCGAACCCGCAATTCAGTTGCGCGGTGCAACGCGCCGCTGAGCAGTTTTAAAGTCCCGGGCCGTGACGTCATGTCATGCCCGGGTGTCTACCCGCCCACCTGTTTGAGCACGCTGTTTGAGCACACCGCGCATGGCAGCAGCAGCCGGCAAGGGAGAGCTGAGTGAAAGTTGCGCATGGCAGGGCCGGGGGAAAGACGCTCTGGGGCCGGGGTGGGAGGGCGCGCGGGCGGCGCTGGGGCCCGCTCCAAGCAGGGCCGGAGAGACCCAGCTCCAAATATTGGTGGAGCAGGGCCCCCGGCTCTGAATATTGCTGGAGCCTGGGCACCATGAGCCCATATAACTTACCACCCATGGGTGGGGTGAGGCAAGTTGGGAGCCTGCCTGGTGCTTCCTGCAGCATCCGTGGGCCAGATCCAGCCCATGGGACATATTTTGCCTAGGCCTGATCTAGATTATCCCTGACAGGTGTCTGTCCAACCTGCTCTGAAATATCTCCAGAGATGGAGATTCCACAATCTCCCCAGGCAATTTATTCCAGTGTTTGACCACCCTGACAGGCAGGAAGTTTTTCCTAATGTCCAACTTAAACCTCCCTTGCTGCAGTTTAAGCCCATTGCTTCTAGTCCTGTCCTCAGAGGCCGGGAACTTTTCTCCCCCCTCCTTGTGACACCCTTTTAGGTACTTGAAAACCACTATCAAGTCCCCTCTGAGTCTTCTCCTTTCCAAACTAAACAAGCCCAATTCTTTCAGTCTTCCCTCATCGCTCATGTTCTCTAGCCCTTGCATCATTTGTGTGGCTCTTCTCTGGACCTTCTCCAATTTCTCCACATCTTTCCTGAAGTGCGGTGCCCAGAACTGGACACAATACTCCAGCTGAGGCCTAATCAGCGCAAAGCCAGTCGCTTCCCCTTCTGCGTGTGTGACACGGACTGGTCCTTCCTAAGTTCCGGTGTACAGCTTGATTTGGGACAAACGACTGGCCACTTGGCACTAGGCAGAACCTAAATGTGGAGTGATTTTTGGTGTCTGTGACCTGGGATCTCTAAGCCCACCTGCGTGGGTGGCAACACGGAGGAGGAAAGCCGGAAGGGACCATCTTTGACTCTGTGGTAAGACTGTGGCAGAGATCCAGGGCTTCACCCCACTGGCTTGGGGCCTCAGGCAATTGGACATTCCGCCCGGAGGTGGGGACTGGCGGTTGTGAGCTCCTCCAGTCAGCGTGACAAGCCGTTCTGTGAATTTGGGGAGTGTCTGGTGGAGCAGGGGCTGGGAGAGCCGGGGTGATGCTCTGAGCGTTCGGGGGTCAGAGTGGGGCTATAGTCCATGTAGCCTTGAGTGAGGGCCGGATTGGGGCCAGAGTTACGCTGTGAACCCTACACCCCAGCACCCAGGGCGGAGAGCCAAGTCCAGGCAACCCTGTGGGACTGGAGCCGCTGCTGTGTGTGGGGGGGTGTCAATGCAGGGCTGATTCTGCCCCCCACCCCTGGACAGGTTCGAACCCAGCCTGGCCTTCCCCCTCCTCCCCCAGGGGCAGGACTTGATCACCACACCTCTGTGGCCCCCCCCCCCGGCTGTGACCCCCAACCCTGCTACAGATAAACCGAGTGAGTCCTGGATCCTCTTGGAGCCCCAGGTTTTGCTCCCTTTCCCCCTCCCAAAACCTCAGATGGGGAGGGGCTCCTCTTCGGCATCCAATCTCGACGCTGGACTCTGCAGCCCCTCGCCCTGTGGGGCCAGCCAGGAGCGAGCAGTCGGCAGGACCCAGCCCGGCCCAGGCTGCACATCTGGCAGCCTAGAAATCCAAGCGAGGGGCAAAGCGGCACCCACAAAGTGAGGGGACTGGCGCTCCCCGTACGGTCGTAGCTTTATTGATCCAGGAATACATTTGCCATTATAGCGCAGGTAGACACTGGGGGGGAGGAGAGGGGGAAATGACGCAAACCAGCTGCACCATGTTGCACACACACACACACCGGCCTGCACCGTGGGAAGGGGGGCCCCTGCTCCCACCCCTCCCCAGAGCCAGGCGCTTGTCCCTTCTGCAAGGGCAGGGGGCGCTGTCTGGGGGGTGGCTCGCTGGGGCCGGCCCGAGCACTCCTCAGGGTGCCGCGGAGTTTTGGGTGGGTTGGGAGACTCGAGGAAAGCTGTGGGGGGCTGGCAAGGGATGGGCCTGCAGGGAGCTGCTGCCACCCAGGGCTCGGGGCAGGAGGCAGCCCGGGTGCCGTAAGCCAGTGTCTGTTCTGGGGCCGGGCTGGCTCGCAGCCAGGCCTTGGGGAGGGCGTTTCCCGCCAGCTTTGTGCCTGCCCTGAACTGTGGAGGCAGCAGCCGGGCCTGTCATCCTAACCCTGTGCTGGGGCCGCTTGGCGGGGGCCAGGCTCCCCAGTGATGCCCCGGCTCCCGAGACAACCCCCACCCTGCTTCCCCTCCAGGTTCTCAGCCAGACTGCCCCCCCCCCACTTCCTCTCCTAGTTGGCTTGACCCTGGTCCCGCAGCTCAGCCGCCCCCACCAAGTTGGCTGCTTTCCAAAGCCCCCTGGCGCCTCTCCCTGGCCTGTTGCCACTTCTCTAGGCCACCCCTTCCTTCCCACCACTAGTTTCCAGCCCTCCGCTCGTCCTTCCCAGCTGCAGCCCCCCATCCCATGCCCCGTGCACCATTCGCCACTGGCCCCACAATGCATGGGAGCAGACAGGGTCCGAGCTGGGCCAGTGGCAGGTCTCCCCTCATGTCTCTAACCCCCCCACTTCCCCCAAGCAGGCCTGAATTGCAGGAACAAGCTCGCCAGCCACACACCTCGAAGTTGGGGTGGCAGGAGGGTCTTGTTCCCATTTCAGAGAGGGGAAACTGAGGCAACGCGCAGTGGCTGAGACCTGCCCAAGCTCACTCCACAGACCAGCGACAGGGCTTCTGATGACACCTGAGAAAGGCGCCAACGAAGATGGGCCCTGGCTGAGGCTGGGAAAATGGTGTTGTGCCCCTGGAGGAGAGAGCTCAGAGGCGGCCGTGTCCCCTGCTTCGTGAGATGTAAACAAGCGAGCGTGTCAAGAGAATCGGAAGGGGGCAGACTCAAAAGCAGAGGAAAGGAAAATGTTCCCACATGGCACACTTAAGTCTGCAGAACTCCCTGCCACTGGATGCCACTGAGGCCAAAAACTCAGCATGTGTCCCAGGGGGCTTGGGCACCCCTAGGGACAGCAGGAGTACCCAGATGGATGCGTAATGGCTAGATGGGGATTAGGGACAGATTTTCTCTCATCAGCTCCTCGGGAGATTAGGGGTATCTAAGCCCTTCCTCTGAAACATTGGGGGGCTACTGCTGACACAGGCAGGGGGTGGATTCTAGCTCAGGCCAGCCATGGAGTAAGCCATGCTCCTCTTGGTCAGGGACGTGGTGGCTTTGGTTCTAATACCCCCCTCTCCCCTATTGGCTGTCAGCAAGTCACCCAGGGCCCACAGCTGTCAAACGAGCGCGTCACAGACCCCAAAAGTCAGAAGGGCCCACTGTGATCATCTGGCCTTCCCACCCCCACCACATGACAGGGCCCCACAGTAATTCCGGGGGCCGAAGATGGTCAGGGAGGGAGAATCCGCCACAGCCCTTGGGAAACTGTCCCCCGTCCCTGCCGGGTGGGCAGAGGGACATAGAGCCAGGCACCGGCTGAGAGGCAGCCCCCTGGCCGTTAAAAGTGGACACACTTCCTGGTTCTGTCGGTCAGTTTCAGCCCCCAGGCGGTAGGGTGCGTGATCTTTCTCTGCCCGACTGACAGACCTGTTACTAAATACTAGCAGCCTGCCCTCAAGTCTCGCCCTGCCCCTTTCTGTGTGGGGCGACCTCGACAGAGCCAGTCTGGCGGCGCTCCAGCAGGCAGGATCTCTGACCCTCCAATTGGCCTCCTGGCTCCTCTCCAACCCCTCTGCCAGCATCCTCCACTGGGGCTCTCCGTGCACAGGGCTGGAGATTTGAGATGTGAATTCAGAGCCTCCAGCAGTGTCTGCTCCCCGAATCCCTCAACCCTGCCATAGAGGGAACCTTTCCAAGCGGGGTGGGGATCCCAGGGCTGTTTGATCCTTGGCCCCTCTAGTGCCCACTAGGAGGGCGGCTGATTGTGCCCACCACGCATGGACTAGATACTGACAGACCAAGCCCAAGGGGCTGGCATGGGGTCAGGAGGGAGACTCCAAGTATCCGACCACAGAGCTGGGGGTGCTCGGAGACAGAACCGGGCAGGCAGGGTGCGAGAGCGCAGCATCCAGGCCCGCTCACAGCCAGCGTTACACAGGGAAAGGAGCTGCTGATGCAAACCAAGGCGACAAGGTGACCAACGGCGCATGGGTCCGTGCCAGGCAGCACGCCGCCCGGGCTCTGCCAGCGCAAGAGACACGGGAAGCGGCTGCCCAGATCTCTGCAGGGCAGGGCCCCCTCCTTAAGCCGGAGTCTCGCCCCCACCTGCGCAAGGGGATTTCGCTCCCGGCCTTGCAAACAGCCCCGCGTGCGCAAGCAAACAGGGTCTGGGGAGGGGAAGGGCGGCAGGCGGGTAGTGCTGGGTTCCCAGCCAGGCCTGTCCGGGGGCCGCGCTGTCCTTGGCCGTCTCGGAGGGCATGGGTGCTGCCTCCTGGTGGTGCTGGGCCGGTCCTGGCAGTGGGTCTCCTCGCTGGGCGCGCTGGCTGCCTCTCCTGCAGGGCCCAGGGGCGCTAGCGAGTCCTTGGGCTGCGCCTCTGGCCAGCTGGCGTGTTCAGTCCGTGCCGCGCTGCGGAGGCTGCCCCAGCTGGTCCAGCAGCCCCCAAGGCAGGGGTGGCTTAGACGCCTGGTGGCCCCGGTACGCCTGGGAGCCCCCTCACGCCGGGGTCTCCCTTGGGACCTGTCGGCCCAATTTGGCCTGGAGGCCCGGGCTTCCCTGGGATCCCTGGCTTCCCTTGTGGCCCCGCTGGCCCCACCGGCCCTGGCACGCCCTCTGGCCCCTGGGGGCCCACGTCGCCTTTCAGGCCCACCTGTCCTTTGAGTCCTGCCGGCCCAAAGCCGCCCTTGGTGCCTTTGAGGCCTGGCAAGCCCTTCAAGCCAACAGGGCCCCTCTCGCCTTCAGGGCCGGGGATACCGGGAGGGCCTCTGGAGCCCTGGGGGCCGGGAGAGCCCAGCCCCCCAGCGTCACCCTTCTCCCCCTTGCTGCCTGCGGGCCCCTTCACCCCCACATCGCCTTTGAGTCCTCTGGGTCCAGGGAGGCCAGGTACACCTGTGGGGAAAAGAGAGCAGAGCATCGTTAACCTGTGTTACCATGGTCACCGTATCCTGGTAACAGGAAAGGATCCAGTGGGAGGAGCATTGTTAAGCTGTGTTACCCTGGTTACCGTATCCACGTAACAGGAAAGGATCAGGTGGTGAATACAGATCATAGTTAATCCATGTTACCTTGATTACAATATTCAGGTAACGGGAAAGGAATACGTGGGGAACGCAGAGCATGGTTAACCAGTGTTACCTTGGTTACGGTATCCAGGCAATGGGAGAAGAACAGGTGGGGAGCGCAGAGTACAGTTAACCAGTGTTACCTTGGTTACAGTATCCAGGCAATGGGAGAAGAACAGGTGGGAAGCACAGAGCATGGTTAACTAGTGTTACCTTGGTTACGGTATCCCGGCAATGGAGGAAACGTGAGGCGTGCAGAGCATCCTTCGCCAGTGTTACTTGGTTACTCCGTCCTGGCGCTGAGCTCCCCCCGGCCCAGGCAGGTGGCACAGGAAGGCAGCGAAGGACCAAAATCCACCGGCAGGCAGCGGGCACCGAGCCGGTGGGAGACGCCTTCCCCATCCTACCCGGCTGCAAGCCACAGAGGGGGAAGCCCAGGCAACGCGGCCGGGGCAGGAAGCGTCCTTCTGCCCCCGCCCCCCGCCCCAGGGTTTGGAGAGCAGCTTGCCCCTCTGCCAGAACTGCTGCCGCGAATCACCCAGCTCCCAGGAACCGGCTGGTGTCCAAGCAACTGCCCGCTCCTGTGTCCTTCCGGCTGGGGGAAGCTGTCTTAGAACTGACCGGCCTCTCTTGGGACCCAAAGCTTGGCCAATGCACCTGCATCCTGGCCTGTAGCCCCCCCTCCCCCGCTCCAACAGTCCCAGCCCCCCTCCCCAGAGGTGACCAGTCGTGTCACTACACTGTCCTTCAAATCACACCTGCCCCATGACACCCACACAACACTCGGTAATAGATAGGAAGCTGGTGGGCCAAGACCACTGTTCATAGTCATCGGACTGATACAGCGTCCCCCCACCCACCCCTGACTGTTGTATCCTCTTGTTATATCTCCTCTGAGGGCGAATTCGCCGAACCTTTTATTTTTGTGTTTCTACCACACTCAGCACAGTGGGGCCTGGCTCAGGTAGGACAACCATGAATAAATAATGCCCCCAAACTGAGCAGTGGGTTGGGGAGGAGCGAAAATGTGGTGTAGGATGAGACCCAGCCAATCGGGTCCCGCTCAGCAACCCCTGACTCCAGCGCTCTCTGTTTTGCGTTAGTGAATTGCCCTGCGGAACTCACTGCCACATGACATTTTTTTCAGACCATTTCTGAAGAGGAAGACTCCTGCCCTGGCAAGGAGGAACACGGTGTGAAATCTCAACCCCTGTGCCAGGGGGCTCATGTGGATGAAATCCCCCCTTGTCTTCCTGATAACACAGGAGCAAGCAATTATGTGCAAGCGATTATGGAGGATTTTTTTTTTTTTTTTTTTAATTTCCCTCGGAGGCCTCTGACTTTGGCGGCTGTCAGAGATGGGAAACTCGGGCAGGCAGAGTCCTGGGCGTGGGTTGCTGTCTGCACCGCAGCGATGCCTGCGGGGCTGCTGGCTAGCAAATGGCAGTGCCTCTGGAGGTCCTGGCTTAAGCCATCAGCTAGGGAACTCCACCAGCGAGAGCCCAGCTCCTCCTGTTTACCCCCCTGTCCTGGCGAGATGCCACCGGGTGCTGCGCTAGCGAGTGGCCCCGCCAGGCCCATGGCTCCGTTGGCGTCGCTCGCTTTTTCCAGGCTAGGAGACCGGTGACAGGAGCGGCGGCTGGGAGAGCTGGGGAAGCTGGGCTGTTTTCTGGGGAAGCTGGGACCAACCCCGGCTCCCCCTTTGCCCCAAGCAGCACACGCAGGCGCTGTCTCTGGAGGGCGCTGCCAGAGGGGTGTAGCTACCGCGGGAGGGAAACAGGTGCTACCCTGGAGCTTTGAGACTGTAGCTGGTGCCCTGGCCCAATGCCAGTGTGGGCAACCGTCTCCCCCTGTAGAATGCCTCCCGCAGCCGCCTCCTGGCCTCGCTGCAGTGCAGGGTGTGCGGGCCAGGAGCGGCTGTGTCCCAGCCCAGGTCACACGGCACAGCCCCCTCCCCTCCTCCGACACCTCCCCTTCACAGCCACACCCACACACTGTAACACACCCACACTCATCGCAACCACCCACCCAC
This sequence comes from Pelochelys cantorii, assembly GCA_032595735.1. Lineage (NCBI taxonomy): Eukaryota > Metazoa > Chordata > Testudines > Trionychidae > Pelochelys > Pelochelys cantorii. The sequence continues at coordinate 3,537,839 of CM064328.1, forward strand.
TGTCACATGGCACAGCCCTCCCCACACAGCACAGTTCCCCTCCCCTCCCCTCCATAGCCACACCCGCTCAACCCCTACCCACACCTCACAATGAACGGCCCTCCCCGCCACAGCACTGCCCCCCTTCGCTCGAGACCCCCTCTCCTTCATCCCCATCCCTACCCTACCCACACCCACGCATCCCAACATGCAGACGCACACATCCCACTGCACATCCCCCTTCTCCCAGCCTGGCAGCCCCAGTGCCCAGCTCAGCAGAGAGGCGTCTCGTAGGCGTCTCGTTTCTCGGGCCGGCTGCTGGTGGCTGCTGTCAAATCTGCCCTGGGCTGAGCCAGCTCCAGAGCTAACCAGGGGCCTTCTCTCCCAATGCAGCCACTCGAAATTCCCTCAGGGCGGCACTGACCCTGCCAAGGAATCGAGACACACTCGACAGCCAAAGCCCTGTTCTCCCCCCGCAGGCATCTCATCACTGCCCAACAGCATGGGTTACACCTCGGGGCAAGGCTGTGGGGGACGCGTTGTGACGTGGGTGTGTGAGCGTACATGTGTGAAGGGGTGGTTGCGGGGACGCGTTGTGACGTGGGTGTGTTACGGTGGGCAGGCGAGCGTACGTGTGTGAAGGGGCGGTTGAGGGTTGCGGGGACGTGTTGTGACGTGGGTGTGTTACGGTGGGTGGGCGAGCGTACGTGTGTGAAGGGGCGGTTGAGGGAGCCCGGCCGCAGACGCCACATAGGGGCCAGTTTTGCTGCAAGCACGGGGACCGGTAAGGTGTCTCATGTCAGGCCCAAAGACCCCCCCCTCACTTCGGAAACCCCGCTTCTGAGATTTCTGTGGCGGGACCGATGACCCAGACACCACCAAGCCTCCCTCCCCCCCGCCTCACGTGGAGCCAAAAATCCCAGCTCACCCGTCAGCTCTGCCCTCCGGGTCACCTGTCTGCTGCCTCAGTTTCCCTGAAGGTTTCCCTGGTGCGCGCGCACACGCTGCTTCTCCCGCCCGCGGGGCCCGGCCCTTTCGCGCGAGGGGTCCCGGCTTCACGCCCCGTCACGCCACTCACCTCGCAGGACGGTGACGTTGCGGAGGATATGCCCATGCTTCACGTCCACCCCTTTCATTTCCTCCATGACCATGGAGAGGTTGCGGATGTCGAAGTCCAGCCGGGCGCTGAGCAGGCCGAAGCGCTCCCGCAGCAGGGCCGTGGTGCCCAGCGCCAGGCTGACGCTCCTGTTCAGGTAGTACAGCTCCTCGGCGTGGGCGTGGAAGCCCAAGGTGCAGGAGAGCCGCACGTCGTCCAGGTACTTGAGCATGCTGTGCACGTGGCTGTCCGTGGCGTTGATGTTGGCGAAGATGGTGTCGATCTCGATCTCGTGGGTGGCCATGCGCCCCTCCAGGGTCTCGAAGCGCTCTGCCGTGCGGTTCTGCGCGGAGCGGGCGTGGTACTGCAGGTCGTGGCTGTTCTCCTCGTGGTCGTCCAGGAAGGAGGAGATATTGTCCAGCTGCAGCTGCAACGCCATCACCTGCAGCACCAGGTCGTGCATGCCTTCCACGTTCTGGCTGATGCGCTGCGAGGCCGCGCTCGTGCTGGCCTGGATGCTCTTCACCAGCTCGCCTGTCTTGGCCGAGGTGGCCCGCAGGCTCCCGAAGAGCCGGGTGTAGTTCTGCCACTCGCTCACCATCTTCTGCAGCGTCAGCGTCTCCTCGTCCGTCTTCCGCTGGATGGCCTGGATCCACGCCGCGCTCTGCCCCACCGAGAAGTTCATCAGCTCTGCCGCCGCCCTCACGTCATAGCGCTCCTGCAGCAGCCCCTTCAGGGAGCCATCCAGGGCCGAGGTGGCCGCCTGCCAGCCCCTCACCTGGGCAAGGAAATGCCCCAGGGTCTGGTTGACCTGCCGGATGGAGAAGGAGCAGCCGTCCAGCTCGCTGGTGATCTTGCTGCCGGCCGACACCAGCTGCTGGTAGCTCTGCGCGGTCCGGTCCAGCAAGATCTCCTGGACCGAGAGCGTCTTCTGGATCTCCTCCAGCTCCCCCTGCAGCTTGGCAATCTCCTGCCCCAGCTGCCCTGTGTCATGGCAGAAGGAGCAGTTGCCCAAGGATTTCTGACCTGAATGGGAGACATGGAGCTCTGTCATGGGGAGCGCCAAGCAATTGCCAGCCAGCCGCAGCAAATGAAGACGTGCCCCTTCAGACGAGACCCCGGCATCTGCGAGGTCCTCTCCATGCTCCGGGATCCCTAATGTTTGGGCACGTGGGCTAACTACAGATCTCTCCAAATGGGGAGGCCCCACCATCGAGGGTGGTTCTAATCCCCACTCCGACACTGACTCCCTGCACAGCCTTGGGCAAGTCACCTAATTTCCCAGTGCCTCAGTTTCCCCCTGAAAAACAGGGATCGTGATACTTCTCTTGCCTTTGGAACACACTTTGCCATTGACAAAGTGTGGTTCGCTGTCCCATGCAGTGGCACTTAGACCACTTACAGAGAAAGATAAGAACAAGGGAGCTCTACAGCCTAGGCTAGGGGCCCATTGGCTTTATAGCTCAAGCTGTAGAGGCTCCCACAGTAAGTTCCAAAGGTCCCAGGTTCAAATTTGCCTAGTGCTAGTTACATGCACTCAGTGTTATCAAGATCCACATTTCCTACAAGAACTTTTTCAAGGAAATGGAGGGAGAGATGTAGGGGTATGTCTAGACTGCATCCCTCTGTTGGCAGATTAGGCAGGACATTGCAAATGAAGCGGGGATTTAAATATCCCACACTTAATTTGCATAAAAATGGCCACCATTTTTGCCGACTCATCACTTTGTCAGCAAAAACTGGCAGTCTAGAGGGGGATCTGTGGAGAAAGAAAGCCTTTTTCGACAGATCCCTTATGCCTCCTGCACGGAAGGTTACAGGACTGTGGAAACCATTTCATATTTAGCTAGAAGCCATGTCATAACAGAAGCCATTTAAGTCTCTGGCTTCTGAACGTACGCTAGAGAGTGAACTCTCCTTCACCCATGTGAGAAAGGCCAGAAGGATGAGCTATTGGAATGCGTTAATTGAGCTGTTTTGAGCTGAAGCTCTTACTCTCTACTGCCTGTTTCTTCTTGCTGATAACAGTCGTCTCTTTTGAGTTCAATTGATAATTTCTGTAATTGGATGCCCTATGTCAGACTTGTTTGGTTAGGGGTATAAAGATACTAGGATTGATTTGTATTAGCAGCCTTACTGGGCCCGGCTCTGCTGGGGTCATGTTTGGCTCACTTTGTGCCTTATTGATCAATAAAGCTTGTGATTAGGCAGCTAACAAAGAGAAGTCTTTTGCTTCGACAGGACCCTCCTGCAAGGAAGGTTACAGTTTTGAGTCAGCAAAACGTGGTGGCCATTTTTATGCAAATTAGGCACGGGATATTTAAATCTCTGCCTCATTTGCAATGTCAACCTGCCTAATCTGCATCCCTCTGCCGACAGAGGGATGCATTCTAGATATACCCTAAGTGTCTCCCCTGGACTTTCTCCTAGTACTTCCTCCTGTGGGGCTAGCAGCTCATGTGAAAGGTTCCTTACAGCAGCCCCCTTCCATCTGCTAGAGCAGAGAGATGCTTCCACCCTTGGCCAACAACATGATTGTCCGTTCCCTGTGGTGCGTGCACCATGGACCCAAGCCCATCCCACTAGTGACCATGCAAACTCCTGAACCCCAAGGTCCATCCTGCTGCCCGAGGGTTTGCCGGCCACAGCCAGGAGACATAACAAGGCCGGAGCTCCATGGGGATCTAAACACTCACCAAGCTGTTGGAGGTTCTCCTGGACAGATACGATCTTCTTCTCGTAGTAAGTCTGGGCAGAGTCGATGTCATCGGCTATAGAATTGACCTTCTTAAAAACTGAGGGAAAGAGAGAGATGGGAACAGGGGAGTGTATCTGAGCTTTCAGCTCTTCCAGGTTAAGTGTCTGATTGGTTTCCAAAAGGTTTGTTAATCAGAACAAAACAAAACCAAGGCAACACAGGTGAGTTGGTTTTAGCATTAGCAGATGTTTAGGGGCCAGATCCCAGCTGGTAGAAAATGTGACAATCCAGGGAACTCAATGGCACTAGATCACTATCTGGTGTAAATAAGCTTAACTCCACTGAAATCAATGGGGCCAAATGCCCAGGTGGCACAAATTTACACCAGCTAAGGGTCTGACCCTTAATCTTTTAAATATTTAAGAAATGGAAGAACGGGGAAGTTGACAATAAAGAAAATAAATCAGAAGGTAGGAATTGTAGAAAAATGATAAGGGATTCCAAGGGACTCATGGAGAAATGCAGGGCCAGCAGAGTTAAGGACAATAAGGAGTTTTGAAGTATAATAATACAAGCCATCCTTGCTGTAAGTCCAAGACACATTCCAAAAAACTTGGACTTATAGCAGAACAGACCCACCCCTCTTCTGCAGAAGGGAAGGTTACAGTCCATGAGCTGTCCTCATCCTGGGTGGCTGCCCAGCGCCAGGGTAGATGACACGGGGGCTGATGGGGAAACTGTCAGGAGAGGCTCTGGGGTTGGGTCAACGGCCCCAGCCTGACATTGGGGATAGACACAGCCCTGACACTGGGTGCATTCATGTCCAGCTCCGGGAATGGCGGAGGGTCTAGGGGTCCATGACAGAGCCACAGGACAGACAACCTAGCCAGGTGGGAGATGGAGTTTGCCGAGTGTACAACAGGCATGCTAGGAGGGGAACAGGGAACCTGCCTCGACGACCCAGAAGGGTCCAGCCAGGCCTGCAGACCCGTCTCCCACCCTCAGGCTTGTGGACACGGATGGAGCTCCACTGCGAAGGTGGGTGAGTCTGGTGCTGGCTCTTGGTTTGGCCCTGTCCCTAGGTCTGGGATGAAACAACTGGTTTGTTCTATGCCAGCCCTTGCTGGCACCCGCATAGCTCCTCACCACCATCTCTGGGCAACTCACAATCCTGAATTGATTTTAGCCCCACTTCTTTGCCCTTCCCTTTGCTAGCATGGCTAGGCCCTGGCCCTCCGGGAGCCCAAGGAACGGGCCTGGCCCGGCCTCTGCTCAGGGGTACCCAGGGATGGGAAATGCTCTTTACCCCAGGGCAGGGTGAGGCCCTCACAGGGTGGACCAAACCCTAGCCCAGAAAGAGCCATAGATAAGTCCTCCAAGAGGCTAGAGAGGCTCTGGCGGACCCGGCCAATCAGGGGCCAGGGAGGCCTACAAAAGGAACCGCGACGCTCAGCCACAGGCAGTGGGGGGAGCAGCGCTCATGGTGAGCAGAGGACGAGGCTGGCGGAGGAAGGTGCTTTCAGGAGGGGGAAGCTCTCGAGGCATCACCCACACCGGGTGGGGAAAGAACCTGAGGGGAAAGGGAGACACAGACGTGGAGACGCCAGCTGGGTCGGGTCCAGCCATCTGGTCTCCATGAGCAGCCTGGTGGCGTGTTGCCACACGACGGCATCAGCATTGGAGCTGGCTGACGCAGCAGGACGGAACCGACAGGCCTCCCCCGGTGCAGCGGGCCAGCCGGCTGGCTGCAGTGGAGACGTGGCCCCCCTCTGGTGACCCATCCCGCCGGGGGAGGAGAAGGCCGGGGGGGCGAAGCATGCTTTGTGTGAGGACTCCCCGAGGGAGGAGGAGAGAGCTCCCAGGCCACCCATGCTTAGCGCCTCAGGGCCGAGGAAGAGAGCCAGGCCAGGCAGCGGCTCCTCCGATACCAAGACCTCGGCTTTTCCAGCCCTCCGGTGCCAGGGCTGCGGGATCTGGCAGCTCGCTCTGCCCAAAATAAGACGCTGCAGAAAAGCCCGGAGGAAACCACCCCGCCCAGCACTGTGTCTAACTGGCACGCAGGCCCTGCCCCAAACCAGAGCCCCCCTGAGCCCGGCCTGCTGCTCGGAGGGACCTGGGGGGGGGCCTTCACTCCACGTGGGAGGCGGGAAGCCGCTCGGGGATTTCTCCAGGCGCTCGACGGGATCGCTGCTCCCGGGCGGGCAATGCCCGGTCCTGACGCTTGCTGAGTCTTGGCCCACAAGCCCTGTGCTGAGAAGCCGGGGGTGGAGAGGGGCTGGCCCATGGCTTTACTTGGCTGGTGCACAGGGCACGAGGGACTTGAATTCTCCTCCTGGCTCTGCAGGGCCGAAGACAGCGCAGGCCCCACGCTGGAGGCAAAGGGGAGCCACTGTGGTGACAAGGGGCTGTGGGTGGGCGGAATTAGCAGTGTTTGGGCAGCGGGTGGCTGCTGGTGGTGGTGGTTAGGGGGCAGGGGGCTTTGCGGCTTGTCCAGATCCCTCCAGCAGCCTGCCCCGTTTACTCAGGAGTGACTCCCGGAGCAGATAGGGGGGGCACAGGCACTGACACAAATTTGGCTACATGGCCACGCTCAGAGCTTCCCAGCAGAACCCAGAGCCTCCTGCTTCAAAAGTCCGGGCCCCCACTGCTTTAGCTAGCAGGCAATCTTGGTTAGCAGTAGCGGGGCTATGACACACAGCAGAGCAGTGTGGATTTAATCCACCCGCATGCATGCTTAACCCAAGCAGGTGAGTGGCCAGTGCGTTAGACATGGGTGGCCCAGCTCTGCCACTGATCCACTGCATGGACTTGGGCAAGTCACTTTGTTTCCTCGCTGGCAGAAAGCAGGTGATGGCCCCCCCGCCCAGCCTGTGTGTCATGGGGACTGCAGGACCAATGACAAGGACTGGCAAGGCGGCCAGGTCCCCCGGGGGGCTCACCTAGAGATGCCAGCACCGTCACAGCGACGATCAGCAAGACACAGAAGACATAGAGCCCCTTGACAGAGTTCTGGAGTGACAGGTTCCTCTGGCACCGGCTGCAGCTGGTCTGGGTCCGGCCTGAACAAGGACAAAGGTTGGACCTTTCCGGCGCTGGGAAGGGGGGTGGGCAGGAAGTGGCAGGGTTGCCCCGCTCTCCGGGTGTGAGCTTGGGGGCAGCGAACCCTACGTACACGCCCTCCTCCGGCTGCCCTTTAGGCAGAGGGGAGAAGCCAGGTGGTTCCCCCAAATCAACCCCTTGAGACCACCAGGGCATCTCCCTGGGTGCCCCACTGGCACCAACCCCCAAGGCAACAGAGAGACCCTGCCAGCAACCCGGGACCCAGGGTTGGCAAGGCCCTACACTTGGGGGTAGGAGCTTAGGGCCAGTCAGGGCCAGGGGAGGTAGCTGGGGGGAGACAGACACAGGGCTGCAGGCCTGCCCCCTTTGAAAGCGATGGGAAGGCTCTCGTGGCCGTGGCGGACGGGGGCCTGGATGAATTTGCTCTGCCCCTGCCAGACCCTGAGGAGGGCCGGGTTTGGACCAGTCCTCGGGCAGCGCAAGACGCGGCTGGGCTCCAAGTTGGGGGAGGGGGCGTTGGAAGCACCTCGAGGTGCCTCCAGGCTTTTAAAGGCCCGGCCCTGCACTCCCCGCCAGCCTGGGGCCAAGCGCGCCCGGCAGAGCTCCCCGCCCATCAGCGGGGCTGCGCCCAGGGCGCACGCAGCCCAAGATGTCAACCACAGCCCCAAGCCCCTGCGCCGGCTGAGGGAATCAGCCTGGGCTGTCTGCTGCCGACCCCCTCCCGGGCCTCTCCTCAGCCGCCTCTCCCCAAAGTGGGGAGAGACTGGGGCTCCCCGGGGCTGCTTTCTCCGAAGAGCGCCAAGCACGAGGCATGGGACAGTCCTGCAGGGTGTGTCATGGGAGAGCCCCAGGGCCCTGCTACGGGCCCTCCCCCGTACTCCTCCCCCCGCCAGCGGAGGGGACAGGGCCGCCCTTCGTGGAACGGACCCTGCTCGCCTTCCTCACACTCGCCCTTCCTCACTCCCCGCCCGGCCCGTGGGCTAACGGCGGGTCCCCCCCGGACGGCACTCGACAGCCTGAGCGCGTTGCCGCGGTCACACGAGCACCGGGAGACAGACAGACGCCAGGGAGCGCCCCAGCAGGGACCCCGGGGAACGGATGGGCCCTCCCCTGCCAGCCGGGGCCCTCACAGTCTGGTCTGTAGCTGGACGGCATGTCGTCCTCTTCTCCCAGGAGGTCGTCTTCTGAAAGACAGGCAGAAACGTCAGCGCTTGGCCGGGCCGGGGCCGCCCGCTCCCGCCCTGCGTAGCCCCTTCCGCCACAAGCAGCTCCAGCGCGTAAGACGCTACCCGGCACCAGTCGGGGCGGCACCGTCTGGCTGGCCGTGGACAGGGCAAAGCCGGTTCCATGGTGCCCATCTAGCTTGGGCCTTTCTCCCCTATACTCCTGTGGGCTCGGGTCACCCGGGCTTGCGGGCGTTTTGGAAGGGGGAAGACGGCCCAGGCAGGGGGCTCTGGAAAACGCACCCAGCTCTATGTGTGTCTAAAGGAGCTACGCACATTCACAGCTGTTGTGAGATACACGCACAACATCCTGGGTTTTGCCAGGAACAAGCCAGGGGGCAGCTGCCTGGTCCTAAGGACCTCCTGCCCGGGGGCATCCATCAAGGGCTGGACTGTGCCTTTGGGCACAGGGATCATGTAGAAACCCTGCCAGCCCAGGAGTAGCCAAGAGCCATCCCAGGCCCTCCCTGCTCCCGGCTTGCTCCCGGCACCGCAGCCTCTGAGGCCGGAAGGGCCCATCATGACTTCCGGCACCCTGCAGGCTGCACCGGGACTCCCGGCTGAGTTACTGACGTCCCCTGAGCCGGAGCTGAAGACTCCCCCGTGCGTGAGGGGTCTATGCCAGGTGCCAGTTAACCTCTCCCAGCTCTGCTGCACGGACCAGAGAGCAGGTCCCGTCCATCCCTGCCTCACCCCCTCCGCTGCTCAGGTGCCCAGAGCCCGTTCATGCGCCCAGCCCCCGGGGCAAGGGGAGCGCCTGTTCCCTGGCGTACAGCTGGAAGCTAAGTCTCACTCAGCTCTCGTGCACACACCGGGAGTCACCAGGGCAGGACAGCAAGGGGGCAGCAGGACACGGCTCATGTGCAGACAGCCAGCGGGTGCCGGAAACGGGCTTTGCCATTGGCATGAACCTGGGGGAGTTTTATCCTGGGGGCAGAGCACAGCGAGCTCCAGCAGGGGCCCCAGGGCCTGCCTTTGGACCGTTCCCAGCCTGTCCTGCAAAGAGCCACCTGGTCCTTTCTGCTGGGGGCAGGACAGAGGCTGTCTCCAAATCCTCGAACAGGAAGGGCCCCCGAGAGGTCACTGAGTCTAGTCCCCTGCCCTCACGGCACGACCAAGCACCGTCTAGATCATCCCTGACAGGTGTCTGTCCAGCCTGCTCTGAAATATCTCCAGTGATGGAGATTCCACAACACCCCCCACCCCCCTGGCAATTTATTCCAGTGTTTCACCACCCGGACAGGCAGAAAGTTTTTCCTAATGTCCAACCTAAACCTCCCTTGCTGCAGTTTGAGCCCATTGCTTCTTGGCCTGTCCTCAGAGGCCAAGGTGAACAATTTCCCCCCCTCCCCTCCCTGCAACACCCTTTTAGATACCTGAAAACCACTGTCATGTCCCCTCTCAGCCTTCTCCTTTCCAAACTAAACAAGCCCAATTCCTTCAGTCTTCCCTCATCACTCATGTTCTCTAGACCTTCCATCATTTGTGTTGCTCTTCTCTGGGCCGTCTCCCATTTCTCCACATCTTTCCTGAAATGTGGGGCCCAGAACTGGACACGAGACTCCAACTGAGGCCTCATCTGTGCAGCCTGGTCTCAGACCCACCTCCCCTTTGCGTTACGGGCTCTCAAAGAGGGTCCTTTTCATCTGCCCTAATTCCGCTGGGTCCTCAAGCAATGCACTCCGTTCCCAGGGGAGAGGATGTGCCGTGCGCACCTCCCCAGGCCTGGGGAAACTGCTGCTGTTGCACAATTGCTAAGCCCCTGGGGTTATCAGTGACTCCCGGGATAATGGAGCTGTTCCCAACCTGCGGGGGAAGCATGCAGACTCCAGGTGTGTCTCTTTCCCAGGCATTGCTTAGGGTCAAAGTAGAGGGAGTACTGCTGGAATGAATGGCCAGTGCATGCATCCCTCACTGCCCTCTGCTGGAGGGAATCAGAACCACCCAACTGTGTGTCAAGGATCTATACTGCCGACAGCTATTGGAGAGTCTACCCACACTCAAGAAGCAGGTGCCTGGGCTTTGGGGCAGGGACAGTGGAGTTCAGCCTCCGCACTCAGCAGCCCGGGGAACTGCGGCTTGCCGTGGGCTTGTGACAATAGGCTACATGAGGTGGGGCCTGACAGAACCTCAGACCCAACCCTGCGGACGTGTGGGGAAATTCTGCTCCCATTCCGCCCCACCACCAGGGCTCAGCATTCTGGGTTTCTAACTGGGAGAGTTCCCGAGTGTCTCCTGAACAGCAGCTTAGAAACCGGGGCTGGAATCTCGTCCCATCCCAGGTTGCCTCGAGGGAAATCCCTGAGTCTTTTTCTGCTGTTCAAACCTCCCCCTAGGTTCCTGCCCCCCTCCCTGCGGTGGATCTCTAGCGCCGGGCAAGTCCGCAGATACTGGCTTTGTAGCCAGGGATCAGACATGGACACAAGGCCTCTGCCCCCCCCCCAAGCCTTCCAAATCCGCCTCCCTTGGTAACATCCCACACTCTGTCATGGGCAAACGCTGGCACCCTGAGAAAAGGGAAAGCCCATTTTCCCTCCCCCACCCCGGCCTAGAGCGGCTCGTAAATTGGTCAGCGAGACAAGGGCAGGGAAAAGCCCGACAACAGATCCAGGCTGCTCGCTGCCTTGACGGCATGTTTTGTTTCTCACAGCAGAGGAACAGCAGAGATCTCATCTGATTCTCATTTCCCCTGACATATGCCCCACCCAGCTCCTCCTCTGAATGGCCTAACGAGGACCTAATGTGTCCACAAAGATTTCCGGCGCTGGAACATTCGGAAGTGGGTTTTGCATCCCTCCCCCAGGCTTGGAGGGCGGCTGGAGCAGAGTTTTCGCCGCGGCATGTCATGAACATGCGAGAGCCAACAGCCAAGTGCTGAGTAGGCGTTCAAACTGGCTGGCCTGGAAGAGGATGCTGAACAGAGCCAGGCGTCTGGCTTAGACATCCCTCGACTCAGTTTCTCGTTTTCGACCGGGCCACGGCCGGAGGCTGCTTCAGTGCAAGAGAGAGACACAGAGGATGTCTAAGAGCACGTCTGCTGCAGCCCTCGCTCCCAGCCGGGCGCCCCTTTCGGGATGGAACAGCATCCAGGAAGTAATAAAAAGCAGGCTGACTAATATGGAGTGTGTTGTGTATGTGGTTGTGCACCAGAACCACAATTCTTGGCATTAAGAACACAAGAGCGGCCAGACAGGCTCAGACCAATGGTCCATCTAGCCCAAGGTCCTGTCTGCCGACAGCGGCCAATAACCTAGGTAGAATGAACAGAACAGGGAATCATCAAGTGATCTGACCCTGTTGCCCATTCCCAGGTTCGGACAAACAGGGGCGAAGGACACCATTCCTAGGTTCGGACAAACGGGCGAAGGACACCATTCCTAGGTTCGGACAAACAGGGGCGAAGGACACCATTCCTGCCCAGCCTGGCTCACAGCCATTGATGGACCTAACCTCTGTGAATTTATCGAGCTCTTTTTTGAACCCTCTTAAAGTCCTGGCCTTCCCCACATCCTCTGGCAAGGAGTTCCACAGGTTGACTGTGCACCGAGTGAAGAAAAACGTCCTTTGGTTTGCTTTAAACCTGCTCCCTATTAGGTGCCCCCTAGTTCTGATGTTATGGGAACAAGTAAATAACTTTTCCTTCCTTACATTTTCCACATCAAGCATGATTTTATAGACCTCAAATCATATCCCTCCAATTCCTCCAAGTCAAGTCGTAGGTAGGTGACAGTCAACACTGACTCCAACAACATGTGTTGGAGTTTCTTTGAAATTACAGGGTGCAGGAGGAAAAAAAAACCCTCCAGAAGTTAAGTGAGAATTATGTAACACTTAGAATTTGCACTGTCCTTCTACAGACAAGGAAATGTCCCGCTTGGCTACCAAGATCTAGACAGGTGTCTAATCAATTAGGGAATTAGATTAACACTGATTTTCCTAGCCCAGAGAAATCAGATGACTGTTCCGAACCATCTGTCTGCTGATACGTAACCACATTTACTTAACCAATGTATCCAAAACATTCCACTGGGATCTTTAGCACATGAAAGAGCCACATCTCATGGCTCTGAGGTAATTACCATGGAACAGGACTGTTTAGCCAACAGGAGCAGACTCTGCAAAGAGCCAAGCGTTAGTTTCAGGATGCGTGGCTGACTCCCCAGCCAAAGCCAGAATTCTACCAACCAGGAAGAAACAATCTGTTACGTCCAGCTTGGAAGCGAAATAGGAAAAGTGAGGAAAAGATGGAGAAGTTCCCTGCCGTGAGCGCAGGGAAAACCCGCAGCAGTTTTCATCCGCCTTTTCCAAAGCTGCAGTCTCACAGCGCAAAACCTCTGTCCCCAATCCCCAGGCTTCCTATCAACACTAAAAGTGCACAAAAACAAGGGAGGGAAGAAATGTGACATTTGCCACAGCCCTCTGGGAGCAAAGGCCAGTTGCTTCTCCTCAAGCAGATGCACCCGTCGGAGTTACTGCTTTCTTTCTGTGACCGACTCTATTTTGTTCCACAGGAAACACCAATGCTGCAGGATCTGGGACTGCAAATTCTGGGGTGATTTGCTCACAGGGAGCTGCCGTCAGGAACCGCACAGAACCAAAACATGACACACAGAATCCCAGGACTGGCAGAGACCTCAGGAGTCACGGAGCCCAGCAGGACCAACCCCAACTCAATCATCCCACCCAGGGCGTGTCTAGACTACAGGGGTTTTTTTTTGAGAAAAGTGGCCTTTTTTCAAAAAAACTTCCCCTGCTTTTCGAAAAAAACGTTCCCCCGTGAAAGTAAATTGAAAGGCGGCGGCAGTTTTTTCGAGCGTGGAAAACCTCGTTTTACGAGGAAGAACGCCTTTTTTTTTTTTGAAAGTGCTCTTTCGAAAAAAGGCGCGATGTAATGCAAACTGTGTTTTTCTGAAAGAGCAGCCAGACTGCCTGGGTGCTCGCTCTCGAAAAAGCCGCTTGCTTTTTCGAAAGTACTGGTTGTAGTCTAGACACGCTTTTTCGAAAGAGGCTTTTTTGAAAGTATATTTTGAAAAAGCCTCTTTCGAAAGAGGCATGCAGTCTAGATGTAGCCCCAGGGCTTTGTCCAGCCAGGACTAAAACACCTCTAGGGATGGAGATTCCACCCCCTGCCTAGGGAACCCATCCCAGGGCTTCCCCACCCACCTAGGGAAATCGTTTGTCCTAATCTCCAACCTAGACCTCCCCCACTGCAACGTGAGACCATTGCTCCTCCTTCTGCCACCTGCCCCACACTGAGAACAGCCTCTCTCCATCCTTTTTGGACCTCCCTGCAGGGCTCAATTCTGTTTTCCCTTATAGCTGTGTCATATTCCGGAGTAACTAACCCCCCTGACATCAGAGGAGCGCTGGCTAAAACGGAGGAGAGCTGAGAGCAAGCCCGTGTGACTGATGGGAATCCATACATTGGCCGCAGGCTTGCTCAGGACTAGATCTAGGCTCACCGGATGGAACAGCCAAAGCCCTCTACAAATGCGGCGCAAGGGCTTAGTTTAAGTCAACAGCCCTGAGCGCCGAAGCCCAGATTCAGGCTAGAGCAGTGGTCTCCAACCTTTTTACACCCAAGATCACTTCTCCATCTTTACACCCAAGATCTACCGCCCTGCCCCTTCCTTGAAACCCCGCCCCTTCCTTGGAGCCCCACCCTCTCTATTCTCCTCCTCTCCCTCACTTGCTATCCCCAATCCTTATACTGCTGCTTTAAAAAAAAAAAAAAAAACCTTCTGTAGGAAGAGGTTTTTCCAACATTTGGCCTGTCTAGACTGGACCAAATGTCAGAAAAACCCCTTCTTTTGGAAGCCCCCTTATTCCTTGTGGAAAGAGGAATATAGGGGTGACCGAAAGAGCATGTTTGCTCTTCCACTAAAAAAAGCGGAAGAACAAACGCAACCCTGGATGCAGAAGAGCTTTTCTGGGATGTCTCCGGAATCCTGAAAAACTCCTGCAGTCTAGCCGTACCCTCGCTGGGGTGAGACAGGATGTGTGGGCTCCGGGGTGGGAATGAGGGATTTGGGTGTGGGAAGGGGTGAGAGGTGCAAGCTCTGGGAGGAAATCTGGATGCAGGAGGAGGTGGAGAAGGGGACACTGGCTCGGGGAGGGGGCTCCAGGCCGGGCAGTGTTGGGGTACTGAGCAAGCCACAGGCTTGTGGATGCGAGGGTGCAGGAATTTGGGTTGGGGTATGTGAGGGGCTCAGGGCAGGGGGTTCCAGTGTATGATAGGCTCAGATCTAGGGTCTGGGGAAGGGGGAATGCAGGAGTGGTTGTGGCCAGATGGGGGCTTGGCCCCAATTGGGGGTTTGTTGGCCAGGCTTCATTTTTAAATAAAATACTATGTCAAACACAAAAAGTTTCTGCATTGTCTTTATTTATGAGAATGGCAGGGAACCTGCCTTGAGTCAGGGGTCTCTGACCCATAGAAAAGTCATTCAGGAGCAGGGGACACAGTCTTGGGGAGGTGTGCTAGTGGGTTCTGGGGCAGGGAACGGAGTGTCAGTGGGGGCAGGAGAGAGGAGGCAGGGTGCCGAAGGACAGGTTTCTGCAGCAGGGGACAGGGTGCTGGAGGGGAACAGGGGGACAGGTTTCTGTAGTGGGGAAGGGAGGGGGACAGGTTTCTGCTGTAGGGCACAGGGTGCCAGAGGGAACTGGTTTCTCCAGGGGGGGCAGGGTGCCGGGGGGCAGGTTTCTGCAGGGGGGGGGCAAGGGAGAGGGAACAGGGGGCCAGGAGGGCGGGGGACAGGTCTGGGGCAGGGGAGAGGGAACAAGGTTCGGGAGCAGGGAGTCCCCTACACCAGCCAAGAAGGGAAGCCTCCGTCCTGCGCTCCCTCCGGGCTGACTGCAGGGTAGCCGGGCTGGAGCGAAGAGAAGCGGCTTCTCTTTGCTCCAGCCCGGCTGCCCTGCGCTCAGCCTGGGAAGCTTGCTCCAGCATAGCTGGAGCTAGGCGAAGCCTCCCTGAGCTGAGCGCAGGGCAGCTGCGCTGGAGGGAAGAGAAGCGGCTGCCTGGCCAGCTGGCTGTGGCTTTCAGCCCCGAGGAGGCTGAACTGCGCTCCAGCTGATCGGCGGCTTCTCCTCTGCGCCTGCCCACGTGGAGCGTGGTACACCCTGGCTGGGTGCCATGGCCAGATGGCCTAGCAGCCATGGCACTCAGCCAAGGTGCCCCACGCTCCACGTGGGCAGGCGCAGAGGAGAAGCCGCCGATCAGCTGGAGCGCAGGGCAGCCTCTTTCAGCTGAAAGCCACAGCCAGCTGGCCAGGGTGTTTCTGCTCTCCTGACCTCCCAGCTCCCACCATTCCGCAGCTACTCACCTGTGTTGTTGCTCGGCGCGTAGCTGCTGCTCAAATGAAGAAATCAAATGTAAATGTACTGCGCAGTTCAGAGAGGGCTCAAGATCGACTCTTAGAGCCCCTGAGATCGACCGGTAGATCGCGATCTACCGGTTGGTGACCACGGGGCTAGAGGAAGGGCTCCCGTTCTCTCCTCTGTGGCTGCAGCGCACCTGGGCCGCCACGGCACACAGCCCACGGGTGGCTTCCTACCCACCCACGCCACGGGGTGCGTTCCGCACCTTTACCGGCGCCTTCCCAAAAAGGCCTCGGTTCCCTTTGCAACGGCTGATCTCCAAGCAAAGTGCAAAGCTACCAAACAAAGACCCAGGAGGGGGTCAGAAACTATTTGCAGACTAGGACAAGAAGCAATGGGCTGAAACTGCAGCAAGGGCGGTTTAGGTCGGACCATGTTGCTCTGGCCATGTTCCTTGGAGGTGCGCCTCACCCCTGGGATCCTGCTGCTTGCTGTGCAGGGCACTGGAAGAAGAGGAAGGGGGGCTGCTGATGTCAAGATGCCCCTCCTCCCACCCTGTACCCCAACTCCATAGAGCAGAGGAGCGGCAGGGATGGAGGGAGTTTGCTGGCTGCTTTTGGGAGTGGTGCAGGGCCAGGGCAGGGGTGAGCCTGCCTTAGCCCCACTGCACCACCACCCAGATGCCACTGGTGGTAAGCGGTGCCCAGCTGGAGCCAACATTCTGAACCCTGGCCCCAGTCCTGAACCTCTCCTGCACCCCCAAACCCTTGCCCCCAGCCTGATAAAAGTGAGTGAGAATGGGGGAGGGAGGATGGAGTGAGCAGGGGCAGGGCCTTGGAGAAGGGGCGGGAAGGAGGCGGGGCAGGGTATTTGGGTTTGAGGTAGATCCTGGATTGCACTTAAATTCAAAAAGTGATCTGGTGCTTAAAAAGGTTGGAGATCGCTGGTCTAAGACATACTCCGAGAGCAGTTACCAATAGGCTGGAAGGGCAAAATGAGTGGGGTCCCACAGGGATCTGTCCTAGGCAGCATCTCCAGAAATCATTTGGATAGCGGCATAGACAGCACACTGCTAAAGTCTGTGTGGATAATACCAACACACACGATTAAAGGTCTAGAAAACAAAACCTGTACGGGAGGAGCGAAAACACTGGGCTCGTTTCGTCTGGAGAAGACGGAGGTGGCACATGACAACGGTCTTTAAACATGTACAGAAAAGAGGGTGGTAAATTGTTCTCTTTACCCACCGAGGACAGGACAAGAAGCAATGGGCTTAAACTGCAGCAACGGAGATTTAGGTTGGACATTAGAAAAAACTTCCTGCCTGCCAAGGTGATTAAACACTGGAATAAATTGCCTGGGGAGATAGTGGAGTCTCCATCAATGGAGGTTTTTAAGAGCAGGTTCGTTAGACAAATCCAAGGCAGGGACGGTCTAGCTCAGGGTTACTCAACTTTGGAAGCCCCGGGGGCCACAATGATACCCACAGCACAGGCCGAGGGCCGCAACTTAAATGTGGTTGCATATACATGCAAATATATGCAAATAGCTTCTTTCACACTGACTGGCATGAATACAAAGATGAAGGCAAGTCTACACAACACACAGGCCCCATTTAAGTCAGTTCTGCTGGTATTAATAAAATGCAATAGTGACCCGATTTCCACCCATGTGACAGCACTTTACAATCCAGGAATGTAACTAAACTACTAAAATGCATCTCAACAGCACACCATGATATTGACTCCTTTTGTGTTTTGGCTTCACAACAGTCCAGGAATTTAACTACTAAAACATATATCAACCCAAACCGCACCGTAAACCCAACACTGCACTGCGGGCCACAAGCAAACGCACCCCCTGCTTGCATGGAGGTGGCCCCCGAGGCAAAGCCCCCCCCCCAGCATTGGGGAGCCCGCAATGGCACCCCATCAGCTCCCACCACCCTATTGTGGGGCTGGAGCACACAAAATCTACTAGCCTCACCCCCCCCCCAGGCTCTGGTGTGCGAGGGGAATGAGGGGAGGGTCTTTCCCCTCACTTGGGGGCTACGTGAGTGAGGGGTTTTTTTGCATCTCACTTGAGTGCAGCCCCCGACTGATTTTTCTGTGGGTCAGTGGCCCCCAACCCAAAAAAGGTTCCTCACCCCTGCGCTAGAAAGTAACCCAACCAGGCCTGCCTCTGACAGGGCAGCGGCTTCAAAAACTCCCTCCCCCTCACAAAAAGACAAGCATCCAGGAAAGGGGCTGGCAGAGCTGGGCCATGCCATTTCCCAAAGCAGGTGGCTCTCCAACTTGCCCCTCTCTCTGGATCACGCAGGGCGCCGCAGCGAGCGGCTCGACTATTTACCCTCCCAGGTGGGTACTAAGTCACATGCCCTGCACTGGGCAGTCAGGGTTGCAGGGTAGCTGGAGCCATCTGCCCTGGGAGGGGTGTTTCTGGGCGGCCAGTTTGGAACATGCCCAGTGCCAGGGCATTTCTCTGCCGCCCAGAGCCAGCTGCTGTCAGATCCCATGCAAGCACCAGCATTAGAGCTGGGGGCATGGCTGGACCCGCTCCCCTGCCAATCAGCCCCAGCTGGCTTTTAGCCCAAGCAGTAGAGGGTCGTGCACTAAGCGCCAGAGGTCACCAGTTCGGTTCTGCCTGTCGGCGTAACACCAACCCTCCTGCAGAGCTGCCAGGTCCTTACTAGGGGTGTTAAATATCAGCTAATTGAATAGCCCAGTAACCTCATGAATTCTTAGCAGTTACTCAACTATTCTATAGCCCCACTCCCAAGGAGCCCCCTACCACTCCGCACTGCTGCCTGTTTCAGAGACAGCAGCGTGGGGTGCCAGGCAGGAGCTGGCCCAGGAGGGGAGCCGGTTTAAAAACCAGCTGCCCTTGTGAACCGTCTGCCTGTTGTCCTGCACTGCTGCTTCTCATACAGAGGCAGCAGCCCCTGTCTAGGGCAGGTCTAAGCTCCTGGACCCTGAGGGAGCCAGAACTAAGCCGGGCTGCCTGCCCGCCCAGCTCCTAATACACTTTCAATGCAGAGCCAGGGGGGTAGGTCCCCGACCCGGCCCAAGCCAGGACTGAGCTGGGCTGCTGGCCAGCCTGCTAAAAATGTACTGGCAAGCAGGGGGAGGGAAATGCGTGTCGTCTATAGCATTAACCTGTCAGCTTTTAGGGATCGGCTAATCAACTGCACTGTTCCATCCCTAATCCTTACCCGGCTCCTTTATCAGGCATCCAAGCACTTCCAATCTCTAGCCTTTGGGAAGGGAACCGGCGGCTTTAGGAACATCCAAACCTGCCTCTCCTCCCCCATCGGGGGAGGGGGGGGGAAGAGAATACAATGCTCTCCAGCGTCCCGAAGTAGGGGGGGAGATATGGCAGCCCCCTCAGCGGTGGCAGCAGGCTGCCGCCAGAAATCTTGGGAGCCAGGATGCAGCTGGCGAAGCTTCCCCACGGTTTCCCTACCCAAGGAGCTTTCTCCGGTGGCATCCAGCACCCTGGCTCTGCCCCCGTAGTACCGGGGGGCTTTGGTGCTGTCTACAAGGGGAGCGGGCTCTAGCTGTACCCCGGCCCAGGACCAACTGGCTCCCGATCCCCGCCCGAGCTGGCTGCCCGCGCCCCAGGAAGGCTGGCTCCTGCGAGGCACCGTGGGAGGTGCGGAGTAGGCTGGTCACCGCGGCTGGCCCGGAGGCATGTGCCCCTGGGAGGGGGGGGTGTCCCGGGTGCATGGGCGAGGGAAGCCCTGGTTCTGTGTGTGGGGGGACTCCCTCCTCGAGGGCTCTCCCCGCCGGACAGAGCCAGGCACGTGGGACAGACCAAGGGGCTCTCTCGCCGCACCCCCGGGCCAGCCCCGTCCCCAGCTCTGTCCCCCCCCGGGCCAGCCCCGTCCCCAGCTCTGTCCCTTGCTCCCCCCCCCCAACGCCAGCCCCATCCCCAGCTCTGTCCCTTGCCCCCCCGCCAGCCCCGACCCCAACTCTGTCCCTTGCTCCCCCCCCCCCAGGGCCAGCCCCCCTCCTGACCCCAAGTCGAGGTTCCCTGGCCTGTGTCCAGCCGGCGAGCGGGGGGCTGCTGGCTTTGGGACTCTGGATCTGCACCCCCCCCGCTCCCTGGCTCGGCTCCCGCTGCCCCCAGCCGACGGGGCCCCTTGCGCTCCGCGGCGGCGGCCCCCGGGCGCAGCGCTCACCTCTCATGGTCCTCACGCCGGGGTCCGGGCGAGCGCGCCCTGGGGAGAGGAAGGCACAAGGGCGGCAGGCGGGTCAGCCCCTGGGCCCCCCAGCCAGCGCCCCGCCCTCCTGCTCCCCCCACGCCTGCCCCCCTCCGTGCGCCGCGCCGGGGGCCGCTCTCCCCGCGGGCATCCCCTGCGCTCCCGCTCCTTGCCCCGCCGCCCGCTCTACTGCCCGAGCAGCCGGCCCGGGCCCTGCCGTCTCCCCGCGGCTCCCATGGCGCCTGCCGGCCTGCGGGAGCCGGGCAGCGCGCTGGGCTGAGCCGGTCCCGACTGCAGCGGGCAAACTCTGCCGGCGGCCGCCCCCTCCCGCCCGGCTTAATTGCTAACAAATGTCCCGGCGTCCACCTCGCTGGGGGGGGGGCAGCTTTCCCAGTCAGTCCAATAGGGGCCATTCTGATCTGGGGGGCGGGGGGTCACGGGGGGGGGAAGGCAGAGATGCCTTAACCCTTTGGCTGCTGCTGCGGTGCTTGGCTAGCAGGGGAGCCGAGAGGCTGGGGGCAGGTGATGTTTCTCCTCGGGCGAGAGGCTCCCCCAAGAGCTGCCCCACCTCTGGCATTGAGCACCCGTTTTTAGGGCAGGGGCAGCTTGCCCCACACCTGCTGGGAAGCGGCTCCCAGGATTTTTAGACACAACGCACCCTGCCTCCCCCTTCAGGTCCCTGGCGCGGTTAGGGGTGCAATATAGGGTCATCCAGGGCTACTCAACACGCGGCGCATGGGCGGGATCCTTTGAACGTGGCCTCCACTGGGAACACGCCCCACAACGGCCAGGCAATATCATGGGCTGCTGTCCAGATGCGTTCTAGTCCTTCCAGTCCTGGACTGTCATCGCTCATGGAAAGTGCTGTCCTGTGGGTGGAAATGGGGTCACTACTGCATTTTACAAATACCCGCAGAAGTGACTTACATGGGGCCTGCATGTTGGGCAGTCTTGCCTTCATCTTTGTATTCATGCCCATCAGTGGGAAAGAAGCTATTTGCATATATTTGCATATATATTTGCATGTACATGTGACCGCATTTAAGTCACAACCCTCGGCATGTGCGGTGAGTGTCCTTGTGGCTCCTGGGGCTTCCAAAGTTGAGTAGCCCTGGTGTAGTTGATTAAACACTTCACAAAAGCTGCTCGGTTAACACTAAACTACACACATTCCCCCCCCCCCCCAGTACATGTTTTAGCAGCCTGGCTCAGTCCTGGCTCGCGCCAGGTCCAGGGCCTATCTCCGCTGCGGCTCTGCATTTCAAGTGTATTAGGGAGCAGGCGGGCAGGCAGCCCAGCTCAGTTCCAGTTCAGACCTGTCCTAGACAGGGGCTGCTACTACCCCTGAATCAGGGGCAGCAGTGCAGTGCGACAGGCAGCTGGTCCACAAGGGGAGCTGGTTTTTAAACGGGCTCCCCTCACAGACCAGCTCCCGCCCGGCAGCCCGTGCTGCTGCCTCTGGTACAGTGATGGTGTAAGGGGTCGGGCAGTCCAGCCCTGCTCCTTACGGGTATTTAAGAGCCTAATCCCCAATGATGCTGGTATTGGCATGGAGAATACACTTAGAAAGTTTGCAGACAATGCCGAGCTGGGAGGGGTTGCAAGTGCGCTGGAGGACAGGGTCATAATTCAAATGGAGAAATGGGCTGAAGTAGAGTTCCCGCTAAGATTTTCCAGCCGTGAGCGGAGGGAGTTTTGGCTTGTGCACCAGTGTTGAGGTTATGTGCGCTGGTTTGGACGTGGCACGTTCCCGGCCACCGGAGAGAATCCCTCCCCTTCCCTAACCATGTGGCAGGTCCTATTCCCCGCTCCCCCCCTCCCCCACCACTATATGGCAGGTCCCATTCCCAGCTGCCGGAGCAGACTCTGCCCCCCCCCGGCATGTGGCTGGTCCCATTCCCAGCCGCCGGAGCAGACTCCGCCCCCCTGGCATGTGGCAGTTCCCGTTCCCAGCCACCGGCGCAGAACCCCCCCCTCTCCCCCGCCATGTGGCAGGTCCCGTTCCTGGCCTCAGCCGCCAGAACAGGCCCCACCCCCCCACCACGTGACAGCCCAGCCACTGGAGCAGGTGTCCCCGGCCCCAGTGGCTCCCTCACCACGCGGTCTCAGCCAGCCCCACCCGCCGGAGCAGCCGCCTACCACGCGAGCGCTGCCATGTGGCTCTCCAGAGGAGGTGGGAGGGGGAAGAATGTGATGTGCCTGGCTGCGCAGGCGCGCACCTCTGCGGGAACGATGGGCTGAGGTCAATAGGCTGACGTTCAATAAGGACTCCACTGAGGAAGGACCAGTCCGTGTCACACACACAGAAAGGGAAGCGATGGCCCAGGAAGGAGCCCCGCAGAAAGGGATCTGGGGGTCTGTGACAGGGCGTCTGCCCTGCACTGGCCCTGTAAGAGCAAAATCCCAGCCCTGAGCAAGGGCTGAGAGCGAAGCCCCAGCTGAGGCGTTATTGCTGATTAGGGCCCAGCTGGGGGCTGTACAAAGAAGGGCTCCTAGAGGGAGAGTGGAGGACTCTTGCTGGAGAGCAGAAGGGATCTGGCTGCCAGGGAAGCAGGTTTCCTGGCCATAGAGCAGGGCTGGAGAAAGTCAGGCAGAGCTGGGGAGTCGTGGCCTGGCCTCGCTCCCAGGCGGCAGGGCCTGAAGCAAGGCCTGAGGCGCACTAGGGATGCAGGGAGGTAGCCAGGGGAGGCAAAGGCAAGCAGGTCCATGCCCTCTTGCCAGTGCTGAGTGGCCATTTCAGGCTGTAGTTGGCCCCTGAGGCAGGGGTTAGATGAAGACTGGCAGTGGGGCACGGAAGCAAGAAGGGTCCAGGGAACTGGGTGTTCCCCTGGGAGGGGAGGTCCCTGGAGGGCAAAGACTGATAAACACCCCCCTGGAAGGGGGCTGAGAGTCGCTGGAGCGGGCACTGCTGGAGGGCCGTGTCCTGGAGAGAGCGCTGTGGTTTGGAAGGGAGCATGTGGAGTGAAGCCAAGGGGAGACACCAGCCTGAGGAAGGTGCCCTGCGGGCATGTGAGCTAATTCCCAGGCTACTGGTAGGAGCCACCGTGGTGGTGTGTCCACCTCCTGACAGGGTCAGAGTGGGCCATATGCTAAACATGAGTCAACAGTGGGACGCTGTTGCAAAAAAAGCAAACGTGATTCTGGGTGGAATTAACAGGCGTGTGGTGAGCCAGACACGAGAAGTCATTCTTCCGCTCTACTCTGCTCTGTGCTGACTAGGTCTCGGCTGGAGTGTTGGGTCCAGTTCTGAGCACCACATTGCAGGAAAGCTGTGGAGAAACTGGAGAAGGTCCAGAGAAGAGCAACACAAAAGATGAAAGGTCTCGAGAACATGAGCTATGAGGGAAGACTGAAGGAATTGGGCTTGTTTAGTTTGGAAAAGAGAAGACTGAGAGGGGATGTGATAGCAGCTTTCAAGTATCTAAAAGGGTGTCACAAGGAGGAGGGAGAAAAATTGTTCTCCTTGGCCTCTGAGGATAGGACAAGGGGGGGGGGAAAAAAAGGTGCCGGTACTCCAGGGGAAAAGTTGTTGAGGTCTGACTGGCGGTGCTGGTACTGCACACCGGGCAGTACCATCACAAAAAAAGCACTGGTCCAGAGAAGAGCAACAAACATGATGAAAGGTTTAGAGCAGTGTTTCTCAACCTTTTTTATAAAGTATGAAAAAGTTATTTATAAGTTAAAAAAAATTGTAACTATCCTCAGTACCTACAGTTTTTAGACACACACCATTTTTTTCCTACCATTGCATCACATTTGGGTAAACAACTTAATCATAGCCAGGCAGGCAAAGAAAATGTTCAGTGTAAAAAGTACAAAAATAATAAAGCGCTCTAAAACTTAAAACAAAAATTCTGTTTTCTCCAAATTTCAGTTGTTGATGTACCCCCGCACTTCTCTCGAGTACCTCAAGGATACTTGAAACACTGGTTTAGAGAACACAAGCTATGAGGCAAGGCTGAAGAAATTGGGCTAGTTTAGGTTGGAAAAGACTGAGAGGGGACATGATAGCACCTTTCAAGTACCTAAAAGGGGTGTTACAAGAAGGAGGGAGAAAAATTGTTCTCCTTGGCCTCTGAGGATAGGACAAGAAACAACAGGCTTAACATGCAGCAAGGGAGGTTTAGGTTGGACATTAGGAAAAACTTCCTGCCTGTCCGGGTGGATAAACACTGGAATAAATTGCCCAGGGAGGTTGTGGAATCTCCATCACTGGGGATTTTTAAAGGAGGTTGGACAGACACCTGTCAGGGATGGTGGTCTAGGTGCTTGGTCCTGCCATGAGGGCAAGGGACTGGACTTGATGACCTCTCAATCCTGTGATTCTATCCATCAGGCACCCAAATATTGCTGAGGCTCTGGGCCTGAATAAGTCCCCACCTACAGCAGGATGCCCCCACAGGGCTGGATTTGAACCCATAACCAAGGGGTATGCAATACTTCAAGGCCCACAAAGCTATCTCCCAAGTGCTACACTTCCAGCCAAGTTCATGTCCAGCCACAACCCCAAGCACCTGCAGGAGCCAGGCGAGACAAAAAGCACTGGGGGCACCAAGGCAGCTCCAGGACGTTATAGACCAGGGGTGGGCAAAATGTGGCCCGCGGGCCAGGGGTGACCCACCAAAGCTTCAGATCTGGCTTGCTGCCAATGTTGTGGGACCCCGGGGGCCGGCCCTCGGCCGCGCCCCGTATGCTGCTCAAAGTCTGGGCATCTCTGTGCTCCATGCTCAGTGGGGGGAGGGCTCCCCACACTGCCCCTGGCCCCCGCAAATCCTCACAGCCCCCACTGGCAGCACAGAGTTGCACAGGCTGGCCCTGTTTGAGAGCCGTGTGGGGTACAGCAGGGCAGGGAGCCTGCCCAGGGAACCGCCTGGGATCGGTACCTCCTGGCCAGAGCCTACACCTGGCACCTCGCCTCCGCCCCACCCTCCAACTCCCTGCCACAACCCAAGCCCACTGCACCCCCCTGCACCTCTGCCCCCGCCTCAGAATCTTCCCTTGCACCCAGCCCCTCCCCCAGACCTTGCACTCCCTCTGGCACCTCAATCCCCTACTTCACCCAAATTTCTTCTAGACCCCACACCCCCTTCCTGTGCCCCAATCCCCTACCCTGAGCCCCCTTCTGCACCAGCCTCTGATGCAGACTCCAGACCCACTTGTGTGCCCCAATACCCTACCCTGAGCCCTCTCTGTCCCAGACCCCACACCTCCTTCCTGTGCCCCAATCCCCTACCCTGAACCCCCTTCTGCACACAGCCTCTGTCCCAGACTCCATACCCCTCCTGCACCCTAACTGCCTACCCTGAGCCCCCTGTCCCAGACCCCACATGTCCTCCTGCGCCCCAATCCCCTACCCCGAACCCCCTTCTGCACCAGCCTCTGTCCCAGACTCCATACCCACTCGTGTGCCCCAATCCCCTACCCTGAGCCCCCTTCTGCACCAGCCTCTGACACAGACTCCAGACCCACTTGTGTGCCCCAGTACCCTACCCTGAGCCCTCTCTGTCCCAGACCCCACACCCCCTTCCTGTGCCCCAATCCCCTACCCCGAACCCCCTTCTGCACGCAGCCTCTGTCCCAGACTCCATACCCCTCCTGCACCCCAACTGCCTATACCCTGAGTCCCCATTTGCACCCAGCCTCTTTCCCAGACCCCAGACCCACTCGTGTGCCCCAATCCCCTACCCTGAGCCCCCTTCTGCACCAGCCTCTGACGCAGACTCCAGACCCACTTGTGTGCCCCAGTACCCTACCCTGAGCCCTCTCTGTCCCAGACCCCACACCCCCTTCCTGTGCCTCAATCCCCTACCCCGAACCCCCTTCTGCACGCAGCCTCTGTCCCAGACTCCATACCCCTCCTGCACCCCAACTGCCTACCCTGAGCCCCCTCTGTCCCAGACCCCACACGTCCTCCTGCGCCCCAATCCCCTACCCCGAACCCCCTTCTGCACCAGCCTCTGTCCCAGACTCCATACCCCTCCTGCCCCCCAATCCCTTACCCTGAGTCCCCTCTGTCCCAGACCCCACGCCCCTCTGGCACCTCAGTCCCATACTCGAGCCCCCGTCTGCACCCAGCCTCTGTCCCAGACCCCAGACCCACTCGTGTGCCCCAATCCCCTACCCTGAGCCCCCTTCTGCACCAGCCTCTGTCCCAGACTCCATACCCCTCCTGCACCCCAATTGCCTACCCTGAGTCCCCTCTGTCCCAGACCCCACGCCCCTCTGGCACCTCAGTCCCATACTCGAGCCCCCGTCTGCACCCAGCCTCTGTCCCGGGCCGCAGGGGCACCCAGTCGCTGGAGCAGCCCCGGGACCCTGGTTTTGGTGGGACCCAGCCGGGAGCGCAATGTGTGTGTGTGTGTGTGTGTGTGTATGGAGGCGAGGACCGCGCCCATCCCCGCAGTCTCGCTCCCCCTGCAGCGTCCCCGCCCCGCCCGGGCCTGGATGCCCCGTGCGTGGTGCAAGGGCGCCTCCCGGCGGCCGCCGCGGCGAAGCGCAGGGGCCGGGCGCAGGCGGCTCGGGCCCCTTGCCAGGCGCTCCCGCGGGGGTGGCTGCGCGCTATAAAAGGCGGCGCCCAGGGCTGCAGTCCCAGCGCGCAGCGCAGGACGCGGAGCCGCCGAGGTGAGCAGCGCAGCGGGTCGCGCGTCCCCCGCTGGTCGCCGGCCGCTGCGGATGAGCCCTGCTGCGGCGCGGGGCAGGAGAGCGGGGGGTGCGGCGTGGGAAGGACCCAGCCCCCTCCCGGGTGAATCCAGGGACAGAGGGAGCCTGGGGGGGGGGGGGTCGGTTTGCTGGGGCCCCTTGCGCACCCGGGACAAGGACCTGCCCCCCCCCCTCCTTGGGGGTCACAAGGGCTTTCTCTGACAGGAGTGGGTGTCCCTAAGGCTTGGGCTTGTGGGGGGGGGGGAGAGGTAATTGCCCCCATTCTTTGCAAGCAGCTTCTCCTCCATTTCCACCGTCCCTGCAGGTTTGTGTAACCCCCTCGCTAGCTGGGCGTGGCATCTGGGAGACCACCGCAGCCTTAGCGAAGGGCCGTGGGGCCTGTAGCTCAGGGGTAGCTGCTCCTGTGTTTGTGCCCAGGTTCAACCTGCCCCACGGCAGGAGCATTGTTCTGCAGGTTCTCCATTGTCCTGCTTCCAAGCTCCCCGGGGGGGTGAGGTGGGAATTCCTCCATCTTGGCCTGGCGTGGCAAGGGGCTGCTTGTGGAGATACCCTGTGGGGTTGATTTGCCATGTCATGGGCATGCCTGGCTTACCACTGGCAGCGTTGCTGATGGTACTGCACCCTTATGGTGCTAACACAGGATAACAAGCTGTCCTGTGGCACCTTAGATTAACGTGAGCGGTCAGTGGGCAAAACCTACTTCCTCAGTTGAGTTGGAGTGGAAGTAACCAAAACCACGAGATGAACAGCAGGGAAAAAAGTACCTGTCAAATCAGTTGTAGGATGGGTGCTAATGAGGCTGGCTAAGTGAGCTGGAAATGTTCCATTAGCACCTGTCTTACAATTGACAGGTTCTTTTTTCTGCTGTTGTACAGCTCTTGGTTTCGGTTACTTCCACTCCAGTGCAACTGAGGAAGTGGGTTTTGCCCACAAGTTTGTGATACACTCTATTTTTGTAACCTCAAAGGTGCCCCAGGACTACTTGGGGTTTTTAAAGTTTACAGACTAACTAGTGTCAGAGGGGTAGCCTAAGGAAGGAGGTTATGGGCACAAAGGCCTCCTGTGAAAGTGGTGCAGCGAGTGGAGCGTTGCGTGTGGTTGGTTCTCAGGTGTGGCTTGACAAATCTGGGAATGCGCGTTCGGAAGTTCCCAGTGCCGGGTACGATGTTAATTTTAGCTTAATCAATTAATTGACTAGTTGATAGGCGGGGCAGCCGCAGCGGGAACCAGCCTCGGGAGCTAGAGCCGCTGCGGCTCTGCCTTTTAAATGTCGTAAGAGCCAGCAGGCCCTTGATGTTTACAAAGCAGAGGCGCAGCATCTGGGACTGGGCGTCAGCTGACTTCCCAGCTTGGTTCCTTCCCCTGTGGAGACAGTGCTGGGGGGGGGGGGGGCCTATATCAGCGCTGCCTCCTCCCCCGCAGCTACTGCTTCTCCCTCCTCCCCCCCCCCCCTCCGGTTTGGCTTTCACCTCTGGCTTGTGTTGAAAGCTGCTAGCTTGGGGCTGGGACTCATGGTATCAAGAGACTGACCACAACAAGCTCGCTGGTAGAGCAGTGCTGGGGGGAGGGGCATGGGTGTTTGCAGGGGAGGCAAAAACAAAACAGAGGTACTTTCATCATCGCAGCATCAGCTGATTTCTGGGGGGGGAGGTGTTTAGGGTGCAAGCACAAGGCTGACTGACCCCCGCACAGCTAGGCCACTGCCCTGGGGGGGAGGCAGAGTGCAGCTTGGGAGGGAGGGGGGCTGTGCAGGGCCTTTTGTTCCCACCCTTGAAGATAGTTCTGTGGGTCACAGCGGGGGGAGCTGCCCAGTGAGACAGGTCTCTGATCTCATCCCAGCCCCAGACCGGGCTTGGAAAAGGTCCTGTAAAAACTACCCCCAGCCCTGCAGGGTTGGGGGAATCAGCAGCCCTGTGGGGCGTGCAGGTGGGGTGAACGGGGTAGCTTCATCCCTGCCCTTGCTATGCACGCTCCTCCAGCTCTGAATGACCCGGGAGCCCTTGGCACTGGCCGTGCTCTGTGTTTAGACTCCAACGCTTCCCTCTGCCTCCCCGTCTGGAGCCAGCAGCCTCCTGGGAGCCAGCTTCTGCCCACCCCACTCCCTGCAGCCTGGGGGGGGGGGGGGGAGAGGCTGTCTCACTGGCAAGGTCACTGAGCATCTTGTTAGCGCTTTAGCATCACTTGCTTGGCCTGGGTCCATCTCCCCCTCTTCTTCCCCCCCCCCCCCCCCCAGGCTGGCGCTAAACCCAGTCTGCCCCCTTCCCGGCAATGGGGCTGCTGTGCAGAACTTCACTGGCCGAAGGCCCTGTGCTGATTCCTGCTGTTGCCAGCTGTGGAAATCCCCAACTGCCTGTAGCAACCCCAGAGGCACAAGCCAGAGCCTCCCCCGGCTGCTGCCGAGTGCCAGAAGAGGCGATGTGATTGCAGCGACGTACAGGTGACCTGCAAGGCAGCGCTGTTCAGTGGCTATGGTCCTGAGCTACAGTGCAGGAGACTTGTGCTCTGACTGCTTGCCACATGCTGCATGGCCTGTACCTCAGTTTCCCCAGTGGTAGTTGTGCTGTGCCTGTTTCCCCTGGGGATCATGCTACCAGCTGCCCTTTGAGGCTGGCTGATCATTAATGTGTGTGTGTTTGTTTCTCCTGCTCATGGTCTCTACTCCCCCTGTGTGCCTGACCCACTTGCCCCTGTTGTATCCAGCCTCTGGTTCTAAAATGCCAGCTGGGCTCTAGAACAAACTCTTCCATGGTCTCTTCCCTGGCAGGTGGGGAGCTTTGCGCCAGGCATTGGGGGGCCAACCAGCTGGAGTGGGGGGGTTACAGCCGCAAGGGCTGCACCGAGCCCTGAGGCGGGCGGCGCTGGCCTTGGCCGGTTTGTTTTTTTTTCTCCCGGCTTCCGTCAGGATTTGCCTGTCATTCTTAAAATTGTGGGCGAGAAAGCGGAGGCAGCCAGGCTCCCCCTGCCAACGGGGCTGTGATTCACCCTCCTGCCGGGAAAGAGCGTCCCCACAGTGGCTGGAGGGCTCTTACGTAAGATCACGCATTGCTGCACGCAGGCACTTTTCCGGCCTTCCAGGCTTGGCAGCTGCTCTCGGCCAGTGCCCAGGGCTGCAGTAGCCCAGAAATCCACGGGTATCGGGGTCACAGCAGGGGCTGTCGGAATAAGGGGCAGAGTCATAAGAACAGTCACGGCTCGCTTTGTCCTCTGAGGTTTTTGTTTGGGTTCTAGGGGCAAAGCGCTGTGAAGCCATCTGACTTCTGAGCTGCTGGCTCATGGCTGGAGCAGTCCCTCCCCAGTTTTTTTTTTGGGGGGGGGGAGCACAGCTTTCTGGCTTTGAGATCTGTAGGTTCACTCCAATTCGGGATCGGTGGGGTAGAGCCCTCAACTTTGCCTGTGGTCAAAACGACCCTGCTTCCCCCCCAGGAGCATTATTCAGTGTCCTCAGTCCTGACCCCCCCTGCTCCATCCCGGGAAGTCTCTGTCCCTGGGATAGTGCTAGAGCCAAACATCCCAGACCAAGGGCTCGGAATCTAGATCTGTTGGTGTAACAGTTGCTCCCTGAAGAGTCAGAACCTGGGACCATCCGTGCAAAAAATAACATGCACCTTGAGCTAAATGAGGAACTCCCTTGGCTGGTAGCAGTAATAGGCTCTTATCCTTTATGGGGGCCAGTCCTGGAGGCAGACAATGCATCAGTGGGTTACACAAGCATTCAATACATGCCCTTACTCAGGGTCACTGCTGGGCATAGCTAGGGGGGTAAATGGGCTGCTGTAGAACGTAACAATTGAGAGATTTTGCTTTCCTGGTGTTACCTTATACAGGTGTTTGGGAGACATCTCTGCCTTCTGCTGTAGCATGGGGTTAAGTGATGTGACCTTGGCCACAAAGGGAGTCTGGGTCAGCAGAAGTTAGAACTTAGTTCTTCTTGGCTTCCGGGTCTCTGGGCAGGCAGGTGAGAATTCAGCTCTCTTAAGTCTCAGACTGTGGGGCGCCCCATATGTAATGCATTGTTCTCTCTCATGCATACAATATGATGGGGACTAATTTAGCTACAGGTACTCAAGAGATCTTGGAGTCATTGTGGATAGTTCTCTGAAAACATCCACTCAGTGTGCAGCAGCAGTCAAAAAAGCAAACCATGTTGGGAATTATTTAAAAAGGCTAGAGAATAAAACAGAATATCTTACTGCCTCATATAAAACCTTGGGACGCCCACATCTTGAATATGGTGTGCAGATGTGGTTGCCTCATCTCAAAGATCTCTTGGCATTAGAAAAGGTTCAGAAAGGGGCAACAAAAATGAGGGGTTTGGAACAGGTCCCATATGAAGAGAGACTAAAAAGACTGGGGCTCTTCAGCTTAGAGGAGACGAAGTGGGGGATAGGATCGAGGTCAATAAAATCATCACTGGTGTAGAAAAAGTGAATAAGGAAAAGTTATTTAAATGAATAGGCAGCAGGTTTGAAACAAACAAAAGTTTTTCTTCACTCAGCGCACAGTCAACCTGTGGAACTCCTTGCCAGAGGATGTGGTGAAGACCAGGACTCAAACAGGGTTCAAAAGACCTAGATAAATCCATGGAGGTTAGGTCTATCAATGATTATTAATCAGGCTGGGTAGGAATGGTGTCCCTAGCCTCTGTCTGGAAATGGGTGACAGGAGGGATCACATGAGGATTCCCTGTGGGCAGACAGGACACTGGGCTAGATGGATCTTTGGTCTGACCCAATGTGGCTGTTATATTCTCACACACAGTGCTGCGGGGCATTGGAGCTGGGGCTGCCTCTATGCATTTAGATGCAGTGAATGGCTCAAAGCATGGAGTTGGGCTTTTGTATGAGCAACATCCCTTGAGCTGGGGACTGTGCTTAGAAGGGAAAGGTCCCTGTTTGGCAGAAACTCCCATGGCAGGCAGCATTGGGGATGCAACTGGCAGAAATAACCATCTCACCTGGGCTGTACACTCTGGCCTGGTCCAGGCATCTCTCAGGATGAAGACGACCCAGAGTCCCAGGCAGTGTCCCCTTTTTAAACCACCTATGTGGAATAAACTTTGTTCTGTGCACCAAGGCATGAGCCAGTGTGCACCACCAGTTGAAACACAGCTGTGGGTGCTCTGCTAATCAGCTGGGCGCTGTTTGAATCTCTCCTGGGTGGCTGTCCTGGTGTTCAGCCTGGAGGGAACAGCAGTCCCAGTGGGTGGAGGTGCCAGCTGGGATGTGGCAGGTGGGCGGCTTGCTGTAAGAGGTTTTTTAAGGTTTCTTGTTCTGTACTGTCCCCATCACAAAATATTTTTCTTCTAAGGACCCCCACAGTGAGTGTGGCCCCTCATTGGGTTGTGCACAAATTAGACCTAATCTCAGGTTTATTGATTTCTGGCTCATCTCCTGTTGGTTTAACAAGCACAATTGCAACACTGACCTTGGCTCGGCCTCTGAGGTTGGTTGTTGCGCTCTTCTCTCTGGACCACTTGTTCCAGGGGACTGTAATCACCTAGGAGATTACAGCCAGCTGGGCAGCTTGCCAAGCTACCCGCCCGGGGCCACGGCCCTGCTGCCGGGAGGGACCTGCCTGATTTCTCCTCCCTGTCCTCCAGGACTGCACACGACCTGGGAGCTCGCGAGGGGGGCAACGAAGATGAGGTGGCTGGTGCCCTCGCTGCTGGGGCTTCTCCTGGCCTGGGGGGAAGGCCAGGCCCTGATTCCTCCCAGCCAGCTGCGACGTAAGTGGGGCAGGGGAGGTGCCACGTGGGGTGGGGATTGGCTAGGCAGCATGCGTGGGAAGTGCCGCACCAGGAAGCACAGCTGTAGGGCCAGGCAGGCTGTGAGGGGATCTTTCTGGCTGATACCCTCTGCAGCCCTGTTTCCTGGCTCCACTTAAGCAATCTGGTGCCAGCCATGACTTGTCAGCTGGGGCGTGGGGCAGGGGTCCCTTGCCAGCCACTGACCACGGCTTACACTGGCTTTGCTGCTAGGGGTTGCCTCTAGGACCCCCCCCAGCCCAGCTCTATGGCTCACATCTGCATTTACTGCCCCCTGCAAGTCAGGGGAGGGGGGTGTGTGTGTGTGTGTGTGTGTGTGTGTGTGTCCCAGCAAGCACTGAGGTGTGGGGCCCACTGTGTGTGTGCACCATGGGTTGGGGAGGGGGCTCGCTTGAGTTGGGTTTAGGTCTGAAACCTGCTGCATTTCTCTGAGCTTCCGGGCTCTTTGGCACCCAGGATGAGGCTGGCGAGCCACTGGGGACCAAACAGGTCCAGGCCGGGCCTGGCCCGGTTCTTGGGGGCTGTGGTGGAGTCTGTCAGAGGCCACTTGAAAATCCAGACTGGATGTTTCGGGTAAAGCGCCGCCCTAGGAGGGGCTGTTCTCTGGCCTGTGTGGCACATGGGAGCTAGGAATCCGATCCAGATGCTTGAAGCCGGCACCTCAGCCCAGTCGCATCGAAACCAACCTCCCACTGATTTTTTTGGCCCCCCTACCCCCACCAGCTGGCTTCCTGCTCAGATGGGAAGAAGTTGGATCTTTCTATTTGCCTGCTATCCACAGGGCAGATCCTAGCATGGCCAGACCCTCCTCCCACAAGGCCAGTCCTACAGAAAGCTCCCTGGCTTCAGGAGCATCTTGGTCCAAGCCAGGTGGGGTCCTTTCTCCCACCACTCCTGGCTCGGTGGCCCCACACAGGTATCTGCTCTTTCAGGTTGGTTAGGGAGGGTCCTGTGCCCGGTGGCGCTCTGGGTAGCAGACCTGAGAGCCAGCTGTTACGGTTTGGGGCTGGGTGGGATGAGCCTCGGCAGTAGATCTTTGGCACTACAATTCAGCTGTGGTTGTTGGCTCCCTCTCTCTGGCATGGTCCTAGCCCAAATCGAAGCGAAGTTCAGGCCTCAAAGAAGAAACTTGTGTGGAATGTCAGCTGAGATGTCCCCGTTCTTGAAGCAAAGAGGCTTTGCAGAGGCAAATACTTGGTTGGGGAAGATGGCGCCTGGGTGGCCATCTTGGAGGTGCCCTCAACAGATGGCTATCTTAGGGTATGTCTACACCTGCACCCTCTTTCGAGAGAGGGATGCAAATGAAGCTGGGATTTAAATATCCCACACTTCATTTGCATAATTGCATTATGGTGCTATTTCAAACTAACAGACGCTCTTAAGATGCGGTTATTTCAAGAGACAACCCTTATTCCTCATACAATGAGGTTTACCAGTTATTTCGAGAGAAGGGTTTTCTCGAAATAACCATGTCTTATCAGTGTCCGCTATTTTGAAACAGCACCATAATGTAATTATGCAAATGAAATGTAGAATATTTAAATCCTGGCTTCATTTGCAATTTCAAATGTCTTCATTTTCATCCCTCTCTCGAAAGAGGGTGCAGGTGTAGACATACCCTTAGAATCGCTCTCCTGAGGCAATTCACTTCTTCCCTGACTTTTCTCCCCCTGCCCCTTTTTCCAGAAATGTCCACAACCGGGAGCAAGTACATAGACGCCGAGATCGAGAACGCCATCAACGGGGTGAAGCAGATGAAAAGCCTCATGGACAAGACCAGCAAAGACCATCAGGAAATCCTGACCACACTGGAGGAGACCAAGAAGAAGAAAGAGGTGAGCGAGTGGCAGGGCGGGGTGGCAGGAGCCCTGAGGCAGGGGAACCCCTGGGAGACAGTCCCTACAAAGCTTGTACCCCAAAACTTCCCACGATTCTGCCCACATAGGGGGTTGACACGCGTGTAGCACATGGCTGCTCGACTCCAGGGAACATCAAACGCTGGCGTTCCCTAGTAGTGTTTCTTAAACTGTTCCGTGGCACACTGGTGTGCCACGAGGCAGTCAGAGGTGTGCCACGGAGAACAGAATTCAAAATGGCCACCCTTAAAGGGGCAGGCAACTCTTTTCCCCTCCTCAATAACTTCCCCCTGACCCTTTCCCCAACCTGCCCATGTAGCTTTGGTGCTCTACAGGCACATTCTCCCTGTGGGGGAAGAGCAGCCCCCTGAAATAAAGGGAGGCTTAACTGCTTAGCTCCATGGGCCTTATTTCCAACTTGTAACCCTCCGCTCGGCTCCTGAGGGTTTGTGTGCTGCTACCCAGGTTCCCTTGCTCCCCTGCCTGGCTCCCTCAACCCTTGAAAATGTCACTTTGGCAGGTTTGGGGATACTCTCTAATGCGGTTCCCTGGGTGGTGGGCACTTGCTGTACCAGCCCCCAGCATCTTCCTAGCAAGAGGGTGGGGGGGGCTAGAACTCAGCTGCCCCTGCCCTGAACGCTCAGGGAGACAACCCCCCAACCCTTTGCTGACCCGACACCTCACGGGCCTGGTGTGGCCGCCACCCCTTGCAGCAAGCCATGCAGCTGGCCAAGGCGACGGAGCAGCAGCTGACGGAGAAGCCGGAGGTGTGCAACGAGACCATGCTGGCCCTGTGGGAGGAGTGCAAGCCCTGCCTGAAGCAGACCTGCATGCGGTTCTACTCCCGGACCTGCAGGAGCGGCGCGGGCCTGGTTGGCCGGCAGGCGAGTGGGTGGTTGTGGGCCACCTGGGGTGCTGTGGAGCTGGGCAGGGCTTGCCAGGGAGAGGGGAGGCTCCTGTGATACTGGCCCACGAGTGCCTCCTCAGCCATGTTTTCAGGGCAGCCTTTGCCAGTGGCTCCAACTCAGAGGCACAGGGGGGCTTCTGTGTTTGCCAGCTGCCAGACAGCCCATGGGGCCTGGCGGTTCACCCTGCTATGGAGCATGGGTGTGGACCAGCACGGACACTGCCTGGGCCCCACTGACTGGGGGGGGTGGGGTCTCCCCTGGGTGCAGCAGGGGGCCCCAGCCCTACATGGAGGGGGCTTGGGCAGAGGCCTGCCCAGCTGACTGTGTCCTACCCTGCCTTGCTCCGGTAGCTGGAGGAATTCCTCAACCGCTCCTCCCCACTCTCCATCTGGGTGGACGGCGAGCGCATGGACTCGCTGCTGGAGGAGGACGCGTGGCAGGGCCGGCGGCTGGAGGACCTGGAGGAGCGCTACAGCCTAGTGGAGGACAGCGTGGACGACCTGTTCCAGGAGAGCACGCGGGCCTACGGTCGCATGGCCCCCTTCTTCCGCCCGCCCTTCGCCGGTGGCTTCCGTGGGGCCATGCACACCCCCTTCCGCTTCCGGGCCCCCTTCACTGGCACCCGGCTGGCCCGGGACATCCACCCCTTCTTCCCCTCGCGCCCCCACAGCTTCCATCGCCTCTTCCAGCCGCTCTTTGAGATGACCCAGCGTGTCTTCGAGGGAGCCCAGAAGGCCATGGAGCAGGACAGCCAGTGGCTTGAAGGCAGCCAGGACTCCCTGCTGGGAGGGCCCTTCACAGGTGGGGCAGATTTCCACAGGCATATGCTAGACACTAGTGATTGGGGGGGTGGTAATTAACCATTGTAACTGCCTATCTACTTGGCAGGGAGTCTTATTAGGATAGTCAGACCAAAGGTCCATCTAGCCCAGTGTCTGTCTTCCAGTGGCCAGCGCTCCAGTGCGAGTGAACAGAACAGAGAATCAGTGCTCTCTCCTGTCAACCATTCCCAGCTTCTGACAGACAGAGGCCGGGGCCACCATTCCTACCCGTCCTGGCTAATAGCCATTGGTGGACCTAACCTCCATGACTTGATCTAGCTCTTGTTTTGAACCCTGTTAAAGTCCTGGTCTTCACAACATCCTCTGGCAAGGAGTTCCACAGGTTGGTTCTGAAGAAAAGCTTCCTTCTGTTTTAAACCTGCTCTATTAATGTCACGTGGCAACCCTTAATTCTTATGTTATGGAAACAAGTACACAACTTTTCCTTATTCACTTGTTCCACACCAGTCATGATTTTGTGTAGATCTGTCATCTTCCCACCCCTGTCTCTTTTCCAAGCTGAAGTCCTTTTCTTTCTTTTTTTAATCACACCACAAAATGAATAGGTGGCAGGCTTAAAACAAACCAAAGGAAGCTTTTCTTCACACAGCACACAGTCAACCTGTGGAACTCCTTGCCAGAGGATGTTGTGAAGACCAGGACTTTAACAGGGTTCAAAACAAGAGCTAGATCAAGTCATGGAGGTTAGGTCCACCAATGGCTATTAGCCAGGATGGGTAGGAATGGTGGCCCTGGCCTCTCTGTCAAGCTGGGAATGGGTGACAGGAGGGATCAGGTGGTGATTCCCCATTCTGTTCACTCCCTCTGGCGTACTGGCCACTGGAAGACAGATACTGGGCTAGATGGACCTTTGGTCTGACCTACTAGGGCTGTAATTATGACCCATGTGCATGGCTTTTTTTTTTTTATGGGAAGGAGTACATTTACTTTACACTTCCACACCAGTCATGATTTTATAGCCTTCTTGCACACTTCTCCCCCTTGACCCAACCTTTACTAATCTCTACTCGTGGCAGCCATTCCAAACCCCCTCACTTTTGTTGCCCTCTTCTCTGCACTCTTCCCTCCATCCCTGGCTGCTCTTACGCCCCATGAGGTGTCTTTCTGTGAGCTGGGCGCATGTCTCCCAACTCAGGCCTGTGGTGTGTAGGGAGGCAGGGCTGGTGATCACTGGATCCTTTGGGCCTTAATCTGTGGGGTCTCGCCTAGGGACAAATAGTGGAGTCGGTTAACCTATAAGGGCTTGCTTATCAGTTAAAGCTACAGCTGACCTGCATTTCTCCCTTCCTATTACCCGTGCCAGTACACTCTGTAGCAGCCTGGCTCACATGGGGGTCCAGGCCCTACCCCTGCTGTGGCTCAAAGTATGGCAGGCAGGCAGCCCAGCTCGCAGGCAGCCCAGCTCAGTTCTGGGTCTGGGAGCTCAGACCCACCCTAGATGGGGCTGCTGCCAAGCACCAGGGAGCTGGCTTTTTAAATTGGCTCCCCTCACAAAGCAGCTCCTGCCTGGTACCCTACGCCACTGCCTCTGATACAGTGGCTGCTGGCCTTGCCCCAGGGACTATTGACTCATCAGTAACCTCATGAATTATCAGTTACTCGACTCGTTAATTAACAGATTTAACATCCCTTGTCTTGCCTCTCCTGCCCTATGGGGGAGGCCTTCCCTAGGGGGCTGAATAGTCTGGTTCCTGGGGCATGCCTCCCAGCTGGCTGCCTCGGGGTCCAAGGGGGGAGCTGATAGAAGGGGGTGGGTGGGCAAGGGGAACTCTTCCAAGAAAGTTTGGGGGGGGGGTGTCAGTGAAATGGCAGAAGTCAGGACTTATGTTGCTGAAAGCACGGCATGTCCAGAACTGGTGGCGGCGGGGGGGTGAGATCCAGGGAAGGGTTTTTGCTCAGTCCTGGGGCTTTGAGCAGGATGTTCCAACAGTCATGTGGCTGTTTGTTTGTTTTTTGTGGTGGGTTTTTTTTTGCATTGCCCAGAACAAGTCTCAGTTGACCCCAAACTAATCTTTCTTTTGGAAAAATTCCATTTCAAGGGGAGAAGTTTGAACAAAGTATTACTACCTCCCCCCCTGGCTTGGAACAAAAAACAAAGTTGAAATCCTGGAATTTCCCATAGTGAACACCTGGCTTCTGCCCAGCTCCAGCCCATGGGCTGAGCGAGTTCAGACTGACCCTGCCTTGCTCGATCCCTGGCCTTAATCAGCAAGGCAGCAATTCTCCTGGAATGAGTGGGCAGTGGAGAAGGCTGGCACTTAACTTCCTGCTGAGCTGCATGCAGTAGCTGTTCGGGTTCAAAGCGCCTCTGGGGGAATGGCCTGAGATGCCCCGTGATTCCATGGTGGAGGGTTGCTCCTGTGTTCGGAGCACAGGGTGGTGAGCAGGGGGCTGGTGGCTTCCACTCCAGCAGCCGGGCAAGTCGCTCCATCTCTGCCTCGCGTTCCCTAGCCACACAACCGGTCTAACGCTGACACATCCACAGCTCCCTGGGGCTCTGACTTGTCTCTGGGGCCATGGGGAAGTTCGCACCAATGTTAGAACCCCCAGCCTTGCACTCCCAAAAACAGCGCGGTCCCTGGCCTCTTGGGCTAAAACAGGCTCGCGACAGTGCAGGGTTTAGGACACACGGCTGGGCAGCTCTGATTCTGCCCAGTAGAGGGCAATGCTGGAAGGCTCAGCTCCCTCACATGCATAGGCAAGACTTGCTTAGTTCCTGGATGAAGCAGTGGGGAAAGATGCTCTGAATAGAACCTGTGCTGTGCTAATCTTCCTCCAGGAGCCTGGCAGAGTCGTGCCATGCGCAATCCAGCAGCATCTTCTAGCTCTTGTGTAGAATGAATGAATGTCCGCACTAGTGAGTTATGGCAAAAGCAATCTGAAGTGTACTTAGACTCCCAAGTAGGTAATTCACAAGCTCTCAAATCACTTGCCAGGCTTAATGTGAAGACTGGCCAGAACCTCAAATTCTTGTCTGTCTTAAGTGATAGCTGTTAATTAAAACTCCAGAGCCTGGTTTATTACCTCTTAAGGTTCCCTGGTTTGGAATGGCTGCAGTGTTTGGTTCTCTTCCCCCATCCTGAGCTGCTGGGCAGATCTCTGCATGTTTTAAATCACTGCCACGCTCCACCCTAGCAGCAGCTGCATTTCTGCAGGGGCAGGAAGGCATTCTTGGCTGTGAGACTAGTCCTGGAGTGCAAGGTGCTGCATGAATGCACAAGAGCTAGTGTCAGGTGGCTGGGGGGGAGGAGGGAGGGTGTGGTGTGGTTTTTTGTTTTTGTATTTCTCTCTCCAGTGCTGCAAAGTCAAGCTTTACCTCTGGTGTGTGTTCCTCTTCCTCCTCCCCTTCCCCCCCCCCCTTCAGAGACTGGCAATTCCAGCCGTGACCCCCGCATGGTGTGCCGGGAAATCCGCCGCAACTCTGCTGGCTGCCTGAAGATGAAGGACAAGTGTGAGAAGTGCCAGGAAATCCTGTCTGTAGGTGAGCAAAGCAGGGCTTGGACCAGCTGGTAGATAAACACCCTGCTGGGGAGCAGAACCTGTATCTGCTAGTCCAGCCCTGCCAGGCAAATGCCTTCCCCGGCTCTTTGCCTTGGAGGGAGACAGGGTAGTGTCCAGACAGGGCCTGCACCAGCAGGAGCAGCATTGCATGTGCTGATGGGGTACAAAAGAGCTCGGGGTTTGCTCTGCTCTAGCCCCGGGGCGGGTGGGTGTGTGTGTGTGTGAGACTCCAGCTGTGCTGTGCTGCTTTGTACCAATCTACACACCTCAGGGCCCTACACCTCCAGCCCAGCCCACCGTACTGTAGCAGAGGGAAGGGGGGGGGGTTTCTGCACACCCCCCTTCCCCAGGCCTCCATCAGCCAAGCAGGCCCCCGAGGCAGCTGGATTGGGGGTGCAGGTGTGGGCTGTCGACCGGCCTGCCCTGTGTTAGGTGGGCAGAGGGCCAGGGAGCTGGACTGGTGCCGCTCAGGGGGGAGACAGGCTCATCCTGCCCCCAGTTGGTGGGTTTTGCCGGCAGAGAAACCGAGGCCTGACTGGGCCGTGGAGCCTGAATCTCCTCCCCCTCCCCCGATCCCATGGGGTGGGGTGGGGGTGGGGGGTCTTGGCAGGGCATCAGGAGTCCTGGCCTGCCCGTCACACCCTGGCTCGGCTCTGCAGACTGCTCCCAGGCGGACCCGGGCCAGGCCCAGCTGCGGGAGCAGTTCCAGGCCACCCTGCAGCAGGTGGAGCGCTTCAGCCGCCAGTACGACGCACTGCTGCAGGCCTTCCAGGAGGAGATGCTCAACACCTCCAGCCTGCTGGACCAGCTCAACCGCCAGTTCGGCTGGGTGTCCCGTCTGGCCAACCTCACCCAGCTGGGCGACAGCGCACTGCGGGTCACCACGGTGGGTCCCCCCACAGGTCATCAGGGTGGGGTCCCTCCCCCTGGCCATGGGTCACCAGTGGGTCCTCCTTCTCCCCCCCCCCCGTGGGTCACCACAGGGGGGGTCCCCCTTCCCACAGGGCTGTGGGCTGCCAGGAGTGGCACTTCCCCCTGTCCCTGCAGAGCTGGCCAGGCATGGGGCCCTTGGTCTGTGACAGAGCTTGGAGTGGTGGCGGCTGTGGGGGAGGGCAGGGTTGGGGGCATGCTGTAGGGCCAGCAAGACAAGTGGCTGTGGAGAAACAGGGCCCTATGTTGTCCCATCTAGCACCTATGGGAGCCCGGTCCTGGTGCCCCTCGCATGAGGCACCAAAGCCCATCGGGCAGTGGATGCTGCTGCTACTGGGACTGGCCTGCTCTCTCCTTCCCCCCCCCCCCCCCAGCAGGCCACCCAGCTGGGTAGGGGGCTAGACCCTTCCTTCGCCCCCCCCAGCAGGCACGGAGCTCCTGGATTTGGCTCAGCCACAAGCATGGTCTTCTCTCCCCCTCCCCCACTGGCCAGGTGGCTCGGAGCCAGCTGGACACAACCAGCCATGGTCTAGGCCCAAGGTGCTTTCCTGCCCAGCAAGCTGCGTGCCAGCCCTTGACTGGGCCCGCCTGGCTCTGGCTAGGCACGTGGGCTCGGGTGCAGCAGGTCCCTGGGTCTGTGCTAACCGGCTCCTTCCCGCTTCCTGTCCAGGTGCTCTCAAAGGATCCCGCTGGCCCCTCCGACACCCAGGTGACCGTGCGGCTCTTTGACGAGGACCCGCTGTCCCTCACTGTGCCGGGCGAGATCCCCTGGGACGACCCCAAGTTCATGGAGCTGGTGGCGGAAGAGGCACTGAAGCGCTACAAGCAGCGCTCCAGGTGAGTGCCCAGCCCTGGTGCCCCCCCAGGGGGATGGGTGCACACTCCTGCTTAGTGTGGCACTGGGGGCGGTCAAGTCCATCCTTTCCTCCTCCTCCTCCTTCTCCTCCCCCCAGCGTCTCAGGCTGCTTCTCCCAGTCCTGCACTAGCATTGAGCCCACCACGTTCCACTCCAGCAGCGGCCACACTTCAGTGGCAGCTGGGCTGAGACTTGCTACACCAAAGGTCATAAACAACTTGGGAAGGGAAAGGCCAGAAAGAGGGGACCAGAGACCCGCTACAGCAACCTGGCTCCTGCCTGGGAGAGCTCTGCTCTAACTCTCCCTGCCCCTACTCATTTGTACTGGGCTGCTTAGCTTTGTAGCATGGTGCCGTGGTGTTAGGCGCTGGACAAACCCCCTGTGCCCAGCCCTACCCCCACCCTGCCCATGCTAAATCCCAATGCACTGTCTCTTCTTTCCAGCCGTGAGTGACACCTGTGTCAGCTGAGCTGTAGCTTCCAGCGCTGCCCTTCTGAGCTGCATAGCCCTCTAGCACCTGGGCTGAGCCCACGGCCGGCCCGCCCTGGTTCTGTCTGCACTAGTAGGTGACACTGTTACTGCCTGCACTTTGCTGCTGGGTTGGAGGGACCCACCGGAGAAATAAAACTAGAGCAAATGCGGAGATGCTGCCAGGCTCCGTGTGGTTTATTGGCCTGATCTGGAAGACCGGAAGGCAGGGATACAGCTGTGCTGTAGTGGCTGGAGCAGGTGAGGTAGAGGGTTAGCTCACCAGTCTGTACCAGTACAGTCTATATTCTAGCAGAGGGTCCGCATGCTCATGCGTCTCCCCCAGGCAGGCCTCAGCCAGGCAGAGCGAGCGTGTCAGAAAAACACAAGGCTGGAGGGAGCAGCCAGCAGTGGGAGATAGGCATGAACCCCTCCATGCCCCCTTGCGGTGCACAAACCCAGAGGTAGCAGCTGTTCACAAGAGCACCCACCCCCACCCCCACCCCAAAGCCCTGTGAATGCTGGCAGGGGCTGGCTCTGCCTAGCATCTTCCCCCCCCCCCCCCCCCCCCATAAAAAACCAAAACTGTCCATGCTGCTGCTACAGCAACAGAACCTACCCCCCCATTCCCCAGTCCAGGGGGCTCTAGGCTGGAGTGTGAAGCAGCTGGAGCAGCCCCTTAGCCATAGACTAGGCAGGGGTTCTCCTGGAGTGCTTGACACCCACCCAGCAGCACCCCATGTTCCCAGGGTCCAGCCCTGCCCAGGTGGGGTCCCCCTGCTATCCAGGACAGGACTAGCATGCTGTGGGCCCCCCCCCCCCAGCATGCAGATCCAGCTGCCCGCTACCAGCTGCCCAGGGCCAGGCGCCGGAGGGTGGCAGCAGCAGAGGCGATGGCAGCAGTGTTGGCCTGGCACGCGTAGAACCCAGACTGGGTGGAGAAGCAGCCGTCCACGGTGCCCAGCAGGGCCGGGTGCTGGGCCTCCCGCTTGCTGTTGGCATAGAGCTCAGCCCGCTCATTGGGCTGGTGGTGCAGCACCACCAGGAGGGCCCGCCTGGCCGCTGGGCCGGAGAGAACAGTGTGAGAGGCACAGGCTGAACCAGAGTGGGGCATGCGCCCCCCCCCCCCCCCAGTCTGTACCAGCTCCCACCCTCACCCCTGCAGGAGGTGAGAACCCCCTGCCTGCATTCTGGGCCCCTTGTGGGCCTGCTCCTCTCCTCTCCACCCCCCACTGGGGCCAGCAGCTACTTCGACCTGGCCGCTTCCCCTACAGAACAGCAGAGCTTCTGCCAGCCCCATGGGGGTCAGAGAGCTAGGGCCCTGCAGGCAGGGGTGGATTTTTTTTTTTCTACTTCCCCCTGTTGGCTGGAGCCGTGGCCCATAGTGCCCCATGGCTGATCCACCCCTGTAAGTTAGGGGGCAGAGCCCAAAGGGGAGGGCAGTGTGAAGGGCTGCCAGCTTGGGGAGGGGAGCCCACAGCTGCGGCTGCAGGCTGCAATCCCACCTTCCAAGCCAGGTGCATCCCTGCCCATTTCAGGGCCAGTGCCAAGCAGCCCCTTGGGGCCCATCCTCACTGATTTAAGGGGGGGGGGTGCTCACCTGGGATCCCCTCTAGGGCGTTGCTGATGTCAGTGCCTGAGCGGGACGAGATGGGGCAGAAGAGCAGCAGCG
The DNA here is from genome assembly GCA_032595735.1 of Pelochelys cantorii. Lineage (NCBI taxonomy): Eukaryota > Metazoa > Chordata > Testudines > Trionychidae > Pelochelys > Pelochelys cantorii. Next base: position 3,580,868 of record CM064328.1, read on the forward strand.
GGTGGCTGGAGTGAGGCTCATATGCCCCCAGCTGCAGGGAGATGCCCTGGGCTGCCAGGAGCTGAGCCAGCTGGTCCAGGAACTGCTGCTCGCAGCCGGCTGTCTTGCCGCTCACACGGACCTGTAGGGGCAAGGCTGGCAGAGGGGGTGGGGCAGGTGAGACACAGTGCAGGCTTAGCTGAGGCTGTGTGTCTGCCCCCAGGTGGTGGAAATCCAAAGGATAAGAGCCCTAATACTGCTGCTCATGAGGGTGGCTCCCCTAGGGCCACCCAGACTGCTCCCCCAGGGGGCTGGTGGTTTTAACCCTGTTAAATAGATCCCTCTCATCTCAAGTATCACTTAGCTTAGGAGGAGATGCAGGGACGAGGATGTGTGCCTACTGGCCCCAACCCCCCCCCAGTGGACCCAGGAATGCCAACCCCCTGCCATCTGTCCTTCTGACACTCCTGCAAGGGCTGGAAAGCCAGACCTGGACTGAACCAGCTTGGAGGGCAGCAGCTGACCCAAGCCCACAGGTAAGTCATAAATAGGGAGCCTGGGCAGATAGGTCAGGATTTGGATGGCAGGGGCAGCGCACAGATAAAGGAGACAGAGAACTGGGGGGCAAAATCAAATGGGCACAGTAGCTGTCTGTCTGCTACTGTGAGAAGGAGGGGGACTAGCAGGAAGACCTTGAATTGCTGGTCAATAAACACAGCTGGAATCACAGAGCCTTGGTAGGACAACGTGCCTGGCTGGGCCAGTGGTAGAGAATCACAGAATCCTACAGCTGGAAGGGCCCTCAAGAGGTCACCAAGTCCACTCCCCTGCCCTCACAGCAGGACCCAGCACCGTCTAGTCCATCCCTGACAGCTGTCTGTCCAACCTGCTCTGAAATATCTCCAGGGATGGAGATTCCACAACCTCCCCAGGCAATTTATCCCAGTGTTTCACCACCCTGGCAGGCAGGAAGTTTTTCCTAATGTCCAACCTAAACCTCCCTTGCTGCAGTTTAAGCCCATTGCTTCTAGTCCTGTCCTCAGAGGCCAAGGAGAACAATTTTTCCCCCTCCTCCCCGTGGGCAGCTCTAGCTACACTTAAAAGGCAGAGGTGCAGCCTGGAGAGAAAGCACCCTGCCCTACCTCTTATCGATTAATTGAGTAGTTGATTGAAATTCCATCAACTACTCAATTAGCTGATAAATCAAAATGTAACATCCCTGGCCTGGGGGGTTGTCGAAGCTCCATCCCTGGAGATATTTCAGAGCAGGTTGGACAGACACCTGTCAGGGATGGCCCAGGCTGTGCTGGGTCCTGTGGTGGGGGCAGGGGACTGGTCTCAATGACCTCTCGAGGTCCCTGCATTTTAGGATTTGAAAGACATTCCTGGGAGGTTGGGGGGGCTGCAAGAGGGTCTTTCAGCCAGTTGGAGGCCACAGCCCAATCGCAATGGAGCCCAGCTGCCTGAATCAACGGCAGGACCGCCCAGCCCCACTGCTGCCTCCGCTTGCCTGGCTTTAGGTTGCTGGTCCCCGCTCGGCCAGGGGAAAGGGACCCCCATTCCAGCTCTCCCCAGGCTCCCTGTTAGCCTGCTGGGGGAGTGCTGGCCTGTGGCAGGCCGCTGCCTACCTGTTCCCTGGGTGGCCCAGGGGGGCGACGGCTGGGTAGTCCTGGGGGGTGATGTGCAGGGCGCTGGGGGCGAGCTGGCTGGTTCTGGGGGTGATGGGGCTGCCAACCTGCCCTTGAGCTCCTCCACCTCCCGCCGGAGCCTCTGGTTCTCCATGAGCACACAGCTGGCCACTCGGAGGGGCGCTTCTAGGGCCTGGAGGAATTCCAGCGTGCCCGGGTTCGAGGAGCCTTTCAGAGCCTGCGGGGAGGACAGGGACATACAGCTGTTCACCCTCTCCGCACACAGAGTGACCATGCAGGCCGCAGGCCGCGCCTGACCACGGGCCCAGGGCCCAGGACTCCTCGGGTCTGTCCCAGACTCGCTGTGTGATCTTGAAGTCCCTCAGGCAGGGTTGGATCCTCCCAGGTGTTCAGGTGCCTAACTCCCAGCGGTTTCTCTGTGCCTCACTTTCCCCAGCTGTACAATGGGGATACCAGCACTCACTAGGGATGGGAACAGATAACTGGTTCATTGGCTACCCAGTAAGCATCCACCTGAACGGGTGATGCTTCCGGGGTTTTGGTTAACTGTTACCCGGGAGCAGCTGTCTGCCTGTGGCCCCCTGGGGCTGCTCCAGCCCAGCCGTGGGGGGTCACTCTGGCCCAGCAGGCTGGAATGGACCCCCACCCAGCCCCATGTAATCAGTTAATCCATTCAACTGATCGTTTAACCCGTTAACTAATTAAATGGGATTTTACATCTCTGACAGCGGGGTGTTGGGAGAACAAATGTGCCGCCCGCCGGGAGGCGCTCAGGGACCCCAGCCGAGGGGGAAGTAGCTGAGAGAGAAACTAGCCTGCACCCAGCGCCGTCCAACCCGAGAGAGTCAGGTTCTAGCCATGGACTCGACACCTCCCCTCATGCCCAGCCAGCCATGCCAGTAGCAGGACCTTGGTAGTGACATGACGGTGTCCCCCCTGGGAGGTGCTGCACCGGGCCACATGGCTCGGCTCCCACGGGCGCGCTCTGGTTGACTGCATGCCGCTTGCGTGCCTCAGTTTCCCTGGGCGCAGAACCAACAGCGAGATGGTGGCGGGAATTTCAGTGGGGCCGCCTCCCGCATGTTCCCAATGGCGGATGCTTTCCGAGTTGGGGAGGGGGGTGTGACCAGGTGACCCCATGTGCCTGGGAAGTGGGGCTGGCTGCTGGAGAGATGCACTGCTGAGGGTGAGAGTGAGTCACGCTGGCTTGGGGGGCAGAGATGGGGAGCAGGGCCCTTGGCTCTGGGCCCCCTTCTCCCTAAGATGGACTGTCCTAGCTGCTCCAGGTTCCTGTGCCGACCCGTGTATGTATCCCTGGGGGACAACAACCCTTCTGTTCTCCCTACCGGCGGGGAGCCCCATCTGGCTATGGGCTGGGAGGCAGACCCCCCATCCCTCTGCGGCACGAGAGGGAGAAACATGTCCTGAGCCGAGCGCCCCAAGCACAGGGACATGGGGGCAAGAGCTTCCCACGCGCCATCGGGGATGGTCAAGAGAGCAGTCAGGAAAGAAAGGGGGATCTCCCGCTACCCGGCCCCCTGGTCCTTTGATCACAAGTGCTGAGAGGCAGAGAGCTCTGTGCCGCGCTTTGTTCAGCGCCCGGCACAATCCTGGCCTGGCCCTGCCGCATCAGATAGAAACGAGAGATGTATTTTCTAGTTAACTTCCCCCCCTCCCCCCCCAGCCCCAGATGATGCAAATGGGCCCAGGCGGGAGCTCCCAAGGTGGGCACAGCATCGCCCCGGGTGTGTCTTGCTCCGTCTCCGTGCCCTGCTGGAGATTTTACCAGATCAATCACGTCTCAGTGACGTCGAAGGGTCGGACAGTCCCTCACCTCCAGCTGGGCCTGCAGCCTCTCCACCGTCCTCCGGATCTCGAGCACCATCCCGGCTGCCTCCCGTTCGTGGTGAGCGTCAAGCTGAAAGCCGAAGAGACAAGCGGTAGCTGTTGTGCCAGTGGCCTGGTCTGGCTGCAATCTCTCTGTCCTTCCCCGTCACTGGAGCTTCACGGGCAGGGTGCCGGCAGAATTGCCAGGGCCCTGGGAAAAGTGTCGGGGGGCTCGGCCGTGGGACCCCAGAAGGGGCTGGGGCTTGGGCAAAAGGGGCCGCTTGGAAATAGTGACCATAATATAACAACATTTAACATTCCTGTGGTGGGAAAAACACCTCAGCAGCCCAACACTGTGGCATTTAATTTCAGAAAGGGAAACTATACAAAAATGAGGAGGTTAGTTAAACAGCAATTAAAAGGTACAGTGACTACAGTAAAATCCCTGCAAGCTGCATGGACACTTTTCAAAGACACCAAAATAGAGGCCCAACTTAAATGTATACCCCAAATTAAAAAACAAAGTAGAAGAACTAAAGAGCCACCGTGGCTTAACCATGTAAAAGAAGCAGAGAGAGAGAAAAAGGCATCTTTTAGAAAGTGGAAGTCCGATCCTAGTGAGGTAAATAGAAAGGAGCATAAACACTGCCAAATGAAGTGTAAAAATGTAATAAGAAAAACCAAAAAGGAGTTTGAAGAACAGCTAGCCAAAAACTCCAAAGGTAATAACAAAATGTTTTTTAAGTCCATCAGAAGCAGGAAGCCGGCTAAACAACCAGAGGGGCCCCTAGACGATCGAGATCCAAAAGGAGCACTTAAAGACGATAAAGTCATCGTGGAGAAACTAAATGAATTCTTTGCTTCAGTCTTCACGGCTGAGATGTTAGGGAGATTCCCAAACCTGACCCGTCCTTTGTAGGTGACAAATCTGAGGACTTGTCACACATTGAAGTGTCATTAGAGAAGGTTTTGGAAGTAATTGATAAACTTAACGGTAATGAGTCACCGGGACCAGATGGCATTGGCCTGCTAAACCCAGGGTTGTGAGCTCAATCCTGGGGGGGGGGCATTTAGGGATGTGTGGCAAAATCTGTCAGGGATGGTACTTGGCCTTGCTATGAAGGCAGGAGACTGGACTCCATGACCTTTCAAGGTCCCTTCCAGCTCTATGAGATAGGTTTCTGCAGGCAGACAAGACACTGGCCGTTCTTATGATCAATCAACCCAGAGGGGCTGGACCTAGGGATGACAGAAATGCTGCAGCACCCCCTGGCTTAAGTGGTTTGCGCCACATCCCTGGCTCTCAGCACCCCACTGTAACTATGACACCACCCCTGAATCAGCTTGTGGAACAGCCTCCCAGTGGGCAGAGATCTGAACTACCCGGCAGCAAGGACAGAGGGGGCCTATCTACCGGTTACAGACCAGGACTGGAAGTCAGGACTCCTGGTCCCGCCACTGATGGACATCCCTCTTTCTGCCTCAGTTTCCCCACCTGTACCAGGGGACTCTGGGCCTTCCCTTGCCTGCCAGGGGCATTCAATGAATTCTCACGCCTAACCATGCACCTGACAAACACGGGGGGGAGGATATATAATGAAGAGAACAGGTGACTGATACACAGCAACCTGGGTTGCTTGGGAAGCTGGACCCATGCAAACAACAGCTGGTTTAACAGGGCGCAAGGTTCGAGGCCTTTTTCTGCAGCCACATTACGAGAGCGGCAACCCGGGGCCAAGCAGCAGAGAGTCATGTCCCCACGGTCCCTCGGCATCACACCTCAACCAAGTGATGTCGGGCTGGCAAGAAGGGACCCCTCCGAATTGTGCCCCCTGCCACCCGGGAGCTCCGTTGCCTGAATTCTGCCCCGCAAGCAACTGCTCGCCGATAACCGGCGCGAGAGCTCGTCGGCCTCTTCCCTGTTTGCCTGTGGGCTCTCACTTCTCTGTTGTCTGCCTGGTCCTTCGATCGGTTTCTGCCTGTCGCAGAATCCGTTTTACGAGATTTAAATCTGCTAAGGTGGGGGGTATGACGGGGGAAAGAACGATTTCACAATAGGCTAGGATTGGCTAAGGAATGATTTTGTAATATCACAGCATCCTAGCACTGAAAGGGCCCTTGAGAGTCCAGTCCCCTGCCCTCATGGCAGGACCAAGCACCGTCTAGACCATCCCTGACAGGTGTCTGTCCAACCTGCTCTGAAATATCCCCAGGGATGGAGATTTCACAACCTCCCCAGGCAATTTATTCCAGTGTTTCACTACCTGGACCGAAAGTTTTTCCTAATGTCCAACCTAAACCTCCTTTGCTGTAGTTTCAGCCCATTGCTTCTTGTCCTGTCCTCAGACATTAAGGAGAACAATTTTTCCCCTCCCCCTTGTCACACCCTGAATCTCAGTAAAATACCTGGCTGAGGTCGAGCTCAGCAGGACTCAAGGTTCACTACAGACATGAAGGCCCAAGCAGACCAGCAGGAGGAGAAGGCGGCAAGACCGGAAAGAAGAATTTACCCTCTAGCACAGCCCAAGCTCACAGCTGCCAAGAATGCTCTGCACGACCGTGAGGTACAGCCACCAGGACCCAATCAGACCGACCTTGCCTGGCCAGCGGGGAGAGTCCACCTGCATGATCAGGACTGGTGAGCAGGGCTGTAATAGTGTAGTTGAGTAACTGATAAGCAAAAGTGCATCCCCCCCCCTTCCCTTGTCTGCCAGTACATTTTTTAGCAGGCTGGCCAGCAGCCCGGCTCAGTCCTGGCTCGTGCCGGGTCCAGAACCTGCCCCCGCTGTGGCTCTGCATTTAAAGTGCATTAGGAGCCCGGTGGGCAGGCAACCCGACTCAGTTCCAGCTCATGCCAAGTCCGGGAGCTCAGACGCCCCCCTAGGCAAGGGCTGCTGCCACCCCACGCTGCTGCCTCTGTATCAGAGGCAGCAGCGTGGTGTGACAGGCAGCCAGTCCATGAGGGGAGCTGGTTTTACACTGGCTCCCCACGCGGACCAGCTGCTGCCTCTGCCATCCAGAGGCAGCAGCGCGGAGTATCAGGGAGCTCCCCGGGAGTGGGGCCAGAGCGCACTGGCTGCCAGCCCTGCCCCCAGGGACTATAGAACAGTCGAGTAACCACTAAGAATTCACGAGGTTACTCGAATGTTCAATTAATCAAGATTTAACATCCCTACTTTGCACGTGCAGTCTGCTTGGTAACTGTTAATCAACAGAGGCGACGAGATATTACTGTGTAAGGCTCATTCATTGGTACAAAGATCCCATGAACCCAGTGGAGAGAGGGGTCGGGGTGGGGACTTAAAACGACCCAGATTATGCCCTGGGCCTTAGGAGGCCAAGCCCTAGGAATGGGGTCTGGTGCGGGGTGCCTAAATCACCTGGGTTACCCCTTGAGCCCTGCCAGCGGGCGAAAGAGGGAGCGGCTCAGTGTAGACATACACATATGGGAGCAAAGCGCGCTGGCCACGATGGGGGGGGCTCTCTCCTTGGAAGCAGCGACTCCGGCAAAGATTTGGGGCGGGGGTGGGGAATCAGCAGACCACACGCTGCCCCGGGAGACGCCGAGGCCAAAAGACGCGCAGGCACTGGGACGCCCGCACTGGAGGAGGCACGGAGAGGCGATTGGCCCTCTGTATTGGGCCCTGGTGCGGCCGCAACCAGGCTCCCGGGGCCAGGGCTGTGCCCACAATCGGAGAGGGAAGCTGGCAGCTTGGCGAGAGGTCAGAGCACAGCCCTGCCAATGCTGAAGGATCGGGAAGCCCGCCTGAGGGAGACTCCAGCTCAGTCTGGTTGCTTCAGACAGAGGGGGGTCGCAGGCTGGCTTGGTTCCAGGCCACCTACCCAGGGTTCCAGGCCACCTACCTTCACTGTGCGCAGCTGGGCCTAGACCCATTCACGCTGGGAGAGACGGGGCAGGTTCGAATGGTGAAATTCACCACGGCAGCAGCTGGTGATGCTAAATCTCAGCTACTTGAAAAGTCGATGAACCTCATGAATTCTTAGCGGTTACTCGACTATTCTATAGTCCCTGGGGGTGAGGCCGGCAGCCGGCACGCTCCGGCCCCTCTCCTGAGGAGCGCCCTGCTGCTGCACACTGCTGCCTCGGGATCAGAGGCAGCAGCACGGGGTGGCAGACAGGAGCTGGTTCACGAGGGGAGCCCGTTTAAAACACGTCTCCCTTCACGGCCTGGCAGCCTGTTGTCCCACGCTGCTGTCTCTGATACAGAGGCAGCAGCATGGGGTGGCAGCAGCCCCTGTCTGACGCGAGTCGGATCTGAGCCAGGCTGCCTGCCCGCCTGGCTCCTAATCACATTTGAAATGCAGAGGTAGGTCTTGGACCCAGCACAAGCCAGGACTGAGCTGGCCAGCCTGCTAATAAATCCAACTGGCGGGGGAAGGGAGAAATGCATGTAGTCTGTAGCATTAACCTATAAACTTTTGCTTCTCGGTTAATCGACTCCACTATTCCATCCCTAGCCACAGTTGCCCACGGGCTGCGGGGAATTCGCCATCCCGGACAGCATTTACATCGAGCGTGGTTTCCTAAAAGCGCTGCTCTGGGAATGCTTCTGGGGCAGGGCTCTGGCCTGCGTTATCCAGGGGGTCCAACGCGACAAGGAGCCCTGCCGGGCTTGGACTGAAACCTGAGCTGTGAGATTCCTGGGTGTCAAGGGACTTAGGCCCAAATCCTCCCAGGTATTTAGGCACCGAACCTTCCAGCAAAATCAACACAAGGGAGGCATCTCAACACTTTCTGGGCCTTAGTAACTGACTGGGGGGATTTTTTTTTTTAAGTCCTAGTCAGCTAGGGAGGGAGGGGGAAGAGTGAGGGGGGAAGCCCATTCGAATGTCATTCTGGTGCCCAGCCCTGGGCTCAGACCCACTCCACAGCCCCTCTCAAATACCGGGGCAGCAGCGCTCACACAACCCCGCCCCCCTCCCCAGGGTTACCCACTCCTGAGGTAGGTCGGTTCCCTTGGCTGTGCCTTTCCACCCAGCCCTGCCATGCAGCCAGCTCTGGGGTGGAGAGCAGCAGCGGGTTAGCCACGGCCTATTACACCCACAGCCAAGGGGAGCATACGGCAAACCTCTCCAGGGATTATTCAGACGGGGAACGCGCCCCAGTCCCAAAAAGGGCCTCCGAGCCCGGTCCTCACCTGAGTGTCCGGCTCCCCGCCTGGCCGGTCCCGGCGGCTGGCAGCCTCGGTGCCCCTCCCGAGAAGGGAGAGCAGCCAGGCCATGAGGGCGACGCCCCTCGGGTCAGCGTCGTGCCGCTGCGCCACGGAGCTGTGCGCCTCCGGGCCGGGCCCTACCGGGTCCCCCGGCTCCGCTCCGCTCCCGAGCCCAGCGCGCTTGTCCGAAGCGGCTCCCAGGCACCGGCCGGCGGAACTAGCTGACTCCGAGCCCGGGGAAGCCGGCAGCGTCTCCTCCCCGCAGTCCCAGTGCGCCGGGCCCCTGCCGATCTCCGCTTCCGCGCCTTGGCCACCTGGGCGCACGGACTCGGCCCCCGCGCCCTGGCCACCTGGGCGCACGGACTCGGCCCCCGCGCCCTGGCCACCTGCGCGCACGGACTCGGCCCCCGCGCCCTGGCCACCTGGGCGCACGGACTCGGCCCCCGCGCCTTGGCCACCTGGGCGCACGGACTCGGCCCCCGCGCCTTGGCCACCTGGGCGCACGGACTCGGCCCCCGCGCCCTGGCCACCTGCGCGCACGGACTCGGAGTTCGCCCCGCCGCCGCTAGGCTCCGCTGCGCCGGCCCCTGAGGCCGGGCTCCTGTCCCCTGACCCCGCTGGGGTGCCGGGCCGGCGCCCAGACATTTCCCGGCTGCAAACAGAAAGCGAAAGCAGCCCGGGACGGCGAGGGGCGCGCCAGCCAGGGCTCCCTCTGCAGGCCATCCAGCTCCCTGCCGGCTCCACCCCCTCAGGCGCCCTGCCGCAACCCCCTGCACTGAGACAGGCGGACCCTGCTCCCTCCCAGGCCCCTGGAGAGTCACTCTGACCTTTGTGACCCTAGACCAGTGTTTCTCAAACTGTGCTCTGTGGAGCCCGAGACATCTCCAGGGGCTCCGCAAGGCTGACAAACTGGAAACATCGATAGGTACAACACGTACAATCAGTGGACCGCTGGGCCTCTGCATAAATTTTTTAGGCATGTAAATGGCTCCGGAGCCCAAAAAGTTTGAGAACCGCTGCCCTAGATAAAGAGCAATGGGCTGAAACTGCAACAAGGGAGGTTTAGGTTGGACATTAGGAAAAACTTCCTGCCTGTCAGGGTGGTGAAACACTGGAATAAATTGCCTGGGGGGGGGGGCGGTTGTGGAATCTCCATCCCTGCAGCTATGTAAGAGCAGGTTAGACAGACACCTGTCAGGGATGATCTAGATCAGGGACGGGGAAACTTTTTTGGGTCAGGGGCCACTGATCCACAGAAAAATCAGTCAGGGGCCCTGTGAAGAAAAAAACCTGCACTGATGCAACTCCTGACAGAGAAGGAGAAAGACCCTCCCCCCATTCCCCTTGCACATCAGAGTCGTGGGAGGCCCAGGCTAGTAGATTGTGTATGCTCCAGCCCCATGGTAGGGCAGCAGGGGGGCTGGAACACCAGTGCAGGCTCTCCAATGCTGGGGGGAACCCCGAGCCTCTAGGGCCAAATCCAAGCAAGCTGGGGGGGGGGACTGCATCTTGCCCCCAGGCCTTAGGTTCCCCACCCCTGACCTAGATGGTGCTTCGTCCTGCCATGAGGGCAGGGGACTGGACTTGATGCCCTCTCGAGGGCCCTTAGTCCTGTGGCACCTTAGAGACTAATCAAAATATATGGAATCATGAGCTTCCGTGATGGGTAAAACCCACTTCCTCAGATGAATTGGAGTGGAAATAGGAGAAACCAGGAGATTTATATATAACAGCAGAAGTACCTGTCAGTTGTAGGACCCATGTTAATGAGGCTATTTAAGTGGGCTGGATGTGTCCCATTCATAGCTTTCGATGAGGAAATGTAGATGTTACAGGTGGGAGAAACTGACCGGTACGTCTGCTGCTGTTGTATATATCTCTTAGGCTACATCTAGACTGCAGGCTTTTTTCTGAAGATTTTCCAGAAGAGATCTGAAAAAACTTTATCTGAAAGAGAGCACCTACGCAGCAAAAGCGCATCGAAAAAGTGATCTGCTTTTTCGAAAGAGTGTCCACACTGAACGGACGCCATCTCCCACGTAAGCTGTGATTGCTATGGGCGGAGTGGCCACCAGGGCACCTGTGCTGTCTCCTCTTTCCTCTACTTTCAAAAGAACTCCCTCTTCCCCGTCCACCCACGCCTTTTTCTGAAAGAGCTCTTTCGCAAAAAGGCTTCTTCCTCGTAGAAAGAGGGTTACCAACGCCGGAAAAACCCCTCTGTTCCTTCGATTTACTTTCGGAAGAACGCGATTGCAGTGTGGATGTAAGTGAAGGTGTTTTGGGAAAACCCGCCACTTTTCTGAAAAAACTCTGCAGTGTAGACATCCTCTGAGTTCTGTTATTTCCACTCCAGTGCATCTGAGGAAGTGGGTTTTGCCCACCCAAGCTCATAATTCTATTTTGGTTGGTCTCTAAGGTGCCACAGGTCCACTCGTTGGTTTTAAAGGTACAGACTAACACGGCGACCCCTCTGAGACTAATGTTTCTCACCTTCTGCTGCCAAACGGGAACAATTCAGTGGATAACTCGTAGGAAATAGAGGCTTTGACCAAAACATGTTGCCCAACAATGAACATTTAAACTGGTAGCATGCTTTTAAAATGTGTCAAAAACAAAATGGAGACTATCCAGCGACCCTGCAAAAAAAAACCCCTGATTTTTAGGGCTGTCAAGTGATTAAAAAGTTTAATCGCAATTAATCGTGTGATTAAAAATTGTATTGTGATTAATTGCACGATTAATCACATGTGCCTCCCCTTTGAAATGCTGCTTTTGCATTTCAATGGGGCAGCGCTGCATGGTGCCCAGGATCAGCTGGAGTGTCCAGCTGACCCTGAGTTCTGCTGCCATGGGGAGCCCAGGATCAGCTGGGGAGCCCTCAGCTGACTCCGGGCTCCACTGCCCCTTTGAAACATGGGGAGGCAGCGTTTCTAAGGGGTGGCCCCCGCACAGGTGATCCCCGGCTCAGCTGTGAGGCGGCTGCTCCTTTGAAATGCCGCCTCTCCGTGTTTCAAAGGGGCAGTGGAGCCCAGGGTCATCTGGAGAGTTCCCAGCTGATCCAGAGATGTCATTATTCCCCTTTATTTGGCTCTGGTGAGGCCACATCTGGAGTATTGTGTCCAGTTCTGGGCCCCCCACTACAAAAAGGATGTGGACGCATTGGAGAGGGTCCAGAGGAGGGCAACCAAAATGATTAGGGGGCTGGAGCGTACGACCTATGAGGAGAGGCTGAGGGAGTTGGGTCTGTTTAGTCTGCAGAAGAGAAGAGTGAGGGGGGATTTGAGAGCAGCCTTCAACTTCCTGAAGGGAGGTTCCAAAGAGGATGGAGAAAGGCTGTTCTCAGTGGTGACAGATGGCAGAACAAGGAGCAATAGTCTTAAGTTGCGGTGGGAGAGGTCCAGGCTGGATATTAGGAAAAACTATTTCACTAGGAGGGTGGTGAAACACTGGGATGGGTTACCTAGGGCAGTAGTGAAGTCTCCATCCCTAGAGGTATTTAAGTCTCGGCTTGACAAAGCCCTGACTGGGTTGATCTAATTGGGATTGGTCCTGCCTAGAGCAGGGGGCTGGACTTGATGGCCTTCTGAGGTCTCTTCCAGCTCTATGGTTCTGTGATCCCAGGCTCCATGTTGGCGGCCCCTTTGAAGCACCGCAGCAGCACTTCAAAGGGGCAGTGCAGCATTAACACCTGTGATTGACATGTTGATCCTGGACACGCGTTAATGCATGTCAATTGACAGCCCTACTGGGTTTTTTTTTTCCCCCCAGCTGAGAACCATTTGCAGAGTCAGTCCAGCCGAGTTGGCTGCAGGGCATGAAAGAGACAAGGAGAGTTAATCGTTATTGAAATGCAGGGAGGTGGGTGGACTTCTTCGAAAGGCCCCACCCCCAGCCAAGTAGGAGGAGCCAGTGGACCCAGTATACCTGAGCTTGCAGGAGACAAGAAATGAAGAACAGGGACAGGAGTGAGGGTCACAGGTTCAAAACTAGGGATCAGCCCCAGGCAGTGCCCACACAGGTAAAGTAACCACTTTCTTTGGACCAACTTCTGTTGGTGGAAGGTTCACGTGTCACAGAGCTCTTCACATAACACAGGAATAACCCATGGAACGCCTTGTCAAGGGATGTTGTGAAGGCCAAAAGTTTAAGTGGGTTCAAAGAATTAGATAATTGGAATATTGTGTCCAGTTCTGGGCACCATGTTTCAAGAAAGATGTGGAGAAATTGAAGAGGGTCCAGAGAAGAGCAACAAGAATGATTAAAGGTCTCGAGAACATGAGCTATGAAAGAATTGGGCTTGTTTAGCTTGGAAAAGAGAAGATTGAGAGGGGACATGATAGCGGTTTTCAGGTATCTAAAAGGGTGTCACAAGGAGGAGAGAGACAAATTGTTCTTCCTGGCCTCTGAGGATGGAACAAGAAGCAATGGGCTTAAACTGCGGCAAGGGAGGTTTAGGTTGGACATTAGGAAAAAGTTCCTGTCAGGGTGGTTAAACACTGGAATAAATTGCCCAGGGAGGTTGTGGAATCTCCATCTCTGGAGATATTTAAGAGTAGGTTAGATAAATGTCTATCAGGGATGGTCTAGACAGTATTTGGTCCTGCCATGAGGGCAGGGGACTGGACTCGATGACCTCTCGAGGTTCCTTCCGGTCCTAGTGTTCTATGATTCTATGGAGGATTGTCCATCTATCACTGTTAGCCAAGATGCTCAGAGATGCAGCCCCATGTTCAAGGGATGCCTAAGCCTCTGACTGCCAGAAGCTGGGATTGGACAACAGGGGACAGATCATTTGAAATTGCCCTGTTCTGTTCATTGCCAGGGGAGGCTCAGGGTGTCAGCCACTGGAAGGGGCTCTGGGTGGGTAGGCTCGTGGCTTCTGCCCCACGGTGGTGCTTTTGCATGTTCCCTGTAAGCTGAGTGCTCATGAGAGATTCAAATGCTGCCCAGCTGATTAGCACAGCACCTACAGCTTGGTTTTGTTTTTACTGGTGGTGCCCCTTTGCGCATGCCTCGGTGCACATACAAAATTATTCCACACACGGATGGAAAAAATACACACATGGGTGGAAAAGATTCAAAAGGACATTGGTGCTGAGGCTTGGACTTTCACTGTATCCCTGTAGACCCCCAAAACCAGATCATATCCCCCTCCAGGGGGCCATGCAATCCTGGTTGAGAATCCCTGTCCTACAGCATGGGGGGACAAATCATATGTCCCAATTTGTATTTAGCTCACTCTGGGCATATACCCCTGACCTGCCCAATAGCTCCATGAAGCTCCAAAGTTTGGACTTTCTACCAACAGAAGTTGGCCCAACAAGATTTTACCGCCCGTACCTTCTCTCCCAAAACCAACACAGCTACATCAACATCGCTGGTATCCTTGGGCTTGGCAGAATCCCCTTTTTATTTTGTGACAATTTTGGTGCCTAATTTCTGTCTTTATTTGGAAGCATTTGTCTTACATAAATTATAAACGTTCACGGTTGTGGGAAATCGCAGGGGATGGGTCAGACTGTTATTTAATGTCAGTCAACGGAGATTAAAAAAGTTAAACCTTTAGAAACTCTTTACAGACAAATTGTGGTTCCATGTCAAAACATCCACCCTAAAGAGCCATCGGTCCCCAAAGCAAGCCTGGCTCTACTCATCCACGTGTAACCCCTCATTCAAAACTCTGAAACCACTGGATTTTGACTTTTCAAGCAGCATCTTTCTTAACTTTTAACGAGGTGTAAATGTGTCTTATCGATGGAAGCATTTTGGGCTCAGCTTGAGTTTTGCTGACATAAACCAAATCCTCCCAAACCTGCCTATTTTACTTGGTCCCCCCCCACCTGGTCTCAGCAGAGTGGCTCCTCTCTCCCTAGCTGAAACCGCACATGCACAATCCCAGCAAAACGCGAGGCAGGGCAAAGGGCGATCACGCCTATCGTAGAGAGGGGAAACTGAGGCACAGAATGGCGACGTGTGCACGAGTCTAAGGGGAATGAACGGCAAAGGAATTCAATGCCTGTCTTCCTAAATCCCAAGCCACCGCCCAAACCACTCCCCTTAGCTCTTTCTTGGTGCCCCTGGAGGGGACCGTGCACCACACCCAGCAGGTGCGTGGGTTACACATGCACCACGGAGGTCACAGAGCCAGTGAGCCACATGTAGGCCGCAGGAGTGAGAGTCATGGAGTGTGGCAGACCCTCGCTTCTAGGCTCTCCCACTGCTGCCCCCCCAGCCAGGTATCCGGGTGCGTGCCTGCCACAGGCTCCCAGGACAGCGCCCCCAGGTGGCACAGCGGGGCCGTAGCTGCAGGCCCTGTGCAGCCAGGGTAACCCAGCAGGGCACGCCAGGGCGCAGGCCAAGAGGGGCAGCCCCTCCACAAAGCCCCCTCGCCAGGGCCCGGGGACGGCACAGTGCTGCCCAACAGCAATCCTGCTGCACAAAGCACCTGCTTCTGGAATCACGGGAGGACCTGCCCCTTTCTGGTAGGCGGAGGACAAACATCCTACCCTCCCGGTTGTGGAGCAAAGCTGGAAAACAGCCCCCCCCCACAGGCCCCCCCAGCTCAGGCCAAGACATGCAGCCCGGCCTGTTTTCACATCCCAGCCTAGGGAAGCGTGTCTGTGCCGAGGGGGGCGAGGGCTGTAACTTCCTAACAGCCCCCACCCCAGAGGCCTCTGCACCAGCCGCTTCCGTGCTACCCGCATCCAGGGCGGGGCGAGTGGGGTTCCAGGCAGCTGGCGACCTGGGGGCGCAGTCTGCCTGCAGGGCAACAGACCAGCTCCTGGCCTGCGCTAGAAACCAGGTGGTGCGGCAGCGAGAGAGAAACGGGGGGCTGCTTTTGTCCCCCCAGTGTATAAGGTTTCGAGGGAGAGGGGAGGTTGGGCGGTGGCGAGGGAAGCAGGGAAGCGAGGAGCTGACGGGCAGAGGGGACGTAGCGTCCCCCGGATCTCTCTCCCTCCAGCCTGACCTGACCCTGGTGAAGCCCCCGGCACGCAGACCCCCGGAGGGGAAGTGTAACCCTCACTCACCATGCTTTGTGTTACATGTCGTCAGGCACACACAAGTGCACGTGCAAGGCCCTAACGGGGGTGGGGGTGGGGGGGGAAGATGCTAGCTGAACGTCTCCACTCACCCACCCCGAGAAGAAACATCCTCACAGGCCTGATGCTAGGGGGAAGGGCGGGAGGCCTGGGCTGCATACGACGGGGTGCTGGGGAGGCGCTAGACACCGCCGGGAAGCCCTAGGTGCAGGGGGCAGGAGCCAGAGCCCCTGTAAGCTCACTCGGGGGCACAGGGCAGGTTTCTCAGCAGTGCTCCGAGCTTAACCAGCAAGCCGGCCGGCAGGGGCTAGAACCAGGGGCCGTGACTGGGGACCGATGCTGAGGGGGAAACAAGCAGGCTGGGGCCTGTCCAGATCCCCCTCCTGCCCGGGGGAGAGGCGGGTGTCTCCAGCCCGGAGCCGTAGCAGCCTGGGGAGCCAGAGGCTAAGCGCAGGTGTCCTGGCCGAAGGGGGAAAACCGAGCCATGGGACCCTCCCAGCCCCCGCCCCAGCTCTGGGACACTCCCGCATTCACAGAGCCAGGCCACATTTGCTCCCTGCGCTGGGAGGGGCAGGGAAAGCAACCGGGCCTGGTGGGGGAGGCACCTCGTGGCCTGTTGAAACACAGGGAGGATGTAGGGGCTGTGGGGGGATTGGAGCCCTGTACAGGCTTGGCGGCGGAGGAAACAGAAGGGGGGAGCAGGCCAGGAGGCCCAGGCACTGCTGGGCGCAGAGAACAGCCCTGGCTGCAGCAGGCGGAGGACCCCCCCAGCCCGCCACACGGGCGACTGATTCAGGAGAAAAGGAGGCCTGGCCCAGGATCCCCCCGGGGGCTTCCAGAGCCGCAGCTCCGTGCTCCTGGGCAACGGACTGGCACCGTGCCCCTGCCAGGCCAGGCCTAGAGCCCCGCTGCAGGGCAGGTCCAGCAGCAAGCCCCCGGGCTGGGCTGAGGCCAGCAGCTGCTATGGCTGGCGGCCTGGCTGGGACGTCCCACGGAGCTTCCCCGCCCCAGCAAGAGTGCTGCGCCCCCCTGTACGCCCTGCGTGCCCCAACGCCGGCCGTGCCCGAGTCCACCCAGCCCCCACAGGGATGACGCTCCTTGGGAGAAAAGGGCGCCTGGGGCTCGCACGCGCTGTTTGCACGCCCTCGTGCCTTGCACACGCACGTGCAGAATGGAACCTTTTAGTGTACGGAGCGCCCCGCCTGCCACCAACGCTCCCCTGGCCCCAAGGGGCTGGCAGAGGCACCGGGCGGCATTTAATCCCCGCCCTGCCACCGGCCCCAGCTCTGCGCACGGAGGCGGCCAAAGAGAAAGCGTCCAAGGGGAGCCGCAAGGTGCAGCCGCCGGGGCTGATCTGTACGCCCACTGTCACGGCCCTTGGCCAGGCATGCAGCAGAGTCAGGAGGGGGGCACAGCACGGTAGTGTGCCCCCGGGGAGGGAGGGGCTGCTAACCCCTTCGGGGCCATTTGATTTGGGAGGGGAGCCTCTCCAGGGACCGGCACACTCCGACCCCTGCCTCCCGTCCTGGGGGAGCTGGATGGAGCCCCATCGGAGGCGGGCCCAGGATGCCAGAGGTCCAACACAGTACTGAGGCGGGCTCGGGTGGCCCAGCCCGTGCCAGGGCCCACGGCGGCACCGGGATCCGGCGGCCAGCTCCTCAGCTGTCCCCGTTGATGGCTGCCCCCTCCCCGCCCAGCAGGTTCTCCCTTTCGGCCGCGGAGCCCCCAGCAGCCGGCGGGGGCCGGCGCCTGGGCAGCCGGGCGAGCAGGGGCTGGTGCAGGCCGTTGTAGAGGGCAGCGCCGGCCAGGAGGATGAGGAAGCCTAGGATCTCCAAGCCGTGGAAGGTCTCCCAGCCCACGGCCAGGCTGACGGCCCAGATGAGCACGGTGCGCAGGCTGTCCAGCACCATGCGCGTGGTGGCGCTCAGCTCCTTGGTGACGCTGATGCCGGCAAAGTTGAAGAAGGCAATGCTGCTGATGTTGCCTGCCAGGGCCAGGGCGATGAGGGGCTGGCGGCCGATCTGGCAGAAGGCGTCTGGCGTGTCCTCCAGCACCCGCCGCGGGCTGCCGCCGAAGCTGCCCGCCGGGATGTAGTACATGGGGATCAGCAGCAGGGACAGGATGACGAAGCCAAAGAAACCTGGGAGGAGACAAGGCTGGGGGTAACGGTGGGGAGTGCTGGAAAGCCAGCGGCTGCGGGTTCGGGCTCATTCCCCAGAACCCTCTAATTTTGGCCCTCACCCATGTGCGGAATAAATTTTGTTCTATGCACCAAGGCATGAGTGGATGTGCACCACCAGGACAAACACAGGCTGCTAGCTGCGGGCGCTGTGCTAAACATCTGGGCGGCATCTGGACCTCTCCGGTGGGGGCTGCCCCAGTGCTCAGTTTACACAAGGGTGGGGAACCTTTTTTGGGTGGGGGGGGGGCAGCTGAACCACAGAAAAATCATGGGGCCGTACACAAGCAAAAAACACCTCCCACCAACGTGACCCCCGACTGAGGAGAAAGACCCTCCCTCCCCACATTCCCCTTGCACCCAGAGCCTCGGGAGGCCCAGGCTAGTAGATTTTGTGTAGGGGGCTGGAGCGCCATCTCGGGCCCCCCAATACTGGGGGGGGGGGAAGGGAGGAGTCCCAAGCCTCAGGGGCCAGATCCAGGCAAGCGGGGGGCTGCATTCGGCCCTCAGGCCTGAGGTTCCCCACCCCAGTGTTACGGGGAACACTGCCCAGAACTCCTGCCCCAAAACACGCGGGATTTCCTTTGCCAGGAACCCAACCGGGGCCCCGGAACGCCGGGTCCGGATTTGCTCTGGGATGGATTTCGGTAGAAAGCTGCAGCTTTTCCAAGGCCCCCTCCCCTGCTGGGCACAAGCGAGCCGCAGAGGTGGGGGCCGGCAGGATCTAGCCCCCTCCCCTGCTGGGCACAAGCGAGCCGCAGAGGTGGGGGCCGGCAGGATCTAGCCCCCTCCCCTGCTGGGCACAAGCGAGCCGCAGGGCTGGGAAAGGAGCCCCGGTGTTTTAACGAGGCCTCCCTCCAGAGCCATGGTGCATTCTGCCCCCCACATCGCCCCCATGCGGCAGCGTCCACCTCCACATTGTTTCAGGCACACGGGCCGCAGCTCGTGTTCCCTGTAAGCTGGGCGCTCGGGCGGCTGCCCAGGAGAGAATCAGATGCTGCCCAGATGGTTAGCCAAATGCCCCCAGTGCTCATAAGCCGGCAGCAGGTGCTTCTCCTGGTGGTGCACAGGCCTCGGTGCACAGAACACAATTTATTCCACACACACGGGGGAAAAAAACCGAGAGGGGTCATTGGACGCAGGCTGGCTGAGGACGGCTGTTCCAAGCACCCACCTGGGACCCTTGCTCCCTCCCCGCAGCTGCCGGTTTGCCCTTCAGTGGACAGGGACACTGCAGTTGCCACGTCAGCCCACGCAGCCTGGCACCAGCTGGGAGGCTGGGCTACCGCCGGCTGCACCTCCTTGCTTGGAGTCAGTGGCCCAGCGCCGCATCCCCCTCCTCCACCTGCTGCCCGCCCCCCCCGCCCCCCAGCCCCGTCTCCCTGCTGCCACGTACCCTCCGTGCCGACGGCTCGCAGTGGGTGCACGTCGTGCTTGAAGACGAACTTCTCCTCCAGCACCATCTGGATGGCCACGATCACCTGGGCCATGATGATGAGCAGGTCACCTGGGGGGGGGGGGGGTGGAAGAGCATGTGTGTGTGTGTGTGTGTGGGGGGGGGGGGGTGTCTCCAGACACAGCTTGGTCCCTGCCCCCCGCCCACGGGAGGTAGCTGCAGCATCCCTGCCCCAGTAGGCTCCCCGGCTTTCTACTCCCGCACAAGCAAACGCCTTTGCCCCGCCCACTGCCCCTCCTCCAAGCCCCTCCCCTCCTCCAAGCCCCGCCCCCTCTGGCGCTCACTCTCTCCACCCTCACATACTCGTGGCTGGTTCGGGAGGGGGGCAGGGCTCTGGCTGGAGGTGTGGGCTCTGGAGTGGGGCCAGGGATGCGGGGTGCAGGAGGATAAGGGGTTCAGAGGGTGGGAAGAGGCTTTGGCTGAGGGAGCTGGTTGGGATGGAGGGAGGGCTCTGGTGGGGGTGGAGGCTGGGGGGGGGGGGCTGGAGACGAGGGGTTGGGGTGCAGGGAGGGCTCTGGCGGGGGGTGCAGGCTGGGGGGACTGAAGACAAGGGGTTGGGGTTGTAGGAGGGGGGGCTGGAGACGAGTGGTTGGGGTTGCAGGGAGGGCTCTGGCGAGGGGTGAAGGCGGGGGGACTGGAGACGAGGGGTTGGGGTGCAGAGAGGGCTCTGGCGGGGGGTGCAGGGAGGGCTCCGGCGAGGGGTGCAGGCTGGGCGACTGGAGACGAGGGGTTGGGGTTGTAGGAGGGGGGGCTGGAGACGAGGGGTTGGGGTTGCAGGGAGGGCTCTGGCGAGGGGTGCAGGCGGGGGGACTGGAGACGAGGGGTTGGGGTTGCAGGGAGGGCTCTGGCGAGGGGTGCAGGCGGGGGGACTGGAGACGAGGGGTTGGGGGTGCAGGGAGGGCTCCGGCGAGGGGTGCAGGCGGGGGGACTGGAGACGAGGGGTTGGGGTGCAGGGAGGGCTCCGGCGAGGGGTGCAGGCGGGGGGACTGGAGACGAGGGGTTGGGGTGCAGGGAGGGCTCTGGCGGGGGGTGCAGGCGGGGGGACTGGAGACGAGGGGTTGGGGTGCAGGGAGGGCTCTGGCGGGGGGTGCAGGCGGGGGGACTGGAGACGAGGGGTTGGGGTGCAGGGAGGGCTCTGGCGAGGGGTGCAGGCGGGGGGACTGGAGACGAGGGGTTGGGGTTGCAGGAGGGGGGGCTGGAGACGAGGGGTTGGGGTGCAGGGAGGGCTCTGGCGGGGGTGCAGGCGGGGGGACTGGAGACGAGGGGTTGGGGTGCAGGGAGGGCTCTGGCAGGGGGTGCAGGCGGGGGGACTGGAGACGAGGGGTTGGGGTTGCAGGAGGGGTCTCTGAGCAAGGACCGAGCCGTTCCGAGGGTGGGAGGGGGATCAGGTGGTTGGGGCACAGGAGGGGGTCAGGGATGCAGGCTCCGGGCAGCGCTCACCCTCAAACAGCTTCCAGAAGCAGCCGCACGCCCCTCCCGTGGCTGCTCCAGGAGGCACGGCCAGGTGGCTCTGCCTGCTGCCCCGCCCACTCGCACCGCCCCCATTGGCCACGGTTCCCAGCCAATGGGAGCTCCGGGGGTGGTGCTGGGGGCAGGGCCAGAGCGTGGCGCCCCCTGGCTGCCCCCACGGGTAGCTGCCGAAGGAGGACCATGCCGGCTGCTTCCCGGGAGCCTCTGCACGGCAGCGCCAGCTGGACAGGCAGCGCCCTGACCCGGGGGGCTGATCGGAGCTGCCAAGACCTTCTCCACCGGCTGTTCCAGTCGAACACCGGACCCTGGGGCCGCCCAGCTGTGATCCCTGTCGGACCTGCTGGGAGATCTATCACCAGCGACCACCCCCGCCAGATCCCTGGGACCTCGTCCCCCCCATAGCCCCACAACTCCCCCCCCCCACACACACACGTACCTGTGATCACCTCGCTCAGCTTGTGCGTGGCATCCCGGCTGCTCAGCAAGTCTGCCAGCCCCACCACCACCAGCCCGGCGATGGTGATCAAGATGCCCAGCCACTGGCTCGGCACCAGCTTGCGGCCCAGGAAGGCCACGGAGAGCAGCCCGGTGAAGATGATCACCGCCCCGCGCAGCATCTGGAAGCTGGAGGCGCTGGTCATGTTCAGGGCTAGGGTGAGGGAACGGCCAGGTGAGCAGGGCTGCCGGCCCAACCCCGCCCCGATTGTCCCTTCCTGCCCCCCTCCAGCCCCGCTGGTGCAGCCCAGCCCCCTGCTATGCCTGTCCCGCCAGCTGTCTGCATCCCGTGCCACGGGAGGAGCCCACGAAAGGTCCATTCGTGGGCGCGTGGCCACGTCGCCCTCAGGTGGCCAGACACTCGGGGGATAAAAGCCTTCATACTAGTACAGCTTGCAGCGCATCTCCTCCAACACAAGCACAGTGGGGAGGAGGGGAGGAAAACCAGGTTCATCACAGCCCAGGGTCTCAGCTCTACCCCGCAAAATGCAGCACATGAAGCGTTTTCAAGCTAGGAGCCGGGGTGATTGTGCCCTGGCAGAAACTCGCAGAATATCCCCAGTTGGCACCAAAGCCTTCCCCCCATTCAAAAAGGGATTGAGAATAAGACAGAGAATATCTTATTCCTTTCTATAAAACCATGGGACACCCACAGCTTGAATACTGCGTACAGGTGTGGTCGCCGCATCTCAAACAAGATCTCTTGGCATTGGAAAAGGTTCAGAAAAGGGCAACAAAAATGACTGGGGGTTTGGAACAGGTACCATATGAAGACGGATTAAAAAGCCGGGGACTTTTCAGCTGAGAAAAGAGGAGACTAAGGGGGGATAGGACAGAGGTCTATAAAATCATGGCCAGTATGGAAAAAGCGAATAAGGAAAAGTTATTTACTTGTTCCCACAATATAAGAACGAGGGGTCACCTAATGAAATGAACAGGCAGCAGGTTTAAAACAAACCAAAGGACATTTTTCTTCACTCTGCGCACAGTCAACCTGTGGAACTCCTTGCTAGAGGATGTGGTGAAGGTCAGGATTTTAACAGGATTCAAAAAAGAACTAGATAAACTCATGGAGGGCAGATCCATCAATGGCTGTTATCCAGGCTGGGCAGGGATGGTGTCCCTGGCCTCTGTATGTCAGAGGCTGGGAATGGGTGACAGGGGAGGGATCACTGGATGCTTCCTGTTTCTGCTGGCTCCCTCTGGGGCACATGGTGCTGGTTGCTCCGGGAGGACAGGACCCTGGGCTGGAGGGACCTTTGGTCCTCCCCGTCTGGCCGCCCTTATGAGGACATACACTGCTTGGTTGCCTGTTAGTTTGTTCTCTCGGGGGGGGAGGCGGGGGGGAGAACCCCACGTGCCTGGTTGGCTCAGTTCCAGGGGCGGTTCCCAAACGAAGGGCGTGTCGCCGTGTCCGACGGCGGCCGCGGGGGGGGGCGGTCGGTTCCAAAGGCCGGACTCTGGCAGGTGACGCTCCGAGGAAGGGCCAACTACAGGTCGTGACGTCTCAGCCCGCGTCAAAGACAACCCTCCTGGCCCCGGGGGGGGGGGGTCGGGCGCCCCCTTTCAGCCCAGGCCCGGAGCCCCCAGCACTTACCCACATACATGATGCTGGTGCCGGTCATGTCGCACAGCGCGGGGGGCAGGAAGAGCAGCGGGTTGAAGGGCTGCGGGGGGCCCATGCTGGGCTCGGCTCTCTGCCCGTCCCTGCAGACCAGGAGGTAGAAGGCAGCCAGGCAGGAGAATTCACCGAGGAACATGCCCACGGCCTGGAACAAGAACACAGCTGCTGGGTCGTGACAGCGCTGGGGGGCGCGGCTTGGCAGAGAGGGGTGTGGCTGTGTTGGGGGGGGTCCCCACCCAGGGACTGTCCCCAGGGAGCTCTGCCACCCCCCAGGCCTGCCAGCGCCCCTCTGTCTCAGCCTTAGTTTCCCTGCCAGGGGATCCCTTAGCCCCTGCCTGGCAGCACCACCAGAGCTCAAAATACTGAATCATAGAACACGAGGACTGGGAGGGCCCTCGAGAGCTCACCGAGTCCAGCCCCTGCCCCCCTGGCAGGACCCAGTGATCTGCTATGAAACTCTGCTGATCCAGGGGGGAGCGGAGACAGGATGGGGAGGAGCATCAATATTCTCTCTAATCGGGCCCAGCTGTGTGCGGAATAAATTTTGCTATGTGCACCGAGGCATGAGTGGCTGTGCACCACCACCAGCAACATAACACGCAGCGGGGGGCACTCTGCTAATCAGAGCACAAACCCCGGTTGCTCTCGGTCCCCGCTGGCCGAACACCACCCGGGGGTGGCAGCGTGGAGGTTTGTGGCTGGCCCTCGGAGAGGGGGCAAAACCAAGTAAGCAGGCACACAGCCCTGATGGTTCAGAAAGGGGAGAGGAGCGTCTCCGGCGACTGGGAAGCAGAACAGTCTCGGAGACAGTCCCAGAGCTCCCCAAGAGGCCCAGGAGGCAAGATCTCTGACGTGTGGGGTGCGTGCCGGCCCGGCGGGTGTCAGCCCGAAGCCACAGCTGAGTGGAGACCCAGCCCCGCCGAGCAGCGGCCGTACCTGGAGAAACGGGTGCTGGAAGCTGTGCTCGGCCGTCCCACCGCAGCCCCCCGCGCGGAAGTTGTCGGCCCATCTGAAACCGAGAGGGGGTGGCAGTTAGAACCTGCAGAGGAAACCTGCAGAGACCGTAACCCGGTTCTTCCCCTTTCGGCAACCAAGCCGGGACAGGCTCCTGTGGCCCCAGCTACTGCTAAGCCAGGGTCGGGATGCAAACTCCCCTTACAATGCTAACCGGTGATACACCTACCCGGTTAAACAGCCCCCAGCATGGCACCATGGGGCTGAAGGAGAAGCCCCTGCCCATGGTGTGGTGCAGGCAGGGGCAGCCCCGGGCACCAGTTATTACCCCCGTAAGCATGCCAGGGCCACAGAACAGAGACGTACAGAAAGTTGTAGATCAAATGCAGCAAGGGCAAACCCCTCCCGACCATCAAGCTGCGAGTTCTCGAATAGCTTTAGGAAGGGGCCTTTGGACTGACCTTCCATGGATGAATCCAATCTGTGCCGCGTCCTTTGCACTCTGTGGGTTTGTTTTACCGTACACGCGCTTGGTTTACACGGCACCCACGTTCCCCGTATGTTCCACGTCCGTGCAACATAGAAATCACAGGGGCTGAAGACTGGATTGCAAGGGGGAAGGCGAGAGGTTTTGGGGTTGGGGAGGGGGGACCAACCAGGGCTTCCAGTGGCTTGAGCCTGTGGGATAATCCCCTCAGCTGGATGGTTTTTTAAGCGAACGGCAGTGAAATAGTCAGCAACTGCCGCAATCATTAGGTTTCAGAGTCAACGGGCCAAGGCGGCAGGGGCTATCTGCCCCTCCCTCAGGGAGCTGCTCAGCCTCGTGGCTGCCTTGGAAAGACGACATTGCACGTCTTTGCATGTGGAAAGCTCCCCTCCCAGGCGTAGCTCTTAGACACTCACAATCCCAGAGCAAAGGGCAGATTTCCAGCCGCAGACAACCTGGGGCCTGGCCCATTGGACACACGCTGCAGCCTTCTCTCGCCTTGTACGCCCCCAGGACTAGACGGAGCATGAATCAGAACAGAAGGCGACTGCGCTTAGCTCCCTCCAGCCACCCTGGCTGCCCTGCTGGCTGTTCCTAGAGAGCAAGTCCAGCGTGTTCAAGCAGGGTCGCGAGGCAGGAGCCGTTCTAAGTGAGTCTGGGGCGGAGCAGCTCAGAGCGGCCTCTGATGGGAGCCGTCGGGCGTGGTCATGTGCTTGCTAGATATGGGGAAGTGGTTCAGAGCAGCAGGAAGCTGAGGGCAGCCAGGGAACAAAGGGAAGCACTGCTTTCAGAAGCGGCCCCCTCCACGCCCCGCTGGGGCTGCAGGCGAGCCACAGAACCCGGTGCAGAGTCACAGGTTCAAGTCCCCTGCAGCCACGACTCCAACTAGGGTTGCCAGATACCGTCGCAAAAAATCCCGAACATGGCGGGGGAAAACATTGGTTGAGGGGAAAAAAAAAAAAAAAAAAAAAAAAGGTCACTGCACCTTTAAATTCACACGCTCCCCCACCCCCGCGACAGAAAGCGCAATTACTGGATTGTCCGGGCGAAAACCGGACACCTGGCAATCCTAACTCCAACCCAGAATGACACAACAATATCAGGGCCTACTCCCAGCGAGGGGAACCCGGCACCCCAATTTCCTACACGGCTAGCAGGGCTTTCAACCCTAGCTGCAGCCGGGCCGCCCAGTCCAGCCCTCCTTTGGGGCAGGCTGGCAGAGGAGTGGCTGATTTCCAGCTATTGCCCCGGGGCAGATGTCTCTGTACTCAGAGGGAAAACACCTTCCTCAGCCCCAGAATATTTTCAAGACTTTGAAATTTTTCACCCCCCTAAACTGGACGCACAACAAAAACCCCGAAAACATCTGTGGCCCAACGCGCTGTAAGATTTTGTTTGGGGCAAGGGAAGCGTTTCCTTCCGACCACCTCTCTTTTTTCTTAGCGCTTCTCTTCAGCTGCGCACGCTCACATCCGGAAACAAAGGCTCTGGAGACGCTGGGAAGGTTTCGCGAGCAAAGTTGCCTTGTCGTGGGTACGCTCTGCCTGGCTTGTCAATGAAAGGCAACTTTGGGCTGGAAACGTGCCAAGGCCAAAAGGAACAATTCCCAACGTTTTCGGCAACTTTTTACATAAGAACATGAGAATGTTCAGACTGGGTCAGAGGAAAGGCCCATCCAGCCCAGTGTCCTGACTGCTGACAGTGGCCAATACCAGATGCCCCAGAGGGAGGGATCACAACAGGTAATCATCATGTGATCCCTCCCCTGTCACCCATCTCCAGAGAAACAGAGGCTAGGGACACCATTCCTACCCATCCTGGCTAACAGCCATTGATGGACCTAACCGCCATGAATCCATCCATCTATTTTTTGAACCCTGTTAAAGTCCAGTCTTCACCACATCCTCTGGCAAGGAGTTCCACAGGTAGACTGTGCTCCGAGTGAAGAAAAACTTCCTTTGGTTTGTTTTAAATCTGCTCCCTATTCATTTCATTGGGTGGCCCCTAGTTCTTATACTGTGGGAATAAGTAAATAACTTTTCCTTATTCACTTTTTCCACACCAGTCATGATTTTATAGACCTCTGTCCTATCCCCCCTTAATCTCCTCTCTTCTAAGCTGAAAAGTCCAAGTCTTTTTAATCTCTCCTCATATGGGACCCGTTCCAAACACATCATTTTTGCAGTATTCAAGATGTGGGTGTCCCATGGATTTATAGAGAGGCAATAAGATATTTTCTGTCTTATTCTCTATCCCCTTTTTAATGACTCCTAATGTTCTATTTGCTTTTTTCACTGCCGCTGCACACTGAGAGGATGTTCTCAGAGAATTATCCACAATGACTCCAAGATCTCGCTCTTGATTAGTTGTAGCCAAATTAGTCCCCATCATATTGTATGTCTAGTTGGGATTATGTTTTCCAATGTGTATACTTTACATTGATCAACATTCAATTTAATTTGCCATTGTGTTGCCCAGTCACTTAGTTTGATGAGATCTTTTTGAAGCTCGTCACAGTCGGCTTCGGTCCTAACTCTCGGGAGCACTTTTCTCCCACCAGTTGGGAGATTTGTCCAGACTGGCTCCATCTCGTGAACGGCTCCGGCTTTGCCAAAGTGGCTATTGCTTTGCTTTCTGACAAGCAGTGATTTGTCCAAGGGTTCCCAGCCACTCGGCAGTTTACAAAGCGGCTGGCACGCAGCCGAGACGCCTCTGCAGACCGCCCCTGCAACGGAGACTTCCCATTCAGGAAAAGGGGCTGTCCCTTGGGCCGTCGCTGCCCGGACTTGCCCAGCGGTTCACACAAAGCTCGAGGGCTCCTGGCACCGGTTCCAGCTACTCGCAGGCCGGGAGTGACAGCGAGGCGAACCGGACACCGCCGTGTAACAGACGGAGGCCGAGAGCCGTGGCCGCTGGGGATCAGCTGTCGGCTGCATTCGTCTTCCCCAGCCCGGCTGCAGGGATCCCTGGAATGTGGAGGCAGCACCACCTTTTGCACATGGGGGACCCGGTGTGAGTGAGGCGTGGCTGGGCTGCCCTTTGGGAGGCAAAGCGGGGAGGCAGCTGGGCCCCCCTGGCCCCAACAGTAGAGCCTCCCTCTACCGACAGCTTAGTCTAGAGATGGGCTAGTTCAGTGGGTTTCCAAGGACAGGGCGTGGCCCAGCACTGGGCAGTGGAGTGTCGGGGCCTGGGTCTCGGTGCTGTAGGGGGATCAGGCTATTAGTGGGGGGCTAAGGCAGCTCCCTGCCTGGCCTGGCACCGCAGACTGCGCTGCGCCCCAGAAGTGGCCGCAGCAGGCCCGGCTCCTAGGTGGGGAGCGCAGGGCTCCGTGCACTGCCCCTGCCCCAAGCACGAGCTCCGCACTCCCATCGGCTGGGAACCTGCTGCTGGCTTTTTCTGGGGTGCAGCGTGGGTCTGCGGGGCCAGGAGAGGCAGGAAGCTGCCATACCCCCGCTGCCCGAGAGTCGCTCGAGGGAAGCCCCTCCTGCCCCAGCCCTGCCCCCTCCAAGCCGGAGGCCCCTCCTGCACCCCAAAACTCCTCCTCAGCCCCCACTCTAGTCACATCCTGTCGGGTCACGGCATCGAAAATTTTCTTCCACTGGGTCGTGAGAAAAAAAAAAAAGTTTGAAAACCCAGGGGAAGAAAACGGTCGATGCCTTTGATACGCTGATGTCGGCTAAGAGACCCGTCACTGGGCCCAGCGTCCAGCGGTGCCCGTGTCCGTGTTCAGCAAGGCCGGGGGCTTCGGCACGCGTGGGAGCCCGGTCCACCAGCATTGCACTAGCAGCTTTTGGTTCTTCGCAACCGTCCCCCTGGCGCAGACCCCACCCCACGGATAGCACTGGGAGTCGGAGGTTTGTGTTTGAGCAGGGATAGGCACCATGCAGCCCCCTCCCCCCCCGGGCCCTGCTCCCCCTGGAAAGCGCTGGCTGTAGGCAGGTTTGGAGGGCTGCAGCCAGGTTCCCATGAAGGTTTTCCAGCCGCAAGCGGAGTGAGTTTTGTCGTGCGCCACGTATGCAGGGTGCACAGCCTCACCGCGGCCCAGCTCCAGCTGTGGCTAACGGGGCAGCCTCCCACCATGCGGCTTGGGCCACCAAAACAGTCCCCTAGCTGCTGGAGCATTGCCCCGCCACGCAGACCCCCACTGCCGCCAGACACTCTCCCCAGCAGACCCCCTGCAGCGCAGGACTCCAACGCCTTGCGTGGGCCGTGTGATGGCTGCACCCGGGCGGGGCTGTGGTGCTATTTTTAGCACCATGGCCCAGGCTCCAGCTCCCATGTGGTGGCTGCCCAGCTGTTTCTGGGGCGGGGCAGCCACCCACCACATGGCCCCGCCCCTGGAAGCAGCAAGGGCCCCGACTGCGTGGCTCTGCTGAGGAGGTGGGTGGGACTGAAATTTTTGGGAGGGAACGCTGGCTGCAGCCAGGGAGGGAAGCCCTAGGACATGTCAAGGCTGGGCCCATGAGCCAGGGCTGGGGTTTTCCATGGGGAGCAGGGCTCTCGGGGCTGCATGGAGCCCCTCCTTGGACCCTCCAGATGCCTCCCTGGCCCCTGCTTCCCATGGAACCCCTGGCTGCTGGCAGGTCTACAGGCAGCGACAGATGTGCTGGGTCACGCTGAGCCCGGGGGGTTGGGTGCCAGGGTAGGGCAGGGCGAGAACAAGGAGAGGTAGCACGCAGCCTTGATTTCCCCAGCACGTCTCTTCCGGTGGGAAGCACCCAGGCTGCAGCCCCCCTGCCACGCCGCCCCTGGGGCGGGACTCCTGCATCACCTCCTGTGCCGAGGTGGGCCCATGGTCCCCCCGATCTCCTGTCGAAGACACTTCTTGGCCACGTCCCGCTAACAGCTCTGGGCCGGGACCCCAGCAGCTGCGACTCGCCAGCACTGTTGTCACTGAAAGACGGGGATTTTCACTCCATTTCCCAGCCCGGGGAAAGCCAAACATGTTTGATATTAAAACGGGGGGGTGAAATGGATCACAGGGGCCCCAGCCCAAGCAGGCTGCGCGGCTCCCCCGTGCAAATGCTTTGGCATTCCCAGCGTGCGGGCAA
Source organism: Pelochelys cantorii (assembly GCA_032595735.1). Lineage (NCBI taxonomy): Eukaryota > Metazoa > Chordata > Testudines > Trionychidae > Pelochelys > Pelochelys cantorii. Next base: position 3,610,253 of record CM064328.1, read on the forward strand.
CGGGGTTTGTCCTGACGCCACAGAAGTTTTTGTTGCATTTGTGTTCCAAGCGTCAGGACGGGCCCTGGCTCGGCCATTCCAGCTCCCCACCCGTGCCACACGAGGGGGCCCCCGGCCACATCAAGCGGCCACCTTCATCCTCCCAGCCTTCATCAGTCCATCTGGCATATGTGCAACCCCTCGCAGAGCCACCTGGCACACGTGCCAACGGCCTGGATTTAAAAATCCGCCACCCAAGTGAAATTGCCCGTGGGCCAGAGGGTTACTTCTAAGCGGGGCGGAGCAATCAAAGCAGAGTTTTGTGGGAGACGCAGCGTGCGGGCGGTAGGTGGTATTGCCCGCGTGGGTCGGGAACACGTCCGCGTGGGACTCAAGTCTCAGCGGAAGAAGCCGGCGGGAGCAGAGGTCCCAACGGAGACAGTCACGAAGCAGGGCGGGGGGATGAGCGTGTCATGCAGCAAAGCCGCTTGCTTGCCTTTGCTCCGGGTGTTCGAGCTAGGCCAGCGGAATTTCTGCACAAGTCACGGCGGAGCCTGACCCCACCTGCCGCGTGACCAGCCACCCAGCCCGCCTGACCCCTACGCTGACTCAGCTCTGCATTTCGCAAGAGGTGTTTTAAAAAAAAAAAAATCTCACCCGGGGTTTCTATCCAGACATGGCTTGCTGAGGCAGGGACTCCAGAGATTGGGGGGGGGGGGGGAAGAGGGGCACTTCCTGGGCCACCTTGGGCAAGTGGCTTTCACTGCCCCGTGCCTCAGTTGCCCCGTCTGAGAATTCATGAATTGCGGCAAAGCGCTCGGACGACGACGAAGACCAGGCACAGAAGAGCCACCAGACAATGCTCCGAGCTAGCGCTTCGCCCCTCCGCTCTCACAAGCAGCCTGGAGATCGGAGCTGGCTTCGGACCCTCTCCACACTCGCTCTGCAGCGGTCAGATCCCCCCCTTCCCAGCGTACTGCATGGCCATGGCTGAACAGCAAGGCCCAGCCACCAGCATTGCACGAACGGGGGTTTAGACACAGCTCATGGAGGGAAGCAACTGCTGCCTTGGGGAAGGGTCAAACCCCGCAGCTGGGACCCCCCCGGCAGTTTCTCTGGGATCAGAGCCCTGGCCCCATGGCTGTGGGGCGGAAAGCAGTGTACCCCATGGCACTGGCCAGGCTCGGTGCAGGGGCACTGAGGCACGGGAAGGGCCCTGTCCAGACGGCAGCAACAGGGTAGTTAAGGGGCACGACCCCTCTCAGGAAGGGGAAAAGGGCCCGCCCCACTGCTGCTTCCCCAGTGGGCCAGTCCCCGAGCTCCCCAATCTGTTCCCAGGAGAAACAGGGTCCCCTCGACCCCCCATGTACTGAGGGCTGGAGAGAAACTTGGGCCCCTGGGGAGCCCGGATCAGAGCCAGTTGGGGCAAGGCCCATCTCAGCCTGACAGACCTGGGGGGGAGCCCAGAGGAGACACCCCCTAGCTGCACACCCCAGGTGCTCTCCCAGACCCTAGAGCAGGGTCACCCCCAAGCACCCCCTTGCAATATTCTCTAAGATCCGGGTGCAGGGCTCTCAGCAGCCTCCCTCCCCCGCCGTGTGGCCCTACAAGGTCTGGGTGTGGCTCCCCCTCCCCCCCCCATGTTGCTCTCAGAGATCATGGTGCAGCCCCTGGCCCCCCCCCCCGTGCGGCTCTCACAGATCGGGGTGCACACCCCGGCCCCCCCCCCGTGCTGCTCTCACAGATCGGGGTGCACACCCCGGCCCCTCCCCCCGTGCGGCTCTCACAGATCGGGGTGCACACCCCGGCCCCTCCCCCCGTGCGGCTCTCACAGATCGGGGTGCACACCCCGGCCCCCCCGCCCGTGCTGCTCTCACAGATCGGGGTGCACACCTCGGCCCCCCCCCATGCTGCTCTCACAGATCAGGGTGCAGCCCCCGGCCCCCCCCCCCGGTGCTGCTCTCACAGATCAGGGTGCAGCCCCCGGCCCCCCCGCCCGTGCGGCTCTCACAGATCGGGGTGCACACCCCCCCCCCGTGCTGCTCTCACAGATCGGGGTGCACACCCCGGCCCCCCCCCCGTGCTGCTCTCACAGATCGGGGTGCACCCCCCCCCCGGTGCTGCTCTCACAGATCGGGGTGCACACCTCGGCCCCCCCCCATGCTGCTCTCACAGATCGGGGTGCAGCCCCCGACCCCCCCCGTGCTGCTCTCACAGATCGGGGTGCACACCCCGGCCCCCCCCGTGCTGCTCTCACAGATCGGGGTGCACACCCCGGCCCCCCCCGTGCTGCTCTCACAGATCGGGGTGCACACCCCCCCACCCCCCCGTGCTGCTCTCACAGATCGGGGTGCACACCCCGGCCCCCCCGTGCGGCTCTCACAGACCGGGGTGCACACCCCCCCCCCCCCGTGCGGCTCTCACAGATCGGGGTGCACACCCCGGCCCCCCCCCCCGTGCTGCTCTCACAGATCGGGGTGCACACCCCGGCCCCGCCCCCGTGCGGCTCTCACAGATCGGGGTGCACACCCCGGCCCCCCCCCCCGTGCTGCTCTCACAGATCGGGGTGCACACCCCGGCCCCCCCCCCCGTGCGGCTCTCACAGATCGGGGTGCACACCCCGGCCCCGCCCCCGTGCGGCTCTCACAGATCGGGGTGCACACCCCGGCCCCCCCCCCCGTGCTGCTCTCACAGATCGGGGTGCACACCCCGGCCCCCCCCCCCGTGCTGCTCTCACAGATCGGGGTGCACACCCCGGCCCCGCCCCCGTGCGGCTCTCACAGATCGGGGTGCACACCCCGGCCCCCCCCCCCGTGCTGCTCTCACAGATCGGGGTGCACACCCCGGCCCCCCCCCCCGTGCGGCTCTCACAGATCGGGGTGCACACCCCGGCCCCCCCCCCGGTGCGGCTCTCACAGATCGGGGTGCACACCCCGGCCCCCCCCCCGGTGCGGCTCTCACAGATCGGGGTGCACACCCCGGCCCCCCCCCCCGGTGCTGCTCTCACAGATCGGGGTGCAGCCCCCGGCCCCCCCCCCGTGCGGCTCTCAGAGCCCGGGGTGCAGCCGCAGACTCACTTGGCCGAGAGGGTGTTGATGGAGCCGGTGAGCAGCATGAGGCCGGCCAGGCCCAGCTGGTACCTGCTCCAGGCCATGCCGGGACCGCCGGGCTGCAGCCGCAGCAGCAGGCGAAGGAGGAAGGCGGAGGTCACATGACCGCAGTCAGCTGAGCGAACTAGCCCCGCCCCCTTTGGCCCCGCCCCGCCCCCAGGGCCCCGATCCGGCTGTAGCGCCCGGGGCCGGGCTGCTATGCGGGGGCGCCCCGCTCTGCGCTGCTAGGGTGGTGGCATGGGGGGGGGGGGTTAGGAAAGGGCCGCCTGCCAAGGAGGGGCAGGGCAGATCCAGGGCGTGGGGCAGTGGGACCCCCTTTGGCCTCCTGGCCATGCGGCGGCGGGGGGGGGGACTGGTCCAAAGTGGTTGGACTGGAGAGCGCCCCCCCCCCACACCCCCGGCCCCACGGGGCTGGAGCAGCCTGCCTCCCCGCCCCCCCAGCAGGTAGGGGGCTGCTCCACCCCCCCACTGGCTAACCGGGCGAGGCTAACGGGTTAGCTGCTCCCATCCCGACTCCCCACAGTCCTGAGCCCTGGCCCCATCTCGACCCCCGAGGCCAGACCGCTGTGACCCCGTCGCCGGCCCCCCGGGGACACCGGCCCCCCGGCAGTGCCGAGTGCCGCAGAGCTTTTAGCAACGCCGGGCGGGAGTCTGAATACGGCCAGGGAGGGAGAATCCACTGGGGCCTGGGCAAGGCCGGGGAAGGGCCCGCACCCTCCAGATGCCATGCGCCGGGGGGGGGCAAAGGGCTGGCCGGCCAGCAGGTGGGGGCTGGTGGAGTTACATCCCTCCATCACTGCGCTCCTCCGGCCGCGTGGCTCTGGGAGGGGTGGGAGTGCCCTGTGCCAGGACCACATCCATCAGGGGAGGGGGAAAAGGTGGTTAGGGGCAGGGAGAGGGCAGAGCAGGGGCAGGGCCGGGAGGCGGGGGGTGGCCCGGCCCGGCCTTTCCATAGGCTGGCAGGGGGGTCATGTAGCCGGTGCTCCCCCCTCTGCCCCTTTCACCAGTCCACCCTGCTGTGGTTAGTTGCTCTCACACCGGCCGATTTACACCGGAGTTCCCGTCTGAATGTCTCCAGTGGCACCTTCCAGCTGTTGGGACGGCGCTCGGCCTTTCCCGCCGGGCCGGAGAGCCCTTTCTTAACACAGATATTTGTTCCCCGGGCAAGTAAACACAAGCTGAGCCAGCCACTCCAGAACCCCTTTGTTAAGCTCATAAACTGAGTGCCTGACGCTGTTGTGACAAGGCCAGTTCACCCAGCCTTTAATCATTCTCAGGGCTGACCCCTCTCCAGTTCATAACCCTTCTCCTGCTGCGGACACGCCCAGCTGGATGCAGGATTCTAGCTGTCGTGTGTCCGGGATATTGGATCCGAAAGGAGCCAGTAAACACCAAGGCTAACTATATCTCTAACTTTATCATACACAGAACAGTAAAGGAAAGCCATGCAGAGTTACAGAAATCCATTCCAATCCACGGGATAGGCAGCACAGGCAATAGAACAACACCTACACCCAGGACAATACACAAGATATTTAACTTTAAGGATATAAACATCCATGTACTTATTTCTATAACTCACACACACTTCCACCGGTAGCAACTTACAGTGGTCGGACAGAAGATCGTGGCCTCTTTCTTTCCCCATGCCGACCACAGTGCATTTGCGGGTAGAACCAGGCACTGATTTCTTAATTGCAGTGAGTAAGGTAGTGGGGGACCCATTACACCCAGTCCCTTTCACTGATGATATGTTCTACACCTATATTTATACTTGACTTGGTCGTTCTAATCATCTCTACCAATCTATTACATCCTGTGTAAGGCACCTATTATGCCCATTTTTGGGGGGTACATCCCGCTAATCAGGATGTTGAAAAACCTGTGTGCACGGTTAACAGTTTTATGGCTGTATTTTGGTATTTTTGCTTATCAGAAATATAATGTACCAGTACAAGGTTGCTTGTCATGTGTTCTTGATATAGTCTCACAGTACCATCCTGTATCTGCAGCTACGGCTACACTGCCATTTTTTTGTGGAAGAGGATATGCAAATGGTGCTCTCATTTGTATATCTTCTTCCGATTCTTTTTGCGGAAGAGGTTTTGCCGATAAAAAGCCCCATGTAGACGGGGACATTTGTTGGGAAAAAAACCCCTTTTTCGCAAGATCCCTTATGCCTCAAAAATCGAGGTTTACAGGATCTTGCGAAAAAAGTTTTTTTCCCAACATATGGCCCCATCTATAAGGGGCTTTTTATCGGCAAAACATCTTCCGCAAAAAGAATTGGAAGAAGATATGCAAATGAGAGCGATATTTGCATATCCTCTTCTGCAAAAAAAGGGCAGGGTAGCCGTAGCCTGCATGATTGTGCAAAAACATACCTGCATCTTAAAGCTCCCCCCCGAGCCTTGTCTGCATGCTTAAGTGCAGCACCAGACTTGAGAAAGGCCTGGGTGTGGCGTGTTCGAGACCCGCACTGTGGTCAAGGCAGACATCCCCATTGATCGTCAAGGCAGGGCCGTCCCCAGCACTATATATTTTGGTTAGTCTCTAAGGTGCCACAGGGCGACTCATTGTTTTCTTCCAGTTCATCGATAAACATGCTAAATACTAAAGGGCCAAGAATCAACCCCCCAGGAGACACCCCCCCGCTGAGTGGCGATTGCCTATGGACAGTGACATTTTGAGGCCTATCGCTTCCCTAGTTTTGGTCCCTGGGCTGTGGGCCCTGTTCATTTGGTATTGTCACTGCTCACAGGTCGTGCCTACACTTGGCTCCTCGGCTCCTGGGAGGAACCCCCCTCTCCAGTGCGGCAGCCCCTTCTCGTGGAGCCCACTCCAGTCCAGCGGCAGCGAGACAGCCCTTTCTCAGTCCACTCCAGTGCGGCAACCCTCTCGTGGGGGGCCCACTCTCACCTGGGGGGTTCGCCTCTCCGCCTCCGGGATGGCGCTTCTCAGGGCCTTCAGCTGCCTGCCTCCGCCGTGAGCCCCTTCGGGGGCTCCCCTCCCTCTGGACCTCCGGGGCCTCCACTCCCAGAGGGAATAGCACCCCCCTGTTCTCTAGACCAGAGCAACTCTCAGCCAGCACCAAACAGGAGGGTTTATTGAGCTTTGAACACAGCAACGGGTCTCTCAGGCCAGTCGGCCTGGGCCCTCAGCCCGCACGTCAGTCTCCCCTGCAGCCAGCTGAGTCCAGTCTGCTCTGCCCTCAGTCCCCCAAAAAACAGCCCCCCGTCTCCCAGCAGAGCCTCCAATAATCCCAGCAACAGTCCCTCCCCCCCGTCCATTGTCTTCTCCCCAGGTAAGAGGGTCACCTGGGCCCCTCTTCTCCGCCTCCCTCCTTTGTCCCATGTTCTCCCCTCACTGGGGTCAGCCGGGCTGATTGCCGGGGTCTCCCCTCTGCAGCCCCTTGTCTGTCATCTGGCCAGAACCAGCCGTGTCCTCTGAGCAGGACCGAGGTCACCAGGGTCCCAGACACCACGGCTCCGACTCTGGGCTTTTCTCTGACACACACACTCCCCCCCTTTGTCGCGTTAAACCAGTAACTGCTGGGCACTGAGTGCCCCCCCCCATATGCAACACCCCCCTTTGAACCCCCAAAACTCCCCACTTCCTCACAGGTATCATTTCACTTTTTCCATCCACATGCCGTTTGCCCCCATTTCAAATGCCTGAGGCTACGTTTACACAGCGGTGTTATTTCGGAATCCCGGAGTCCCCGTCCGCACCACCAGCTGTCGTTGCGACAGAATGCCGCACTAACGGCGCGCTGGAGGAGTTCTTCCTCCGACTCCTGTCACCCTCCTTGCACGAGGAGTGAGGGAAGGCGGAGGACGCAATTGGCGAAGCTCAAGTTGCGTTGCTGATTTGCTGTGGAGACGTGCCCATACAGAAGTCCAAATGTGTTAGATCGCCTCGTAGTGAGCAGGGGGTGGCCGCTCACTGACCCCGAGGGGGAAGAACCCCTCTCCGAGCCCGCGTGGGCCGAGCTAGGTCCTGCCCTTTTAACTCCACGGAGGCCAAGGGGTGGGGCAAGGAGCATAGAAGCCCAACCCCGGAGCTTAGTCGCTGGAGGAAGCCTGCCCTGAGCTCTCAAGCCAGGAGGACCTTGGAGAGGCCGAGAACGGGCCTGGCCGGCCAGGCCCTTGCTCCGAAGAGGAGACCTTCTCCACCCTGCCCAAGGGTTCAGACTACCATGGCCCCGAGGACCAGCAGCCAGCGCGGAGCTGGGGAGATGTGGAGGGGGAGTTAGGCAGTGGCCCAGGGGAAGCTGACAACTGATCTCATAGCATTGTAGCGTGTGGCAGTGTGGCGGGACGGATCCCTGCTGACCCCAGTGGCAGCCACGGTTGCCACAGCTAGGGCCCTGGGCCGGGACGCAGTGGAGTAGGGAGGGTCCATGTCCCCCTGCCACCCCACATACGGCGTGGCAGTCTTCCCCTCTACACTCGTGCCTGGGGAACTACATTTGTTTGCTGCCCCACCCTGACCAGGGCCGGGCCTTACAGACTGGGGAACAGTCTTTGCTTTGCTGCCCCGCCCTGCACCAGGGCCCGGGGCCATATTGACTGGGGGACTGCATTTGTATTGCGGCCTGCCCTGCCCTCAGGCCCTGTGGCTTGAAAGGAGTCGCTGGACCTTTCCTTACAGGCCTGAGCACAGGTTGGGGCCAGGACTACACCAGCTGGCTTACACCCTTCTATCGATTCAACTTGTTAATTCGTTTATGAGATTACATTCATTTGACAGGCTCTAGTTCCATAAATCCAGAGTAGCTGTTATTAATTACATAACCCTCCTCTTAATTCTTCAGCAATCAAGTCCTGCTCCATTGTCTTGCCTGGGGACCAGTGCCAGGCTATAACTCCCCAGGTCAGCCTATCGACTCTTATAACATCGTGTCCTGGGACTTACTGGAAACCATCATTCAAGGCCCAGCAAGCTCCTCGGCCAGTTCTTTGAAAACTCTTGGATGCAATTTACCCAGCGATCTCTCTCCTGCCATCCATCTCCACCCTCTGACAAACAGAGGCTGGGGACACCATTCCTTGGTGAAAGGTCGGGCCCTGGGTCTTGGTGCTGCAGGGGGATCAGGTGAGCAGTGGGGAGGCTAAGGCAGCTCCCTGCCTGTCCTGCACCTCAGACTGCGCTGCACCCCAGAAGAGGCTGACAACAGGCCTGGCTCCTAGGTGCGGGGGGCGCACACAGGGCTCCGTGCTCTGCCCCTGCCCCAAGCACTAGCTCTGCACACCCACTGGCTGGGAACCTGTTGTCAGCTGCTTCTGGGGCGCAGCGCAGTCTGCGGGCCAGGAGAAGCAGGAAGCTGCCTGAGCCCCCCCGGTGCACCACTGACCGGGAGCCACATGAGGTCAGCCCCTCCTGCCCCAGCCCTGCCCCCCCAAAACTAGAGCCCCTTCCTGCACCCCAAAGCTCCTCCTCAGCCCCACCCCAAAGCCCCCTTTCCAGTCATATTCCATCAGGTTGCTGCATTGACAATTTTCTGCAACTGGGTCATGAGATAAAAAGTTAGAAAATCATGGCCTTAAAGCACCCGGCCACTGGCTTGCACCCCCCAGCCAAATCAACTCAACTGCTGCCAGCCCCAAAGGAGCGGACACATCCTCCTCCAGTTCAGTGAATATTTCAGTCCTTATCCCAAATATACATCTGGCCGATTCGTACGAACACAAGTAAAACGTATTTAACAAGGGGAATAGCGAGCGCGTTGGTGAAACGACCAGTCTGCATCAGGCAGGAGTTCAGTTCTTGAGGGTCAGGTCCGGCACAGAGATGAGGATCTTGTAGCTGCAAAAAGTTCTTTGAGAGTTTAGTCCACGGCGCTCCCAGACAACGTCCATATCCAGGGCGATCCCAGACAGTGACCGGGACCTCAGTCCTTGTGGCCTCGGTTTCCCTGTATGAAACCTCAAGCAGATCTGAGACCCCACGTCAATGTCCAGGAAGCTACAAGCTAAATCTGAGTCAACAGTGGGACGCTGTTGCAAAAAAAGCAAACCTGATTCTGGGCTGCATGAACAGGAGTGTGGTGAGCCTAGGGCCAGCCCGGGACATTCGTGCGCCCCGGGCCCCAGGAGTGCGGAGCCGCCCCTGAGAGTGTGGCGCATGTGCGGCCCCGCCCCCGGGGCACCAGGGCATCCGCGGCTTCGCCCCTGCCCAGTCCGGCAGCCCTGCGCGGCGCCCCCCACAATGGGGCAGCCCGGGCGGTAACCTGGTCAGCCCGTAGCTTGGGCTGGCTCTGGGTGAGCCAGACAGACACCAGAAGTCATCCTTCCGCTCTTCTCTGTGCTGATTACGTCTCATCTGGAGTCTTGTGTCCAGTTCTAGGTGCCACGTTTCAGGAAAGATGTGGACAAACTGGAGAAGGTCCAGAGAAGAGCAATACAAATGATGCAAGGTCTAGAGAACATGAGCTCTGAGGGAAGGCTGAAAAAATTGGGCTTGTTTAGTTTGGAAAAGAGAAGACTCAGAGGGGACATGACAGCGGTTTTCAAGTATCTAAAAGGGTGTCACAGGGAGGAGAGAGACAAATTGTTCTCCTTGGCTGCTGAGGACAGGACGAGAAGCAATGGGTGAAACTGCAGCAAGGGAGGTTTAGGTTGGGCATTAGGAAAAACTTCCTGCCTGGCCGGGTGGTTAAACACTGGAATAAATTGCCTGGGGAGGTTGTGGAATCTCCATCCCTGGAGATATTTCAGAGCAGGTTGGACAGACACCTGCCAGGGATGGTCTCGACGGTGCCTGGTCCTGCCATGAGGGCAGGGGGCTGGACTCGATGACCTCTCGAGGTCCCTTCCAGTCCTAGTGTGCTAGGGTTCTATGAAAGGGGCACCAGGATCTCTTGGGGGCTCATATCTTACGGCCTGCAGCTTTCCCCAGGAGCCCCCCAGCAGACATGAGACAAAAAACAGGGGAGCTGACAGGCTCCATGAGCCCCCTGAGACAGATGTGTACGGGGCCAGGCTCCATGCTCCTGGAAGGGGCGGGGCCTCAGGCAGAAGGGGCGGGGCTGGGGCAGCCAGTCCTCAGAGCTGCATGGAGTGTGTGGCGCTGCGTTCCGGCGGCGATTTAAAGGGCTGGGAGCCCCGGGCTCCTTTGTATCTCCAGGCCCCGGGGCAACTGCTCCCTTTGCCCCCACCGTAGGCAGGCCTGGTCCAACGGGACTTTATACCTTTGCAGGAGCCTCTAGGCCTGGGAGAGCCCGGTGGCCTGTCTCCCCAGCGTCCGGGCTGTTAGCACGGGGCGATGTATCCATTACGCAGCTCCCAGCCAGTGTGCCACAAGCTTCAAAGAGTCACATGAGCCGCGAGACTGCTTCCCCGGAGTTGCGTCCCCGCGGAGCCGCTCCCTTCTGATCTCACATCAAAGCTGCAGTAATGGGCCAGGGCCGCATGTTCCCGTCACAAGACTTGGGCCCACGGCTCCCCCCGCGGCCCCCCGCACAGTGCAGGTCTGCGCTGCCAAGTTCCCTCTCGCCCAGCTGTCACTGGCACTTTGGCCCAACAAGTGTGACTGAGGCTGATGAGGCTAATGGAGTGAACATGAGAGCAGCCAGATAGGGCCACACCAAAGGTCCATCCAGCCCAGTGTCCTGTCTGCCCACAGCGGCCACTGCCAGGGGCCCCAGAGGGAGGGAACAGAACAGGGAATTATCAAGTGATCCCTCCCTTGTAACCCATTCCCAGCCTCTAACAAACAGGCTAGGGACACCATCCCTACGCATCCTGGCTAATAAGTATTGATGGACCTAATCTCCATGGATTTATCTGTGGAACTCCTTGCCAGAGGATGTTCTGAAGACCAAGACTTTAACAGGGTTTAAAAAATAAATTCATGGAGGTTAGGTCCAGCAATACTTATTAGCCAGGATGCGTAGGGATGGTGTCCCTAGCCTCTGTTTGTCAGAGGCTGGAAATGGGTGACGGGGGAGGGATCACGTGATAATTCCTGGTTCTGTTCCCTCCTTCTAGGGCACCTGGTATTGGCCGCTGTGGGCAGACAGGACCCTGGGCTGGATGGACCTTTGGTCTGACCCCGTCTGCCTGCTCTGATGTTCTTATTTAGTTCTTTTTTGAGTCCTGTTAGGATATGTCTACACAGTAGCATGAACCTCAAAATAAGCTACGCAAATTGAGTAGCTTATTTCAAAATTTGGCACTGTCTACACAGCACTAACTTAGAAATAAATCGTTATTCTCCCTTTGCGACGAGGTTTACAGGAAGCCGGACTGAGAAGCCCATTATTTCGAATGTATTTTGAAATAACGGGTGTGTTGTTAAGATGCGCAGAACGATATTCCGGGATAACAGACACTATCCTGAAATAGTGCTGCTGCATAGACATACCCTTACAGTCCTGTTGTTCACAACATCCTCTGGCGAGGAGTTCCACAGGGTGACTGTGCGCTGCATGAGGAAAAACTTCCTTTGGTTTGTTTTAAACCTGCTCCCTATTCATGTCATTGGGTGACGCCTAGTTCTTATGTTATGGGAACAAATAGCTTTTCCTTACTCGCTTTACCCACACCAGTCATGATTTTATAAACCTCTATCCTATCCCGCCTCAACCCCCTCTTTTCTAAGCAGAAAAGTCCAGATATTTTTAATCTCTCTTCATAGGGGACCCGTTCCAAGCCCCTCGTCATTTTGATTGCCCTTTTCTGAACCTTTTCCAATGCCAAGAGATCTTTTTTTGAAATGAGGCGACCACATCTGTACACAGTACCATGGAGAGGGCTGGAACTGTCCCGTACTTAAGTTTTGGTGTAAAAATGCGATGTGGGCTGGCTGGCTTTAGAATGCTACATCCAGTTCATGGCTTTGTTCAAGCCCTGGGAAACAGTGTCACATTTGCAGATGAAGGTCACTTCTGCACTGTCTCTCTCTCTCTAATCCTACACTTGCCAGGTACCTGACCCGCCTCCTTTTTCTGTTATAAGTTCCGGGTTCCTGTTATTTCCCCTCCAACTCATCTGAAGAAGTGGGTTTTGCCCACAAAAGCTCGTGATACCAGGTGCCACAGGACTACGCGTTGTTTTTGAAGTTACAGTCGAACACGGCGACCTCCCTGGGACTTTATAACGATGGGGAACAGCCTTTCCCCTCTGCGTCACTGTCTGTCCCGTCGGCTGGCTGGTTTGGGGTGCAGTGGGCTTGGTGTCTCTCTCCGCAGATCCTGGGGTGGGTGGGGGGAGAATGTCATAGACTCATAGGGTTAGAAGCCAGCAGGGGTAGCAGCTTTTGTCTGACTTCCTGGGTAGCACCAGCCTTTCATCCCTGCATTCAGCCCAAAGACTGGAGTTAGCCCAAATGGGAGGCCAATTTGCCCCAGTCCTGCAAGGGCTGTTGAATCCAGGCTCCCCGCCCGTCTGGGAAATTTCCCGCCTAGTTGCCCATGTGCCCATCCACTGAGCAGGTGAGATCCGCCAGCCAGGTGTCGAGAAGCACAGAACTCGCCTGCTGATGATGGAGAGGCTGGGGCAGGCACAAGCCAAGGTGACCTGGTCCCCATGTGCCCTTCAAGGGCTAGGCTCTGGCTCCTGCTGGGTGGAGCGCCCCACCCTTCTGTGACCTTTGGGGCCTCCAGGAAGGGGCGCTGCCTTCCCGGGTCCCTTCAGGGCTTGCAGGGGTGGGCTGGGAACATGGCACAGGCAGGGGCAGGCTGGGAAGCAAACTCTGTGCCCACTGGGGCGCTCTCTCACCCAGCAGATGGCACTGCTGCCCCAGGTTTGGGAGCTGCCCGCCCGGCGGCCCAGAGGGCTCTCGTTTTCTGGCAGGAGAGAGCATAGCGAAGATGCATTTGCTCTCCTCCAGCCCCGGGCCCCTCAGGCTCCACCAGGCACAGGAGGAATGAGGATTGCCTGCCCAGCCCCCAACCAGTCTGCCGCCCCCCCACCCCTGCCCCCCTCCCCAGCAAAAATCAAGAGACTGGCTTACAAACAACAGCTCTCGCTTCTGTGTCTGTGCCGGGCTCGGTGACCTCAGCCCTGTCCTCCTCCGGGCTCTGAGCCGGCCTGGCTGGGGGATCTCGGACACATGGCGGCGCCTGCCCGTGCCTCAGTTTCCCCACAGCCATAACCCGGGGTGGCGATAGTGAGCTGCTTTGCGGGGGTGAGGGGTGGATCCTCGGCAGGCCGGCTCGATCTGTGTTGGGTCTTACCCCCACCCCGGGGCACTCACTGGCGTGCCTGAGAGCTGCTGGACTGGGGCGGGGGGGGGGGGCTGAGGGTGTCTGGGGGCTTTGGTTGGGTTCCTTTAGATGGGTGCCCACTGCTCTGGGCTTCGGGCCACGAAGGCCGGTCGGAGCAGCTGTGGCGGGGGAGGCTAGGGATGGGGGTGGTGATGGTCCGTCGTTCCCAGGGGGCGTTCTTTCCGCAGCCTCGCGCTGGGCACGTTCCCTTCCTGTGTGGCCCCTGCCCTGGCAGGATGCCCTGGAGAATTCGGGAGCGTGTCCAGGGAGGGCAGCTGTGTCCCGTGGGGCCCCACGCTCTGATGTGCCAGTCATTCAAGGGGTTGGATGGTTTCTGTGCCGAGCCTGCAGCAGGGGTGCTGGGGGTCGGGGGGAGGGCAGCCGGAGCTCAGCGAGGCCCAGGGCAGCAGAGACAACCTGGGGTCTCCTGGGGGCAGTGCTACCCCCTGGCACTGCCTGTGACCGAGCCCACTGGTCTGGGGGTGGGACTTGCCTGCGGCTCAGATCAGGGCTGGTTGCTGGAAGCTGCCGGGGTTAGATTGTCAGAGCTGCCCATGTTCACAGACCAGCTGTTCCGCTCCCGGGGCTGGCTTCACACAGGGTGCTCGGGAAGGGCGCCCCTGTTGAAACACCAGCGCCACTGTGTCCCTCGGGAGGGGGCGTAGCTCCCACCCAACACCACCCCCTAGAGTTACCCTTTTGCCCCCTCCTGCCTATTTCCTGTGGGGGGGGGGCAGAATCACCCTTTACAGCAAAGTCCCCCCCCCGGGGGGTCAGGATCAGCCCATGCCATGGGGCTCTCCTTGCTTCCCCAGGGACAGCATCCTGCGTCCTCGCAAATTTCACTGCCTGAAAACTTTTCCGTGTCAATTTCCCCTTTGCTCACTCTCACCCCCTAGCTCCCAGCTGGACCCCCCTGGAGCGCCCAGGCCAGAGGCCTGGGAAGGCTGCGTTTGCACCTGGTGTGGATTTTTCCAGTCAAGCAACTAACCCCCTGGAACTAGGCTGCTGTCTTACACCCCCCCCCCCCCCATCTCTCCCCTCCAGCACCAGCCAGAGATAAATTGTTTTTCCATCCGACGTCAGCCTCCCTGGGCCATGACCTGCAGGAGGCCGGGGGGAAAACATGGAAAAACACTAAAAAGGCCTTTGCCAAGGTTATTTCCAACCCCCGGCTTCCATCCGCAGGGACAGGAGCGATCGCTGGGCAGTGCCGCGGGGTCCGAGTGAGGCTCCGGGCTGCGGCAGGTGCGTTCGGGCCTGGGCGTGAGACACGGTGCTCTCCGTCGGCCCCCCGTGCACCAATGCTTCGGCCCACACAGCTATCGGGCAGCCACCGTTTTGGGGGAGGTTTCAGGGAGGCGGCATGTCATTACCCAAAGGGCTTTGCTCACTCCCACCCACCACTTCGTCTGCCACCGAAATGCGACCACCTCAGGGGTGGAGCACCCCCAATGCCACAGAGCCCCCTACCACTCTCATGGGGACTGGGGCAGAGCAACGGGCACCCCCTACTGGCTCTCCAGCGCAGCACACGGCTTTTCCTTGGAGCGCTCTCTCTCTCTTCCAGGGTTTGTATTGGCCCCAGCCCGTTCTTGGGTCAGGGGGCCGCTGACCCACAGAAAAATCAGTTGGGGGCTGCACACAAGTGAGAACACCCCCCAAACCTGCACTGACGTGGCCCCTGACTGAGAAGCAGAAAGACACTCCCCACATTCCCTTGGCACACCAGAGCTGAGGGGGGCCCAGGCTAGTAGATTTTGTGTGCTCCAGCCCTTCAGGAGTGGGGGGCTGGATCTAGGCAAGCCGGGGGCTGCATCCAGCCCTTGGGCTGTAAGTTCCCTACCCCTGCCAGGGGGCACAGCGCTGCCACCGTCCAGACTTGACTTAAGCCCATGTTCCTGCATGTGCTGGGGGGAGCCAACATGTTCGCGCACTGCCGTCCAGTTGACTGGCATTGCAGGGTGCTTGGTGCTGTACAAAACTCCCCGGGAACCGTGCTCCCGGCTCCTGGGACTTGCAGGCGAAATGGCCTGACTGCGTGCGCAGCCTCGCTCAAATGCCCTGGCTGCCTCTTCCGACGTGCGGGGAGCTCCTGCCGGCACCCTGGGCCGTGCCGCCTTCCAAAGAAATAACTCCCAGCAGGTGCCATGCTACAAAGTGGGGGAGTCGCGTGAGGAGCAAAGAGCCGCTGTGGCTGTGATGCATTGTGGCCCAGAGCTGGGCCGGCGCCATGAAACCACAGGGGCTTTGGTAGGCATGGCGGCCTTTCCCAGTTGGCTCTGCAGCCAGGTGCTAGGACAGAGGTGGGCAGGATCCGGCCCCCCCAAGCCGTTTGATCCAGACCATGGCCCGGCTGGGCAGAGGGAGTGGGGGCAAGAGAGTTCGTGCGTGCCCCTGCCCCCAGGCTCCGATTGGGAGAGCACAAAGACCTGCCCCCCCGCCAGGCGTGTGTGGTGCGGAGGGGGAGCTGGCAGCTGTTCAAAACAGCTGGCGGTTCCCTCTAGGCACCCCATGACCCTGGCGGGGGGGGGGCGGGGAGGGGAGAGTTCACGTGCCCCCCTCCCCCAGGCCCCCCTCCCCCAGCTGCGATGATTGGCCTGGGGGCGGGGTAGCACATGCAAAGTCTCTGGCCCCCGCAGGGACACAGGGCCCTGAGCAGCACATGGAGGGGACCCCAGTGGCTGGGGCTGCTGCAGGAGGGAGCCTGCCTGGGGGGCCTGGTTGGGCTGCTGGCTGGGAGCCGCCTCAGGTAAGTGACTCCCGGCCAGAGCCTGCCTCCAGCGCCCCGGCCCCTCCCACTTCCTAACTCCCTGCCCCAGGTCACCACCCAAATCCTCTGCGCACACAGCCCACCCCAGGTCACGGCCCCCTCCCAGACCCCGCACCCCTCCCCCAGGATCAGAATTCACTCCCGCACCCCCCCGCCCTCCCTGAACCTGCACCCCATCCCCTGCCCCAGGCCACAGCCCCCTCCTCCCTCCCAGCCCCCACACCTCCTCCTGCACCCCATCCCCTGCCCCAGGCCACAGCCCCCTCCTCCCTCCCAGCCCCCACACCCCCTCCTGCACCCCATCCCCTGCCCCAGGCCACAGCCCCCTCCTCCCTCCCAGCCTCCACACCCCCTCCTGCATCCCATCCCCTGCCCCAGGCCACAGCCCCCTCCTCCCTCCCAGCCCCCACACCTCCTCCTGCATCCCATCCCCTGCCCCAGGTCACAGCCCCCTCCTCCCTCCCAGCCCCCACACCCCCTCCTGCACCCCATCCCCTGCCCCAGGCCACAACCCCCTCCTCCCTCCCAGCCTCCACACCTCCTCCTGCATCCCATCCCCTGCCCCAGGTCACAGCCCCCTCCTCCCTCCCAGCCCCCACACCCCCTCCTGCACCCCATCCCCTGCCCCAGGCCACAACCCCCTCCTTCACCCAACCTCCCTCCCAAACCCCACACCCCCTCCCTAGAGAACTGCAGCCCTTGACCACTTTCCAAATCTTACAGTGTCCCCTCATCAAAAGTCATTGCCCTCCCCTGGGCTAGGAGGACCGCACTTTGGGCTCAGTCCTTGGGCTTTGGTTTTATTAACTAAGAAAGCACAAAACGCATAAAGTTCTGCTGGAACCGTCTCGTCGGGCTGTGCTGCTCCTCCCTCGGGTCAGCTCAGCCCATACTCCAGATCCTCTCTCCCTGCAAGACCCACTCCCCTGTCCCTATTGACACATCGCTTCCCTACAGGAGTCAGTAGAACCCATTGGACACTCCCCCACTGGGCCAAACCCTTTGCTAGCTGCGTGCGTGTGTGTGTGCGTGTGTGAACACTCCCCCACTGGGCCAAACCCTGTGCTAGCTGCGTGCGTGTGTGTGTGTGTGTGTATGAACACTTCCCCACTGGGCTAAACCCTTTGCTAACAGTGTGCGCGCATGTGTGTGTGTGTGAATATGTATGTGTGTGTGTGTGAACACTTCCCCACTGGGCTAAAACCGTTGCTAACAGTGGGTGTGTGTGTATGAACACTTCCCCACTGGGCTAAACCCTTTGCTAACAGTGTGTGTGTGTGTGTGTGTGAACACTCCTCCACTGGGCTAAACCCTTTGCTAACAGTGTGTGCGCATGTGTGTGTGTGTGAATATGTATGTGTGTGTGTGTGTGTGTGTGTGTGTGAACACTTCCCCACTGGGCTAACCCCTTTGCTAACAGTGTGTGTGTGTGTGTGTGTGTGTGTGTGTGTGTGAACACTTCTCCACTGGGCTAAACCCTTTGCTAAGAGTGTGCGCGTGTGTGAGTGTGTGTGTGTGTGAACACTTCCCCACTGAGCTAAACCCTTTGCTAACAGTGTGCGTGTGTGTGTATGAACACTTCCCCACTGGGCTAAACCCTTTGCTAACAGTGTGTGTGTGTGCGTGTGTGTGTGTGTGTGTGTGTGTGTGTGTGTGTATGAACACTTCCCCACTGGGCCAAACCCTTTGCTAGCTGCGTGCGTGTGTGTGTGCGTGTGTGAACACTCCTCCACTGGGCCAAACCCTGTGCTAGCTGCGTGCGTGTGTGTGTGTATGAACACTTCCCCACTGGACTAAACCCTTTGCTAACAGTGTGTGTGTGTGTGTGTGTGTGTGAACACTCCTCCACTGGGCTAAACCCTTTGCTAACAGTGTGCGCGCATGTGTGTGTGTGTGAATATGTATGTGTGTGTGTGTGAACACTTCCCCACTGGGCTAAAACCGTTGCTAACAGTGGGTGTGTGTGTATGAACACTTCCCCACTGGGCTAAACCCTTTGCTAACAGTGTGTGTGTGTGTGTGTGAACACTCCTCCACTGGGCTAAACCCTTTGCTATCAGTGTGCGCGCATGTGTGTGTGTGTGAATATGTATGTGTGTGTGTGTGTGTGTGTGTGTGTGTGAACACTTCCCCACTGGGCTAACCCCTTTGCTAACAGTGTGTGTGTGTGTGTGTGTGAACACTTCTCCACTGGGCTAAACCCTTTGCTAAGAGTGTGTGCGTGTGTGAGTGTGTGTGTGTGTGAACACTTCCCCACTGAGCTAAACCCTTTGCTAACAGTGTGCGTGTGTGTGTGTGAACACTTCTCCACTGGGCTAAACCCTTTGCTAAGAGTGTGTGCGTGTGTGAGTGTGTGTGTGTGTGAACACTTCCCCACTGAGCTAAACCCTTTGCTAACAGTGTGCGTGTGTGTGTATGAACACTTCCCCACTGGGCTAAACCCTTTGCTAACAGCATGTGTGTGTGTTCTAGGAAAACTCCACAAACTTGTTCCCCTTTCCCCCGCTAGACCGGGCTCTCTCATTCTCTGCTCCCTTCCCAACTCCCCATCCCATCTTCACGGCCCCCCGGGCGCTCCAAGGCCCTGCGGCTGAGGCCCAGCGGTGACAGCTGCCCCCCAGAGCCAGCCGCATCCCGGCGCGCGGATTAAGAGAAAGCGAAAATGACAGCAAAGCCCATCCAAAGGCCCGGTGCGCCCCCCTCCCCCCAATCCCCCCCCCTCGTGGCTGCTCCCTGGCGCTGGAGCCTCATTGATTTCTCCTTCTTTGGTGACACCGGGCGCAAGCTCATTTCTCATAATCCCTCACTCGAGACAGAAAGACAAACACTCAGACGAGAGGCTTTAGAGATTTATAACCAGTGGAAAATAACAGGCTGATAAGATCAGCCCTGGGCCGGCTGCGCTCCATGGGGGATGGGTGGTGGGGGGGGGGGACCAGGGGGCGGGCTGGGTGCCGTAAAGAGGGGAGGTCTGGTAGTGGGGGGAGGTTGCTCTGTGCCAGGTGGAGGAAGCGGTGCGTTTGCACAGGGGATTTCGCTAGCTTGGGCCTGCGGGGGCAGGGCTGACGCTGGGGCCAATCCACCCCCGTGAGGGTGCGTGTCTCCTAGCTGGGGGCACCTCTCAAAGCTGTGGCCTGCTGGGGTTTCGTGGAGGGCGTGTGGCACCGCACAGTGGGCGATCCGGGAGCACAGACCCACCCAGCATTTGGGCATCCATCTCTCCCTTCCCCAGCAGCCATGCTCCTGCCAAACGTGGAGGGACTGATCCTTGGAGCCCCCCTCGGAGGAAGGTCGGCGCTCGCACCCCTGTTTCACAGAGGGGGAACCCAGGTCCGATCCTCACCCTACATCACACACCCGTGTCAGTGGCAGAGCCAAAAGCTGAGTCCCAGGCTCCAAGTCTGGTGCCTTCCTCCCGGTCTGACCTGGGACCGGCAGTACGGGGCATATGAAACACAGTGGGTCCGATTTGGTTTAGTCCCATGGCAGCACATGCATGTCTCAGTTTATTCCAGGTCCTGCACTGAGTATGGCGAGAGATGAGGTAGTGGAGGGCGCTCGCTGTAAGAGGAGATGTGTTTTCTCAGGTGAGATGTGACCTTTCGCCACGTAGGAGAGAACATTAGTGAGTTAATTAATCGTGACCCGCCTTGGGCGGGCGAGGGGGTTCATGTTGATCTTTGCAGGGTGCTTTCGAGGTGGAAAGCACTGCCTAAGTACTGGTTATTATAACCCAGAGCTGGCGGCGAGGCTCTGTTTAGAAAACGTACAAACAGAGGATGTCGGAAGCTGGGC
Source organism: Pelochelys cantorii (assembly GCA_032595735.1). Classification (NCBI taxonomy): domain Eukaryota; kingdom Metazoa; phylum Chordata; order Testudines; family Trionychidae; genus Pelochelys; species Pelochelys cantorii. The sequence goes on from CM064328.1 coordinate 3,630,120, forward strand.
ACCGCCGTGTGAACGCCAAGCGGGGCGCAGGGTCGCCCGGGGTACTCAGCGCTGCTTCTTGAAGCTCGGTGGGGACTGTGGCTGGGTGGGAGATGGGTAAGCAATGCTCAGACGCTGTGTGCCAGGCCGGCAGGGTGCAAGGAGATGTCTATCTTTGCTACCGCACCTGTACATGTCTCATCAGTGCCTGCTGAGCAGAAACAAAGAGAGCTGAGAGGGTTTGCAAGAAGCCAAGGGCTGGACTGGTATAAGAGAGGCAGAAAGGTCAGCTGCCGGGCTAGGCCCAGGAATGCCTTGTGCCTCCTGGTTCGCAGCTTTCCAGTAACCCAGGCTGGTGTTTATTTATAGCTTCCCCTGTTTGTCTTGTGTGAGCTATAAAAACACAGAGCAGCCATCTGGGAGGAAAAGCAGCTGCTAAAAATAACCCGACGCACAGTCACGGGTGCGTGTGTTACCAGTGCCTTCTACTACAGAGAATCCGCATGGCTTGGCTGTGTGTCATATGCCCTATACTGCCAAGGGAGATTTTCCTTGAGCTGAAGTGTATGCTTTGGGGGGCAGGAGGATGTGAGAGCTTGTCCCTGCACCTGCCTGGAAGTTCAAAGGGGCCACAGTGGCAGGGGGAGGAAGGCAGAGTGACAGCTGGCAAGTCTCAGGCCTTATCAATGCTGTCACTCATCTTAATGTCTCTGATGGCAGCTGTGACCCAGACAGGCCAGGTGCTGGCTCGTGTCACAATCTCTGTGCAATGCTGACAGAGACCGAACTGGACCTTGGCTCACTGGTGTGTTACAACCGATGGTAGAATTCTAAGAAGGTGTCCAGCGTTTCGACTGTTCTGGACGCTTGTCAGTAGCTGCCTGCATCCGTCTCACCTACTACATCTGTGCCCCCTCTTGAAAGCTAAGATCCAAGCAGTTGTACCGAGTCTGTGCGACTGTAAATCACCAGACAGGAGCTTATAGGAGAGTGGAGTTATAGGGTAGATGTGTGAGGTGAAAGGAGCCATGTGTGAGGTTATGGGGGCTGGTGAGTGGGGCAAGAGGGGCCGGGTGTGGTGTTATGGGGTTGGTGTGTGGGGTGAGAGGGGCCGGGTGTGGGGTTATGGGGCTGGTGAGTGGGGCGAGAGGGGTCGGGTGTGTGGTTATAGGGTTGGTGTGTGGGGTGAGAGGGGCTGGGTGTGGGGTTATGGGGTTGGTGTGAGAGGTGAGAGGGGCCGGGTGTGGGGTTATGGGGTTGGTGTGTGGGGTGAGAGGGGCTGGGTGTGGGGTTATGGGGTTGGTGAGTGGGGCGAGAAGGGCCGGGTGTGGGGTTCTGGGGTTGGTGTGTGGGGAGAGAGGGGCCAGGTGTGGGGTTATAGGGTTGGTGTGTGGGGCAAGAGGGGCCGGGTGTGGGGTTATGGGGTTGGCATGTGGGGTGAGAGGGGCCGGGTGTGGGGTTATAGGGTTAGTGAGTGGGGCGAGAGGGGTCGGGTGTGGGGTTATAGAGTTGGCGTGTGCGGCAAGAGGGGCTGGGTGTGGGGTTATAGGGTTGGTGTGTGGGGCGAGAGGGGCCAGGTGTGGGGTTATAGGGTTGGTGTGTGGGGCGAGAGGGGTCGGGTGTGGGGTTATGGGGTTGGCGTGTGGGGTGAGAGGAGCCGGGTGTGGGGTTATGGGGTTGGTGAGTGGGGCGAGAGGGGCTGGGTGTGGGGTTATGGGGTTGGTGAGTGGGGCGAGAGGGCTCGGGTGTGGGGTTATAGGGTTGGTGTGTGGGGCGAGAGGGGCCAGGTGTGGGGTTATAGGGTTGGTGTGTGGGGCGAGAGGGGCCGGGTGTGGGGTTATAGGGTTGGTGTGTGGGGCGAGAGGGGCTGGGTGTGGGGTTATGGGGTTGGTGTGAGAGGCGAGAGGGGCCGGGTGTGGGGTTATAGGGTTGGCGTGTGGGGCGAGAGGGGCTGGGTGTGGGGTTGTGGGGTTGGTGTGAGAGGTGAGAGGGGCTGGGTGTGGGGTTATAGGGTTGGCGTGTGGGGCGAGAGGGACTGGGTGTGGGGTTATGGGGTTGGTGTGAGAGGTGAGAGGGGCTGGGTGTGGGGTGATGGGGCTGGTGAGTGGGGTGAGAGGGGCCGGGTGTGGGGTTATAGGGTTGGTGTGTGGGGCGAGAGGGGCCGGGTGTGGGGTCATAGGGTTGGTGTATGTGGACTCAGACCCACTGCCCCCCAGGAAGTGGAATCATGTGGGGCTGCCGGAGATGTTCTCCTGGGTATTCACCCGGTGGGGTCGGTCCCAGCATGCAGAGCGTAGTCACGTACTAGCTCAGCATGTCGCCTCTAGTGGCTGGGAGAACCGGGTGGATAAAAGACCACCCACTGCTACCAGCTCAGGGAGCTAAAGGTCCCGCCCACAAGACCACGTGGGCCGTGCTGCTGGGGGACACGCACGTGGCTCGGACGCAGTGTGAGCACAGGGGTGGACATGTGGCAGGGCCCGAGGCCCGCTGGGACTTGCCGCTTTGGTGCTCAGACTGCCCCCTGGAAACACGCTGTGAGCGGATCCCGGAAAACGGCCCTGCGGGAGGGAGGGGGGATCTGGGGTCCACCCGATGCCATCACACACCGATCCGCCGGGTGACTCCTGGAAACGGCTCTCAGGCAGCGGCAGAGCGTAGCGGTGGGGCGGGCTGGGGCTGCCACGGGTGGTTTGCACGGCTGCTCTCAGACCAATCCCGCGGCAGTTCATCGGTTCCCGCAAGGTGAGCTTCGGTGCCCAGCTGCTTCTGCTCTGGTCTCCCTCTGGGCAGATGGAGGGGATGGTCTGGCAGCGCCCAGGCCGGGGGGCTGGTGTGACCTGGACAGGAGGCTCTTGAGGATGAAAGTCTGGGAGGGGGACGATCTCCCTGGAGCCCCATCGCTTGGATCATTTGAAACTGGCCTGGGAGTAGCCTGCATTGTGTAGGACAAGCACCAGTGGAGAGAACAGAGCTCCCCTACTGCTGCTCTCCTCTCCTCCTCAGCTCCCTCCTGCCCCAGCGGGGGAAACTGAGGCAGGGCTGCAAGTTGCCCAAGGGCACACAGCCGAGCTAAGGGTAGGACCTAGACTTGGCCTCTGCCCACCCAACCATTGCTGCTTCCTTGGGAATTAAGTCTGAGCCCAGCGTGTCCTGAGTCTGCCATGTCACGTGAGAGGAAACGTGGCTCTCTGGTCACACTGGGAGGACGGGGTGACCAACTGTCACCGAGGTGTGGGGGGAACCACCGGGCCTGCACCCCCATCCGCAGCCAGAGGGGACTCTCAGCTGGCAGGTAGAAGAGAAGGTTCATTGGTTCCCAGGGACACAGCGTCGCACAAACTTGTTGTTACAGGGATGAGGAGCAGCCAGGACCATCCAGCTGGGGGAGAAGGGGCCCTGGGCCCTGTTCCCCCTCCTGCTCCATGCCCCCTCTGAAAAACCCACCCCCTCAGCAGCCTGTCCCCTGTCTGCAGGCAGCCCTGCCTCCCCCTTTGTCTGGCTTCCCGGGAAAAAGTGTCCCCTGGGCACAGCCCCTCTCAGATTCCGGCTGATGGGCTGCGTTCTCTCTCAGGGAATAACCTGCAGTTCCCATCTCCCTCTAGACAGCACAGCAGTGCCCAGGGAAACTGAGGCACGCACACGGGGCCACCCCACGGCAGCAGAAATCACCCGCAACACAGCAAAGCAACCAGAGTGAACCCAACCCCCACTGCGTCACACCAACCTCCTGCTCTCCACCCTCTGAGGGAGCCCCCGGCACACCCCACCTCCCCTCCCCCGCATTTCACAGCCCCACTCCTGCCCCCGGGAAGCAAGACCACAGAGCAGCTCAGGTCTTGTCTATGTGACTGCTGAAGTTGGCACAAGTTACATCCCTTGGGGTACAACCCCCCCGACCCCTGAGAGATGCAACATGTCTTCCCAGGTCACCAGGCAACTCAGAAACCAGGTGATGTGAGTTTCTAGCACTCCCTGGACACCTCGAGGGTCTAATTCAGGGGTGGGGAACCTCAGGCCTGGGAGCTGGATGTGGCCCTCAGCTTGCCTGGATCTGGCCCCCGAGGCTCAGGGCTACTCCCAGCATTGGGGGAACTTGTGCTGGCACTCCAGCCTTTCCACTGCCCCACTGTGGGGCTCGAGCACACAACATTTACTAGACTGGCCCCCCAGGCTCTGGTGTGCGAGGGGAATGTGGGGAGTGTCTTTCCCTTTCTCAGTCAGGGGCCACATCAGTGAGGGTGGGGGTTTTTTGAGGCCCCCGACTGATTTTTCTATGGGTCAGCGGTCCCTAACCCCCCAAAAGTTCCCCACCCCGGTCTGATTGGATGTTCAGCCTCCAGCAATGCCCTGTCTGTATGTGAGTTAATTCCCTGTGTGTCGCTCATGCTTGGACACAGGGTAACAACCAACTACTGCTGACAGCCAGTTTTGTACTCTGGTACTGAAGATGCCAGGTTCAGACCTTGCCGATGACCCACCTTGGGGGTGATAACAAAAGCAAGGCCCAAAAGGAGCTTTAACAAATTCCTGTGAGACTCACAGGACAAACATCCCCATGAAACGGGTAGAATCATAGAATCCTAGAACTGGAAGGGACCTCGAGAGGTCATCAAGTCCAGTCCCCTGCGCTCACACCAAGAACCCTCTAGACCATCCCTGACAGGTGTCTGTCCAACCTGCTCTGAAATATCTCCAGGGATGGAGATTCCACAACCTCCCTAGGCAACTTATTCCAGTGTTTCGCCACCCTGACAGGTAGGAAGTTTTTCCTAATGTCCAACCTAAACTTCCCTTGCTGCAGTTTAAGCCCATTGCTTCTAGTCCTGTCCTCAGAGGCCAACAAGAAAAATTTTTCTCCCTCCTCCTTGTGACACCCTTTTAGATACTTGAAAACCGCTATCATGTCCCCGCTCAGTCTTCTCCTTTCCGAACTAAACAAGCCCAATTCCTTCAGCCTTCCCTCAGAGCTCATGTTCTCTAGACCTTTAATCGTTCTTGTTGCTCTTCTCTGGACCTTCTCCAATTTCTCCACGTCTATCCTGAAATGTGGTGCCCAGAACTGGACACAACACTCCGACTGAGGCCTCATCAGCGCAGAGCAGAGTGGAAGAATGACTTCTCATGTCTGGCTCACCACATTCCTGTTTATGCCGCCCAGAACCAGGTTTCCTTTTTTTTTTGGACAGATGCATGTTTTGTCCCACTTGGGTAGCTGAGCAGTATGGAACAGTGTTTCCCAATTTTATTTGGCCATGGAACTCTTTTATACTCAAAGAATTTCGAGGAACCCCCTACAGCTGGGGGGAAAATTTGCCAAGCAAAAAAAAAAAAAACCAACCAACCAAAAAAAAACCCAGGGAGTCACGCATGTCCCGAGCGGGCTTTGGAAACGCAGAGTGGCAGCGGGACACAGAGTGGCAGTGGGGGAGGGGAGGTGTCTGAAAGTTGGCGGGAAACCAGAGAAGGAGCCGGTGTCTTTGTGCACCGGCTCCTCTCTGTCTCTTTAAGGCGGGGAGGGGAGTGATCGGGTTCTCGCGGAACCCTTACTTTCACTTCACGGAACCCCAGGATCCCTTGGAGCACCATTTGGGAAACGCTGGTATAGAAGGTAACAACCTTCTATTGCTTCCAGCTAATGGAGTTACTCCCTTAGCTCCAGTGGTAGAAACCAGTGGTGTATCTGCATTCTCACCGTTCTGGCTGACCCATGGTGGACTCGCTGTTGCCCATCCTAGGGAGTTAACAGGACTCCGCACCCAGTGGCTGATAGCTTGATTTACTGATTTTCTGCCTACCGAGCAACAATCCCCAACTGCTGAGAGAATACACAAAGAGACACATACAAGAGACTGCTTGAAGTATGACTCCCTCTGCCTGTTATTTCCTGGCACCAGGGTTCCCAGGCATGTTCCTCTTCTGCTTTGTTGTCTTAAGAGGCAATTTTTCTACCCGCCAGATTTCCAGGCAATAACAACGGGGTCTTTTGCTCCACACCTGCTTGTTCTGGAGCACAAAGAGGAATTAAAGTTAAAAGCCTCGGTGCAGCCTTGATGTCTGGGCTGTTTATCGTAAGGCGAGCACTCTGTCATAATTAAACAGGACATGTGTCCTGTGCTCTTCATTAATAGAACATTCAATTCTTTTTATCTCTCTACCTCTCCCAGGCCAGGAAACCGGAGGGCTAAGTAATCTGATTTGCCCGCTCGGAGCGGCTCATGCAGCCGGGGAGAGGAGCTGAGTGCTGGCGATTTTCCATGACATCGCCTGGGTAGTTTTTATGGGCCTCCCTGCTCTACCAGGAAAACGGCCCCCCTTTTGTACTGTAAAGCGCCAATCGCCACGCGGCACCCTGGGAAGGTTTGGCGACGGAAGAGCGGCCAACATGCAAAAGTCGGCAAAAGTGAAAACCGGACAAAATGGGTTTTTTTTCTGCCTCCCGTTGTCGACATTTCCTGGCCACAGGCTAGCTCCCTGTCGACAGACAGAGCAAAGCATTGTGGGTAAGCATCCCACAATGCAGTGGGAAGGCAGAGCTGATCCCTGCGCTGAGGAATGTCAAAGCAGCACGTCCGTCTCTCCAGCCCTCCCCCTGCCTGCCGGCCGCTGGGTTCCTAGCAGGGCAGAACAGGAACACTCCCATGGTTTGTTCTTTGTTTGTTCCCCAAACAGAGTGTGACGGCGTGTCGGGGTTCCCCCCCGATTCTGCAGCCCCGTAGCAGCAAGAAACAGGCTCCGTCAGCCAGTCGAATAGAGAGGGTTTATTGCTTCTCCAGGATACAGCACAGCACAGACGTGATGTGGCTACAGGAGTCAGGGCCAGGATGCCTCAGACCCTTTGAGATGGGATGCCTGGGCCCTTAGACTCCCAGCCCCCTCTTTAGTCTGTCTCCTTCATGTCTCCAGCCAAAGACTCCCCTTCCCCCAACACTCCGTTCCTTTGTTCCGTCCCTTCCCTTAACTGGTAGGACCGGTTCGGTCACTGTCATGGGGGCTCACAAGGGCGCTGGGCAGTGCTTACAGACAGAGGCCAGTAAGGGTCATCCACAGCCCACAGCCCGAGCATAGGAACCAGCAAGGTACTGACACTACATCACACAGAGCAGCTCACTCAGCTGTCAGACACTTCCTGGAGCTTTGAAAGGAGGGGGGGGGGGCGTGTGCCTGCAGGGCAGCAGAGATCACAAAACACTGAGCCCAGCCACCAGGGCAGGCAGTGTGGGATACTGGCGGAAGCCAGTTCTCTCCCCAAAACAAACAGCGGAGGCCGCACAGGCTCTTTGTTAACAACAAAGGGAGGGGAAAAGACAAACATCTCTGGCAGGGGCGTCACGGGGCTGGCGGGGAAACGGGAGGGGGCTGCCTTGCCTCCCAGCCACGCAGCCAGACCAATGTCTCAGTTCCCAGGGCTTCTTCCTACCAGGGTCTGGTGGCAGCAGGGGCCTTGGTCCCAGTCTCGGTGCTGGGCAGCTCCCTCTCTGCTCCCTCTTTGGCTTGGTTGGTCTCCCAGGGCAGCAGCTGGTCTCACCTGGCCGGCTCAGGAAAGACATCACCAGCCACAGCTGGCTGTGGGCTCCCTTGGTGGCTCAGCTCCTTGGAGAGGAGTCTGGCGCCTTTCCTGGCCTGGTCCCATCCATGCTGATAAGAAGCTCACAGGAATTTTTTAGGGGAAAAGGCAATACTCTGTGTTTATGAAGAATACAACAGTAAAGCTGCTAGCATAGGCTCCCACCCACCCACCAGCAATCCATGTGATAGCTACCAGGGTCTGGACCCTTCTGGCGGCCAACCAGATGGGTCACCGAAATGGGGCTCTCTCGGTCCAGAGTGATGTTCCAGAATTTTGGCAAGGCGCACCCAAAAATCTGTGGCCACGCAACCTTGGTTTTTTATAGTTTTTCTTCACTGGGAGCCGTACGTTTTGCACCATGATGCTGTCGTTGACTGCTGTTTGATGTGTGCATGGTTCCGAAAGTTGTTCTTATATTATAGCTGGTTTGTCCCAACGGCGAGATGCTTGCCTGATCTTTTAGAGCCATTAATTTGCCCTTTAGCCGCATTTTGATAGGGGCATGACAGCAGTCTCCTGGCACTTTTGCATCTGTTCCTGGCTTTTCCCTAGAACATCTGGTTCGGCGATGGCCTTTACACTCAGGCTATGTCTAGACTACAGGCTTCTTTCGGAGGAAGCTTTTTTCGGAAGAGATCTTCTGAAAAAACTTCTTCCGAAAGAGAGCGTCCACGCTGCCAAAGCACATCGAAAAAGCAATCTGCTTTTTCAAAAGATAGCATCCACACTGGATGGATGCTCTCTCGAATGTAAGCTGTGATTGCTATAGACGGAGTGGCCACCAGGGCACATGTGCTTTTTCCTCTTCCCTCTTCTTGCGAAAGAATGCCCTCCTCCCCGTCTACACACGCCTTTTTGCGAAAGAGGTTTACCATTGCTGGGAAATGCCATCTGTTCTTTCGATTTTCTTGCGGAAGAATGCAGTTGCAGTGTGGACGTTCCTCAAGTTTTGTCAGAAAAACATCCGTTTTTCTGACAAGACTCTGTGGTGTAGACATACCCTCATTTTTTAACACACATCTCTCGTTCCATGCGCAAAGCAGGATTGGTGTTTTGAGTTTTTTGTGTTCCACAGGCCCAATATGAATGTTGAAACGGGAGCACTGAACTGCAACGTAAAGAAAACAATTGTTCTACCCCCTTTCCTTATTACACAATACTCATTTTAAAGCTTAAAACAAAAACCACAGGAATTTATTTCTGCCTTGGAATCAGCTTCGGACACAACATTTCCGCTGGGGCTCCTTTACCAATGGCCAGGCAAAGATCCTTTCTGCTTTTGGAAAGGCTGGAATCAGCTTCGGACACAACATTTCCGCTGGGGCTCCTTTACCAATGGCCAGGCAAAGATCCTTTCTGCTTTCGGAAAGGCTGGAATCAGCTTCGGACACAACATTTCTGCTGGGGCTCCTTTACCAATGGCCAGGCAAAGATCCTTTCTGCTTTCGGAAAGGCTGGCTGGCAGGAGAGATGACAAATTGTGGCCCTAAAACACAGCAAGGCATTTAAGACCTAAACAACTCAATTGTCATTTTTCATTTTCATCTACACATGACCTAAAATAGGTGGGCTTTCTGCCCAGGAAAACATCTTTACTGCGTGTGCGAGAAGGAGGCCTCTCTGCCTCATGGCGCTGATCCATCCTGTCACCTGGGCCCGGTGGGCTTTCTGATTTCTTCAGCATGAGATGTTTCCTCCACCAGCCTGGGCCGCAGCCCTCCCTGCTCAGTCGCCTCTCCTTGCTTGGGAGGCAGGCTTCAGAGTGTCTCGACTTAAAACCGTTCCCAGACTCCTCCCCATTCAGAGCCTTTGGTTCTCCAGCCTGGTCCTGCTAGACCTGCCATCCAGGAAAATCTGAACCTGGGAGAACCTGCCCTCCAGTCTGGATCCAGGAAGTGAACCTGCCCCCGCCCCCGCCAATCACACAATTCCCCCTAGGATGTATTTCATTAAGGACATTAAGGAAGTCTCTGTCCCTACCCAGGCTGGAGTTGGGGGCTTTGCAGCAGCCCCTGCATTAGCCCAGGGGGGCCAGTTGTGGCAACGGTTCCTCCGTGGCTTTGTCCCCCCTAGAACATCCACGTTCACATCCCACCCCGGGAATTCTGCTCCCCCATGGGACTCCCTGGCTCCTTGCCTTGGTGCACAGATTGCTTGTGTGACGTAGTGCGGGGACCTTGCTGGTGCTATGCTGGGCGGTGGGCTGTGGGTGACCTCCGCTGGCTGCTGTCTGCAGCACGGCCCAGCAGGGCAGCGGATGAGTCATTATGCAAGGGGGCTCCGAACCTGTCGGACCAGTTGCCTCCCAGGGAGCGGAACAATGGGAAGAAGGCGGAGTGGAGCCCTGGCTGGGGGGGGCAGGGCTGGAAGTTAGGGAGTTTGGTTTCTGTCTGGTATCATGGAGGAAGCAGCCTAGGCAATGGGCTGGGATTTAGGGGCCCAGTCTCCCCCATCTCAAGGGGGGCTGAGGCATCCTAGGCCTGGCCCTGTAACCAGATTACATCTGTGCTGTGCTGTATCCTGGAGAAGCAATAAACTCCCTCTAGTCTACTGGCTGGTGGAGTCTGTTCATGCCACTATGGGGGTGCAGGAGGCGGGGCAATCCCGATGCGCCACCACAGCTTGGTTGTTTCTGCCCGGCTTTGCCCAGGCTCCCCCCACCCCGCTTCAGCACAGTCCTTCCCCTGCCTGCGTTGCCCGCCTGACTGCTGGCGCCTTCGGCAGCGATGGTCACAATATGGCTTTTCTGTAACCATGATGGCAGGCCTGAAGCCATATTGGCAGCTAAAGCCACCTTCTGCAGCCAGACTGAAGAGCAGCAGCCATTAGCTGTAAGGCCTGGAGTCACATCTTCACATTCCATCTATTTTGTATTAAAATAGTGCCACACCAAACTGAGAAGGGGACTTTGCCCTGATCGCCCCCCACTGTCACCCGATAAAGAAACAGATCTCAAGATGGGTAAGGAAAACTTAAGCAACACCATTCTGTCTGGCAAGAAACTGCTTATCCATAGAGAATGTTGTGGAATCCGCATCCTATGATCATTGTCATTACATTTTCCTATTGGTTGACTGTGTGATCTCCGTCTGGTTTGTAACTGTTTCTGTCTGCTGTATAATTAATTTTGCTAGGTGTAAACCAGTTACGGTGGTGGGGTCTGATCGGTTAGGTAATTTTGTTATCATTGGTTAGTACAATTATACTAAAATAATTGGTTAAGGTCTAGCTAAGCAGGACTCAGGTTTCATTATATAAACGGGGGTCCAAGGAGGACACCAGGAAGAAGATCGGAAGTAACAGAAGCAGAAGGAAGTAAGCAAAGGATGGAAGAAGTCCAGGAACACCAAGAAGAAGGAGGGAAAACCTGGAAGAAGAACTCACCTCCGAGACACAGCCTAAGACCAGAGATACTGATATTGCCTGGCCAACAGGGGAAGTCTGCCTGTAACTGGATTGGTGAGCATGACGCTGTGCTTAGCATGTGTATTCTGCTTGCTTGGGAATTGTCAATGAATAGAGGATAAGGATATTACTGTGTGAGGCTCTTTCAGTGGCTAAAGATCCTGCAAAACCCGCAGGAAGCTGCGCCCTGAGCCCTAGGAACTGGGTAAAGGTGTGTGTCCCTACAGCATGGAAGGGATAGAGAAATTTGTGCAGGTGACACCCGCGCTCCCTGTTTCCCGGGCCACGCCCTCTCCTGTGACGTCCCTCCTGCTCGCCGCGAGAGCCAGGCGGGAGCAGCTCCAGCCGCCTCCCCCACATTCCTGCACCCCCGAGGCCAGCTCCACCCCAGGGGTCTGTTTCCCTCCCCCCATCCCATGTGAGCTGCTTTCCAACTGTGAATGCCTCCCGCTGGTCCGTCCTGCCCTGCACCCACCCCTGCCTGAGCCATCGGCTCACCCTCCCGGCCTGCTCTTGCCCTCGTTATCCCCATCCGGGGGGAGGCCACGTCCCTCTGGCAAGCTCCTGAGCCTCCCTGCCCCTTAGCCGCTTCTGAAGAAGTGGGTTGTGCCCACGAAAGCTCGTGAGACCATCGACATGTTTTGTTCGTCTCGAAGGTGCTGCAGGACGATTTGTGGGGTTTTAAGTTTTTCCCGTTACGGACTCACACAGCTCCCCCTTGAGACTCTTTATCCATGGAGAGATTCTCTCCTGAGTCCCCTTCCCAATTCCATGGCACTCCGGGGGGTCACTGCCGCGGCTGCTGGCCTGGAGAAGTGTTGCTAGCAGTGGCGGCCCAACAATACAGGCGAACTAGGTGGTCGCCTAGGGCGCCAAGACAAACAGCCGTTGAGGGCTTTGGAGGCGGGGGCGCCGATTGCGCGCCAATCGCACGTTTCGCCTAGGGTGCCAGTTGCCAGCAGCTTGTCTAGGGCCGCTCCTGGATGCTAGTAGTTTCAGCTTCTTCAGATGCGATTGGTCAACTGGAAAGAAGCAGGTGGCAGCCTGTGACAGACCAGGCCGGGTCTGGGCACCGCTGAGGGCGTCCGCTCAGGGCGAATTGCTCAAATCCGGGGCTCTCTCTAGCCCCCAGGCTGGTGACCTTCCCAAACAGGCCACAAACCAGTCCCACAGAGCGCTTCAGCTGCCTGCCTGAAGCCTCACGGGCAAAACCCCTTTGGTACCCCAGCAATATCCGTGCCCCAGATGGCCCCGGGCCTCATACACAGGTGAGGGGTCTTAGAACCCAATCCCACCTACCCCGAACAAGTTCTGTCTGGTTCCAAGAAACCAGCCACAGATCCCTGGTCAATTTACCCTCTGGACCTTACCCACAAATCACGCTGAGCCAATCCTTTAGAATCTGCAATCTAACGGTTTATTGCTACAAGAAAGAAAAGCCTGAGAGTGAGGTTGTCAAAGGATAATACATTACATGCATCGAATCTCCCAGTTCTCGATGCAGGCTCTAGCAGAGATGTTACAGCTGCTGGCTTACAAGTCCTTGTTGCGCATCCTAGGTCAGGATGGGTCCACAGTTCTTTCCGGCTCTTCCATCCCTGCACTGCTGCCTCTGGGATGAAGTGCTGAGCTGAGTACCAAGATGGAGTCGACCACATGGCATATTTATCCCTCCTTCCTGGTCTCTTCTTGGCTGCAGCAGGTCACCTGGCCAGCGGCCTGTCCCTGTGCTCCCTGCTGGTAGCCCTTAGGTGTCAGTCACCATTCCTGAGGTGTGTCCTTGGCCCATTGAGTGCCATTGTCCCACAGGGCCTCGCTAATTAGCATGTCCATAGGCCGGGCTCTGCCCATTGCTCAAGCACATTCAGAGAGACTTCCAGTGTCCATACAGAGTACAGATTCCTAACTCCACACACAGACATTATACAGATATATGAAGAGCAGATACAGAATCAGGAGACAGTAAGCTTTTGTTTGACCCCTCACATGGCCCCCTTTGTACCACTTTTGGGCGAATACCCCCCCATGAGTGCAGCAGTGACCTGGCTGTTCCCCTGCCTGGAGAAGTGTTGCTAGCAGTGGCGGCCCGTCAATACAGGCGAACTAGGCGGTCGCCTAGGGCGCCAAGATAAACAGCTGTTGAGGGCTTTGGAGGCGGGGGTGCCGATCGCGCGCCAATCGCACGTTTCGCCTAGGGCGCCAGTTGCCAGCAGCTTGTCTAGGGCCGCTCCTGGATGCTAGTAGTTTCAGCTTCTTCAGATGCGATTGGTCAACTGGAAAGAAGCAGGTGGCAGCCCCTCGTGACCCGCCAGATCTTTGTAGACCCTCGTCTCGGCAGATCCCTACTGTGATCCAGCCAGGTCTGGGGTGAGATGGGGCCAAGTCTGGGGCGACATGCAGCCAGGTCTGGGGTGAGATGCAGCACCCCTTTAACAGCACACCACAACATCACACCGCCATTCAGGGCAGGAAGGGAAGAGCCCCCGTCCCACTGACACGTCATGGAGGGTGCAGGGATGCTGAACGGACGTGCTAGAGTTGACGTTTCCCTTCGAATACTTCACCACCATATGCATGTGTCAAGTGCCATTGACTCGTTATCGGCCACAAGTGAGCCGGGCCTCAGTTTCCCCTCCCAGTTAAAAGACTTGGAAGGAAGAGTGCCCCCTACTGGGTCTCTGGCACCTTGCATGATCATCTAGAGCGCTGCTGATTTTCGGAGTCCAGCCTCACCGCTTGTAAGGCGCTGAGGAGTGGGGACGCCCTCGACCTGCTTAGGCCCTGCAGATCCAGCTCCCTCTTTGCAGGCCCCGGTGCTAATTAACTCCTGCCTTGGTGCTGACGATCTGGCCACCCCTTCTTGCAGCACCTGACAGAGTGACCCCTTGATCCCAAGAGGGCCAAAGAAGGGGGAAGAAGCTACGATGAGACAGTGGGCAAAGCAGCGGCACGGGGGATAATCCTATGTATAGGCAGGCCAGGGAGCCCCACATCCCACCCCACGGTGGTGTGAAGACAATGTGGCCAGCCCTCCATGGGTGGGGCGGGAGTGCCCGGTGCCTGCCCAGTTTCATAAGAACATAAGAGCATAGGCTGGGGAGGTCCGCCTGTGATTTCTGCATCAAACCCACACCTGGTGGTTGTGCTGGAGCATAGAATCATAGAATAGACTCCTAGAGGCCTAGCTCTGGAAGCGCCCTCGCGAGGCCATCGAGTCCAGTCCCCTGCCCTCATGGCAGGACCCAGCACTGTCTAGACCATCAAGAGATGGAAAATCCATCCCTAAGAATATAAGAATGGCCAGACTGGGTCAGACCAAAGGTCCATCCAGCCCAGGGTCCTGTCTGCCCACAGTGGCCAATGCCGGGTGTCCCAGCGCGAGAGAACAGAACAGGGAACCATCCAGTGATCCCTCTCCTGTCATCCATTTCTAGACAAACAGAGGCCAGGGACACCATTCCTACACATTCGGGCTAATAAGTATTGACGGACCTAACCTCTATGAATCTATCTAGCTCTTTATGGAGCCCTGTTAAAGTCCTTGTCTTCACCACATCCTCTGGCAAGGAGTTCCACAGGTTGACTGTGCGCAGCGTGAAGAAAAAAGTCCTTTGGTTTGTTTTAAACCTGCTGCCTGTTCATTTCATTGGGTGACCCTTAGTTCCTATGGCATGAGAACAAGTAAATCACTTTTCCGTATTCACATTCTCCATACTGGTCCTGATTTTATAGGCCTCTATCCGATCCCCCTTTCGTCTCCTCTTTTCCAAACTGAAAAGTCCCCGTCTTTTTAATCTCTCATTATACGGCAGCCGTTCCAAACCCCTCCTCATTTTGGTTGCCCCTTTCCGCTGCCAATGTATCTTTTTCGAGAGGAGGCGACCACGTCTGTACGCAGTATTCAAGCTGTGGGCGTCCCATGGATTTATTCGGAGGCAGTAAGATGTTCTGTCTTTTTCTCTATCCCTGTAGGACAGTGGTTCCCAAACTTTTTGGCACCACGCCCCCCTTTTTGATTTTTGAGAAACCCTCATGCCCCCCCCTCCCAAAAAAAGAGCAGCAAAATTTGGGGTGGGATTGACAGGGTGTGTGTGTGGCTGGGTCGCCTCGCGCCCCCTCCTGGAATTTCTTCACACCCCCCAGTTTGGGAACCCATGCTGTAGGAGAAACCTTCTAAGAGGAGGCCCGTCCAGGAGGTCAGGGGCGTTCTGGGGAGCAGGCGAAGGACTCCAGACCCAAACAACAGGTGTCCTTCCCTCCCCCTCACACAGGCCCCCTGAGCAATGGGGCTGAGCTGTGGGAGGGGGGCGGGGGGGAGAGCAGCGTCTCCCCTCCTCAGGGGATGGGGGAACAATCGCCCATCGTTCTACCATGGGCCTGCTACAGCTGCATGGGCAAGGCGGACTGAACAGGTCACCCTGCCCACCTTCCTCAGCCTCCTCCACTGCCCCACAGAGCAGCGCGGTGGCGTCCTGGCCTTCAGCAGCTTCCTGTGCTGGACAGTTCCTCGTTGGCCCTGGAAACGGAAGCCCTAGACCGGCCGGCTCCTTCTAGCCAGAGACAGGCCCAACCCCCCACCAGAGCTGGGGGCGGAACCCCCGCCCCAGGCCAGGGGCCGCGGTTCGTCACCCAAAGGCTTGGGTGCCGGCCCAGCTCTCCTCAGGGAGCCCAGGTTGCTGGGTGGAAATGGTGTCCACGTCTGCTGGCCAGCTGTCGAATTCAGAGCAGTAGCCTGCGGCGGGAGGAGAAATTCTCCTGGCGCTAAATTCCATCCATCCCCGGCTCCCTCGTTCCCCGGCTTCTCAGCTCCTTCTCGGGCCCCTCTGCCCTGCCGAAGCTCTTAGCCAACAGAGCCACCTCCGGGCCCTCTTCAGCACTACGAAAGGACACGAAGGGGGAGAAAGCACTGTACATGCTCTGCCGCTAACTTCCTTCCACGCTCTGGGCCAGCATTCTCCTCGGGGCTTCTTGACTTCATCTCAGTAAAGGTCCTCTCAGGCCCTAACCCTGTGGTATCACAGCCCCTCCCGGTCCTTAACGTATGAACCCTCACAGCCCATGATGCGGCTGAGGTAGGACATTGCTATTCTCCTCATTGTACAAAAGGGAAACTGAGGCACAGAAAGACTCGGGGTATGTCCACACCACACACTTATTTCGGAATAAGCTGTTTCAGAATGATAGCTCCCAATGTAAGTATTTCGAAATAGCACGTCCGCTCTACAGGGGGGCCTTGAAATGAGTGCGGATGCTCCCCTTGCTATTTCGAAATACAAGGGGTCCCTGTTATAAGTCGCCCGGGATACACCTGTTCTGCACTAAAGTCGTTGGCACTTGTAGGAACTGATGCATGATAAGTTCTCTCGTTCCCTGCCCTTACGTCGTACAAAGAAACCCCAAACCAATTTGCCCAAATGGAAGTCAGCCATGGGAAAAAAATTCCCTGCTTTCAGTCATTTTGCTATAAGTCCCAGTTTTTTTGGAAGGTGTCTTGGACTTACAGCAAGGATGGATTGGAACGTGAGTTATTTCAAACTAGCACTGTAGTGTAGACGCGCCCTCAGTCACTGGCCCAAGGTCACACTGGAACTCAAACCTCGGTTTCCCCGGCCCCATCTGTCCTGTGCTCCATCCTGGATCTGCTATGAATCCAGCAGCGATTTACCTCTCTATAGGGCTGATGGTAGTTTAGCAAAGGACTTTTAGAAGCCTAAGCAAACTTCTCCTCTAATTAAGGACTGTTATTCGTATGGCAACAGCACCAATCAAGATTGGGGACCCTGTAGTGAGTCAGCATGACCGTCCACTGACCAGGGCAGGGAAGCCCTTCATAAGACCCCTTGGTGGGTGGGGCCAGAGCCACCTGGCCCCTCCCACAGGAAGTGGAAGGGCGGGGCTGGAACTATAAGAGCAAGTCTTGGGAGCTCAGTAGGAGGCTAGCAGGCGAGCAGGCCAGATGCTCTCCCTGGGGTCCCCAGGAGGGAGGCCTGACGGCCACAGCTCCAGAGGGATGACTGGATAGGGCCCCCGGGACCACTGTGCGACCCTGGAGACGGACCAAGGCCACTCCGAACCCTACCAGGCACCGAGGAGGGACCGAGGGGACCAGAACCCATACCAGGCCTCGGAGCTTGGGCTGAATCGCCAGGACCAAGGAGGGCCCCAGACCCCGAGCCTATGGACACCCTGCCGGCGCTCCCGGAAGACCCCGAGAAGCAGTAGTCCTGCCAGGTAGGCCCACAGGGGGAATTAGGGAACGGCCCCGGGAGAGCCGACCCCGCGCCAGCTGATGAGATGGGGGTCGGGTGGGCAGCACGTTGTGGTCTGGAGTTTCACTGACCCACAGATCTGGTTGGCGCATTGCGGCCTGGATCCCCGCCAACCAAGTGGCCGCCCATGCTGCCGCTGCTAGGGCCCTGGGCTGGGACGCAGTGGAGTGGGTGGGCCTGCATCCCCCCCCCCGCCACACCTTCACTTGTGGGTGGCAGGTTCCCCCTGTCGGGGGAAAAACCCCTGCGCTTGTTGGCTCTGCGCCAAAGCTGGGTGAGCTGACCCCCGACTCAGCCGGCAAACAGGCCTGAGCCTCAAACTGTGATAGACTTCGTTGTTTGTTTGTTTGCTGCCCCGCCCTGACCCAGGGTCGCGGCATTGAAACTGTATAACCGCCTGACTGTATAACCGCCTGACTGTTTGTCACCCGTCCTGACCCAGGAATGAGAGATTCCACTTAGCCTGTGTGGTGAGTCGGCAGGGCCGCCCACTAACCCTGAGTGGTTAAGATCTGTTAAATACTGGGACAAATTGGAGAAAACTCTAGAAGAGCACAAAATGATGAAAGGCCTAGAAAACATGACTTACGAGGAACAATTGAAAAAGCCAGGTTTGTTTAGTCTGGAGAAGAGAAGACTGAGAGGGGACATGATAACTGTCTCCAAGTACATAACACGTTGTTATAAAGAGGAGGGGAATACACTGTTCTCCTTAGCCTCTGAGGACAGGACAAAAGGGTGAAAAGAGAGCTGGCAAAACTTGCAGATGATACAAAAGGATTTGAGACAGATAAGGTCAAAACAGACTGCAAAGAGCTACCAAGGGACCTCACTCCACCGGGCGACCGGGTCACCAAGGGTACATCTACACTAGCCCCCTAGATCGATCTAGGGAGGCTAATGAGGGCGACCAGAATTGCAAATCAAGCCCAGGATTTAAATATCCCGCGCTTGATTTGCATGTTCCTGGCTGGTCGCCATTTTAGAAATTGACTAGCTGGAAGTAACTGCCCGCGTCTACATGCGGCAGTGAAACGGGATTCCAGAATAAAGCCTGAAATCGAGTTAGGTGGTAAACTCATTCCACGAGGAATACCACCTAATTTGATTTATGGCTTTATTCCGGGATCCCGTTTCACTGTCGCATGTAGACGCGGGCAGTTACTTCGGGCTAGTCAATTTCTAAAATGGCGACTGGCCGGGAACATGCAAATCAAGCGCGGGATATTTAAATCCTGGGCTTGTTTTGCAATTCTGGTCGCCCTCATTAGCCTCCCTAGATTGATCTAGGGGGCTAGTGTAGACATACCCCAAGTGGCAGATGAAATTCAATTTTCAAAGGAATGCACATGGGAAAACATAATCCTAACTATACATCCAAAATGATGGGGACTAATTTAGATACAACTATTCAAGAGTGAGATCTCGGAGTCATTGTGGATAGTTGTCTGCAAACATCCACTCAGAGCGCAGTCAAAAAAAGCAAATAGAATTTTAGAAACCATTAGGAAAGGGGTAGATATTTTCTATTTTCTTATCACCTTACCTCTCTATAAAACCACGGGACGCCCACATCTTGAATTCTGTGTGCAGATGTGCTCGCCTCATCTCAGAAAAGATCTCTTGGCATTGGAAAAGGTTCAGAAAAAGGAAACAAAAATGATTTGGGGCTTGGAAAGTGGGCTGTATGAGAGAGAATAACAAGATTGGGATGTTTCAGCTTGGACAAGAGACATTTAAGGGAGGATAGGACAGAGGTCTATAAAATTGTGGCTGGGGGGGTGTGGAGAAAGTGAATAAGAAAGTGTTATTTTCTCCTTCTCATGACACAAGAATTAAGGGTCATCAAATGAAATCAGTAGGCAGCTGGCTTAAAACAAACAAAAGGAAGTGTTTCTTCACACAACACAGAGCCAACCTGTGGAACTCCTTGCCAGAAGATGTTGTGAAGGCCGAGACTATAACAGGGTTTCAAAAGACCTTGATAAATTCATGGAGGTTAGGCCCATCAATGGCTATTAGCCAGGATATGTAGAGATGTGTCCCTGGCCTCTGTTTGCCAGAAGGTGGGAATGGGTTAGGGTTGAAGGTGTTGGCCTTGAGCCCCACTAGATTTGCATTGGAGTAGATGAAGCCGGGTGGTACCAGCCAGGGGGGCTCAGATGGTGAAAATCAGCCCAGGTCCTAATGACCCTGTGCCCCCGGCCCTCTGCAGGGCGGTGACTTGCACCCAGCATTTTAGAGGTCAGTTCCTGGCCCTCTTTGTCACACAGAGACGGTGTCACAGCTGCCTTCGCCAGACCCCATTCCGGTCCAGGCTCCTCCCTGTCCACTCAGCGTGTGGGTCCCACCAGACATTTCTCTCTCTTGACAAGCCAGAGTCCTCGACTGACAGATGGGCTGAGATCCATCCTGTCAGCCGGCCTGGCCCGCAAGGAGAAACGCGGCCGGAGCTCAAGGGAGGTTTCTCCGTAGCAGTCAAAACTGCCCCGATTCCGGTGGCTTAAAATCTTTAGATTAGACTCCAGGGACAGCTGCAAAATGGCAGAGCCTTCCCGCGGGGCTGTGGGGGGGCTGCTTGTGGTCAGCAACCCCCGGGCCCTCCCAGCGCAGGGTGTTCTTGCTGTTCCTGCGGGGCCCTTGGATGGAACTTTCCGTCGCGCCCAGGGGCCCTTCTCCTCCTGCCAGGCCCCAGTGGTTCCTTCTGTGGGGAGCAACACCCCCGGTCCCCTCAGTTCCCGTCTGGCCTGCCGGCTAGTGGGTCCCTCATACGGGACCTCAGCTGATGCCCAGAGGAGCCGCTGGCAAGCTGCTGGAGGCAGAACGTTCCTACAGCCCTTCGGCGCAGGAGATCCAGGAAGGTCCCAGCGGTCGGGTTGGTAATGCCAGAGACCCAACATGGCCTGTGGGTCTGTCGCTGCTGAGGGGAACTGTGTGTTTCCCGCTCGTGACCTGCCCAGGTCTCCACGCCCTTGTCTCTCTCTCCTCCCCAAGGCTCGCCAGGCTGCCAGGCCTACCCTGCAATATCCCCAGCAGGCCAGACTGCCTCCACAGGCCTGAGGCAGCGCTTTGCTCTCCCTCATAGACTCACAGAACCCCAGGGCGGGCAGAGGCTTCAGGAGCCATCGAGTCCAGCCCCCTGCCCAACGCAGGACCAACCCAACTCAATCAGCCCAGACAGGGCTTGGTCCAGCCGGGACGCAAACACCCCTAGGGATGGAGATTCCACCTAGGGTTGCCAGATGGTTCCAACAAAAATACCGGACACACTTGACATGACATCACAATCTCCATTACATCTTATTGAGAAAATACCGGCCAGTTCTGTTTTCTCCATTTGTTTCCCGAACAGGAAGCTCAAATACTGGACTGTCCGGTTCAAAACCGGACACTTGGCAACCCTATTCCACCCCCTCCTTAGGGAACCCATCCCAGGGCTTCCTCGTTTGTCCTAATCCCCAACCTAGACCTCCCCACTGCAACTTGAGACCTTTGCTCCTCGTTCTGCCACCTGCCCCCACTGAGACCAGCCTCTCTCCATCCTCTTGGGAACCCCCCTGCAGGGAGCTGAAGGCTGCTCTCAGATCCCCCCCTCACTCTTCTCTTCTGCAGACTAAACAAACCCAAATCCCTCAGCCTCTCCTCGTAGGTCCTGTGCTCCAGCCCCCCCATGCTTATTGCATCAATAGATAAAAAGCGGACTGAAAGCCCCAGCTGCGACCGAGGCAGACGACAGCTCTCTGCAACGGGGGGGGGGGGGAGAGGGGAGTTACCTCACACGACATGCTCCCTGGGTGTTTGCCTGACTAGGATACCAGTGGCAGTACCAGCAATGCAGGTCTCTTTGGGGTGGGGGGCATTGGAAAGAGGAAGGTAGCAGGGCCTGGGAATGGCTTTGGCAGGGCGATGTGTCTGGAGAAGGATCTGTGTGCGGGAGGGGTGGGGGGGAGGAATCTTGGGGGAGCTCGGAGAAGCACTCATCAGGAGGGTGGGTGGGGGTGGGGTGGGGTGGTGCGGGGGAGAGGGGGGGCTCGGAAAGACGCGTCGGTTCCACCGCGGCTGCTCCGAAACATGGCACAGTCCAGCAGCAGCAGCTGCCGAGAGCAGTGAAGCGACGGCTCCGTGCAAGATGAATGCTTCCCGGCAGCGACACTGCGGCATCCGAAACCCACAGGCCTCCCGTCACCCGTCGGACAGACACGTCCTCTTCCAAACAAACTTGATCAATGACTCCCCAGCTGCAGCATCTCTGCAGCTCTGTGGAAGGGTGTAGAGTCAATTAACTCCTCTCCTGAAAGGCGCTGGCGTGTCGCAATGATCTCCCGCGCCAGACAGCAACGTAGGAGACAGCCCAGGGACCAAAATCATGGCGTGTTTTTCCGTACTCTTAAAGCGGCAGTGTGCCAAGCAAGCACATTATCATGAAATTAGTTTTAAGGAGACAGTTCATCACCTAATAAACCATCTTGTTAGTCTTTAAAGTGCTACATAGTTCTGTCTTTTGTTTCAGTTCCTGTTTGGGGCTCTGTGTCAGGCATTGGTCCTTTAAAGGATAACAGCCTACTATAGCATCTTCCACAGCCCAGAGCAGGAGTGGGAAACCTGCCGCTGGAGGGCCACATGCAGCCCATTAGGGTTCAATAGTCAGTGATTAGGAAAATATTCCTAATTGTGAGGCTAGCTCGAGTCTGGAACAGGCGTTCAAGGGCGTGCCCTTCGGCGGACATTTTCAGGAACAGACAGGACAAACGCTGTGCAGGGATGGTCTCTGTTGGGGTGGGCGGGATGCGGTTCGCATCCTGGTTGATCACGTTCGTTACCCAGCTTTGTGTGAAATAAAGTAAAATATCAACGTGTGTCCACAACGAAAGGTTTCAACCTTGTCTTTATGTATAACGGGGGGGGGGACTTTTTTGGGGGGCGGGGGCCTCTGACCCACAGAAAAATCAGTCAGGGCCTGCAGAAAAGTGAGAAGTAAAACAACAACAACAAACACGCTCTCCACA
The DNA here is from genome assembly GCA_032595735.1 of Pelochelys cantorii. NCBI lineage: Eukaryota > Metazoa > Chordata > Testudines > Trionychidae > Pelochelys > Pelochelys cantorii. The sequence goes on from CM064328.1 coordinate 3,652,349, forward strand.
TCTCACTGACGTGGCCCCCAGTCGAGACACTTCAGTCCCCTCGCGCTCCAGCCTCATAGTGGGGAAGGGAGGGCCAAGGTTCAGGGCTTCCTCCAGGCCAGATTAACTCTTCTGGGGTCCCAGGGCTAGTAGATTTTGTGGGCCTCCCTAGCTCTGGGGTGGGGCCAAAAATGAGGGGTTCAGTGTGTGGGAAGGGGCTGCTGGGGAGTGGGATAGGGATGAGGGTACAGGGTGGGGTGCAGGAGGGGGTGAAGGTGTGAAGTCTGGGTGGGAAGGAGGGTTCAGGAGAAGGCTGGGGATGGTGCGTCTGGGTAGGAGGTGGGGATGGGGGTGGCAGATCTGGTCAGGAAGTTGGTTGCAGGAGCACAATGAGGGTGAGGGGTCTGGGCAGGAGGGGGGGTGAGGTCAGGGTGCAAGGGAGGGTGAAGGAGGGGGTGGGGGTTCTGGGTGGGAGGTGGGGTGCAGGAATGGGGTAGGGGTGTGGGAAAGAGGGGGTGCACGTTAGAACGATGGGTGTACGGGCTCTGGGCATGGGGGAAGAGGGGTGTGTGCTTGGCTCTGTGCACCCCACTGCTCCTATGCACTACCCCCTGCTGTTCCCATTGGCCACAATTCCAGCCAATGGGAGCAGTGGGGCCAGCCTCCAGGCAAGCAGTTTCCTGCGCTGCGGTGCCCCCCGCTGGCAGGAGGGGAAGTGGCAGGGCACGGAGCCGCTTCTGCTGTGAGCCACATCCGGCCCGTGAGGCTTGGGGCTCTCCCCAGCACTGATGCTCCAACCACGCGGGATGGGGGCCTGCGGGGCTGGAATCATAAATTCGTAGAACTGGAAGGGACCTCGAGAGGCCATCGAGTCCAGTCCCCTGCCCTCACGGCAGGACCAAGCCGCATCTAGCCCATCCCTGACAGGTGTCTGTCCAACCTGCTCTGAAATATCTCCAGGGATGGAGATTCCACAACCTCCCAAGGCAATTTATTCCAGTGTTTGACCACCCTGACAGGTAGGAAGGTTTTCCTAGTGCCCAACCTAAACCTCCCTTGATGCAGTTTAAGCCCATTGCTTCTTGTCCTGTCCTCAGAAGCCAAGGAGAACAATTTCCCCCCCCCTCCTCCCTATGACACCCTTTTAGATACCTGAAAACCGCTATCATGTCCCCTCTCAATCTTCTCCTTTCCAAACTAAACAAGCCCAATTCCTTCAGCCTTCCCTCTTTGCTCATGTTCTCTAGAACAACATCATTTGTGTTGTTCTTCTCTGGACTCTCTCCAATTTCTCCACATCTTTCTTGAAATGTGGTCCCCAGAACTGGACACAACACTCCAATTGAGGCTTAATCAGTGCAGAGTAGAGCGGAAGAATGACTCCTTGTGTCTGGCTCACAACACGCCTGTTAATTCTTCCCAGAGTCAGGTTTGCTTTTTTTTTTTTTTTGCAATAGCATCACACTGTTGACTCCTATTTAGCTTGTGCTCCACTCTGACCCCTCGATCCCTTTCAGCAGGACTCCTTCCTAGACAGTCACTTCCCATTCTGTGTGTGACACGGATTGTTCCTTCCTCAGTGGAGCACTTTGCATTTGTCCTTATTCAACTTCATCCCATTGACCTCAGACCATTTCTCCAGTTTGTCCAGATCAGTTTGAATTCTGACTCTCTCCTCCAAAGCACTTGCAACCCCTCCCAGCTTGGTGTCATCTGCAAACTTAATAAGTGTCCTCTCTATGCCGATATCTAAATCGTTGATGAAGATATTGAACAGAACCGGACCCAGAACAGACCCCTGTGGAACCCCACTTGTTCTGCCCTTCCAGCATCATTGTGAACTGTTAATAACTACTCTGAGAATGGTTATCCGGCTGGTTAGGCACCTGCCTTACAGTTGCCCCATCTAGTTTGGATTTCCCTAGTTTACTGATGAGAAGGTCATGCGAGACAGTGTCAAATGCCTTACTAAAGTCTGGGTATACCACATGCACTGTTGGAATGCCAGCAAGGGCTCCCTGCTGCAGCGGGTGAGCCCCAAGTCCACGGCCCATTGCATGGGACCAAATTCCTCCCCCCTCCCTGCGCTGAATGTGCATTTTGTGTCTCAGGTTGGAGTTTCACCCCTACATTCATTGCCACCGGATGTTTCTCAGAAGCATTTGCATTCGCCCCGGGAGCTGCCGGCCACCAGCTGGTTACCCCAGCAGGAGAGGGGGAGGCCAAGACTTCTCCTCGCTGACTTTTTGGGGATCCTTCACATTGCATTCCCAAATGAAGCTGGTGGCGTAAATAACCCTCAATTCTCCTGCCAGGCAGCTAATGTGCTGCAAGGAAGCTGCCGTGCTCCCTAATCACAGGGAAGAATTTTAACTAGTTACAGCAGAGGGTAAATATTTGTCCAGCAATACACAAGGAAATTGGCGTGCGCACGGGGAATTCATCCCTGTCCAAGAGACACCATTCGGCAGTGTGAGAGCCCCGCTCCCAGACATAGCCAATGCCCAGGGCTGCTGTTGGGATTCCTGAACCTCCCTTGCTGCAGTTTAAGCCCATTGCTGCTTGTCCTGTCCTGAGAGGCCAAGGAGAACAATTTTTCTCCTTGTTACCCCCTTTAGGTACTTGCAAACTACTATCATGTCCCCTCTCTTCTACAGAAAGCAAACCCAATTCTTTCAGCCTTCCCTCAGGGCTCATGTTCTCAAGACCTTTCATCATTCTTGTTGCTCTTCTCTGGACCTTCTCCAACTCTTTCTTGAAATGTGGTGCCCAGAACTGGACACAAGACTCCGACTGAGGCCAGAGTATACCTACCCAGCGGTCTGGCTCAGATGTGGTGTTTTCCTTTGAATGGGCATTGGGCTGGGAATTGAACCCACCTCTACTGCTGGGAAGGTAGCAATGCCCACTGCAATGCCACCAACACATTTGCTTAACTCTCCTCTGACCAGCACAAAGGCCATTTTTCCTCCCGCTCCCCTCCTTTGGACTACAGAGACTCATCCTCTCTCCCAGGATGCCTTTGATTTTTTGCCCCTGGTATCCCTCTCCATGCCAGAAACTGGCTGGCACCTCCCAGCTGACAGCTGGATGCTCTCTGTGTGGTGGCGGAGTACCGAGGCAAAAATACCCATCTGCTAATGCTGGAAAATGAATCCGCTGGGAGGGCTCAAAACCCCAGCAGCAGGCATGGGGCCCGCTGGGGGCCTGTGCACAATCTACTCTGAAAGCTCAGTCTGCTTCAGCCCCACGGAAGATACAGCCCGGGCAGTGGCCCATGTCGTCCTGCCAAATCCCCCGGGCTGAAGATCTGAAGGCTCGAGGGCAGCTGGGGGCGGTTGAGCAGCCAGTGGGATCTGTGGGATCTGTTGGGGGAGATCTGTGGGGCTGTCAGTGGAATACTGGGACTCTGGAAGTTCCCTGACAGTTGGAGGGTGTTGAGGGGCAATCAGTGGACCACTGGGGCTCTGAAGGTTCCATGGCGGTTGTCTGAGGGTCAGTCGGTGGAACACTGGCGCTCTGAAGGTTCCATGGCGGTTGTCTGAGGGTCAGTCGGTGGAACACTGGGGCTCTGAAGGTTCCATGGCGGTTGTCTGAGGGTCAGTCGGTGGAACACTGGCACTCTGAAGGTTCCATGGCGGTTGTCTGAGGGTCAGTCGGTGGAACACTGGGGCTCTGAAGGTTCCATGGCGGTTGTCTGAGGGTCAGTCGGTGGAACACTGGGGCTCTGAAGGTTCCATGGCAGTTGGGGGTGGTTGAGGATCAGTTGGCGCAGTGGTTCCCAACCTTTTGTATGCTGCGGATGGCAAACCTATTCACAAGCTTGTGGCGTACCAGTAACATCTTATTTGCACATTTGCATATTAATTATGCAAATAATGAATACGAAAATATGCAAATTTGCTTCCTGGTGCCTAACACCCTTTGACCCCCCACCCCTACAGCCCATACCAACACCTTCTTGCCCTGTGACCGCCCCCCATGCTCTCACCCAACACGCCTTTGCCCCACCCCACCCCCACACTCCCCAGAGTGAGGCTGTCTTCTCTAGGGACCGTGGCCATTACTGCCATGGGCAAGGGGAGCAGCCCTCCTCCTTCACACCCGCTCCTTCCCCAAATGTGTCTCGCGCCCCCATGGGTTGAGGGGGGGAACACGGAGCCCTGGCCGGCCTCCATTACCGAGGGGGGGAGGACAGAGGGAGGTACCTCCTGCCCTGCCTCCTCCTGCTGCCACCTCAGTCCTCAAGGCTGCGAAAGCTGAGCTGCTGGAAAACAGCCAGCTTGGGCTCTGATAGCCGCCACGGCCATGCAGCCAGTGGTCCTTGGACTGGCACCGATCCGTGGATTGGCGGTTGGGAACCGCTGAGTTGGCAGAACCCTGGGGCGCTGAAGGTTCCATGGCAGTTGTCTGAGGGTTAGTCGGTGGAACCCTGGGGCTGTGAAGGTTCCATGGCAGTTGGTTGACTGTCAGTTGATGGAACCCTGGGGCCGTGAAAGTTCTATGGCGGTTGGTTAGCTGTCAGTCGGTAGAACCCTGGGGCTCTGAAGGTTCCATGGCAGTTGGAGGGGGATTAAGGAACCGTCCGTGGAAGACAGATGTACCAAAGGATCTGTGTAAGTTATTGATTTAGTGCTTTGATTCATTTCAGACATGCACGGTGGGGTGACAACGGGGCAGCTCAGCTGAGTTAGGAGCGTGGCTGCGGGAAGGAGGTGGGGAAGAAGTTCTTGAGCTTTGCTCTGCAGCTAAACATCTGCTTTCCCTCTAAGCTGGCTCAGTAACTGGGATTTCCCACCTGGTCAGAGAGTTCCGGTTTATAGCGGCACAACCTGCAGTCCCATGGCTGCCAGTTATCTGGGGTAAGTCCCTTCTCTCTTCATTTCCTGTTCAGAGTCTTAATTCTTTGGATAAAGGCCTCTCCCTGGGTGCACGTACGGCCCCTAGCACAACAAGGCCGGGCTGCGAGAGAGGGGCAAAGAATTGTTAGCACTGTGGATGTATTCCGGATCCTCCCTCCAGAAGAAAAGGCGGAGGCAGCTCTGAGCTTTGAATCGAGACTTTATTTCTCCCTAGAATGAAAGTAAAACAGCAGTACAAATAGGCTTTGGCATGAGAAACAGATAACCGTAGTGGAGGGTGGTTAACCCTCTCTGGGTCTAAAGACAAGAGAGATGCTAAGAGAAAACGTCCCCAGGTCACCAAAACGCTGTTCCCCATTCTCCCCAAATGCACCTTTCCAATCGGGATTCACGTGCGGATAGAGCTATGAAGAACACAGCTTCCTCTAGAATAAATAGCGTCTCGTGTCGAACAGTGTGTACAGTCATCAAGGATTCCAACCACGGCTCTCGTTCGGGAACAGGCGAGACCCGGGCTTGGCTCGGGCTCTGAAAACGACGCTGTGGGACCAGGGGCACTACAGCCTTTGTCGCCGCTCACCCAACTAAATAAAGGGTCGGGGGGGTTATCAAACCCCCCCCCGGTGGGCTTCTGTGGGGGACCCACTGCTGTGGGCATGTTGCCGTGTTGCTCCCGCGAGGTGCCGACAGCTGGAAGAGCCGTCCGGCCGGAAACTCACAGCTAGCGGCAGGAGGCCGCTCTCGCTCCCGGAGGTGGAGCGCTGTGCTTTGGGTGCAGACGGTCCCGAAAATGCCCTCCCCTCCTGGCTTTGGTGGCTGTGTGCTTGGAGCCATGGAAGGGTAGCGCCTAGGGGGAGGGGGTGTCTACGGCTTGGGGCTGGGGAAGATGAGAGGGGCGAGAGATTTTTGCTTTTGCTTTGCTTGTGCGTCCTCTCGCCCTCCCTCTGTGGCTGCGTGCGTGGAAAAAGGGAGCCGCAGCAATTTTTAGGTAGTTCCCCCCAGGAACCCAGGCACAGTGGCTCTTTCTCCCCAGCCTTCGCCTCTGCCATACATAGCCACCTTCACGGATGAGGCGTTCCACCTCTGCCTGTGGTCCTCCGACCACGCCCCGACCCTCAGTACATCCGTCTGCCTGCATCTTGCTTTCCACGACACATGTTCGTGGAGGGCAGGTCCATCAGTGGCTATTCGCCACGACAGGCAAGAACTCAATCACGTGATTCGGGGGCCCTACGCCTCTGATGGCCAGAACCCAGGAGGCGAGGAAAGGGGGATGGATCCCCTGATAAAGTGCCCTGTTTTGTCCCCTTCCACTGACGCCTCTGGCACCAGCCTCTCTTGGCAGACAGGACACTGGGCTGGATGGTGGGACCCTGCCTGGCTTTTCCGCCGACACTGCCCATCTGGGATACAGGCTCCGGTGACAACCGCCTTGGAAGCATCACAAATTGCCAGGTGATCTCAGTCGCCCCTCGGGCCACCCCGTACATTCTGACCTCCGAGCTGGCCTCGTCTGCATTTCTTGGTGCTTTCCTAGCACTGGCTTTGTATTACCCTCCCCTTGTGCTTGGGGATGCTAGTGCACGAGTTAACCTCACGGGTAAGTGTCTGTAGGGTGTGGTGAGCGAACGGCCTCCAATCCAACCTCTCCAAAGCAGAGGAAACCCAGAACCCTGGGATCTGAGCTGCCCGGGTGTCTGATCAGAGCCCAGCTGTAGGCGTTGCGGCTCAGCTGGGTCGGGCTCTTACTCCAGGTTCCCTTGTGCAGTTTGCCCGTGCGTGAGGCGACTGTATCATGCCCTCCTGCCACTGGCTGTCCCATGGGACACACCCCAGAAACCAGATGCCCGGCGTCAGGGAGCGAGTGGGGAAGCTACATTTCTACACACGCACGGCTGCAAACACCCCCGCAAAGCCCCACCTCGGCCACGCGGCCTCAGGCCCCCCCAGGGATCCTAGAACCCTAGAGCTGGAAGGGCCCTCGAGAGGCATCGAGTCCAGTCCCCTGCCCTCACGGCAGGGCCAAGCACCGTCCAGACCAGAGGTGGGGAACCCTTTTTGGGTGGGGGGGGCCGCTGACCCACAAAAAAATCAGTTGGGGGCCGCACAGCAGTGAGACACATTGTGAAAAGCCCCTGACTGAGAAGGAGAAAGACCCTCCCCACATTCCCCTCACACACCAGAACCTGGGGTGGGGGGGGAGGTAGGCAAGCAGGTTTTGTGTGCTCCAGTCCTGCAGCTGGGAGGGGGTGGGAGCACCCAGGCTTCCCAATGCTGAGACTCCCTGGCTGGATCCAGGCAAGCTGGGGGCTGCATCCGGCCCCTGGGCCTGAGGTTCCCCATCCCTGATCTAGAGCATCCCTGACAGGTGTCTGTCCAACCTGCTCTGAAATATCCCCAGGGATGGGGATTTCACAACCCCCCCCCAAGGTAATTTATTCCAGTGTTTAACCACCCTGACAGGCAGGAATTTTTTCCTAATGTCCAACCTAAACCTCCCTTGCTGCAGTTTAAGCCCATTGCTTCTTGTCCTGTCCTCAGAGGCCAAGGGGAACAATTTCATTCCCTCCTCCTGGTAAGAACCTTTTAGGTACTTGCAAGCTGTTAGCCCAGCCTATCTCAGTCTTCTCTTCTCTAGACTAAATCAACCCAGTTTTTTCAGTCTTCCTACAGAGCTCATGTTTCCTAGACCTCCAATCATTTGTGTTGCTCTTTTCTGGACCTTCTCCAATTTCTCCACATCTTTCTTGAAATGTGGCCACATCTAGACTGCAGGCTTCCGTCGGAAGAAGCTCCGGCGGGGGGGGGGGGAGGGGGGGAGGCGCGAGGCAACCCAGGCCCCCTCCCCCATCAAGTTTTGCTGCACTGCTCAGTTCCTTTTTTTTATTTTTTTTGCTCAATAAGTTTTTTTTTGGGGGGGGGCATGAGGGTTTTTCAAAAATCAGAAAGGGGGGCGTGATGCTGAAAAGTTTGGGAACCACTGCTCTAGGGAAAGACTGCACAGCATGCGCACAGATGAGATCGGCCCATCTGCCTCAATCAAAGAGGGGCCCCGGGTTCCTGAAACACAAAGGAGGTGCCCAGCTGGCTTTGGCTAGAGCAGGGGTGGGCAATAATTTTGGGCAAACATGTTTGAAGTAGCCCCAGGGCCAGGATGTTTCTGGGGTACACCCACAGCCCCTGATAGGGCAGGAAGAGGCTTTGCACGCTCCCCCCAGCCAATCAAGGCTTGGGAGCACATTATGGGTACGTCTAGACTACATGGCTCCATCGATGGAGCCATGTAGATTTGTTTGTTCGGCAAAGGGAAATGAAGCCGCGATTTAAATAATCGCGGCTTCATTTAAATTTAAATGGCTGCCGCGCTCTGCCGACCAGCTGTTTGTCGGCAGATCGGGGCAGTCTGGACGCTCCCCTGTCGACCTGAAAGCCCTTTGTCGACCTCCCCGGTAAACCTCATCCTACGAGGCATAAGGGGAAGGTCGACAAAGAGCTTTGATGTCGACTGTGGAGCGTCCAGACTAGCGCGCTGAGCCGACAAACAGCTGATCAGCTGTTTGTCGGCTCAGCGCGGCAGCCATTTAAATTTAAACGAAGCGGCGATTATTTAAATCGCCGCTTCATTTCCCTTTGCCTTCAACCCTAATCTACATGGCTCTGTCGATGGAGCCATGTAGTCTAGACACAGCCTATGTCTCCTCCTGCCAGGCAGGAGGAAGTTCCCCCCACCCACCCCTAATTGGCCTGGGGAGCCGCAGGGCCTCCACCAGCCAAATTAACCTTGGGCTAGAGTAACCAGAGACAGGTTCCAGCAGATTTGAACACCCTCAGCAGCTGTCCTTGTAATGGGCACCAATGAAACACTTGAAACATTCTGTCCCCAAGGGCACACCTACTCTGTAGTGTGGTTTAAGTGCTACTACACAGGAAAGTGAACTACACAAGGGGCATGGGCTACACACATCCCCTAGCTCAGAAAGCCCAACCCAAGGACAAGCCTCCACTTGTAACCACCAACAGGCACGTTTGAACCTGGGCCCTGTGGAGCGTAGCAGCAGTGCTGTTACAGGTGGAGCTACAAAGCCAGCTGGCGCCCAGCTGAGGCCGGAGGGTGCCCTTGTTCTTAGCTCTGGCTGTCAGTGGTCTCGGTGCTGTGATGACAGGTGCATGGTGGAAAACGTCACTGCCTGCTCTGCGTGCGGCCCGGCAGCAGCTCGCTCTGCAAAGGGCGCCGGTGTGTCGCTCTGCCCTGCAAAGCCAGCGGCGGGGGGTCGGGAGGGAATGGGTTCACGCCCCCTGAGCGGAGCGGCAGCCCTGTGCCGAGCGGGACCCAGCGTGTTGGGACAGAGAGGACTAGGGAAGCTGCCCCATGGAATTGGGGGATACTCCCCGCTGACTCTTGAGCCCAGAGCCAACTGGGGCCGTGTCTACACTGCAAAGCAATAGGGTGCAGACTCTGGGTCCTGGCTTGGCTTGAGCTCAGAGCGTCCAGCCCTGCAGGGGCCCGGGACGCTGGCTTCGCACAGTGGAGTGTAAATGCAATGGAGGTCAAGCCCTGAAAGGCCAGCCCCATGGCTATAACGTGCTAAAGCAAAACCGTGGGTCCTAACCGCCCTGAGCTCCAGGTCTGAACATTGTACCTGAATTTGATATTTAAAATGGGCTAGGCCAGCCCCTCAGATCTAAATCCACCCCCAGCTCTGCGAAGGTCTGGTCCTAGGGTTGCCAGGTGTCCGGTATTGAACTAGACAGTCCAGTATTTTCGCCTCCTGTCTGGTAAAAAAATTCAGAAAATACTGGACACCTAAAATGTCTGGGACTTTCTGATTTTTTCCGGCCAGGAGGGGAAAATCCCAGGCTGTCTGGCTCAATATGGAGGCAGCCTGGCAATCCTAGTGCTTACTGGGTTCCCCAGGGAGCTGTCTGGTGCAGGGAGGCAAGATGGCGAGTGGCCGCCGGCTGCCTGTTAGGGCCAAAAAACCTCATCACGTGGTTTTTAAAGGGGCCACGGTGTTGTTTTTTTCTCAACAAACTTTTTCCTGGCGTGTTTTTGTTGTTGTTGTTCTGTATTTTTTCTGAAACCATCTGGCAACCCTAGACTGGTCCTGCTGCAGCCTTCTCTGTCTCCCCGGCCTATTCTCTGCAGCACGATGCCTGCCCAGTGCCTCCCCTGGGCACAGGCGACGTGGACCAGAAGCCTGATTCTCTGCAGGATTGTTTGCCTCGCTGCCTGGCTTGTTCTTGCAGGGATGCTCCTGAGCACTGGGCCATGCACACTTTAAAGCGGAGTTGCATAGGAGTGCTGGTTGTGCACGCTTGTTTAGAGCGGAGTTGCACAGGAGTGCTGGGCCATGCACGCTTGTTTAGTGTGGAGATGCACAGGCGTGCTGGGCCGTGCATGCTTGTTTAGCGTGGAGTTGCACAGGAGTGCTGGGCCGTGCACGCTTGTTTAGTGCGGAGTTGCGCAGGTGTGCTGGGCCGTGCACGCTTGTTTAGTGCAGAGATGCACAGGTGTGCTGGGCTGTGCACGCTTGTTTGGTGCGGAGATGCACAGGAGTGCTGGGCCGTGCACGCTTGTTTAGAGCGGAGTTGCACAGGCGTGCGGGGCTGTGCACACTTGTTTAGAGTTAGGTCGCACAAAAGTGCTGGGCTGAGCACATTTGCTTGCATCTGTAGGGCTGCTAGGACTTGACTGCCGATTTTCGTGCATCTGGGCAGCACCGGGCAGAGAATCAAGACACGTTTCTCTTTGCCTTTCTCACCTTCCTGTGGCTTGGGGAGTGGTTGTGCTTTGATATCCTGCCTTAGTGCAGGGCAGTACGTGGACACACACACACGGGCCGGGGTGACATCTCAGCAGAAGCCCCTGTGTTGAAGGAAGCTACAGGGACTGGCAGCATGTGGCGGTAAGATGCGGCCTGCTTTGAAACCAACAACAGCCGGATTTCGCCCTGGACCGTTTCGGGGCTTACGACTGGGTGTGCTTTGAAATGGCTCTCTGGGGCGATTTCTCCCCGCAGCACGGTGGTGGGGATTGCAGACGTGCAAGCAGCACTTTCACCTGGGGATTTTTGCGTGGTGGGTGTTCTGTGAGCATCCCCCCTAAGGCTAAGATCTCTCCTGGGCTATGCCGACGGCGTGGTGCAGATCGGGGGGCAGAAAGGAGAGGGAAGGGGGGGAGCCTGCCCGAAGGGGGGAAGGTGGGTTATCCTCCACGCCACGGGGAATTGAATTCACCCTTAGCCACAGGAGATGGGTGGTTACCAAATTATTCCTCCCTCTCCACCCTGCCCAGCGCCAGCCTTGGACCCCTTGGATGGAGCCTTCCCTGGGTTGTGGGGGGGAAATCAGATCCCGAGGTCATGTCTGAGATCACCTCTGAGGGATTTTGCAGGTCATTTCTGGCCCCTCTGCTGCAGGCCCCCCTACCCTGCCCCCCCCAGGCTTCCTGCCTTCCTCCACGGCCCAGCTGAACTGCCCTCTGGCTCCCACCTCCTCATCCCCTGCAGCCCAGCTGAGCTGCTCGCAGGCTCCTGCCCCCCAGCCCCGCCTATACTGGGCTTCCGGACTCCCCCCCCTCCCCCCGACATGTAGCCAAGCTGGGTTGCATGTCACGTTCCCCCACCCCCCCCCCCCACCGCTGCAGCCTGCTGGGCCTCTCTGAACCCGGAGCATCCGTGGGCCCGTTGCCGGAGCAGAGTTCCCATTTATCGAGGTATAGCCTGGACCTATTTTATGACCAACTCGTCTTCTTGTAGGCTTGCCAGATGCTTTCAACAAAAATCCTGAACATGGCAAACTTGGGTGAACAAAAAAAAAAAAGGGGGGGGGGGAGAGAGGACCAAAGTTGTTGAGAGAAAAAAAAAAAGGGTCACTGCGCCTTTAAATGGCCCCGCGTGCCTCACTCCCCCGCCAGACGTGGCAGGGGAAAACTGTCCCTGCCAGGCTTCCGTCCAAGGGAAACAGGAAATACCGGACATTTCACATGTCCGGTATTTTCTATTTTTTTTTACCGGACGGGGGGAGCCAAAACCAGACACCTGGCCACGGGGCGACAGCAAACCATTAGCAGAGCCTGGCCGGCCCCAGCCTCTGCCTGCCACTCCCCCACGCTGGCGGGGTGCGGAAGAAAGGCCGGGCACCAGGAAAGGCACCGGGAGGATGTTCCCCAGCAGGGACTGAGGGAGGAGAAGAGGAGGCCTGGCGACTGGAAAGGGCAGCTGTGGTCACCGCTAGTAAAACCAGCCCCTTTCCCCCATCAGATTTGCTGCGCAGGGGTAGCCCGGAGCCTTATGGGTGGCACCGTCTGTTTTATTCCCAGCAGAGTGAATGTGGCCACCAAAGCGCGGGGCTGGAATTTGGTCTTTCCCGATGGAATCCCGATTGCCGCCGTCGAGGAGGGAGGCGGCGAGAATCCGGCTTTGCCTCTCCGACCCCTGGGGGCCCGCGCGGCAGTTTGCACCGGGAACGGTTTTCGGACGGAACCGAACGCCAGGGTAGGCCACAGCATCCTCAGAATCCGTGTCAAGATCTCCCCCGCCCAGCGCTGGCCTGGTCACATCCCTTTGAGACTAAGGCTTGGCAAGACGGGCGGGGTCTGTAGCCGTAAGTGGCTAGGCACGGGAACGCGGACACAGCACCCGTTCCTGTTTCGTTATTGCTTGCGGTGGACGCACCACCAGTCACAGAGCAAACCCCCTTCTTCCGAGCCCAGCCGGCCAGAAAGGACCCGGGGCTTTTCTTTCCCAAGCTGTCCTGGAGCCCTCTATGCTTTCTTGACGCTGGCTTGGCTTAGGCCCCTAACGCCGGAGGCTCCGTGGGGGCTTGCAACCACCACGCCGCAGCGATATTTACGAAGCCGCAAACCCGTGGGGTGGCGAATAAGAAACGGTTCAAACGGACCCCTGCGATTTCCATCCCAGGCCGGCCTGAAGCAGAGAGCCAGCTACGTGACACCCGGCTTGTGGTGTCTGGATCACGTGCGGGGGAATAGGAAGAGCTTCGGTCTAAGACCCTCTTAGCCTGATTTGCTTGGGGACGCAGACGTGACTTTTAACCAGGGGGCTTTGCTGCCCTGGGATCCCTTCCCTCCCCCCCAAACTGCGGATTGCAAATGATGCCAAGGGGACAGGACCTCGTGCTGGAGCATGGCATAAGCAGATGGGCTGGGGTGATTAATGAGAGGTGGGAGCCATTGGGCAGAGGATATAACTTGCCTGCAGAGAGGCTGAAAAGGGTGGCAGCCAGGAAAGCAGCCATTCTAGCTGGAAGAGGTAGACTCAGCGGTCTCCTTCCTGCGGCGCGTAAATTACAACTCACTCTGACTTCCCAATGGGTCCATTACATCAGTGTGCGCCCTATGTTGGGCTTGGCTCCCCCAGGAGCAAACACACAGTCCTTTCCCGCAGGTCTAGGGGACCCCCCCCCATTTTCAGCACAGTCCTGCGTCCCATAGGCTTGGAGGCTAAGCCCCGGGGATTACAGAAGGATTAGCTGGGGCCTCGGGTTTCGACAACATTGCCGTCACCGCAACGGGGCCGAGCACCGATGCCGTGTTAGCGCAGTGCGGCCGCCTCGGGAGCCTGGGGCGGGCGGCAGAGGCTGGGAGGCTGGAAATGTATCATTTAGGGGAACCCAGTGAAGCGCCCGGGAGGAGGAGCTGGAAAAAGGAAGAAGGCCCCACTTGAGGGAGGACGGATCTTGAGCTCTGTTTGCTTGTTGTGCACGGAATATGGGGGGGGGGGTAATTGACCAAACCACACAGACATTAGGAGTGCGCACCAACCCGCCCGCAGCTTTTACAAGATCCTTTTACCCCCCCTTGCAGCTGCAGTGCTCATCCAAAAGGGCACGATGCACCAGTGGGGGGGGGGCAAGGAGGAGTCCTGCGACCCCTTACAGACGTGAGGGTCGAAGTGCCGGGGAGTGCGTGCCCTGGGTATTTCTCCAGGGCCGGGAGCTGTGTGCCAGGCCCCCTTGTCAGTCCAGAGAGGTATAAATAGAGGGGACAAATGTAGCCGGGCACCCGCCCCTCCGCCGGCCGTTTAGAAAGCTAGCGCTGACCGCGCGTCCCGTTTCACATTTCACGGAGTTGTCACAAAAAGAGTTTCTCGAGGACAGGAGCGTTGGAGACCGCTTACCCCGGGCATGTGCGTGTGCGTCCCTCCACCCACACGCGGACGTACGCGTCGGCACGGACATTTGTGCATCTAACATCTCCCCCGGCCGTCGGGCTGTCCTTTGGGAGAGCTCCCAGGTGAATCTCACTGAAATCGGTCAGTTTTTCTTCACCGGGTTTTGCTGGTCCCCATCAGGGTCCACTCTCTATGAAAAAGAAAGATCCCCTGTGTTGTGTAAGGGTGGGGGGCAGGTTACACAGAGCTGCGGCGTTTCATGAGTCCCGGGAAGGCCGAGAGGCTGTGAAGTCCGGTGGAGACGGAGCTGATGGCCGAGCGCTGGGCGTTGCAGAAGCATCTGTTGGCTGGGGTGTCGGGGTAGCGGCCCGACGAGGACTGGCTCTGCTCCACGCACGTGTCCGAGGTGGACAGGTCCCGGGGGATGATCATGGGGATGGAGTATTGCAGCTTCTCCCGGCTCTTGTACCACAGACACGAGCACATGGACTGGAAGTGGAGCACCTCGGCGTAGACGTTGCGGAAGCCGCCCCCGCCCCCCGCGGGGGTGGGCACGGCGGCGTCCACAGGGCGGGCCCCGCTGGCCTGCCCGTGGCGGGTGAGCAGCGCCCGGTGCTCGGCGTCCCGCTTCTCGTCCTCGGCGTTCATGGTCATGAAGCGCAGCACCACCAGGTTGAGGAAGGCCCCGATGACGGTCAGCCCCGTCAGGATGTAGACGAAGCTGAAGGCCACGTACTGGGGCTTGTTCTGCAGCGCCTCGTCCTTCTGCAGCGCCACGTAGTCCCCGAAGCCGATGGTGGTGAGGGTGATGAAGCAGTAGTAGTAGGCGTGGAAGAAGCTCCATTGCTCGTAGTAGGAGAACGCCGCCGCCCCGATGCACAGGGTGCTGATGCAGGAGAAGAAGCCGATGATCACCATGTTGGCCATGGACACCTCCGCCCGTCTCAGGCCAAGGCACTTCTTGATGCGGTGCAGGAGGTACTTGACAAAGGTGTTGATCCTCTCCCCCAGGCTCTGGAACATGACGAGCGTGAGCGGGATCCCCAGGAGGGCGTAGAACATGCAGAAGACTTTCCCGCCATCCGTGCTGGGGGCGGCGTGGCCGTACCCTACGGAGCACAAATACAAAGCACATGGCCTGGTTAATACCATCCCGACCCTGCTCTCCTCCTGTCTTCCTCGGCGGGGGGTGGGCCCGTACCCACGGGGACCCCTGCATGCACTGGGACAAACTACCAACGGAAGGGGGAGGTTCTCCATCTTGTGAGGGCATCATGTCATGATGGGCTCCCTTCCTGGGCGACACTGTAGTCAAACACACGCAAGGTATTGGGCTCAAAGGAGATGGAACTGGATGAAATCCTCTGGCCTGAGCACTCTCTACGACGAGGGCGGGGAAGCACCAGGAAGACCTGGGCGCGGAGAGGTTCGTCGGCCTCTGGGGACAGCATGGCCGCCTCTAGGGCGGAGCAAAAAGCCTGCTGGGAATCAGTTGCCCTGATCCCAGAGATGGGTCAGGACCAACCCCTTGGAATTCCCCGTTCCCTGCCCCAGGCCAAACAGTTGGCTGCCTTAGAACAGACAGAGAGATTAAAAAGACTTGGCCTTTTCAGCTTAGAAAAGAGGAGACTAAGGGGAGATAGGATAGAGGTCTCTAAAATAATGACAGGTCGGGAGAAAGTGAATAAGAAAAAGTTATTGACTTTTTCCCATCCCATAAGAACAAGGCAGCAGGTTTAAAACGAACCAAAGGAAGTTGGCGCACAGCCAACCTGTGGAACTCCTTGCTGGAGGATGTGGTGAAGGCCAGGACTTTCACAGGGTTCAGAAAAGAGCTAGATAGATTCATGGAGGTTAGGTCCATCAATGGCTATTAGCCAGGATGGGTACTAGGAATGGTGTCCCTGGGTGACAGGGGAGGGATCATGTGAGGATTACCTGTTGTGTTCCCTCCCTCTGGGACACCTGGCATTGGCCACTGTGGGCAGACAGGACCCTGGGCTGGATGGACCTTTGGTCTGACCCAGTCTGGCCGCTCTGATGTTCTTAACACTGCCTTGAGGAAGCTAGTGGGTTATGTCCATGAAAGCTCATGAGACTATCTCATGGGGGTGGGGTGGGGATGTGGAATCTGCATCCCTAGGGGTGTTTCAGTCCCGGCTGGACAAAGCCCTGGCTGGGATGATTGAGTTGGGGTTGGTCCTGCTTTGGGCAGGGGGCTGGACTCGATGCCTCCTGAGGTCTCTGCCAGCCCTGAGAGTCTGTGATTCTATGATACCAGAGCTCAACTTTGAGGATCTAATGGTCGCCCTGGTCTTAAAATCAGTGGCTCTGTGGATCTTATTAGTTTGTATCTTTCTTACGGTAGCCCCAGCCAAGTGCAGGACCCCTGGGCGCTGCCCAGGTACCCAGCAAGGGCCTCTCTGTGTCCCGAAGGGCTGACAGTCGGCATAGAGCAGACCCCTGGAGGGAGACAAGACAAATGCCCAGTGCCTGGGAAATCTGCTTCTGCAGCATTTGCAGCGTCCTCGAGGGATGATTAGAAATTGCTTGTTGCCTGAGCCCAACAGTAATAAAAACCCGCAGCTCATCAGCTTTGTCTTCATCCTGCCGTTCCAGGGAATAATTACGGCGGGTTTTACCGACTAAGAGGATAGCGTGACCTCAAACAAAACTGAACAAACAAAAAAGGAAGAGAACAAGAATGAACATAAAAAGCCCACGGCACGATCACAAACTGAGCCCCGGACCTGGGTTCGGAGAGATTCACCAGCCTCTAGGGGCAGGACGGCCACCTCTGGAGCGCAGCAAAAAGCTGCTGGGAATCAGTTGCCCTGAGCCCAGAGATGGGTCACGACCATCCCCTCGGAGCTCCCGACCCCAGCCCTGGAATGAACACTCTGCCAGCTTAGAACACTGCCTTGAGGAATCTAGCCGGCTGTGTCCACAAAAGCTCTTGAGCTCAGCTACATGTTTGGTTAGTCTCCATGGTGCTGCTAGAGTGTTTGTTGTTTTTCAAGTTTTTCCAGTTACAGACTAACGCGGCTCACCCTCTGAAGCTTTTGAGGAATCATGTTAACTAACAAACCGTGATCGAGGGGTCAGAATGGGCCACAAGCTAAATATGAGTCAACAGTGGGACGCTGTTGCAAAAAAAGCAAACGTGATTCTGGGCGGCATGAACAGGAGTGTGGTGAGCCAGACATGAGGGCTATGTCGCGGCTTCTTGCATCAGAAATATGCAAATGAGGCTAAGCGTGGAATATCGCCGAGCCTCATTTGCATACCTAATGAGCCGCCATTTTTGCAGAAGAGGTGCTTGTGCCAGAAGGAGCTGTCTACACTGCCCCTTCTTGCACAAGAAAATCCCTTCTGTGCAATGCTGTTACGCCGATTATTTTCAGGAATAACAGCATTGCGCAAGAGGGGTTTTCTTGCGCAAGAAGGGGCCGTGTAGACAGCTCCTTCTGGCACACGAGCCTCTTCTTCAAAAATGGCGGCTCATTAGGTATGCAAATGAGGCTCGGCAATATTCCACGCTTAGCCTCATTTGCGTATTTCGGACGCAAGAAGCCGCAAGTGTAGACATAGCCGAGGAGTGATTCTTCCACTCTGCTCTGCGCTGATTAGGCCTCAGTTGGAGTCTTGTGGCCAGTTCTGGGCCCCGCATTTCAGGAAAGTTTGGAGAAATTGGAGACGGTCCAGAGAAAAGCAACAAGAATGATGAAAGGTCTAAAAAAACATGAGCTCTGAGGGAAGCCTGAAAGAATTGGGCTTGTTTAGTTTGGAAAGGAGAAGACTGAGAAGGAACATGATAGCGGTTTTCAAGTATCTAAAAGGGTGTTACAAGGAGGCAGGAGAAAAATTGTTCTCCTGGAGCTCTGAAGACAGGACAAGAAGCAATAGGCTGAAATTGCAGTGAGGTAGGTTTAGGTTGGACATCAGGAAAAATGTCCTGTCAGGGTGTTTAAGCCCTGGAATAAATTGCCTCGGGAGGTTGTGGAATCCTGACCCCCCTGAAGTCAATGGACGTTCTGTCATTGACTTTCATTGGGCCAGTCTTCACCCCAGGTTAGACTCACAGAACCATAAAGGGCTAAAAGGGACCACAAAGATCATCCAGTCTAACCTCCTGCCAACACAGAACCGTAGAACACTAGAACTGGAAGGGACCTCAAGAGGTCATCAAGTCCAGTCCCCTGCCCTCACAGCAGGACCAAGCACCATCTAGACCATCCCTGACAGGTGTCTGTCCAACCTGCTCTTAAATATCTCCAGAGATGGAGATTCCACAACCTCCCTAGGCAATTTATTCCAGTGTTTCACCACCCGGACAGGCAGGAACTTTTTCCTCATGTCCGACCTAAACCTTCCTTGCTGCAGTTTAAGCCCATTGCTTCTTGTCCTGTCCTCAGAGGCCAAGGAGAACAGTTTTCCCCCTTCCTCCTTGTAGATACTTGAAAGCTGCTCTCATGTCCTCTCTCAGTCTTCTCTTTTCCAAACTAAACAAGCCCAATTCTTTCAGCCTTCCCTCAGAGCTCATGTTCTCTAGACCTTGAATCATTGTTGTTGCTCTTCTCTGGACCTTCTCCCATTTCTCCACAGCTTTCCTGAAATGTGGTGCCCAGAACTGGACACAAGACTCCAACTGAGGCCTGATCAGCGCAGAGCAGAGCGGAAGAATGACTCCTTGTGTCTGGCTCACCACACTCCTGTTAATACGGGGAGGAGCCTTTTTCACACCTGCCTCGCATTGCTGACGCATGGGCGATTTATGATCCACTCTAATCCGTAGATCCTTACAACCCACATGAGCTATGGTAGACCAAAGCCAAGCACTGACTGGGCCGTATTGAGTTTCCAGTTTCTGAGGAGAGGCCTGGACTTGATGACCTCTCGAGGTCACGGTTCCCTCTAGGGGGCACGCCTGCGCAGGTGCGCACCAACAATTTGAGTCCCACCCACCTCCTTAGCAGAGCCGTGCAGTGGCTGCTCAGCTGATTCAGGGCGGAGCCACGTGGCAAGTGGCTGCTCTGCCCCAGGAGCAGCTGGGCAGCCACCACGGGGCCCTGGCCCTAGCTTCAGCCCTTCCCCAAGGCTGGAGTTGCAGTCAGGGTGGGCCACGTAGTGGCTGCTGGAGCTGGAGCCTGGGCCGTGGTACTAAAAATAGCACCACAGCTCTGACTCCAGTCCCAGCACATGGGGCAGTCACCCGCCACGCGGCCCCACCCCAGGACCAGAGGGCTAGAGGGGGTTGAGGGGTGCAGGTGTCAGGAAGGTGAGGGAAGGGGCAGGGGGAGAACTAAGGGGAGGGGGAGTGAAGAGAGGAAGGGGCTTGTGCTGAGGGGAGGGGAAGTGAGGGGAAGGGAGGAGAGGGGGGGCAGGGTAGGAGAAGAAAGGGGCAGGCATCAAGAGGCAGTGTGGAGGAGAGACAAATGCCAGGGGGCCAAGAGGGGAAAATGAGGAACTGGCTCTGTGGACATGGAGGAGGTGGTGGAGGTGATAGACCTTGCCTTTAGCAAGGCTTTTGATAATGGTCTCCCACAATATTCTTGCCAGCAAGTTAAGGAGGTCTGGATTGGATAAATGGGCTGTAAGCTGGATAGAAAGCTGGCTAGATTGTTGGGCCCAACGGGTAGTGATCAACGGCTCGATGTCAGGTTGGCGGTCGGTTTCTAGCGGAGTGCCCCAGGGATCGGTTCTTGGACCAGTTTTGTTCAACATCTTTATTAATGACCTGGATGAGGGGATGGCTTGCACCCTCAGCAAGTTTGTGGATGACACTAAGCCAGGGGGAGAGGTAGATACGCTGGAAGGCAGGGATAGGGTCCAGAGTGACCTGGACAGATTAGAGGATTGGGCCAAAAGAAACCTGATGAGGTTCAACAAGGACAAGTGCAGAGTCCTGGCCTTGGGACGGAAGAATCCCAAGCATTGTTACAGGCTGGGGACCAACCAGCTAAGTAGCAGTTCTGCAGAAAAGGACCTGGGGGTTACAGTGGATGAGACGCTGGAGAGGAGTCAACAGGGCGCCCTTGTAGCCAAGAAGGCTAATGGCATATTAGGGTGCATTAGGAGGAGCATTGCCAGCTGATCGAGTGGAGTGATTATTCTCCACTACACACAGGGTGTGAACGCACTGGAGAGGGTCCAGTGGGGGGGGGGCAACCAAAACGATTCGGGGTCTGGAGCGCATGACCTACGAGGAGCAGCTGAGGGATTTGGGTTTGTTTAGTCTGCAGAAGAGAAGAGTGAGGGGGGATGTGAGAGCAGCCTGCAACTCCCTGCAGTGGGGTTCCCAAGAGGATGGAGAGAGGCTGGTCTCAGTGGGGGCAGGTGGCAGAACAAGGAGCAATGGGCTCACACTGCAGTGGGGGGGGGGGTCTAGAGTGGAGATTAGGACAAACGATTTCCCTAGGCGGGTGGGGAAGCCCTGGGATGGGTTCCCTAGGGAGGGGGGGAAATCTCCATCCCTAGGGGTGTTTAAGTCCCGGCTGCACAAAGCCCTGGCTGGGAGGATTGAGTTGGGTTGGTCCTGCTTTGGGCAGGGGGCTGGACTCGATGCCTCCTGGGGTCTCTGCCAGCCCTGGGGGTCTGTGATTCTATGAAAAGGGTGGGAGGGGGGAAGGGAGGGAAGGTGTCAGTGGGGGTGGGAGAGGGGAGAGGACAGGGTGATGCTGGGATAGGAGAGGGGAGGGGCAATGGGAGCAAGAGGGAGGAAGAGGAGGGGGAGGGGAGGGAAGGTGTCTGTGGGTGCCAGGAGAAGAGGGTTGAAAGGAGGGGTGGGCACGAGGAAGGCAGGGGATGGAGCAAGTCATGTGTGAGGGTGCAGAGGGGCGTGAGGCGAGCTGGGGCAGAGGGTGGGTGGGGGGTGGGCACCAGGGAGGAAGCGGCCAAGGAGGACAGGGGCAGTGAGGGAAGGGGGAGGCACCGGGAAGGTGCAGGTGCCAGGAGATTGTGGGGTGAAGCAGAAGGGCAGACACTGGAGGGGAGGGACGGGCACCAGAGGGCAAAGGAGAGAGGCAGGGTGGGTGGGGAGAGAGAGGGAGGGGGGCTAGAGGAGGGGTGGATGTGGGGGGAGGGGCGGGTGCAGGAGTGAGAGGGTGGGAGGAGGGTGGGTCCTGGAGGGTGGAGGGGAGGGAGAAGTTCAGGAGCCAGGACAGCAGAAGAGGGGGAGGGGTGGAGGGCAGCAGGCACCAGGGGAGCAGACAGGGGAGGGGAGGGGAGGGGAGGGGAAGGGCGGGCGGGAGGCCTGGCAGCGGAGGGGGAGGTTTATAACTTGGCTGCCACCCGACCAAGGGCCCATGGCCTGGATACTGGTGCACAAGCCCTGGCTCCCTCCGCTCGTGGGTGGCAAGCCCCAGCGGGAGCCCGGCTCCAGGTCCCTGCCAGGCGCAGGATGCTGCGATTCTACGGAGGAGCCCTAGCGGGGTGGGAGAAGGGAGGCCTCCCCCAGGCGGGAGAGAGGGCGTGAGCGTGCGGTGAGAAGAGCCCTGGGGAGGTGCAAACAGAGCAAGGACAGGAGACGGAGGACAGGAGAGGGGAGTTGGAGGGCAGGGGAGCGGGGCCAGGCTCTTCCAGGTGAGGCTGGGCACAAGGAGGAATCATCCGGGGTTGAGCAAGGTGGGGATGGGTTGGACCGCCAGGCTCAGCGGCCCGGCAAGGAAGCCAGAGGGAAGGTTAAACTGACAAAGGCCACGGGCAGACAATGGTCCCTTCTGATCCTCGTGATGGTTCCTTCTGATCGTAACATCGATGAGCCCTTGAGTCTAACCAACGCTGGGGGGAACCCGAGCCTCAAGGGCCAGATTTTGTTAGGTCGGGGGCTGCATCCGGCCTTCCCCACCCCTGCCATGGCCTGATTATTGGCTCCGGGATGCCAGACGATGGGCTGGGGGGGGGCCGATGGCCAGAGGCAGCATGGTAAGGGGCAGACACTGTATGAAAAGAAATTAAAGAGATGGGGATGTTTCAGCTTAGAAAAGAGGAGGCTAAGGCGGGATAGGCTAGAGGTCTATAAAATCAATGCTGGTGTGGAGAAAGTGAATAAGGAAAAGTGATTGACTTGTTCCTATCACACAAGAACTAGGAGTCACCCAATGAAATTCATATGTAGCAGATTTAAAATAAACCAAAGGAAGTTTTTCTTCATGCAGTCAACCTGTGGAACTCCCTGCCAGAGGATGTGATGAAGACCAGGACTTTAACAGGGTTCAAAAAAGAGCTAGATAGATTCATGGTGGTTAGGTCCATCAATGGCTGTTAGCCAGGATGGGTAGGAATGGTGTCCCCAGCCTCTGTTTGTCTGGGAATGGGCGACAGGGGAGGGTTCACTTAAATGATTCCCTGTTCTGGGGCACCTGGCATTGGCCGCTGTGGGCAGACAGGACACTGGGCTGGATGGACCTTTGGTCTGACCCAGTCTGGCTGCTCTCATGTCCTTATATTGGAGCCAGAGCCTGTCTCACCTTGAGTTTTGACTTCAAAACTTTGTATTTCTTGCAAAGCTCTGGGAGCCGTGTGCGGAGCTTTGCGACGTGGATCCAAAGGCCGTTCCCTTTCCCTTCCATACATTGTGCTTGGCACAAGTGTCCTGCGGAAAGGCCTGGGCGGCACGTGAACCCTCCCCCCCTTGGCAAGGTTACTCCTGCCCCGCCCCTTCTGCCTGAGGCTCCGCCCATTCCTCGCCCCTTCTGCCCCTCCCCGTTGCCCATGGTAGCCCCTAATCCCACCCCCCGCAGCTGGAGGACCGGCGGCTGAATCCCCCACGCACCGGCCCGCCTGCCCCAGCTGCCTTGATCCCCCGGCTGCCAGCCTGAGCGAGCCCCCACGGGCTTGGGGGGGAAGAGCACGCAAGGGCAGGGCCTTGGGGCGGATGGTGGTGTCCCCTGGCCCACTGTAGCCACTGCCCATGGGGAAAGGGGCCCCACCGGGATCCGCAGGCCACCACCGCCCTGGGCAGCTGGTCCCAGGGGTAACCAGGCCTGTCTCTTTCCCGGCGCGCCTTGCTTGAACGTCGCCCGGCGGCTCTCGCGTTGCTTGTTGTGGAGTAGACCCAGAGACCCCCCCCCAACCCTAGCAATCTCAGCTCTCCCCAGCCTGGCTTCTCCTGGTGGCTCCCCTTCCTGGAGGGCTTGTTCGGAGCACGGCCCAGCCCGGGGGTCCCCAGCAGTGGGGAGACCCCTGCCCAGCCAGCGGCCTGCAAGCACAGAGCACTCTCCCCTCCCTCCCCCCCCCGGCTCTCCCAGCTGCCTGACACATCGCCCCGGGAGCCAAGGCAGGGAAGCAGAGGGGGGCGGGGGATGCGAGCGGCAGTGCTCCCTTCCCGCTCCCGTAGGCCGTGTGTCCTCATTCGTCCCCCGGATGCAGGGAGCTCTGGCAGTCGCTTCTCTGCAGAGATGCAGGGAGCGCGGGAGTTGCCGAACAAGGCGGCTGGTTAAAAACCAGCTGAGCTTCGCACGTCGGCCCGTCCAGTCTCCGCAGCCCCTCCAGCGCCCCAAAGGTCACACCACTTGGTGGGGGGAACCTCCGGCAAGGCTGGAAGCATCTGCAAATACCAGCTGGTTCTTCCATCCTCCCCCCAGCCCAAGGGGGAGAGGCTCCATAGAATTCATCAGGAGACAATTTAATCCTTTGGGGGATTTTCCCCCCAATTGACACTTTTTTTGAGTTTTGCTCTTTGACACATGTAACCACCTGGGGTTGGTTTTGAACCTGGGACCTCTGGAGCTTAGTGTAGGAGCTGCTACAGCTTGAGCTATAAAATCAGCTGGCTCCCAGCTTCGGCTGCAGAGCGCCCTTGTGTTTATCTCTCACTGTACCTGGTCTCAGTGCCACTGCATAGGACTGTGACCCACCCGAGGGGTGTGGGTTATAACGCAACCTCGTGTTATCCAGCGCAAACCCCCTTTGGGCAGGCTCCAGGGGGGAGCCGTGTTAGTCTGTACCTCGGAGAACAAGGAGGAGTCTGTGGCACTTAAGGGCGTGTCGACACCAGGAAACTATTTCGAAATAGCCAAATTCGAAATAATAACTCCCGAAATAACAACGTGGAACCGGCACGTCCCCGCTACGGGGGAGCCTCGCGATGAGTCTTCGGCAGCGCCGTTGATGTGGACACGCGACCTCCACTTGGAGCCCCACAGGGAGTAGTTACTTCGAATGGCCCACACAACTACTGTTTCCACATAAGCACTCTTCCCCGAGGAACGCAGGAGCCCCGAATTCGAAATAACCATCCCTAGGGGTGTTTCAGTCCCGGCTGGACCAAGCTCTGGCTGGGATGATTGAGTTGGGGCTGGTCCTGCTTTGGGCAGGGGGCTGGACTCGATGCCTCCTGAGGTCTCTGCCTGGAGTTCTGCGATTCTACATCACGGCCAGCCGAACCCATCACGCCCATCTAGCCTGGCCTCCTGCGGCCAGCGCCTCCTGCCCCCGGCGCAGAGTTCTGATGCAGCCAGCGCGTCGCTTTCTGAAAGAGCCCCTCCCCTCCCGGTCTTGATTCATAGAGTTCAGGACCCGCAGCCCCTCCAAAGCTTTGTGCCCTGTGGGGAGGGGTGATTTGGAGAGCAAGCCCCGCCTGTGTTTATTCCGCAGGCGTGGCTCCTGTCCTGCCAGGCTGGGCCTGGCTCCCAGCTCCGGGGGCTGGGTTCCGGCACATGGGGTCCCTGCAGGGCTCACTCCAACCTGGCCTGGCTACCCTCACCCTGGGCAAACCCCAGGGGCGCTGCAGCCCCATGTGCCAAGTGACAAGGCTGCTTGGAGAATGGGGCCGGGGTGGCCAGTCCTGAGCGCCCAGGAGCGCTGGGGAAGCACCGCTCGGCCGCTTGCGTTGTCCCTTTCCCTAGGGACATGAATCAGCATCCTAGCTCTGGGCACCCACCCACCCGAGGAAAACCCGGTGCCAAATCTCTGCGGCCATCGGCAGGCCTCGCTGGTGTTTTCGGTCCAGCGCCCCTCGCCACGGCACAGACGCCCAGCAGCTCCCGCCACCCTGAGCCGTCCTCACTTGCACCCTGCCGTTGCTGGGCACGGGTACGTCTTTGGGACTCCAGAGACAGTGGGAAGCCGCCAACGGTGGCCTGAGAAGGCCTGGAGGTGGCTGCAGGGAAGTGGAGCCTCTGCTGAAATAGGTTGGCTGGGTGGGGAGGGGGAGCTGAGGGTAGGTAAGGCCGACAGGCGGGGAATGGCCGTAGCTGATGCACAGGATGGTCAAGGCCTAGAGGAGGCACCAGAGAGCAGTGGTGTAGCAAGGAGGGGCTGTGGGGGGGCAGTTGCCCCAGGGCGCCACACTAGGGGGGGTGCTGATTTAGTCCCCCTCTGCTTCCCCGTCATCCCTCGGCTCACCGGCTCCTCCTCCGCCTGCTGCTGGCCGGAGCCTCCTCCCCGCCTCTCTGACCCCAGCTCGACCCTCCTCCATCTCTGTCGGCGGGTTAGTGTGCATGGGGGCCTGGCCCCAAACTGGAGAGGGTGGGGGAAAATGTGGTACAAGCTCCCCCCTCCTACCAGGGTCGGGTTCAGCCTTGCGCCAGGTTCGAGGCCCCGCTGCGTGGGGGTGGGCGGGGCCGCAAATTTTGCCTTTGCCTTTGCCCCCGGGCACATAACACCCTCGCTGCGCCTCAGCCAGAGAGCGAGGGGTGGGGGTTAGTGACCGAATCGGTGGGGAGGAGGCCGCAGTGGTTGTCAGAGAACTGTAAGCTGCTGTCATGTCCCTTCTCGGTCTTCTCTCTTCTAAATGAAACAAACCCAATTCTGTCAGTCTTCCCTCAGAGCTCCTGTTCTCTAGACCGTTCATCATTTGTGTTGCTCTTCTCTGGATCTTCTCCCATTTCTCCACATCTTTCCTGCAATGCGGTGCCCACAACTGGACACAACACTCCGACTGAAGCCCAACCAGCGCAGAGCAGAGTGGAAGAATCACTCCTCATGTCTGGCTTATAACCCTCCTGTTAATGCCGCCCAGAATCAGGTTTGCTTTTGTTGCAACAGTGTCACACTGTTGTCTTATAGCTTGTGGCCCACTCTGACCCCTCGATCCCTTTCTGCGGGGCTCCTTCCTAGACAGTCGCTTCCCGTTCTGTGTATGTGACACGGATTGGTCCTCCCTAAGTGGAGCACTTTGCATTTGTCCTTATTAAACTTCATCCTGTTTACGTCAGACCATTTCTCCTGTTTATCCAGATCAGTTTGAATTCTGACCCTCTCCTCCAAAGCACTTGCAACCCCTCCCAGCTTCGAATCATCTGCCAACTTAATAAGCGTCCTCTCTATGCCAATATCTACAGCGTGAGGAAGATATTGAACAGTCTAGATAGACCTGGGTCAGTTTCCCCTTGCTGCCCAACCCTGGGCTGGCCCCCAGGCGCTGGCAGCTGTGCAGGGCTGTGGCAGTGCCAGCGGGGCTGTGAGCAGGGCATGCAATCTGGCGCACATCCCGCTGTTTTATTTATAGTGCTGAGATGTTCAATTATTAAGTACCTCGACAAAGATGTTTGGCATCAAAGAGGAAGTCGTGTGCGCCTATGTGTGAAAACCACTGAGACGTGACGCTCTTATTTGCAAACAGGGGCCCTGAAATAATTGAGCATCCTTTTTTTTAACCCATTGGGCCATTTTATGTAACCCTCCAAGGGCTAAACTCTCTCTCTCTCTCTCTCTCTCTTCCTGTCTCTTGGGCACAATGAAAGAAATGGAAGAAAACCTTAGCTCTCCCGGCAGTCTAATTTTGACAATATTCTGCACATCTTGCAGGTCTTTAAAAATCAGACCCAAACAAGACCAAATCCCCATTTCGCATATGGGGAAACTGAGGCAGGGAGCGACGACGGCACCTTTATCTCCAAAGGCCCCTGAAACCAATGGGAGTTAGGCACCTAGATATCACATTGACGCTGGGTGTAAGCGACTTGTCCAAGGTTGTACAGAGAGCCGGCCCAGGGCTGCAGGTCTCTAGTTTTAGCCCTAAAACCAACCTTCTGTGGAGCTGCTCAGAATCGGGGCAGTGCTCCATGGGTCACCAGCTCTGATAAGAATAACGGAAAACACGATTAAAGCTTTCTCTCTCACCGAGGGCACAGGTAGCTTTCTAGAGGCTGTGCTGTATCAATCCATGGGATGCCCACAGCTTGAAAACTGCATGCAGATGTGGTCACCGCATCTCAGAAAAGATCTCTTGGCATTGGAAAAGGTTCAGCAAAGGGCAACCAAAACGAGGAGGGGTTTGGAACGGCTGCCGTATGAAGAGAGATTAAAAAGGCTGGGACTTTTCAGCTTAGAAAAGAGGAGACGAAGGAGGGATAGGATAGAGGTCTATAAAATCATACCTGGTGTGGAGAACGTGAATACGGAAAAATGATTTACTTGTTCCCGTAATATAAGAACTAGGGGTCACCCAATGAAATTAATAGGTGGCAGGTTTAAAACAAACCAAAGGAAGTTTTTCTTCATGCAGTGCACAGTCAACCTGTGGAACTCCTCGCCAGTGTTTAACAGCGTTCCAAAAAGAGCTAGATACATTCATGGAGGTTAGGTCCCTCAATGGCTGTTAGCCAGCATGGGTAGGAATGGTGTCCCTGGCCTCTGTCAGAGGCTGGGAATGGGTGACAGGGGAGGTTCTCACTTGATGATTCATAGAATCACAGAACCCCAGGGCAGGCAGAGACCTCAGGAGGCATTGAGTCCAGCCCCCTGCCCAAAGCAGGACCAGCCCCAACTCAATCCTCCCAGCCAGGGCTGTGTCCAGTTGGGACTGAAACACCCCTAGGGATGGAGATTCCACCCCTCCCTAGGGAACCCATCCCAGGGCTTTCTCACCCTCCTAAGGAAATCGTTTTCCCCACTATCCCTGTTCTGTTCACTCCCTCTGGGGCGCCTGGCATTGGCCACTGTGGGCAGACAGGACACAGGGCTGGATGGACCTTTGGTCCGACCCTGTCTGGCTGCTCTGATGTCCTTATGACCCAGCCAGCCTGGCTCCTGCGGACAGGCCAAGGGCGGGATGGGCCTGGCCCTAGGGGCGGCCCTGCCAGGCGAGTGGCGCTCACAGAAAGGGACGGTTTCGCCTGCCAGCCAAAGCCCTGGGGCTGTGGAATTGTCTCCCCTGCTGGGGTGCAACGGAGGCGCGTTTACACCGTGACGGGCCCTGGTGGAGAGGGGGCCTGATCCACCCCGTGTCCGGACTCTGGGGCGGGAGCCCTACGCTGGCTGCCAGGGCTGCGGGCTGAAGCCCCAGGGCGGGGGGACAGGCTGTGCGGGTGCCAGCTTGCTGTAAGGGCACTCCCTGCCTGTTCGTGGTAGCCGGCCCCTCGCTCCCCTGGCTGCCCCAGCCGGGGAGCCGGGCCGCGAGGCGAGAGCGGTCTGGCACAGAGCCCGGAGGCAGTGGCTTGGGGGGACTGTTGCGCTGCCGGCCCTGAGGAGCCATTTCACGGGGGGCAGACCCCCCCCCTCCCCGCGCCCTGGTCCCATCCAGTCTGTGCCAGGGGCAGGACCGATGTTCCCCAGGCCTCCCTGAAGTTCCAGCCTGCTGCTGCTTGGCCCAGGCACCATGGAAACGGCCGGGAGGTGGCCTAGTGCCACGGATTTGGGGCTGCTTCCCCCCTTGGCCAGGCCAGACTCCCCAGTGTGCTGGCTTGTGCCACTCCCCCATTGCCAGCACTGTCGCGGCCTCCCCCCAGCGACGAACCCTCCGGCCACCGTGGCGGCTTCCCAGAACCCAGCGCTTCCCAGAACCTGACCGAGCGCCCCACCCGGCAGGGGCTGCCCGCTCCTCTTGCTGCAGAAGTGACTGCTGGGCCCGTGCATAGGCCCCCCCCCCATGCGTCCCCCGCTGGTGACAGCACCCCGCAGGGCCCACCCAAAGGGGGAGCGTCTCACCGTCCCCGGTCGGCCTGGGTTGCATGAGGGGCGCCAGAATCTTTCTGCCTGGCAGGAATCGACGCCAAGGGATCGGCTCCTGCTCCCCAGCTGCTCTGTGAGAAGCTTGGTGGGGTGTGGGGGGCACCAGTCTGTGAGAGGCACCATGTCCCCTCCGGCCAGTCTATCCTCGCTCCCGGGACATCCTCTGTTGCCCCAACATCTGAGCACCTCCTCGTTGCCAATGGATCTATTCTCCTGGCAGTCCCATGAGGCAGGGCTGGTGACTATCCCCATTGTACAGATGGGAAACGGAGGCATGGAGAGGTTAAGTGACTTGCCCAAGGTCGCATGGGAAGTCTGTTGCAGAGCAGGGCATGGACGCCAGCGCTCTCAAGCCCTAGGTTAGCAGCCTAGGCAGGGCGAATGCAATGGACTCCCTGCTGCATTTGGCTTTCCTTCCTCAAAAGATAGACCCGGGGGGGAGGGGCGGGGGAGGGAAATGCTCTTTTCCCCGCTTTGCATAATCCTGGCTGGGCAAGCCAGCAGCCCCCGTGGACACATCACACGGCAGTGTGGACTCAGGTCTGCGGGAGCCCCACACCGCACTATGGACCCGGGCTCCCAGCCCCGCGCCCGCGTCCACCCCACCCGCCGCCACCCCGCTGGCTTGAGGAGTGTCCACACGGCAGCCTGACCCGACTTGGAGCTGAGTCCCCTCCCCAGCAGGGTCTTAGGGCCGGGTCCCGCATGCGGGCTGAGCCCAGGTTGCGTGAAGGGCGTGTGGCCGTACAGGGGCTGGGGGGCAGAGGAGCCTGGACCCTGCAGGGGGCATCATCCCTGGGTACCATCCACTCCCCTGTCCTGGCTCTGCAGAGGACACTGGAAAAGCCCCACTGTGGATGGGGAGGGTCTCTCTGGCCTGGCCTCTGTCACACGGAGGTAAGCTCCTGGCCTCAGCTAAAGACTCCCTCCCTCCCGAATGTTGATCGGCCCTCCTGGGGGTCCTCACGGCGCCTGTGAGCATGGCTCCCTCCTGAACCCTGCCTCACCCACTGAGTCCACCCCCCTCCCCTCCAAAGCCAGCAGGAAGTTTGGGAGACACCAGGAATCACGAATTGCCCCTGCAAGTACGAGCCAAAGTGCGGGGAGCCGGCTCGTCGGCACGAACACGCATGTATGTGTCTCGCCAGGGGCTGTAAAGGCCCGGGGCTGAGGAAGGACAGACCGTGGCTGGGAGAAAGGAAGGGTTATTCCTCCCCCTTTGCAGAGAGGGAAACTGAGGCACAGAGGCTCAGCTCTGAGTAGGTGCCTCACTTCCACTGAACTCGGTGGGCGTTCGGGGGCTAACTACCCCTGAGGAGCTGCGACCTCTGGGCCTGGCCTCAACCTCGTGAAGCCATGTCCAGAGCCTACCCCTGGAGCCATGCCGGGAGGGCAGAGAGGGCCTGGCTGCTGCGGTCAGGCCGGGAGTTTGCCCAGATCTCTCTGGGTCCCTTGCAGCCGGGAAGAGAGAGGGAACCGGGCCCGGAGGTCTGCGAGATTCGGCAGCTGGGCTGCCCACTCGCCTCCGCACCTCGACAGTGAGAGCTTGTCGGGTGGGAGGAAAGAGGAGGGGAGCGCCCAGCCCCAGCTGGGACCACGGGGCTTTTCATCTGCAGCCAACGGCCTGTTTTCCTTCCCGAACGCTTGAGCTTCTGACTCGACTCCGCTCATACACCTGGGCACTGGAGCACCATAAATCCCCAGCCGGAGGCCGACGGGAGAGGCTTGGAAGAAGGAGCCGCCTCCCCGCCCCTCAAATCAAGCTATTTCTTATAGACGCGGAGTCCAAATGCCCCCCGACTCCCCCGATGCCCACATGCCTGGCTTATTTATGGGAGTGAGGCCTGGGGGGAGCAGGAAACCACTCCTGGGGAGTTCAGCCGGACGCGTCACAGGGCCGGCCCCGCGCTCCTTCCGTCAGCGGTTCCTCCGCACAAGGAGAAGGGCTGCAAAGCCATCGGGCTGGCACCCCCAGGCTGTTCTCCCCCAGGACTGTCTGCTGGGGCATCTCTTGTTTTGTTTAGGGAACCTCCTCCCCCACCTAACAGGCCTCCCCAGGCAGCCTCCCGGGACCCCCGGGAAGTAAGGCGCATGATCCCCACCGGGCAGGAGGGTAAACTGAGGCACAGCCCAAGAGTGGCGTGAAGGCAAAGCAACGAAATCCATTTGGGAAGTGAGCTCCTGGGGCGGATTCCCGGGGCAGGCTCTCTGTCAGCTCAAGCGCTAACTCCAGGCAGGTATGTCTTGCGTAAAGAGAGGCTGTAGCATAAGGGCGCACTGTTACCGGTGGGGAGTCCTGCCCTAGGCTATAGGGAGGGTCCGGCTGGCTGGGCACAGCGCCCCTGGGGGTGTTACATCAAGGGATGCAGCCGGCCGCCCACCTGCGACTATCCAAGCCCCTCAGGATGGACCTAAATGCAGGCACTTTGGTTAGAAATGTCCGGACTAAAAGGGCCCGGCTAAGCTCACAACTCACGTGGCTGCCAGAACCCAGGAGCCGGACGCTTCATCCTCTGCTCCGTGTCTCCTAGATGCACTAAGTGGGGTTCATCCCTTGCCAGCGGGCAGGCTGGGTGACTAAAGGCCACACTGTACCCAGCCCTGGCTGCGGTAAGACCTGAACTGGCCGGGGGCATCTCCCGGAGTGCAGGTCACTCATCCCACAGTCATAGGACCCTGGCATTGGAAGGGACCTCGAGAGGTCATCAAGTCCAGGCTCCTGCGCCATGCAGAGCATCCCTGATAGGGGTGTGTCCAGCCTGCTCTTGAAAATCTCCAGTGCTGGAGATTCCACAACCTCCCCAAGCAATTGATTCCAGTATTGAACCACCCTGACAGGTAGGAAGCTTTTCCTAATGTCCAACCTAAACCTCCCTTGCTGCAATTTCAGCCCATTGCTTCTCCTATCTTCAGACGTTAAGCAGAATAATTTTTCTGCCTCCTCTTTGAAACACCCTTTTAGGTACTTGAAAGTTGCTCTCATGTCCCCCTCTCAGTCGTCTTCTCTTTTCCAAACTAAACAAGCTCAATTCTTTCAGCCTGCCCTCTTTGCTCATGTTCTCTAGATCTTTCCTCGTTTGTGTTGCTCTTCTCTGGACCCTCTCCCATTTCTCCACATCCTTCCTGCAATGTGGTGCCCAGAACTGGACACAGGACTCCAACCGAGGCCTGATCAGTGCAGAGCAGAGCGGAAGAATGACTCCTCGCGTCTGGCTCACAACACGCCTGTTCACGCTGCCCAGATGGTACAACTTGGCCTTTAGCACAAGCCTGATAGGAAACGTGCCAAAACCAAGCTCTGTTTGTTCTGTGCTTTAGTACAAGCTAGGGAGGGTCCTTTCCGGCCCCGTCCCTGGAATGTGAGTGTCCCAAACAAGGCGCAGAACAGCACGTGAAGAAACGGATGGGTTGGATTTGAATGATGTGCAGAGAGTTTTAGAAATCATAAGAACATCAGAGCGGCCAGACGGGGTCAGACCAACGGTCCATCCAGCCCAGTGTCCTGTCTGCCCACAGTAGCCAATGCCAGGTGTCCCAGAGGGAGGGAACAGAACAAGGAATCATCCAGTGATCCCTCCCCTGTCACCCATTTCCAGCCTCTGACAGAGGCTAGGGATACTGTTCCTATCCCTCCTGGCTAATAACCATTCATGGACCTAACCTCCATGAATTTATTGAGCTCTTTTTTGAACCCTGTTAAAGTCCTGGTTTTCACCACGTCCTCCGGCAAGGAGTTCCACAGGTTGACTGTGCACTGTATGAAGAAAAGCTCCCTTTTATTTTAAACCTGCAACCTATTAATTCTGTAGCTCCTCCTAGCTGAACTGCGTGACTTGGGGAGCAGGCCTGCCGAGAAGGGTGCATGTAACAACACTGCCTGGGCCTACATCCCGCAGATGGACTCGAACGGAACCAGTTTCTGCACCTCTATGTTACTGGCTGTTTAGTCGCTTCAGCAGGCATCATAACGAACCAAAATTCCATCCAGCAACTGACTGTCCAATGCAGCAACAGCATCGGCCTCACATGACAGGTGGCCTGGAGCAGTGGGGAGGGGCTGGGTCACAAGGCTCAGACCGGCCGCTGATGTGTAGAGGTACCAGATTGGATCGGCACCCCATTACTGGGCAAATTGATCAGTGTAACAGCATCTCCGAGACACGGGCTGCCAGCCTGGCCCCAGCTGTCCAGCACATCAGTGGCTGCTGGTCCCTCCTGTGCCCGGAACGCCTCTGGCCCTTTTGGCAAGAATCAGGAGCATCAGAATGGGTCAGATTCTGGCTCTGTTTTACCTACAGGGCTCCTCTGCTGTAATTCTAGCCCGGGGCCAGGGAACCTTTTTTGGGTCGGACGCCGCTGACCGGCAGAAAAATCCATCGGGGGCCGCACACAAGTGAGAAGCAAAAAAACCCCCAGACCGCTTCCTGACGTGGTCCGCGACTAAGCAGCAGAAAGGCGCTCCCTGCATTCCCCTTGCACGCCAGAGCCTCGGGGGGCCCAGCCTCGGAGATTTTGTGGACTCCAGTCCCGCGCTGGGCGCTGGGGGAGGCGCTAGAGCACCGGCATGGGGTCCCCAATGCCACGGGGTGAGGGGGGGCTGAGCCTTGGGGGCCAGATCCGGCCAGGTGTTAAAAGTCCCGGAGAGAGTTAGAGGGCCTGACCCAGCCCAGCTGGGTGCAGCTGTCTCCAAGTGCCTGTGTCCAAGGCCCGGAGGCGGGGGAGCGCCGGCCTCTCTCGAACAGCCGGCCTGGCTTCGGGGATGTGACGGGGAGGTTGGCAGTGGCGGCCCCGTGGCACTTCTGGGAAGTTGCAGGGAACGTGACAAAGCTGCCTCCCCTGCGGAGCCAGAGGGCTGGTTTTGCGCCGTCCCTGGCCTGAGAGCATGAAAGACGCATGGCTGAGCGCTGGACCCCGGAGCGGGCCAGGCCGCATTCCTCGGATCGGGCTCTTTGGCCTGGAGTTGGCTCTGTGTGCGGAGCCCCCTGCCGCCTCCCTCCCTGGCATTTCTCCGCCTTGCGTTGCCCTCGGCCTGCACCCCATGCGCCAGCCTCCTTCCTCTCCGGCTCCCTCCCGAGGCACCTGCTGCTCCCACGGTGGCACAAAGGCCAGAGGGGCCCCGGTTTCGCAAGCGGGGCAGCTCCGCCCCCTGGATGCACGCTGGGAGCAGAAAGTCCTTTGGAAAACCTGCCGGAGCGATCGCGAGAAAACCCCGCTCCAGTTGAGGTGCCTGCGAGCAGCAGGCCCTGAAACCCGGCAGTGTCCTGACCTCCGTGGGGGTTTCTGTGCCTCTGCAATTGGGGAGCCCTTGCCTCCGTCCCTCCCCCAAAGCCCAACGCCATTCGCCCTACGCACAGCTGCGGGAATTCTCCTTCTGACCAGGAATCAGTGTGTGTGTGTGTGGGGGGGGATCGATTCCTTATGGGGAAGCTTGTGCTGGACTCTGTAGGTGCTGCAGGTGCCAGCGTGAAGGTGAGACCCGCCGCCAGGGCTGTCTCTGGCCCATAAGCTGCACGGTGACGGACCCGGCGGCCGATTCAGCGGCTGTTGGCCATTGGGCAGTGTTGATTTTCAGGGCCCAAATTAAGGCCGACTGACCCGCCGGACTCGCCCACCCGCCGTGCCGGCCAGCAAAGCGGAACTCAGCGCCGCACGGGGCTACCCGTTCCACCGCGGCTGAATGACACAGAGCCAGAGCCTGTTCGGTTGTGTCTTCCCACGTGCTGCGTTTCCGCCGCTGCCTATTAATAGCCGAGGAGCTATTTTCCCCCATCAAAGTTGTTAGGTTTTGGTGTCACTTGACACTAAGTCGAGAGGGAAAACAGCCTGTCGGAATGAGTGCTACTAAAAATGAATAGCTGGGGGGGGGGGTATTTTGAGAAACGGCAACACGACCCAAGTTAAACTCGGCTTGGCTTTCTTAAAGCAAATAACGCCGTGCCTAGGAACCGCCGGCCCAGGGCCCATCTAGCCAACCCCCCTGCCTCACAGGGCTGCTGCAGCGGAAAGTGAAAGAAACGCTGCAGCGATAGCATAATCGGCCCTCAAGGAATATTCCCCACTGAGCATGGGGCCCCCTAGCCCTGCCCCTTCTGCCCAGGCCCCGCCCCCTCACAGGAGCCAAGCCCCCCCCCCCGCACCACAGAGCACAGAGAAGGCAGGTGCTGGGGGCAGCAACTCTCCGCCCCCAGTAAGACTTCAGTCAGTATTCTGGGGGCAGAGTCTGGGTGGGGCCAGGCTGGTGGCTTGGGAAGGCAACGCCTCCCCCTGCCTGTGATACCCGCCGCCCCTGCCTCTAACTCCACCAGGTAACGGCTGGTCAATACCC
Source organism: Pelochelys cantorii (assembly GCA_032595735.1). Taxonomy (NCBI): domain Eukaryota; kingdom Metazoa; phylum Chordata; order Testudines; family Trionychidae; genus Pelochelys; species Pelochelys cantorii. The sequence goes on from CM064328.1 coordinate 3,687,544, forward strand.
TGAAGGGGCAGCAAGAGGGTCAGGTGGCTGCAGGACTCGCCTGGGACTCTGGAGAGGTGAGCTCAGGTCCATGCTCTGCCACAGGTGTTCTCCATGACCTTGGCCAAGTTACTTAGACTTGATGTGCTTCAGGTCCCCATCTGCGCTCCAAGGTGCTACCTGTCTCACAAGACCCTTCAGTGCTGGGGGCCACATCAAGGCCAGAGACAAAAGCACGGCGGTCTGTTGCCTAGGGGGGTTGTGGAATCTCCATCCCTGGAGATATTTAAGAGCAGGTTGGACAGACACTGGTCAGGGATGGTCTAGATGGTGCTTGGTCCTGCTGTGAGGGCAGGGGACTGGACTCCACGACCTCTTGAGGTCCTTTCCAGTTCCAGTGTTCTGTGATTCTATGATTTCTCTGACAGAACTATGGATGTTCTCTGTAGTAATGTCCTGCCCTGTTTGGAAGCCTGCTCCGCTCTCGGTCCCAACACTGTCCTGCGGCGGTGAGTTCCACAGGCCCCTTATGCATGGAGTAAATACACATTCTCTTTTATTGCTTGCAGCTTTCCATGGGCCGCCCCCTGGCTTTGGTGTGATGAGAGAAGAAAGAGGAGCAGCCCAGGGGCCTTGTCTCCATCTTTCCTTGTGGTGCGCCACGGTCCGGTCCCTTGTTAGATGCCTGCTCTTGGAAATGAACCAGCCTGGGCTTTCCAGTCCCTTTCCACGGGGCAGTTGGGGCTCCAGGCCTCAAGGCCGTCTCTCCTGTCTGAGGCCAAATGGGCGAGCCGAAGGAAGATAGGGGCCAGGCCAGCGTGTCCTCCTGCTTCATAGAATCATAGAACCATAGAGCTGCAAGAGATCTCAGGAGGTCATCAAGTCCAGCCCCCTGCTCTAGGCAGGACCAATCCCAACTAAATCAACCCAGCCAGGGCTTTGTCAAGCTGAGACTTCAACACCTCTAGGGATGGAGACTCCACTACTTCCCTAGGTAACCCATTCCAGCGCTTCACCACTCTCCTAGTGAAATAGTTTTTCCTAATATCCAACCTGGACCTCTCCCACCGCAACTTGAGACCATTGCTCCTTGTTCTGCCATCTGTCACCACTGAGAACAGCTTCTCTCCATCCTCTTTGGAACCTCCCTGCAGGGAGTTGAAGGCTGCTATCAAATCCCCCCTCACTCTTCGCTTCTGCAGACTAAACAGACCCAAATCCCTCAGCCTCTCCTCGTAGGTCATATGCTCCAGCCCCCTAATCATTTTGGTTGCCCTCCGCTGGACCCTCTCGAATGCGTCCACATCCTGTCTGTAGTGGGGGGCCCAGAACTGGACACAATACTCCAGATGTGGCCTCCCAGAGCTGAATAAAGGGGAATAATCACTTCTCTGGATCTGCTGGCAATGCTCCTCCTAATGCACCCTAATATGCCATTAGCCTTCTTGGCTACAAGGGCGCCCTGTTGACTCATATCCAGCTTCTCATCCACTGTAACCCCCAGGTCCTTTTCTGCAGAACTACTACTTAGCTGGTTGGTCCCCCGCCTGTAACAATGCTTGGGATTCTTCCGTCCCAAGTGCAGGACTCTGCACTTGTCCTTGTTGAACCTCATCAGATTTCTTGTAGCCCAATCCTCCAATTTGTCTAAGTCACTCTGGACCCTATCTCTGCCCGCGAGTGTATCTACCTCTCCGCCTAGCTTAGTGTCATCTGCAAACTTGCTGAGGGTGCAACCCATCCCCTCATCCAGGTCATTAATATAGATATTGAACAAAACCAGACCTAGAACCGAACCTTGGGGCACGCCGCTAGAACCTAATGGCCCTTTGGCCCAGTCCCACCCCACTCCTGATGCTGCTACTGTCTGGGGCACACTCCAGAGCAGGGCAAGGCTGGGACCTCGGGGCAGCCTCCACCTCTAGGGAGGGGAACCAGTGGTGCAAAGTCGCTTTCAGCCTCTTTGTGCTGCTGGATACCGGAGGCCGGCATCCCCCGCAGTGTAGACCGGAGCATCCCCAAGCCTGCTCCATGTCCTGACAGTCTCCCCGCATCCAGCATGGGCCACAGAATGGCAGCCTCTGGACTGAGTCCAGTGACTTGTGTTTGGCCAGCATCTTCCCCGGTGGCAGCCAGGCAGGATCGGACGACCTCAAGAGAGGAGATTGCCCCATAGCTCATAAGAAGATGAAAACGGCCAGACTGGGTCAGACCAAAGGTCCATCCAGCCCAGTGTCCTGTCTGCCCACAGTGGCCAATGCCAGGTGCCCCAGAGGGAGGGAACAGAACAGGGGGTTCTCATGTGGTCCCTCCCCTGTCGCCCATTCCCAGCCTCTGACCTAATCTCCACAAATGTATCTAGCTTGTGCTGTCTTCTGAGTTTGTCTTTGTCTGGGGTTAGCTTTCAGTCCGTGGTTCTCGCTCGGCCTGCCTGACCAGCCCTTTGGTACCTGCAGGGTCTCCCCAGGAAGGCCCCAGGCTCCGGATGGGAGGTTTATCTCCCCCCAGAAGCTCCCAGAGCAAGCGGGCATCTCAGAGACGAGTTCCCATTCCTGGGCAACCACCGCCCGCCTCGGGATGAGCTCCACGTGATCCCCGAAGTACGCCACCGATGCTGCCCCCGTGCTCTGGGATCCAGAGAGAAAACGCAGGCAGGGAGGGGCGGCCAGGTGCGCGAGTGAGCAGGCTCCCTCGGAGCCAATCACAAAGCTGCATTCAGAAGTGGTTTCCCAACAGCCAATGAGGTGGGAGGAGGGCGTGGCTGCTGCCACCAGGTGTCGTGCGGAGTGTCGAACCGAGCGAGGGAATCCCGGGTGAGCCCAGCCAGGGTGGGGTGATTTACACTGTGATTTATATCACCAAAAAAAAAAAAATCACTGATTTAAATCAAGTTACCAAAAAATCTGAAACTGACTGTGCGTAGAGTGGCCTTCCTTTTGGCATAAGCCCCATTGAACTCGACGGCACTTCTGCTGTTTGAGAAAGAAATCTAGGGGCATATCTACACTGCATGGCTATGTTGGGATACTGGAGGTGTCCCGAAATAGCTACCCCGTGTCTACCCAAGCCGCCTGTTATTTCAAAATATTTTTCGAATGAGCAGGCGCTCTATGTTGCCCTCTCGCTAACCCTCGTTGCACGAGGGATAAGGGCTGGCTCAAAATAGCGCATTCATTCGAAATTTGGTGCCGTGTAGACACGCCAAATTTACAAAGAGGCTATTTCGACATAGATTCGAAAGAAGATATGCAATTTGCGCAGCGCAAATTGCGCATCTTATTTCAAGTTGAGGGTGCGGTGTGGCTTTCCTTGGGAAAGCTGAGAGATGCTGACACCAAGCAGGGCATGTTTACACTGTGGAGCGCTTTTGGGATACCGGAAGTACCCTGAAAGAACGATTCCGTGTCTATTGAAGCAGCCTATTATTTTGACATAGATTTCGAAATAACGGGCAGTTTATTCCGATGTCCCGGTAACCCTTGTTCCATGAGGGTTAAGGGGAATTTCAGAATAGCGTGTTATTTTGAAATTTGGCGCTGTCTATGAAATAAGCTATTTTGAAATACACTCGAAATAAGCTCCATAATTGGCGTCGCGCAAATTGCGTAGCTTATTTCGAGTGAAGGGTGCTGTGTTGACGCACCTATAGGGTGCGTCTACACAGCAGGGCTTAACTCAAAATAAGCTACACAAATTGAGCTACATCAATTGTGGCGCTTATTTCTAAATAGCGTCTTTCGAAATTGGGAGCGTCTACACAGCACCTATTTCGAAACAGAGCCCTCTTCCTCTGACTTCCCTTACGCCTCGTACAGAGCTGGCCCAAGCTACGGGCTGACCGGGCTACCGCCCGGGGCGCCCCATTGTAGGGGGAGCCGCGCAGGGCTGCCGGACCGGGTGGGGGTGGGGGGGTCCGCGTATGCCCGGGGTCCGGGGCGCACAAATGGCTTGGGCCAGCCCTGGCCTCATACAACTTGGGTTCCAGGAGTCAGAAGTCTTCCAGCTTGACAGCATTTCGACAGTATGTTGACAGTATGTTGAAATAACTGCCTGCTGTGTAGACGTGAACAAAACTATTTTGAAATAGCGCTAGTTATTTCGAAAGAATATTGCTGTGTAGACGCAGCCCTCGGGAACAGACTTGTGGCATGACCATGATGATCTGTAGCCACAACGTTCCAAAATAAGGGGCACGAGTTATGTAATAGAAAATAGAAAATGACACTCAATTGGCACCTGGCAACTCTAGATTTCTCTAACGGCAGCTTCTTGTGCTGTACACTTGGGTGGCAGATTCTGAACCTCGGGAACGAAGTAAACAAGCCAGAAGGGTGAGCTAAGCGAAACTTTTTTTTTTTCCCTAGCCACATCCAGCACAGCCAACAGCTTGGGAATTTATGTGTCAAATCACATTTCTCCTGAAAGGCGCAGAGAGAGTCTTGAAGAACGATGCATCGCAAAGTAAATTATTGAAGTTACTAACCCGCTGACCTGCTCAGCCAGACCCATATCTCGTGCCACATCATTTTCTCCGCTAAGTCTTCCTTATGATGGTTCATTCTTGCTGCTAGGCCCTGCATTTTCTTCTTGTCCTGCCAACACTTGACACGTTTCCTTTCTTACCCAGGGAGCGGATGTTTTCCAACTATCCCCAGACAGGGTCTCTCCTATGCCCAGAAGCCAGGAAAGCTTTTCTGTGGCAAAATTGCGGGGGATCTAGGAATCTATGTTTCCTGGCTAATGTGGTCCCTTTTCCTTTCCAGTCCGCTTCACTGTTCTTTTCTATTCTCCCCCCTCCATTCCTATCTATTGTCTCTCTGTCTTTAAGACAATGTCTTAACTTGACCCAAGGCCACCACCACATAAGCACAGCACAAAACCAATTCTATCCAGCCTCAGTCCGTCTTTGTACATGGCACTTTTTAGTCAGCTGAGACACAGAAATTGGAAACCCAGAACTTTTGAGAAGAGCTGGACAGACGGGAGTAATTAATTCATTGTGATGAGACTGGAACAGTACGTCTAGACTGCAAGGATCTATCGGAAAAAGATAAGCAAAATGCGCTCCGCATTTTGCTTATCTTTTTCCAATACTTTTGTCGGAAGAGGCTTTCCTGAAATTTGGCCCATCTAGACTGGGCCAAATTTTGGAAAAAAACCCTCTTTCGAAAGCCCCTTTCTTCCTCATGGAAGGAGGAATACAGGGGCTTCCGAAAGAGCCTGTTTGCTCTTTTGCAAAAAACAAAACAAAACGTGGAAGAGCAAACGTGTTCCCTGGATGCAGCGGACAGTATCCCGAGAACTCCCTGCAGTCGAGCCGTACCCGAAATGTGGGCGTAGCATGTTTGTGAGGAGACTGAATTGTCGCTGTTATCGTGAAATGGGAAATGTAGTTACTATACTGACGATGTTAAAAAAAATAACAAAATCTAATTTAAATAAAAATATTCCATTTTTGTTTATTTTTAAAAAAATCATCCATTTTTATCCGCCCAGAGCTCTGACAGGTACATTAGCAGGGTCTGGCCCATCACCTCAGCCAGCTAACAAGAGAGTGCCCAGGGGGCGGGGATCACTCATGAGCAGAGTGTGTGTGTGTGTGTGTGTTTGTGCATGTGTATGTGTGTGTGTGTATGTGTGTACAAGCTATTCTAGAATCCTAGAACACTAGAACTGGAAGGGACCTCAAGAGTTCAGTCCACTGCCCTCACGGCAGGACCAAGCACCATGTAGATCAGGGCTACTCCACTTTGGAAGCCCCGGGGCCCACAATGATACTCCCAGCACATGCTGAGGGCCGCAACTTAAGCATGGTTGCATGTACATGCCAGTATATATGCAAATATATGCAAATAGCTTCTTTCACACTGACGGGCATGAATTCAAAGATGAAGGCAAGACTACACAACACACAGGCCCCATGTAAGTCAGTTCTGCTGATATTAATAAAATGCAGTTGTAACCCACACACCCATTGGCAGCTTCTTGCGCAAGAACTGTTTTGCGGAAGAGTTCTTGTGCAAAAAGTCTTCCACAAGAGTGTGTCTACACTGGCATGTGCTTTTGCGCAAGTGATTGGCTTTTGCGCAGGAGCATCTATGGCAGTGTAGACGCTCTCTTGCGCAAGAAAGCTCTGATGGCCATTTTAACCATAGGGACTTCTTGCACAAGAAATTCATGTTGCCTGTCTACACTGCCCTCTTGCGCAAGAGCTCTTGCACAAGGGGGCTTATTCCTCGTGGGGAGAGGAATAACTCTTCCGGAAGAAGCCCTGTTTTCTGACGCTAGACTGTACATTTCCTGGCAGTGTAGACACCCAGCAAGTTTTTGCACAAGAACAGCTGTTCTTGCACAAGCCGCCAGTGTAGACATAGCCTCTGTGGGGTTACTGACCAATGCAAGTGCTACCTAGACCACAGCAACAGTTACAACCAAGAGACCTCTATAGGATGGACTAGGAGGTTACTGGTTTTTAGCTCAGAGGGTAGAGGCTCCTATACTCAGCTCTAGAGGTCTCCGGTTCAAATCTGCCTGATAGCAGTTACACACTAGTTACCCGATTCCCACCCATGTAACAGCACTTTCCATGAGCAACGACAGTCCAGGAATTGAACGACTAAAGCTCATCTCAACAGAAGACCGTGATGTTGGTGACTTCTTTGTTTCGGCTCCCGCCTGCAGGCCGCATGTTGAGCCCTGCGTAAATCCAAACCGCACCGCAAACAGATGGACTGCGGGCCACATACGGTCCACGGGCCACATGTTGAGTAGTGCTGGTCTAGACCATCCCTGACAGGCGTCTGTCCAACCTGCTCTGAAATATCTCCAGGGATGGAGATTCCACAACCTCCCTAGGCAACTTATTCCAGTGTTTCACCACTCCGACAGGAAGTGACTATCAGCACATCGGCATTCAGATGAGGCTGCACACGCACGTGTGTGGCCACAGCAGATGCCTGCGTGGGATGTGGTGGTCTGGCAGCAGGCGTGGGTCTCAGGGGTGCCTTGTCCCGACAGTGGATTGTTTTTGCATCTGGCCCCACGGCCACGTCCCACACCTGTGGCTGTGCCTCCCGGCTCCTGCGGGTGGGCGCCTGGCTGACGGGTGCGTGGCGCTGTCGCGGCCTACGTGGGGGGCGTGCGCTCTCCCCACCCCTCATGTTACAGCCCCCTCCCTCGGACAGCCCCGCTTCCCCAGGAACGCCCACTGGGGGCAAGAGATCTACAGCGTCTCTAGTCACTAATGCCCGGGAGCGGCTGGAATAATGGGAGATGCGCCCACATGTGCAACACAAGGGAATAAGCAGCCAGGCAGCATCTGAAACGTGGGTCCGTGGCCCGGGCTCTTGCGAACAAACAGGCGAGCGCGAGGGAGTGGGAACAGTAGCACAAGGGACCCACGCGTGTCAAAGACTTGGCTGTTCCTGCTACTGGGATTTCGTGGACTGTGAGTGGCGTGTAATGGCGAAGGTGGGGGGGTGATTGAGGTGGAATCTACTCTAGGTTTGGACGTCTCCCACCAATGTACTGCCCCATCGGGCTAGTGAGAAACCCGTGCAGGCCAGACCAACTGTCGTGTCCTGTACAGGCGACTCCTGTTCTGTGTCATCACTCATCCCTTGGGATACCTGGAACCCTGGGCCAGCGGACAATCAGAACAGCCGCCAGAGCAGAGCAGCGGGGATGGCTGTGCCGTACGTGCGCTCCACCTGACTGGCAGGCTGGCACCCTCCTCTGGGGCAGGGTTCACGCAAAACACTCAGTGCCAGGCAATGCTCCCACTAAGGTCTGTCCATATGTGTGCGGAATAAATTTTGTTCCATGCACCCAGGCATGTGTGGATGCGCACCACCACTAGACTCACAGGCTGCCAGCTGTGGTCAGCTGAAGGCGTGCTGCCAGTCAGCTGGGTGGCACCTGAATCGCTCCTGGGAGCTCAGCTTCTCAGGAACCCCGGTGCCAGGTGCTGTTTGCAGAGCGGATGGGTCCAGGAGCAGCATGGCCCCCTCTGACTTCCCAGCACACCCAGATGCCCCATCTCCGGCCCCTCTGTGCCTTCACTGACCCCACCCAGCCCCCCGCTGGCCCAGCAGCCCCTCCGGCTCCAACGAACCAGCACGCTGGGCGAAGAGGTCTCCTTGAGCTGGCCCAGCAAGGCCCCCTTGGGGCAGGCCAGGCCAGCCCCCAGATCTGCAGCCAGCTGTGAAGCGCAGGCCTGGTCCAGCTGGGTCCTGGCGAAAAGCCAAAGGCAAAACTAACCGCAAGTCTTGCAGAGGGGCCTTGAGATCGACGCGCTGTGCTCAGCATTTCTGAGCACTGGGGCAGCCCTGCCGGCAGACGGACCCAGCACCCCACCTGCTCTCAGGGTTCTCAGACACTCTCCACGTCCAGCCGGCCCGGCCTTGCGCCCGTCGCTCAGATCCCCGCGCGGAGAGGCTGGCGAGGGACGTGGCATGGGAGGGAGGATTGCTTAGCTCACATTAAAAATGCCAATTAGCTGATTTACTCCCCTGCATCCTACAACCTCTAGAGCTACCTGTGATCAGCGCCGACCCGCCTGCCGCTTCCGACTCCGCTTTATCGAGCGCCTTAGCAGCTCTGGGCTGGGGCCGGGCAGCCAAGTCCAGGCTGGGGGGAAGGCAGGATTATGCGAGCGGCTCTGTGCCCCGGGGGCTCCCCGCAGAGCCCCCGTGACAGGCTCCCGAGGCGCGTGGAGGGCTCATCGCCCAGCGTCCTCCAGCCGGCAGCTTGAGGAGCAGACTCGCGAGGTGCCGGCCCGGCCCCTGCCGGGTTTCTGGCTCTTTCATACTAACAGTGTCCCATGCAAACATGCGGCAGGGCTGCGGAGATGAAAGGGAGGCGCCCCCCCGAATGGAGACATGGGCGTTTGCCTGCAGCGCCCCAGAGCAAACTCCGATTGCTCTGTGTGCTGGCGGGGGAGTGGGTCTCTGCTGCTTCCTCCACGCTGGGGGCAGAGAGGATGCAAGGGGCCATGATGCGCCGCCCATCATGGGCACTGGGCTGGGGAGGGGCAGCCCATCGCAGAGGGCTGCAGCCTACCCTCCGCTCCGCCACTAACTCCCTGTGTGGCCTTGGGCCTGTCCCTTCACCTCGCTGCAAGCCCAGGCCACGGAGGTGCCTCTCGGGGCAGGGGCTGTCTCGGCATTTGTACAGCGCCGAGCGGGCCAGATCTTGAACTCCATCAGATACCCCCACCCTCCCGGCTGCCATCAGCCCTCTCTTGCAGAGAAACTGAAGGCTCCTCCCGCCCCCGGGGAAAGAGACTCGCCCTGCTGCCCTGCCTGCGCTGGGCACAGCCCGCCTCTAGCGCTAAGGCCTTGGCCTGGTGCGGCTACCTCCCTCTAGAAACCTCCCCCATCCCGGGGCCCAGCCCCATGGCAAGGCACACGCAGGCCTAAAGCCACAATGATGGGCTTGGGCACTGGTGTTCCAGGGGAGCCGGCCCACCTGGCTTCACACGCTGACCTTGACGAAAGTCCTGTAGGCCACAACCGCCAGTGCTCAGCAGCCTGTGTCCGGGCAGCTGGCACCACGTGATGAGGGGTGCATGGCTGACTCAGAGACTGGGGGGTGGGGAGCTGGCAAGGAGGGAGCTGGGCACTGTCCCTGGCATGTGGGACCCCAGTGTGGGTACCTGGCAACCCTCTCCTGCCCCCCAAAAGGGGGATCCCCCACCCCAGGAAGGGAAGCCCATGCCTGATGCCACCAGCTGCTCCCTGGTAGGGCCCACAGTCCCCCCAGCCCCAGGAGTGGGGCTTGTTGCTGTGGGTTTATTGGCTGTGACCCTGCCCAACCCCCTATGGGATGGTGTAGTGGAGTAAGGGGGGGTGTAGGGGCTGGAACACAGCTGGGGGACTGGCGGGCGGGGGGGAGGACTTGGCAGCCAGCAGCCAGTCCCCTCCCCCACAAGCTGCTGCACTGGGCTGGGGCTAAGCCTGGGGGCTGAGGCACTGGCCCAGAGCGAGGGAAAGGGCTGGGGTGGGGAGGGGGGTTGGTGAGGCCCAGCAGGCGGCTGGGGCCGCTGGGAGTGGAATTGGAAACTCTGCTAATCCTCCAGGCCTGGAATGCCTGATTCCCCGGTAATCCCCCCATTTCCCTGCAAGGCGCTTGCAGGATGCCAGGCCTCAAATGGGAGGGATTTGGGGGTGCTCTGGGCTCACATAGGCCCACCCCATGGGTTCAGGGCGTGCCTGAGGGCTGCCTTCATATCGTCCCGGGGGGGGGCAGCTTGGGAGGCAGATACGTCCCCAGCTATTCCCTTGAGGGTCACCCAGGGGCTGACCCCCATCCCCCATTCTGCCCTCTGCACCCGCCTCGTAGGACCCCAGGAACTGCCCCACTCATGGCTCGCAGAGCTGGATTCAGCCACGAGAATGAGGTCTCTGGCCTCAGAGGCTCGCCACAGGCTGGCCACACAAAAGGCAGCCACCTCTGGGGTGGAACACGGCGGCGACCCAACACAACAGGATAGGACAGGAAGTGCTGAGGGAGCCCCGGTTAACCAGCAGGAGAGACGGGAGGAATTCTCTGTCTAGGAATCTGGCTGAGAGGCTGGGCTTTTGCCGACTCTTGGGAGACAGCCACAAACGGTCAGGGCCTCATTTTCCCACCGCGCTGGAAATATGCCACCCTGCAGCACTGTGCCCCCTAGGGGGCATGAGGCTCAGAGGGGAGAGCGCCTCCTGTGGGGTGATCCATCTGCAGCACAGCGCCCCCTGGGGGCATGACGCTCAGAGGGGAGAGCGCCTCCTACGGGGCGATCCATTGGCGGCAGCGCGTCCCCTGGGGGCATGAGGCTCAGAGGGGAGAGCGCCTCCTACGGGGCGATCCATTGGCGGCAGCGCGCCCCCTGGGGGCATGAGGCTCAGAGGGGAGAGCGCCTCCTACTGGGCGATCCATTGGCGGCAGCGCGTCCCCTGGGGCATGAGGCTCAGAGGGGAGAGCGCCTCCTACGGGGCGATCCATTGGCGGCAGCGCGCCCCCTGGGGGCATGAGGCTCAGAGGGGAGAGCGCCTCCTACGGGGCGATCCATTGGCGGCAGCGCGCCCCCTGGGGGCATGAGGCTCAGAGGGGAGAGCGCCTCCTACGGGGCGATCCATTGGCGGCAGCGCGCCCCCTGGGGGCATGAGGCTCAGAGGGGAGAGCGCCTCCTACGGGGCGATCCATTGGCGGCAGCGCGCCCCCTGGGGGCATGAGGCTCAGAGGGGAGAGCGCCTCCTACGGGGCGATCCATTGGCGGCAGCGCGCCCCCTGGGGGCATGAGGCTCAGAGGGGAGAGCGCCCCCTACGGGGCGATCCATTGGCGGCAGCGCGCCCCCTGGGGGCATGAGGCTCAGAGGGGAGAGCGCCCCCTACGGGGCGATCCATTGGCGGCAGCGCGCCCCCTGGGGGCATGAGGCTCAGAGGGGAGAGCGCCTCCTACGGGGCGATCCATTGGCGGCAGCGCGCCCCCTGGGGGCATGAGGCTCAGAGGGGAGAGCGCCTCCTACGGGGCGATCCATTGGCGGCAGCGCGCCCCCTGGGGGCATGAGGCTCAGAGGGCAGAGCGCCCCCTACGGGGCGATCCACTGGCAGCAGCGTGCCCCCCAGTGCTGTGCCAGGGCGTCAGAGTCCGCACTGACTTCGCGGGAAGAGCACAGGCTGTCGAGGCCCCCGACACACCGTGCCCTTTCGTGCTGCAGGGGGAGGGAGCCAGGACTTTCTCTGTGCCAGGGCTGAACCTGGGCAGGTCGCGGCCCCAGCACCTCCGGGCTCGCTGCCTCCGGAGCCTGGGCCAACGCCTCAGCTCCTCGAGGTAAGTCGAAGGACTTGACAGGCAAGGGGCCAAGCCACCTCCCTTAGGCTGCAGAGCCCCCTTGTTCTTAGCCTTGGCTGTAAGTGGTCTCGGTGCCACTGCGTGGGACTGTGACCCACATGAGGGGCATGGGTTACACTAGGGTTCTCATCTCGGGAGGGTCTGGGCTACAAACCAAAGCTCTAAACCAGGGACTGAACGACCCATCCAAGCTGTGGATGTTCTCCAGAGACTTGACTTAACCAGCAGTTTATTCCATCACCGCTACAAGTCTAAACCAAGAACTTTGCAGCTGGTTTGTGTATTTGATTTAACCCATCACCCTTCCTTCCTTCCTTCCTTTCTTTCTTTCTTTCTTTCTTTCTTTCAATAAACCTTTAGGGTATGTCAAGACTGCATCCCTCTGTCGGCAGAGGGATGCAGATTAGGCAGGTCGACATTGCCAGTGAGGCAGGGATTTAAATATCCCGTGCCTAATTTGCATAAAAATGGTCGCCATGTTTTGCGGACTCAACACTTTGTCTGCAAAAACTGGCAGTCTAGAGGGGGCTCTATCGAGAAAGAAAGCCTTTTTCGACAGATCCCTTATGCCTCCTGCACTCCCGTCCACACTGCGCTTGCGCTCTGCCGAAAGACAATCGAAAGCACGCAGGGGTTTTCCCGACATTGGTAGACCTCATTCTGCGAGGAACATAAGAACATAAGAATGGCCGTACTGGGTCAGACCAAAGGTCCATCTAGCCCAGTATCCTGTCTGCCGACAGTGGCCAGCACCAGGTGCCCCAGAGAGGGTGGACCAAAGACAATGATCAAATGATTTGTCTCCTGCCATCCCTCTCCAGCCTCTGACAAACAGAGGCCAAGGACACTATTTTATCCCCTGGCTAATAGCCTTTTATGGACCTAACCTCCATGAAATTATCTAGCTTCTCTTTAAACTCTATTATAGTCCTAGCCCTCACAGCCTCCTCTGGCAAGGAGTTCCACAGGTTGACTACACGCTGTGTGAAGAAGAACTTTCTTTTATTAGTTTTAAACCTGCTACCCATTAATTTCATTTGGTGTCCTCTAGTTCTTCTATTTAGGGAACTAATAAATAACTTTTCTTTATCGGCCCTCTCCACACCACTCATGATTTTATATACCTCTATCATATCCCCCCTCAGTCTCCTCTTTTCTAAACTGAAAAGTCCCAGTCGCTTTAACCTTTCCTCATATGGGACCTGTTCCAAACCCCTAATCATTTTAGTTGCCCTTTTCTGAACCCTTTCCAAGGCCAAAATATCTTTTTTGAGGTGAGGAAACCACATCTGTACACAGTATTCAAGATGTGGGCGTACCATAGTTTTATACAGGGGCAGTAAGATATTCTGTGTCTTATTTTCTATCCCTTTCTTAATAATTCCTAGCATCCTATTTGCCTTTTTGACCGCCGCTGCACACTGCGTGGAAGTTTTCAGAGAACTGTCCACGATAACTCCAAGATCTCTTTCCTGATTTGTCGTAGCCAGATTAGCCCCCATCATACTGTACGTATAGTTGGGGTTATTTTTCCCGAAGAATGCCTTTTCTGGCATCAAGGTGTGTGCATGTCCACAGGGACCCTCCCTGTCCCCATCCCTCCTCCTCCTCCCTTGTCCTTGCTCCCTCCGGAGCCCGGCCCGCAGCCCCAGCCTGCCGGGATCAGTTCCGTCCTTGGGCTGCTTTGAGCCCCACTCCCATGGGGCCAGAGAGACGGATCCCTGCACGAGCAGGAGGCCAGCCAAGCAAACCCAGGAGCGGCTGGTGTCATGGAAAATCCCGGCCGCAGCCAAGGGGAGTGTTTGCGCTGCCAGAAACTGGCCATTTTTCACTGTGTGTGGGAGCCCGGCCAGGCCTGTCCTGGGCTGGCCTCATTCCAAGCCCCTCCCACCGGCTCAAGGCAAGCATTCTCCCCTCCCCCCCGCCCCACGGCTAATGTAACAGGGTCACCATGACCACGGCGCTCCCCCACACCAGCTCGCTCTGCGTAGCAGGAGCCGGAGGCTGGGAAGGCGACGGGGGTGGTGCAAGGACAGAGAGGACAGCCCCGTGCCAGGGCTGCTCCGGGTGCCTCACAGGCGCGGCTGGAGGCCGTGGGGATGGGCCCATTGGAAACACGCACGGCGAGATGAGAAAGGGGGGGGATCCAAGGCATCCATCTCCCCCCACCCAACAGCCTGTCTCCCACGCCCAGGGCGGCTTTCACTTCTCTCCCCCCGCAGCCTTTCTTGCCTCCAGGCAGTCGAATCCCAGCCCCTCGCAGGGGTAGGTACCCACTGAGCTGAAGGCCAGAAGAGGCCGTCAGAGCCTCCCAGCTAGCCCTGGCTGCTGCATTTCACCCGGACGCGCCTCTCCTGAGCCCAAAGAGGGCCAGTGCGACCATGCACGTCCGTGCATAGGAGAGTCACCAGGCACAGAACAGGGGGCCTGAGCTGGCCCCACTGCCCAGGGACAACTGCTACCCGGGCCATGGGGTTACAGCCCCCATGCCAGTGAGGTGCGAGGCACAGCAGGGCCCAAGACCCCACAATAGCAGCTGCTCCCAGCAACCAACCTGTGGCAGAAGGAGCAGAAAACACCCTGAGATCTCTGAGGGGAAATTCCTTCCTGAGCCAGTGAGCAAGAGCCACCCAGCCAGGAAAAAATGTTCCCTGCCACCTCACAGCCCTGGTCCCCCCAGCCCACGTCCCATCTCCAGCCAGCGCCATCCCCGAGGCTTCAGCAAAAGCCAACAAGCGGAATGGTTTGGGAGTGAGGAGGGTTCCTTCCTGACCCCCGCTGGTAGCTGTGCCCTGAAGCATGAGAGTCCGGGAGTGTCCGACAGAGTCCAGCTGAAGCCTGCCGCAGCAGAGCTCCAGGAAATATTTTCAAATCCCATGGGAGCCTCCATGCCTTCTGCTGCAGCCCCATGGCAGGCACTGGGATTCGGGGCTTCCGTCCCATGGGAGAGTCCAGAGCTCAGAGGTGAAGCCCTGGCTCGGGTCACGAGGCTGAAGCTCCGAGCTTCGGCGCTCTCCTCCCACCGTGGGGCTAAAGCCCCAAACCTTGGCCTCCCCCTGCCCCCGCAAAGCCCTGCTACTCCCTGCTCTCCCCATAGGGGGCTACAGCCCGGAGCCCTGGCCTCCTGTTCCCCCCAAAGCCCTGCTACTCCCTGCTCTCCCCATAGGGGGCTACAGCCCGGAGCCCTGGCCTCCTGTTCCCCCCAAAGCCCTGCTACTTCCTGCTCTCCCCATAGGGGGCTACAGCCCGGAGCCCTGGCCTCCTGTTCCCCCCAAAGCCCTGCTACTCCCTGCTCTCCCCATAGGGGGCTACAGCCCGGAGCCCTGGCCTCCTGTTCCCCCCAAAGCCCTGCTACTCCCTGCTCTCCCCATAGGGGGCTACAGCCCGGAGCCCTGGCCTCCTGTTCCCCCCAAAGCCCTGCTACTCCCTGCTCTCCCCATAGGGGGCTACAGCCCGGAGCCCTGGCCTCCTGTTCCCCCCAAAGCCCTGCTACTCCCTGCTCTCCCCATAGGGGGCTACAGCCCGGAGCCCTGGCCTCCTGTTCCCCCCAAAGCCCTGCTACTCCCTGCTCTCCCCATAGGGGGCTACAGCCCGGAGCCCTGGCCTCCTGTTCCCCCCAAAGCCCTGCTACTCCCTGCTCTCCCCATAGGGGGCTACAGCCCGGAGCCCTGGCCTCCTGTTCCCCCCAAAGCCCTGCTACTCCCTGCTCTCCCCATAGCGGGCTACAGCCCGGAGCCCTGAAGTGGGGGCGGGTGTCTCTTGAGAAATAATCTTTGAGAGTTCAAGCCCTGCCCAGAAGGGATGGTGGAGGCTGTTGATTCTCCCCCCCCCCACCATCCCCGATGTGTAGGTACAGGTTTGCACGGTCAAGCACTGTGCACAGACAAGGGCCCCCCCATGGCTGGGTGCCAGGCCGGCGCGTGGTTACATAACCGGAGCCTTGACACCCCACCCCCGCCTGCCTGGCAGGATTTCAGCGGGATTGGGTTACCGCCTGTGCGGACCAGCTAAGCCTCCGCTGCGGATCATGACTGACCCAGCGGCTGAGGACACGTGCGCTCGGGCAGGCGCTGACGGGAAGGACTCCCGGCCAGCTGCCACCGATGTCACGGCCCAGCCGAAGAGGCCCACGGCAGCACGGGGTAGGGCTAAAGAGAGCCAGCGTCCCATCCCGCTGGGCTGGCTGGGGGCTGCGGGAAGGGGGGCCCACTTTTTGACAGACAGAACCTGCTGCCCCCCAATGTAAAGACACCCCCACACCTCCCCCCCATCCCAGGAATTTTGTGTGTAGCGTGACCCCAGGATCCATAAGGATGAGGCATCTGGGCCACGTCTGCCTGACATAGGGGCCGGGGGGCGTCTCGGGCCAGCCCTGGACAGGCTCCGGGGAAGGGAAAAGTCAGGCACCCCCCAAGGGACGGGAAGCAGCCTGGCCAGGTGGGGGGGCAGGGCGCACCGGGAGGGGCCACCATACCTCATGCAGCCCCCCTCACGGCGGGGGAGGCGTAAGCAAAGCACAGGTGGGGCAACCCCCCCCCACTCCCAGGCAGCCACCTCTGGGCTGCCACCGGGCAGCTGTCTCCTCCCGTTTCGGCCGGAGAGCAGGCCGTCCGGCCCGGCCAGTGCGGGTGTTGGACCGGGAGCCTCCCAGTGCAACCCGGCCAGGTCACCCGCTGCGCCACAGTCCCGACCAAATCACTCCGGGCTGCCAGCCAGGTAGCTCCCTGCTCCCCACCTCCGCTGGCGCAGGGTCCCAGGGCTGAAAGCTGGCAGCCTGGGGGTGCGGGGGTTCTCCCTGGGGAGGGGAGCGCTGGATCGGGGCTGTCTCCCCTGAGCGACTCAAGGGACCTGATTGGGCATAGGTTGCTTAGTTACCCTTGCCTTTGCTGAGCCATTACCTAATTACCTGCTAATTGCCCCTGTCCTGGTGGGGGGGGGGGGCACTGATGAGGGCCTGGGAGGTGTGGGGAGCTCCCGCTAGCTTGGGCCAGGGCAGAGAGCAAGAGGGGAGCCGGGCGTTCATTTTCAGTCCCGGGGGCCAGGCTGCTTCAGTGGACGCGCTCTTTGGCCCGCTTCCGGGAGAGCGAAAAAGGAGCTGGCCTCATCGGCAGGGGGCTGGTCACATGGGGCCCTGCATCCCCTGGGATGGGGGCCAAGAGAGCCCACTCCCCCAGGGCCTGCCCCGCCTGCCCAGCTGTGTCTGCCCAGCCTGCCTCCCATCACTGGCGAGAGCGCCCCTCGCAGCCAGAGCATGGCACGGCCCCAGTTCCACAGCCGGGGAAACCTTCCTTTTCCAGAACTTCTGTTTCTAGCCTCCGTGCCTGCACAGAAAAGCTGGAGACTTCCCAGAGGGAGCCAGGGCCCGTCCAGGCCTGCGGCGGGCCTGACACAAGGGCTCTCAGAACCGGGAGGAGACTCATTTGTAGTGGCCCTGAAACCTGCCAGCAGCCCAAAGGCCAGGGCAGCGCAGAAAGGGGGAGCCATCGCATGGGGCTGAGCGTCATGCCCAGGGCCCCAAGCTGCCTTGTGTCAGCCCGGGAGGCCTGGCACGTTCCTTCCCAGAGACTGGCCTGCTGTGGGAAGCCACGCACCTGCCCAAGACACCGGAGCCCTAACCCTCATCGGCTCCACAAACTGTCTTCCCCTGCCGGTGCGGCCCCCGGGCCTGAGCTACGGAGTGGGGGGCCGGGGCGGGGCGGGCCGCTGCCTGTAGGCATGCGGCATTCACACCTGGGCACTCACCCCCAGACACAGCTGCAGCAGGCGCCCTGCCGGCCAGGCCCTCGGACCCGGACGCGAACCTCTCACATCCAGGCAGCAGCTCCTCCTGTCCTCTCCCGCTCTCCTCCTCACACCCCTGTGCATGTGGGAACGCCCGCCCCACAGCCCAGCTGGGAGACTGGCTCCTGCCCTGCATACGCCCTGAGAGGCTGACAGGCTGCACCCATTCTCAGAGAGAGATAGATAGATAGATAGAGGGGGTGTGTGGGGATAGATGGATAGATAGATAGATAGAGGGGTGCGTGGGGATAGATAGATACATAGAGAGTATGTGTGGGGATAGACAGATAGATAGATAGAGGGGGTGCGTGGGGATAGATAGATAGATAGAGGGGTGCGTGGGGATAAATAGATAGATAGATAGATAGAGGGTGTGTGGGGATAGATAGATAGATAGATAGAGGGGTGCGTGGGGATAGATAGATAGATAGAGGGGTGCGTGGGGATAGATAGATAGATAGATAGAGGGGTGTGTGGGGATAGATAGATAGATAGATAGATAGAGGGTGTGTGTGGGGATAGATAGATAGATAGATAGATAGAGGGGGTGTGTGGGGATAGATAGATAGATAGATAGAGGGTGTGTGTGGGGATAGATAGATAGATAGATAGAGGGTGTGTGGGGATAGATAGATAGATAGATAGAGGGTGTGTGGGGATAGATAGATAGATAGATAGAGGGTGTGTGGGGATAGATAGATAGATAGATAGAGGGTGTGTGTGGGGATAGATAGATAGATAGATAGAGGGTGTGTGGGGATAGATAGATAGATAGATAGAGGCTGTGTGTGGGGATAGATAGATAGATAGATAGAGGGTGTGTGTGGGGATAGATAGATAGATAGATAGAGGGTGTGTGGGGATAGATAGATAGATAGATAGAGGGTGTGTGGGGATAGATAGATAGATAGATAGAAGGGTGCGTGGGGATAGATAGATAGATAGAGGGGTGCGTGGGGATAGATAGATAGATAGATAGAGGGGTGTGTGGGGATAGATAGATAGATAGATAGAGGGGTGCGTGGGGATAGATAGATAGATAGATAGAAGGGTGCGTGGGGATAGATAGATAGATAGATAGAGGGGTGCGTGGGGATAGATAGATAGAAGGGTGCGTGGGGATAGATAGATAGAGGGGGTGTGTGGGGATAGATAGATAGATAGAGGGTGTGTGTGGGGATAGATAGATGGATAGAGGGTGTGTGTGGGGATAGATAGATACATAGAAGGTATGTGTGGGGATAGATAGATAGATAGATAGAGGGGTGCGTGGGGATAGATAGATGGATAGAGGGTGTGTGTGGGATAGATAGATGGATAGAGGGTGTGTGTGGGGATAGATAGATACATAGAAGGTATGTGTGGGGATAGATAGATAGATAGATAGAGGGGTGCGTGGGGATAGATAGATGGATAGAGGGTGTGTGTGGGGATAGATAGATGGATAGAGGGTGTGTGTGGGGATAGAGAGAGAGGGTGCGTGTGGGGATAGATAGATAGATAGATAGAGGGACTGTATGAGGCTAGATAGATTGATAGATACAAGACCTCATCACATGCTGCCACCCACAGCCTGGAAACCAGCCTGGAGATAGGGTGACCAGATGCCCTGATATCATCGGTACCATCCTGATATTAGGGGCGTTGTTTTTTACACTCACCTATTCCCCCCAAAGAAGTGTCCCAATTTTTCACCCTTTCTGTCTGGTCCCCCTACCTGGAGATGCTGCAGGAAACCCAGAAGAAGGATCCAAGAAGGCATCCAACCCAAAGGCAAAACGTGGAGTCAGCTGTACCCCCACTGCAGGGCACCACCTCCAGAAGACACCATGGCACTCAGACCCCTCCCCCTGGGGATACCACATGACACCCCAAAGTCATCAGCCTGTCAAGAGTTCCACTTGCTGGCCTGAATTACTTGTCTCTCCAAGGGACTCATCTTCTACACAATCTGACTCCATGCTAGTGGGCGGAGAATTCTTTCGCCAACTCCTTCTCAAAGAACACGCTCACACCGACAATGACACCACACACAACTACCCCGTCCCCTCCAACAGCAACAAGGAAAGAGAACCATCTGACTGGACACCCCACAACAGGCAGAAGAACCATCCACTCAATTGTCACAGTGATTGCTTCAGGAAAAAAAAATCTACCCCACCCAATCCACCAGGGAGAGGACAGCCTTTCAG
Source organism: Pelochelys cantorii (assembly GCA_032595735.1). NCBI lineage: Eukaryota > Metazoa > Chordata > Testudines > Trionychidae > Pelochelys > Pelochelys cantorii. Next base: position 3,707,332 of record CM064328.1, read on the forward strand.
CCCCTGAAATCCAGCCCCCGGCGAGCGAGCGAAGTGGCAGACAGAGGGAGCACCGTCATAATCCTCAACTGGGAGGTCAACTGACAACTCCTCGACAACCCCAACAGCAAAGAACTCAGAGAAGACCCACTCAATAAGACCCATACAGAATGGGAAGTGACTGTCTAGGAAGGAGTCCTGCAGAAAGGGATCGAGGGGTCAGAGTGGACCACAAGCTAAATATCAGTCAACAGGGTAACACTGTTGCAAAAAAAGGAACCGATTCTGGGCTGCATGAACAGGCGTGTTGTGAGCCAGACACAAGAAGTCATCTTCCGCTCTGCTCTGTACTGATTAGGCCTCAGTCGGAGTGTTGTGTCCAGTTCTGGGCACCACGTTTCAGGATAGAAGTGGAGATATTGGAGACGGTCCAGAGAAGAGCAACAAAAACGATTAAAGGTCTAGAGAACATGAGCTCTGAGGGAAGGCTGAAGGAATTGGGCTTGTTTAGTTTGGAAAGGAGAAGACAGAGGGGACATGACAGCGGTTTTCAAGTATCTAAAAGGGTGTCACAGGGAGGAGGGGGGGAAATTGTTCTCCTTGGCCTCTGAGGACAGGACAAGAAGCAATGGGCTTAAACTGCAGCAAGGGAGGTTTAGGTTGGACATTAGGAAAAATTTCCTGCCTGGCCGGGTGGTTAAACACTGGAATAAGTTGCCTAGGGAGGTTGTGGACTCTCCATCCCTGGAGATATTTCAGAGCAGGTTAGACAGACACCTGTCAGGGATGACCTAGATAGTGCTTGGTCCTGCAGTGAGGGCCAGGGACTGGACTCGATGAGCTCTCGAGATCCCCTCCAGTATTCTATGATTCTATGATTCAACCAGCCACAGTCCACAACAGAATGGAAGGAAAGCGTCACATTTTTCTTCAAGGAACGCCATGATAAAATCTTCAACCTCGTCCCCCACAAACCCACCCCAGTGACCTTCTACAGGCTCCCAAGAGACACCAGCCAGGGAACCCAGGCAGACCCACCATCTGGCCACGGCCCTTCATGACGGAGTATCAGGAGTCACAGAAACTACCCTTAAACTATTCACCGCACAAAGGGCCAGTTTCTTCTAGGACACCACTGCCTTCCCCCAGAAACGCTAAAAAACGAACAACCTCCCTCTGAACACCATCCTTCTCATGTCTCAGTACACCAGCATCCCTCACTGTGACAGCATCGCTGCCTGTCTCAAATACCTACAAGGCGGGAGAAACAGCATTCTCCTTGACCGCTGAGTCAGGACAAGAAGCAATGGGCTTAAACTGTAGCAAGGGAGGTTTAGGTGGGACATCAGGAAAAACTTCCTACCGGTCAGGGTGGTTCAACACTGGAATAAATTGCCTGAGGAGGCTGTAGAATCTCCATCCCTGGGGATATTTCAGAGCAGGGTGGACAGACGCCCGTCAGGGATGGTTTAGTTCCGTGGGGTCCAACCAGTTCTGAAGCAGTAGACACTAGTGGCTACTGCTATAGCGAACTAGCCACCCACAACCGGAGAAATAGCCACATGTGGCTAGCACGTTGGACACCCTGGGTCTAATTAGTACCTAATCCTGCCTGGAGCACAGGGGACCGGACTAGCTGACCTGGCAGAGAACAGAGATTGATATGCTCCAGGGCTGAGTCCCTCGATTGGGGGTTTGCTCCCTGACCTGCTGTGCCTGGTGACTCCCGTTGACAGTAACTGGGTCTGGACACTACCAATACCAAAGCCGTGTGGGTCTCACAGCAGAGCCAGTAAACCAGTGGCTTTAAATACCAGATTGCTAAGCCACTCCCCTCCCCCCGGGAAAGCAACAGGGCAACCCAACGACGGCAGGGCTCCTTGCAGAAGCAGGGGGAGACAGAATTAGGGCCTAGCCTCAGAGATAACAATGGTGCTCTCAGGATGCTCCCAAACAGACCAGGCCCTGAGCACGACCTGTGATTCCCCGTGGTTCGTGTGGGAGAATGACAAGGCTGAGCCCAGGACCGGAGCACAGGTCAATTCTGAGACCCTCTTGCAAAGGATCTTCATGAACTGGGACCCCTGCTAGCCAAGGAGAAGTTATGCCCAGCTCTTTGGGGTAACACAGTCCAATAGCGGCTATGTTGAACTGGAGAGCTGACTGGAAATGAACCTGCGGAACTCACTGCCACAGGAGAAAGAATTGCACATTACATCACTAATGAGAGCAGGCCAGGTCCATGAGCTAGAAAATACACAGGAAGTTTATAAATCTCCCTGGGTCAGGGCACAGGCCAAGCTCTATAACAGGAAGTTGGGATAAAGCGGGTTAGGAAGAAATGTCTCAGTAGCCAGACTATTCCAGATTTGCCCAGTGCAAGCCACTGTCAGAGATGGGATGCCGGGCTAGATGGGCCCATATGTGATTCCTCCCCTGGCAATTCCTTCATCCCTCTTTTGTCTCTGTTAGCTCTTTGGCTGCTAGTGCCTACAGATCTGGAGTGAGTTTGCATCTGATTTCTCTAGGCCCAGTGGAAACGCTCCGAAGGGAACATTTTTCCCAGGAGTCGGTCAAAATCGCAACTTCCCACGGGACAACGGACCCAGAACCTTCCGTTTCAGGTTGGGAATGAGTTCTGCGTCTCCCTGAGTCATGGCTGGACACCCCGGGGCTGGAAGAAACCAGGGTGCCCTGGGGGAGACAGAGTTCAGACAGGGCAAGCTGAGCCCCTAGGAGAGGCAAGAGGGCCCAGGAAACACAGCCCCCACAAGGCACCGCAGAGGCAGAGTGTCGTGTCAGACACCATCGCAGCTTCTCACGGTTGAATTCTGCCCAAAATGTCAAGATGTTGGGTCAAATGATAGGAAACTCCTGTGGGACAGAATTTTCGATTGCCCCTCCCCGTGCCTGAGTGCAGGGATGGACGGACAGTCTATTAACTCTCCCGCCAGGGCTCTGACCAGCCTCCGAAGGTGCGAGAAGGGCCTCCGGGTGGCTGGGGAGCCTGACTTTGTTCCGGGGAAAGAGGAGAGTTGTTGTGGAACAGCCCTGGGCTGGGTGGGGAGCCTCTCTGTGCTCTCCCTCCCCCCAAGGCGCTCCTGGCCCTCTTCGCCCGGCGCTGCCCCGGTGCTGGACGGCTGTTTACATTCCTGCCGTGTGGAATGACACATTTATGGGCTGCTTCATGCAGGGCTCTCTCCCGCAGAAGACAGGCTGGAATGGCAATAGAGACAGTGTTTAGCACCTGCCTTTTACAAGCCCATTACAGACTTCCACAGGTTACCCCCACACCGGGTGTTTCAGGAGAAAACCAGCGCGGCGGCTATTTCATTGACTTCCCAGGCAGGCAGCGTGGCATAGTGGCAAGTTCACTCCGCGGGGGCTCCGGATTCCTGGGTTTTATTGACGGCTGTGCCACCAGACCGCGGTGAAGGCATCTTTTTGCTCCGTGACTCAGTTTCCCCTCCTGCCCTGTGTCCAGCTTGTCTTGTTAGGTTGTAAGTTTTCCAGACAGGGCCAGACACGTGCTTTTGTACTGCAGCCAGCACACGGGTCTCGGTTGGGCGGAGAGATGGGAGAATTTTTGCAGCTGAAACTTTTTTGGCCCCCTCCCCCACCTCTCTTCGCAGATTCAGTGACACTGACACATGCTGTAGACTCGTGTTCATTTCACCCAATGGTGAGTAGAACCAGATTGCGGAAACGCCACAACGGTCTGACTTTTCGGTTCAGAGAAACTTTCCATTGGAAAATTCCCTTTGGTTTGAGTTTTAAAAATGGAAAATGTTCCAAAATGCCCCCAATCACAAGGAAATGTTTCCTTTTGGCTCAAACGAAACATTTCCTCTCACCTGAAACAATCTTTTTTGTTTATTTTTCAATTCACTGAAGAATGTGGGAAATTTGGGGGTTGGTTTAGCCTGAAATGATTTTCCCTCACCCCTGCTTTTTAGCTTTGCCAGTGAATGGAACAATCCGTTATTTGCACAGCTCTCGTTGCGAGTTCTGGGTGCTACTGCAAAACTACAATAATAATTGAACAGAGGATGATCACCCTTCCAGCTCCAGTCTAAACCTTCAGTCCATCTAGTTTCAAAGCTTAGGCCCAAGAGTTGCCCGTGTCAGCTGCTTCAGAAAAAAGCGGGACACGCCCATCATGCAGCACCAAGGAGATCAATTTTATTCTGACCCCAGTTGGTGACCTATTTGTGCCCAGAGCCACAAGAATTTCTAGCCTTTGCAGCTTGATCCCCTGGAGCATCTGCTCATTCAGCCAACTGATCCAGCCCTTGAAGAAAATATTGCTAAGTCATATCATGTGGCAAGGAGTTCCACAGGTTATCACACTACTTGACTCACATTTATCCCCTTCAGAATCTCGGTTACTGTCTCATTTCCTGTTTGTCTCCCACAAGCACAATCCTGCCAAAACCCTCAGATTAAGAACATCAAACATTCCCTATCATATCTCCCTAGCATTTAAAGCCAGAGAGAAGGATCTTTCTAACCATCTAGTCTGACCTCTTTAATAACAATGGGCATGAAATGTCTCCCATTCCCACACCTCTCCCAAAAACAGCTTCTTGAGTAGCATGTGCCTTGCAGAAAAGCAGTCACTGTGGACTGACTGGCTTCCTGCCGAGCGGTGCCGGCGGTTCACTGCCCTGATAAAAAATGGCCCCTTGTTCCAGTTGGAAATTGTCTCATTTCATTTGCCAGCTGTTAGGTCTTGCTTTGCCTTGGTCCACTGGACTGAAGAGCCCTGCCCCTCGCCGGCACTTCCAGGCCCAGGCCAAACTGCCTCCGAACCGCCTCCTTGAGAAGATCAATGGCTCAGGTGCCATAAATCTCTCCTGTAAAGCGCGTTTAGGTCAAGCCAGGCCGAAATGATCCCTCCTGCTGCAGAAGGGACGAGAAAACAGCTATTGTTTTACAGCCTTCCACTCGTTAATTACACCCCTGGCGACACTCACCATCCTGGATTTCACTGCTGCGAAATGAATAGAGATTATCTTCTGAGCCTTAACCAGCTCACTGGTCAGCTCCCCTGGCTGCCATCGTTTACTCGGTTACTAGTTAAACATAAAGTTTAACCAGTTAACGAATGAAACAGGAGGCTACATTCCTAGTCTACACTAAGCACGCCCTGTCCCGGCCGTGTTTCCAGCCTTAGGCTGTGACTGCAGCCGTGAAAGCAACTTACAATGTCTGTCCTGTTGCACCCTGGGTCCCTGCCAGCTCTTTAAACAGCTCCCCGCTGGCTTTTGCTGCAGCTCAGCCAGCTCTTGCCGGAGCTGGGCGCCACCATGCACCCACGTCCTTTCCCCTCTGGCTCCGAGAGAGGAAGCAACAAGCCCTAAGTCCCACAGCAAAGCCAGGGAGCGGACCCAGGCATCTGTCTCCCAGGCCTACGATTGGCTCCCCTTTTCCCCACGGTGTTCTCTTTTTGGGAGGAAGGCTGCAGAGATGCTACGGGGGTGGGGTGCAGGAGAAGGGATTGGTGTTTGGCTCTGCTCAGGGCCAGGGTGGACATTTCCAAAGGGGAGTCACCTTTGCGAAATGACCCCTTGCTCTCGGCTGCGACGCATACGAATGCTTCAGGGGCTGGTCTGCCGCCGTGCGTCCTCGTTGCGATGCTTTGTATCCCCCCCACCCCCGAGGCCCAGTCCTGGCTCCAGCCTCCCTCACGCCACAAACACGGCACCAAAAACGTCCCTCCCCTGAAGAGCCGAGGATGGACGCACAAGACAAGAGATGACCGACGGACCCGTGTCCAAGGAAACGTAAGAACATAGGAGCGGCCAGACTGGTCAGACCAAAGGTCCATCCAGCCCAGGGTCCTGTCTACCCACAGTGGCCAATGCCAGGTGCCCCAGAGGGAGGGAACAGAACAGGGAATCCTCATGTGATCCCTCCCCTGTCACCCACCTCCAGACAGACAGAGGCTAGGGACACCATTCCTACCCATCCCGGGTAACAGCCATTCATGGACCTAACCGCCATGAATCTATCTAGCTCTTTTTTGAACCCTGTTAAAGTCCTAGCCTTTGCAGCATCCTCTGGCAAGGAGTTCCACAGGTTGACTGTGCGCTGAGTGAAGGAAAACTTCCTTTTGTTTGTTTTAAACCTGCTGCTTATTCATTTCATTGGGTGACCCCTCGTTCTTAATATTGTGGGAACAAGTCAATAACTTTTCCTTATTCACTTTTTCCACACCAGTCATGATTTTATAGACCTCAATCCTATTGCCCCCGAGTCTCCTCTTTTCTAAGCTGAAAAGTCTGAGTCTTTTTAATCTCGCTTCATACGGGCCCTGTTCCAAACCCCTCCTCATTTTTCTTGCCCTTTTCTGTTGCCATTTTTTGTTGCCATGTTGCTCAGCATGAGGGGCCGAGTTCTTCTTTTTGTGCCTCACAACCCCCTCCCCCCTCTGCCCAATTTGTATTCAAAGCTGGGAACCACAAAGAACCCTCGCCTCTCCCGGTCCTGACATTCAGCTTCCCAGGAGGCGCATGAGGATTTATGCACGGAGCCGACCCCCGCTATAAATCCTGCGTGCTGCCATCCCTCCGGCGGGAAAGCGGCTTGCTAAATATTTAATCAGCCCCATAAATCAGGGAGCAGAGACGGCCGGCTGGGCCGGAATGCACCGGGCTCTGCCACCGCAGGTTCCGGCCACGAGAACCCTCTGGCGCTGGAGGGACCTTTTCGTTTTGGCATGGCGCCGGCCCATAAATCAAGCCCCCCGCGGAGTCCCTGTTCCCTGGGCAAGGGCGGTTTATGTCTCGCGCTCCGCCATTCTTTCCCTGGCGCGTTGCATGAGGCGGAGGCCTGGGAAGTCAGGCGGGTGGGGGTGTGTGTGTGTGGCAGGAGTCTCTGTTGGTGTTAATGGGCGATTTCCTTGGGACACAGAGGAGGGAAGATTGTACAGGAGCAGGGAACAAGCCCCAAACAGGTTTCAAAGACAATGCAAGAGGCTTTTTTTCAGGAAGGGGTTTCCTGCAAAGCAGATCCCAGTGCAACCCACTAGGGAGGCTGGTCACTGTGCCAGGCCCTAGCACTCAGACCAAAGGCAGGGCTGGAGGAGGCAAGCTCCCAGCCCCCAGCCCCGCCCCCTCAGCCCCGCCCCTTCTTCTGAGGCCCTGCCCCTTCTTCTGAGGCCCCGCCTTACATAGCCAACCCCCATTCTCTATGGCTGAGCAACCTTACTAAGCCCCAGAGGTCCCAGGTTTGGTGCCGCCTGCAGGTGATTATACCAGCCTGCTGTACAGTGAGAGAGTGGAGCTGGGGGGAGGGAAGGTTTGGTGCTAGACTGTTGGTGGATTTAGCATTAGTCGGGCCCTGGGCTCTGCTTCATTTTAGGAGCCTCCCAGGCAGGGCTGCCAACCGTCAGTAAACTTACAGACAGTCCGTAAAAAATTAGCCGAAATTGGACATGTCTGTAAAATCTGTAAAACAATTTAGGCGTCCGTCAATTTTGTAAAAGTGCAATAACGTTTCAAAAACCAGCAATTATTCGATAGCAATTACATTTCTTCTGTGCTGCTTCAGCCATTTTACTGCGGAGCAGTGGAAATTGGACGTTTTAGTTGCTTAGTTAGCTCAATGGTTGAGGTGACGGACTGTGACTCACATGATGTAATCGTTTACCTTATCCCGCCGAGGACCATGACTAACTAAATGGAAGTGAGTTAAAGAGCATATTGTTCTTGTGATCTATGAAGGACAGCGATTGCTTTTCACTTTTGGCCATTTATGTCGTCTTAATATAGTACAAAAATGATGTGCGTAAAAAAATGTGTCTGTCCGTAAATTTTTCCCATTTTGTCCATAAATGAAATTTCTGTGGCTTGGCAACCCTGCCCCCAGGGCCCAGCCAAGAAAAAGAACATTCACTCTTCCTGCCTCTCCCGTTTTTAAGTCTTTTTCCTCCCCTCCTCCTCTTCCTCTATTGTAAGTAACTAGCCAATTAGCTTGTCATAAGACGGGATTTTCAGGTCTCTCCTCTACGTCGGTCTTCTCTCCTGAGCCTCGGGTCTTTTGCTCCCTGTCTCTCTCTCTCTCTTCCTCCTACTGCCTCCCCCCCCCCTCAGATCTCCTCCCCCTCTTGCCTCTCACTCAGGGGACCGCGGAGCCCAAACGGCCATTTAGGCACCGCGCTCCCCGTGCTGCATGCGGAGCGTGGGGCCCAAACAGCCGCTTGCGCTGCTTGCTCCCCTGCGGCGGCCCGGCTGAGCGGCGCAGAAGTCAGCCGAGCGCCATGGTGGGAGGCAAAGGATGTGACTCAGGCAACAGCGCCGCCCAGAGGGAACAGCCAGGGAGGCAACAGCGCCTCCCAGAGGGAACAGCCAGCGTTTCAGCATTACAGACTCTCAGACATTGGGCTACTATATATATGATAAGAAGTCAATGAAAATCAAGCGAGGTACTTTGCAATGCATCTTTCCTGGGGGCGTGGGTGTTGGTGGAAGCAGGAATGTTGGAAGTCGCCACCCGGGGGGAACCGGCAGGGACCATGCTAGACCCTTTGAACCCTGAAGACACCTGCCATGGCATGCGTGCGGTTCGCCAGCCAGTTGGGGTGGACCGGTTCTCCTAAAACACTTAATTGCTTTGTAGAAAAAAGCAATTAAATATGCATATTGACATGTCTAAATCATTGCAATTGACCTAATAGAGATGGGGGTTTTGGTTTTTTTTGAAGAATCAGTGATCAAAATCCTGTCCAGTTTTCTGTATTTTTTACTGAACCTAAGCAGACACAAGTAAGGCACTTTGCACCGTCTTGAATTTTTGTGGTAGTTTCTTATGCTGGTTTTGGCTGCTGGGGTATAGGGTTGCCAGATACTTTCACAACAAATCCTGAACATGGCGGGGAAAATAATTGGTTGAGAAAAAAACAATAAACACGGGAAACCAAACTTGTTGAGCAAAAAAGGTCACTACACCTTTAAATTCCCATGCTCCCCGCTCCCCCTGCCCCTGCCAGATGGACATTTTACATGTCCAGTATTTTCTGGTTTTTTTACCGGACAGGGGCCACAAATACTGGATTGTCCGGGCGAAAGCCGGACACCTGGCAACCCTACTGGGGGATTGCTATAGGCCGGCTTGCTCGTAAGTCTGCCAGCCGGGAGGCACGGAAAAGAGAGACAAGTTGAACCTGTCTCATCTGGCTCCCTCAAGACCTGCCCGGTGCCGAGTGAGAGAATTTCCCAAACCACGGGAGGCGGATGTAGCAGCAGGCGGTAAGTCTCTTGATTTTCATTTTGCTGCGGCGAATCAACAGAACAGTGCTTGCAATGCCACTGAATGCTATAGTAATAGAGATGTGGCCGTGTTAGTCTGGTCGAGCTGAAACAAAAGACAGGACTAGGTAGCACTTTAAAGACTAACAAGATGGTTTATTAGGTGATGAGCTTTCGTGGGCCAGACCCACTTGCCCACGAAAGCTCATCACCTAATAAACCATCTTGTTAGTCTTTAAAGTGCTACATAGTCCTGTCTTTTGTTTCAGCTGAATACTGTCTGATGGCATGGATACACCCGCTGCACGCCTGTGAGACTGACCAGCTCTCTTTACAACCAAGTGTGAGTGTTACACAATGTTACTCTATTGGCACAAGGAAATAAGCAGCTAAAGCAGAAAATTATGCGTATGCTTAGCAGCATTATCAGCTTTCTGGGCCCTTAGAAGATGTTTTGGGTAAATTAGAGCTAAGGAACAGCACAGAACACCGAGCGCCAGGCCTGGAGGCTGCAAACAAACTTTATGGGGCCGTGGGAAACTTGGCCAGCCCCATGGTAAGTGGACATTCAGCTCACTCAAATCCTGCCGGACCATGGAGGTTGCCAGACCAGAGAGTGCCGGATTAGAGAGGTTCAACCTGTATTAGCAAACACAAAATGTCCCTTTTCACAGCAGACTTACTCAGCCCCCGCAAGCCAGGGGACAAATTACACCATGCAAGGAGAGGTTGGTGGGCAAGGCCAGCATGCCCCACAGCCATGGGCCTGTCCTCGCAGCCCCCCCTGCAGCTGGGGGCTAGAACCTGCCACCCTGAGGCTGAAGCCAGACCCTGAACCCACTAGTGCAAGAATGGGGGGGGGGAAGTCACAGCACCTCTGGTGTTTGTGCCTCTTGGGATGGGGGGGGGCAGGGCCCAACCCCTGCTGGGGCCCCTATGGTGTAGATGCTGCTTTACCCCCTGCCTCCCATCCACCACTCATGAGTCTGTGGCCACCATAAAGCCCCTTCCTTCCATCCCTCACGAGCTGTGGGGCAGCGAGGCGGGGAATGAGAACTCAGCACAGGGTGCCCAGAGCAAGGTTTGTGCTGGCAACTCGCTGCCAGCCAACGGGTGCCTCTGGCCTGCGTTCCCGTCGCGCGCAGAACCCTGCCCCAAAGCCCGCCTGCCTGTCCAACCACATGGCTGGATCGTGCCCCTGCCTCCCCGCCAGAGGCCAGGGTGCCGCGTGGTGCTGCGGGAAAAGCCGGCGGCTGCTGGGTTTTGCCTTCAGATATTGGGGAGCTTCCCTTGGCTCCTTGGGACCCAGCTAGCCCCCACCCTCCCTTTCTTGAGCGAGGCTGCTGGAACCAATACGGCGGGAGCATGGCTTAGTGGTAAGAGCACGGGACTGCGCGTCCCAAGACTTCCAAGCTCTGACACTGCCCAGTGGATGACCTGGGCAAGTCACTTTGCATGCCCCTGGGCCTCAGTTTCCCCGTCTGTAGCCGGACCCCCTCAGGCTGTTTAGAGACAGAACTTAGCAAGAGGCTTGGAGCTCAGAGCTTTGGGCGGCCTGGAATGGGGCACCTGCCTTCTTCCGGCAGAGAAAAGGTCTTAGGAACCCTGGCTGAAAACTGCATTGAACTGCCTGGCGCAGGGACTCCATGGGGGATGGACACACTTCAGGGGTTGAATGTTTGGGCCCATCCCCTCTCTGTTCCTGCCGGCTTCCTCTGCAGCCCCCCGGGTACCTGCTCCCCTAAGTCCTGTCTCTGGGGGTCTGAGACAGCCCCGGCCAAGGCAGGTTCTTCCCAGTGGGGGCCAAGCCACCCTCGGCCTGTCTCCTGACTGAGCCCCACTGCAGGGAGGTGACGGGATGGTGCAGGGGCCTGCCTGCCACTTTCCTGGGCCTCCTCAGACTTGTGGGCTCCCTCGCGCGGTGCTGGGGACGCTCTGCTCACTAGGCCATGCAGCTGCGGCCGAGGGTGCTCAGCACCAGGGCGGGGTTCAGGGCTCAGGCTGGCTGGCGTGGCTGGGAGAGCTGTCTGCCGCAGGGGGTGAAGCGGGGTGGGAGCGGGGCCACTGGGCATGGGGCAGGCAGGAGGAACAGAGGGAAAGCGCAAAGGCCTCTCGGGCGGTGGGTTTGCCTCCACAGCCGGGGGTCTGTCGCGTGGCACCTGGGGCTGTGCCCATTCCCCTTACACCAAACCCGCCCCCCAGTTGTCCCTCCTGCCAGCCCCACGCCACCCGCGGGCCGTGCAAACTCGGTCCCCCCCAAGAAAGCCAGCAGCCCTCCAGCTCACGCAGACTAGGGCCAGAAGGCCCCCATGTGCCGGAGAACCAGCGGTAGCGGCTGCTGGGCACAGGTGGGCAGGAGCGCGCTGGCCAGGCCCCCTCCCTGCCCCCAGGAACGGGCTGGCTCCGAGAGGCACTGAGTAATAAACCCTCCTCTGCAGGGCTGGGCAGTCTGGGTTGGTGAGGGGGGGGGGGCTCCGGAAACCCCCGAATAGCGGGAGAGCTGCGGCGCTCACCGCCCGGCTTGGCAACTCTGCAAGCCTCCTGGGAGGGCCAGAAAGCCCCTTTTAGAGGGCGCCCCCCTGCCCCCCAGGGAGCTCTGCCCCAGGACAGCGTCCAGTGCGGACTCCCCGCCCTGCCAGTGGCCCGGATCCGGGCGCACGGGGCTGGGGTACCCCGGAACTCTGGCCCCAGCTGGGTGGCCCTGCTGGCTCTCTGGGGCACCAGAGGGGGAGCTAAACTTATCCGGGCAGGGTGAGCCGGTGGGGGGAAGGGGCCACATGGCTCTACCACACCCATGCGCCCAGGCTCTGTACCCCAGGGGCGCTCCACCCCTGCTCCACCTTGAGGCCCCGCCCCTTCCCCGAGGCCCCGCCCTTTGCTCCGCCTCTTCCCAGCCCCACCCTGCCTCCACTGGGCCCCGCCCCCAGCAGCCAACCGGCTGTTTGGCGGGGCCCCCAATGAGCCGATCCAGGCTGCCGCCTTACAGCGGATCGGCAGGGCCACCCAGCAGGGGTGGTTGGTGGGCGCTGAGCCCGGGGCTGTACGCGAGCCCCACGGGGGTCCAAAGCGCTGCCCGAGCCCCAGGAGACTGAGAGCCAGGAGAGAAAAAATGTTCTGTGGGCAGGAGTGTCTCTGGTCTCCCCATGGATACCCCGGGGACAGGCCTGCGTCCGGCCCGCTGTCCCCCGCGCACCCCGAGAAATGGGACGAGGACACACACGGCGGTTGTGCCGGGTCCCAGCGTCACCCGGCTTTGCCTGGGGAAGCCAGAAACCTGGCCGGCAAGACGCCAAACCGGGGGGGGGGGGAGACAAAGCAGGCTGCTCTCGAAAACCGGGGGACAATCTCCCCCCCCCACTTCCTGACTGTGACCCCCTGCCCCGATCACCTGCTCCCCCAGGGAGCCCCCGCGCCAGGCAGTTCAATGCAGTTTTCCACCAGGGTTCCCTGTTGGCTGCGCGCTCTGGGGCGGCCGCCCTGGACCGACTCGGGTGCCGCCCCGCTGATCGGCCGAGCGCCCGCAACGTCTCACCGCCTCGGGGCGGGGGGGGGGGGGGGGGGGTTTGTCTGCTGGTGGTGCACGTCCGCCCCTGCCCGGGCGCACAGCACAACGTGCATTCCGCACATGGATGGAAAGCGCAGGCCAGACCGCTCTCTTCCACGCCCGCCCGCGCTCCCCACCCTGGCGATCGGCGCCGGCTTCCGAACGGGCCCACGGAGAACCCACCTCTTTCCTGGGCCTCTACCCCGGGCAGTGCCAAGAACACAGCTCCCAGCCCGCCCAGCCCGGCCAGTGCCCGTGAATCCTGACCCACAGCCCCTGCCAGCCCAACCCTGGGCTCCCCCCACAGCTCAGCCACCCAGCGGTGACCCGGTTGCCCAAGGAATCGCTCAGGGAGCTCCCTGCGCCGGGCGGCCCCGGCCCTCGGGAAGCGGCTGGTCCCTGCGGGCGTCAGTCAGGGGAGCTCTGCTGGCTGGCGGCAGGGTAGGAGCTGGGGCGGCGGAGCCGTGGGGAGAGCCCAGCAAGGCTGCACCCGCGCCCGTTCACCCGGGGCCTGCGTGCTCCGCCCCGGACCGTCGGCAGGGACTCCTGGCCCACAGCCGGCGGGGCAGCGAGCGACCCACGGCTGCGCCCCGAGGTTCCGACGCAAACGGCGGCCGCTTGCCCAGTCTCTGCCCCGCCCCACTCCACGGGCCTGGCCCGGGGAGCCGGTCGCTCCCGGGCAGTGCACAGAGCCAGGGGAGTGTGACGCAGGACAGACAGCGGGGGGAGGGGGGTGGGGGCGCTTTTGGGGTGTGGTTGGGGCGAGGGGGCGCCTCACACGAAGCAGCCAGGCCCAAAGGGCTCTCCAGCGAGAACGAGACTCCCCGGGAATGTGCGCGGGGGGGACAGGCGGGGGGGGGGGCGCCCATGGACGAGGCTCTCCCGCAGCCTCGGCAGTTGTTCTGTCTGCCGCTGGATTCCCGGCTCGGCCCCCTCCCCCGGGGGCTGCGGTCTGAGGAGCTGCTGGGGGAGAACGGGCTGGTTATCCCCCCTCCTCCCCCCCAGCTCGTAGCCTCTCGCAGGGAGTCTGGGGGTGTGTGCGGGGCTCACAAGGCGGCCCCCTGGTGCAACCCCCCCCCCATGCACACGCAGCCTCCATACACACACACACCCCACGGGCCCGCCTGCCCCCCGAGTCTTGTACCGAGCAAGGGACCGCCACGCTGCCGAGCAGAGCCGGGACCCGCGGGGGTCAGGCCCACCGAGCTCACAGAAAGCGGCTGCTCTGAGCCATGGCCCAGACCAGCCCTGGGGAGAGCCAGGGAGTGACCACCCTGCCCACGGCGCAGCCTGGGGACCCAGGCGTAGCTAGAAGAGGCAGCCCAGGCCCCAGGCCAGCAGTAAGTAGGGCAGTGAGGACCCCCCAGGAGGCGGGAAGGACGCGACAGATGGCGACGTTGCCCCGAATAGCCACCGCCTGCTCTGGCCACCAGCCGAGACCCAGCTGGCGCGGGAGCGGTTGGCAGAGCCGCCGTTCCCACGCCTGCGCGCACAAGGGGCGGCCGGGCGGGATCGGGGCCGGGGCCTCGCTGGAACTGACAAATACCCTGCCCCCGGCGGAGCTGTCTGCCTCCCCTCCTGGCGAGGGGCCGGCGTGGATTTCCCCCAATCCGCGGGCTCTGGGACGGTCTTCTGCCAACGAGCCAGCCCCGTCCGGCCGAGTCAGCCTCAGATCTCTGGATGGGCCCGGCCCGCAGGGCCAGGGGCACCTGGCCGGGAGGGGAGTGGGGGGGCGGCTTTGCTGCCTCTGTGTTCGGCAGCGGAGAGGAGGTGGACCCCACGGATCCGGGCCAGCACGGGGGACGATCCCAGCTGGGGCAAGAACGCCGGCTGTGACATGGCAGTTCTGCCTCTGCAGCGGAGGAGATGGGGGGGGGAGGAACCCCCCTTCTTCCCTGGCCCCCATGATCTCCAGGCCTGGACCCCAGACCTGGGAGGCAGGCAAACCCCCTCCCCACTACCACAGGCTGGGTGTGAGCGACCCCATCTTCGCCTTCGCACAGCAAGGGATTGGCCCCCTCCCTATGCCACACGGGAACCCTTCTGCGCCACAGGGCAGTGTCTGTCTGCTCCACGGCAGGGCAGGGCCACCACTGCGCTCACACTGAAGGGGAAACTGAGGCACCGAGCAGCCAAGAGTCTTGCCCAGGACCAGTCTGAGACCGAGGTCAGAATTGGAGGCAGGCCTCTAACCACTGTCCAGGCCTCTAACCACTTGGCCACGCTTCCTTTCCCCTGCAGGGCGGCTGGCTTTTGCCCAGCTCCGGGAACTTTCAAGAGATTGCTCCGGATTGACACCAGATTAAATGAGATCAGACTCCAGGGTCAAGGTGAATCACGCCTGGATGGGTGACCCGAGCCCAATTTCACCAGGTGGAAGGGCAGCTTGCGGTAGCATGACGAGGGCCCGAGGCAGAAACCCAGGCAGCAGGGCTGGGCGTGAGGCCGGAGGCCAAGGCCCAAGGGTCAGAACATGGCTAATACCAAGCCAGAGGCAGCAGGAGGCAGGCCGGGCCCCCAGAAGCTGGCAGGAGCAGGGCTGATGTTACAGAAACACTCCCACCTCCACGGTACTAGGCACCGGCGTGAGCCCATTCCACAGGGCTCGTTAACAACACCTCGTCAGGGAACATCTCGGCACCGACACCCCCCAGACACCAGGAACGGGCTGACCCAGGATCCAGCCAGGGTCCAAGCCGGAGGAGGGGAGCGTTTTGGGGGGTCAGGCGCCGCTGGCTCACAGAAAAATCAGTCGGGGGCCGCACACAAGTGAGACGTGCAAAAAAAACCCCAAACTGTGGCCCCCGACTGAGAAGGAAAAAGACCCTCCCCACATTCCCCTCGCACCCCAGAGCCTGGGCAGGGGGCTGGTAGATTTGGGGTGCTCCAGCTCTGTGGGGGCAGGCGGTGGGCTCCCGATGCTGGTGGGGGGGAAGCCAGCCAGGGTTCCTCTAAGATTTCCCAACCATGAGCGGAGGGAGGGTCTTGCGGCAGGTCCTGTTCCCGGCTGCCGGAGCAAACACCCCAGCCATGCTGCAGGTTCCATTCCCAGCCGGCGGAGCAGACCCCTCCCCCACCGCGCCCTCCGGCAGGTCCCATTCCTGGCCCCAGCCACCAGAACAGGCCCCTCTGCCACGGGGCAGCCCCGGCCACTGGAGCAGCTCCCCCGCCACCTTGTGGCTGTGGCAATTCCCGGTCCCCCACCCCAGGGCTCCCTGACCATGCCGGAGCAGCCGGCCCCGCCTGCGGGAGCAGTCGGCCCCACGTGGGGGCTGCGGCGTGGCTCTCCAGAGGAGGCGGGTGGGGGAAGAATTGTTTGTGCACGGCTGCGCAGGCACGCACTACAGTGGGAACACTGGAGCCAGCCCAGAGCCTTGGGGGCCCGATCCAGGCAAGCCAGGGGCTGCATCCAGCCTCCGGGTCATAGGCTCCCCACCCCAGTCTAGGCTGGCAGCAAGGGAGCTGGCAATGGACCCCCAGGTCCAAGGAGATGGGTGGATCTAGCTAGCGGCAGAGGGTGGCGTCAGGAGGGAGGGGTAACTCGCTGGTACCCGTGTGTGCAGTGAACCCCAAAGAGCTGTCTGTGCCTGCCCTGGGGGCGGTGTGGCGTTCCCGGCACTGACTGAGCAGGTCCAACGTCCGGGGGACACATGCACACGGTACTGCCTTGGATAAGAAACCTGGCCTGACGTCTTGGAGGCCTGACGCCTTGCCGTCAGTGCGCGGGCCAGGGTGGCACATGCCAAGGCCAGATGCACAGCCGAGCGGGTACCATCCCAGGCTGCTGGGACCCCCCACCGGTGACGCCTGCCTCCCAGACTTGCAAATCTCTGCCTACGAGAGTCCAAGGAGGGGGGTACGAAATATGCATCAGCCACTCTCCGCTGCCCAGTCACCCCCTCCAGCCCCCCTGGAAATGTGTCCAACAGCCAACCCAAGCATGAGATCCCCTTCCCCGGTGCCCACGTCCCTCTGATTTCCTGCCCGGCTGGAGCCAGGGTGGCCCATCACTCGTCCCTAATTAACGCAGCAAAGGTCAATGTCAGGCCTGCATTGAAAACGACCCTTTGGCCAGACACAAGGAGCCCTGATTGCGAAAACACCACGGCAGAAGGAGGAGATTCCCTCTCCCGGAAACTGCCAGCAAAACTCCCTGTTCTAGGGGCTGCCTCCTATCCGGTCTCTGCCAGCCAGGCTGGCTCATCTCATCCTCTTCCTATTTTCCTTAACGGCCCAGCTCCGGGCGCCCGTGAAACTCTCAGGTTCCCCTGAAAGATGCCAGGGCTGCGGAGCCGAGTGCAAGGAGGTGGCCGGGAGATCCCTGCAAAGCACTTGCAACATGCTGTTTGGAAGAGGGCGATTTTTAAGCCGATATCCTGAGGCTTTAGCTCAGCGCTCTCCAGCCTTTTTAAGCACGAGATCGCTTTTTGAATTTCAGTGCAATCCAGGATCCGCCACACACCCAAACACCCTGGCCCCGCCCATTCTCCGAGGCCCCGCCCCTGCTCACTCCGTCCTTCCTCCGTCCCCCAGTCTTCCTCTCTTTCACCAGGCTGGGGCAAAGGGTTGGGGCGCAGGCTCTGGTCTTGGGGATTTGGAGTGTGAGGGGGCTCAGGGTACAGGCTCCGTAAGGGAGTCTGGGTCCAGGGGGCTCAGGGCTGGGGCAGGGATGGGAGCTGGCTCCATCTGGACACTGCTTACCTCAGGTGGCTCCCCCCTTTCCTGGCCCTGCACCACTCTCCAAAGCAGCCAGCAAACTCCATCCTTCCCAAGTCCTGTTGTCCCCCCTCCATTCGGTGGAGATAGAATACAGGGTCCTATCTCCCCTGCCCTGTCCAGCAAGCAGGCGGCTCCCAGGGAGGGGCAGCTCCAAGGCAAAGGGCAGGAATTGCACAGCAGTGGGGGGAGAGGGCAGCTGAAGCGCTGTACTTGAGAGCCGCTTGGCCAAACCGGTCAGGGTCCCCTGTCAGAGGCTCCAAGATCTACCAGTAGATCCCGATCGACTGGTTAGTGACCCCTGCTTTAGGGGAAGGGCTTGGCTGTCACCTGGCCTTTCCGCAAGCCCCCTCCGCAGGGTGAAGGCCAGGAATGGGGCCGGGATTTCT
Source organism: Pelochelys cantorii (assembly GCA_032595735.1). Lineage (NCBI taxonomy): Eukaryota > Metazoa > Chordata > Testudines > Trionychidae > Pelochelys > Pelochelys cantorii. Next base: position 3,725,211 of record CM064328.1, read on the forward strand.
CCCTGCGTCAGATCTGCCACAGGCTGGCGTCGTTCCACTGATTTCAACCCAGGGTGTGAAATTGCGGGGACACAAAATGGCTCAAGCCCTGGATTTCCATTACACCTCCTCCCTGCCCCCCGGGACCTCTCAGACCAAGCCGTTGTGCACCTGCGGCTTTTTGCCCGCAGAGAGCGGGGCGCCCACATGCCAGGTGATTCCGGCAGCCCTGTGTTCAGAGGCGGGACGCGGGGGGAACCGGGTCGAATCTCAGTTGGACGTGGCCTTGCTGGTGCTCGTCCCACAAGCAGCCAGTCCTCAGAGCATCATGGGACGCCACCTTGGAAAAGCGTCTGCTCACTGCCAGCAAAGCGTCGGTTTCGTGGCGGGGAGGGGCACATGCGCCGACAGATTGGGAATGTCCGACTAAACACACGAGTCACTAGGCAACGCTGCCGTTCAGAGCAGCACTTTCCTCTGATTGGCTGCAAAACACCCAGCAAGGCCACACTCTAAGGCTACGTCTACACTGCGCATTCTTGTGCAAGAAGATATGCAAATAAGGCGCGGCGATGAATATCACGGCACCTCATTTGCATACCTAATGAGCTGCCATTTTTGTGCAAGAAGGGGCAGTCTACATAGCTCCTTCTTGTGCAAAACCCCCCTCTTGTGCAGGAGCCGTTCTGCCACTTATTTTCAAACAGAACGGCTCTTGTGCAAGAGGGAGGGTTTGCTCAGTGCAGGCAGCTCCTTCTTGCACAAAAGCCCCCTGCGCAAAAATGGCGGCTCAGTAGGTATGCAAATGAGGTGCAGCGATATTCATTGCCGTCCCTCATTTGCATATCTTCTTGCGCAAGAATGCGCAATGTAGATGTAGGCTTTAAGGACGTAAGAGCAGCCAGACTGGGTCAGGCCAACGGTCCATCCAGCCCAGTCCTGTCTGCCCACAGTGGCCAATGCCAGGTGCCCCAGAGGGAGGGATCACAACAGGGAATCCTCACATGATCCCTCTCCTGTCACCTATTTCCAGACAAACAGAGGCAGGGACACCATTCCTGCCCAGCCTGGATAACAGCCATTGATGGATCTGCCCTCCATGAGTTTATCTAGTTCTTTTTTGAACCCTGTTGAAGTGCTAGCCTTCATAGCATCCTCTGGCAAGGAGTTCCACAGGTTGACTGTGCGCTGAGTGAAGAAAAATGTCCTTTGTTTGTTTTAAACCTGCTGCCTATTCATTTCACTTGGTGGCCCCTAGTTCTTATATTATGGGAACATGTAAACAACTTTTCCTTATTCACTTTTTCCACACCGGTCATGATTTTATTGACCTCTATCCTAGCCCCCCTAAGTCTCCTCTTTTCTAAGCTGAAAAGCCCCAGTCTTTTTAATCTCCCTTTCTCCGGCCGCTGTTCCAAACCCCTCATCATTCTGGTTGCCCTTTTTTGAACCTGCCAACCCACCTCTGCACCAATCCAAGGGAGGAAATTCGAGCCCCTGTCATTCCAGTGTGGGCAGGAACTGCCAGCACTTCCAGGAGCCCTGTGGAGGGACAGGAAACAAATCCCTTGGGACCGAGCCACTGTCAAAGGACAGATGCCTCCTGCTTGGAACAGAACCATCTCAGCTCAGACAGGGCTGGAGGTGGGAGCACAAGCTGGGTGGGAAGGCGGCCGCGAGGGACCCCCAGGCTCCCGGAGAAGCAGATGAGGAACTGGTGACAGAGATGAGCACGGCCCTGCGGGAAAGCTGGGACTTGGATCAGGGGAATTGCCAGCAGCTATCGGAGCTGCCAGGGCAATGCCAGGCGCAGGGATACCAGGAATACTGTACATTCTGTCCAGAGCTCTCCACGTTTTATGGGGCTGTGACACGCCAGGCGCCCAGAACCTCACTGTGCAGGGGCACCCAATGCTGGGCTGACCTTCCCTCCCCTGCCCTGCAGCGCTGTCCAAGAGCTGCTAGCCCGGCGTGGCTCCCCCCTGGCACGCCAGGCCCCCGATGTGACTGACTCTGGGCAAAGGCGCAGCGTGGGAGGAACAAGGGACAGGAGCCCGAATCCATGCGCCAAACCCCAGCAGGAGCATCGGTGCATGTGAGGGCAGGACTGCCTGCCTAAAAGCAGCGTGAGACCCAAATCAGGCCCATGTCGTGTGGACAAAACGTGCATGGGGACAGTCCTGCCTCAAGAGGCGCGCATGAGGGAGCTGGCGAAATCAGGTGTGCACACAACAGCAGGCGCGTGGGAGGCGGCTTTTGGCCACTCCAGCTCTGTTGAAAAGTCTCCGCGGGGTCTCCGTGTTAGTTTGTAACTTTCCAACCAACGCGCACTCCTGGGGCACCCTGGAGGCTCACAAAAATCTGTATCTAGGAGCGTGAGCATTCATGAGCAAAAGCCACTTCCTCTGATGAGCAACTCGGTTACACTTTCTTGGACTTTCCAGGCCAGACCCTCAGCTGGCATAAATCAACATCCCTGTCCGGAAACCACTCCCCACCAGCTGGGAATCCGGCCCCCTGCAGTGACAGTTCCCTCTGCCACTGAGTTGCAGGCAGCGGCTGGGTCAGGGAAAGGAGGGAGCCGTGATATTTGAGCCAGCTGCAATCCCAGGGCAACCACAAGCTTCGGCTCAAAGGATCAACAGAGAAAGAGCAAAGCAGCATGTCGACAGGCGGAACTGAACCGGCCACCTCTGGAGTGTAGTGTAGGAGCCTCTCCCACTTTGCACCCAGCTAAAGATGGAGTGACTAGAGAATTGCTCATGTGGAGTCCCCCCTGTTGGGTCAATGGACTGGCCCTGAGGAAGGGTCTTGCCAGGGATTGGCTTAGCCCCAAATCAGGCTGACGAAGGAGAGTGACCCCTTCTCTCACCCCACTAGTGAGCCAGGAGTGGGAGGAAGCAAACCCGAGAGCAGTGCTGCTCTGGAGCCTGGACCAAACACACCCAAGGAGCCGGGGACTTGGTTCTGCACCAGGCAAGCCCGTGCCCGCCCCTGGAGATGAACGGGATGGATGCTGGGGTCACCTCCCTCCTCCCTGGCCCAGAGTCTGTCAACCTTCTAGCCAGGACCTGGTGTTATCTTCTTGGGTGTAAATTGCTCCATTTTCCTCGTTAAGAGGCAAAAAGACCCCCTCTAACAAACGGCAATGATATCATAGAACCATAGAGCTGGAAGAGATCTCAGGAGGTCATCAAGTCCAGCCCCCTGCCCAAGGCAGAACCAATCCCAACTAAATCAACCCAGCCAGGGCTTTGTCAAGCCGAGACTTCAACACCTCTAGGGATGGAGACTCCACTACTTCCCTCAGTAACCCATTCCAGTGCTTCACCACTCTCCTAGTGAAAGAGTTTTTCCTAATATCCAACCTGGACCTCTCCCACCGCAACTTAAGACCATTGCTCCTTGTTCTGCCATCTGCCCCCACTGAGAACAGCCTCTCTCCATCCTCTTTGGAAGCTCCCTTCAGGAAATTGAAGGCTGCTCTCAAATCCCCCCTCACTCTTCGCTTCTGCAGACTAAACAGACCCAACTCCCTCAGCTTCTCCTCATAGGTCATAGGCTCCAGCCCCCTAATCATTTTAGTTGCCCTCCGCTGGACCCTCTCCAATGCGTCCACATCCTTTTTGCAATGGGGGGTCCAGAACTGGACATCCTAAGGAGGAAAATAGAAAGGAGCCTAAAGTCCGGCAGGGGATGTGTAAAAGTGTCATTAGAAAGGCCAGAGAGGCCTCTGAAGAATAGTTAGGCAAAGACTCGAAAAAAGTAACAGCAAAAAAAAAAAAAAAAGTTAAGTCCATCAGCAGCAGGAAGCCTGCACCAAAATGCCAAAGGAACACTCAAGGATGATAAGGCCATTGTGGAGAAACTAAACGAAGTCTTTGCATCAGTCTCCACGACGGAAGACATGGGGGAGTTTCCCACACCTGAGCCATTCATTTTAGGTGACAAATCCGAGGAACGGTCCCAGACTGAAGTGTCATTAGAGCAGGTTTGGGAACAAATTAACCAGTGCCAAGCCCCCGGGACCAGGTGGCATTCACCCAAGCGTTCTGAAGGAACTCAAATGTGAAATTGCAGAACTGCTCACTGGGGTTTGTAACCTATCCATGTCAATCAGCTTCTGCACCAGACGGCTGGAAGACAGCGAATATGCTGCCAATTTTTAAAAAGGCTCCAGAAGCAATCCTGGTTCTCACAGGCCAATAAGCGGCGTCCCCAGGGATCTGTTCTGGGACCATCTGTGTTCGGCATATTCAGACGTTTCAGAGGGGGAGACGTGTTAGTCTCTGACTGAAAAAACTTTAAAAAAATTACAAATGGTCTTGCAGCATTTTAGAAACTAACAAAACAATGTAGCTGGGATCATGAGTTTCCATGGCACAACCCACTTCTTCAGATGAATGGAGTTTAAGGGGCCCAAGTTCCAAATAAATAGCAGAGAGCGGGGGCTGGGAAGGAAAAGGAGAGGAGAAAAAAATGGGGAAAGAATAGTCAATTAGAGTTTCCATGCTACATGAAGCTGAGAGAGGGTTCTAAGTACCATTAAGTACCTGGTGCTTGGCCTTTTATGTCATTAGGATGTGGAATACAGCGGGTAATCCAGTTAAGGTCTTTGTTTAAATCTCTATTGCAGGTATCAAACTTGTAAATGAAATTAAGCTCTGCAGCTTCCCTTTCAAACTGGCTTTTGAAATTGGCTTGCAATAATACGGTGACTTTGAGATCCATTAATGATGCCAGGGCAAATTCAGAAGTGATCTAGAAAAAGGAGTGAGCGTTGGCAGGTGATACAAAAGGACTCAAGATACAGAAGTCCAAAGCAGACTGTCGAGAGTTACAAAGGGATCTCAGAAAACTGTGTGATTTAGGCAACAAAATAGCCGATGAAATTCAATGTTGCTAAAAGCAAAGTAGCACACACTGGAAAACATAACTCCAACTATAGGTATAAAATCCTGGGGTCTAAAAGAGCTGTTACCACTCAAGAGAGATCTTACAGTCATTGTGGGTAGGTCCCTGAAAACTGCCACTCAATGTGCACCAGAAGTCAACAAAACAAAAGAAAAACAACAAACAAACCAACCAACCAACCCCAGAAAGGTGGGGCTCATTAGGAAAGTGACAGAAAATAAGACAGAAAATATCACAATGCCCCCGTATAAAGCCCTGGTACGCTCACACGTTGGCGACTATGGGCAGGTCCAGGTGCCCTGTCTAAAATAGAGATATTAGAAATGGAAAAAAGGACAGAAAAGGGCAGCACAAATGAGGAGGGGGATGGAACAGACTCTGTGTAAGGAGAGGGATTAAAAAGGGAGTTGGGACTATTCAACTTGGAAAAGAGGTGACTGGGGGGGAGGGTGTTAAATCATAGAATCATAGAGCACTAGGACTGGAAGGGACCTTGAAAGGTCATCGAGCCCAGTCCCCTGCCCTCACAGCAGGACCAAGCACCGTCTAGATGATGGGTTCCCAAACTGGGGAGCATGTCCCCCTGGGGGGGGTGAAGAAATTCCTGGGGGGGGGGCACGAGATGACCCAGCCACTTCACCCCCCATCAATCCCACCCCAAGCTTTGCTGCTATTTTTGTTTTTCAGCCCCAGTCCTTTTTTTGCTCAACAAGTTTCGCTGCTATTTTTTGGGAGGGGGGCGTGATGCCAAAAAGTTTGGGAACCACTGGTCTAGATCATCCCTGACAGATGTTTGTCCAACCTGCTCTGAAATATCGCCAGGGATGGAGATTCCACAACCCCCCCAGGCAATTTATTCCAGTAGGAAGATTTTCCTAAAGTCCAACCTAAACCTCCCTTGCTGCAGTTTAAGCCCATTGCTTCTAGTCCTGTCCTCAGAGGCCAAGGAGAACAATTTCTCTCCCTCCTCCTTGTGACACCCTTTTAGATACTTGAAAGCTGCTATTACGTCCCTCCTCAGTCCTCTCCTTTCAAAACTAAACAAGCCCAATTCTTTTAGCCTTAGAATCATAGAATCCTAGAGCTGGAAGAGACCTCAGGAGGTCATCAAGTCCAGCCCCCTGCCCAAGGCAGGACCAATCCCAACTAAATCAACCCAGCCAGGGCCTGCAGGGATGGAGATTCCACCGCCTCCCTAGGGAATCCATCCCAGGGCTTCACCACCCTCCTAGTGAAATAGTTTTTCCTAATATCCAACCTAGACCTCTCCCATCATAACTTGAGACCATTGCTCCTTGTTCTGCCATCTGTCACTACTGTGAACAGCCTCTCTCCATCCTCTTTGGAACCTGCCTTCAGGAAGTTGCAGGCTGCTCTCAAATCCCCCCTCACTCTTCCCTTCTGCAGACGGAACAAACCCAAATCCCTCAGCCTCTCCTCGTAGGTCATATGCTCCAGTCCCTTAATCATTTTGGTCGCCCTCCGCTGGACCTTCTCCAATGCGTCCACATCCTTTCTATAATGGGGGAGCGGGGGCCCAGAACTGGACACAATACTCCAGGTGTGGCCTCACCAGAGCCGAATAAAGGAGAATAATCACTTCTTTAGATCTGCTGTCAATGCTCTTCCTAATGCACCCTAATATGAGATTAGCCTGCTTGGCTACAAGGGCGCTCTGTTGACTCATATCTAGCTTCTCATCTGCTGTAATCCCCAGGTCCTTTTCTGCAGAACTGTTATTTAGCCAGTCCTGTACCAATGCTTGGGATTCTTCCGTCCCAAGGGCAGGACTCTGCACTTGTCCTTGTTGAACCTCATCAGATTTCTTTTGGCCCAATCCTCTAATCTGTCCAGGTCACTCTGGGCCCTCTCCCTGCCCTCCAGTGTATCTACCTTTCCCCCTAGCTTAGTGTCATCTGCAGACTCGCTGAGGGTGCAATCCATCCCCTCAACCAGATAATTAATTAGCCTTCCCTCCTAGCTCATGTTCTCTAGACCTTTCATCATTTTTGTTGCTCTTCTCTGGACCTTCTCCCATTTCTCCACATCTTTCCTGAAATGTGGTGTACAGAACTAGACACAATCCTGCAACTGAGGCCTAATCAGTGCAGAGCAGAGCAGAAGAATGACTTCTCGTGTCTTGTTCACCGTGCTCCTGTTAATGCTGCCTAGAATCAGGTTTGCTTTTTTTGCAACAATGTTACAAGACTGACTCCTCTTTAGCTTGTGGTGCACTCTGACCCCTAGATTTCTTTCTGCAGGACTCCTTCCTTGACAGTCGCTTCCTACTCTATGTGAAATTGATTGTTCCTTCCTAAGTGGAGCACTTTGCATTTGTCCTTATTAAACTTCATCCTACTTACCTCAGACCATTTCTCTAGTTTGTCCAAATCATTTTGAATTATGACCCATAACACACAAACCAGGATTCCCCTAAGGACATGAAGAAAGTACTGCTTCACCCAATGCACAGTCAACCTGTGGAACTCCTTGCCAGGAGATTCTGTGAAAGTATAACTGGATTTAAAAAGGAATTAGATATGTTCCTGGAGGTTAGGCCCATCAAAAGCTATTTGCCAGCATGGTCAGGGACACAGCCCTATGCTTTTGGTGTTCCTAAGCCTCTTATTGCCAGAAGAAGGGAGTGGAGGCAGGAATGGCTCATTTGACTGATCTGTTTTGTTCGCTTCCTGTGGCTGGCAGACAGAATACTGGGCTAGATGGACCATTGGTCTGACCTAGTGCGGCTCCTCTATGTTCTTATGTCCTATGTCTTCATAACTCCTTGGGTGTAATTTAAATTATTTGATTGGAAAAAATAATCCAACTAGACATACAATATGATGGGAACTAATTTAGCTACAACTACTCAAGAGCGAGATCTTGGAGTCACTGTGGATAGTTCTCTGGAAACATCCCCTCCGTGTGCAGCGGCAGGCAAAAAAGCAAACAATGTTAGGAATCATTAAAAAAGGGATAGAGAATAAGAGAGAGAATATCTTATTGCCTGTGTATAAAACCATGGGACGCCCTCATCTTGACTACTGCATACAGATGTGGTCACCTCATCTCAAAAAAGCTATATTGGCAGTGGAAAAGGTTCAGAAAAGAGCAACAAAGATTATTAGGGGTTTGGAACGGGTCCCATATGAAGACAGATTAAAAAGATGGGGACTTTTCATCTGAGAAAAGAGGAGACTAAGGGGAGATGTGCTAGAGGTCTATAAGATCATGATAGGTTGGGAGAAAGTGAATAAGGAAAAGTTATTTACTTGTTCCCATAATGTAAGAACTAGGGATCACCAAATGAAATGAAGAGAGAGCAGGTTTAAAACAAACAAATGGATTTTTTTTTCACTCAGCGCACAGTCAACTTGTGGAACTCCTTGCCAGAGGATGCGGTGAAGTCTAGGACTTTAACAGGGTTCAAAAAAGAGCTTGATAAATTCATGGAGGTTAGATCCTTCAATATGTCCCCAGTTTCTGTTTGCCTAGAGGTAGGTGACAGGGGAGGGATCACATGAGGATTACCTGTTGTGATCCCTCCCTCTGGGGCACCTGGAATTGGCCATTCCAGGCAGACAGGACACTGAACTAGATGGACCTTTGGTCTGACCCAGCGTGGTCATTCGTATGTTCTAAATGTTGCCTCCGCTCCATCTTCCTGAATTAACGGCACCAGGAAAATGACACCTCCAACTGCTAAAACTCACCCCCCAGAGCAGTGCTCTTAGACAGCTGCACACCAGAAAATGCTGAAAATACCAGTGTTGTTCTAGCCCCCTCTCCCCCAAGCAGGTGTCGAGTTTTGCATAGAGAAATACAAGCTACAAATCCCGAACCATCAGTGTGAGGGGACAGGGGGCTTGGTTCCATCATTTCAACAAAGCATTCATGGAACGAGAGACCTCAGTGTCCAACACCAGCAGCCGACCTGTGCTGGCCCCAGAGACGCCAGCTTTGTCTGTCAATAGGGTTACCAGGTGGCTTCAAAAAAAATATCGGACACACTTGATCTCAGATGGGGGGAGGGAACACCGGCCGGGAGAGGAGCGGGGCTGACCAGGAGGATGTGTGTGTGTGGGGAAACTGGCTGGCAGGAAGCAGGGCTGGTGGGGGGGGGGGCGTGGGTCGGGGGCAGTGGGGCTGGCCAGGGGAGATGGGGGGGGGGACCAGCGGATGTGAAACGGGCCTGGCTGGGAGGTGGTCGCGGGTAGTGGGGTTGGCCGGGGGGTAGAGCGGGGGGAGAGAATTGGCCAGCGGGGAGCGGGACTGACCTGGGTGCACACAGATCCCGGGGGTGCTGCCCGTCCCGTGCACAGTCCCAGCAAAGCATGAGCGAGTCTAGCCCTGGGGATTCCTTCCCACCCCGGCCCCGCCCCCCCCACGTAGTTGCGTACTGCCTGTCTGGTAGACACACTCACGCACTGCGAGTGTGTCTACCAGCCAGTCAGTACGCAACTAGGTACTGATACTTCTAATAATAATAAAACTAACCTAATTAGAAAATACCAGACATTTTATATGTCCGGTATTTTCTTAATTTGTTTCCCGGACAGAACCCTCAAATACCGGACTGCCCGGTTCAAAACCAGACACCTGGCAGCCCTACTGGCAGAGCCTGGTGCACAACAGACCAACCCTACGTGATTCCCTTCCCCCGGGAGCCCTCCAGCCAAACACTGCACTGGCTCAGCATGGCCCAGCAGAGACAGAGGGCACCTTTAGGCCTTGTCTCCACTCTCCAGGGGATCCAGTGTCTGGAGATCAATCTTTCAGGGTTTGATTTAGTGGATCTAGTAAAGACTCACTAAATCAAATGCTGAGAGCACTCCCGTCGACCTCGACAGGAGCATTTCTCCCATCCATCTCTTGCTGGGGAGCTGTCCCAGAAAAGCAATGCAAAGCCCGTTGACTCCAGCTAGAGAATTCATGTAGCTGGAGTTGCGTATCTTGCCTTGATTTGCTCTAGCTCTCTTCACCCCGCTGCAGAAGCTACAGTGAGATGCAATCCCGGCAAACCCAGTCCTGATGGATAGGACATCCCTTGTGGTCCAACAGAAGCGCCCTACCCTGTCGAATCATCCCAGATTAGGCATGAGCAGTATGCGAGGTATTAAAAATATTGTTCTTGGAAAGCCAGCTTTCTTCAGCCAAGGCCAAACACGCCTGCCCTGCAGGAATGCGTGCGAACGAAGGTCAGAGTTTGTTCTGTAAGCAGCAGAGCCCAAACACGTGGGGAAGAGATCCTTCAACAGCTGACAACTCCTCGTTCTGAAAAAGGACGCCACTGGAAAGCACCAGATGGCTTGTTCCAAACTTCCTGAGCATTTTCTGCAGCAAGGTCATTGATGAGAAGAGTCCCATTAAAGCGCTAAGAGTACAAGTCCCAGAAAGCAACACTTAATGCTGAAGGAATTATAAATGGTTGGCCCTGGACTGGAATTAAGCATCTACTCAGCACTTTTCACCCCTCCTATGCAAATTATCTGACAGAAGGTTTTCCCATCAGGAAATGCCAGTTCACTGAAGTCAATATTTTTCAGGGGAACAGGTCAGTTTCATTTTGGAAAAAAAAAAAAGAAACAGAATGCTTCCGGTGCTGTTCCAAGCTGATCAGACTGGAATATTGTGCCTGCTTGGTATTCAGAACTGCATTTGAGTTCATAAATGATAATACACATTTTTAAAAACAGCACGATCAAAACACAGATTTGGATTTTGATAAAACAGAGGGCGTCAGGTGACCTGAAATGAATTCTTTTTTTTTTCCCCCGAAGACTTTTCTTTTGGGGGAAATTTTGAAATGTTTTGGTTCGGATCCAGTTTGAGAGTGAAGACAAATTTCAGAATGGCAGGCCTGTCTTCCTTCCAGCCTGCTCTGCTCAGGGTCATGGCCTCCATGTCACAGGCAGGGAAACCGAGGCAAAAACAGGCACAGTGACTTGCTGAAGGATGTACCATGAATCAGTGGCAGAGCCAAACAATGCCCTGTTCTCCAGACTCTCAGTCCGGTGTCCAACCCACAGGGCCACACACACCGTTTTAAACCAACTTAGTCTCAACATTAGTGCAGCTAACCATTATTTCGAGCTTAGTCTTGTCTTCTGGGCCTGTGCAAAACTCCCTCTGGCTTCTGTCAGTGCTCTCAGCGTGTAAAGAATGCAGGTCTTAACCCTTTTTAGAACTGCTGCGCTCCACCCCAGAGGTGACTGCATTTCAGCAGTGGCAAGCCATCACTGGGCAGCAGAGCAGAGATTTATGCTCCCCCACCACTGGCACACAGCTGCTAGGCTCCACCCCAGAGTCAGCCGTGTTTCAGTGGTGGGGGAGCATAAATCTTACCCGAGATGAACAAAAGAAACAAGATGGATACCACATGATGACTGGGCCAGGAGAGGGGAATGAGTGCTGCTGGTGGGTTTGGCTCATAACACACAAAGCGCCCCAACGGCAGCATGTTCAGCACAGGGCAAAGGGCATACTTTGCACAGGACTGCAGTGGCCTGTGGAACTCACTGCCACTGGATAGCACGGTGGCCAAAAGCGTAGCAGTATTTAAACAAGGGATTGGTCATTTATATGGGCAGCCAGAACCCCTAGAGTGAGGAAAAGAAGAATGCAAACACAGCCAAGAATTGGGAAGGGCGAGTTATGAACTTCCCAGCATCAGGGCATAAACCGGCTTCGCGTTACTGTGTCTTAGGAAGAAACTTAGCGCTCCCGGCCCCTTCCTCTGAACCAACCAGTGCCACACAGGGCACCAAACTGAGGGATCTGGGGGTTGTTAGAGGAAGCAGGAAGGCAGGCAGCACCCAGCTGCTCAGATTACTCCTGCGAGCTGTCCCCTGGCTGTGGGAGAGAGCTCCCAGCCGGCCGGCTGGCGGAAAACCAGGCAGCGGAGAGAGGAAGAGGGGCAGGTTTGTCAAACCCCTCTGGAGACCCTGGCCCGAGGGGGAGAGGAGAGGACTGCAGGCCAGCAGGATGAGCAGGGCAGGAGGGAGCCAATGGGCAGCTAAACAGAACCCCTGGGCATTGGCACCGGAGGATTATGGTTCCCAGCAGGCAATGCTCCATGGGGAGCCACGCCAGGCTCCAGACGACACTGTGCACCGACGTATCCAGGACGCCAGCTACCACCGGCTCCGTTTAATGCGAATCACAGGCCCCGCGTCGCATGGCTGAGCGCCCGGCTCTCTGGAAGTGGGGAGCCGTCAGGCCTGTGCAGAGCTGGCTGGAAGCCATGGCCATGCGGGGGCTGGGCGCTGAAGCCCTGCCCTTGGGACGCCCGGGTTAGGTACTGGAAGGATGGAAACGACCTGGGGAAAGGCTGCCGAGGAGACGGGGGGCTCAGCGCGCCCCAGCCTGGATAGCCAGGCTTGCTACAGGAGGGATCCTGCCCCCACACCATGGAGCCGAGCCACCCTGAGCCTCCAGCCTCCCTCCCTCACCCCCGGCCACTGCATTTCAGCCTGCTGGGCCCAGGAGGTCTGCTGGCCCATGCACAGTGGCCTGGCTCCCCAGGGTGGAACAGCCCCCCAGAGGGCATGTGTGTTATGCAGAGGGGGTGTGAATGAGCAGAGCCAATGGTCCCTGGCTGCTGGAGAGGATAAGACCTCAGCTGAAGGGCAGGTGCTGGGGTAGGCCCCGGTGCCTCAGTGGCTAAGGCAGCAGCCTGCGGAGTCTGGGATTGTGGGTGCCAGGCCCACCCTGGGGCAAGAGGGGCAGGGACTGGGGAGGAGCCCAGCCTGCTGAGCCCAGCCGGGGGTGGATAATAGGTGTGAATTCTCCCTCCCCACATGTTCTGGCTCTGAACTGCAGAATTCAAGACAGCTGGCTGCGAGCGGGCAGGGCTAAGGGCATTGGCAGGGCTTGTGTGTGGAGGGGCTGCAGCTGGAGAGGACTGTGGGGCGTTGCCCCAACAGGGTGGCACTGGGCCAGCAAGGGGCGCTGCGGCCAAGGTGCCCTGGCTGGTTGTCTCACAGGCAGCTGCGGCTCTGGATTGAGGCCTGCCCCAGTGTGGCCCTGCTGTCCCTGTCCACATGAGGGCTTGGGGCTGGCTCACCTCCTTCCGGGGCCAGCAAGGCCAGGGGCCCCCTGCTGACAGATCCTGCTCTGAGCGGGATTCCATGAAGGAGGCTGGAAACACCAGTGTCCTGTCTACACGGGGGCTGCTAACCCTGGTGGCGCTCTACCGGGGTGGGAGGGGAGCAGCCGAAAGGGGGTTTTAACCAGGGGGCTTGGTAGGAAACAAGGGCCATTGCGCGGTGACAGCCGAGGCGGGTTTATTCGAAGGGAGGGTCCCGACCAGACTCCTTGGAGGTGGGTGCAGAGACGGCCGGGCCGGCGGGGGGAGGCCAAAAGCATCCGGCTCCCCTCCCGTTTCTTCGCGGTGTCAAACAGGAGTCGCACTGGCGCAAGAAGCGAATCAGGGTGCCGAAAACGGTCCGTTCCGCGGTGCACCAGAACCGCTGCCCCCCCCCGAGCCTAAACCGGAGTGAAACCGGACTGGCGCCTGCCGCGGTGCACGGGAGCCGAAACCGGAGTGAAACCGGACTGGCGCCTGATCGGGCTGCAGGGAGTCGAGTTTCCGTGGAAGGCTCCGCAGCGCACCAACTTCCCCGGCTGAAAAGCGCAACGCGGGGGGGGGAGCGGCAGGTCTCAGGCTGGGAATCGCTTCGTCTTCCACCCGACACCTCGTACAACACCCGGAAGGAAAAGCCCTCCGCAGCCCCAGCAACAGCGGCACAAGCCAAGCCCGCGGGCGGAGCGCCCCCCCTTCCCCGCTGTCCTGCCTCGCTGAACTGAACTGTAACACCTGCAACGCACGCTGCGAATTTGCAAACAGTCCTCCCCCCCCATGCGGGCTGGCACATTGCAAACCAGTGATTCCCAACTGTGTGGGGCTGGCTGGCTGTGAGTGAGTGTGTGTGTGTGTTGTGTCTGTATGGCTGTGTGTGACCAGCCCCAAGGCCTGGAGCTCCCTAGGGGGTCCCCTACGCCCCCACACTTTCTGGGGCAGGGAGGCTTCGCCAGCAGTCTGCCAACACTCCAAGTCGGACGGGGAGACCCAGCCCCCCTCCTCCCCCCACATGCCCACAGGCTGCCGAGCGCCTGCCTGTAGCTTCCCAAGTCTACCCCGGCCGCTTCCCTCCCCCCGCCCCATCCAGAGAAACGAAACCCGCGTCGCCTTCTGCGCAAACCAGCAACTCGACTCAACTCCACCGAGGCGGCATTTGCAAGTCGATCCGCAGGGCGACTCAGTCCGAAGGGATCCGCTCCTGCTCCCCCCCCCCCGCCAATCCACCCGGGCTTTTACACGGGCCTGGGGGGGTGGGGGGGGCAGGGATAACAGCCTCCTTTCTCCAGCCGAGATTTTCACCCCCCAAACTTCACCCCTCCTTGGGGAGGGAGGGGGTTTGCCCGCCGGTAGCCCAGGCACCGGGCAAGGAAGAGGCCCGGCCCGGGAGGGGGTGAGTGGCTCTCAGGCAGCCCAGACGCCCCGGGGTTGGGTGCACAGAGGGAGGGAGGGCGGCCCGAGATGGGGGGACTAGCTCTCCGGCAGCCCAGACGCCCCGGCGATGGGTGCACAGAGAGAGGGAGGGCGGCCCGAGATGCGGGACGGACGAGGACTAGCTCTCCGGCAGCCCAGACGCCCCGGCGATGGGTGCACAGAGAGAGGGAGGGCGGCCCGAGATGCGGGACGGACGGGGACTAGCTCTCCGGCAGCCCAGACGCCCCGGCGATGGGTGCACAGAGAGAGGGAGGGCGGCCCGAGATGCGGGACGGACGGGGACTAGCTCTCCGGCAGCCCAGACGCCCCGGCGATGGGTGCACAGAGAGAGGGAGGGCGGCCCGAGATGCGGGGGGGACGGGGACTAGCTCTCCGGCAGCCCAGACGCCCCGGCGATGGGCTCCGGACCGGGGCGTGGGGAGGGGGCGGCTCGGCTCGGCTTACCGATGGTGGTGATGACCGTGATGGCGAAGTAGAAGGAGCCGGCGAAGCGCCACTGCACGCCGGCCTTGTGGGGCTTCAGCTTGAGCACGACCCACTCCAGCTCCTGGTAGCCGGCGCGGCTCAGGTTGTACTTGCTGGCCAGCTCCAGCTGCCGCCGCTCCAGCCGCCGCCGCTCCGAGGTCTCCGCCTCGGACTCGAGCGCGTCGAAGACGGCGGCGCCCACCAGCAGGTAGGCGAAGGTGCAGAGGATGAGCGCCAAGGTGCGCACGTTCTGCCGCTTCATGGTCCGGCCGCGGGCGCCGGGGCGGGCGCGGGAGCCGGGGCCGGGGCGGGCGCGGGCGGCGGGCGGCGGGCCTGGGGCATGGCTGCCGCCCCGAGCAGCGGCGCTGGGGCCCGGCCGAGCTCGCCGGCCGCCGAGTGCGCGGGGTGGGCGGGCGCCGCGGGGAGCTGTTCCTTCAGCACCACCCCCGGGAGCCGCTCCCCGCCCGCCCGCCGCCCATATAAGGGCAGGCCCGGCCGGGCCGCGCGGGGCGCGCACGGAGCGGGGAGACACACACGCAGCCTGCAGACACACAGAGAGAGCAGGGAGACACACACACAGCCTGCAGACACACACAGAGAGCAGGGAGACACACACGCAGCCTGCAGACACACAGAGAGAGCAGGGAGACACACACACAGCCTGCAGACACAGAGAGAGCAGGGAGACACACACGCAGCCTGCAGACACACACAGAGAGCAGGGAGACACACACGCAGCCTGCAGACACACAGAGAGAGCAGGGAGACACACACACAGCCTGCAGACACAGAGAGAGCAGGGAGACACACACGCAGCCTGCAGACACACAGAGAGAGCAGGGAGACACACACACAGCCTGCAGACACACACAGAGAGCAGGGAGACACACACACAGCCTGCAGACACACACAGAGAGCAGGGAGACACACACACAGCCTGCAGATACACACAGAGAGCAGGGAGACACACACACAGCCTGCAGACACACACAGAGAGCAGGGAGACACACACAGAGAGCAGGGAGACACACACAGAGAGCAGGGAGACACACACAGAGAGCAGGGACACACACACACAGCCTGCAGACACACACAGAGAGTAGGGAGACACACACACAGCCTGCAGACACACACAGAGAGTAGGGAGACACACACAGAGCCTGCAGACACACACAGAGAGCAGGGAGACACACACAGAGCCTGCAGACACACAGAGAGAGCAGGGAGACACACACGCAGCCTGCAGACACACACAGAGAGCAGGGAGACACACACACAGCCTGCAGACACACACAGAGAGCAGGGAGACACACACAGAGAGCAGGGAGACACACACACAGCCTGCAGACACACACAGAGAGTAGGAAGACACACACACAGCCTGCAGACACACACAGAGAGCAGGGAGACACACACGCAGCCTGCAGACACACACAGAGAGCAGGGAGACACACACAGAGAGCAGGGAGACACACACACAGCCTGCAGACACACACAGAGAGTAGGGAGACACACACACAGCCTGCAGACACACACAGAGAGCAGGGAGACACACACGCAGCCTGCAGACACACACAGAGAGCAGGGAGACACACACACAGCCTGCAGACACACAGAGAGAGCAGGGAGACACACACAGAGAGCAGGGAGACACACACGCAGCCTGCAGACACACACAGAGAGTAGGGAGAAACACACACAGCCTGCAGACACACACAGAGAGTAGGGAGACACACACACAGCCTGCAGACACACAGAGAGAGCAGGGAGACACACACGCAGCCTGCAGACACACACAGAGAGCAGGGAGACACACACACAGCCTGCAGACACACACAGAGAGCAGGGAGACACACACAGAGAGCAGAGAGACACACACACAGCCTGCAGACACACACAGAGAGTAGGGAGACACACACACAGCCTGCAGACACACACAGAGAGCAGGGAGACACACACAGAGAGCAGGGAGACACACACAGAGAGCAGGGAGACACACACACAGCCTGCAGACACACACAGAGAGTAGGGAGACACACACACAGCCTGCAGACACACAGAGAGAGCAGGGAGACACACACGCAGCCTGCAGACACACACAGAGAGCAGGGAGACACACACACAGCCTGCAGACACACACAGAGAGCAGGGAGACACACACAGAGAGCAGGGAGACACACACGCAGCCTGCAGACACACACAGAGAGCAGGGAGACACACACGCAGCCTGCAGACACACACAGAGAGCAGGGAGACACACACAGAGAGCAGGGAGACACACACGCAGCCTGCAGACACACACAGAGAGCAGGGAGACACACACAGAGAGCAGGGAGACACACACGCAGCCTGCAGACACACACAGAGAGTAGGGAGACACACACAGAGAGCGGGGAGACACACACGCAGCCTGCAGACACACACAGAGAGCAGGGAGACACACACAGAGAGCAGGGAGACACACACACAGCCTGCAGACACACACAGAGAGCAGGGAGACACACACAGAGAGCAGGGAGACACACACGCAGCCTGCAGACACACACAGAGAGCAGGGAGACACACACACAGCCTGCAGATACACACAGAGAGCAGGGAGACACACACACAGCCTGCAGACACACACAGAGAGCAGGGAGACACACACAGAGAGAAGGGAGACACACACACAGCCTGCAGACACACACACACAGCCTGGAGACACACACAGAGAGCAGGGAGACACACACACAGCCTGCAGACACACACAGAGAGCAGGGAGACACACACACAGCCTGCAGACACACACACACAGCCTGGAGACACACACACACACAGCAGGGAGACACACACACAGCCTGCAGACACACACAGAGAGCAGGGAGACACACACACAGCCTGCAGATACACACAGAGAGCAGGGAGACACACACACAGCCTGCAGACACACACACACAGCCTGGAGACACACACACACACAGCAGGGAGACACACACACAGCCTGCAGACACACACAGAGAGCAGGGAGACACACACACAGCCTGCAGATACACACAGAGAGCAGGGAGACACACACACAGCCTGCAGACACACACAGAGAGCAGGGAGACACACACAGAGAGCAGGGAGACACACACACAGCCTGCAGACACACACACACAGCCTGGAGACACACACACACAGCAGGGAGACACACACACAGCCTGCAGACACACACAGAGAGCAGGGAGACACACACACAGCCTGCAGATACACACAGAGAGCAGGGAGACACACACACAGCCTGCAGACGCACACAGAGAGCAGGGAGACACACACACAGCCTGCAGACACACAGAGAGAGCAGGGAGACACACACAGAGAGCAGGGAGACACACACAGAGAGCAGGGAGACACACACGCAGCCTGCAGACACACACAGAGAGCAGGGAGACACACACAGAGAGCAGGGAGACACACACACAGCCTGCAGATACACACAGAGAGCAGGGAGACACACACACAGCCTGCAGACACACATACACAGCCTGGAGACACACACACACACAGCAGGGAGACACACACACAGCCTGCAGACACACACAGAGAGCAGGGAGACACACACACAGCCTGCAGACACACACACACAGCCTGGAGACACACACACACACAGCAGGGAGACACACACACAGCCTGCAGACACACACAGAGAGCAGGGAGACACACACACAGCCTGCAGATACACACAGAGAGCAGGGAGACACACACAGAGAGCAGGGAGACACACACACAGCCTGCAGACACACACACACAGCCTGGAGACACACACACACAGCAGGGAGACACACACACAGCCTGCAGACACACACAGAGAGCAGGGAGACACACACACAGCCTGCAGATACACACAGAGAGCAGGGAGACACACACACAGCCTGCAGACGCACACAGAGAGCAGGGAGACACACACACAGGCTGCAGACACACAGAGAGAGCAGGGAGACACACAGAGAGAGCAGGGAGACACACACGCAGCCTGCAGACACACACAGAGAGCAGGGAGACACACACAGAGAGCAGGGAGACACACACACAGCCTGCAGACACACACAGAGAGCACGGAGACACACACACAGCCTGCAGACACACACAGAGAGCAGGGACACACACACACAGAGAGCAGGGAGACACACACACAGCCTGCAGACACACAGAGAGAGCAGGGAGACACACACAGAGAGCACGGAGACACACACACAGCCTGCAGACACACACAGAGAGCACGGAGACACACACAGAGAGCAGGGAGACACACACACAGCCTGCAGACACACAGAGAGAGCAGGGAGACACACACAGAGAGCAGGGAGACACACACACAGCCTGCAGACACACACAGAGAGCACGGAGACACACACACAGCCTGCAGACACACACAGAGAGCAGGGAGACACACACACAGCCTGCAGACACACAGAGAGAGTAGGGAGACACACACACAGCCTGCAGACACACACAGAGAGCACGGAGACACACACAGAGAGCAGGGAGACACACACACAGCCTGCAGACACACACAGAGAGCAGGGAGACACACACACAGAGAGCAGGGAGACACACACACAGCCTGCAGACACACAGAGAGAGCAGGGAGACACACACAGAGAGCACGGAGACACACACACAGCCTGCAGACACACACAGAGAGCACGGAGACACACACAGAGAGCAGGGAGACACACACACAGCCTGCAGACACACACAGAGAGCAGGGAGACACACACACAGCCTGCAGACACACACAGAGAGCAGGGAGACACACACAGAGAGCAGGGAGACACACACACAGCCTGCAGACACACACAGAGAGTAGGGAGACACACACAGAGAGCAGGGAGACACACACAGAGAGTAGGGAGACACACACACAGCCTGCAGACACACACAGAGAGCAGGGAGACACACACACAGCCTGCAGACACACACAGAGAGCCTGGAGACACACACACACACAGCAGGGAGACACACACACAGCCTGCAGACACACACAGAGAGCCTGGAGACACACACACACACAGCAGGGAGACACACACACAGCCTGCAGACACACACAGAGAGCAGGGAGACACACACAGAGAGCAGGGAGACACACACACAGCCTGCAGACACACACAGAGAGTAGGGAGACACACACAGAGAGCAGGGAGACACACGCAGAGAGCAGGGAGACACACACGCAGCCTGCAGACACACACAGAGAGCAGGGAGACACACACACAGCCTGCAGACACACAGAGAGAGCAGGGAGACACACACAGAGAGCAGGGAGACACACACGCAGCCTGCAGACACACACAGAGAGCAGGGAGACACACACACAGCCTGCAGACACACAGAGAGAGCAGGGAGACACACACAGAGAGCAGGGAGACACACACACAGCCTGCAGACACACACAGAGAGCACGGAGACACACACACAGCCTGCAGACACACACAGAGAGAGCAGGGAGACACACACACAGCCTGCAGACACACAGAGAGAGCAGGGAGACACACACACAGCCTGCAGACACACACAGAGAGCAGGGAGACACACACACAGCCTGCAGACACACACAGAGAGTAGGGAGACACACACAGAGAGCAGGGAGACACACGCAGAGAGCAGGGAGACACACACGCAGCCTGCAGACACACACAGAGAGCAGGGAGACACACACACAGCCTGCAGACACACAGAGAGAGCAGGGAGACACACACAGAGAGCAGGGAGACACACACGCAGCCTGCAGACACACACAGAGAGCAGGGAGACACACACACAGCCTGCAGACACACAGAGAGAGCAGGGAGACACACACAGAGAGCAGGGAGACACACACACAGCCTGCAGACACACACAGAGAGCACGGAGACACACACACAGCCTGCAGACACACACAGAGAGAGCAGGGAGACACACACACAGCCTGCAGACACACAGAGAGAGCAGGGAGACACACACACAGCCTGCAGACACACACAGAGAGCAGGGAGACACACACACAGCCTGCAGACACACACAGAGAGTAGGGAGACACACACAGAGAGCAGGGAGACACACACACAGCCTGCAGACACACACAGAGAGTAGGGAGACACACACAGAGAGCAGGGAGACACACACAGAGAGTAGGGAGACACACACACAGCCTGCAGACACACACAGAGAGCAGGGAGACACACACACAGCCTGCAGACACACACAGAGAGCCTGGAGACACACACACACACAGCAGGGAGACACACACACAGCCTGCAGACACACACAGAGAGCAGGGAGACACACACACAGCCTGCAGATACACACAGAGAGCAGGGAGACACACACACAGCCTGCAGACACACACAGAGAGCAGGGAGACACACACACAGCCTGCAGACACACACAGAGAGCAGGGAGACACACACAGAGAGCAGGGAGACACACACGCAGCCTTCAGACACACACAGAGAGCAGGGAGACACACACAGAGAGCAGGGAGACACACACACAGCCTGCAGACACACACAGAGAGCAGGGAGACACACACACAGGTTGCAGACACACACACACAGCCTGGAGACACACACACACACAGCAGGGAGACACACACACAGCCTGCAGACACACACAGAGAGCAGGGAGACACACACACAGCCTGCAGACACACACAGAGAGCAGGGAGACACACACATAGCCTGCAGATACACACAGAGAGCAGGGAGACACACACACAGCCTGGAGACACACACAGAGAGCAGGGAGACTCACACACAGCCTGGAGACACACACAGAGAGCAGGGAGACACACACACAGCCTGCAGACACACACACACAGTCTGGAGACACACACACAGAGCAGGGAGACACACTCTGAGCGCGGAGACACACATGGAGCAGGGAGGCACACATACAGCGGGAGACTCACACACACACAACCTGGAGACACACAGAGAGCAGGGAGACACACTCAGAGCTGTCAGACACATTGAGTGGGGAGACGCAGACACACACTGCAGGGAGACACACACACACACACAGAGTGGGGAGACACACATGGAACTGGCAGACACACTGAGTGGGGAAACACAGACACACACACATCAGGGGAACACACACACAGCGGGGAGACACACATGGAGCATGATGATACACAGGGAGTGGGGCCACACACACTGAACAAGGAGACAGACGGAGCAGGAGGACATACACACACTGTGGGGACATACACGCAGAATGGGGAGAGACACACACTGAGCGGGATACACAGACACACACATAGTGGGGGGACACACACACGGCTGGGGGAGACATGCAGCGGGAGGACACACAAAACAGAGGGACACACATACACTGCAGGGGAAACACACATGGAGCGGGGGGACACACACGGAGCCAGGAGATGTGCACAAAGTGGGGAGACACACATACACTGGGGACAAGCACACACATAGAGCAAGGAGACACACACACACACACACAAAGCCTGGAGACACACACAGAGGGAGAGATGCAAACTGAGTGTGGAGACAAACATACACTGGGGACAAGCGCACACATAGAGCAGGGAGATACACATACACACACACTGAGTGCAAAGACACATACAGAGCAGGGAGAAACACACA
The DNA here is from genome assembly GCA_032595735.1 of Pelochelys cantorii. NCBI lineage: Eukaryota > Metazoa > Chordata > Testudines > Trionychidae > Pelochelys > Pelochelys cantorii. The sequence goes on from CM064328.1 coordinate 3,747,693, forward strand.
GTGGGGAGACACACACTGAGCAGGGACACACACATACAAGGGGAGACACACTGGAGGACACGCACACGCAGAACAGGGAGATCACACAGAGACAGAGCAGGGAGATACACCCATACGGAGCAGTGTCTGTGGAGTTCAAACACAATGGGAAGATCACACACACACGAGGAGACATGCCCAGGGAGCACAGGGGAATCACATGCACACAGGGAAGGAGATCACACATGCACATATAGAGCAGAGACCCAGGAGATCCCTTTCTCTCTGTCTCTGTCTCTCTCACACACACACAAACACACACACACAGGAATCGGATAAATCACACACACAGAGCGGAGATCACACAACAGCAACACACACAGGGAGAGGGCAGATCACACACAGACAAGGAGACACACACATGGGCTGGGGTCACACACACACACACACACACACACACACACACACACACACACACACACACACACACACAGGAAGGGGATTGCCAAGGGAGACAGCTGGAGGTCCAGCAGGCAACATCCCAGACCTCTCCCTCTCCACACCCGCACCTTGGTTCCCTCTGGCCTGGGCTTGGTGTGTGTGTGTATGTAGCATGGCTGCCTCTAGTTACAGACTCCGTGTGTGTGTGTGTGTGTGTGTGTGTGTGTGTGTGTGTAGAAGGCCGCCAATAGTTACAGACCGCTAGGGAGTCCCGCTCCAGCCTAGCTGGTCCCTGGCCTAGAGTGAAGCACCGGCCCCAGAATCGGGGCCCTGTCCAGCCAGCGCTTGCTTGTGGCGGGCGAGCCGGGAGCTAGCCAGAGAACGGGGGGGGGGGGGGGGCGGGGGGGGGCAGGCACTGCTCTGGGCATGGGCCAGCAGGGCTCCTGGCCGGAGAGCCTGGCTCTTGTGACACTGGGCACCAGGAAAGCGGTTTGGTTCCTGGACCGAGGTTGGGCTGCCATAGCTCTCCCTCCCGCCAGTGTAGAACAGTGGCCGGCCGGGCTGGCAGGTAGGGCCCTGGCTTGGCAGCCAGGAGATCTGGGCTGTTTCTGGCTCAGCCACAGACTGACCCTTTTTTTGGGGGGGGGGGTGCTGCTCAGTTTCCCCTCTGTAAAATGGCCCCAACAGCCACACAGTTGGCTTTGGCTCTCCATGTTTGCAGCCTAGCTGACCCCCCTTTGGCGGTGGGTCGTTCTCCTAGCGCAGACCAGCCCACAGACGGCCCTTTCCTCGGGACCCCCCCGCGGCTTTCAGACGCGTTCCATGCACAGCGTCAAGTGCGGTGTCCCCGGCACGGCAACGCCACGTCACACCTGTTTACACTGGAGACGGGCACATCTCGCAAAGCCCACACCCGGAACAGTAGCCGAGATCTCTCAGAGTGCAGGGACATTCGGATCTGACTTGTGGGTGCAGCACAGTGTTGCCTGACAACAAAACAGACTTTGTTGGGACGACACTAGCAGACACGCTGCTGGTCCCCATCTGCTGTGAGCCATGTGGCTCTAGAGCCAAGCGGAAAAAAATCTCACGATCGTAGGAGGGGCTGGCAGCATTGCCTGTAATGAATTTTGCCCACTTCTCCCCATCTTGAGGCCTGGCATTGCTTACAATTTTGCCAAACAGCTGGGCTGAGATTTGCCAGGCTGGGTGTCTGCCTCGGGATGAATCCGCTGGGAATTTTCCAGCCAAAACACACCAGCTGCTTCTGAGAACAAGGGCACAACATGCTTAAAAAAAATAAATCTGGCCACCTTTTCTTTAAAACGCTGTAGCGTTCTCCCTCCGCCTCAGGAGCCAGGACTTGCCCTTTGGCAGGGGGGTGGCAACCAAAATTAGGCCAAGTTATGAGCCTTCAGAAAAATGGCAAGTTCCCACGTGCTCCATAGAGGCCTAGTAGAATGCTAAAATCTCGGATGGATTCCATTTTCTCCGAGGCTACGTCTACACAGCAGTGTTATTCTGAAATAACAGAGTCCGCATCTACATGGCCAGCAGTGATTTCGACATAATGCTGAACGAACATCGCGCCGGAGGAGTTCTTACTCCACCTCCTGTCACCCTCCTTGTACGAGGAGTAAGGGAAGCTGGCAGAAGAGGGCTCTGCCAAAAGCCAAATCAAGCTATTTTGAGGTCAGCGACGCAATTGAGGTAGCTCAAGCTGCGTCGCTTATTTCCCCTTGCGCCCGGTTGGGTGGACGTGCCCTGAGCATGCTCTGTCGACTCCCAACCCTAGGGCAAGGGCCATCCTCACCGAGCGAGTGAGCAAGGTCCAGCCCGGGAGCCACCTCCCCTGTGATCCCAAACCCCCACCCCACCCGCAGGTGCCCAGGCAGGGTAGAGGTGGAAGCTACCCACCTGAATGCAGAGAGACTAAGCTAGTCGGGGAAAGGCAGGCAGAGGAGGGGACTAGACTCACTTGGGAGCAGGGGACCTGTGATCCAAGCAATGAGGAGAAGGGGAAACTCAGGCTAACTGGACAAGAAACCGGAACCGGGAATGCCCATGAACTGCTCATCTAGGCGACGTCCACATGGCATCGTAGTTCGGAATAAGAGGCCTGATTTGAGCGAGGCAAATTGCGGATCTTGTTCCGATCTTATTTCGAAGAGACCTGCTACCAAAATGCCCCTTACGCCTCGTGGAACGAGGTTTGCAGGGACGTCGGAATAGCGGGCTTGCTGTGAAGACGCGGGGTTGCTATTTCGGGATCCTCCGCTCTCCGGGATCCTCCGGGATCTCCCAGAATAGTGCCGCACTGTAGACATAGCATGTAATTAAACCCTGCAGCAGCCTGCACTCACACAAGGGGGCTGAACTGACCTTGCAGAGTCAGCCTTAATTCTGCCCTCTCCCAGCCCGACGTTGGCACCCGCGTGGTCCTTGACTGGTGGGCGCATAGGCCGCCAGGTTTCACACAGCTGTGATGTACACCTGCCTCCACATCCTACAAAATAGCTGCTTGGTATTCTCTGCAGCCTCCCAGTCTTTGTTAAACCAGGAAGGCGTTTTAGGAGCAGCCAACCAGCACAAACAAACCAACCCACATGGAGACGTTATCGATATCGGGCCTTAGCCCCCCAGGGAATTAGCAGCGGCTACCAGAAACAAGTTGCCAGGGCAGAGCACACACACGGCCGGCCGTATTTTAAATGCAGCTCAGCTAGCAAAACACCCCTCCCCGGGAGCCCTGAGTCCAAAGTCTGCGGCAACACCCGGAAGAGAACCCAGGCTCGCCGCATCAGGCTACTCCACATGTATCCCAGCAGCCCCCTTTTAAAAGCAGATTGAAAGGCACTGGGGGGAATGGCCCTTGCCTGGACAGGGCTTGAATGCAAATCACGGCTAGTGGGAAAATGCCCCTCAACGGACGCGGCCAGGGCTGCGAGGGGGGAAAAGCCGGATAATAATCTGATGCTACAGCTGCTCCTGGGCTGTGCCAGGGCACCAGCAGATCTGCTACATGCTCACAAGGTCACCATCCGCCATCCCGCCCCAGGGAGTTCCCTGGCATGTGGAGGGAGCAATTGGCTTTTACCGTTCACTTTTTCCAAAAGTCCCAGAGGGGGAGCCGTGTTAGTCGGTAACTTAAAAAAAAAAAAAAAAGTAAAAACCTACGACGGTCCTGCAGCGCCTTAGAGCCTAACAAAAATATTACCAGTCCCAGAGGGGGAGCCGGGTTAGTCTGTAGCTGGAAAAACTTAAAACCCAGCGAATAGTCCTGCAGCACCTTAGGGTATGTCTACACTATAAAGTTAATTCGAAATAACAGCCGTTATTTTGAATTAACTTCAATAGCGTCTACACAGGCAAACCGCTATTTCGAAATAAATTCAAAATAGTGGAGCCCTTCTTTCGACTTTGGTGAACCTCATTCTACGAGGAGTAACGCCAAATTTGAAATAGCTATTTCGAATTAAGTGCTGTGTAGACACTTAATTCGAAATAGGGGGCCTCCAGCCCTTCCCAGGGAGCCCTGGTGGCCACTCTGGGCACAACCAGGAAAACTTACTCTCCTCACCCCCCACCCCGGAGCCATTAAAGGGGTAGACCCTGGCCACAGTGCCTGTGCCAGCTCCAAGCCTGCCAGCCCAGAGCCAGCAGTGGCCACCGGGGCCCCTGACTCAGTGGCCCCAAAACATGAGCCAGCAAGCCACTGGCAGCCAGCCCTCCACTGCTCCCCAGGAGCAGTCAGCCAGCTCCCAGGAGCCTGACAGGGGCTGGAGGGGGTGGGCGCCTTCCTGGTCCAGGATGGAGATCATGGACCTTATTCAGGTTTGGGGGGGATGCCCCCCAACGTCCATGATCTCTGCACTGGACAGAGGATCACGGCCGTCTACGGCAGGATAGCTGCCAGCCTGGCCACCAAAGGCCACATGCGAACCCAGGAGCAGCTTAGCATGAAAGTCAGGTTGGTCCGGCGAGACCCCCAACCCTGAGCCCTGAGCTTCCCCTCCCCCTTCTTCCCCTGGCTTCCCCCTTCCAGCTCCCTCCGCCCAGGTTTCCCTCTCCCCTCTTCCACCCTCTCTCTTCCCCTCTCCCACCTCCTTTTCCCAGTCTCCCCAGAGGTTCATCCCCTCCCAGTTTTGTTCAATGAACCCAGTTTCTATTTTTGAACATACGTGTCTTTTATTTGACATCAGGAAGGGGGGGCTGGGGAGGGGTAAGTGGAAGGACGTGAGGGAGGAATGGGGCACGAGCCCCTGGTGGGGAGGACCGGGGAGGCTCTGAGGGCTCCTCGGGGTGGACGCTCTCCCGCAGGGCCTCCTGGATCCTGACAGCCCCCCGATGGACCCCCCGGATGGCAGCCTGCAGCAAGAGCAGCTGGCCTGATGGCAACGACCCCACAAGATGCACCGACGTGCCCAGGGGCAGCTCTGGCTCCATGTGGCCGAGTGCTGTGGTGTCCCGAGTGTGGGCACTCAGGGCACTCCAAGACAGGACTGCTTTGCTGTCCCTCATCGAGGTAGACAAGCAAGCGGGGAACCCTGAGAACTGTCTATCCGGGGTGGGGGTAGGGTCCCTTTAAGCACGGAGCTCAGTTAGCCTCAGGCAGCAGCTCCACACACTAAGTCCTAACCTGATGCCCTGCCGGCACTGGTTCCGGCCAGCCTTAACTTCGGTTCAGGGTCGTCTCAGTGTGGACACGCTATTTCGAAATAGTTTTTGTGTATAGATGCGTTATTTCAAATTAGCTTAATTCAAATTAACTATTTCAAATTAAGTTAATTCGAAATAGCGCTGTAGTGTAGACATACCCTTAGAGACGAACAAAACGTGGATGGTGTCATGAGCTTTTGTGGGCACAGCCCACTTCTTCAGATGACTGGAGTTTTAGGGGTTGGTCCAGTTTTCCAATAAATAGCACAGAGGGGATGGGGGGGAAGAGGAGGAAAAAGAAGAAAAACAGGGGAAAGAATTTGTCAGTTGGAGTGTCCATGCTCCGTGAAGCTGATAAGAATACTTAGTGCCCACTCTGCGGCTACCTCTAGACTGCATGCCTTTTTCGACAGAGGCTTTGTCGACAGATACTGTCGACAAAGCCTCTGTCGAAAAAGAGCATCTAGACTACAATCAGTATTGTTGACAAAGCAAGCCGGTTTTTCGAAAGAGAGTCTAGACGCTCTCTTTTGAAAAAGCACAGTTTGCATGCAATAGCGCCTTTTTTCGAAAGAGTACTTTCAAAAAAAGGTGTTATTCCTCGTAAATTGTGGTTTACCGCTGTCGACAAAACTGCTGCATTCTGTAGATTTACTGTCAACAGAACGTGGCGGCAGTGTAGACGCAAGTATAGTTTTGTCAACAAAAGCCAACTTTTGTCGACAAAACCCTGTAGTCTGGACACACCCTGCGTGCCCTTTGTTGGGTTCTGGATGTCATTGGGATGTTGAATGTAGCGGCCCAGCCAGCCAGCGGCTTTGTTTAGACTTCTGCTGTAGGACTCAGACTTTTTAAGATCCATTAGTGAGTGCCCGGGCAACTTGAAAGCTCCGGTGGCCAGAATTATATTCTCAGCACATGCCAAGGGCTGCAGCTTAAGTGTGGTTGCATACACATGCAAATATATGCAAATAGATTCTTTCCCACTGGTGGGCATGAGTACAAAGATTAAGGCAAGACTACATAACACACAGGCCCCACGTAAGTCCATTCTGCTGGTATTAATAAAATGGAATAGTTACCCGATTTCCACCCATGTGACAGCACTTTTCATGAACAATGACAGTCCAGGAATTGAATGACAGTCCAGGAATGACAGTCCAGGTCCCTCATCAAAGGCTCTTGGGTCCCTCATCAAAGGCTCTTGTGTAAATTACATGGCCTTGGGATAAGAGGGAAGGTCCTTTCTTGGATTGAGAACTGGTTAAAAGACAGGAAACAAAGGGTAGGAATAAATGGTAAATTTTCAGAATGGAGAGGGGTAACTAGTGGTGTCCCCCAAGGGTCGGTCCTAGGACCAATCCTGTTCAACTTATTCATAAATGATCTGGAGAAAGGGGTAAGCAGTGAGGTGGTAAAGTTTGCGGATGATACCAAACTGTTTAGGATAGTCAAGACAGAAGCAGACTGTGAGGGACTCCAAGAAGATCTCACCAAACTGAGTGATTGGGCAACAAAATGGCAAATGAAATTTAATGTAGATAAGTGTAAAGTAATGCACATCGGGAAAAATAACCCCAACTATACGTACAGTATGATGGGGGCTAATCTGGCTACGACAAATCAGGAAAGAGATCTTGGAGTTATCGTGGACAGTTCTCTGAAAACTTCCACACAGTGTGCAGCGGCGGTCAAAAAGGCAAATAGGATGCTAGGAATTATTAAGAAAGGGATAGAAAATAAGACCCAGAATATCTTACTGCCCCTGTATAAAACTATGGTATGCCCACATCTTGAATACTGTGTACAGATGTGGTCTCCTCACCTCAAAAAAGATATTCTGGCCTTAGAAAGGGTTCAGAAAAGGGCAACTAAAATGATTAGGGGTTTGGAACAGGTCTCATATGGGGAGAGGTTAAAGCGACTGGGACTTTTCAGTTTAGAAAAGAGGAGACAGGGGGGATATGATAGAGGTCTATAAAATCATGAGTGGTGTGGAGAGAGTGAATAAAGAAAAGTTATTTATTAGCTCCCATAATAGAAGAACTAGAGGACACCAAATTAAGTTAATGGGTAGCAGGTTTAAAACTAATAAAAGAAAGTTCTTCACACAGCATGTAGTCAACCTGTGGAACTCCTTGCCAGAGGAGGCTGTGAAGGCTAGAGTATAACAGAATTTAAAGAGAAGCTAGATAATTTCATGGAGGTTAGGTCCATAAAAGGCTATTAGCCAGGGGATAGAAATGGTGTCCCTGGCCTCTGTTTGTCAGAGGCTGGAGAGGGATGGCAGGAGACAAATCGCTTGATCATTGTCTTCGGTCCACCCCCTCCGGGGCACCTGGCATTGCCCACTGTCAGCAGACAGGCTACTGGGCTAGATGGACCTTTGGTCTGACCCAGTACGGCCATTCTTATGTTCTTATGTTCTAACTACTAAAACGCATCTCAACCTAAGACCATGATATTGACTCCTTTTTTGTTTTGGCTCCTACCCGTGGGCTGCGTGTTGAGTAGCCCCGAGTTAAAACGTTCCCCAGCAGGTTTCTGTGTGTGGCCTTCTCAGATATCTGATTTGTGCCCATTCATTCTTTCCCGTAGAGGCTGTCCGGTTTGGCTAATGTGCATGACAGAGGGATGTTGCTGGCATTTGATGGCATAGATCCCATGAGTGGATGTGCAGTTTACGTGGTGTATGTATCGGTATATTGGTAGCATCATGAGCTGCCGTGGGCACAGCCCACTTCCTCTGATGACCCAGATGGAGCAAGAGGCACTGAGGTAGAATTATAAAGCAGAAAAACAAAGTTTTTAAGTATTTTTTTTAAAGTGTTATTTTTTTCACACATAAAATCCCCCGGTTGGACATGACCCAGGTGCGTGTGGCCAGCCCCCTTGCTGGTGCCGACGGAGCACTGCCGATTTACCCATGGTTGGGCGGGTCAAGAATGAAACATGTGAGGCGGTGCTGGAACTGAATCCACCCAACCAGATTCCCGGCTCGGACACAGCCGCCCAGTTCCCCTGCAGCCAGCCACCGCACTGCCCCCGAAGGCCAGCTCCCGAGCTCGTGGGCGCTGGTGTCAATAGGGGGGGGGATTCACCGATTCCCGCGTGAGTGGGGTCAGAGCCCAGCTGAGCCTCCTGGGACTACTGATGGGGAGGGGCTGTCGGCCCGAGTGCCACCGCTGAGTCAGCCGGTCTCAGTGGTGGGCAGCCTGGCTCAGAGACACGGAGAGGTGCCCAGCATGGAGACGGGGGGGTGGGAGGGGGAGGCACGGCTGCTCTGCTAAAGCCCCATGGCCAGCCCCATGTTTAGCCTCGTGGCCCTCCACGTGGGGCTGCCTCAGGGTAACGTCTGGAGGAAGCCAGATCCATCCCTGGATACCTGGAGTCCTGGACTGACTCGCTGGCCTGGTTTGCCTCCTCCCCATCCCGCTCGGCTCTGGAACAAGTCCTCCAGCTGGGAGCTGCCAGGGCCAGGGATGGAGAAGGTACCCCCAGCCCCTTCAATCACCCTCCGGGTTACACATCCCCACCTCATTCCAACCACAGTTCATCTCACTTCAGCTGCCCACCGCTGCGGAGGATCAGGAACTATTGCTTCTGCTCTTGCTCAGGAAATGCCGAGGCAATGCACAACTGCAACAACCCTGCAGTTCTGAGCAGTTGCTGTGCAGTGCCCTGCCCTCACTCCGCCCTTCCCCCTCGCTCATGGGGCTAGGACCCAGAGCCTCTTGCTCCAAAAGGAAGCAGGTTTAAAATCAACCAAAGGAAGTTTTTCTTTACCCAGGACACAGTCAACCTGTGGAACTCCTTGCCAGAGGATGTTTGTGAAGACCAGGACTTTAACAGGATTCAAAAAAGAGCTAGATAAATTCATGGAGGTTAGGTCCATCAATGGCTATTAGCCAGGATGGGTCGGAATGGTGTCCCTAGCCTCTGTGTGTCTGGAAATGGGTGACAGGGTGATCACTTGATGATTCCCTCTGGGGCATTGGCCACTGTGGGCAGACAGGATACTGGGTTAGATGGACCTTTGGTCTGACCCAGTATGGCCGCTCTTATGCTCTAAAAGCCCATGCTGCTGCCACCTGCTTACACAGGAGACTCTCCCCCAGGCTGCTGACAGTACAGAGGCCATGACACACAGGTGAGCAATTCCAGCTCTTCTGCACGGTGCTCAGACTTCTGACAGCAAGGGCTCAAGGAAGCCAGCTCATTAACGCTAACAAGGCCTGTGCATACTCCATTAGGCGACCCCGCACATGCTCACGACAGCCTGGGCAAACAGGGAAATGCAGCCAAACCTGACTATTATTATTGAATGACCAGAGTGAATCTGAAAGTCATGGAACGAGATTCTCGCTCACTCCCCAGCTCCTAGCTATCTCATTACAGGTTATTATTACAGGTAACTGCGCTGCCTAGCCGATGTCTGCTTGGCAGTCGGTTTCTAGTGGAGTGCCCCAAGGATTGATTCTAAGGCTGGTTTTGTTCAACTTCTTTATGAATGACCTGGACGAGGGGATGGATTGCACCCGCAGCAAGTTTGTGGATGACACTAAGCTAGGGGGAGAGGTTGGGGGGCAGGGATAGAGTCCAGAGTGACCCAGACAAATTTGAAGATTGGGCCCAAAGAAATCTGATGAGGTTCCCTTGGGATGGAAGAATCCCAAGCATTGTTACAGGCTGGGGACCGACTGGCTAAGCAGCAGTTCAGCAGGAAAGGACCTGGGGATTATAGTGGATGAGACGCTGGAGATGAGTCAGCAGGGCGCCCTTGTAGCCAAGAAGGCGAATGGCATATTAGGGTCCATTAGGAGGAGTGTTGCCAGCAGATCCAGAGAAGTGATTATTTTCCTTTATTCGGCTCTGGTGAGGCCACATGTGGAGCATTGTGTCCAGTTCTGGGCCCCTCACTACAGAAAGGATGTGGACGTGTAACCCACACACCTAGTGTGGGTCACTCTCCCATGCCGTGGCACCTAGACCACAACAACAGATAAGATCAAGAGATCTCTATAGTGTGGGTAGAGAGCTAGCTGGCTTTCAACTCAAAGGGTAGAGGCTCCTATGCATAAGCTCCACAGGTCTCAGGTTCAAATCCCCCATTCGTTGGAGAGGGTCCAGCGGAGGGCAACCAAAACAATTCAGGGCTGGAGCACACGATCTATGAGGGATTTGGGCTAATTTAATCTGCAGAAGAGAAGAGTGAGGATGGGTTTGAGAGCAGCCTGCAATTCCCTGCAGGGGGTTCCAGAGAGGCTGTTCTCACTGAGGGCAGATGGCAGAACAGGGAGCAATGGTGAGTGATTGGGCAACAAAATGGCAAATGAAATTTAATGTGGATAAGTGTAAAGTAATGCACATTGGGAAAAATAACCCCAACTATACGTACAGTATGATGGGGGCTAATTTGGCTACAACAAATCAGGAAAGAGATCTTGGAGTTATTGTGGACAGTTCTCTGAAAACTTCCACACAGTGTGCAGCGGTGGTGAAAAAGGCAAATAGGATGCTAGGAATTATTAAGAAAGGGATAGAAAATAAGACACAGAATATCTTACTGCCCCTATATAAAACTATGGTACGCCCACATCTTGAATACTGTGTACAGATGTGGTCTCCTCACCTCAAAAAAGATATTTTGGCCTTAGAAAGGGTTCAGAAAAGGGCAACTAAAATGATTAGGGGTTTGGAACGGGTCCCATATGAAGAGAGGTTAAAGCGACTGGGACTTTTCAGTTAAGAAAAGAGGAGACTAAGGGGGGATATGATAAAGTTATATAAAATCATGAGTGGTGTGGAGAGGGAGAATAAAGAAAAGTTATTTATTAGTTCCCATAATAGAAGAACTAGAGGACACCAAATGAAGTTAATGGGTAGCAGATTTAAAACTAATAAAAGAAAGCTCTTCTTCACACAGCGCGTAGTCAGCCTGTGGAACTCCTTGCCAGAGGAGGCTGTGAAGGCTAGGACTATAACAGAGTTTAAAGAGAAGCTAGATAATTTCATGGAGGTTAGGTCCATAAAAGGCTATTAGCCAGGGGATAGAAATGGTGTCCCTGGCCTCTGTTTGTCAGAGGCTGGAGAAGGATGGCAGGAGACAAATCGCTTGATCTTTGTCTTCGGTCCACCCTCTCTGGGGCACCTGGTGCTGGCCACTGTTGGCAGACAGGCTACTGGGCTAGATGGAGCTTTGGTCTGACCCAGTATGGCCATTCTTATGTTCTTATATCTCAAGTTACAGTTGGGGAGGTCAAGTTTGGAGATTAGGACAAACGATTTCCCTAGGTGGGTGGGGAAGCCCTGGGATGGGTTCCCTAGGGAGGGGGTGGAATCTCCATCCCTAGAGGTGTTTAAGACCCAGCTGGACAAAGCCCTGGCTGGGAGGATTGAGTTGGGGTTGGTCCTGCTTTGGGCAGGGGGCTGGACTCGATGCCTCCTGAGGTCTCTGCCAGCCCTGGTCTTTGAGCCATATGATTCTATGGCTCAAAGGCTCATGCGGCAGCGCCAAGCCCACCGTAGCAGACATTCAGCCATTGACACCCTCCCCCTTCACAAGGGGTGAGTTACACCCCGGGAGAACAGCCTACCCTGTGCAGTAACATGATGCTAAATGTTCCACCCGGCCAAAGCCCGGGGTTGGCGGCTCAGGTCTAATCTGGTCTGTGGCAGTGTCCAGAACCTGCCCTCTGCCGTGGCAGCCCAGCCCTTTGCAAAACAGCTATGAAGAGCATCTCTCTCCCCTGCTGCTCAGATGCTCCAATGGGTGTCACGGTCCCCCCACCCCGCTTTATGTAAATGGACTTATGAATATGCATATCTCAAAGATGCTTTATGCAAAATGGCTCATGTAACATGTCATTTTAAAAGCTGTAACCTGCTGAACAGGGCTATCCTATTAGTGTCCATGGGTCTTTCTTGTATGTGAAGTTAGATGCATTAAGTGTGAACGTGTTTTATTAATCCAGGTATTCCAGTAAAAGCCATTAGTGATACTTCCTTTAGGAACTTAATGGTTGGGTGCTCAAGTCATAGAATCACAGAATCATAGAGCACTAGAACTGGATGGGCCCTCGAGAGGTCATCGAGTCCAGCCCCCTGCCCTCATGGCAGGACCAAGCACCATCTAGACCATCCCTGACAGGTGTCTGTCCAACCTGCTCTGAAATATCTCCAGGGATGGAGATTCCACAACCTCCCCAGGCAATTTATTCCAGTGTTTCACCACCCTGACAGGCAGGAAGTTTTTCCTAATGTCCAACCTAAACCTCCCTTGCTGCAGTTTAAGCCCGTTGCTTCTAGTCCTGTCCTCAGAGGCCAAGGAGAACAATTTTTCTCCCTCCTCCTTGTGACACCCTTTTAGGTACTTGAAAACCGCTATCATGTCCCCGCTCAGTCTTCTCCTTTCCAAACTAAACAAGCCCAATTCCTTCAGCCTTCCCTCAGAGCTCCTGTTCTCTAGACCTTGCATCATGTTACTCTTCTCTGGACCTGCTCCAGTTTCCCCACATCTTTTTTGAAATGTGGTGCCCAGGGGGGCAGCCTCGGGCCAGGGGGCTGACTCCCCAGAAAGGTGGCAATGCCGTTCCTTGCTGTGCATGCAGGAGCTCAGCGGGGAGCCGGTTTGGGGCCCATGCAGCTGGGTTTTGCTCCCCACAAACACTGCCCTGTTGGCCAAGTGGGGCCGGGCAGCGGGACAGAGCCGTGTGGCACACAAGCTGCCCCTCCCTGCCAGCTGTCACTGCACCCGCCGCTGCGGTGCTTGCGGTAGGATTAGGAACAAGCAGCCAGGACCCCAGGCCTCTGCTCACCAAAGCGCTTGCTGGCTCCAGGGAGAAAACACACGGGCCCGACACTCCGTCACCCAGCTCCTCCGCCGGAAACAGGAGCAGGCTGGGAAGGGGGCCCATTGGCAGAGCACTGGGCAGGGACACAGGACATAGTCCCCCCAGAGATGTGCGGATAATAAAGCCAGAAGGGAGGCTTGAGGGGGGTCTAAGCCTTTAATCCTTCTTGTGGCTCTTCTTTGAGCCCTCTCCAGTTTATCAGCCCCCCTCCCTGAACGCAGAGCCCCGACGCTGGGTGTGGCAGCGTGTCGGGGATCCCCCGATCCTGCACCCCTGTCCGCAGCACGATGAGACTCCGCCAGCCAGTTGAATACGGAGGGTTTATTGCTTCTCCAGGATACAGCCCAGCACAGACATGATGTGGCTACAGGAGTCAGGGCCAGGATGCCTCAGGCCCCTTTTGGTGCCCTGGGCCCGGGCGCGCAGCATTGTCCCCGGGCGCACAGCGCACGCGCGGGCCCGCCCCCCAAGTGTGCGCGGGCCCACCCCCGGGGCACACGGCGCATGCGCTGCTGAGACCGGCCCGGCCATTGCTGCTGGCACGCGCGCCGATCTGTGCAGGGCCCCGCAGCCGTAGGGAGAAGGGCTCTGCTGGCTGGCGCCGCGGGGCTGGCGCTGTGGGAGCCAGGCGCGCGGCGCCTGATGGCAGCTGTAAGGGATGCCACGTGTCCCTTACAGCTGCCATCAGGCGCCCCCCATTGGATGGCGCTCCGGGCAGCTGACCGGCTCGCCCATGCCTCCGTCCAGCCCTGGTCCACCGGCCCCTGAACCCCCAGTACTCAGCTTACTCTCTCCTCTTCATGTTTTCCCAGCCAAAGACTGCCCAGCTCCCAGGCCCTGCCCCCCAGCCAGGTGGCCGTCTCTGCCTCCCTCCCTTTGTCTCTCCCCCTGGGAAGAGCCTTGTTATCTGCTCCGGCTGGGCCGAGGTGTCTGGGCCAATCCACACGTGGGTGAGTCCGTGGCAATCACACCTCCCAGCGCAGGAGGACACCGGGTTACAGAGCAGACAGCCCCCCCACTACGTCACATTGGGCATGGGAGCCCAGGGGGGCTCACATCAGAGCATGTCAACTAACCTCCCGCCAGGGTTCCGTTCCCACCTCTGGTCTTCAGCAGGGCACTCCCGTGCCTCAGTTTCCCCGACCGCAAGTTGCGGATAATGCTACCGCCCTCCCTCGGCAATGGGCAGTGAAAAGAGCTGCAGTGGAGCCCCCGGTGATTATTCACCTTCCTGGCTCTCGCTGCGCTCTCGATCAGTTTAGGATTTGGACCAGTCCCGGGTTGAATTCAGAACAGTCTCACCGTGGCTCTCCCACATGCGCTGCCTCTCTCAGCCCCTGGGGAGCTGAGGACAGCGGCCGTGCAGGGCGTGCTGGCCTGGCCCCTGGCACCGCCGGGCACCCACGGTTAGGGTGCTCTCTGCTGGTGAACTGGAGGGAGAGATAAAAGACTCAGACCTTGATCTGGTGAGGTTTGGGTAAGCACTGGAGTTACCCAATGCTATTCTCCCAAGAGTGTTGACAGTGGGGCAAGAGACCTGGGGCTGCCTGGCCCTTCCGGAGCTGAAATCACCTCCGGGGTGGAGTCTATTGACCCATCCTGGCAGCGTGGCAAGGGGCCAGGCAGAGGGGGCAGCCTATGGAAGCCATACAGTGCACCTGGAGATGGACCCACCCTGGAGGAATCGTTGGCTGTGGGGCTTTGCTGCTCCCTTGCAAACCAGGGGAGTGGTGTGTGTGTGTGTGTAGCAGAGTGTTAAAGGGACATTTGTCCATCAGCCATTCACAGCAGCAACTGGGGAAACTGAGGCAGACGGGCAGTCACTGGCAGATTGTTTGGTGCGCTGCATTAGGGCTGTGGCTCTTTCCCCCTTTCCGAAGCTTGTTCCCCAGCGAGGCTGGGTGCTGGTGGCAGAGGGGAAGCGCTGGCCTTAGAAAAGGTGTCTACATCTTTCCCTGGTTTCTAGTCCGGGGCTCGAACCACCGTGCTTGGGATGTTTAAGGGCATCCCCTGGAGGGCTGAACCTGGCCCCTGCCCACAGCACGGGGCACTAGGGTGGTGTACAAATCCAGGCCCCCTCCCAGCTCCTGCCGTGCAGGGGTGAAGGGCACATGGGGACGTAGTCCCCGGCCAGCTGAGCCTGCCCGGGAGAGAGGGATCGGGCCGCTGCCGCTCGCTCATCATCAGCCCCGTAACAGCATTAAGCCCACTCCCGGCCTGGCCTTAAGCGCCTTGTGCCCATCTGGCGCGGCCCGGTCAGGAGCAGGCTGGACGCTGGGCAGCGCACAGCAGGCTGGGGTGGGGCTGTTGCACAGACGTCAGGCCTGGGGGCAGGGCCCAAGCCAGGGAGCTGCGGAGGGGCTGGTAGTGGCGCCATAGCAACGGGCATCCCCCAAATCCCAGTTTTCCTCTCTCCAGGCTGGGTTTCACCCCCCACACCCGTGTCAGCTCCTGCAGCCGCTCGGGAGAGAGTCAAATGCCGCCCAGTGGATCAGCAGAGTGCCCACAGCTGGGTTTTGTTTCTCCTGGTGGTGCACATGCCTCGGTGCGCATGGGGGAAAATTATTCCGCACACAGGCGGGGAAAAAATCCGCACACGGATGGGGAAGATTAGAGGGACCACTGCCCCACACCCTGCTGGGCCCAGCAGGCCAGGGACGGGGGCTTTGCGCGGCCTGGGTGTCCTCTGCCCACCCGCCGGGGACCGACTCTGCCACATGGTGCAAACCAGAGCCAGGCTGCCCTCGGCCCCTGGGGCTGGGAAGAGCTGGGGCATGAGAGGGTTCGGGGGCTGGCGGCCACTTGCATGTTGCCTAGGTGTGGCTCCCCTTGGGGGGGACGAGGCAGGCCACTGAAAGAGGAGACAGAGTGGTTTGCCAGCCGCAAAGCCGCTGCCCCTTGAAGGCCCGCTCACTCCCAGCGCAGCTCTGCCGCCGTTGCCACTGACACGGGAGCGGCCATTCCCCATGGCTGCTGCTACCGCCACCTGCCTGCTCCGCTTCTTCCCCCTGCCCCCCCCCTCTGCCTGACACAGAGACCTTGGGGGAACTGGGGGGGGGGGAGGAATGGGCAGTGCGGGGGGGACAATGTGGGGTCTTGGGTGCAGATGGAGGATGAGAGGGGGCAAGGCCCAATGCATCAGACTGTGGTGCTTCCGGGGGGCCTAGCGGGATGTGGAGGTGCAGGGAGAGGGGCTGGGCTGGGGATACGGGGGTGGAGGGGGACACGATGCTGAGCCACGAGCCGTAAGGGGCGAGGAGGGACAAGCGGGGTGGGTGGAGTTAACCGGGGTGCTGGCGGCTATCAATGGGGGGGCAGTGGGGGCTAGTCAGTGACGAGCAGGGTCCATGGGGGAAGGCATCCCACCCCACCAGGGGCAGAGGCAACGGGTAACTCTTCATAGTGGGGGAAGGGCACAATTAAAAGGTTGTGGGTCATGCCCCCCTCTCCCACGCAGCACCTCTACACTGGGATACCCCCCCCATCATGCGTTTAGAGTCAGGGGCGCTCCCAGACTGCCCAACAGAGTCGCCCAAGCCCGAGGGGCCCCCTCTGGCCCTGAGCCCCAGCAAGGTGCCCTTGGGGTTCACCTCGGCCAGGGAGGGAACTGGACTGGCAGCAGAACCAGGCCAAGGCCACCAGCAGGCGAGACCACCGCTGCTCTCAGAGATCCCGCTGCCCGGGCCCTCCCCAGCCAGGTGGTGTGCCCCTGTGGGGCAGAGGCAGGGCTGGCCCTGAGGGTCAGAGGGGCGAAGAGAGGGAGTCTGAGCCACAGGGGTTCCCTTCCCGACCAAACCCGACAGCTCTGGCAGCGCTGCCTAAGGGTCACGGCAGATGCTGGGCCAGGGGCGTTGATCCCTGGAGAGCAGCCACACCACCACTGGGCCTCCTCTCAGGGGTGGAACCCCCTCAGGGCACGTTGTTACCCCACTGGCTAACGATGCGGCAGAGAGGGGAAACTGAGGCACCTGCCTAGGACTCAAAATATTACCCCATGGTCTTGATGTTAGCTCATTTGAGCGTGAACTTCATTAATAACCCCCAGCTCTTCCTCCAGGGCAATCCAGGCCGCTTCACCGCCCCCTCAGATGGGACCTCTGGGCCGTCGGCCCCCGCTTCCCCCCGGGAGCGCTGCTGTTTGTGTCCCACCGACACAGGCTCCGATGGGGCCTGGGCCGCTCCTCGGGGACGGCTCATTGATGGACTCACAGCCCGGGCTGGTGTAGAGAACAGAAGGCTAAACCCTGGTGCATCCTGGTGCCCCCCAGCCAGCTGTCCCCTGGCTTCCAGCTGTCTGTCCATCTGACCCCCTTGGCCAGGCGCCAGGTGGGAGCCCTGACTCCTTCCAGCAGCCACTGCTTGTCCGTCCCTTCCCCCCTCCCCACCTTTCTGCTCTCCAGCTGCGGGGGCTCCCTTGGATGGAGGGACCATGGTCAGCCTGGGCAGGACGCAGGTGTTTAGACTCCATCCTGCGCCATACGCACAAGGGGCACAACCCCACGGGCAGATGTATGGTGCCGGCCGGGCTGCCCTCAGACTCCGCTGTGCTCTGTTATTGTGTAATGAGCGGCCTGGGCCAGGCCCCTGCTGGGACACCTCCGCACACAGAGCTGAGCAAGTCCCGCCTCGTGTGCATGGCAAATAGCCCTTCCAAAGCGCAAGAAACACCCGAGGGGCATTGATGCCACTGGGCCAGGCTTCAGCTAGATGCCACACGGCACGTCCGACCCACTATCTCTCTGCTGTCCCAGGCCCAGCCTCCCACAGCTCTGCCGGTGCCCCTCACTCCCGCCCCGCAACCCCTGCTAGCCCAGTCCTGGGTTTCCCCAGCCCCCTACAGCTCTGCCAATGCCCCTACCGCAACCCACAGCCCCTGCTAGCCCAGTCCTGGGCTCCCAGCCCCACAGCTCTGCAGGTGCCCATGGGTGGCAGGTAATGGAAACATGGGGAGGCTAACCACCCCCAAACCTCCACGAGTGCTCCCCACTGCAGCCCCAGGGCCAACGCAGAGAATTTGCCGAGCCATGGGAGGTCGATATTGTCTAGCGCAGGGCTACTTAACATGCGGCCCGTGGTGCGGTTTGGGTTTACGTGGGGCTCAACACACGGCCCATGGGCGGGATCCTTTGAACGTGGCCTCCACTGGGAACACGCCCCACAACTGTGAATCAATATCATGGTCTGCTGTTGAGATGTGTTTTAGTCGTTCCATTTGTGGACTGTCACTGCTCATGAAAAGTGCTGTCCTGTGGGTGGAAATGGGGTGAATATTGCATTTTACGAATACCCGCAGAACTGACTTACATGTGGCCTTCATCTTTGTATTCATGCCTGTCGGGGGGAAAGAAGCTATTTGCATATATTTGCATGTATTTGCACGTATATGCAACCACACTTAAGTTGCGTCCCTCGGCACGTGCTGTGAGTATCATTGTGGCCCCCGGGGCTTCCAAAGTTGAGTAGCTCTGGTCTAGCAGTATGGCCAACACTTCCCCACTGAATGGGCTCTCAGAAGACATTTGGGGTAAATTAGCGCTAAGTAACGGCACAGAACACGGAGCGCCAGGCCTGGGGGCTGTAAACAAACTTTATGGGGCCGTGGGAAACTTGGCTGCACCCATGCTAAGCGGACATCCGGCTCACTCAAACCGTGGGTGTTGCCGGACCAGAAAGTGCCGGATTAGCGAGGTTCAACCTATATGTCGCCTTTGCAGTCTTAGGTATGGGCTAGATTAGCTGACCCTTTAACAACTCCCTTCTTGTTCCTTCTTTGCTTTTATAATAACGGACCGGCTGGCAGCAGGGTTCTCTGGGTAAGATCCACCCTGGCACTGACCTGGCCACGTGGCTGGCCCTTTCGGGCCAGAAGAACATTTCGTAGAGCGAGCAGAGGTTTGAAACCATGTCTCACTGCACTGGGCCTAGGGGGCAGGAGACCTGGAATGCAATAAAGGGGGCCGGGAGATTTTGGTTTTAGCGCCCTGATTACCCAGTATGGGGAGCATCAGGAGCGTGGTTTGTGACTGGCTGGTGAGCCGAACTTCAGCGTGACCCCCCCAGTCCTTGGGAGGATCTGCTCTCCCTTTGGCAGCCTGCCCTCACTTGGGCATTTTCAGGGCAAGCTGCCCAAGTGCCCTGGGACACAACACAGGAACAAGCGGTATAGGGGGTTCTGCAGCATCCCCAGGTCCTGCACGGGGTCCCAGCCACTGGCCCGTGCATGCAGACCCAGGCCCCCCACCCAGGGACACTGCTGCCATCTGGGGGGTCTGCTGCTGGCCCCTGGCCCCGGGGGTCCACACCTGCCTCCAGCTGCGACCTTGGCCTCTTTGCCCCATCCGCATCCCCCCTCCCAGAGCCATGGCCCTTCTTCTGGCCCTGGATCCAGGGACTGGTGAGGGGCCCAGACCAGGGCAAATGGGGGCACAGCTCAGCCCCCCGTTCTAAAAAGCATTTCAGTGCCACTGGCCTGGCAGAGCTCACCGTTCAGGGCACTGCACAAAAAGGTTTGAGGGCCCGGCCTGGAGCCAAGCCACCTGCGGGATGGGTCAGCAGCCGCTCAGCCCACCTGGCTCTCTGGGGGGAGCCTGCCGGGAAGGAGCGAGGGTAAAACAGCCAATCCCCCGGCAGCCCTCGAAGGAATCTCAGAACGTGCCTCCCTGTCCGACACCTGCATCGGGTCAAGCCAGGTTCTGCTCCAGTCTGAGCCCAACTCCGCCGCCCAATCACTGTGTGGGCGCAACGGTCACATGCCTCAGTTTACCCAGTTCTAAAACCTACCTCCCAGGGCCTTACTGGGCATCATGGCATTTAGCTCCCCGCTTGGTCCTTGCGCGGGCACAATGCCCAGCGGCCCACAGGCACAGAGCTGGGCATGGACCTCCACTGAGTCCGCGCTTTGGGTTGTTTTGGGGGAGCAAGAGCAGGGCTGTTGATTCAGCAAAATCTCCTGCGGGTGTTTTCACCGGCTGCTGTCCCCTGAACCGCTGATGCTCCAGATGGGTGTGTGTGTATTTGTGGGGGGACGACAACTTGTTCAGCCCCTGCAGTGGCTCAGGGTTGGACGGGGTTAAACAGCTGGAAAGACAAAAACGAGGGGTCTGCTCACCAAGCGTCCCCCCCGCCTGTTGCCTACACCCCTTCCCCCCACAATCCCAGCCACCAGTCCCCCTTCTGGCCCCTAGTCAGCCTGTCCCACTCCCAGGAAGCAAAGGATCCCAGTGCAGTTGATCTGCTCTGATTACGGACGTGGTTCCAACCGGAGTTCCCCGTAAGCTGAGCGCTCACTGGGGCAGCCATCCCCAGAGATTCAGGCGCCGCCCAGCTGATTAGCAGAAGGCCCACAGCTGCGCGCCGTGGACAGCGTGTGTTTCTATTGGTGGTGCGCATTTGCACATTCCTCGGTGTACGTCACAAAATTTATTCCGCCCACAGATGGAAAAACTGAGGGAACCGTGGTTCCCACCCAGTATCCCGCACAGCAGCACCTCACATTCATCCCTGCTCAGAGCGTTTGCCTGTCCCCCACCCACATGGGCACGACTGGCGTGGCAATGCCAGGCAGCACAGTGCTCCAAATCCAGATTCAGAACGGCCTTTGGTCCAGCTCGAAGGCCACAAAAGCGTTTGCACTTGAGCTTGGCAATTTTCTCCCCCCAAATTGTTCCTCTTCCTCCCACTCAGCTGCATTGTTTCCGAAAGCTCTTTATCCCGGCTGAGCTGTGCCTGCGTAAGGCAGTTTCAAGGCATGAATCACCGTTCACACTGGACGTGAATTACCAAGGGCCACGCTGATTAGCGATGAGCAGGACTCATGAACGCTGGTTCTCCGCTTCCATTGCAGCCCAAGAGACACCAAAATGGTTTACGTCACAAAGCAGATCAAAAAGAGACGGGGACTTTTCAGCTTAGAAAAGAGGAGACTAAGGGAGATAGGATAGAGGGCTGTAAAATCACAACAGGTCTAGAGAAAGTGAATAAGGAAAAGTGATTTTTTTGTGCCCATACCACAAGAACTAAGGGTCACCAAATGAAATCAATTGGTAGCAGGTTTAAAACAAACCAAAGGAAGTTTTTCTTCACGCAGTGCATGGTCCACCTGTGGAACTCCTTGCTGGAGGATGTTATGAAGGCTAGGACTTTAACAGGGTTCAAAAAAGAGCTAGATGCATTCATGGAGGTTAAGTCCATCAATGGCTATTAGCCAGGAGGGCAGGGATGGTGTCCGTAGCTTGTGTTTGTCAGAGGCTGGGAATGGGCGACAGGGGAGGGATCACTTGATGATTCCGTTTTGCTCACTCCCTCTGGGGCACCTGGCATTGGCCACTGTGGGCAGACGGGACACTGGGCTGGATGGACCTTTGCTCTGACCCAGTCTGGCTGCTCTTATGTTCTAATGTAAATTGGTTTGCCTGTCCCTGGAAATGCAGCCACTTCTGGGGAGGAACATGCCAGCTGTTTAACCGCACGCAGCAACAGTACAGTTCAGAAATGGAAGCGAAGAAGGCACCTGCGTTCAGCTGACACGCCAAGGGCAGCGGAAGGAGGCAGAATGCAAGTGGCCACAGTGGAATTAAGCCAGGACACTGGGGTTAACACACCCTGGCTCAGTGGCAACAAGCCAGAGGGGTTTTAATGAGCGCGGGGGGGGGGGGGGAGGACCTCTGAGTCACACCGCTCCAGTGGGGAGCAGATGTTTAGAGCAACAGTCCCTGGGGCACAGGACGTGAGCAGACATGCCAGGTTCTGTGAGGAGGTAACTGGCTCTGTGGACGTGGGGAAGTCAGTGGATGTGATATACCTCGACTTTAGCAAGGCTTTTGATAGGGTCTCCCACAGTATCCCTGAAGCCCCACATCTACTGCTGAGGGCCTGCCCCCCACTGGAAGGGGAGGAGGCGGGGCAGCATGTCGGGCGTGCCCCAGCCTCCCTGGAGCACTGGGGAGGGGAAGAGACGTGCGGGGGCAGGTAAACGAGGTGTGGCTCCCCCACCTCCCTTGGGCATGAGGCCGCCGAGTTCCAGCTGGGGGCGTGGGGAGGGCGGGCACTGGAGGCAGCAATGCTCTGCCCCCAGAACTCCTGTAGCAGGTGTTGTGTGGGTGGGGCCATGCCTGGGGGGTTGGGAAGGCAACGCCTCCCCCTGCCTAGGCTGTGGGACGCCCCTTCTTCTCACAAGTTTCCTGGGGAGGCTCCGCGGTGGGACCCCTTCCCACGCCCAACCGGCAGCGAGTGGTCTGGCCTCCTGCAGCACCATGTGCGGCGGCCTCCGGTCTGGGGTTCGGGCCACGTCCTCGCCGCGCCGGCTCCCGGCCACACTCTGATTCGGAGGAGACGGATCCCGCGCCTGGCCAGCTGGAGGGAGCATCAGGAATTCTCAGCGGATGCCTCTGCAGTAGATCTCCGTTTGCTCACCCCGAACGGAGCCCCCGCCCGGCCACCATGCCCAGCCCCCTCCCAGCTCCTGCGGCGAGGGAACGTTGCCCTCTCCTGGCCCATGGGGGGTGCCGAACACACGCTCACCGGGCGATCCCTGCCGTGCCTTTCCTTGCCGCCCTGTCCAGACGCCCTCCCCCCGCAGGCTGGAGCCCCGGCCTGGCCGTTATCATGCCTGCCACTATAGCATCACAGACCCCCAGGGCTGGCAGAGACCTCAGGAGGCACCAAGTCCAGCCCCTTTCCCAAAGCAGGACCAACCCAACTCAATCATCCCAGCCAGGGCTTTGTCCAGCCGGGACTTAAACACCTCTAGGGATGGAGATTCCACCTCCTCCCCAGGGAACCCAGCCCAGGGCTTCCCCACACACCTAGGGAAATTGTTTGTCCTAATCTCCAACCAAGACCTCCCCCACTGCAACTGGAGACCATTGCTTCTCCTTCTGCCATCTGCCCCCACTGAGACCAGCCTCTCTCCATCCTCTTTGGAACCCCCCTGCAGGGAGTTGCAGGCTGCTCTCAAGTCCCCCCTCACTCTTCTGCAGACTAAACAAACCCAAATCCCTCAGCCTCTCCTCGCAGGTCCTGTGCTCCAGCCCCTGAATCATTTTGGTTGCCTCCTGCTGGACCCTCTCCAATGCGCCCACATCCTGTGTGTAGTGGGGGGCCCAGAACTGGACGCAACACTCCAGATGTAGCTTCTCCAGAGCCGAATAAAGGGGAATCATCACTTTCCTAGACCTCCTGGCTCCCAGTCCAGCTGCTCCCCTAAGATCTCTGTGCTGTACTTGCTGCGTGGTGAACTCTTAAAACCATAACTGTGTCTGTGTACATAACACATCCCTGTTGCCCCTAGACCGACCTTCCTCTTATGCTAAGAGGGTAGGTTTTACACTCAATTCTCTCTCTCCCCTGAAGGCTGCCATTCCCTTTTCGTTACGGTGGGTACAGCAGCAAGCCTGCGACACACTCCCCCAGCTCCGCCAGCCGTCCCGCGGACACCCATCCGCAGGGGAATATCTCCTAGGGAGGAGATGTTCGAGGAGCAAATGCAATGCGTCCTGCCAGGCAGGGAGCGCTCATGTGGGGGGAGGAATACGCTGCTGCAGGAGTGGCCAGCAGAGCACGAGGGTCAGGAGCTGGATGTGAAGGACCAGGAGAGAGTCTGGACAGCCGTGGTGGATGCATGGTGGCTTTCCAGGACAGCGACATGCACGGGCCCTTCCCTCTAGCTCCTGCAGACCCACATACTGGGCTGCATGAACAGGAGTGTGGTGAGCCAGACACGAGGAGTCATTCTTCCGCTGCACTGATTAGGCCCCAGCTGGAGTGTTGTGTCCAGTTCTGGTGCCACATTTCAGGAAAGACGGGGACACAGGAAGCCGGCTAAACAACCAGTGGGGCCCCTGGATGATCGAGATGCTAAAGGAGCCCTCAAAGACGATAAAGTCACTGCCGAGAAGCTAAATGAATTCTTTGCTTCAGTCTTCACGGCTGAGGATGTTAGGGAGATTCCCAAACCTGAGCCATTCTTTTTGGGTGACAAATCTGAGGAATTGTCCCAGATTGAGGTGTCATTAGAGGAGGTTTGGGAACAAATGGATGAACTTAACAGTAACAAGTCACCGGGATCAGATGGCATTCACCCAAGAATTCTAAAAGAACTAAAATGTGAAACTGTGGAATTATTAACTGTGGTTTATAATCTGTCCTTTAAATCAGCTTCTGTACCCAATCACAGGAACATAGCTAATGTGATGCCACTATGTAAAAAGGGATCTAGAGGTGATCCTGGCAATTACAGACAGGTAAGTCTAACGTCAATACCAGGCAAATTAGTTGAATCCATAGTAAAAAATAAACTTGTCAGACACAAGGATGAAAATAATTTGTTGGGGAAAAGTCAACATGGTTTCTGTAAAGGGAAATCATGCCTTACTAATCTGCTGGAGTTCTTTGAGGGGGTCAACAAATATGTGGACAAGGGAGATCCAGTGGCTATAGTATACTTAGATTTCCAGAAAGCCTTTGACAAGGTCTCTCACCAAAGACTCTTACGTAAAGTAAGTTGTCATGGGGTAAGAGGGAAGGCCCTTTCATGGATTGATAACTGGTTAGAAGACAAAGGGTAGGACTAAATGGTCAGTTTTCCAAGTGGAGAGAGGTAACTAGTGGGTTCCCCCAAGGATCTGTCCCGGGACCAATCCTATTCAACTTATTCATATCTGATCTAGAGAAAGGGGTAAACAGTGAGGTGGCAAAATTTGCAGATGATACCAAACTGCTCACGATAGTTAAGACCAAAGCGGACTGTGAAGAGCTTCAAAAAGATCTCACCAAACTAAGTGATTGGGCAACAAAATGGCAA
This sequence comes from Pelochelys cantorii, assembly GCA_032595735.1. Lineage (NCBI taxonomy): Eukaryota > Metazoa > Chordata > Testudines > Trionychidae > Pelochelys > Pelochelys cantorii. Next base: position 3,772,425 of record CM064328.1, read on the forward strand.
ATGAAATGTAATGTTGATAAATGTAAAGTAATACACATTGGAAAACATAATCCCAACTATACATACAATATGATGGGGACTAATTTGGCTACAACCACTCAAGCGATAGATCTTGGAATTGTTGTGGGTAGTTCTCTGAAAACATCCACTCCGTGTGCAGTGGCAGTCAAAAAAGCAAACAGAATGTTAAGAATACTTAAAAAAGGGATAGAGAATAAGACAGAAAATATCTTAATTCCTCTATAAAAAACCATGGGACACCACATCTTGAATACTGTGTACAGATGTGGTCGCCTCATCTCAAAAAAGATATATTGGCATTGGAAAAGGTTCAGAAAAGGGCAACAAAAATGATGAGGGATTAAAGAGAGATTAAAAAGACTTGGACTTTTCATCTTAGAAAAGAGGAGACTAAGGGGGAATATGACAGAAGTCAATAAAATCATGCCTGGTGGGGAGAAAGTGAATAAGGAAAAGTTATTCACTTATTCCCACAATATAAGAACTAGGGGTCACCAAATGAAATGAACAGGCAGCAAGCTTAAAACAAAAAGAAGGAAATTTTTCTTCACTCAGTGCACAGTCAACCTGAGCCAAAATCAGATCAGGAAGGCAAGGATTCCCCGGAGCTAACTCCAGTAATAGGCAGCAGGTTTAAAACAAACAAACGGAAGTTTTTCTTCACTCAGCACACAACCTGTGGAACTCCTTGCCAGAGGAGGTGGTGAAAACCAGGACTTTAACAGGGTTCAAAAAAGAGCTAGATAGATTCATGGAGGTGAGGTCCATCAATGGCTATTGGCCAGGATGGGTAGGAATGGTGTCCCCAGAAAGGATACTGGGCTGGATGGACCTTTGGTCTTACCCAGTATGGCCGCTCTTATTTCCTTATATTCTTATGAGACATTGGAGAAGGTCCAGAGAAGACCAACAAAAGTGATGAAAGGTCTAGAGAATTTGATCGATAAGTGAAGGCTGAAGGAATTGGGCTTGTTTAGTTTGGAAAAGAGAAGACTGAGAGGGATCATGACAGCGGTTTTCAAATACCTAAAAGGGTGTCACAAGAAGGAGGGAGAAAAATGTTTCTCCTTGGCCTCTGAGGACAGGACAAGGAGCAATGGGCTTAAATTGCAGCAAGGGAGGTTTAGGTTGGACATCAGGAAAAACTTCCTGCCTGTCCGGGTGGTTAAACACTGGAATAAATTGTCTTGGGGGGGGTTGTGGAATCTCCATCCCGGGAGATATTTCAGAGCAGGTTAGACAGACACCTGTCAGGGATGATCTAGATGCAGCTTGGTCCTGCCATGAGGGCAGGGGACTGGACTTGATGACCTCTCGAGGTCCCTTCCAGTTCTAGGATTACTGTGATTCTATGATTGGAAGGAAGTGCCAGCTACATCCCAGGTACATGGGAGGAGAGTCCTGGCTGGGAACGGTCAAGAGCCATGAAGCTGGACAATTCAATGCAGCAGGCTAAGGCAGGGGCCATAGTAGGAATAAAGAAAGTAGCGAGTGACCCCACAATCTCTGCATTCTCTTTTCCTGCCACCCCTACATCCCAGCACTCCTTACACTCTGTGCAAACATCAGCCCCAACACCAGATGGGGTCAGACCAAAGGTCCATCCATCCCAGTGTCCTGTCTGCTGACCATCGCCAATACCAGATGCCCCAGAGGGAGGGATCACAACAGGTAATCCCTCACATGATCCCTCCACAGTCACCCACCTCCAGACAAACAGAGGCTAGGGACTCGATTCCTACCCATCCTGGCCAATAGCCATTGATGGACCTAACCTCCATGAATCTATCTAGCTCTTTTTTGAACCCTGTTGAAGTCCTAGCCTTCAGTGCATCCTCTGGCAAGGAGTTCCACAGGTTGTGCGCTGAGTGAAGAAAAACTTCCGTTTGTTTGTTTTAAACCTGCTGCCTATTACTGGAGTTAGCTCTGGGGAATCCTTGCTTTCCTGATCTGATTTTGGCTCGATGTGGCTCCTGTCTGGAAGCTTCCTTCTCCTCTTCAGACTGGGAGAACTATCCCTGGGAGACCAGGCTGTGGTCTGGGCCGGGGAACGAGTCAGTAACCAACAGAGCTGCAGGCCGGGTTCTTCCTTTCCAAAGCAAGCGCACCGCGGGCATCGCTCAAGCGAAGAGCTGACCTGTTGCGCTGGAAAATCAATCTCCCCAGAACATTAAGTGCTTCTTTCAAAAGCAAACAGAGCGCCAAGCACAGCATTATTCCTGGCATTTGGCGCACAAGCACATGGAATGTTAATTAAAACCTCCCGGGCGGGCTGCTATAAATACACCGGCGTGCTGCAAGAGGTTCACCCGCCGGAGCAAAAGGCCTGACCCCAGGCTCAGAGAAAGCAATGGGATTGTGTTTATTGGAGTCACTAGCACTGGTCTAAAGCCCATGGGAAGGCTCCCGTCCGTGTCCGGGAAAGCGGGTCCCCCGCTAAATCCAGCCGCAGCTACAGCCCTGTCACAGCTCCCAGCGAGACTTCACTAGCCAGCGAGTTAGCAGGAACAGTCTCTCCCTGAGAGTGCCGGATTGTTCGACCTAAGAACATCAGAGAGGCCAGACGGGGTCGGACCAAAGGTCCATCCTGCCCAGTGTCCTGTCTGCCCACAGTGGCCAATGCCAGGGGCCACAGAGGAAGTGAACAGAACAGGGAATGATCAAGCGATCTCTCTTCTGCCATCCATCTCCACCTCTGACAAACACAGGCTAGGGCCACCATTCCTACCCATCCTGGCTACTAGCCATTCATAGACCTAACCTTCATGAATGTACCTAGTTGTCTTTTAAACCCTGTTATAGTCCTGGCCAGAGGCAGCCCGTGGCTATAGGATGACTTGGCCATCACCTAGGGTGCCGCCTTCAATGGCACCTGATGATGACTTCACGGGGTGCCCGGGGCGCCCGATGATGGCGTCACCCCATTGACAGCCGTGCAGGCGGGGGTGCCAATCGCGCGTTCCGCCTGGGGCGCCAGCTGCTGCAGCCCACCTCAGGCCACTCCTGGTCCTGGCCTTCACAACCTCCTCAGGCAAGGAGTTCTACAGGTTGACTGTGTTGTGTGAAGAAGAACTTCCTTTTATTTGTTTTAAACCTGCTGCCCATTAATTTCCTTTGGTGTCCTCTAGTTCTTATGTTATGGAAACAAGTCAATAACTTCTCCTTATTCACTTTCTCCACGCCACTCATGATTTTACAGCCCTCTATCCTATCCCCCCTCAGTCTCCTCTTTTCCAAGCTGAAAAGTCCCAGTCTCTTTAAACTCTCCTCATTTGGGCCCCGTTCCAAACTGATAATCATTTTAGTTGCCCTTCTCTGAGCGTTTTCTAATGCCAGTATCAACTTGTCGTGAAGTAGTGACTTGTTCACTCTGAAGTCTAATGACCACAGGAGGGAATATGGGGGCGTGGATTCCTCCTTTGTTTGGTGTGTGTCCGTGCTTTTCTTGACAGGCACTTCAATGGGAAGGCTGTCCCACGTACAAAGGCAGCAGGGGCCGTGAGCAAGGAAAAGAAGAGGCAATGGCATGACGAGCTGTGGAAGCCACAGATGCACAAGCCCCTGAAGTGGTTACCCGAAAAGAGCTTTGCTCACATGAAGCTGGGAGAGGTGGCAGACGACAAGATCCGAGGTTGGGGGATGCGTGTTTGCAGTAATTTTGAGGATGACACTAAGCTAGGGGGAGAGGTAGATACGTTGGAGGGCAGGGAGAGGGGCCAGAGTGACCTAGACAGAATGGCAGATTGGGCTGAAAGAAATCTGATGAGGTTCAACAAGGACAAGTGCAGAGTCCTGCCTTCGGGATGGAAGAATCCCAAGCATTGTTACAGGCTGGGGACCGGCTGGCTAAGTAGCAATTTGGCAGAAAAGGACCTGGGGATTCCAGTGGATGAGAAGCTGGAGAGGAGTCAACAGGGCGCCCTTGTAGCCAAGAAGGCTAATGGCATATTGGGGTGCATTAGGAGGAGCATTGCTAGCTGATCTAGAGAAGTGATTATTCCCCTTTATTCGGCTCTGGTGAGGCCACATCTGGAGTTTTGTGTCCAGTTTTGGGGCCCCCGCTACACACAGGATGTGGACGCATTGGAGAGGGTTCAGCGGAGGGCAACTAAAATGATTCGGGGGCTGGAGCACATGACCTACGAGGAGAGGCTGAGGGATTTGGGTTTGTTTAGTCTGCAGAAGCGAAGAGTGAGGGGGGATTTGAGAGCAGCCTTCAGCTCCCTGCAGGGGGATTCCAAAGAGGATGGAGAGAGGCTGTTCTCAGTGGGGGGAGGTGGCAGAACGAGGAGCAATGGGCTCACATTGCAGTGGGGGAGGTCTAGGGTGGAGATTAGGACAAACGATTTCCCTAGGAGGATGGGGAAGCCTTGGTACGGGTTCCCTAGGCAGGGGGTGGAATCTCCATCCCTAGAGGTGTTTAAGTCCTGGCTGGACAAAGCCCTGGCTGGGATGATTGAGTCGGGGCTGGTCCTGCTTTGGGCAGGGGGTTGGACTGGGTGCTTCCTGAGGTCTCTGCCAGCCCTGGGGTTCTGTGATTCTATGATGCCAGGATGCAGGTAGCAACGCCGGTTGAGTTTCATAAGTGTACAGGAAGTTTATATGAAGCGCCACCAGGCAGAGCAGGCAGGCGAGAAGATCTGAGGTTGAGGGACACAGGTAGCAAGGATGGTTGAGTTTCATGAGGGGTTCGGGCAGGTGATGGAGGGAGGGTGAGAGGGGCTGACGGGAAAAGTCAAGACTCACCGATGCAAGCTAGACTGGAGAACCGGGCGGGTAGATGGCTGGCTGAGGGAGCCACCCGTTGGAAGCATGTGGCCACAAGAACCCGGCACAGCAAAAGTTGGGTGGGTGGATGAGCAGAGCTCAGGGACAGGTTTGCTGAGATGGAGAATAAAGAAGGGGCCAAGCAGGCAGGCACAGAAGGAGGGAGCAGCTACCCCGGGAAGGAGAGGGGACAAGTCAGTGCACAGTGCCACTGCTCGGGACCCAGGAGGGCAGAGGATGGCTCGCAGAAGGTGGCGAGACAGAACAAGACAAGAGGCCCAGGAGGAAGGCCGGAGAGTCACACCACCCCTGGACGAGGTGGGGTGAGGTACATGGGGGCTCCCTGCTCAGAAGGGACAGGCCTGGCGCCCGAGCCAACCCGGAGAGCCGGGGGCGGTGCTGTCTGCCCGGAGCTGAGCTGCGGATGCGGAGGCTGATAAGGACCCTCATGGGGGCAGGAGGGAATCTGCTGATTGTCCTGCGCACGGGGACAAGGGAACGGCTGGCTTCTCGCTGGGTTCCGGGGGCACCCGCAGCAGGTTGGGGAAGTGGCTAAGGGGCCAGGAGGCTCAGGGGCTCGCCAGTGGGACGTGGCCTGCCTGGACAACAAGGGCAAGAGCAGACTGGGAGGATGAGCCGGTGGCTCTCACGGCGAGCAGGAGGGACGTCACGGGAGAGGGTGCGGCCCGGGAGACAGGGAGCGTGGGGGGGCGGGCGAGGGGGCAAGGGAGGCCGGAGAGAGTCGCTGCCGAAGGCGCAAGCAGCGAGGCGGGTGATACCGACGGGGAAGGACTGTGCCGAAGCTGGGGAGGAGCCTGGGCAAAGCTGGGCAGAAACAACCAAGCAATCTGCACCAAGGCAAGGAGCCGGGGAGGCCCAGGAGGGAACGGAATTCCCAGGGTGGGAAGTGAACGTGGCCGTTCCAGGGGGAACAGCCACAGAGGAACCGTTGCCACGACTGGCCGCCCTGGGCTAGTGCGGGGTCTGTTGCAAAGTCCCCGGCTCCAGCCTGGATAAGGATAGAGACTTCCTTAATTTCCTTAATGAAATGCATCCTACAGCTGGAACCTCTCTAATCCGGCGCCCTCAGGACCTGGCCGGTGCTGAGCCAGGGAACTTGCTGAACCAGAGGTGGTCTAGCAGCACGGCCAACCCTTCCACTGCTGACGGGGCTCTTAAAGACATTCTGGGGTAAATCAGAGTTAAATAACAGTGTGGAACCTTGAGAGCCAGGACCGGTGGCTATAAACAAGCTTTATGGGACCATGGGAAATGTGGCTACGCCCAGGATAAGTGGACATCCGGCTCACTCAAATCATGCCGGACCACGGAGGTTGCTGGACCAGAGGGTGCCGGACTAAAGAGGTTCAACCTGTACAGGGAATTGTGTGGTTAGGGGTATGATGGTTAGGCGTGCTGGCCAGCACTCGGTGACTAAAGGGTTAAACTCAGGTGGCTAGCAAGGGTGTTGGCAGGGAGCCAGCAGAACCAATGGGAATAAGGAGCTGAAATTTGAATTGGATACAGATACCTGGTCTGCTCTTCCTTTGTGTCTTCTAAGTTAAGGGCTGGAGGGAGCAGATGCAGTACTCAGAATTACCAGGCCTATAAGAAATATTGGACATGGGAGTGAACGGGGCCTTGAAGTACGGATCCGCACTAATCATGAGTAGAGGGAAAAGGCATATTCAGTCGCGATCAGGGCATTTTTCTTTGTTTTGGTTGTTCGGTTAAACTTCTCTGTATGAATCCATGCCTTCCCTCCCCCTTCACTATCCCAGAGCGTGCCCAGAGATGTTCTCTGTGTTCTCATCTGTTTTACTCAGTTGCTCTGTAACAGCAAGCAACCATGCATGCTTTGCCAAGTATCTCGTTTTGTTTTGTTAGTAAAATCACCTTTTTTAAGGCGATGATTTGAGCCTTGTGTCCTGGGAAGAAAGACGTCTGTCTCTGTGTGTGTGTCCGCCTGCCTAAGACTGATCCGTCAGCTACCAGAGATGGCAGCTTGTTTTCTCGTTTCTTTTTTCAAGCTCTCTTGGGGCAAAAGCACTGGGGTACCCCTAGGGAAGGAATCCAAATGTTCCCTGCTATTTTTTTCAGGGTTAAATCACTTGATGGGGGGCTGGTTTGGCTTTTTCTCCAAGTCCGTGAATCGGTGACTCTGGGGAGTTTTTGTAACAGAGCCTATAGAGCAGGGTTTCCCAACCTATGGGTTGGGACCCAAATATGGGTCGCCATTCCATTTCAAAAGCTTTGCCAAGTGTCTCCCCAGGTGGCTCTGGCCCCCCCCCCCCCCCCCGTTGTTGAATTGCCCTGGGTCACCAAGTCTTCCTGAATTGTCAAAATGGGTCCCCATCTGGAAAAGGCTGGGAACCGCTGCTATAGAGGCAAGGTATTTAAGTGAAGGCAGAAGCGTACAAGGAACAGACACTGGGAAGGGTCCACAAGGAAAAGGTGCCGCCTCGCAGTCAGAAAGTGTAGGGAAAAGCAACGTCTGCCCAAAACCAGGGCTGGACTGTGCAAAGGGAATTAAAACCAATAGCAAAAGGTGCTGTAGCCACGTAAATAAACAGAAACTAAGAGAAGACGAAGGGGCCGCTAAACACTGAGCATAAGGTGGAGATTAAGGATTATCTAGGCATGGTCCCTTCTGGCCTTAAAGTGGAGGAGTCTAAATGGAGAGACGATTTCTGAGAGGAGAAGGCTCTTGAAATTAGTGAACAAAGGCAGACGGCGAACCAGGGGTTGGAAATGGGAGTCGGATACATCCAGACTAGAAATGAGGTGCTTGTTATTTTTACAATCCGCGGCCTGGACTGCGCTAGGACCTTCGTCCCCCCCGCTCAAGTGGAATTTGTAAGCGATGCGTCCCCACTACCGTGCCCGTTATTCCGGAGTAAGGGGTCGTGGAATTTGAACTCCGGACTCCGGCGCCTCACGAGGAGTAACGCTTCTCCCGAACTTGGGAGTCTGAAATAACGTTCGCATGGACGCTCCATTAATTTGAACTCATCGGCCTCTGGGAAGCCTCCTGCAGCTCCCCAAAGGGCTTCCTGGGGCCCTGAGGTGAGGTAGCACTGCCGCATTCACAGAGCCTGCCTTGGACGGCATTCGATCCGTCCCTGTAGCGAGGACACGCCAGCTCGAACTTGTAAAATCGGGTGCCCAGAAGTCGAATTTAGTCCTTTTGAAATAATCTCCTAGTGTAGACCTGGCCCGAGAGAATACACCTTGGAACAGCGTATGGCATATTGACTACTCATGTGAGGGCTATCCTGTGCCAGCAACAACCTTCTGCCATGTGAGTTGGCCAACTCAGACAGTCCCTGTCATCATCAACAACCGTGGGCTCAGTGCCCGTTGGTGTCCGATGCCTCCCTCACTGGTTCCTTCCATTTTTCCCTGTCCAGAGTGGCTTCTGTAGATTAGCTCCACACCAATCTACTATATTATCTACCCATTCTCTGTGCGGTCTGCCTCTCCTATTCACACCATCCATTATGCCAAATACCAGGGTTTTACTTTTCGCTCGTCATTCATTCTGCAGATATGCCCAAATATCTGTAACTTCCATTGTATAACCATCAGCAGTAGGTTCTCATTCGGCTGTATCTTCCTATATAATTCCTCGTCGGTGACCTTCTGCATCCATCCTAGCTTCAGGATCTTTCTCTCACAACTCCTCTCGAATGCCAATATCCTTCTCTTCGAATCTTTCGTTATCACCCATGTCGCACATCCGTACCACATGCTGCTAAATACACATTTTCAAGATGCTCAGCTTCATTCCTAAACAAATCGCTTTACTTTTCCAGATCTTATCCATCGCCTTCAGACTTGCTCTTGCTTTTGCTATTCTAGTGGGGTTTCATGCCAGTCCCAAGCCTGGATAAAGGAGGAGGGTTGGTCAGATGAGTGTTGATGCTCTGATCCCAAAATAACAATACAGTCTCTATGCAAAACAATAAATGGACACAAATGGATCAAGAATGGTAATGTTCAAAAGCCTGTAGGAGGGCCCTTTGGTCACCTTGGACACTCAGAAACTGACTGGAAAGTTGCCATCCTGGAGCAAAACAACCAGGCAAACCAGACTGCAGGAACTGCGGCACTGAAATTTGCATGCAAAAATGACACTCTCCAGCTGGGTCTGAATCAGGCCTGGGAGTGGCTCGCTCATCACGATAATTTCCCTGTTACGTATTCTACCTTCTTATCAACTGTGGGAAGTGGGCCGCCTCCCTCCTGACTGAATTAGCCTCCTTAGCTCTTGTCTCCCACTAGCTGATTCCCCAAATATTCCCCAAACATGCAAAGAGCCTCCCAGAGCATGATGTAAAGGGTTAGGGGCTTTTGAATCACCAGGCCCTGGGGCAGTTACTGCTTTTGCCCCCCATCAGTGGCTCTGCCTGCCGCTGCCGGCTAATAGCCATTGATGGGCCTATCTGCCTTCTGTAATCCAGGCCTTTGGGCTTTTCTCTTGAGACACACGCACCCAACACATGCGCTAAGTGAAAAGTGCCGCTGGGGGACGCAGTGCCTGTCCCTCGTGCTGGCTCTCGCCGCTGGACGTGCTCATGCCAGGGACGCTCAGGCCTGCCGTCAGGCTGTGCCAGGCACCTGTCCGGCCCGGGCCCACCGTGCTCTTGCGGAAGGTGGCGTTGTCTTGGCAGGATGGGCCAGGCGCTTGTCACACAGAAGGCAAAGAGAGACCGGAGCAAGGGGGCAGGGAAAGCCACACGCAAAGGAGGGGCTGGCTGCCGGACCCCCAGTCTCATGGGTCTGGAGGTGGGCTGGAGCCTGTGGCCACATTCCCTGCCAGGATGCCTTTCGGAACCAAGATGGTGACGGCCCAGTCGTGAATCGCAGGATGCCGGCCGGGAGGGTGAAGGGCGCCCCTGCCAGTCCGCGTGGCCCCGAGGTAAATGGTCTCCAAGGACTGGCTGCCCCCTCCCATTAGCGTTAACGAATTGAAACGCACTTGGGTTACTTCAGCCGCGAGCTTTCCTCCCCTTGGCCTCATCACCATGTCAACCCAGGCCATTCCCAGCAGCCCCCCGTCAGGCCCTCGAGCGCAGCTCTTCCAACCTACGCAATCCCTGCCTGCCCCGGCCTAGTTGGCCCCAAACCTTGCTGGGTTGGATAAATAATTGCACGTGGCAGGCCGAGGTGCACAGCCGTGACCCCGGGCAACGCAGAGGAGCCCTCTGTCCGTGCGGGCTAGACAGCACTCGCCGGCACTGGCTGGGAGAACGCCCAGCGCCGTTGTGAGATGCAGGTGCGCTGCAGGGCTTCTTCTGGAATCTGGAGGCAGGGGAACTCTGCATCACGTCCCCAGAGACCAGGGAGCTGGCTTTGCCCCAGGCCTCCCCAGCTCCCAGCCCCCCCAGACAGCTGCATGGGACATCCGTGGTCCTGCTGGACAAGAGGGACCCAGTTTATAGAGGTGCAACCTGGACTTACGTGGCCCTTATCATGTAGCAGCTGAGCCCCCCACACCAGGGCCCCATGGAGCAGATTCCTGCTGGGGAGGACCTGTGACGGGCAGCAGAGGAAGGCAGCATGAAGCCAGAGGAACCAGGAACGCCTAGCAAAGGGGCAGCAGCCGTCCCATGTGAGACAAACAAGCCCAGGCTAATGTGTGTGCAGGGACCTGAGGCCAATACAGGTGTGTAGGTAGAGAAAAGGGTGGGAGGAATGGGGCCAAGGGCAAGGGTCTCTTCTGCTCGGCTAGCTGTGCCAGTGGGCAATGCTTCAGAGGGGTGGGAGGAGAGGGCAGGCAGGCTGGTGTCAAGCAATGCCCTTGGAATAGCCCAGAGAGGGAGAGAGAACACCTGGGGAGAACTGGGCGCCGTCTGTCCCCTGCCCTGCTCTCGGAAGCACTGGGGTTGTCTGTCCCCTGCCCTGCTCAGGGGTAAACTGGGGGCCATCCGTCCCCTCCAGCTGCCCCACACCCATCTCCGGCCAGCGCCCTGCTCAGCTGTTTGAGCTCAGGCTCAGTCTCGCGGGCGAGGGTTATTTATGTATTTGCGAAGGGTAATAAATAAAAGAAGCAGCGGTTTCTGCATCCGGGAGAGGAACCAGCTGAGAAGTGAATCGTGCCGAGTTCTTACCTTCTGGTCCCGGCGCCACCTCACTCTAATGTGGGGAATTGGATTGAGCGGCGCCGTGGGCCCCAGAGCCCAGCTGCATTTCCGACAGCCTGGGGGCAGCTGCACCAGCGGGGCCCCGTTTATTGCATTGCCAGCTGGGAAGCAGCTGATCTCCTGGTGCTGCAGAAGGCACACCTTCCCGCCCTCCCCCAGCTGGGGAGGTGCAGAAAATTATTTAGGGTGCGCATCTTCAAGGGAGCGGGCACCCTGCCTTAAATCCAGCACAGGCTTCCCCTGATTCATATGACTCGAGGGGAAATTGCTTTTCAACTAACCAGATCCAATTACTCCTGTGCCCCCCCCCCCTTGGGCCAGTTAGGAGGGTGGGGTGGTATCTGGGGCTATGGTCAGTAAGGAAAGGGCAGCAGCAAAAACTTCCCTGGGAGAGGAGGCAGTGGGGGGAAGGGTTATTGGGCACCGGTGAGGCTACATCTGGTTACTCCTCACCGGTGAGGCCACATCTGGAGTTTTGCATCCAATTGTGGTCCCCCATTACAGACAGGATGTGGACGCATTGGAGAGGGTCCAGTGGAGGGCGACCAAAATGATGAGGGGGCTGGAGCACATGATCTACGAGGAAAAGCTGAGGGATTTGGGTCTGTTTAGTTTGCAGAAGAGAAGAGTGAGGGGGGATTTGAGAGCAGCCTTCAACTCCCTGCAGGGGGGGTCCAAAGAGGCTGGAGAGAGGCTGGTCTCAGTGGCAGCAGGTGGCAAAATGAGGAGCAATGGTCTCAAATTGCAGTGGGGGAGGTCTAGGTTGGAGATTAGGAAAAACTATTTCCCTAGGTGGGTGGGAAAGCCCTGGGATGGGTTCCCTGGGGAGGGGGTGGAATCTCCATCCCTAGGGGTGTTTCAGTCCCGACTGGACAAAGCCCTGGCTGGGATGATTGAGTCGGGGATGGTCCTGCTTTGGGCAGGGGGCTGGACGCGATGCCTCCTGAGGTCTCTGCCCGCCCTGGGCTTCTGTGAAAGGGCCTCCCGGGAGAAAGTGCCCAGCGAAACGGGCACGGAAGAATCCTGCAGGGGACCGGGAGCAGGGCCGGGAAGCCCAGAGGGGCAGGGGAGCTGTAGACCGAGGACCAGTTTTTGTGCTTGCTGGTCTGTGGCGTGACAAATAAAGTGCTACCCGGCGGGGGCTGAAAAGTCCTCCCGCTGGCCAGGAAACCGGGACCGTCCGTCTGGGGACTGGGAAGCCCAGACCGAGCATTGCAGCAGGCCGGTTCTGATCTCCTGCAGCCCGGCACAGCTCGGGGGGTGTTTTGCTCCTGGTTTACACCAGCCTCAGGGGAATCGGTGTCAGGCCCAGTGCCCCAGGCACCACACCGCCTCCATTAGCCATTTCCCCTCGCCATAGGTGGGAACGCTGAGAGGAGAGAAGATCGACTAGGTCACCCCTTCCATCTCCAGGAAGCCACTACCCTGCCGCATCTAGGATCGCACCTGGCCTCTGCCCCACCCCGCGGCTGCCTGCCCCTGGGGCCTTACAAAAAAAAGGGGGAGGGGAAGAAGATGTGCTCTCGCAACAAGAGTCTCCTGGACCCTCTCCAATGCGTCCACATCCTTTCTGTAATGGGGGCCCCAGAACTAGACACAAAACTCCAGATGTGGCCTCACCAGAGCTGAATAAAGGGGAATAATCACTTCTCTGGATCTGCTGGCAATACTCCTCCTAATGCACCCTAATATGCCATTAGCCTTCTTGGCTACAAGGACACACTGTTGACTCCTATCCAGCTTCTCATCCACTGCAATCCCCAGGTCTTTTTCTGCCAAATTGCTACTTAGCCAGCCGGTCCCCAGCCTGTAACAATGCTCGGGATTCTTCCATCCTGAGTGCAGGACTCTGCACTTGTCCTTGTTGAACCTCATCAGATTTCTTTTGGCCCAATCCTCTAATGTGTCTAGGTCACTCTGGCCACTATCCCTGCCCTCCAGTGTATCTACCTCTCCCCCTAGCTTAGTGTCATCCCCAAACTTGTTGAGGGTGCAATCCATCCCCTCATCCAGGTGATTCATAAAGATGTTGAACAAAACTGGCCCTAGAACCGATCCTTGGGGCACCCCACTTGAAACTGACCGCCAACCTGACATCGAGCTGTTGATCACTACCCATTGGGCCCGACAGTCTAGACGAATTTCTATCCATCTTACAGTCCATCAGCCAGCGTCCCAACTCAGCCTAGGCAAAAACCACCCTCAGCAAGGCAGCCCCAGCTGCAAAGCTGGACGAAAGTGTAAAGTGTTCCCCTGAAAGGTTTATTAAAACCCAAACCCAGCCAGCTCCTCCACTGGATCCATGTCACCTTCCTAAGACAGGACCGCTGCCGGCTTGTCAGAGAGCTTAATTCCGCTGGAATCGCTCGGCAGCTCTCCCAATGACATCACCGCTCTCCCCCTGTCTAGAATAATTACCTTTTTTATTACGCAGCTTGCCAAGAGACATAAAATGGTCGGAGCCGCTGCACGGATGCAGCCTACAAACAATTAATGTCCGCCCCAATGAAGCCGCATCAGGGACTTTTGCTGTGTCATCCTCCCCGGGAAGGTATTTTATTGGCTGGCTGGCTGGAAAGCATGGGAAGAATAACACAATCGAGCTATTTTAAGGGAGCAAGATAATGCACAACCCCACCCCACCCCATGTGTCTGCCAAAATGGCAGCGTGGCTCTATAGAGCGTATGGGTTTCGAACAATCCCAGCTGCCCAATTTAGGAAAAACTTCATGCACAGGAGGCCTGTATGCAGGGATTTCTGTGTGTGTGTGGGGAGGGTGAAATCGTGGGAGGGGCTGGTCCTTGCCCCCGCGGCCGAGCCCCGCCCCCAGCCTTGCTCCTGGGGGTGGGGAAATCATCCCTAGCCTTCCCCTCGCAGGCCGGAGCACAGGAAAGGGAGGCTGGGACAATGTACTGCCCCAGCCTCATGCTATCTTGGAGGACCATGGGTGGGGGGGGTTTTGCACCCTTTGCGCGCGCACACACACACACACACACACACACACACGTATGTGTACAGGCCTGCACAGCCCCCAGCCTTGTTTCCCAGATCCCTTTCATTGTCCACACCACAGCCCCCGGGCCGCTCACACGTACGTGTTTGAGACCAGAAGCAGCCACGACCGTTCCCTGGAGGAGCTGCTGGCCGGATGAGCATGCGGCGTGAGCGAAGGCAACCTCAGGAGGGGGGGTGTGGAGACGCCGAGGGACAGGTGCATCCAAGAGATGGGCTTTGTGCTCAGTTCTGAAGCCCAGGCCTGTTTTCCTCTCTGCACAGAACCCCAGGGCTGGCAGAGACCCCAGGAGTTGAGTCCGGCCCCCTGCCCAAAGCAGGACCAACCCCAACTCAATCATCCCAACCACGGCTTTGTCCAGCTGGGACTTAAACACCTCCAGGGATGGAGATTCCACCCCCTCCCTAGGGAACCCCTCCCAGTGCTTCCCCACCCGCCTAGGGAAATCGTTTGTCCTAATCTCCAACCTAGACCCCCCCTCCTGCAACTTGAGACCATTGCTCCTCGTTCTGTCATCTGCCATCACTGAGACCACCCACCACCTTGCCAGAGGAGGCTGTGAAGGCTAGGACTATAACAGAGTTTAAAGAGAAGCTAGATAAATTCATGGAGGTTAGGTCCATAAAAGGCTATTAGCCAGGGGTAGAAATGGTGTCCCTGGCCTCTGTTTGTCAGAGGCTGGAGAAGGATGGCACGAGAGAAATCGCTTGATCATTGTCTTCAGTCCACCCCCTCCGGGGCACCTGGCGCTGGCCACTGTTGGCAGACAGGCTACTGGGCTAGATGGACCTTTGGTCTGACCCAGTATGGCCGTTCTTACGTTCTTATGAGACCAGCCTCTCTCCATCCTCTTTGGAACCCCTCGGCAGGGAGCTGAAGGCTGCTCTCAAATCCCCCCTCACTCTTCTCTTCTGCAGACTAAACAAGCCCAAATCCCTCAGCCTCTCCTCATAGGTCATATGCTCCAGCCCTGAATCATTTTGGTCGCCCTCCGCTGGACCCTCTCCAATGCGTCCACATCCTGTCTGTAGTGGGGGGCCCAGAACTGGACACAACACTCCAGATGCAGCCTCCCCGGTGCTGAATAAAAGGGAATAATCACTTCCCTAGATCTGCTGGCAATGCTCCTCCAAATGCAGCCCAAAGTGCCGTTAGCCTCCTTGGCTCCAAGGGCGCCCTGTTGACTCATGGGGCAGTGAGTTCCGCAGGCTTGGCCCACCCCACGTCCCACCATTGCGGGATGGTTCTGTTGCTGCGCTGGATTGCAGCTGTGGTGGGTGGGGCTTAGGAGGGGACGGTGACTCTCCCGTAGCTCAGGCCTGCTGGCTTTTGTTCATCTGAGCAGAGACCTGGCCTGGCCTCTCTGGGAGCCGTGCTGCTGAGCAGATGGGCGGCTACCCTCCGTCCCAGCTGGGCTTGCTGCGGCCATGCAGCCTGGCTCCTAGCTAGAACGGGCTGCGGAAACTCAGCCTGCAGACCACAAATGCTGGTTAAAGCCAGGCCGAGTCTGTGGCCGGGGCGCTGGACTCCATCTTCTGGCCAGTTGCAGGTGGCCATGGAAAGTCTTCATTGCTTGGTCTATGTGGGCACCTGGTATCCTGGAAGAGTCCAAAACACCTAGGTCGTCTAAGCAGGGCCTCCGGGCTGCCGTGAGGCCTAACAAGTGTCTGAGGGACACCCTACGGGAGATGAGTTCTTGCCAGTCTTCCCTCGAGTGTCCCCTGGGTTCAGCGTTATCCAGCTGCTCTATCTCCGGGGGCCAGTTTCCTCTGGCCTTTGTTTTCTGTGTCCTGCGCCTTTCAGCCGCTACAAACTCTGCGCTCAGAGTTGCTGGGGCCTTGTGATGGGGTGGACTAAGCCCCATCGCCCCCTACAGGAGGCCAGAGGCCTTGCCACACCCCATCCCAGCAAGAGGAACAGAAAAGAAGTCCTCCAGGCAGCATAGAGTGGCTGTCCCTGGGGCAGCCAATCAGGACCCAGCGGACCGGTATAAAAGCAGCTCTATGTGCTAGGCCCTGGTAGTTCTTCACAGGAGCTTGACCTAGGCGGGTCTAGACACTGAAGCTAGGTCTACACTACACCCCTCTGTCATCAGAGGGATGTAAATAAAGCACATTGAAAGTACAAATGAAGTGGGGATTTAAATATCCTGTGCTTCATTTGCATAATCACATTCTGGCACTGTTTTGAACAAGCGCCATTTTGAAACTGAAACCGCGGTTTAGACGCAGTTCTGCCGACAGCAGGGTGATTTTTCGACAGATCCTGTACTCTTCATGAGTCAGTGGCCACACCAAGGCTAGACCGCTGGTGTTCTGCTTCCCCGAATCCGGCTGTTGTCCGTAAATCACACCTTTCTCCCTTCAGCGCGACTCGCCTGTCCGGGGGTGCGAGCTGCTTTTGTGTGACATTATTAACGAGGTGCACCTCTAACAAGCTGGGGGTTGCCCCGCCATATTCCTTGTATATTTCCAGGCATGCACTCGTAACAGTCTCAGTGTTGGAAGGTGCCCAGGTTTTGCCGAGGAGCAAAATCAGCAAACGCAAAGGCCTGGCTTCCTCTCTCCTGTAATACGCCTCCCTTCAGGGCGATCCTGTGTTTGGACTGAAGGCTGTTCGCAAACGACACCTTGCAGAAAGCAGCGCCACGCAAAACCCGGAAAATATGCAGGGGAGGTGGAAAAAAAACCCAGTGACTGACAACACAACCTGTCTCCATCTGTGTTGTGCAGCGCTGGGAAGAACGGCAGACCCTGCTACCGCTCAGTTATTGCACACGTCAAATCAGGAGAAACCTGCGTCAAAGTCAACAGCAGAAATGTAACACGTATAAAAGGGGCATGGGTCGTGTTTGCAACAAGAGCCAGCCGAGAGGCTGTCTTAGTGTGTTTAAAGTGCTTCAAACTGTGACAGCCACCCCTGGGGTCATCAGCTGGATTTGAGCCAGAGCACAGCCTTTGACCCTGACCTTGGCAGCAGACAGCGGTAGTAGGCTGTTATCCTCTCTGGGAGCCAGTCCCAAGACACGCACGGTGCACACGTGGGATGTGACCACTGCTGTGCCTCAAGTGACAAAGCCGAGCAGGTCACTAATGAGCCCGAATTGATCAGCATCTAGACCAGGGATTCTGGACGAAGGGTCACACATTTGCATCCTGCCGCCACTTACCATGTGGCGTGCCAATTAGGAGCATTTTTCTCCCTGTTTGTCAACCCAGGGGACTGGCAGCTCATCAAAAGAAGCCCTTTGTCACGCAATGTATAATTGGCCTGTGGAACTCCCTGCCACAGGAAGTCACTGACAGCAAGTCTTACCGGCAAGTCGAAGAGGGACTGGTCATTTATATACCTACCAAAGACAGCCAGAGTTATAATGCTGAATTCTAACAACAAACCCGCAAAAGGTTTTGGGTACCTAATGCATCAGGTCCCCAGTCTCTGGCTGGGAGGAGGTCCATGGGGCACTGGAGGTCACACCTCTCTGGTTTCCTTGCACCTTCCTCTGAAGCACAGGACATGGGCTACGGACTGTGGCACTG
Source organism: Pelochelys cantorii (assembly GCA_032595735.1). Lineage (NCBI taxonomy): Eukaryota > Metazoa > Chordata > Testudines > Trionychidae > Pelochelys > Pelochelys cantorii. Next base: position 3,789,912 of record CM064328.1, read on the forward strand.
CTCCATCCTGGCACTGTCCCATCTAGTGCTAAAAGGGGCTGGGGGGGGCACCTAGATCCCAGCCACGTGGGAGGGGAGTCCTGGGGTGGGAAAGGTTGCGAGCCACTGAGAAGGTTAGAGAAGGGGGAGGGTAGGAATACAGAAGGTAGAGACCGACCCCAAATGCCAGTGTCCCCCCGCCTGGCATCCCCACAATCCCAGCATTCCCTGATCTAGGAGCTGGCGCCTTTCCCTCCGACCACGCTAACCCGCTGCCCCTCAGGCTGGGTTCTCATAAGGGCAGGGCTGTTGACTCTGGCGCCCTGGTGATTGGCGTCAGCTCGGCCGGGCCTCCCGCCCCTTCTCCCCAGGAGCTGCTCTGTCCGTGCAAGCGGAGTTGTGCAAAGCTGGGATGAGCCGCTGAGCTCGCCGGCTCTGGCTGCTGGTGGTGGCAGGGCCCGGGTAGAGCCACGGGGAAGCGAAAATGCAGCCGGGGCGGGGGGAGTGCGGAGGCATCTTGACCAGGCAACACGGCGCAGCAGGGAGTGTGAATGGGGGAAAGATTCCCCACGGGCCCAGTGATGCTCTGTGGGCTGGTCTAGAGTGGCGAGCCAGCCCGCTAACAGAAAACGGAACAGCCTTGCCCCTCCCCCTGCCCCGCCCCTTCTTCAAGGCTCCACCCCCACTGGTTCATTTCCCCTCTCCTGCCCTCCCTCGCTTGCTCTCCCCTGGGTCAGAGGTGTAGCAGGGGGCGGGTATGGGCTTTGGCAGGGGGTGCTGCCTCTGGGGTGGAGCCAGGGATGAGGGGTGTGGGATGGGGGAGGAGCTGAGGAATTTGGAGAATGGGCGGGGGCCCGAGTGACTCCCAAGGAGCCGTCGACCTGCCCCTCTCACTTGTATCACTCCTAGGTGCAGGGAGCAGTGGAGCTGGTGCTGATGTCGGGGGGGGGGGAGGGAAGGAGACAGCCCCCCGCGGCCATCCCTATGCCTGGGAGCCAGAGGGACACGTCGCTGCTTCTGGGAGCCGCGCGGAGCCGGGGCGGGAGCCCGCCAGCTTTTCAAACAGCCCAGTTGGTGGTGCCAAGCGTAGCCACCAGGGTCCCTTTTGGTCCCAACCGGCCACCCCAGCGTCACATAGAATCTCTTGGGTGCAAGCTGCCACCCTCCCCTGTAGAGCGACTCCAGGGCACCTCAGCAAGGCCCTGCCCCCCCCCTTACGCCCCCCGGCCCGGCTCTGGGCTCACTTGCACAGGCTTTGCTCTGGAGTATTGTACGAGGGGTCTCCCCGGTTTCCCGCCAGCGTGCGGTGCTGGGCTGTGTTCCTGCTCCGAGGACATGTGGGGCCAAGTTCTGCCTCGGAGGTGAGCCGCCTGGGTCTGGGCGTGCCCAGGGTTGGCCCTGCTGGAGCCCGATGGGTTGGCTCCTGATGGACAGAGGGGGTAAGGGGATCCCGACCGGCGCCAGCGACTTGCACCAGGGAGCAGAGCCAGCAGGGCCCAGTGCCTCTGCGGGACCCATCCGTGCTCAGCAGCGGCAGCATGGCCAGCAGGCCCTGGGCTGCGGTTGTGCAGAGTGGCTGATTTGAAGCGACTGAGCCTGTCGGAGCGCGTGTCCTGGAGCCGGTGTCACATCTGAGCACACGCTGTGCAAAGTCACCCCCGCCTAGGGAACAAGCTGCTAAAAACAGCCGAGCCTGCAAGCCACTCTCGTCGATTTGTCACGTGCTCCCCCAGCCTTGGCGTCAGCCTGCGGCAAGCCCGGCCCACTGCGGGGTTCGCGCTGAGCCCGGCCTCAGAGGTAGGGAGCCAGCAAGGTGGATTCACCTGACTGCGCGGAACACCCAGTGCATTGGAGAGGCAGCCTGGCCTAGTGGGTTGAGCACTGGCACGGCACTCAGAACTAGCCCAGGCTGTGACCTGGCCAGGGCCAACTCTGTGCCTCCATTCCCCCCATCTGTAGACTCTCGTGTCCTTTAAGCTCTTGCGGCAGGGACCATCTCGGTCTTCGTGTTTGTGCAGTGCCCAGCACAAGCAGCCTCTGGGCCCTCAAGAACTGATTATTGTAACATAAAGTGCAATAATTCGTAAGTAATAGAACCCTAGAACCGGAGGGGCCTCGAGAGGTCACCACGTCCTACTTCTCATGACACGAGGCCAACAAAATGGCCGATGAGTTCTAATGCGGATAAATGCAAAGGAATGCCCATTGGAAAACACAATTCCAATTCTACTTACGAAAGGATGGGGATGAATTTAGCTATAACCATCCGAGAGCGAGATCTTGGAATCATTGTGGAGAGTTCTCCGAAAACATCCTCTCCGTGTGCAGCGGCAGGCAAAAAAGCAAACAGGATGTTAGGAGTCATTAAAAAAGGGATCGAGAATAAGACAGAGAATATCTTATTGCCTCTCTATAAAACCACGGGACACCCACATCTTGAATACTGCGTGCAGCTCTGGTCGCCTCATCTCAAAAAAGATCTCTTGGCATTGGAAAAGGTTCAGAAAAGGGCAACAAAAGTGAGGAGGGGTTTGGAACGGGTCCCACATGAAAAGGAATTGTTAATGCCAGGATCCAGCTGCGGTCGCCCAGCACCAAAGACAGCTCACAGAGCCTGTCTGCGCCTCCTCCAGATTCCCCGGTGGGCTGGGTGCTGCACAGGCACACAGCCATGCTAAGATGGGCAACGGGAGAGAGAGGAAACTGAGGCAGAGCAAGGGATGTGACCCGCCTGTGTTCACACAGCAGGGCAGTGGCAGGGCCAGGAACAGAACCTAGATCTGCCCCACCCTCTTGTAGTCCTAACCCAAGCCCGTCCCCTGCGCCACAACACAATGCGGTTTTTCAATCGCGGTCCCATTCGCCGCAGTTCCTTGCCGCATATTAACGAGCACCCACGTGGCCACGAAGGTCCACCAGGGGCTGGCTGAATGCAGACGACGGGGGCCTGTGGGCGCTGTGTCCCAGGAGCTGGGTCATCCTTCCCTGCCATGCCACTTCCCCAACTGACCGCAGGCCGCCTCCTCTGCCAGAGCCTCCTTCCGTGCTGTCCTGCCGCCGGAGGCTGGCGCTGAGCGCGGCTCCAGGATCGACTCCCCTGGGACGGCGCTTTCCCCTCCATCACTTGCAACCAAGGCACCTGCTCCCCAACCCGCCCCGCCGGGCTCACTGGGTCCTGGCCCAGGTCCAATGGGAGTTAGGCACTTAGGTGCCTCCGAGGAGCTGGCCCTCCCTCCGCAGCTCTCTCACACCGGTGTCGAGCCGCGGGAATGCTCCTGATTTCGGTGCGCTCCCCGGCCGACGGGCGTGGGCCGGGCTGGCTCTCCACTCTGCCACCCCCCACCCCAGGCGCCCCATGGGACGTGGCCAGCTGGCGAGATGGAGTGGTGGCATTCCCACCCTCCGGCTATTCCTGGGGTCTCCGTGCTTCAGGGACGAGGCAGGGCAGCCTTTGAGGGCCCTCCCACAAGCCCCCTCAGGTGACCCGAAGGGGAGGCCATTTTGCTCCTGCCTCCTCCAGCTCTGTATCACTCTCAGCTCAGGTGCAGGGATGTCCTGAGCCCTGTGGCCTTGGGTGGCGTTAGCAAGGCAGGCAAAGGGAGAGAGGGGAAACTGAGGCAGGGCAAGGGATCTGGGAGGACGCCCCTTCCCCCAGCAGCCCTGGCAGCTCAGCTTGTGGGAGGACATGGTGCCCCCTAGGGCTGGGGTGGGGAGCTGGTCCCCTGGCTTCATGCCCTGTGGGGATTCCCTGGCTGGGCTCACAGCATTTCCCTCAGGCCCTTTGCTGGGAAGGCCAAGGTTTCTTTCCCTGCAGCCGCTTCAAGGCAGCAGCAGCTGGGCGCCAAGAAGCAGAAAGTCCCCCTCGCATCTCCCCCAAAATGACGCCCGGGCGGTGGGACATCAGGCAGCCAAGGAGATACTGCTGTTCCCGCAGGACCCGGCCTCTCCAGAGAACGCAGCCGCCCTTGAGCTGTTGAAAGGAAACATGGCTGGCTTTCTGTCGGGCAAGGAACTGCTTCTCCAGGACGTGAGTGGGACAGCGGGACATCTCGACGGCTTTTGTATGGCCCCGGCTCCCTTAGTGTTTCTTTGGAGCCTGGCTGGTTCTTTGGTTGTGTCTGTCTGCTGCATAACTAATCCTGCGCGCTAGAAACCGACCCACTCGGTGGAGTGTGGTTGGTTGAAGAATTGCTTCACAATGGGCGCGGATTGGTGAAAAATACGGCTGGATAGTACTTTCGTTGAACGGGCTCAGTTAAGGGTTAGCTAAGCAGGACTCGAGTTTAACTCCCGTGACCGACCCAGACCGGTGTCTACATAAGCTTGGTGCAAGGTAAATGTACTGGTCACTGGACGGATCATTTTCTGTTCCCTGAGGCTATGTCTACACTGCAGAGTTTTTGTGCAAAAACAGCCATTTTTGCACAAAAATTCACGGAGCGTCCACACTTTAAGCGCCTTTTTGAGTAAGAAAATGTACAGTGAATCAACAAAGCAGAGGGGTTTTTGCGGTGCGGGTATTCCTCTTCCTACAAGGAATAACTCCTTTTTGCGCAAGAGCTCTTACGCAAAACGGTGTGTGTGGGCAGGAAACAGGGGTTTTTTGTGCAAAAACAGCCTATCGGAAGAAGCACAGGTGCCCTGGTGGCCATTCTGTTCATGGCAATCAGAGCTTTCTTGCAAGAGAGCGTCCATGCAGTCTGAACGCTCTCTTGCGCAAAAGCGCATTGCTTTTCCGATGCGCTTTTGCAGCATGGACGCGCTCTTGTGCAAGAAGTTTTTGTGGACGATCTCTTCCGCAAAAAGCTTCTTGTGCAAGAAGCCTGCGGTGTAGATGTAGCCAGAGTGACCAGGCTGCGGTAGAGCAATTAAGTCAGGCAGGCACCTGGAGCCGATTAAGAGCACACCTGGAGCAAGAGAGAGACAGGCTGATCAAAACACTGGGAGCCTATGAAGGACCTGCTGGGGCTGGCTGAAAAGGCTTCCTTTCAGAGAGGCCAAGGGAGCGAATGACTGGGCGTGAGGAGGGGCACTGGAGAGGAGCAGGAGGACATGGGCAAGTAGGTACTGGGAGCGGTCATTTGGGGAAGCGACCCACGGAACGGCTGCGAGGCTGGGGGTGGAGGAAACACCGGCCTTAGCTTCTCTGGGCCGTAACCTGGAGTAGTGGGCAGGCCCGGTTCCCCCCAACCCTCCCCACACCTCTGCAGAGGTTGGCACTGAGGGGGGTTCACCCCAAACCCATCGTCTGGCCTGGGATGAAGGTGGCTGGGTAGGCTGTGACCCTGGCTGCCTTGAGAGCCACGGTGAGCCTCTGAGGCAATCACTAACCGCCTAGAAGCGCAGGACCCCCAAGGCAAGGCCGGAGCTTGGCCACGCTACTGAAACCGGGGGGAGGGGGCGCAGAAGGAAGTTCTTTGGAGCTAACTCCAGGGCTCGGAGCTGCCAGACCTCAGCGCCCTGACAACTGACCCTCAGTGGCACCTGTTTGTGGCGCCTGTGCATTCTGGGTTGGGGGCTGGTAATAACAGAGGTGAAGGGTATTACCAGGGAGGGCTGTTCCCCTGCAAACCCGCAGACGTGTGTGCCCTGAGCACTAGGAACGGGCTAAGGGCAGGTGCCTTTGGCCAAGAGCCCTAGGAAGTGGGAAGGATGTGTGTGGGGCGCCTGGATTCACCAGGACGGTCTCAGCGACAAAGGATGAACGGACACAAATCTGACACCAGGCCAGGTAACGCGCACAAACCTGCAGGGGAAACATTTCAACCTCCCTGGCCATCCGGTAATGGATGTAAAAGTGGCCCTCCTCCTACCCAGGAATTTCACCACCCAGTCACAGAGGGAGACTGCAGAGGTGGAGTTCATCTGCCTGTTTGACACTGTCTCCCCCGGCTTGAAAAAAGGTATTAACTGGTGAACACACGGCAAAGGCAATTTCCCCTGCCTTTGACATTCACATTTTCACATCAAGAGCTATGCATGGAACACATCCAGCCTGCTTAATTAGCCTCATTAGTAAGGGTCCGACAATTGACCGGTAACTGCTTTTGCTGTTATATAGATCTTGGATTCTGTTATGTCCACTCCAACGCATCTGAGGAACTGGGTTTTACCCACAGAAGCTCAGGATCCTAGCCCTTTGTTAGTCTCTGAGCTGCCCCAGGACAGCTCGTTGTTTTTAAAGCTAACCTGGCGACCCCACGGAGACGTCCAGATTAAATGGGTTGCCCGGCGGGGAGGCTCGGGGGCCTGGTGCAGCCAGCTCTGCATTTCCCTCATGCTGATGCAAAAGAGCGCCACCAGTCGGGGAGCCGTGCGGCGAGCGGAGAGGAAAAGCCGGCTTTGAGGTGGAAACGCCGACTCCCCGGAGCCCACTGCTGACAGTGTCTGGCTCCCGCAAGGTGGCTCATCCGCAGCGGCTTTGAAGCCACCCACCCCACCCTGACCCCCCGCCCCCGTCTTTTCCTGGTGGGCCAAGGTGCCACCTCACAGAAGAAACAAAGGAAACTGCTCGTCGTTACTGCTGCACCCAGGCCCGTTTGCATGAGGCGCTGATGGGCCCGGGCCTCCGGCAGCAGGAATATCGATCCCGGAGTGATTTCCGTCTCCTCCTCCTCCCCAGCCACGCGTGAGGTCCGGGTTGTCGGCCGGCAGCGTAAACCCACCCCCCCGAGTCAGCGGCATGACGGCAAGTCCTGCGGGCCCAGGGGCTGCCCCCGCCTCTCTGATGGGCGCCTACAAGACATGGGAAGAGTAGGAGGGGCGGGTGAGGGTGGCGAGGACCAGCTGGCGCACCCTTAATATACCAGGCTCCTTGCAGGCAGGCAGGCGCGGGCAGGAAAACGTCATGGCCACAGCCCAGGCAACTCTGACATGCCCCGTCATGCGGGCGTCACGCAGAGAGGGTGCCCCTCGTCCCTGGGAGCAGGTGCTGGGCCGAGCCCAGGGAGTCACGAGATCAGGGCCCTTTCCTCAGCTCTGGTGTGCGGTGTGGGCCAGGTCTGTCCCCGTCCGTGCTTGCCCCCCTCGGACAGGGGCACCGGGTGCAACGGGCCTTGAGAGCCGGGGCGCATTGCCGCAGCCAGCGGGAGGTCGGCCTCTCGCGTCTCCCTCCCCGTTTCCATGCCGGGGGCGCGGGAGCCGGAGAGGAGAGGCAGGTGACGGTTCCGACTGACCGCTCGCCCCAGGAGGGCCACAAGGGCCGTTTTGCAGTCCCCCCGGCCGGAGGAGAGGCTGTGCCTGGGGACTGCTTGGGCACCAGAGGGAGGCAGGGGCATGTCAGGGTGCCTCGCCGACCCCATATTAGGTGTTTGTCTTATATACGCCAGTGTGACTCCCTCCAGAGAATTGTGCCCCCATCTTGCACACTTGTTCTATGGGCCGTCCTGGCAGGGGCCTGGGGCAATGCCCCCCGCCCCACACACACAGTTCCCCAGGGGCAGGGCCTGGGGCAACCTCCCCACCGCAGACTTTACCCCTCCCCTGCTCGCCTCTCTTCCCCGAGCCCCATCCCTGCTCTGCCCCCACCTCATCCCCTTCCCCTTTCCCCTAAGCCACACGGCCCAGGGGATGGCGAGGGTCTGGCCCGGTGGCAGCAGGGGGCACCTCTCCTCCACTCACCATGCAGGTGGGGGGCACTGGAGTGGCCTGGCCGCCGGCTCCGTTTTGCCGTGCCGCCCTCCTGGCCCTGCGCAACTCGCCTCACCACGGACGGAGGGTCCAGCGAGCAATCAGTCTGGGCCTCCCGAGCCCCCCCGCTGGGACGGACAATAATAGTCGGGGGGCGCTGGCCCTCGGGTCAGGCAAACCAGCAGTCTGGCGGTAGCCCCCAACAGCCGCACTGCGTGCCAAGTGTGGGGGAAGCCGGGCCCATCCTACTCCACCAGATTCCCTCCCAGGGCCCGACGCAGCAGGGAAATTGCTAGCTCAGGGGTCAAGCACACATGTCCGATACCTTCCCTGGGACTCTTCCTACCACAAAGCTTCTCTCAGGTCTCTCCGTGGCCGGCAGTCCCGCCACATCCCGGTCAAGCTCAGCAAACAGAGTCGAAGGCAGCGTAGTCTAGATCCTAGCTTCTCGCTGTCCAGAAAGTCTCAACCCCCAGCTGGCACCACACTACACTCCAGAGGTCCCAGGTTCAAACCCACCTGGTGGGGGTTAGGCTCAGAATGAGCTGGGCTGCCTCCTTTTATCTGTCCCCTGCAGCTGGAGCAGCAGTGGTATGGGGGGGCGTGGCCTGCGAGGTAGGCCCACAGTGATTGGCCTGGCCCAGTGACACAGGGGGTGTGGCCTGCAAGGCCCACAGTGATTAGCCAGGCCCCAGTGGCACAGGGGGTGTGGCCTGCAAGGCCCACAGTGATTGGCCAGGCCCCGCTGGCCCAGTGGCACAGGAGGTGTGGCCTGCTGGGCCCACAGTGATTGGCCAGGCCCAGTGGCACAGGAGGTGTGGCCTGCTGGGCCCACAGTGATTGGCCAGGCCCTGCTGGCCCACTGCAGGCTCGGCATGCCCCATCACTGGAAGGTCTGTGGGGCGCTGGCCCCCCAGGAAGGTGAGGGGACTTTTAAAAGGGGAACAGATGGGACCTTGAATTGAACCATCCCTGTCAAAATCTCACTCTTCCAGGTGACTTGGCTGCCTCTAGATTGGGGGGGGGGGCAATAACACAGCGACAATTCGCCAGCGTTAGTCCCCACCAGGCCACCGCTGCCGTATTGACCCGCATGGCTGCAGGTACCAGTAATCACAGCTCCCATTGGCCACGGATCGCCATTCCCGGCCAATGGGAGCGGTGGGAGGTGGCACGGACGAGGACACCGCTTCCCACCGCTCCCATTGGCTGGGAACGGCGACCCACGGCCAACGGGAGCTGCAATCGCGGCAATTGGCCACAGCCGGCACGGGTAGCTAGGCCACGGTGCCGGGCCACACTGCTTTGCCTCACAGCCCCGCTCAAGAGCGTGAGGGCGTCCGCGTGCCGACATGGGGGAGCGCCCGCCCAGCAGCTGTGCAGAAATACCGTGTGCACTCACTGGAAGGAAGGGGGTTTCCTCTGCGAGCGGTAAAGGGGGGTGTCATGACCATGAGGGATGGGCAGCAGCCTGGGCGCTAAGGGGTTAACTGTACCTAGCCAGGTAGCAGTCAGCCAATAGAAATGCAGATAGGGACTTCAAACTGGGACAAAGGAATTTTGGGGTTTTCCCTCCTTTGTCTCTGAGCCAGTTGACTCTCCAGATACTGAGGGGGACAGACATGTCTATCTCTCCAAAAAAAGACTCTTCACCATCTGCAAGTAGGGTAAAGTTTGGATAAATCCACCAGGTTTTATTGTTTTATGGTTTGGGAATGGGAATCTGATGTCTGTGCTGTTAGAAATGGGCTTTCCCTTCCTTTGCAACTAGGTTTTGGCCCATGGTGGAATTCCCCATGAGTGTATTAATTGGTGGCTTTTCCCTCCAGTCATTATGCTTGTAACAGGAGTGTTGTTTTCACAATAAAAGTTCTTTCTTTTTTATTAACCTGGTATTGGGTCAGTTCTGTGTCCTGGAAAATCTGTCTGTGGGATCTGCAGGCCTCTGACTAGGGGGCAGCTACCACAGACTGCACTTGGTATTTTCTCTTTTCTTTTTCAAGCTCTTTGGGGAAAGAGAACTTGGGGTACCCTGGGGTTGGTTTCAAGTGTCCACCCCTGTTTGTGGGTTCAAAAACACTTGATGGTGGCAGTGGATTTTTTATCCCCAAAATCTAGGTTTTTAGGATTTTGGGGGGAAGTTTTATACCAAAGCCTGGAGAGAGAAGGTTGGGGGGTACTTTTGCAGGGCCCCGCTTCTGCATTTATCCTGCCAGAGTGGGGAATCAGCCTTGACAGGGGGATAAAGGCCCCCTGCTCCAAAGCATTCCCCTCTGCAAGGACAAATGGAAAAAAGTTTCTGAAAACTTCTCCCGGCCTAGAGGGCTGTCGGGGAGGGCTCTGGGATTACGCAGTATGTGGATGGCAGAATTTCTTCACGAGGTCCGAGCTCAGGCTGAGTTGCACCGGGGGGGGGCAGGAGGCCGGGTGAAACTTTGTGGGTCCTTCCAGTCTGATGATTCTGTAACGGGGAATACCGTCTCAGGTGAAAGGAAATAGCTCATAGCTTTGTCTGGAAGTGAATCATCTTGCATAAATCTAATAGGCCCCATGTGCTGGTAGAGTTAAAGGTCATTGCATTTTAATGAAGGCAATTAGCAGCAATGATGAGAATAAATCATTTTCATGTGGCACTTACTGGCTGGGCCATCGCCCACCCCAACAGTGCACCAAACCCACCGGCGAGGCGTTAGGATGTAAAGGGTGGTGATCCCGCACCGAGTGCCTTACAAAGCAAAAAGTCGCCCGGTGCCTGGAGGAAGGTGTGGGTGGACGCCGTCCCTGAATGCTGTTTCGGATGTCTCTCTGCAGCAAGGGGGTTTAGGTGGGAGGTTAGGAAAAACGTCCTGCCTGTCCGGGTGGTAAAACACTGGAATAAATTGCTTAGGGCGGTTGTGGAATCTCCATCCCTGGAGATATTTCAGAGCAGGTTGGACAGACACCTGTCAGGGATGCTCTAGATCAGTGGTTCTCAAAGTGTGGTCTGCGGCCGTGGTCCGTGACCATTTTTCAGGTGGGCTGCAGGCTCAGGGCTTGCCCTAGCCACACGCAGGCGGCAGGCTGCACTGGCGTTCCCGCCCCTCCCCACGAAGTTGGTGCACCACTTTTTTCCTGGGCAGTGGGCGGGGGGGGGAGGGGAGCCTCACAGGCCAAATTTGTGTGCAGAGGGAGAAAGCGGCTCCAGGCACTGCTGCTGCAGCGGCGCAACTGCTCTCCTTCAGGCTGTCCTCACTGCTCCCATTGGCTGCAATCACAGCCAATGGGAGCAGCGGGGGGGGGGGCAGTGCCAGGGAGCATGGAGCCGAGTAAGCACCCCCCATCTCCCTCATGCCAGAGCCCTCATCCCTAACCCCATCATGTACCCGCTCCCTCCCAGGCTCCCCACCCCCACCCCACCCTGCTCCTGCACTCTCCCTCCCACCTACTCCCCTCTCCCCTCAGCCCGTTCCTGCACTCATTTTGTCATCGTGGGTGGCTGGCTGGTGGTCCATGGTAAATCTGCACTAAGCAGGGTGGGCTGGGGGCCACAAGTTTGAGACCCGCTGGTCTGGACAGTACGCGGCCCTGCCGTGAGGGCAGGGGGCTGGACTCGATGAGTTCTCCAGGTCCCTTCCAGCACAAGGATTCTGATTCTATGATGTTCCCAGGGGTTCTGCCAGTGCCACACCCGCCTGCACAAACACCTGTGCACACGCACCAAGAGCTCCCCCTCCCCGGACATACTCACACCGGCTGGCACGCAACTGCCCCCCCCCAGGCACGCTGCAATGGGAAAGGAGCCCATACCCTAGTCAAGAGGGCCAATGCCCCCCTCGTGCGTTCTGTTGTGAATCAGGAGCACGCCCATCCAAGTCCGGGGGGGCCAGAGAGCAGCCCCCTCAGTGGAAGCCGGAGGAGGGCTCCAGTCATGGCGGGGATTTGGCCTGCCCTGCCACCCACCACCCCTGTGACCAGCCCTCCCCCTTCCCTTCAGCCCTTGTGCCCTGCTGCCCGCAAGCGAGCCCAGCCGGGAGGACCCTCGGCATAATCGTCTGCTTCCTCTTTGGGCCCAGCCCAGCTCCAGCCTGCTGATCCTTCAGGCCCGCCTGTTTGTTCAGGCTTTTGCTGGGCAGTAGCAACCGGGGGAAGTAGGGGGAGGCATCTCATTAAGATCAGAGCACCCAGACGGGGTCAGACCAAAGGTCCATCCAGCCCAGGGTGCTGTCTGCCCACAGTGGCCAAAGCCAGGTACCCCAGAGGGAGTGAACAGAACAGGGAATCCATCACATGATCCTTCCCCTGTCGCCTGTTCCCAGTCTCTGACAAACAGAGGCCAGGGACACCCTCCCTGCCCATCCTGGCTAACAGCCATTGATGGACCTAACCTCCATGAGTTTAACTAGCTCATTTTTGTAAAGAACGAATCCTGTCAAACCAATCTGATCGCTTTCTTGGCTAGGATAACGAGTCTTGTGGCTAAGGGAGAAGCGGTGAATGTGGGATACCTAGACTTTAGTAAGGCATTTGGTACGGTCTTGCATGATATCCTCATCAATAAACTAGGGAAATGCAACTTAGATGGGGCAACTGTAAGGTGGGTGCATAACTGGCTGGCTAACCATTCTCAGAGTAGTTATTAACAGTTCACAATGATGCTGGAAGGGCAGAACAAGTGGGGTTCTGCAGGGGTCTGTTTTGGGACCAGTTTTGTTCAATATCTTCATCAACGATTTAGATGATGGCAGAGAGAGGACACTTATTAAGTTTGCAGATGACACCAAGCTGGGAGGGGTTGCAAGTGCTTTGGAGGAGAGGGTCAGAATTCAAACTGATCTGGACAAACTGGAGAAATGGTCTGAGGTCACTAGGATGAAGTTAAATAAGGACAAATGCAAAGTGCTCCACTTAGGAAGGACCAATCCGTGCCACACACAGAATGGGAAGCAATTGTCTAGGAAGGAGCCCTGCAGAAAGGGATCTAGGGGTCAGAGTGGGCCACAAGCTAAATATGAGTCAACAGTGGGACGCTGTTGCAAAAAAAGCAAACCTGATTCTGGGCGGCATGAACAGGGGTGTGGTGAGCCAGACACGAGAAGTCATTCTTCTGCTCTGCTCTGCGCTGGTTAGGCCTCAGTTAGAGTATTGTGTCCAGTTCTGGGCACCACATTGCGGGAAAGCTGTGGAGAAATTGGAGAAGGTCCAGAGAAGAGCAACAAGAATGATGAAAGGCCTAGAAATCATGAGCTCTGAGGGAAGGCTGAAGGAATTGGGCTTGTTTAGTTTGGAAAGGAGAAGACTGAGAGGGGACTTGATAGCAGTTTTCAAGTACCTAAAAGGGTATCACTGGGAGGGGGGTGGGAATTGTTCCCCTTGGCCTCTGATGACAGGACAAGAAGCAATGGGCTTAAATTGCAGAGAGGGAGGTTTAAGCTGAACATTAGGAAAAAACTTCCTAACTGTCAGGGTGGTTAAACACTGGAATAAATTGCCTAGGGAATTTGCGGAATCTCCATCCCTGGAGATATTTAAGAGCAGGTTAGACAGACACCTATCAGGGATGGTCTAGATGGTGCTTGGTCCTGCCGTGAGGGCAGGGGACTGGACTCAATGACCTCTCGAGGTCCCTTCCAGTTCTAGTGTTCTATGATTCTATGAACCCTGTTAAAGTCCTGGTCTTCACAACATCCTCTGGCAAGGAGTTCCACAGGTTGACTGTGCACTATGTGAAGAATGCTTGCTTTAAACCTGCTACCTGTTCATTTCATTTGCTGACTCCTAGTTCTTATGTAATGGGAATAAGTGAATAATTTTTCCTTATTCACTGTCTCCGACCTGTCATGATTTTATAGACCTCTATCCTATCCCCCCGAGTCTCCTCCTTTCTAAGCTAAAAAGTCCGAGTCTTTTTAATCTCTCTTCATACGGGACCCGTTCCAAACCCCTCCTCATTTTTGTTGCCCTTTTCTGAACCTTTTCCAATGCCAAGATCTCTTTTTTGAGATGAGGCGACCACATCTGCACGCAGTATTCACAGTTTACACGAGGGCAGAGCTATGCACACCAGGTCCAATTACACTGGTGCTAGGCCTTTGCACCTTGGCTAACGTCTCCTTGTAAAGACGGCTTTGACCTCACTTAGGGCCTGAGCCAAGAGCAGTTGAAGAGAGCTGAGATATCAATGGCAGCTGGATTCGACCCCTCACAGTTTTTCAATCCATTCTGCATGGTCCCTCTTTGTAATCTAATCTCTGTATTTATGAGATGCCAGCCGCCGTCCTCCCGGCACTGCGTGTCTGGTGGATGTGCCGCAGGCTGGCTTGCCGAGCCAATCAATAATAAGCTCTTTAAACAGTACTGTGTTGGGGGTAATAGCATTAGAGAGTCTGGAGGGGAATTAGCAAAACAACACCCGGCTTTATTAAGATGCTTAATTCGATTCCCCTGGCAGGAAGGTTTAAGCGTTGCTCCTTGATCTCCACCGGCGCCGCTCTGCCTGCAGGCTCCGGGGCCACACCTGTGGGCAGCCGAGAGGCATGGAACGAGCAAAGAAATCTCTCTGTGAGGGTTTCCAAAGTGGTTGGAGGTGGGATGTAAACTCCTGTTTAATGAGTTAACCGGCTAAACGTTACTCGTAGCCAGTTTAATCAGGGCCTGCTCCAGCCTGGCTGGGCTGCTGGTTAACTGGTTACCCGTAAGCATCACTGGTGAACTGGTTAACTGGTTACATCCCTAGGCTGGCTGCTGTGCTCCCTTGGCCAGCCCAGCACGCTTCTTGACAGACAGTGGGTGGCAGCCACAAGGGCAAGTCACCTCCGGCCCTGATGTCACCTCTGGGAACGGGGTCTGCCCTGGGGGAGATGTCAGTCAAAGTGCCAGCTCCTGTCTCAGCACTGGCACGCTGGTGCCTTCCACTGTGAAGTGCAGGCGGGCGAACCTCAGAGAGGCCAGACGGGGCCAGACCAAAGGTCCATCCGGCCCAGGGTCCTGTCTGCCCACAGCGGCCAGTGCCCGGGGCCCCAGAGGGAGGGAACAGAACCTGGAACCATCACATGCTCCCTCCCCGGTCGCCCAGGCCCGCTGCGCCTCCTAGCAAAAGGGGAGCAATCGACTCGTGTAGGAAATTGACAAGGGGCTGGCCAGCTTTTCAGTGGCCTGGATTCTGGGTGAGCCCATCTGAGTCGGGGGGGCCGAGAGATTCCATGGGCCCCTGGACAAGGTGGGAGGGGCCTCTAGCTCTGTGTTCCCAGAATGGGTGGGGCCGAGGGTGTAAGGGGCATGGCCAAGTGTGAAAGGGTGGGACCGTGGGTGGAAGGGGAGGGATCGTGGGTGGAAGGGGCGGGGCTGAGGGTGAAAGGGGCGGGGCCATGAGTGGAAGGGGCGAGGTCAAGGGTGCAAGGGTGGGACCCTCATTGGAAGGGGAGGGACCATGGGTGGAAGGGGCGGGGCCGATGGTGAAAGGGGCGTGGCCATGAGTGGAAGGGACAGGGCCATGAGTGGAAGGGGCGAGGTCAAGGGTGGGACTGTGGGTGGAAGGGGCTTGGCATTGGATGGAAGGAGTGGGTCCATGAGTGGAAGGGGTGGGGCTGTGGGTGGAAGCGGGGGGGCTGAGGGTGGAAGGGGGGGCCAAGAGCAGCACTGCCTAGAGCGATTTAAATGGCCCAGGGCTCTCCAGCTGCCACCATCACTCGCCCGGTCCTGGGTCCGTTTCCCCATTTGCCCCTCCTCCTGTTGCTGGGCCCAATGGGAGCCAGGCAGTGGCGAGCTGAACAGGGCCAATGTGCTTGTTCACGTGGGGAAGGCGGCACTGCCTGCGCCGGGCACACTGCCCAGCCGCGTGGACGCAGCGTGACTGCATGCAGGTCCCCCCGTGGCAGGCGGGAAGCCTGCTGCCACGGTGGGTGTGTCTAGACTACAGGGATTTTTCGAAAAAACTTCACCTGCATCTGGACTACAGCTGCGTTCTTTCGAAAGTAAATCGAAAGAACGCGGCAGTTTTGTTGACCGCGGTAAACCTCATTCTACGAGGGATAATGCCTTTTTTCAAAAGTCATCTTTCGAAAAAAGGCGCTATTGAATGAAAACAGGGCTTTTTCAAAAGAGAGCATCTAGACCCTCTTTCGGAAAACGCGAGCTGCTTTTTCGTAAAATCCTCTTGTCGTCTAGACGCTCTTTCGAAAGAGGCTTGCAGTCTAGACATAGCCAGGGTTACTGGAAAGGGGTATTTTTATATCTAGCGATGCCTCCCACTGCAACGGCCCTGGGCACCGCGCAAAAATATTGCCACCCGGCAGCCGGGGTTTCACACTGCCACAGAGCCAAAGGGGGCAGAGTCACTCAGCAGCCGGCTTCTCAGGAGAGGCCAACGCTGAACTCACAAGGCAGCGTCTGCGGCCGCCCTCACCGGGCTGCGTTCGGGGGACCAGCAGGGCAGCGCCGACGGGGACGGACAAGGCAGGGCCTGCTCGGGGAAAGCGAGGGAGCTGCGCTCGCTGCTGTATATCTCTCTCCCCTTCCCCACTGAATTCAGGGGGTTTGCATGGAAAAGTGGCACCAGGGTGGCCCCCAGGGGCTTACCACCTGAGGTATCAACCTCTAGGTTCTGGGATTGTGGGTCTGAGCCCCCCCCCCCCGATTGTTCCCCTGACCCGATGGGCCGGCTCTTGTCCGGCACCCATCACCGGGGCGTCTGATTGCCCGTCCTCTCCATCCACTTGATTTGCTGCTCTGAGCTGCAGCCCGTCTTGCTGCAATTTAAGCCCATTACTTCTTGTCCTGTCCTCAGAGACCAAGGAGAACAACTTTCCTCCCTGTGACACCCTTTGGGATACTTGAAAACCGCTCTCCTGTCCCCTCTCGGTCGTCTCCTTTCCAAACTAAACAAGCCCAGTTCCTTCAGCCTCCTCTCCTCGCTCAGTTCTCCAGACCCTTCATCATTCTTCTTGCTCTCCTCTGGACCCTCTCCAATTTCTCCACGTCTTTCCTGCAACGTGGTGCCCAGAACTGGACACAACACTCCCTACCATCCATGTATCCAATCCAGACTTCCTCCATTTGCTGGCAAGAATATTGTGGGAGACCGTATCAAAAGCCTTGCTAAAGTCGAGGTAGATCACATCCACTGACTTCCCCACGTCCACAGAGCCAGTTACCTCATCCTAGAAGCTAATCAGATTGGTCAGGCATGACTTGCCCCTGGTGAATCCATGCTGACTATTCCTGATCACTTTCCCCTCTTCCAAGCGCCTCAGAATGGATTCCTTGAGGCTCCCCTCCATGATTTTTCCAGGGACTAAGGTGAGGCTGACTGTGATGGTCTGTAGCTCCCTGGATTGTCCTTCTTCCCTTTCCTCTCTCTGATCCCTCCCAGACTCCTGTCCCCGAGTAGCTGGACATGAAAGGGGTGGTATTTAGTAAATGGACATTCTTTAGCTCACAATGGGTCTGGATAAAGAAAATCACAGTGGGTCTGGATAAAGGAGAGAACAAAATAAAAGCAGCCATTAGCTGTGAAAGGCAAAGGTGACCCGTTTTCTGGCAGCAGCTGGTACAATCGCCATGGAAAATCGCCGTGTTCCAAGAGTGTTTGCAACCCGCCAAGAGAGCCCCAGATGAAAGGTGGTTTTGCAATTGGCGTGATCCGTGTTTGGGAACAACATCAGACCTGGCGGCTCCCACTCGGTTCTTAGAAGACGAAC
The DNA here is from genome assembly GCA_032595735.1 of Pelochelys cantorii. NCBI lineage: Eukaryota > Metazoa > Chordata > Testudines > Trionychidae > Pelochelys > Pelochelys cantorii. The sequence goes on from CM064328.1 coordinate 3,807,194, forward strand.
TGCATTGGGCAAGGGGCACACGAGGCAGGAGATCAAAGGGAAAGGCGCGGACGACCCACATGGAGTCTACCGAGAGTAACAGACCTGAGCCAATCTAGCGGAAAAAGTTCCCGTCCAAATGCAGAGAGTAAGCGGAGCGGATCTGGGGATAACTCGCTACGAAGAAAGATGAAAGTACAAGGAAAAATACCCCCCAATGCTGCAAAATGCAAAGGGAATATACAGCAAGGCTCTGCTAACGGGAGGAACGCTCCCCCCAGAGACCTTCGCAGCACAATGCTGGACATGAAGGCTGATCCGGGGAGCAGAATCATCTCTCTAGACAACTGAGAGGGGCCAGGATAGAATCAGAGAATCCTCGAACTGGAAGAGAGATCACCAAGTCCAGTCCCCTGCCCTCATAGTTCATAGACACGGAGAGCGGTTTTCAAGTACCTACAAGGGTGTTCCAAGGAGGAGGGAGAAAAATAGTTTTCCTTGGCCTCTGAGGACAGGACAAGAAGCAATGGGCTGAAACTGCAGCAAGGGAGGTTTAGGTCGGACATTAGGAAAAGCTTCCTAACTGTCCGGGTGGTGAAACACTGGAATAAGTTGCCTGGAGGGGTTATGGAATCTCCATCCCTGGAGATATTTCAGAGCAGGTTGGACAGACACCTGCCAGGGATGGTCTAGACGGTGCTTGGTCCTGCCGGGAGGGCAGGGGACTGGATTCTATGACTTTCGAGATCCCTTTCAGCTTTAGGGTTCTGTGATTCTTGGTGAGAGCAAGAATCTAAATCTGGGTCTAAATCTGGCCCCTCGGGGATAATGCCAGCAGCTTCCATCCCAGCCAGCTTGCAGATCCCATTGGCTACATCTGGAGCAGTGGGAGGTGAGTAGCTTTGTACACCAGGCCCTGGGGCCACCCAAACAAGCAGACGCCCAAACCAAGCGGCAGCTTATGAGCAAAGTGACTTGCCTGTGGCCATGTTGCGAGTCAGTGGCGGAGCTGGACTGGGACTTTGGGAATGTCTCATTCCCAGCCCCGTGCTCAGATTAGGAGACCTGAGCCAGCCAGAATGTCAGGGGCGGATTGCCAAGAGAGAGAGGAAACCAAGCTCCTCCGCGGCAGAGTTTTAGTAAATTCTCCAGCCAGATGGGCAAGGACCATCTGTCTGAGATGGGCCATTTAATCCGGCTTGCTGCAGTAGCGAGGGGATTAAGGGATCTGACGCCAGTGAGTTTTGAAATCATAATAATGCAAAGAACGAGAAGGCGCCGCTGGGACATTTCATAACCTGATTCTGCAACGGATGCAGGAAGCAAACAGATTAATCTCCAGCTGGGCAGGAGCCAAAATACACAGGAGGCAGCAAGTGGGGGGTAGGGAGCGTGTGTACACAGCCTGTCCTGTACAGCGCTCCTCTCTCTCCTGCTCCCCTCAGATCTGCTGAGTAGCCCAGCTGCCTGTTTGCCTCTGCATCAGTGGCTCAGCCGCCTTTGACTGACAGATGCCAATCAAGCATCTTAGCGGCTCCCTTCCAGAGCCATTGGCCGAGCGGTTTGTCTGACATGCCTTTGGGCCTGTCCGGGGGGCAGAGGGGGTGGGATGGGGTAACATGCTTAGTTCTTTCTCCTTGGAGACCCGGCTTCTTCCATCGGCCAATGCAAACAGATCTCCGGTCTACTGCTGGGAACCGGGGCTTACCCCCAAAAAAACAGCAGGCCCAGTGGAGAGACCCAAGCAATGAAAACAGACCTCCAGTCTTCTGCCAGGAACCGGGGCTTACCCCCAGAAAAACAGCAGGCCCTGTGGAGAGACCCAAGCAACGAAAACAGACCTCCAGTTTTCTGCCAGGAACCGGGGCTTACCCCCAGAAAAACAGCAGGCCCTGTGGAGAGACCCAAGCAACGAAAACAGACCTCCAGTTTTCTGCCAGGAACCGGGGCTTACCCCCAGAAAAACAGCAGGCCCTGTGGAGAGACCCAAGCAACGAAAACAGACCTCCAGTTTTCTGCCAGGAACCGGGGCTTACCCCCCAGAAAAACAGCAGGCCCTGTGGAGAGACCCAAGCAACGAAAACAGACCTCCAGTTTTCTGCCAGGAACCAGGGCTTACCCCCAGAAAAACAGCAGGCCCTGTGGAGAGACCCAAGCAACGAAAACAGACCTCCAGTTTTCTGCCAGGAACCAGGGCTTACCCCCAGAAAAACAGCTAGGGTTGCCAGGTGTCCGATTTTTGAACCGGACAGTCCAGTATTTGAGCTTTCTGTTCGGGAAACAAATTGAGAAACTAGAAATGAGAAAATATAAATGTCCAGTATTTTCTAAGTAAGATGTAATGTAGATTGTGATGTAATGTCAAGTGTGTCCGGTATTTCTGTTGAAACCATCTGGTAACCCTAAAACCAGCAGGCCCTGCAGAGAGAGCCAAGCAATGAAAACAGACCTCCAGTCTTCTGCCGGGAACCAGGGCTTACCCCCAGAAAAACAGCAGGCCCAGTGGAGAGACTCAAGCAATGAAAACAGACCTCCAGTCTTCTGCCAGGAACCAGGGCTTATCCCCAGAAAAACAGCAGGCCCTGTGGAGAGACCCAAGCAATGAAAACAGACCTCCAGTCTTCTGCCAGGAACCAGGGCTTACCCCCAGAAAAACAGCAGGCCCTGTGGAGAGACCCAAGCAATGAAAACAGACCTCCAGTCTTCTGCCAGGAACCAGGGCTTACCCCCAGAAAAACAGCAGGCCCTGTGGAGAGACCCAAGCAATGACCAGCACTGAGTCATTTCTGGGGATCACCGATACAGTGAATTGTTGTTTGATTGGAGTTTTTCAGAAGCTCTGAGCCCCCTGGAGCTTCCTTGGCACCTGGGAAAAATCGGGTCCATTTTTGGATGCCCCAGAAGGGATCCATTTCTCGGCCGGATGAACTCCTCACACTCATTATACAAAGAAATGCATCGCACCGCCGTTTCCTGTTAGTCTCTTTCAATTCCTCTCGCTCTAAAAGCACGGGCAGCATCTACACACAAGTCTCCCCGGGGCCCTAATGATCTCTTCCACCACTCCCTCGAGGGCCTCTTTCGGAAAGAGAAAATGCTAATGGTTTGATGACTGCCGTGGAATATTTCCATCCCAGGTTTTGCTCCTGGATGAAACCATTTGGGGAAAGCTGCCATTTCGCTGCACTCTGCCGTATGGTGTCATTTTCCACTCCGCTGTACAGCGGAAAAATCTAATCAGGAGCCTTTCAGATCCCTTCACGCATGGAGGCGCGGCGGAAGAAGCCGTGCAGAATGAGAACACCGCAGCCGCTGCGGAGAGGGGGGACGCCCGTGCTCTGTTTCTCCCTCTGGGTGCGGCACTGGTTGGGAAGAGAAAGAGGGGGAGAGGGGCTGTAAGAAAGGGCCGTGCCAGCTGGCTAAATTAATGCTTCTGGTCCGCTCCACGAACCACCGGCCGAAGTGGCAGGGGAGAAAGTCCGTAACTAGCCCCTTCCCCACCTCCAAGCTTGGCCTCTGCCCCTGCTGATGAACCTCAGTTCTGTGGCATCCCGGGCCCCGTCGCCGCACTCCCTCGGGCCTTACCGGGGCACACGTCCTTGGGCTGGTGAGTGTGGGGCTTAGCGCCCGCTCTGGGGAATCAAGAGGTCCCAGGCCAGTGGGAGGGGAGTGGTGGGGAGATGTCAGGAAGCAGGAGAAGGCACGCCAGGCCCCAAGGGGTGGGGCGGCCCTTGTCTGTGAAGCAGTGGAGATATGGACGGACAGACAGACAGCTCCTCGGGGAGCAGGGTCTGTACCTGGGAGTAAGACAGAGATGGGCCTATGCTTGGGGCTTGGAGGGCCTGGGTCCGAGGATTGAATACACATGGGTGCTTTGCCTAACATGGCGAGCCACGAGTCCTGAGAGGCCCCCCGAAGAGATGGGGCGGCCCGAGGCCGGGGGGGGGGGTGCAGCACAGCCTCTGTCCACAAGGGACATGTCAGAGGCGATACCCAGCCACCGGGCGACAGGATCCCCCCGCCTCTGACAATGCACCTGAGACGCTGAAACCTACGCGGGAGGGGGCAGTTCTGTGCAGGCCAGGCAGAGCGCCTGGGTAACCCAACTGGGCGGCTTCTCCCATGGACCTCCAGCCTAAAACGTTCCCTTTGGCCTGTTGTGGCGTAGTGGGGGGGCTGTCTGCTCTGTAACCCGGTGTCCCCCTGCGCTGGGAGGTGATTGCCACGGACTCCCCCACGTGTGGATTGGCCCAGACACCTAGGCCCAGCCGGAGCAGATAACAAGGCACTTCCCAGGGGGAGAGACAAAGGGAGGGAGGCAGGGACGGACACCAGGTGTCGGGGGAAGGTGAGTGGCTGGCTGGAAAACATGAAGGAAACAGCCTAAGCTGAGGGCTGAGGGTCTAGGGGGGCAGTGGACCCCCACCCCAAGGGGCCTGAGGCATCCTGGCCCTGACTCCTGTAGCCACATCACGTCTGTGCTGTGCTGTATCCTGGAGGAGCAATAAACCCCCCTTATTCTACTGGCTGGCGGAGTCTGTTCTTGCTGCTATGGGGCTGCATGATGGGGAACCCCGACTCGCCATCACACCTGTCTAGGGCCTCCTGAGCACAGGCGGTGGGTCCTATTCAATTTCCTAGAATCACAGAACCCTAGAACTGGCAGGGCCCTCGAGAGCTTATCGAGTTCAGCCCCCTGCCCTTGAGTCAGGACCAAGCACCGTCTAGCTCATCCCTGGCAGGCGTCTGTCCAACCTGCTCTGAACTATCCCCAAGGATGGAGATTCCCAGGCAACTTATTTCAGTGTTTCACCACCCGGACAGGCAGGAAGTTTTTCCTAATGTCCAACCTAAACCTCCCTTGCTGCAGTTTCAGCCCATTGCTTCTCGTCCTGTCCTCAGAGCCCAAGGAGAACAATTTTTCTCCCTCCTCCTTGTGACACCCTTTTAGGTCCTTGATATCAAGTTGGAGCACGGTGGTGACATAACCTCCTTGGGGAGACCACACAGGGATCTGGGTGGCCAGTTCTGGCACCCCTGCGTCAAAGAGCACGTTGGAAAAATCGTTGGAGAAGCTGGAAGGGGCTCAGAGACGCACCCCAGGAATCTGGAAAACGCCTTTCAATGAGCAACAGCAGGAGCACACTCTATTTCGCTTAGTGAAGAGGAGATAAAGAGGCAACTCGATCCCAGACTACAATTACTTATCCCCGGAGCAGAGCTCCCTCTGAGATTGTCCAACTGGGAGCGGAGGGAATTTTGGCTTGTGCACCAGTATTTGGATATGCCACCACCATGGCACCCAATGCATTAACACACGCACGTTCCCGGGTGCCAGAGAAGAACGCCCCCCCCCCCATGCGTCTGCCCTGGCAGCCGGGAATGCAGTATGCCCCATTCCCGGCTGCCGGGACAGACTCACAGACACACACGCCCTGCCATGTGGCAGGTCCCTTTCCTGGCTCCAGCCAGCAGAACAGGCCCTGGCCTTCCCACCCACGTGGCCACCCCAACCTCCAGAGCTGGCTTCCCTCGCCCGCCATGTGGCTGTGGCAATTCCCGGCCCCCTGCCCCAGCGGCTCCCTCACCACGCCGGCTCAGCCGGCCACACCTGCCGGAGCAGCCAAAATCATGGGCTCCAGCCAGGTATCTCCGGCCCTCTTCTGGGCTCTTCCAAGCTATTCACAGATCCCCAGGCCCAAAGGGACCACGATGGTCGTCTCGTCTGGCCTCCTGTGGAGCACAGGCCAGAGACCCGCCCCACGGTAATTCCCAGAGCAGGGTTTTTAGAAAAAACAGCCACTCTTGATTTCAAAACAGTCAAAGGGGGAGAATCCACCAGGACCCCGGGAACTGGAACCTCCATAGGCAGTGGGTAGAACAGGCCAGGGGAGGTTACCCAGGCTGTGACTCTGCCCACGCTCCTCCCTGAGGCTCCCCCTTGTTCCTTTATCCCCGAACCCAGCAGGGACTCAGCTCGGACCAGCCACCCGGAGCGCTGAGCTCGTCCAAACAGTAGCCTGGGGGGGCTTATGCTGGCCTGGGAGTCAGGCTGGTGCTCGGGCCAGGGGTGGGAGGTAGGGTCTGGAAGCAGGTCGGGGGTGCGAGATAGGGGTGCAGGAGAGGGATGGGGTGGGAGGTAGAGTGTTGGAGACGGATGGGGTGGGAGGCAGGGTGCAGGAGAGGGATGGGGTGGGAGGACTGGGTGGGAGGGAGGGTGCAGGAGAGGGATGGGGTGGGAGGACTGGGTGGGAGGGAGGGTGCAGGAGAGGGATGGGGTGGGAGGACTGGGTGGGAGGGAGGGTGCAGGGAGGGTGCAGGTGAGGGATGGGGTGGGAGGAATGGGTGGGAGGGAGGGTGCAGGAGAGGGATGGGGTGGGAGGACTGGGTGGGAGGGAGGGTGCAGGAGAGGGATGGGGTGGGAGGACTGGGTGGGAGGGAGGGTGCAGGGAGGGTGCAGGTGAGGGATGGGGTGGGAGGAATGGGTGGGAGGGAGGGTGCAGGAGAGGGATGGGGTGGGAGGACTGGGTGGGAGGGAGGGTGCAGGAGAGGGATGGGGTGGGAGGACTGGGTGGGAGGGAGGGTGAAGGAGAGGGATGGGGTGGGAGGAATGGGTGGGAGGGAGGGTGAAGGAGAGGGATGGGGTGGGAGGAATGGGTGGGAGGGAGGGTGCAGGAGAGGGATGGGGTGGGAGGACTGGGTGGGAGGGAGGGTGCAGGAGAGGGATGGGGTGGGAGGACTGGGTGGGAGGGAGGGTGCAGGGAGGGTGCAGGTGAGGGATGGGGTGGGAGGAATGGGTGGGAGGGAGGGTGCAGGAGAGGGATGGGGTGGGAGGACTGGGGGTCCACTGCCCCCCCTAGACCCTCAGCCCTCAGCTTAGGCTGTTTCCTTCATGTTTTGCAGCCTAATACAGGACCCGACAGAACCGTGGACAGGGCTAGTCAGAACCTAGCCCCAGAACCTTGAAGGTGACCCGATAGGGCAGCATCCAGGGGAAACGACCCAAGAGCAAGAAAAGTACCAGACAGCCAGGCAAAGAGCTTACGCGGCACCTCTTGGCCACAGAAGGCCGCTCACACGCGGGTGGACCCCGTGGCAGCCGGCATGGCCGCTTCCTGGGCAGGGCCACGGGAGCTCAGCATGGCATGTGCCTGGCTGAGCATGGCTCTCGGATATGCCCCAGAGCTGGGGCGTTGGAAAAGTCCTCTTCTTTTCCTAGCTCCAGCACTGACTCCTCATGTGACCCAGACAGGGTCACCTCACTGCTCTGTGCCTCAGTTTCCCCCGCTGGGAAAAAAAGAGGACAACGAGACCCGCTGTTGTCCAGCTCCTCTTATTGGTGTTTGGAAAGCTTTTTGGGGGTCCCTGGAGGGAAGGTGCTATAGAAATACATCATAGAGGGGGCTCAGCTGGTGGGCATAGACCAGCAGAGCCGCACGACCCCAGGAAAAGCGAGGACAGGCCCAGTCCCTCCCCCCCGAGCATCCAGGTGTGCAGTGGGAGTGCACGGACGTCATGCCCCTTCGCTCCCCCTCTTTTCAGCAGCTCACGCCACCTCTGTCCTTTAGCAGTGGCTCAACCCTCTGCCTGGGGCGGGGCCCGGAGTCTCCATGGCTGGTGAGGAATAGCTTTATTAGCCCTCTTTCTCCCTTTTTGCTTGCGCTGCCACTGCCAATCGTTGGGTGATAGCACCTCATGTGCAGGCCTTTCCAGCCCCCATCCACCTGTCCCGAACGTCCCCTACACAGGGACGGGTGTGGCTGAACCAGGGCAAAGTGTCACTTTGATTTAAGGTTCCATGAGCTGGAGAGGGAAACTGAGGCACAGCACCTCAGTGTGCAACAAGGGGGGGGCCTCAGGAGGCAGTTGGCTACAAATAAGTGATTCAAGCTAGCTTGGAGTGTCAGCCCACGGCCCCACCTGGCCCTGGCAGCGCAGACACAACCTTGAGGACCTCAGTGGCTTTTGAAACTAGGAATCCTAGAACCCCAGGGCAGGCAGAGACCTCAGGAGACATTGAGTCCAGCCCCCTGCGGACCAACCCCAACTCAATCAGCCCAGCCAGGCTGAGTCAAAAGTTGTCTCAAACTTTTTTTGGGGGGGGAAGAAAATGCCACGTGAGAATGTTTTTGACCCAACTGGAAGAACACTTGTTTCCAGCCAAAACTTTTGCTCCGCATTGCAAAACCTGGAAAATGTTTTCAAGTGCAACACTTCACCCTCTTTCCCCTCCCGCCCCCCCACACACTTTCTTGCCACTAAATGCAGTAGCCTCATGCCTCTCCCCACCTCTTCTTCTTCTCTTTTTCCTGGTCTGTAACTCTTCAAACCAGTGCCGGCTTGGGGGAAGTTAGGCAGCAGCAAAAGGAACAACCAAGCTGCCGGTGCTGCTACAGCAGAGGCCGTTTGTCATCGGAAAATGTTGGTGGGTTTATTTGACCGGCTCAAATTGACCAGATTAAATCTAGGCTCTGCGCTTCGCTGTCACTTTCCTACAGCCAGAGGCCAGATTTGCACTCATCCATCAGAGCTGTGCGGAGGGTAAGCCCAGCAGAGCATCCCGGCAGGGGGCAAACTGCTGGAGTGTTTCAATGGCCTGCCAAGCGCGTGTGTTATGTCTGTCAAAAGCTGTCAGTGACTCCCCACCCCGGCTGTTAGACACCTTCATTAGCAGCAGCCGCTGCTTTCCCATGGTGCTAGACACTGTAAGTCCAGAGCACTGTACTAACAATCCCCTTTCCTTATGTTCCCTAACCCTGACCCTAAACCCAAACCCTAACACTAAACCCTAATCTTAAACCCTAACCCTAAAGCTTAACCCCAACCTGACCCCTAATCCTAACCCGAATCCTAACCCTAACCTAACCCCAACCCTAACCTGACCCGAAACTCCAACCCTAAACTCTAATCCTAACCAGAGCCGGCCCAAGCTACGGGCTGACCGGGCTACTGCCGGGGGCGCCCCATTGTAGGGGGTGCCGCACGGGGCTGCCGGGCCATGCGGGGGTGGCACCGCGCATATTCCACGCGCCTGGGGTGGGGCCGTGCTTGCGTCAGGCGCCCGGGGACGGTACTGCGCTCCCAGGGCCCGGGGCACACGAATGGCTCGGGCCGGCCCTGACCCTAACCCTAAAGCCTAACCCCAACCTGAACCCTAATCCTAACCCGAATCCAAAACCCCAACGTAACCCTAAACTCCAACCCTAACCCTAAACTTAACCCTAACCTAACCCTAACCCTAACTCCAACCCTAACCCTAACCCTAAACTTAACCCTAACCTAATCCTAAACCTAACCCTAAACCTAACCCCAATCCTAAACTTAACCCTAACTTTAAACCTAACCCTAACCCCAACCCTAACCCTAACCCTAACTTAACCCTAAACCTAACCCCAACCCTAAACCCCAACCCTAACCCTAACCCTAAACTTAACCCTAACCTAATCCTAAACCTAACCCCAATCCTAAACTTAACCCTAACTTTAAACCTAACCCTAACCCCAACCCTAACCCTAACCTAACCCCAACCCTAAACCCCAACCCTAAACTTAACCCTAACTTTAAACCCTAACCCTAAACCTAACCCCAACCCTAACCCTAAACTTAACCCTAAACCCTAACCCCAACCCTAAACTTAACCCTAAACCCCAAACCCCAACCCTAAACCCTAGCCCCAACCCTAACCCTAAACTTAACCCCAGCCGGCACAGTCAGTTCCAGGACTGGGAGGGGAAATCCGGCTGTTCATTTGCAGGAGGAGGCTGGTACCTGCTGCTCCGGTTGGGCTCCGAAGCGCACAGTCAATCCCAAAAGCAAAGGAGGATTCTTCTTTCCCGTAGCAAATGCGCCCCCCGGTGGTAACAACTAGCTAAGCTTCCAGCAGGGCTAGGGCATTGCTGTAATTATGGAGCAATTACGGTGGCTAATGTGCATGTCCCAATTACATAATGACATGGATTTACACTAATTAGAGCAATTAGGATGCGTGGGGGGGCAGTAACCATTTTGACCAAGACAGCGACTTGGCTACAACAATGCCGGGGGCTCTGGGAATAGCGCGGCCTTCTGGGCCGGCTACCCCCGAGACTGCCTCCTCCTCCTCCCCTAGCCCCCCAGGGCCGGGCCCCCTGCCAGTCTCAGCCTCCTCTTGGGGCGCTCTTCCCGTCCGTCCCGGGCTGAAATGGCCAGGCCCGGTGACTCCATGGAGGCCTCTTGGCGTCACAGGGTTGCCTCTGCCTGGTACCTCAGAGCAGGGGTCTCCAAACTTTAGAACCACAAGGGCACTTTTTCAATGCCAGTGCAACATAAGATCCACCTCCAACCCAAATCCCCTTGCCTGGCTTCCTTCCCACCCCTTCTCTGAGGCCCGGCCTCTGCCCCACCCCTTCTCTGAGGCCTCACCCTGCTCGCTCCATTCCCTTCCTCCCCGAACCTCACTCTCTTGCACCAGGCTGGGCTAGGGGCTTGGGGTGCAGGCTCTGGTCTTGGGCCAAGGGGTTTGGAGTGCGGGAGGGGCTCCGGGCTTAGCCCAGGGTGGGGGATTGGGGTCCAGGAGGGATTTCAGGGTGCAAGCTCTGGAAAGGAGTTTGGGTGCAAAGGGGCTCATAGCTGGGGCAGGAGGTTGGGTGCAGGAGGAGGTTCAGGGCTGGGACAGGGGTTCAGGAAACAGTCTCTGGCTGGGCACTGTTTAACAGATGGCTTCTGGGTGGTGGAGCAGTGGGGTGAAGGCAGCTTCCTCCTGCCTTGGCGCTGCCCCACTCCTGAAAGCAGCCAGCATGTACAGCAATGGCTCCATGGGCTGCCCCCTCGTCTACAGGCACTGAGCCCACAGCTTCTGCTGGCCACGGTTCCCCATTACCGATCAAAGGGAGCTGCAGGAGTGGGGTCTGCAGGCAAGGACAGCATGTGGAGACCCCCTGCTCTGCCTCTCTCAGAGGCTGCAGGGACATGCCAGCCACGGACAGGAGCAGCAATTCCCACAGGGATAATGACTCCAGCCACGGCAGGTTCGGCATTTGAGAACTCGCTCCTCAAAGAATTACATGTAAGTGTGAGAGAGAAGTGAAAATGGTGAAATGCACAGAGCAGTCCAAACGCAAAGGTCACTACTGTTACTGCTTGCAAAGTGTGTACCAACCACCTGCCATGTGTGTGTTGGGGCGGGAGAGGAGCATGAAAATGACAGAGACACGCAGTGTGTGTGTGTGACAGAGATTTGCATTGCCAAGCTCCCTCCATCCCCTTCTGTCTGTGTGGAGACAGGGTACTGGCGTGGGGGGAGGACGGACACCCTGACATCAGCACCTCCCCTCTTTGCCCTCCCACACCCTGCACAGCAAGCAGGAGGCTCCCAGGGGGGCAGCTCCAAGGCAGAGGGCAGGAGCAGCATGACAATGGGTGGAGGGGCAGCTGAAGTGCCAGCGCTTCATAGCTTCCCGGCCAAACCAGTCTGGATCCCCTGTCAGAGGCTCCAAGATCGACTGGTAGATCCCGATTGACTGGTTGGTGACACTGTCGTAGGGCATGACACCTTTGTGGCTGTTCCATAATGCCTGGAGGGCTTCCTGGGCAGCAAGCGGGAGGAGGGGGGGGGGTCCGAGGTCATGCTGTGACGGCCCGCGCCGGGTCTGGGCACAGCTGAGGGCGTCCGCTCAGGGCGAGTTGCTCACATTCGGGGCTCCTTACAGCCCCCAGACTGGAGACCTTCCCAAATAGGCCACAAACCAGTCCCACAGAGCGCTTCAGCTGCCTGCCTGGCCAGCCAGAAGCCTTACAAGCAAAACCCGTCTGACACCCTGTAGCCAGACATGAACCCCATCTTGTTTTCCCCCTCCCCCCCCCAGAGAGCAAGAGAAAGGCAGTCAGCCTTTGATGCCCTGGGAATGCAGGTGTGCTGCCTGTCCCTGACTCTACCATAAACAGAAACCAGACAGTAAATGGGCTAGCTGACGACCCGGGGCCTCCCGCCACCCTGATGGCTAGCACCAGTAATAGCACGCCTGCACTGTCCCAGGAGAGGAATCTTCGCCCATCACATACCAGAGGTGCCCAGTGTCTGCATTTTCCCAGGTATGAATTATGCTTTGCACCCTTCGTGGGAAACTTGGCGTTCAAAGCCATTTTTCCTGATTGGCCACTTGAGACCAGGAAGACGCCTGTGACCCAAGGGGTATAAAGAGGGGTTTAGTAGCCCACCCCATTTGAGCTCCAATCATCTACACCTGCTGGCAGGTATTGGTTGTCTCCCGAGGTCTGTGGGACGCCCAACCTCGCCCTACTTCTTCCCGAGGGATTGAGAGAAAGACGCTGGCCACACCAACTCTGGAACGCAGGGGTGAGAATATATACCTGCTAGGTGTCTATTTTGCATGCATTTAATAAGAGCTCAGAGAACCAAAAGGGTTTCATGGTACCTGTAAGTGACTTATTAGTGTAATTTCTGTCCTGTCCTTTGTAGTGGCTGTGTTATCTGCAACACAGTAGTAGCATTTAACAGCTAAGTTTACCCTGTAACAATAAAATAGTAACTGTTTAAGCTGTGACCTGACTCCTTCAGTTGCTGTAACAGAACCAAGCACAATTTTAAAAAGAACTCCAGCCGGTCATAAGGAACAGATATAGGGAGAGCTTGAGCATTGGATCATGTCGCTTCCAGGGGACAGATCCGTTGGGGCATCTCTCAGCCTCCCCAGGCTGCCCGCTGCGAAGGGATCGTGTATCCTAGCAGTCAAAATCTGAGGTATAATAAGTTTTCCCTGTAAACTTCCTGGGGCGCCCGTCAACCTCCTCCAGGTTGCCCGCTGCTAAGGGACCCCAGTCCTAGCAGTTGAAGTCTCAGGTGTATAACACACACACACACCACTCACTGCCCTGACCACTGGCTGACAGACCCCAGCAATATCTGTGCCCCAGATGGCCCTGGGCCTCATACACAGGTGAGGGGTTTTAGAGCCCAATCTCACCTACCCCGAACAAGTTCTGTCCGGTTCCAAGAAACCAGCCACAGATCCCAGGTAATTTACCCTCTGGATCTTACCCACAAGATCACGCTGAGCCAATCCTTTAGAATCTAAACTCTAAGGCTGCGTCTACATTGGCATGATTTTCCGGAAATGCTTTTAACGGAAAAGTTTTCCGTTAAAAGCATTTTCGGAACAGAGCGTCTAGATTGGCACGGACACTTTTCTGCAAAAGCACTTTTTGCGGAAAAGCGTCCCTGGCCAATCTAGACGCGCTTTTGTGCAAGAAAGCCCCGATCGCCGTTTTAGCCATCGGGGCTTTTTTGCGCAAAACAATACCACGTTGTCTACACTGGCCCTCTTGCGCAAAAGCATTTGCGCAAGAGGGCTTTTGCCCGAACGGGAGCAGCATAGTATTTCCGCAAGAACACTGACGATCATACATGAGATCGTCAGTGTTCTTGCGGAAATTCAAGCGGCCAGTCTAGACAGCTGGCAAGTTTTTCCAGAAAAGCGGCTGATTTTCCGGAAAAACTGGCCAGTCTAGACACAGCCTAAAGGTTTATTACAACAAGAAAGGAAAGCATGGGAGTAAGGTTGTTAAAGCATCATACAGTACAAGCATCGAATCTCCCAGTTCTCGATGCAGGCTTGCAGCAGAGATGTTCTAACTGCTGGCTTAAAAGTCTTAGGTGTACATCCTATGTCAGGATGGGTCCACAGTTCTTTCCGGCTCCTCGATCGCTGCACTCTTGCCTCTGGGGTGAAGAGCTGAGCTGAGCACCAAGATGGAGTCGGCCACATGGCATATTTATACCCCCTCCTGGCTTCTTCCAAGCTGGGGACAGTCATATGGCCAGTGGCCAGGTGTGTCTTTGGCCTCCAGAGGTCCTTTGTTCCCTGGAGCTTTGCTCATTAGCATGGCCATGGGCAAACATTCCCGGCCCATTGCTCTGCCTCGGACAGAGAATCCTTCAGCATCAACACAGAGTACATATTTATAACTCCACACCGACATTAGACAATTACATGAAGAACACATAGAGAATCAGCAGACAGTAAGCTTTCAGTTGGCCCCCTTCGTGCCACTTTTGGGGCCAACACCTCCCCCATGGGTACAGCAGTGAGCTGGCTGCTCCCCTCAAAATCCAGTAACGTGCTACTCACGGTTACTGTCCGTGGGATTCCACTACAGGTCGGAGCCCCCTGGTTCGGCACCGGCGGGACCTCACCAGTCCCAGACGAGAAAATTTCCCACAGGTCCCCCGCCAGCGGCCCCTAGGCCCGCCACCTGCTGCCAGCTCCCTGGGAGGCCCTGGCTCTGGCTCCTGCCGCCCTGGCCCCACGCTCCTCGGGGCTGCTGGGGGACTCTGGGCCCGGTCCTGTACTCGCAGGGTCTGCAGCAGGGCTCTGGTCCTAGCCCCACGCTCCTCGGGGCTGCCGGGGGACTCTGGGCCCGGTCCTGTACTCGCAGGGTCTGCAGCAGGGCTCTGGTCCTAGCCCCACGCTCCTCGGGGCTGCCGGGGGACTCTGGGCCCGGTCCTGTACTCGCAGGGTCTGCAGCAGGGCTCTGGTCCTAGCCCCACGCTCCTCGGGGCTGCCGGGGGACTCTGGGCCCGGTCCTGTACTCGCAGGGTCTGCAGCAGGGCTCTGGACCTAGCCCCACGCTCCTCGGGGCTGCCGGGGGACTCTGGGCCCGGTCCTGTACTCGCAGGGTCTGCAGCAGGGCTCTGGTCCTAGCCCCACGCTCCTCGGGGCTGCCGGGGGACTCTGGGCCCGGTCCTGTACTCGCAGGGTCTGCAGCAGGGCTCTGGTCCTAGCCCCACGCTCCTCGGGGCTGCCGGGGGACTCTGGGCCCGGTCCTGTACTCGCAGGGTCTGCAGCAGGGCTCTGGTCCTAGCCCCACGCTCCTCGGGGCTGCCGGGGGACTCTGGGCCCGGTCCTGTACTCGCAGGGTCTGCAGCAGGGCTCTGGTCCTAGCCCCACGCTCCTCGGGGCTGCCAGGGGACTCCAGCCCCGACCCACTTGCAGCGGGCTACCGGGGGGTGCCACAGGGTTCCTCCCCCAGTCCTCCGCGGCCCACTCTGTTGCCCCCAGCCTCAGCTGGCCCTCCTGCTCTTAGCCCCCCAAGCTCTGTAGTCCGTGGCCTTGCCAGACGCCGGATGTTGCCAGAGCAGAGGGCCGGTTTGGGGAGCTGCGACTGGTAGTGCACGTGAGAGCGGAAGACGGCCCTACATTTCCCGCAGGTGGAATATCTTCAATTTTCCCACCGTGGGCAGCTAGGAGAGCACGTGTAGGTGGCGCTCTTCCGTGTGACTCGACTTACCCATCGCCTCCTTTCTCTGTGACCAGGAGCGGCCCGAGGCCGGCTGCGGCAGCTGGCGCCCCAGGCGGAAGGCGCGATCGGCGCCCCCGCCTGCACGGCCGTCAATGGCCGTGACGTAATCATCGGGCGCCCGGGCGCCCCGTGACGTCATCATTGGGCGCCCCGGGCCGGCAGCGCCCTAGGCAACCGCCTAGTCTGCCTAGGCTCACGGGCCACCCCTGTCTGTGACCTGTCTGAACACCAGGGCGAGTCTCGGCCGCCTTCCAGTGACCGGGCCACGTGCAGGCACCTCTGCCCGCTCCTCCTACACGCTTTGTAGCCCCCGACCCATTTTGTGGCCCAACGCAGACACAAATTTTGTATCCACGCTGGGCTCTAGAGAGGCCTCATCTCCAGTATCCGCTTTGCACCGGGTCTAAGTGGGGGTTGCGCCTGGAAGTGGCCGCCTCCAGATTTCTTTAAGCATGCGGCTGAATTTTCTCGCCTGTCAGCTGGCGCACTCCGAGCAAAAGGAGCCCCCCCCCAACCCTCGTCGGGAGTGAGAGCGACCAGGTGTTGGAGCGCAGCGTCCAGGCTGGGCAACTCGACTGGGATGTGGAGGAAAACTGGCCAGGGCGCAATTGGCACCTCCTTGGGAGAGATTTCCCATGCTCCCTCCAGTGAAGTGACTCTCCCCCCCCAGAAGGTGACCTGCTTGGCCTGTGCCTGTGTAGGGAAGAGACATCGGGCTGTGTAGAGCTCGCTCATCTACTGGAAATGCTAGAGCAGTGGGGTTTTTTTTTTTTTTGGCTCAATAACTTTTCCCCTGCCTCTTTTTTTTTTTTGCTCGACAAAAAAAATTCTTGGTGTTCCTCATAAAAAAATTGTTTGGTGTTCTTCCATCTTAAAAAGTTTACGAAACACTGTGCTAGAGGAGGAAGCTCTGAGAGCCGGTGCTGGATGAACATAGATGAGAGTGGCGGGTTTCTCACTCCCCCCCCCCAGCCCCGATGTGGCTGGAGGAACCTGCCAATGCCGCCGTGTGCCTGAATTCTATCTTTTGACCTCAGTGAGGGCTGTGGGGTGGGGCCAGGATGGGGTTGGGGTGTGGGGGGAGGAGGGGGCCCCGTCTGGGTGGGGTAGGACAAGGGGTTGGGAATCCAGCGGGGGGGTTCCAGGCCGGGGGGGGCAAGGCAGAGGAGTTCAGGGGGAAGAGTACGCTCTGGGCTGGGCTGGGGGTGGGTTTCAGGGTGGGTGCAGGCTCCGGGGTGGCACAGAGATGAGGTGTTTGGAGGGAAGGAGGGGGGCTCTGGGTCTGGAAAGGCTCAGGGCTGGGGCGGGGGGGGAGGGAGGTGCTAAGGCGGCTCCCTGCCCATCCTGGCACCCCAGACCACGCTGAGCCCCAGGCGTGGCCAGCAGCAGGCTCAGCTCCTGGGCAGGCGTGCACAAGTGGCTACGTGTGCTGCTTTCGCCCACAGGCGCCGGCCCACAGAGCCGATGCCCCATGCACAGAGCGCCATCCAGCCCCGCCGAGGAGCTGGGCCAGCTGCCGGCTGATCTGGGGCACAGTGGGGTCTATGGTGCCAGGACAAGGAAGAAGCTGCCTTACCACCACCACCCCCCCCCAGTCACCTGATCCACCTGCAGCCAGGTGACCCAGGACCTGACACTCCACCCCCAGTCCTGGGTCGTGGCTCATCATCTGCAAGCTGCTGGGCTAAAAAAAAGGTACAACATTTCATCCACGCGAGTCATTAACCATTGGCCAGGAAGGTCCGGACTCCAGGGGGAGCTTGGGTGGAGCTTGGCTCCACGAGCAGGGAGGTCGCCGAAGGGCAGGGTCTCAAGTGGAAGGGACGGGGCCTCAGTCGAACTGGAGCAGGGTTGCGGCTTGCCTTCCCCAGCTGGAAATCAGAGGACCCCACTGCTTCCTAGGAGCCACCTCAGGCAGGTGCTTATCTGTGTAGCAGGCGGAAGGCAACAGCAAACACATTGTTGCATAAGAAAGGGAAATAACTGCGTATTGTGGTACCTCGGATGTGCCTTTCTGCCGTGCATGTTGCATTGCCATTGGCACTTCCCTCGCTGGATGGCAGTAGAACACCACGCCTCTGTGGATACCTGCGGATATACCATTTGTATCTGCCGATTTGCAGGGCTCTGTCCATTACAGTCGTCCTAAATGTCAAGAATTTCGCTTTGCAGTCTTAATACCGTTCTTTTAAAAGAAGGTTTGGCTGGGGCAGGAGGCTGCCTGCCGTATATATGGTAAGCAGAATCCATTTAAACAAATCCCACCTTCTTCCATGCAGGTGAATCCCTTTCGAGACAGAATTTGCCGCGTGTTCTCCCCGGATGGCACCTTTACGTTCGAGGACGTCTTAGACATGGCCTCTGTCTTCAGGGACAAAGCCAGTCCCTGTCTGAAAATAGAGTATGCCTTTCGGATTTACGGTACAAGGTGTCCGCTCCGCCGGCGGCCAGGCTGAACAAGGGAACAAAGCAGGGAGCTGTCCCTGGGGAGATCAGGGCTCCTAGGACACAGTTTTACTGCCCTGGCCCGCGGGGCAAGCGAGCTAGCGTGCTACGGGCATGTTTAATAACCCGTGCACATCACGCCTGCAGCAGCCCCCAGTTTACACGTTGGAACAAGTAGGTCAAGATTTTAACCATGAGCGGTGGGGAGGAGGGGAGGGGAGGCCAGGCCTTCCCCACCCGCCAGGTATGGCCCCACCCACACTCTGCCCCCGGGCTTCAGCTGTGGGGGAGGCTGGGGCCATGCACTATGCTCCCAGTGCTCTGGGGCCGGGGAGGCACCCATAGGGGGTTGAAGGCTTGCCCTGTGATGGGAAGTGGGCGTGGCTCCTGTGGAGGGGGCGGGGCCTTGGGCAGAAGGGGAGGGGCTGGGCACTTGCCTCGCCCAGCCCTCGGTTCACCCACTGCCCATGCTTTTAACACCTGGTGGGTGATTTCAGGTGCCACTGGAGACACCTCCAAGGGGCCAGGTTTTCAGTCAGTGCTGAGCAGAAATGCAGGCAGGGGAGTGCCCCCAGGGAGACCGGGGGGGGTGGGCAGCACCACCCCACTCCGCACCCTTGGTGTGAAGCGGGCTTGTCTCTCAGCGCCCCAAACCAACAGCCTTTGGCAGTGCCAACGGCCCCTGCCAGGCCCCCGCAGTGACAACGACCCCTGGGGCCTCGGAGCCTCTCTGGGCCCTCCCGGCCTTCACAGGCCTGCTGTTCTCAGCCAAGGGGGACCAGCCCGTCACTGCGCCCCACAGCACTGAGATAGCTTGAGAGTGAACAGAAGGCGGGGGGAAAACACAGGAAACGAACAGCTGCATGTGAAACAGACTCAGGCCCCCCTTTGAAACGCACCTCGAGATCAGCTGGGTTACGTCCTTTCTGGAATCCTTCCTTCCAGTCCCTCACTGGCCGGCAGGCCCGAGCGATGGACAGACTCTGCCTCTTGCTCACCTTTGCTGATGCAGACTTCAGGACTCTCTCTTCAATCGACCCACAGCACTCGGTCCCTAACATGGACACCCACACAACCTGGAGACACCAGCTTTCTTCTGAAGCCCCGCACGACGCCCTGAGGTGCACCTCAACGTGCAGCCACGGTTAGGTCTTGGAGGGGTCACCGTATTAGTCTGGCTCAGAAAAAACAAACAGGAGCCCAGAGGCCACGTGAAAGATGAACAAATGCCCCAGGTAGCTCACGCCAGCCTATGCGCTCATCCCCTAATGCGTCTGTTAGTCTGCCACGGGCCACCGGACGCCCGGTTGTTTCAACCACACTCAGGAGATTCCTGCGCCCCGGGGACAGGAGAGCTACATCTACACTGGCGTGATCTTGCACAAAATCTCTTTTGCAGAAGAGTTCTTCTGCAAAAAACTCTTCCAGAAGAGAGCGTCTACACTGGCATGTGCTTTTGCGCAAGAGCATCCATGTCAGTGTAGACGCCCTCTTGCGCAAGAAAGCTCTGATGGCCATTTTAACCACAGAGCTTTCTTGCGCAAGAAATTCATGTTGCCTGTGTACACTGGCCTCTTGTGCAAGAGGGCTTATTCCTGAGCGGGAGCATCAGAGTTTTGGCGCAAGAAGCCCTGATTTCATACATTAGAACGTCAGTTTATTTGCGCAAGAACACGTGGCCAGTGTAGACAGGCAGCAAGTTTTTGCGCAAGAGCGGCCGCTTTTGCACAAGATCGCGCCAGTGTAGACACAGCCGAGGTGTCAGAAGCTCTTGGGTCACACAGGCCTCTTCAGTTGGGCAGGGAAGCACGCAGGCACCCAGAATTACCGGTCACTTTTGAAAATCTTGTCTTACATGAATAATGATCTGTCTGAGCGGAGACAGAGGAGTCCCAGCCGTGGAGGGGGACCCAACGTGTCAGGTGCTGTACAAAAGGAAGATCCCAGGGTCTAGCTGGGGAAGGCAAGCCCCAGCCCTGCCCCTTCTGCCTGAGGCCACGCCCCTGGAGCCAAGCTCCGCCCACCCCCAGCTGGCTCCTTCCTGACCACCTGTAGGGCAGAGGCTGCTGTGCTGTGTCCTCAGCCCCAGCCCTCCCTGGTGGCCGGGCATGTAGGCAATTGTGGGCAGGCCGTGCCTTCCCTTGCATCCATTACTGGCTGCCCCTGCCCAGTGTGCATACAATCTAGGCACATGGTGAGAAGCGGCAGCTGGGTACAGACCGACGGGGGAACACCAGGGCACTAGGAGACCATACTGGCCAGAGCAACAGGCAGAAGCCTCTGCACACCAGCAGCCTACAAGTTGCCAAGTTTTTCACAGACATCACAGGAAAGGAGAGTCCGAAGGAGACTGATGAGGCCGCTGTGCGGGGGCAATGAATACACTGAACGGGAGAAGGGCAGGACCGGAAGGGGCCTCTGTTGATCAGCCAGTCCCATTCCCTGCCCTCAAGCAGGACGAGGTGAAGAGCTTCAAAAAGATCTCACCAAACTAAGTGATTGGGCAACAAAATGGCAAGTGAAATTTCATGTTGATCAATGTAAAGGAATGCCCATTGGGAACAATAATCCCAACGACACGTGCATTATGATGGAGACTCATTTAGCTACAACCACTCCAGAGAGAGATCTTGGAGTCGTTGTGGGTAGTTCTCTGAAAACATCCACTCCGTGGGCGGCAACAGTCAAAACAGCAAACAGGATGTTAGGAGTCATTAAAAAAGAGATAGAGAACAATCCAGAGGATATCTTATTGCCTCTATATAAAACCATGGGACACCCATATCTTAAATACAGCATACAGGTGTGGTCGCCTCATCTCAGAAAAGATCTCTTGGCATTGGAAAAGGTTCAGAAAAGGGCCACAAAAATGATGAGGGGTTTGGAACAGGTCCCATATGAAGAGGGATTAAAGACTTGGACTTTTCAGTTTAGAAAAGAGGAGACTGAGGGGAGATAGGACAGAGGTCTATAAAATCATGCCTGGTGTGGAGAAAGTGAATAAGGAAAAGTTATTTACTTGTTCTCACAATATAAGAATTAGGGGTCACCCAATGAAATGAATAGGCTGCAGGTTTAAAACAAACAAAAGGAAGTTTTTCTTCACGCAGCTCACAGTCAACCTGTGGAACTCCTTGCCAGAGGATGCGGTGAAGGTCAGGAGTTTAGCAGGGTTCAGAAAAGAGCTAGATAAATCCATGGAGGGTAGGTCCATCAATGGCTATTAGCCAAGGTGGGTAGGAATGGTGTCCCTAGCCTCTGTTTGCCTGGAAATGGGTGATAGGAGAGTGATCATGTGAGGATTCCCTGTTCTGTTCCCTCCCTCTGGGGCTTCTGGCATTGGCCACTGTGGGCAGACAGGACACTGGGCTGGATGGACCTTTGCTCTGACCCAGTCTGGCCGCTCTTATGTTCTTGTTGTAGGTAATAACCAGACCCTCCCTGACAGGTGTTTGTCTAACCTGGTCTCAGAAATGTCCAGTGTTGGAGATTCCGCAGCCTCCCCAGGCAATTGATTCCAGCGCTGAAAGAGGAAGGTTTCCCCCCCACCCCAAATGTCTAATGTAAATCTTCCTTGCTGCAATTTAAGTCTGTTGCTTCTCATCCTGCCCTCGGTTGCTATGGAGAAGAATTCACTGCCCTTCTCTGGCTGGCAGATTTCAACGAGAACGGCTTTATCGACGAGGACGACCTGCAGAGCATCATCCAGCGGCTGCTGCACAGCGAGGACCTCACAGAGGAAGAGCTGGTCACACTGACGAACCACGTACATGTCCACGTCCCTCCTATGTGGCCCATTCGCTGGGCGTCCTCCACGGCTTCGGGTTGCTGCCGATAGTGATGGTGTCACCCCATGTGGGCTGTTTTGTCTCTCGCCTCATACCTTGGAACACCCCCCCAGTGGGCTCATACGAGACACGGCCACTCCAAAAGACCTTCCTCTCTCCCCTAGGTCCTTTGCCCCTCTCTCTCCCGGCAGGTTCTGGCAGAGGCCAACCTGGACAACAAAAACATGCTGTCCTTCACCGAGTTTGAGCACGTCATGTTGAAATCGCCTGACTTTTTACAGTAAGTGTGGCTGTTGCGATGTGGGGGAACCAGGGGGCGGGAGGGGGGGGGTGTGGAGCGGGGAGAGGCATGGGAAAAGCAGTGGAAGCTCATTCGGGGCGACAGACAGTTGTCACAGCTTGCGCCCTGCCTCGGTGGTGTTGGTTTGCACTGTTCCCTGAGCCAGGGCATAAGCTGGAACCGAGGGCGGAGGTGGATTCTCCATCACTGGCTTTTGGAGACCAAGATCAGCTGTTTCTCTACCAGCTGGGCTCCTGGCTTTATTGTGGGGCAGTGCTGTGGCTGGTGTCAAGGTCAAACTGGATGGTCACAACGGTCCCTTCTGCTCTGGGTGGGGGGGGTCTACAGAAGTGGACCCTGTGGTAGAGAAACAAGGCCATTGTAATATGAGAGGTGTCACGGATCCAGCAGATTGGTGTTACGCCCCCAGCTTAGGAACAGCCAGTAGGAGAAACCCCTCCAATGTGTCCGGCCCCCAAGGAGTCTCACTCTTCCTCTAGCGGGAGCAACGTGGCCTCATCCCCTCCTTCGACTGACCCCCGAGGGCTCCAGCACCCTTCTTTCATGGTGTGAGCCACGTTCCCCTAATTGTGTCCATGCATGTGCGGAATCACTTTTATGTGCCCCGAGGCATGTGTGGATGTACACCCCCAATAGGAACACCTGTTGTTGGCTGTAGGAGGCTGTCGATGCTCTGCTCATCCGCTGGGCGGCATTTGGGCTGAGCGGGGGCGGGGCATGGGTGGCATGGGGGGCAGGCCCATAAAAGTGTGATCCGGCCCTGCTCACAAGGTCAAGCCCCAGCTCCAGCGATTGATTCGCTTCTTGATTCACCGAACAATCCACAACTGTCGTGGTCGCTTCCACCAGAAACGAGACTTGACCGTTGTTCAGCGCTGCTGGCGAACCCGCTGCACCCATTATGGGCCCAGCTCAGTGAAAGGC
Source organism: Pelochelys cantorii (assembly GCA_032595735.1). NCBI lineage: Eukaryota > Metazoa > Chordata > Testudines > Trionychidae > Pelochelys > Pelochelys cantorii. The sequence continues at coordinate 3,829,928 of CM064328.1, forward strand.
TAGATTGCCGGCTATTACTGCATCTGTGTGGTGCTGGCCTACAACAGTGAGACAAGGGCCCAGCTAGGGCTACCCGCAAGCTCGCCCGCAAAATGGCATCTTGGGGGAAAATCGGGGGCTTTCCGACCACAATAAAATGTGCGGCGGCAAATTTCCATTTCCCACAGTCAACTAAACAAACAAATAACATTTTCCCAGCTGCACCCCTGCCCCCAAACAGCTCAGACTCTAGACACAGGTCTCCCACCAGAGACTATGCATAGGAGGGAGGGACATATGGAATCGTGTCCTCCGCCCTGCCCTCAATTATCATGCTCAGTAGCACGGCTGAAGCCAGCCACCCTCAGCCTGCCTTCCAGACGCAGGTACAGATCTTCTGTCTCCCAGTGAATGTGCAACCTGGTTTGTGGGTTCTGCTGGGCGGGCAGAGGTTCTTGCTGGTGGCATGCTGGGGAGCTTGCTAACAGCCGCCGTCTCCCCCCAGTTCCTTTAGGATTAATTTCTGACCACGGGGCAAGGCCTGCAGCTTACGGAGACGGCAAGGGAGCACCTTCGTAGAGCCCAGCCTCTGTTGGCCTCGTGGATTGGTCGTGAGGAGTGCCCCGGGGCCTGAAACACCAGGAGAAGCAGGGGAGATCGACCCCCGGCTACTAGACTGCAAAGCCCTTCGTTAAACTGAGCCCCGTCTAACAGGGCGGTGTTTGTTGTCTCCTCTCACAGGGATCCGTCTCTGGGAACGCAGCTGGGGGGGAAGCAATTTATAGCACAAGGAGGAGTGGAGACATTTTTTTCTTGATGTAAAAATGTCTGAGTGAAGAAGCGTCGTCCAGTGGTTAGAGGGTGAACATAAGAACATAATGGCCGTACTGGGCCAGGACAAAGGTCCATCTAGCCCAATAGCCTGTCTGCCAACAGTGGCCAGCACCAGGTGCCCCAGAGGGGGTGGACCGAAGACAATGATCAAGCGATTTGTCTCCTGCCATCCCTCTCCAGCCTCTGACAGACAGAGGCCAGGGACACCATTTTATCCCCTGGCTAATAGCCTTTTATGGACCTAACCTCCATGAAATTATCTAGCTTCTCTTTAAACTCTGTTATAGTCCTAGTCTTCACAGCCTCCTCTGGCAAGGAGTTCCACAGGTTGACTACATGCTATGTGAAGAAGAGCTTTCTTTTATTAGTTTTAAACCTGCTACCCATTAACTTCATTTGGTGTCCTCTAGTTCTTCTATTATGGTAACTAATAAATAACTTTTCTTTATTCGCCCTCTCCACACCACTCATGATTTTATATACCTCTATCATATCCTCCCTTAGTCTTCTCTTTTCTAAACTGAAAAGTCCCAGTTGCTTTAACCTCTCTTCATATGGGACCCGTTCCAAACCCCTAATCATTTTAGTTGCCCTTTTCTAAACCCTTTCTAAGGCCAAAATATCTTTTTTGGGGTGAGGAGACCACATCTGTACACAGTATTCAAGATGTGGGCGTACCATAGTTTTATACAGGGGCAGTAAGATATTCTGGGTCTTATTTTCTATCCCTTTCTTAATAATTCCTAGCATCCTATTTGCCTTTTTGACCGCCGCTGCACACTGTGTGGAAGTTTTCAGAGAACTGTCCACGATAACTCCAAGATCTCTTTCCTGATTTGTCGTAGCCAAATTAGCCCCCATCATACTGTACGTATAGTTGGGGTTATTTTTCCCAATGTGCATTACTTTATGCTTATCCACATTAAATTTCATTTGCCATTTTGTTGCCCAATCACTCAGTTTGGTGAGATCTTTTTGAAGTTCTTCACAGTCTGCTTCTGTCTTGACTATCCTAAACAGTTTAGTATCATCCGCAAACTTTACCACCTCGCTGGTTACCCCTTTCTCCAGATCATTTATGAATAAGTTGAACAGGATTGGTCCTAGGACCGACCCTTGGGGGACACCACTAGTTACCCCTCTCCATTCTGAAAATTTACCATTTATTCCTACCCTTTGTTTCCTGTCTTTTAACCAGTTCTCAATCCAAGAAAGGACCTTCCCTCTTATCCCATGGCCATGTAATTTACACAAGAGACTTTGGTGAGGGACCTTGTCAAAGGCTTTCTGAAAATCTAAGTATACTATATCTACTGGATCCCCCTTGTCCGCATGTTTGTTAACCCCTTCAAAGAACTCTAATAGATTAGTAAGACAGGATTTCCCTTTACAGAAACCATGTTGACTTTTGTCCAACAAATTATGTTTTTCTACATGCCTGATAATTTTATTCTTTACTATTGTTTTGACTAATCTGCCCAGTACTGAAGTTAGACTTACCGGTCTGTAATTGCTGGGATCACCTCTAGAGCCCTTTTAAAATATTGGTGTCACATTGGCTACCTTCCAGTCATTAGGTACGGAAGCCGATTTAAGGGATAGGTTACAAACCACAGATAATAGTTCAGCAATTTCCCATTTGAGTTCTTTTAGAACCCTTGGATGAATGCCATCCGGTCCCGGTGATTTGTTAACATTAAGTTTTTCTATTTGTTCCAAAACCTCCTCTAATGACACTTCAATCCGGGACAGTTCCTCAGATTCATCACCCACAAAGGACGGTGCAGATTTGGGAATCTCCCCAATGTCCTCAGCCATGAAGACTGAAGCAAAGAAATCATTTAGTTTGTCCGCAATGGCTTTATCGTCCTTGATTGCTCCTTTTATATCTCGATCGTCTAGGGGACCCACTGGTTTTTTAGCAGGCTTCCTGCTTCTAATGTACTTAAATACATTTTGCTATTTCTGTTTGAGTTTTTGGCTAGCTGTTCCTCAAAATCTTTTTTTGCTTTTCTTATTACATTTTTACAGTTGATTTGACAGTGTTTATGTGCCTTTCTATTTATCTCACTAGGATTGGACTTCCATTTCTTTAAAGATGCCTTTTCGTCCCTCATTGCTTCTTTTACACAGTGGTTAAGCCACGATGACTCTTTTTTAGGTCTCTTACTATGTTTTTTAATTTGGGGTATACATTTAAGTTGGGCCTCTATTATGGTGCCGAGCCAGGACGTGGGAGACCTGCTCTCCAAGGGGATCTGGGCAAGTGTGACGGACTGGGCCGTGTCTGGGCACAGCTGAGGGTGTCCGGTTAGGATCAATTGCTCAAACTTGGGGCTCCTTACAGCCCCAGACCCGGATCTTCCCAAATAGGCCACAAACCAGTCAGACCGAGCGCTTCAGCTGCCAATCTGTCCAGCCAGAAGCCTCACGAGCAAAACCCCTCAGACACCCCAGTTCTCCCTGTGCCCCAGTCAGCCCCGGGCCTAACACACAGGTGAGGGGTTATAGAACCCAATCTCACCTTCCCCAAATGGGTTCTTCCGGTCCCAAGAAACCAGCCACAGTTCCCAATCAATTTACACTCTGGATCTTACCCACAAGATCACACTGAGCCAATCCTTTAGAATCTAAAATCTAAAGGTTTATTATTGAAAGAAAAAAAAGCATGAGAGTAAGGTTGTTAAAGGAGAATACATTACATGCATCGAATCACCCAGTTCTCGATACAGGCTCTTAGCAGAGATGTTATAAACTGCTATCTTAAAAGTCTCTGGTGTACATCCTATGTCAGGATGGGCCCACGGTTCTTCCCGGTTCGTGGTTTCCTGCAAGGCTGCATTTGGGCTCAGGAGCTGAACTCAAGACCAAGATGGAGGGTGCCACATGGCACTTATACACCTCCCCTGGCATCTTCCTGGCCAGAGAAGGTCACATGGTCCAACAACCTATCCCTGTGTCCCATACTGGCAGCCCTTAGGCCCTGGCTGGTCTGCATGTGTCAGTCACATTCCTGAGATGTGTAGTGGCACCTACAGCTTCATCGTCTCCTTGCTAATTAGCATAACCATTGGCAGAGCATTCCTTGCCCATTGCTCAGCCACAGACAGAGAATTTTCCAGCATCCCTACGGAGTACGTTTCTAACTCCACATACAGATATTATACAAGTACATGAATAGCATCTACTCAGTAGAACAGGAGCTTTCATTGCCCCCTTTGTATACACTTTGGGGTGAACAACCCCCTCCCCATGGGTGCAGCAGTGATCTGGCTGCTCCCCTTTAAATCCAGTAACGTGACAGCAAGTAAAACCCAGAGCCTTGAATCTCCATCGATCCTGCCCCTCCACAGGGGCAGCCCAGCGTTCAGCTCTCAGGGCATGGGGCTGCCAGCCCTGGAGGCCATCACCCGTGGAGGGCCAGGCTCTGGGTTCCAGCCCAGGGAGCCTTTCGGAAGCAGCAGCGATCCCTGAGTCCCTTTTTGCTGGGACTTTCCTCAGCCTCTTCCCTGGCTGGCGCTTCTGCGGGTCCCAAGCACAGGGGAGCCCGCGGGGCGATGAGAAACAGATGCTCTGCCCCAGGGAGGGGCCAGTTAAACCAGCCCCAGAGCTCAGCGGGCTGCTCCCAGGCTGCCTCTGCTCCGGTTCTGGGCCCAGCCTAGGCCAAGGGATTCCCCTTCCTCCAGTCACTGGTTCTGGACTTTTCCTCTTGGCTCTCCTCCCTACAGGGCGCCTGGCCTGGGTGTCATGGGGAGGGGTCCCGGCCATTCCCAGTCTCTCAGGTGGGGGAGGGGTCCCGGCCATTCCCAGTCTCTCAGGTGGGGGAGGGGTCCCGGCCATTCCCAGTCTCTCAGGTGGGGGAGGGGTCCCGGCCATTCCCAGTCTCTCAGGTGGGGGAGGGGTCCTGGCCATTCCCAGTCTCTCAGGTGGGGGAGGGGTCCCAGACAGTCCCAGTCTCTCAGGTGGGGGAGGGGTCCCGGCTGGTCCCAGTCTCTCAGGTGGGGGAGGGGTCCCAGTCTCTCAGGTGGGGGAGGGGTCCCAGATGGTCCCAGTCTCTCAGGTGGGGGAGGGGTCTCAGATGGTCCCAGTCTCTCAGGTGGGGGAGGGGTCCCAGATGGTCCCAGTCTCTCAGGTGGGGGAGGGGTCTCAGATGGTCCCAGTCTCTCAGGTGGGGGAGGGGTCCCAGATGGTCCCAGTCTCTCAGGTGGGGGAGGGGTCCCAGATGGTCCCAGTCTCTCAGGTGGGGGAGGGGTCTCAGATGGTCCCAGTCTCTCAGGTGGGGGAGGGGTCTCAGATGGTCACAGTCTCTCAGGTGGGGGAGGGGTCTCAGATGGTCACAGTCTCTCAGGTGGGGGAGGGGTCCCGGACAGTCCCCGTCTCTCAGGTGGGGGAGGGGTCCCAGATGGTCCCAGTCTCTCAGGTGGGGGAGGGGTCTCAGATGGTCACAGTCTCTCAGGTGGGGGAGGGGTCCCGGACAGTCCCAGTCTCTCAGGTGGGGGAGGGGTCCCGGCCGGTCCCCGTCTCTCAGGTGGGGGAGGGGTCCCGGCCGGTCCCCGTCTCTCAGGTGGGGGAGGGGTCCCGGCCGGTCCCAGTCTCTCAGGTGGGGGAGGGGTCCCGGCCGGTCCCCGTCTCTCAGGTGGGGGAGGGGTCCCGGCCGGTCCCCGTCTCTCAGGTGGGGGAGGGGTCCCGGCCGGTCCCCGTCTCTCAGGTGGGGGAGGGGTCCCGGCCGGTCCCCGTCTCTCAGGTGGGGGAGGGGTCCCGGCCGGTCCCCGTCTCTCAGGTGGGGGAGGGGTCCCGGCCGGTCCCAGTCTTTCTGAGGGTACCCCAGACACACACACGCCCTGCTTGCCTGGTAACCGGGGCCCCTCAGGTTTGGCCTCTGTCCCCCGCGCTGGCCGGGAAAGCGTTCCCAGGGCCAGAGAGCCAGCAGCCGGCCGGGCTGCACCGTGAGGTGGCCAGGCCCCGCTCAGGGCCGGCGCGGGAGCTGCAGTGGGGAGCGTGGCCAGTGCGCCGTGGGCAGATGGAGCCAGGGCAGAGGCGACCGAGGAGCGGGGGCTGCAGAGATGTTGCTGTCTGTGCTCAGGAGCTGATGGGACAGGGCCGAGCTTGTGTGGGGAGGGGCTGGCGAGAAGGCCGGGAGCCCGGCTGTGGGGCACGGCCCAGGGAGGCAGCCAGCTGATCCGAGCGCGGGAAGGTGCCATGCCAGGCCCCCGATCCGAGTGGCACCAGGGCCATCGGGCCCAGAGTCGGGCTGAAGACCTGGGCTGTTTGGGGGAACTCCCTGGAACCCGGGACAGGAGACTACCCAGGCCCTGGTCAGAGGCATGTCCGGAGAAGCAGACCCCTGCAGGGCCAGAGCAGCTGTGGGTGCAGGGGGCTGGGCGGAGACCCTGCTATGTCACGCCCAGTCATAGGGGGAAGACCGGTCCCCCTTTGGGCCCCAGAGCTGGGGCAAGTTCAGGGCCCTCGGGGCTGTTCCAGCGGGGAGGAGAAACTGAGGCTGGCACCCGTGGCAGGTGGCTCTTTATTGACAAGGAAGGTCCAGCACCGCGTGGCAGCACCCGACAGCGAGCGGCAGCGCTCTGAGCTCTCCCACACGCTGGCTCTGCCGCCTGGGGCTGCTCCCTCCTGCCCACCTGCGTCTGGCTCCTTGTGCTGTGTCTGACCCTGCCCGCCCACCCCCAGAGTCAGCAAACACCCCTCTGCCCGCCTGGGCCTGCACCCTGGGACCTGTAGCATTTGGTACATTTCACCCGGCGGAGAGGCAGCTGTGAGCCGCGGCACTTCCAACCCCCTCTATATCGATCCCTTAGTGCTCAGATACTCGGGGAGGGGGGCCACATATGCACCAGAGATGGATTTCGGGGTACAGCTCCCAGGGACGGGCTCAGCCAGGCCCTTTAGCCCAGGTCTCTGGTTGGGAGCAAGGCCAGTGCGGCATGCAGGCAATCCCAAGCCCTGCCAGAGCAGAGGGGGAGATGCCCTTTTGGGGGTGTGACATGCTCTCTCCCCCGATTAAGGATGCCCCTGGTTTACATTCCCCAGGCTGGTGTGACAGAGGGAGGGGCCTGGTCTCTCAGCCCCTCCCCTCCCAGAGCTAAGGGCGCACGAGAAATGGGAAAAGGGGTTCCTGGCCCTGCGATCGGGGTGGCTGTGCCTGGCCCCTGGTGGCCAGCACCAGGGTTACCCCTGGGAGCGCCTTGTGCCCCCCGGGCAGATGTGCAAGAGGAGCAGGAAACTTTTTCGAAAATCGTGCGTCAGGGCCCCTAAAACCAGGCCTGGCCCACAAGGCAGGCGCTGGCTTTACAGCCCCAGCGCTCCGTCCTCTTTCACCTTACCTGCTGGGGGCTGAGCCCTTCGGGTCTGCAGCCCAGGGAGTAGAAGCAGGCGTGTGCTTTCTCAGCGAACGCTCGGAGCCTCGCGCCATGGACTCCGGAAGCTGGGGCTGGGGGAACGACAGCAACTACAGCTGGGGCTGGCTGGGCTGGCCCTGGCAGCCCCAGGCTCAGGGTGTTCCTAGGCCCGTAGCAGGCAGGGGCTGAGACCGTCCTGATCACCGTCCTGGTCCCTCCCTCTGGGGCACCCTGCCCAGCCCGCTGTGGGCAGACTGGACATGGGGCTCAAAGGGCCTTTGCTCTGGCTCAGCGCATCTGCTCTGATGCTCCGAGACAGGCCCGGGGGATCAAGGGAGTCTACAAAGAGCAGAGGGATCCCTGCAGGGAGCTGCCCCAGTCTGGCGGGCGAGGAGGCAGCAGGGGGAAGCCGGTTAGGAGGGAGGAGCATTGGAGATGCCCAGCAGGGCCTGGTGGGGGAGAGACCGAGAAGCAGAGGGAGGCAGCGTGCCCAAGGGAGGCAGAGGCAGTATGGTTGGGCCGTTCGTTCGGACCGTCCGGGGCGGGCCCAGGACATGGGCGGCAGAGGCTGGCACGGGCAAAGGCCGTCCTCGCAAAATGGGCCGATGGGAAAGAAGAGCAGCAGGATAGCGATAACCCCCCAGAACAAGCTCCTGCGGGAAGCGGCAGCTTGTCCGTCCCTGCGTGATGTCAGGCCGCCTGGTGGCCTGGCCGAGGCTCTCCTTAGCCACGCCCAGTGCTGGGCTCGGGGCGGACGGGATGGGAGAAATTCTCTGTGCCATGCTGTAGGCCAGACCCCGCCCTGGGAGCTCTGACTCTGTGGCCTGCCCGGAAAGACACGGGCGAGCATCCTGACCCATGCATGAATGCTGCCCCTGGGGCAGGGCCTGTCTCTATGGCAACTGTTTCAGCACCGCTGGGCTGCTTTTCTCTCCCTGGTCCCCCAGGGAGACACGGGCCCTGCCCCGGTGGCCGGACAAGCCTTGTGCGCTCCACAGGGGCTGGTGAACCTGCCGCTGAGCTGACAGGGCCTCGTCGGACTTCGCCGGCTCCCGGGCTGACGCTCAGGATCGGCGCCGCGACGGGAACTACTTTGCTAGAAAAGTTGGAAGGACAACTCACAGAAAGTGGCTTGTATGTTCTCCCAGGGGGCCGGCGGAGGAGTCTGGGTCCCTACTGCCTCCCCTCTTTGCTCCAGAATCTACGCTTTCAGTTCAAAACAAGTCTCTGGCCCTTTATCTCAGAGAAGAAAAGCCTTCAGCTATGACCCTGAGCATTGAGAGAGCCTGAAACAATGCTGCAAGAAGCACCAACGGGGTGCTATTTATCCCTGGGGTGTTCACTCTGGAACCTAATGATGGCCACCAAAATGTCCCTGTTATTAACTATGTCTCTGCCAACAAATTGTGCGAGGAAGGGGAGTGAGGGACGACCTGCCACCCACTGTGAACGGTGCCTCGTGAAGTCACCAGAAAGCTATGCCTAGGCTGTGGGTGCAGTTTGAGTTGTGGGCAGGGCTTCCCCTTTGACCCCTGAACTCTCCAGAGGGCAATAAAAGGCTGTAATAGCGGGAGCAAGGCCTCTGCATGCTTACCGACTGCCGGGGAATCTGTTACACTCAGTGTGCCTCCCCCTTGTGCTTCATCTCTGCGTACTCAGATCTACAGCAGCAGAGGGGTGGACTGGGACGGACACTGCAGCCATATCTGTAGCCTCTCCTTGCCTGGCAGCCGGGGAGCGAAAGAGCTGTCCTGCCCTGCAGAGACAGCCACAGCCTGGAGACACAATCCAGGGGGCTCTAACCCCCAGGGCTTTATTTCTCACCGCTCCTTCTTCGAGGAACTGGCCTCCTGCCAGGCTGGTGGGAGAAGGGGAACCCCACTCCTCATGCTCTGTATTCAAAATAGCTGTCTCTGACTTCTCTCTCCTGGGAGGTCACCCTCCTCCCCGAGGGGAAGGTTTGGTACGTCCGGAGGTTCTCTGGAGACACCCGGAACAAATGCCACTGGGTCTTCACGCACAGAGGTGGGCTGGGGAGAAGCAGAAGAGCAGAACGGGGGTTACATGACTGGGGATCAGCCCCAGAAAGCTCAGCCCTGCCTCCGACGGGTCCCAGGGGAGAGGAAGGGGGAGCAGGGAAGACATGGAGCCTTACACACATGCTTCCACGGAGATCATTGGATGCCGACGTGCACACTCGTGCAAATATGGGTCACGCACGCAGAACTGTTTAGGAGGGTGGGAAAGGGAAACCCTGTCAGCTATCATGGCTGGAGTCCATGGTAAATTATAGAATCACAGAGCACTGGAACTGGTAGGGACCTTGAGAGTAAGGATGTTAAAATGTGGTTAATTGACCAGTCGACTAATCGATGGAATTTCCATCGACTAGTTGATGGGCACTTCCGCATTCCTCCTTTGAAATGTACAAGTCCCCCCACTGGGGCTCTTGTACATTTCAAAGGAGGAATGCGGAACTCCAGGTACAGCCTTCTTTGAAATGCACAAGAGTCCCCAGCGGGCTCAGAGTCCCCAGCTGATCCCGGGCTCCCGCAGCGTTTCCCCAGAACCCGGGATCAGCTGGCGTGTCACACGGGGCGACTCACGCCGCAGTACCTCCTGCTGGGCATGCGGGAAGTAGCTCTGCTCAGCGCAGGAGCGCCCCCTTCTGGCCGGCATCTCATCTACTGTTACCTGAGTATGGCTCTGCCACCTTGTATCAGGCTGTGGCGGCACGTCGGGGTCCCCCGACTCCTGCACCCCCGTAATGGCACGGACAGACTCCACCAGCCAGTAGAATAGAGGGAGTTTATTGCTTCTCCAGGATACAGCACAGCACAGATGTCATCTGGTTACAGGAACCGGGCCTAGGATGCCTCAGCCCCCCTTGAGATGGGGGATGCTGGGCCCCTAAATTCCAGCCCCTTTCCCTAGGCCGTCTCCTCCATGATCCCAGACAGAAACTAACTCATTCACTTCCAGCCCTGCCCCCAGCCAGGTCTGGCCTCGCCCCCCTCCTTTCCATTGTTCCGCTCCATGGGAGATACCTGTCTGACGAGTTTCGAAGCCCCCTTGCATAATGACTCATCCCCTGCCCTGCTGGGCTGTGCTGCAGACAGCAGCCAGTGGAGGTCACTGACAACCCACTGCCCAGCATAGCAAGGTACCCCCCACTACGTCACAGTTCTCCCCCCTCCGAGAGCGAACTGAGCAGGGTCACTCCGCTCGTGACCTGGGGAAGTTCGGGTCCTCTGTGTGGGAACCCACCCTGGGGACATGGGTGCTCCCCTTGACTCGGGCCGGCCACGGCAATGCCCTGCAGGGCCAGCTTTCCCCTGTCCCGTTGCTGCACAGCTCCGGGGGGGCCGGCACGGGCCTGTCTTTGGTGGCTGTACCAGCCCTTCCACTGCCCTTGATCTCTGGCCTGGGTCTCTGTGGCTGGGCCCATGAGCCCAGCGAGCTTTTCCCAGAAAGCCAGGACGTCTTCCACCCCCAACGCTCCATCCAGGGAGGTCTTCCCCTCCCATAACTCTCTCAGCAAGCCCAGGGGGTCCTCTATACGGGGTAGGGGCCCCCAAGCAGCTTTCCTCCCGTCTTCAGCCTTCCTGCCCCTCTGGCAGGAATTGCAGGACCGGCAGTACCGCTGCACGGCTGCAAATATCCCGGCCAGTAGAAGTGTTGGAGCAACCTCAGCCGGGTGCTCCGGATCCCCCGGTGGCCCGCAAAGGGGACGTCATGGGCCAAATACAGCAGCTTGAGGCGATAGTTTTCGGGGACTACCAGCTGCCGCTGGACCCTCCATGGCCTCACCTTCCTGGGGGGAAGCCATTCCTGGAACAGGAATCCCCGCTCCCACAGGAATCTCTCCTGGCCACCTCTCCCCAGGGGCTGAGCTACACGGAGGCCAGCCTGGTCCCTCAGCCTCTGCAAGGAGGGGTCTGCCTGCACCGCAGCCTGGAATTCAGCCGCTGGGGCAGGGATCGGGACCAGTTCCCCGCCCTTTCCTAGGTCTGGAGTCCCAGCTTCACTGGACCCCGTGTCCACTGGGACGGGACCCTGATGACCCTGCCGGGAGTCCTTCCCTGGATCCAGGTTGTCAGCCCCTCGCTGGCTCTGGCTACGGGTGGTGACTAGAGCCCGCTGGGATTCATGGGGCCACTCCTCTAGGTCATTCCCCATCAGCACTTCCGTGGGCAAGTGCGGGTGCACCCCCACTTCCTTGAGACCTTCCTTGGCCCCCCATTTCAGATGCACCCTGGCTACAGGCACCTTAAACGGGGACCCGTCTATGCCCTTCAGGGTCAGCTGAGTGTGGGGTAGTACCCGGTCTGGGGCCACTATGTCGGATCGGGCCAGCGTCACCTCCGCCCCCGTGTCCCAGAAACCCGTCACCTTCCTACCATCCACCTCCAGGGGTAGGAGGCACTCCTTCCGCAGGGGCCGTCCTGCCCCCACCCGGTACACGGAGAAATCCACCTCCCAAGGGTCAGACCTCCAAGGGGAGGTGCACTGAGCATCCTTCCCCCCACTCTGAGCTGAGGTTTGCCTGCCAGCCCCTGCCTCTGGGGCAGCCTGCCCTTCCTCCAGCTCCAGCCAGTTAACACTGGAAAGTACCAGGTCATGGGACCTGGTGCACTGAGCCCTCTTGTGGCTTTTTTGCCCACAGTGATGGCAAGTTAGGCTCTGCGGGCCCCTTTGGGCTGTCTCTGTCCAGGCCCTGGCTGGTTCTCTGGGGCGCAGACGACTTGTCTCTTGGGCTCGCCTCGTAGATGACTCTCTCCGGGACTTCTGTTCACACCCGGACCGGCTCTCTGTGAACTCGTCCGCCAGCCTCCCGGCTTCCTGGAGGTTCTCCGGACTTCGGTCCTTGAGCCACAGCCTCAGGCTGGGTGTGCAGGCTTCATAGAACTGCTCCATCATGACCAGCTTGAGCAGGTCCTCTGCGGTCTGGGCTCCGACTCCAGACACCCATTTGCGGCAGTATTGCGCCAGGCGGGAGGCCATATCCACATAGGTCTCCTGTGGCCCCTTCTGCACCCCCCGGAACTTCTTCCTGTACATCTCGGGGGTGAGCCCGAACTTGTGCAGCAGGGCCTCCTTGACTCGGTTATAATCCCTTGGCTGTAGGTTCTCCAGCTGATTGGGCACCCCGGCAGCCTCCTGGTTCAGCGCGGGGATGAGCTCCTGTAGCCAGTCAGCTGGGGGGACCCGTTGCAGTCCACAGGCCCTCTCGAAGGAGCTGAGGAACCTGTCTATGTCACCCACGTCCTTCAGTTGGGCCACCACGAGCTTCTCCAAGCATCTGGCAGCCAGGGGCCCTTGGGCCTGTCCGCACTCGGCGCAGCCGGGGCCCTAACGCTTCTCCGCTCTGCCATGGCCAGCTCATGCTGTCGCTGCTCTCTACGGTCCTGGACTTCCAATTCCTTCATCTGCAACTGGATCTCCAGCCGCCGCAGCTCCGCTGGGTTGGACCCTCCCCTGGGTGGACTACGGTTTGCAGGGTTCCCCTGGGAGGCTGTCCCGTCTCTCCTGTGGGTTCCAGTGCTCCGCCCATCCTCAGAGCCTGACACGCTCCCAGGGGGGGTCTGGCTGCTCCCCACTGGGACAGGATCCCAGCCCTGTGGCTGGTCATTCTCTTCCAGCCGGGCAATCAGCTGGGCCTTGGTTGCGTTCTGCACAGGCAAGCCCCTCTCTCTGCACAGCTTCACCAGCTCTGCCTTCAGGAGTTGGGTGTAGGCCATCTCCCCGCTGGCCCCCTCGGTGCAGACTCACCAGTCTAGTGCTGCTGTGCCCCACAATTCCCAGGAACCGCTTCGCTCTGTCTCCAGCACGCCTGGCTCTAAGGCCCTTGCTTCTACTGCGCCTTGTCACTTGCTGCTGGGAGCTCCATCCACGGGGTGCAGTGCATCCCACTCCTGACACCACTGTGGCGGCGCATCGGGGTCCCCCGACTCCTGCACCCCCGTAATGGCACGGACAGACTCCACCAGCCAGTAGAATAGAGGGAGTTTATTGCTTCTCCAGGATACAGCACAGCACAGATGTCATCTGGTTACAGGAACCGGGCCTAGGATGCCTCAGCCCCCCTTGAGATGGGGGATGCTGGGCCCCTAAATTCCAGCCCCTTTCCCTAGGCTGTCTCCTCCATGATCCCAGACAGAAACTAACTCACTCACTTCCAGCCCTGCCCCCAGCCAGGTCTGGCCTCGCCCCCCTCCTTTCCATTGTTCCACTCCATGGGAGATACCTGTCTGACGAGTTTCGAAGCCCCCTTGCATAATGACTCATCCCCTGCCCTGCTGGGCCGTGCTGCAGACAGCAGCCAGTGGAGGTCACCGACAACCCACCGCCCAGCATAGCAACCAGCAAGGTACCCCCACTACGTCACACAGGCCCTGTGTCCCTCCCAGATGGCGGCGTCCCCTCCTTCCGGTACTGCACTGCCTCCCCACACTCTGGGGTCCTCCCCCTCAGAGAACCCCCAACCCTTATACTGATCTTGTCTCAGTGACCCCCTGCCAGTCAGCATCTAGCTCCGGCCTGGGGGCCAACTGCAGCCTGACATGGCCACTCATCACTGGCAAGGGGGTGTGGACCCGCTGCCTTTGCCACCCATGGCTACCTCCCTGCATCCCTAGTGCCCCTCAGGCCTTGCTTCAGGCCCTGCCGCCTGGGAGCTCTGCCTGTCTTTCCCCAGCCCTGCTCTGTCCCAGGAAGCCTCCAGCTTCCCTGGCAGCCAGGTCCCTCCTGCTCCCCAGCTGGAGCAAGAGTGAATGTTTTCCTCCCCTCCAGAAGCTCTTCGTTATACAGGCCCAGCCGTGAGGGCAGGGGGCTGGACTTGATGACCTCTCGAGGTCCCTTCCAGTGCGAGGGTTCTAGGATTCTGTGACCTCCAGCCTCCCCTGTGGCTGCCTTGCCTGCCATTCAGCCCCCCTGGACTGGTTTGAACCCTGGTAGGGCCAGTGCGGGGCAGACGCTCCATCCCAAGGCGTCAGACCCGATGGGTCGTGCCAGGCTGAGCTGGGGTTACGCTCAGACTAGCACACTAGTTGTGACCCGATTCCTGACCTTGGACCGGGAGCACAGCTCTCCAGAGATGGAAGTTTTGAGAGGTTCCATTCTCATTCTCGATCCCTGCCCAAGCACTGGAAACATCACCCCGGAAGAGAACAGTGGGCGTGCTGGGCCCCACAGAGCTACGGCATGTGACTTCTCAGCCCGGTGGGGTCTGACTTTTGGAACTAAAAGGTGCTATCCCACGTCATCCTTTGCCGGGGCGGGGGCTTCAGATGTCAGTCAAGGTACAAAGTGCTTAGCAAACCCGAAACTGCTAATATTGTGTGCTTGTGCATTCATTTTAACGTGTGCTCGTTGTATCAAGAGTCTAACCAGACCCCCAGCATTAGACTTCAAGGTGCACAGGAGAAAAATATTGCAACGCCATTCTCATCTGCTGACAGCTGTCTATGGGTCACAGGGTGTGCCCCACAAGAGCTGAAGTGAGTCGTGCAGTAGGGCCTAGGAGCAGGGGTCTGATTTAACCCCCAATGTGGCAGTGGCGAGATCAGTACAGGAATCCTACTTCAACGCCCTCCTTTTTAAAATGACTTTGGAAAAGTGGCCCGGGAGCAGAAAAAAGCCGTCAAAGGTTCCCAGGGGGAGAAAACACCTTAATGTGGGAGCCCTCCCGAGCTCCGTTTAGCTGACCCAAAAGATGAAATGGTGGCATGAAGCCAGTTAGAACCTGGATAGAAGCTGGATATGAGTCAACAGGGCGCCCTTGTAGCCAAGAAGGCTAATGGCATATTAGGGGGCATTAGGAGGAGCATTGCTAGCAGATCTAGAGAAGTGATTATTCCCCTTTATTTGGCTCTAGTGAGGCCGCATCTGGAGAACTGTGCCCAGTTCTGGGCCCCCCACTATAGAAAGGATGTGGACGCATTAGAGAGGGTCCAGCGGAGGGCGACTAAAATGATTTAGAGGGGTGGAGCGCATGCAGGGCCGGATTAAGGGGCGGGCGAGCTGGGCAGCTGCCCAGGGCACCAACCAATGAGGGGCACCTGATGGCAGATGTAAGGGGCGCGTGGCGTCCCTTAAAACTGTCATCAGGCGCCGTGCACCCGGCTCCCGCAGCGCCAGCCCACCCCCATCCCCGTGGAGCTGGCCAGCAGCGCCCTCCCCGCCACGGCCGCGGGGCCCTGCATGGTCTGGTGTGCGCGCCAGCAGCAACAGCTGGGCTGGACTGGGCCGCACTTGCGGCGTGCACCCTGGGGGTGGGCCCCGGGCTGCACGCCAGCGGCTGTAGCCAGGCCGCGCATGCACCGTGCGCCCTGGGGGCTTGCTCCCCATGGGTGGGCCCGCGCATGTGCCATGCGCCCGCGGGTGGCATCGCATGCCCATGCCTTCTCTTCATCATTTTTTCCCTACTGGGATCACAAAGTGACACGTAAAGTGAGGCCTCGTGCAGCGTGGTGCGTGCTGGTTGCGCACGACACTGCTTGCTACTGGCTGGATAAGTAAGACAGAGAGTTGTTATTAATGGTTCACAGTCATACAGGAAGGGCAGAACCAGTGGGGTTCCACAGGGCTCTGTTCTGGGACTGGTTCCGTTCAATATTTTCATCAACGATTTAGATATCGGCATAGAGAGGACGCTTATTAAGTTTGCAGATGACACCAAGCTGGGAGGGGTTGTAAGTGCTTTGGAGGAGAGGGTCAGAATTCAAAATGATCTGGACAAACTGGAGAATGGTCTGAGGTCAACAGGATGAAGTTAAATAAGGACAAATGCAAAGTGCTCCACTGAGGAAGGAACAATCCGTGTCACACATACAGAATGGGAAGTGACTGTCTAGGGAGGAGTATGGCAAAAAGGGATCTAGGGGTCAGAGTGGACCACAAACTAAACATGAGCCAACAGTGTGATGCGGTTGCAAAAAAACCAAACGTGATTCTGGGAGGCATTAACAGGAGTGCGGTGAGCCAGACACAAGAAGTCATTCTGCTCTACTCTGTGCTGGTTAGGCCTCAGTTGGAGTCTTGTGTCGGGTTCTGGGCTCCACATTTCAAGAAAGATGTGGAGAAATTGGAGAAGGTCCAGAGAAGAGCATCAACAATGATTAAAGATCTAGAAACCATGAGCGAGGAAGGAAGGCTGAAGGAATTGGGCTTATTTAGTTTAGAAAAGAGAAGTCTGAGAGGGGACACGATAGCAGCTTTCAGGTACCTAAAAAGGTATTACAAGGAGGAGGGAGAAAAATTGTTCTCTTTGGCCTCTGAGGACAGGAGAAGAAGCAACGGGCTTGAACTGCAGCAAGGGAGGTTTAGGTCAGACATTAGGAAAAACCTCCTACCTGTCAGGGTGGTGAAACACTGGAATAAATTGTCTACGGGGGTTGTGGAATCTCCATCCCTGGAAATATTGAAGAGCAGGTTGGACAGACACTTGTCAGGGATGATCTAGATGGTGCTTGGTCCTGCCGTAAGCGCAGGGGACTGGACTTGATGACCTCTTGAGGTCCCTCCCAGTTCTAGGATTCTATGATTCTAAGAGCCGTGCGTGCCCTTGGCACACAATCAAAGCCCTGTTATGGTTCCATCAGCTCCCCCCACAAACTCTAGGTGCGCAAGCGCAGTGAGCAAATCTACCCTCTCCCTTGCGGATGACTATCTTGCAGCCCACCAGGATGAAGGAGGGCCACTCACTAGCCTAGGACCAGCTGATCCAATCTTCTGGCCTGAAAGTCTGACTACTTTTTTTCTGCTGAGCCTTGTGAAAATTAACCTACTTCCTGGCACTAGATGGCATCCGTGCATCTTAGCATTCTGCTCAGGCCACGGTTGAATTCCCACCTTTCCACTCAGACAGCCATGGATGGGCACTTTCTACTTCAAGGTGTGGCGGCACGTCAGGGTTCCCCCACCTCCTGCACCGCCGTAGTGGCACGAACAGACTCCACCAGCCAGTAGAATAGAGGGAGTTTATTGCTTCTCCAGGATACAGCACAGCACAGATGTAACCCGGTTACAGGGCAGGCCTAGGATGCCTCAGCCCCCTTGAGATGGGGGAGACTGGGCCCCTAAATCCCAGCCCCTTCCTTAGGCTGCTTCCTCCATGATACCAGACAGAAAACCTGAAAACTCTCTTCCAGCCCTGCCCCTCAGCCAGGTGCTGGTCTCCGCCCTCCTTCCTTTGTCTCTCCCTGGGAGGCTGAGCCTGGGTGTCTGGGTTAATACACATTTGGGAGAGTCAGGGAGAATCTCCCATCACAGCGCAGGGGGACCCCGGGTCACAGAGCAGACAGCACCCCACTACGTCACACAAGGCTATCAAAATCCACTTCAAGTGAGCACCCCAGAGACTGGCCGAAACTGAGTGCCAAAGGCAGCTGGTCTTTTGCTCAGGAAATTTCAGAGACTCAAGTCAGTGGGAGTCAGGGATGAGGCGCATCGTACAAGAGCAGGCCCCCCCAGTCTACGAAGATAATGAGATCACTGTATGTTTTTCTATAAGGCATTGCCACAAAAACCAAAGGCAAATTTTGAATGGTCAGTGTGTGTGTGAGGAGGAGGAAGAAATGCATCTGTAATAATGTTATGGCTTCACATGTACAGTGACTGGCAATGCACATCTGTAATTCCATCCTCTTGTTATCTTACTCTCCCTGGACCCTGGAGATGGCATATAACCAGTTTTGCAGTTCTTGCAGAACACTTTTCTGCACTGCAGAATCACACTGTACATCACAAAATAGTCATTAACTATATAATCACGTACTTTTCTCAAGGGTGCCTATCACATAAAAGTACCTCAGTTCTCAGCCCCATGGGAACATTGTGTGGCGTTGGGCCAGCTCGTGGACACTCGGTAAACAACTGTAGTATAACTAGTGTAGGGAGTCCTTTGCCCAGTGAGTCTCACCAGGGACCTAGACCTCAGAGGGTGCCCTGGATTCCCCCAGCTGGAGCCATGTCCACTGTGGCCTGGTGTGAGGTGATAAGAACAGGATTCCCCGCAGACTGAAGGGGCGTAAGCATTTCTAAGTGCCTGTTGCTCTCTTATGCATTGCTCTGCCTGTGCTTATTGATGTGTCACTTTGCAGTAGCTGTGTAACCATCTGGCAGTATTAAGCCTGTAATAGTAGTGACGTAGTGAGATTAATAAAAGCAACTATCCCTAATCGACTCCGTGATGAAGCAAATCCATAATCCTGTTGAGCCATGGCCCTGTGAGTTGACAGTGCCCTGTCACATCCTGTGCACAGGTGGGACAGTGAATGAAGTATGGTGGTGCAGGGAGTAAAACTAGGGTACAGAATGGCACAAAAGCTTGATTCACTTTGAATGAGGGGCTGTGTGGGAAAATTGCATGTGCTTGTAATATGTTGACTTGCAGTATATGATGCACCACTAGATGTCTGAGTGCTATGTAGCATGGCAGACATGCTACACTTCCTGGTAAACAGAGGACAAAGCTGGAATTCAAGCTATGTGGAACACGGTTTGTTTGTGCCTCTAATTTGCATGACATGTCTGTTTCACATGGACTGTCCTTCCATATACCACGATAATCTTTAATTACATGATCACGATCTTGTAATACACATGCACAAAGGAGCAAAGTGAAAGTTGCCCAGGCAACCTTCACTTTGCCACTTCCTGACTCTCAAGAGCTTGACTTTGCAACCTGTGCCCTATCTATGTAGGTTTTCACTTTTTAAAAAAAATGAAATTATTTATAGATGCTTCTCACTGGAGAAATAATCTAATCATTCTGCCCACATTCCTGGGATTTTTACTTTGTGTATTCATGAGCAGATGGTTAGACACAATGTGACAGTTCAGATCCGCCATCTGTTCTTGAAACACCTGGGCCAATATCCCCTAGGAGAAGCATCCCCAGTGCCATTATTTGAAACAAGAGGCATTTTGACACACTTGGGGACAATGGGCTCACAGTATGTGATGGCGGCGAGATAATGAATCGGGGTATGGGTGAGATCTGGACAGCCAGAACCACTAATTTATTCCATAATTTAAACATTTGGACCCCCAGGGGGTCTCCACTGCAGGCATGGGGCGATCAGGAGAGAAAGAAGCTAAGGGGCTGTCTCTAAGCATTGGAGCTTTCTTGGGATGACTTCGTCTCCAGTGAGATGGACAAACAAAAGGAAGTTTTTCTTCACTCAGCACATAGTCAACTTGCGGAACTCCTTGCCAGAGGATGCGGTGAAGGCTAGAACTTTAACAGGGTTCAAAAAAGAGCTAGATAGATTCATGGAGGTTAGGTCCCTCAATGGCTATTAGCCAGGATGGGTAGGAATGGTGGCCTTTTGTTTCTCTAGAGGTGGGTGACAGGGGATGTTATCACGTGAGGGATTACCTGCTGTGATCCCTCCCTCTGGGGCACCTGGCATTGGCCACTGTGGGCAGACAGGACCCTGGGCTGGACCTTTGGTCTGATCCAGTCTGGCTGCTCTTATGTTCTTAGGGCTGGAACATGGAGCCAGGATCCCCCACAATTCCTCAGGACGCAGAGCACTTTCAGGCCAAAGAAATGTGCCAATTAGTCGGTGAAGCTTGAGAACCCTAGATCTGGAAGGGACCTCGAGGGGTCATCGAGTCCAGTCCCCTGCCCTCACGGCAGGACCCAGCACCGTCTGACCATCCCTGGTAAATGTCTCTCTAGCCTGCTCTGAAATCTCTCCAGCGACGGAGATTCCACAACCTGCCTAGGCACTTGATTCCAGAAGCGATGCCTGGATGAATTGCTGGCATCACAGCTGCAATGCAAGTGCCTTTGTGGGCGAGGCTCACTTAGCCAAAGGGCTCCCTCCAGGAATTCATGAGGCAAAGAAAATAGGAGGGAGAGAAATGGCCGTACGGGATGGCTCCAAAGCAGCTGGGTCCTTATGAACGGCTAGCCACCTGGGAGGCGGCATCTGACCAGCTAAATTGTGGGACCCTTCTCTGCTCTGCCGAAGCAGCGCCAGCCCTGCATGAATTACTGAACAGCGCTCGACAGGCTGGACGCTGGTTTTACCCGAGGGAGCGAGTCTCCTTTCCCCAGTAGCCTCCACACACACCGCCCTCTGGCCACGACACAAATGGAAACCATCCCGATCCTCTCTCGTCAGCCTGCCTCCCGGGTGCAGCGCTGTGGGCAAAATGTAACGGGGACACGTCACCTCTCCCCAGGGTAGGAGGAACACGTCCGTGCTGTCAAGTCATGAGGGGGGAGGGCGCCGTGCCTCAGTTTCCCGTCTGTGCACCGGGGAGCAGAGCAGGGCCAGGCCTCACTGGGGTGCTGGGAGGATCCATGCATTGCAGGCAGGGAGGGGGGCCGCATTTAGGATGTTGGGGGCCACGTGACACCTAAGATGGGAGGTAGCCAGGCAAGGCACTTAAACTGGGCCGGGCCTCAGTTTCCCCAGATCGATCCCTCTCACAGGTTGTGTGGCCCCAGGATATCAAGTAGGTCTAGGGCCCCTGTGCCAGGGCAGATGACCCCGCCTGGCTAATCAAGAAGGCAGGGTAATGCGGGGAGTCTATAAAGGACCAGAGAGAGAGCCAGTGAGCGAAGGGCCGCCCTGGGACCATCGGAGAGGGACGGGCGAGCCAGTCAAAGCTTCCGGAGGGAGAGTCAGGCTGGCAGATGGGAGCTCCTCGTGGAAAGCAGAAGGCAGGAGAGGAGCAAGGCAGGGAGGGGTGCAGGCTGGTCGCCACAAGCCCGTGGGCCAGGCTGCAGTGCTGACATCTCCAGGGCCAGTGAGCCAGGCCCAGGGGCACCGTGGGAGGGCCAGGGGGAGTGAGGGACACTCCCCTGGGAAGATCACCTCCCAGCAGGGAGTGGCGGAGGGTCCTGCTGGGATCCGCGGGGTTACTTGCCTGGGGAAGGGCTGGGGTGGCTCTCCTGGTTGAAGGACAGGAGAGGGTGGGGACCAGGGCTGTGCCGGGCACTGGGGGGGTAGGGACAGTGGGGCTGGGCAGGACACCAGGGCAGGGGAGGGGTGCCGGGGAACTGGGACTTATGATTTATGTGCACTGGACTCTTGTAACAAAGGATCCCCACAATAGATTTCTACCTGGAAAGAAGCTTTGGAGTGTTTCTGGGGAAGGCTACAGGAGGGAAACAGAGGCAGACATGCCTACCAGAGGGGCAGCCCTCTGATACATCCCCTTTTTACAGATGGGGAAACTGAGGCACGGCAGGGTTTGTTTTAAGTGACTTGCCCAAGAACACCAGGCAGTCAGTGCCGGGAACAGAAGGAAGGGTTCCCGGGCCCCAGTCCTGTGCTTGGAGCAGAGCAGCTCAGAAACCTTGCGGCCAGGCAGTGCTCCCATGGATCAGTTCTGCCTGCCCGGCCCACAGGATGGAACAGGGGTGCCGTGCGCCCCCACAGCAGCTCCGATGGGGCAAGGCGGAGCCGGGGGCAAAGGGCCATTTGACGCTGAACGGACTAGAAATGCAGCCAGTCGGGCCCTTTCAACTACCAGAAAGGAGCCTGCCGGGTTCAGGAAGGTCAAAACATTTCAACATTTCAGAATTTCTCTGCCATAAAACCTTTGGACAAGGGGGAATCTCCATCCCTAGAGGTGTTGAAGTCCCAGCTGGACAAGGACCTGGCTGGGATGATTGAACTAAGGTTGGTCCTGTTTGGAGCAGGCAGTTGGACACGATGCCTCCCGAGGTCTCTTCCACTTTTATTTATGGTTCTGTGATTTCAGCTTTTCATCCTGATCTGGGTTGAAAACAGGTGCTGAAATCTCAGTATTTGCTATGGGACAGGAACGGCAAATTCCACTCAGCTCTAGCTGTAACCGCTAGGCAATGCTCCTCTTTACAGCATCAACATAACGTAAGAACATCAGAGCGGCCAGACTGGGTCAGACCAAAGGTCCATCCTGCCCAGTGTCCTGTCTGCCCACAGTGGCCAATGCCAGGTGCCCCAGAGGGAGGGAACAGAACAGGGGATCATCACATCACCCCTCCCCTGTCGCCCGTTCCCAGCCTCTGACAAACAGAAGCCAGGGACACGATTCCTACCCAGCCTGGCAAATAGATATTGATGGGACCTAACCAGCCCTGTTAAAGTCCTGGCCTTGGCAGCATCCTCTGGCAAGGAGTTCCACGGGTTGACTGTGCACTGCGTGAAGAAAAAACTTCCTTTGGTTTGTTTAAACCTGCTGCCAATTGATTTCATTTGGTGACCCCTAGTTCTGATGTGATGGGAACAAGTCAATAACTTTTCCTTATTCACTTTCTCCACACCAGCATTATTTTATAGACCTCTATCCTATCCCCCCTTCGTCTCCTCTTTGGACAAGGTGGGATCTCCATCCTTAGAGGTTTTCAAGTCCCAGCCTGACAAAGCCCTGGCTACACCATCATGGCCGCCCCTCTTTTCCCGTGGGGTGTCTCCCTTTGCTCCACCCACCCACTCAGGAAGGGGGGCCACAGGCGCCAAAAAGCAGATGATCGCATGGGACAAGAGAAGAACACGAGAATGGGAGTGTGGATCAAAGGCATGGCAGCAGCGCGGACAATGCTGGACTGACTGCACAGAGCCTGAATTCCTCTGTGGCAGGGCCAACATCCCCTCTAACGTGCCACCAGCCAAGGGGCACCTCACAGGCCAGGCAAGAGGTCCCATCTCCAAGGCCTGTTCTGTGTTTGGTCCCTTGGCTGAAACCTCCAGCATGGGATGGCCGGTCAGTGTCAAGCCTGGCAGTGTTGGTGTCTTTGTGGCCCTGGTGCAACCCCAGGGATGCCGGTGGAGTTACACCCAGGATGAACTTGACCCACAGCTCTTAGTACCAGATGAAACCGGGCCTGGGGGCAGTTGCCGACAGTCATGTGTGGCTGTAAGGGGCAGGGAAGTGATGTCCGTGCGGCCTGATGTTCCAGAGGGGCATTGCCAGCAGATCGAGAGGAAGGATGATTGCCCTTTATTCAGCACGGGTGAGGCCACATCTGGAGTACTGTGTCCAGTTCTGGGACCCCACTATAGAAAGGATGTGGACGCGTTGGAGAGAAATCTGATGAGGTTCAACAAGGACAAGTGCAGAGTCCTGCCCTTGGGATGGAAGAATCCCAAGCATTGTTACAGGCTGGGGACCGACTGGCTAAGCAGCAGTTCAACAGGAAAGGACCTGGGGATTACGGTGGATGAGAAGTTGGATATGAGTCAGCAGGGCGCCCTTGTAGCCAAGAAGGCTAATGGCATATTAGGGTGCATTAGGAGGAGCGTTGCCAGCAGATCCAGAGAAGTGATTATTCCCCTTTATTTGGCTCTGATGAGGTCACATCTGGCTAGTTCTGGGCCCCCCACTACACACAGGATGTGGACGCATTGGAGAGGGTCCAGTGGAGGGCAACTAAAATGATTAGGGGGCTGGAGCACATGACCTACGAGGAGAGGCTGAGGGATTTGGGTTTGTTTAGTCTGCAGAAGAGTGAGGGGGGATTTGAGAGCAGCCTTCAACTCCCTGCAGGGGGGTTCCAAAGAGGATGGAGAGAGGCTGGTCTCAGTGGGGGCAGGTGGCAGAAGGAGGAGCAATGGGCTCACGTTGCAGTAGGGGAGGTCTAGGGTGGAGATTAGGACAAACGATTTCCCTAGGCGGGTGGGGAAGCGCTGGGATGGGAGCTCTCAGACCAGGGTTCCTAGCACAACCTGGGGGCAGGGGGCGGTTCCACTTCTGGGGCGATTCTGCAGGACCTGCCCGGCCGCTGGGTGTGAGCCAAGACCCACAGTCGGATCACAAGCCCCTGTTAATCTACTGGCCCGGATTCTCCCCTGCACTGCTCCGCCAGCACACAGGGTCCCTGCAGCCAGCGCAACTAGCCACGCTCACCGCTGCAGAGAAGGATTCTCCGGCAGGGCAGTGCGGGCTTCATGGCCCTCCCTCTCCCCCGCACTGCTGATGCAAAGGTGCAGGGCCCAGGGGCATGGGTGTGTCTGGGCTTCCCCATAAACAAGGGGATCTGGACTAGGAGCAGAGAGGTTGTGTGACCTGTGTGTTTGGCCCTGGTGCGACCGGTGTGGGCTGGGGCCCACCATCCCCAAAGGATGTTGATAAATTGACAAGGGGTCGGAGAAGAACCAAGAGAAGGATCAAACGATTAGGAATAGACCAGGTGGTCTGGGTACATCACTGAGAGGGTCCAATCAGGACAAACTGCTTAGAACCAGGGCTACTTTCAGCCCAAGCCTGGGGTCCTCCCTATAAGGCACCAAACCAGCCACACGGAGCACTTCTTCTGCCACCCTGGCAAAGCAAACCCCCTCAGACACCCCAGTGTTCCCTGTGCCCCATCCAGCCCCCACCTTACACACGTGAGAGCTTATAACCCATCCCCCACCTCCCCTCAGACACCCCAGCACTCCCTGTGACCCACCCAGCCCCCCCCTTACACAGGGGAGAGGTTATAACCCATCCCCCCCTCCCCTCAGACACGCCAGTGTTCCCTGTGCCCCTCCAGCCCCCCCTTACACAGGGAAGAGGTTATAACCCATCCCCCACCCCCCCAGACACCCCAGTGTTCCCTGTGCCCCACCCAGCCCCCCCTTACACAGGGGAGAGGTTATAACCCATCCCCCCCTCCCCTCACACACCCCAGTGTACCCTGTGCCCCACCCAGCCCCACCTTACACAGGGGAGAGGTTATAACCCATCTCCCCACCTCCCCTCACACACCCCAGTGTACCCTGTGCCCCACCCAGCCCCACCTCACACAGAGGAGAAGTTATAACCCATCTCCCCAACTCTGGACAGGTTCTCCCAGTCCCAAAGGCCCAGCCACAGTCCCAGGCCAATTTACACCTTGGATCTTACCCCAAAGAGTGCGCTGGGCCCGTCCTTCAGCATCGACCATCGAAAGGTTTATTAATGAAAGGAAGAAGAGGCTGAGCGGGAGATTGTTACAGAGCATCCATCACACACATCAATCCCCCGGTTCCTGGTGCCGGGATGTGGCAAACTGCTGGCTTAAAAGTCTCTGGAACAGCTCCCATGGTAGGATGGGTCGAGAGATCCTTCTGGGTCCTTTGTCCTTAGCCAAGGTGCCTCTGAAGGCAGGAGCAGGAGTGAAGACAAAGATGGAGGCACCCCAGGATTCCTTGCCCATGCGGAGGGACATCCATCGTTCTCCCGAGTGATGGTCCCTCCCAAAAGGGAGCTGATCACATGATCGCCACGTCCAACTTCAACAAGGAGCCGGGGCGTGCCCGGGTGCGTTCTTTTAAGGCCAGGCCCATTGTGTGCGCCTCAGGGGTCGACTGGCAACACCTAAGAGCCCCTGTCCATGCCGCAGAGCTATTTGCTGAGCCGCCGCCCCTCCAAGAGGTGGGCCATGCCTGCTGCTGTCTCAGAAAGCATTTCAGATACAAGCACAGAGCCCGTGTTCCTAACTTTACCTCCAGAAGTCACACGTGTACACGAGCAGCACAGACGGACTCAGCAAAGCACCAGCTTTCACAAGACCCCTCCCCTGGCCCACTCTGCACTGAGCGTGGGGCAAACGCACATCTGTGGGCGCCACCGCGATCCGCCCACCGCCATTAAAACCAGCCACGCCCCAGGGACACCCTCAGGGAGCCCAATCCAGTCAGTTACACAGAGGGAAGGTTACTGATCCCAGCCCCTCTGTATCGCCACCGACAACGGACTCCTCTGTGGAGGTCTGACACAAAGCAGGGGGTGGGAGCTGAAGCAAGAGGAATTCCGACCGGAAGGACGGCGAACGGTTTCCACAGCGAGCGGCGCTGACCACGGCAGCGACTTACCCAGGCACGGGGCAGAGATTCCGTCACGGCCAACGTTCCAGACTGGAGCATCCTCCTGGAAGCTCTGCTCTAAGGGTTACTGTGGGGCAGCTTCAGCAGGCGAGACTAGCTGACCACAGGGGTCCCTTCCGGCTCGGACTCCATGAATCAACTGACCACTCGGGCAAGGAGGCAGAAATTGGACCAGCATTCAGGCTATTCGAGCTGGGGATCCGTCAGGCCTACAGCGGGCCCAGAATGGGATGGGGACAGGGAGTGGGAAGGTGGCCTCCTCCTTAGTTGTGCTGTGGCTACAGACTGGAGTCGGTATTTCTGAGTTCCAGATGCCAGGGCTAAACGGGCCGTGAAGCCCTGGAATAAACTGCCTGGGGGGTTGTGGAGTCTCCATCCCTGGAGATATTGAAGAGCAGGTTGGACAGACGCCTGTCAGGGATGGGCTAGCTGGTGCTTGGTCCTGCCGTGAGGGCAGGGGACTGGACTCGATGTTCTCTCGAGGTCCCTTCCAGCTCTAGCGTTCTAGGATTCTATGGTTCTGTCCCTGCATCCCATGCATGGTGACCAGCCAAGGAGCTCCAACGGCGAGCTGTCCGAAGGCCAAGCAGCTTGGCATTTTGTGCCTGCTCCTGTTTTGCCTTGTCAAGTCTGATCTTCCCTGGCTGCGTTGGGGGACTCTTTGGGGATCTCAGGATATCTGCGGGGAGGGCTAATTTCAAGAAGACATCCTTTCTCCCTAGTGTTCTGTAGGTAGCAGAGTTTGTCTAAAATCCTGCTCCGGCTCTGGCGCCGTGCGATGTCCTCCTTTCATTAGTTCTCCAAAGAGCCTTCCAGGGCAGACGCACTGCGCATAGGGCCAAAAGGGGGGGTTAATGGAGAGAAACGTTAGACAGTAGGAAACAGAAGAAATGGTTGGCTGGAATATCAAACGGGGAGCTGGAACCATGGGGTTCGTTTTAGTCAGGTGGATTCTGAACCCAGAGATCTATTTCCACAGTTACAGGTGCCTATGTCCTTCTGCTACCCAGTGTCCTAATGAAGAGCTCTCCAGGGCAGCGAGGACCCTGTCAGCTGCCCTGGCTTTTCGTGGACTTCAAGCTTCACTCCCTGATCAGCATCCCAGGATGCCCAGCTAGCCTGCATCTGCTGGCCCACTCGGCAGGGGGGGGTGGGGGAGTGTGTGGAGACAGAAAGGGACAGCAGGCACCACGTCTGTCCGTGCAGAACTCACCTGCTTCACCATTGAACAAACCAGGGATGGCCAAAGACTCGGATCACAACTGGACGTGCTGCAGAAGAAGCAGATACCCCCGGAGCAAGCCTGCCCGCAGACCCAGGGTCTACACACACCGGGGATTGGCGCCTTCCCCGTGTCTGAACATTCCAAAAATGTCTTAACATTCCATTTATCATAAAGGGACCCAGCTGGCCAGAGGCTGCCCAGCGGGAGCGGTGGGGGGGACCAGCCTCCAAAGGCTTAATTCAAACAGACTGAGGGGACTTAGGGAACAGGGACGCAAAGCATCTTCTTTGCAGCACATCAGGTCATTCCAAGGGGTCCTGTCGGCAGAGAGCTCACTTTGCCCTCCCCCCCTCGACACCAGCACCGCCTGGAAAGCAGCCCTGGGCTTGACAATACAGCTGCATGGAAACATGTAGAGGGCTGGGGGGTGGGGAGGAGAAAATGCTGCAGAAAACCCAGGGGAAAGAGCAAAACCCAAAGACGGGCAGCCAAGTGAAGCCAGCAGTGCCTTGCAAAGGCGGGGCATGTGCCAGCCTTGTGCACCCAGGGGGCTTCTTACAGCGGTGCCCACGCAACAGAAATGCAAAGGCGTCGCTGCCTGGTGAAAAGCCGCCTGGGCTTGGGGCAGATCGCACTGCCTCCTGCCGTGGCTCGAGTCCTTGTGCTGAGAATCCTCCGGCGCGTCCTCCCTCGGAGGTAGGGGGTGCCCCAGGCTGCCTGGAGGGACACAGAGGTGGGGGCATGTGCTGGCGGCAGGCTGGGCCTTGCTTTGCTGCTCTTCGGCGATGCTAAGGCCAGAAGGGACCACTGGGATCTTCTTGCCGGGCTTCTTGTATGTGACAGGCCCGGGACCTGCCCAGAAATCATTCTTGTCTGAATGAGAGCCCTGGCAGCCAGCAGGACGGACAAGGCCACCGATCACTCACAAAGCCCGTGGCTTTGAATAATGCCCCTCAAGCCTACTGCCTCTTTGGCCCAGGAGCCTGCAACGCTTCGCAAACACCAGCCAATCACACCTCCCCACCGGTGTCTCCCCCCCTCCCCTTTCACAGACGGGCCAACTGGCGATTGATTGTCAGTCTGAGACCACAACACCCTTTGCAACTGTGGCTCCTCAGCTCCACTTTACAGCCAGAGAAACTGAGGCAGGGAGGTGCTCGCAGGTCACTGGCATGAGGCGAGGGTGGCTCTGGGAACAGAGAGATGCTGGGGGAGGAGAACAGAGCGGAGACCAAGGCTGGCCCAGAGGGGACGTGGCGATCCCCAGGCCTGGGGTAGGAGGAGAGGTAAAGAGCAGCCAAGCAGAGCAGAGAGATGGATGCAGGAGACGAGTTGCCCTGAGAGGAGCGGCAGGAGGGGAGATGGGAAGCAGGCGAGCTCCGGGGGAGCAGGACCATTCAGGCACCTTTCGGAGGGGAGCGTGGCGAGTTCCCGCGGTGGCCGTGGCTGAGGAGGAGAGTGTGGACATGCAGGTGCCCATCGAGGCAGGAGGGAGAAAGCACGTGCAGGAAACGCGCGAGACGAAAGAAAATCTGCGGGAGGCATCAGAGAAGGGAACGGGAGGGTGCAGAAGTTACAAGACCGGGTGGAAGGAGGGGGGCGGGTTTGGGGGGACAGAGCCATTTGACCCCCTTGGGCTGGACGGGGCAATGACCCCTCCAGGATGACACAGTTTTAGCAAGTGAATGTGGGGGAGAGAGGAGAGGAGCAGGACTTCTAGCTCAGAGCGCACAAGTCCCTCCCACCGCCCAAGGGGAAGGGATTTCAGTGGGGACCTGCCCCTTCCCAGAGGAAAGGCCTCACCACAGGGCCAATGGGAAAAGCGGGGACAGGGCCCCCGCAGGCCAGGTCCGGACCGCCCGCCCGCTGAGGCTGGCCTACTTGCGTTGCTCAGGGATGTGAAAAACAGACACCCCCGAGAGACGCGGGGAAGCCGACCGGAGCCCTGGTGTGGACAGCGGCGGGGAGAAGAAGTTTTCTGCTGACCCCGCCATGGCTCTGTGGCCTACTGGTTAGAGCACTCGCACGGGAGTGGGCAGACCCAGGACCCTGCTGCAGTGTCGTTTGAAATGATTTCCCGGCCGCGGAACAGCTTCAACAGGAGAGCGCCCTGGCTCAGGACTCGGGCGTGTGGAGCATGTTCTGCCAGACTGGGGTGCCAAGAGATTCAGGTGCCTGCAGGTTTCAGCAGCTACTAAGCGGGAGGAAGGGGTGTGGAGGGACTTGTGAACCCCAGCGGGGCCTGATTCTGGGAATCAGTCCTTTGGTGAATCTAGCCCTGTGATTTTTAACCTGGGCCCGTCCTTCTAACCTTAGACAACAAGCCAAACCTCCTTCCCCCGTCACCGCTCTTGGCTGCGTCCGGCATGTGCCCTGCTTTCTTTCGGGGGAGGTGGGTGGGGCAGCTCGCGGGAAACCCCAGAGGGGTCTGGGACTGGACGGAGCCAGCCCACTCCACAGGAGTTGTTTCGGGAACCAAAGCAACCTGCATCCATTTCCATTCTCCCCCCAGGCTGTGGGAGCGGGGAAGGTCCATGAGCTGGTGGGGGAGGGGGGGGTGCTGTGGCTACTCACAGATCCAGAGGGTGGGGGTACTTCTCCTTCTCCGCGACGGGCAGCACGAAGTAGGGGACCATGGGCGCCGTCCCGGTCTTGTCGCGGTACTGCTCGCGGTGCCTCTGGGAAAGCTGCCGGACACACGAGCGGCTCAGGACCAGCGTTCGGGCCCGGGACAGAGCTGCCTTTGCTGGCAAGGCAACCGATGGGTTAAAATACCATGCATCCCTCCTTCCCAGGGCCACCTTCGCCTCTGGATTGCCTGGTTCTTAGGGCAGGGCCCTCTCTTCCTCCCGGCGGCCCAAAGGCCCGGCCCACTCCACGGCTGTAGAAATACCAGCTGTGCTTCTTCGCACCCCTCCCGCCGGCGCCCTCTGCACAGCACATCCAGGGGACCAAGGCGCCTGAGAAACACCCTCAGCGCGAGGCCGGGGAATTCGGCAGTGCCAGCGGGAGCCGTTCCGGAGGCACTGGGACGGAGGCGTGGCTCCGTGCCCTCACTCGGCCTGAGAAGGGGGGAACCAGAGGGGGGAGCTCTAGTCCAGGGAACACCTCCCCTGTGCGATCAGACACATGCCCAGGCCCAGAGGCGCGCCCACGGTCCCGTCCCTGCCCTCGCGCTTATGCAGCACCGGATTCACGTGCTTTCTTCACCCAGGGCTCCCCCTCCCTGCCCCAGCTCGCCCTCCTGTCCAGCCCGGAGCAAGCTCCAGGACACTGACTGCGTTCCGCTGTGCTGAGCAGTGGGGCGCCGGGTGGGCTCCGCTCTCATTCCTTCCCCCCGGCAGCTGCCAGATCCTCTGTCAGGCAATTAAGCAACGCTGGGCGCCTCCTCCAGAGCAATCCCGCAGGTGGCAGTGCCCGCAGAGACGCCCACACTGTCCCCACGGCAGGGGAGCCCTGCCCCTCTACGCCCACCCTGCCTTCCCTCTGCCGGCCGGGCTCGTGAGCATGCCAACCCTGGGAGCGCGACCGCCTACGCCTCTCCTGATGGGGTTTGCTGGGGGTGGCTGCTCTGGGCTCTTACGGTCAAGAACATCAGAGCGGCCAGGCTGAGTCAGACCAAAATCATAGAATACTAGGACTGGAAGGGACCTCGAGAGGTCATCGAGTCCCGTCCCCTGCCCTCATGGCAGGACCCAGTACTGTCTAGACCATCCCTGATAGACATTTCTCTAACCTACTCTCAAATATCTCCAGGGATGGAGATTCCACAACCTCCCTGGGCAATTTATTCCAGTGTTTGACCACCCTGACAGTTAGGAACTTTTTCCTAATGTCCAACCTAAACCTCCCTTGCTGCAGTTTAAGCCCATTGCTTCTTGTTCTATCCTCAGAGGCCAAGATGAACAAGTTTTCTCCCTCCTCCTTATGACACCCTTTTAGATACCTGAAAACTGCTATCATGTCCCTCCTCAATCTTCTCTTTTCTAAACTAAACAAACCCAATTCTTTCAGCCTTCCTGCATAGGTCATGTTCTCTAGACCTTTAATCATTCTTGTTGCTCTTCTCTGGACCCTCTTCAATTTCTCCACATCTTTCTTGAAATGTGGTGCCCAGAACTGGACACAAGACTCCAACTGAGGTCTAACCAGCGCAGAGTAGAGCAGAAGAATGACTTCTCCTGTCTTGCTCACAACACATCTAGCCCATGGTCCTGTCTGCCCATAGCGGCCAGTGCCAGGTGCCCCTGAGGGAGTGAGCAGAGCAGGGGATTATCACGTGATCCCTCCCTTGTGGCCCATTCTCAGCCTCCGACAGAGGCTAGGGACCCCCTTGCTACTTGTAATCAGGATTTGCTGGCCCGGCGGCCTGACAGGTCTGCTCCGCGGTGACACCCAGTCGGCTGCCTGCGGGTGCGCTCAGTGATGTGGGCCGGGCTGACTTGCACACTTAGTCACCACTGCCGGTGCCGAGAGAGCCCCAAAGACCACAAACCAGATCGGGGTCGAAGGCGCCCAGCCAGGTTCCTTGTGAAGGGACGTACAGTCATAGCTGTCAGTAGGCTCTACTGCACCGCTACACTCCCCCCACAACAACTGGCTCAGCTCAGTCCGTGAGAGGCCCCACTGCCCTTTAGGCTGGGCAGACTGCCCCCCGAGACACCACTATACACAGGTACAAACAAGTTACACGGCACTGCTGACGTGTCCAGTTGCCGCCCTCAGATGCCGCTTAGACCCACCCCTCACCCTGCGCCTGGCGGTTCGATTAGAGCATCTCTCTCCATCACGCTGTCAGTCCAGACCCTTTCCTGACCCTGTGTTGGTGTCTGTGGGGAGCGGGTACCAAGGCCTGTCTCAGCGAGCTGGTGGGACCATGTGCTTTCGACATATGCCCAGGACCTGTGACTGCCCCGCGCCTGGGCCTATTACCCAGTAGTGCTTTGCTCTCTCAGCCCTGTTGGTGCCACCTCCTGGGAGCTGGGGCCTGCCTCTTGCTCACAGCTTAGTTGTGCTTTAGATTAGCCCAGTGTTGTCCATTGTTAGTCAGTAGGGCTGCCAGATGGTTTAACCAAAAATACTGAACACGCCCCCCCACACACACACAAAAAAACACCGGGGAAAAAATTCTGTTGAGGGGAAAAAAAAAGGGGGGGGGAGACCAAAGTTGTTGAGAAAAGGGGGGGGAAAAAAAAGGACTCCGAGAGTTATTAAGCCAAAAAGAAAATTAAATAATTAAATAATAAAACAGCATTAAACCAGCATGGCCCCTTTCAGAGTACGTGCAGAGTTAGAATAGGGATAGGAACAGGGGAGCAGTTGAGCACTAAGACCCAGGGGAGTCATTGCTTCCCCTTGCTTCAGGTCTTTAGGCTTTTTGCTGGTGGACATTTTGTTTTCTTGATCAAGCCAGAACGCAGCTTCCCTGCGGAACCAGGTAAGCAGGGGGTCCGGGCGCGGGGGGCTGGGGGTATCAGGGGCCTGGGGAGGGGGGTGGGGAGGTCGGGGTCTGGGCCCAGTTACTGAGTGTGTCGTAGGGTTGCCAGGTGTCCGGTATTTTCTGAATTTTTTTTACCGGACAGGAGGCGAAAATACCGGACTGTCCGGGTCAATACCAGACACCTGGCAACCCTATTAGCCAGGCCTCACACCGGGCGTGCGCTACAGGGGCTTTTGTTTCAGGCCCGCATCTCACTACACTACCCAGCCTGTCCGATAGCTAACGAATGGACCCAGCTGCCACGAATTTAGCCAGCTCTTTCTGGAACCCAAGCTGCCTTCGGAACCAGCATTAGTGCAGTGGAAAAGACCATCTCACTTTGGGAATGGGTGATGGGGGGGAATCACGTGGTAATTCCCGGTTCTGTTCACACCCTCTGGGGCGCCTGGCGTTGGCCACTGTGGGCAGACAGGCTGCTGGGCTGGATGGACCTTTGCTCTGGCCCCGTCTGGCTGCTCTCGTGTTGGTGGGTGGGTGCCAGAGGCTGAGGGCACTGGCTGTGGCTTGTGACTGATGGTGTAATTGTGCGAACTGCATCTTGGCTCAGTCCAAGGCGTCTGCAAGGTGCCCCTTGCTGGGACGGGTGGCTGATGCCTACCCGCTGGCCTGCCCACTTTGCATTGCCTCTGCGTGGCGCTCAGGTGCTATGTCCGAGCAGACCCCGCGCCCTGCCGCAAGGAACCCCTCCTTACCTTGTAAAACTCCTTCAGCTCCTCGGAGCGGTTGAAATCCAAGTTGAAGCGGGAGTAGGACGGGGCATGCAGCCACCTGTCCCAGCCCCGTGCCCTGCAGCCCAACACGAGGCCAGGGTTGGGCGAGAAGAGGGTGGGGAACTGGCCCCCTTTGCTGTAGGGGCAGCAGCTGGTCTCCATGGCAGCGCTGCGGAAATCCTGGAAGTATTTCAGGGTGGTGTTCCCGTAGGTGTCCCCGAAGGAAAACACCGTGTTGGGGACATGCCCACGGTACCTGCAGAAAAGAGACAGAAGCAGTGAGGGCCAGGGATAGGCTGGGGGCACCCTGGGGACGGGACCCTCGTCTCTCCGTCTAAACGCACCGTGTGCGGCCGTGAGGGGCGGATGGCTCTGGTTTAGCTGCATCAGAGAGGGCCCCAACGTACCCCCTGAAGCCCCCACTCAAAATCCCACCTAGGTCCTAGCTGATAAAGCCAGGGAGAGGGGAGAGAGAGGCTCCTCCCAGGTCCGGGGGCATCGGCTTACACCCCGAAATGGTGCCTTCGCCTGATCTTCCCATGCAGAGTTGCAGCTGGCCAGCTATGGGTGTGATGCCCAGGAAGGGAAGCCAGGAGGCCGGGAGCGCACTCGCTGGGCCGAGTCCCGTACACCGCCGCTAATTCTGGGTGGGTCCCACGGGAGCCTGCTTTGCAGAGCGCGGCTGTCAGTGGCCAATCTCTGAAATTCGGGCTCCAGGCGGACACCTGGAATTAACGGGCACCTCGAAGTCCCTTATGCTCCCGTGTCTCCACGGCCCTGTCTGCAAAATGGGGCTAAGACCCAGTGTTGAGCGGCGCTCGAGAGGGTCACAGAGACCAAGAGAGGAGCATTGGAATGAGGGCATAGTCGACACTTGTCCACTGAAACATCACCAGGCCACACGCCCCAGGACTGATTGACCCTCCACGGCGCTGGCCGGGGGACGGAGCTGAGAGTCACCCCGCTGGACGTGGGCCCTACGCTTCATCAGCAGGGTAAGTCGGTAAGACCCGATCCTCAACCGGCGTGAATAGACACAGCTCCTTATACCTCAGAGCTGCTGCGCTCATGTGCACCGGCTCACAGATTAGGTGCCGTTCCTGGTCGCTCTGGCAACGTTTGGAGCAGAAAATCTCACTAATAATAAGAGCTTAAAGAAGAAGAGCAACAAAGCTGTAATAGATCCCCCTCGTCTCCTCCTCTCCTCCCCCCCAAAAAGCCATTTCTGCTTCAGTGCCTCTGCAGCGAATGTGCACAAGTTGACGTTATTCTCGCGCTGGGTCGTCGCGACGATTGCTCAGAATCGGCGTCACGGCACCGCGAGTACCCTCTGGCTTTCTGATTGCAGAAGGGAACGTACACGCTCGCGAAGGCCAAGAGGGCGAACTTGAGGCCGAGTCTCAGACAGCGTGTTTTTATTCCCTGGCTTAGATTCCGCAAGAGGCTGGGTTGAACAGAGCACCTGCTTTTCTTTTTCACTGCGCTGATTCGAGGGGGAGGCGGAGGGGAGAGGGAATGTGGCTGCACCATAAAGACTTTCTGCACGTTGCCTCTAAAGAGCCTTTCCGATGGTGGAAAGTGACCCAGTTTTGAGACGGCAACAATAAGATCCTGCCAGGTCCAGATGCTGTTTGAAAGATCCATGCTTTATATACAACTGAAACGCCTCAGAGAAGAGAGGGATTGATCCAATAACCACTGCTGGGGGGGGGGGGATGCAAAAGGGCCAAAGAGTCTAGAAAGGAAACAATTACATTCAACGGGAGGTGGATTCCCAAAGCCCACTAGTTTCTACGCACATTTCAGCCTGACAGCCTCTGTTGCGAGAGACGCGTGGGGAGAGAATCCATGCACGTAATTCACAGTGCGCAGGATCCAGATGCGGAGTGAGAAAAAGACCGATTCTGCTTTTAGAGAAACATTTCTGACTCAACATATCTCGAGTGCCCTTGGATATGGTTTTGCTGCCAATTAGGCCCTGGGGGTGGGGGAGCGCAGCTAGGGGGGACTTCGGGGGGAGGCAAAGGCGCTCCCCCACCCCACAGATAAATCATGGTCTGTGGGTGGGGAAGCAGGGAAGTATCCTGGCTCCGCCCCTTCTGCTTGAGCCCCGCCCCTTCTGGTGTGGCCCAGGGCCACTTCAAAAATTTCTGAAGTGGGCCCTGGCAAAAAATTATTGCCCACCCCTGAGCGAGACAGTGCTTGGCCCTGCCACGGGGGCAGGGGACTGGACTCGACCTCGCAAGGTCCTTTCCAGTTCTCATGTGTTGAGTCTATGGCTCTATCATCAATGGCTCTGCCGCCGGCACTGGGTACGTCTCACACAGGCGGAGTCTGCCTGACAGGGAGGATGGCTGAAGAAAAGACCTTTGGTTTTCTTGCAGCCGACTCCCGGCTAGGAGCCGGCCCTGAGCTGAGTGCCCGGGAGCACTCCTAAGCCGCTGCACCCTCCCTCCAAGGAACAGCTTCTAAGAAAGAGCCCCCCCAAGTCTGCCTGCAGTCAGCAACTGTGCAAAGAAAGCCTGGCGGGCCAGGGATCCACCGCCCTGGAGCATCCGGGAGCTGCGTTAACCCTGCCAAATCCCAACCCTTCTCGCCGGCCTGAGGAACAGCATCGATCTCCGCCCCAAGCCCCTGATCTCCTCTGACATCGGGCTCCAGAGCATGGAGGGGGTTGGGAAAGTCCCGTCTGTGTCCCGGCAGAGGTGGGTTTGCTCCTCAACAGCTTTGGTCCTGAAAAGGCTCGATCCATTCGCCTGACATGTAGAAACGCCCCCCCCCCCTCCCCCAGCCAAGAACCAACCTGCTCGAAAGGGGAGACAGAGCCCAGGCAACTACCACCCAAACGGCAAACATGGGTGCACCGTCGCCTGCTCCTGTCACAGACAAATCACAAACGGCCTGAGATCAGGGGAGTCAAGGGCCTGAACACCGTTCCAAGGCCAGCCTCAGGAAAACAGGGACCGGCAGCAGGTGGAGACGGGCAGAGAGATGGGAAATGCTGGGCCACCGGGAGCCCCGCTCGTCTGCTAGGGGACCAGGGAGGAAGGAAGAGCAGAAACTCCTCTGATTTCCCCGGGAAAAGGCTCACTGAAGATATATAGCACGGTGCTAGGTCCTATACAGTCCACCTTTGCCCCAGGCCTCACTCCCACCCAGCCCTGCTCAGCTCCCCCCCCACTCCACCTCTGCCCCCCTACACCGCTCGGCTCCCACCCCCAATCCACCTCTCCCCCCTGCACTGTCTCTACTCCCGCACATTCCACCTCTCCCCCCTGCACTGCCTCTGCTCCCACCACCACTCCACCTCTCCCCCCTGCACTGCCTCTGCTCCCACCACCACTCCACCTCTGCCCCCCTACACCGCTCAGCTCCCACCCCATTCCACCTCTTCCCCCTGCACTGCCTCTGCTCCCACCCCCATTCCACCTCTTCCCCCTGCACTGCCTCTGCTCCCACACCCACTCCACCTCTGCCCCCTGCACTGCCTCTGCTCCCACCCCCACTCCACCTCTCCCCCCTGCACTGCCTCTGCTCCCACACCCACTCCACCTCTGCCCCCCTACACCGCTCAGCTCCCACCCCATTCCACCTCTTCCCCCTGCACTGCCTCTGCTCCCACACCCACTCCACCTCTGCCCCCTGCACTGCCTCTGCTCCCACCCCCACTCCACCTCTCCCCGCTGCACTGCCTCTGCTCCCACACCCACTCCACCTCTGCCCCCCTACACCGCTCAGCTCCCACCCCATTCCACCTCTCCCCCCTGCACTGCCTCTGTTCCCACCCCCACTCCACCTCTCCCCCCTGCACTGCCTCTGCTCCCACACCCACTCCACCTCTGCCCCCCTACACCGCTCAGCTCCCACCCCCACTCCACCTCTCCCCCCTGCACTGCCTCTGCTCCCACCCCCATTCCACCTCTTCCCCCTGCACTGCCTCTGCTCCCACACCCACTCCACCTCTGCCCCCTGCACTGCCTCTGCTCCCACCCCCACTCCACCTCTCCCCCCTGCACTGCCTCTGCTCCCACACCCACTCCACCTCTGCCCCCCTACACCGCTCAGCTCCCACCCCATTCCACCTCTTCCCCCTGCACTGCCTCTGCTCCCACACCCACTCCACCTCTGCCCCCTGCACTGCCTCTGCTCCCACCCCCACTCCACCTCTCCCCCCTGCACTGCCTCTGCTCCCACACCCACTCCACCTCTGCCCCCCTACACCGCTCAGCTCCCACCCCATTCCACCTCTTCCCCCTGCACTGCCTCTGCTCCCACACCCACTCCACCTCTGCCCCCCTACACCGCTCAGCTCCCACCCCATTCCACCTCTCCCCCCTGCACTGCCTCTGTTCCCACCCCCACTCCACCTCTCCCCCCTGCACTGTCTCTACTTCCACACACTCCACCTCTCCCCCCTGCACTGCCTGGCTCCTCCCAAATCCACCTCTCCCCCCTCCACCGCCTCTGCTCTGTCCTTCTCCCACTCTTCCCACCTCTGCTCCACCCGCATTGCTCCCCTTCTCCCAAGCCCCTCCCCCAAGTGATGCGACCAGAGGATTACTGGGGGAGGGGGGAGGGCTGGTGCCGGCAGCAGGGGTCAGGTGTCCCCCCACACTCACCGCAGCAGCAGGAACGGGGAGGGACCCAGTCCCAACCTGCTGCCTCCCAGACATGTTGCTTGGGGGAGCAGAGCAGGCGGGGGCTGGGGCCCTCCACTGCATGGAGCAACCTAGCTTGGAGGAGCAGAGGGGGCTGGCTGGTCCCTCAATTCCTGTAGCTCCTGCCGCTGCTGGTGAGTGGAGGGGGGCAGGTCCAGCTGCTGCAGGTACCAGGCACCACCCAGTAATCTCCCAGGCTGCCCTGGGCCCCACGGGCTCTGCCAATACACAGGGCCCGGGGCAGCTGCCCCATGGACTCAGATAACAGGGGTGGCCATGCTTGCTGGCCGACTGAGCTGCATACAACAACCTTCAGGAGCTCTACAGCCGGCACACAGCTGCCGGGAGTCGGGGATCCAGCACAGTGGGAGACGTTTGCTGGGCCTCCGGGTTTCGGCCCCATTCTTGCTGAAGTCTCCTCGGCAGGTTGTCCTGTGGGGCAGAAACCCCCAGGCCCCCGTTCCGGCTGGGCAGAAGCCTGTTACAAGATCCCGAGCTCCCCCCCCCACCCTCCCCCAACATCTGGTAGGTGGAGAGTGGGGGAGCGGAGGCATGGACACGTGTGGCCACCTCTAAGCTACCAGGCTAAAAGCAGGTGAGCTACTTTCAAGGTCAGGTAAGATACCACCATGGAGGGGGTTCGAAACACTGCTCGCTTGCTCAGCCCGTGCGGTAGGTATCGCTCTAAGGAAATAGTCAGGAGGAACTGGGACAGCCCACTGCAGCTGTCTTCTGTACAAAGGCACCTCCGACTCGTGCCGTCTTCTTAAGAAACGAACATGGGATTTGAGCATCCTTACCTGAGCCCTGTTCCGTGCTCTCCTACTGGGGCGGTGGGCCTGGCCGCTGTCCCAGACAGGATCCTGGGTCGGATGGACGCTGGCGTGACCCAGTGTGGCTGGATTGATCTAGGGACAGTCTGAACCCGGAGAGCTCTCAGACTTCGTACTGAAATCAGACACCGCCAAACTGGCCCTGCTAAGAAGCCCTGAGCTCCAGCTGGAGGAAACCTGCAAGTTTCAAGGACTTTCAAGGACAGGGATGAAACTCCCCAGGAATGAAAAGCTTTGGCCACTTGATGGGTCGGTGTAGTCGAGAAGTTAGAGGCACCAAACACAGGAGGTACAACACGCGGCGTTCTACTGCAACCGTCTCTTGGTCTCTGCGCCTGGGCAGGGTTTCGCATTGTTGTAAGTGCCAAAGACTGGACCAAGATTAGGGTCTAGCTAGTCACAGCTTAACCAATGGCTCCCTGAGGCCAGCTGGCTGACGGCCCTCTCTCTACGCCTGTGCTGAATGGCTGTAAAGTGCCACTTTGAGACCTGCCCACCGTTGCAAAGCACTTGGAAGCCAACCATTGGTTTGTTTCTAGTACGGTTGCGCCAGGAGGCCCCACTGAAATTAGTCCGTGGATGAAACGGGCTCTGTAAATGCAGGATGCTGTTAATTGGCAACCAGACCACTCATCTGCATGGGCAACGTAGCTAAACAATGGTTGCCAAGTCAACCAGAGCAGCAATTATCTCCTGACTTTGATAGGCTTCAAATCTCCACCCTCACATTTTGGCATCTTGACTCTCCTTGGGACTGGTCTGGAGCTATGTGAAAGCCACTGGCGGGGCGGGCACCTCATTTCCTGCTCCCACCATGAGAGGGGCACTTCAAGAAGAGCAGTCAAACATGAACTCGTGCAGAGCTGTCCATTTGCGGAGGGAGCCAGGGCCCGGTGGGCAGTCATGGTGTGAAATGCAGCGCATGCTTCTGCACAGGGGAATGACGCAAGGCTGCATGGGCAGCCTTCATTCCGGCCCTTCCTCAGTGTGAGTGCAACTGTCTTGGTCCGAACATGGTTTTTTAATGTAAATAGTATAAGAGAAATGAGAGTCAGTGAGAACTGTGAGATCATCTAACACAGGGCCGGGCAACGACGAATAGCGGGTGGGCCCCAGCAGCCCACGGCCCACTGGGCCTCTACCTGTGGGCTCATGGCCCCCCTGTCTGCTCCCCACCCCCACGCACTTCTCACACACCGAGGCACTGGAGCCTCGCACTTACCTGCTCCCCCTCCCACCCAGCACTTTCGGAGTGCGCAAATCCACTGGTTCGCACTCCGTCCCCTCCCCGCGCCTCCTCCTCCCTCCCAGAGCTGGAGCGCCACGAATCAGCTGTTCGCAGCATTCCAGCTCGCCAGCTGTTCGCAGCATTCTGGCTGTTGGGCTGTCTCTGGACTGCAGCGCTTTTCTGGGATACCGGAAGTATCCTGAAAAAGCAACGCCGCGTCCAAGGAAGGTGTCCGATTTTTCGAACATTTCTTCGAAAGAACGGATGTGCTC
This sequence comes from Pelochelys cantorii, assembly GCA_032595735.1. Lineage (NCBI taxonomy): Eukaryota > Metazoa > Chordata > Testudines > Trionychidae > Pelochelys > Pelochelys cantorii. The sequence goes on from CM064328.1 coordinate 3,870,317, forward strand.
TTTCACCATCCCTGCAAACCTCATCCTATGAGGAATAAGGGATGGCTTGAAAGAGCACTCTCTTTCACAATTTGGTGCCAAATTTCGAAAGAGCCTCTTTCAAAAGTAAATTGCAAAAAAAACCCCACGCCATTTGCGGACCACAAATTGAGCATCTTTTTCCGATTTAACAGTGCAGTCTAGACGTAGCCTTGGAGGGAGGGAGAGGAGCAGGGATGGAGCACAAATCAGGCAATTTGCATCGCCCTCCAAAAGAGCTTGGAAGGAGGGGGGAGTGCAGGGCTGTGCGAGAGGTGTGTGGGGGAGAGGAGCAGCCAGGGCATCCACGGGCTGCAGGTGGAGCCCCAGTGGGTTGCATGGGGCCTGTGGGTGGCAGGCTGCCCACCACTGCTCTGATCCCTTTAATCTGGATTGAAATGTCCCCAGCATGGAGGCATTTGCCGCTTCCCTTGGGAAAGGGTTCTGCAGCCCAAGAGCTAAATTTCCCACCTTCTACTTTCCCCTCATTTCTCCTCTGCCTGCCCCAGACCATCTTGCTCCCTCCTTAGTGTCTGACAGTCCTCAGCTGCCTGCCGAGGCTCACGTCCCTCGTTAGCTGTCACGCAGCCAAGCTAACCAGACAGCGCTCTTTGATCTTTCCCACTCAGCCTGCTACCTGCTGCGCCTTTCCCATCCCGGCAAGCCAAGTTCAGAGAGACTCTCCGGGCCAAGCACAGCCGAAAGGGCATCTGAGGGGACGAAGGAATAGACCAGAACTCTGAGTTCCTGTTGCAAGACAAGGCCTAGTTACGATCACGTTTTCCGTTATTATCCGGGGACAAAACCAGGATACGTGGTGGTGGAACTGTTTTCAAGGCACAGGTTGGGGCTCCCTGGTCCGGTACCCTCCAAACCTGTCCAGTCCTGAAGCAGGGGATTTGCTGGACCAGGGACGCCCCTGCTTGCTGCTCCGCTCCCGGTCCCTCTCCTGGCCCCAGGGCACTGCGGCTCTGCTGCTCTGCCCCTTGGGATGGTGCACCTCTACTGCTCTGGCCAACAGGCCCACCGGAGCACATGCGCTCTGCTTCTGGACGCTGTTCTTCCTGGCTATGTCTACACTCACGGCTTCTTGCGCAAGTACAGCCGTTCTTGTGCAAGAATCCACAGAAGTGTGCACACTGCCCGCCCGCTCTTGCACAAGGAAATTTACAGTACGGCGTGGAAAGAGAGGGCTTCTTGCACAAGAGCTACGCTGTTTTTTAACAGGTGTAAGCCCTCTTGCGCAGGAGCTCTTGCGCAAGAGGGCAGTGTGGACGCACGGCAGGGATTTTTTCCGCAAGAAAGCCCTATGTCTAAAATGGCGATCAGAGCTTTCTTGTGCAAGAGAGCGTCCACACTGCCATGGGCGCTCTTGTGCAAAAGCACAGCTCGCACATGGCAGTGTGGACGTGTTCTTGCGCAAGACTTCTTGCACAAGAACCCTTGCGCAAGATGTTCTTGAGCAAGAAGCTGCCAGTGTAGACATAGGCCCTGAGTCCAGCAACACTCCCCAGCCCAGAGAGACCACGGGGCCACCGACGAGGCCAAAGCAGAGATGTTGCCAGCCTAGGGAAGTCCAGATTCGGGAGGTTCAACCTGCCCATCGTCATTCCGGGCTTAATAGGCCAAAGAAGGAAACTACTTTGAACTCCAGTGGGCAACGGTCCCTGAACTGGCTGCACCACGGACCGCCCTGTGCTCTGTTCACTCAGCATGGTGAAGAACACGCCTTCGAAGGGCGTAGCGCAGCGGTGTCTAACGGGTTAACTCTAGCAACGACAGCTGCCCTCCCTGCTCCCAGGTTAAACTTGAGAGGCGCTACCCAGTTACACAAAGGGCCACGGAAAAGCACTTTGTGCCCAGCGCTGACCTAGTTAACGCTCATTTTCCAAGCGGCGTAACTGATACCTGTTTTGATGTCTCACTAGCTCATTGCTGCTCCGATGGACGTGGCACGTGGACATGGGGCCAGACACCAAAAGGGGAATCGTGAGCTGCTAAGGGAATCGGGTTACTGTCTGCCCCTGCCCGTCTTCCCACTCCTGTGATGCCAATTCTCTGTCAGTGTCCAGCTGAGTCTGCCTGGCCAGACATCACAACCCACCTCCCCAAGCCTCAGCAATAGGTCAGCAATGTTTGGAAGCAGGGGAAGGAGGGGACCAAAGGCAGGAGTGGCATGAAAGGCCCAGCTGCATTGCCTGCCGGCGTAAATGGGAGACACTGCAAGAGAACACTAGGGGATTGGGCAACAACATGGCAAATGAATTGTAATGCTGATCAATGCAAAGAAATGCACCTTGGAAAAAATAATCCCAGCTACACATACAACACGATGGGCACTAACTTAGCTATAACCCCTCAAGAGTGAGATCTTGGAGTCACTGAGAAGAGTTCTCTGAAACAGCCCCTCCGTGTGCAGCAGCAGTCAAAAAAGCAAACAGAATGTTAGGAGCCATTAAAAAAGAGATAGAGAATAAGACAGAGAATATTTTATTGCCTCTGTATGAAACCATGGGATGGCCACATCTTGAATACTGCGTATAGATGTGGTCGCCTCATCGCAAAAAAGATCTTGGCATTGGAAAAGATTCAGAAAAGAGCAACAAAAATGAAGAGGGGTTTGGAACAGGTCCCATATGGAGAGAGATTAAAAAGACTTGGCCTTTTCATCTTAGAAAAGAGGAGACTAAGGGGGGTTTAGGACAGAGGTCTATAAAATCATGACAGGTCTGGAGAAAGTGAATAAGGAAAAGTTATTGACTTGTTCCAGGGACATAAGAACTAGGGGTCACCAAATGAAATTAATAGGTAGCAGGTTTTAAACAAAAGGAAGATTTTCTTCATGCAGTGCACAGTCAACCTGTGGAACTCCTTGCCAGAGGATGTTGTGAAGACTTGGACTTTAACAGGGTTCAAAAAAGAGCTCGATAGATAGGTTAGGTCCATCAATACTTATTAGTCAGAATGGGTAGGAATGCTGTCCCTAGCCTCTGTTTGTCAGAGGCTGGAAATGGATGACAAGAGAGGCATCACTTGATGATTCCCTCCCTCTGGGGCACCTGGCACTGTTCACTGTGGGCAGACAGAACATTGGGCTAGACGGACCTTTGCTCTGACCCCATCTGGCCGCTCTCATGAAAGAGCAAGCAGAGAGTGAGTGCTGTAACTTGCAGAGATGGGCCGGCCCCCACGCAGCAGAACCCACCAGAGAAGGGCCCGACTTAGCTTGGACGTAGGTTGTAAGGGCTTCGGCGCAGGAGCAGAGTCAAAGTACCTGTCTGCAAAGCACCCAGAGCACAGCTACTGCTGGCCAAACAATACGTAAGGGAAGCCAAGCGTTTTGCTGCCGTTCAGATAGCAATTGGGGCTCAGTCCCTAAGTCTCTTGCTAAAAAGCAACCTTGGAAAACCCACCCTGCGTAAATTGAAGGGACTTTGTTTTTCCACAGTCCGGCTCACAGCTGCGATGGCAGCCTGCAGCATTTAGGGCTCCCTCAGAAAATCAAGGGGCAATGTGCTGTGACCCAGCTGTGAGGCTTCTCTTGTGAGCGACCCGCCCTGGGCCTGGCTGACTGCCCACTGGTAGCTGACCAGCAGCTAGCGAGGAACGCTGTCACTAGACGTGGCGTACGGAGCTGTCAGCAGGAGGAGATCGTTCGGGCTCTACCACATTCACAGCCATGAGACGCACATCACAGACGGTGAAATCTGGTCTCCCTCCCCCCCGTGGAATCTGCCTTTTGTGGGTTTTTACCCTGTCCTGTGCAGATTTCACGCGGGGAGGGGGATCAGTGTATCTCAGGCAGGGGGTTCTGACTGAAAAGGGAGTTGCAGGAGAGGTCTCAAGGTTATTTTAGGGGGGGTTGCAGCATTGCCACCCTTACTTCTGTGCTGTCTTCAGGTCTGGGCAGCGGGAGAGCATCAACCATTAGCCAGGCTCCCAGCTCTGAAGGCACTGCAATTTGATTCCACCATTGATTCAACACAGGCCAGAGCAGGAGGGGCCCTGGATTACTCCGGATCCATCCTGACCCAGGAGAATCTCTGTGTGCACTCCCGTTTCCCTCCTGCAAGCTCCAAGGCCCCATTCCGGGCCACGCTGTGGGCGGGCAGAGGGGTATCTGGACCCCTGGGGTCCGTCTTGGTTTGAAGCCTGCCTCTCCCGTTATGTCCCGTCTCTCTACCCCATAAATTGCACTCTCCCGGCACAACCCTGTCTGGTGAGCTTCATATAGGCAGCCCTGTGCCGTGCATGATTCAAATGCGCCCTGTTCTCCCCAGGCTCTAGGGGTTTCATACGCTGGGGCAAGTGGGGGGGGTCTTTCCCCAGGATAAATGTAGGGGAGGTGGGAAGAAAGGACATGGGGTTCCCGTGCCCCGGAGAGAGTGTAGGGGATGACAAATGTGGGGTACTCCTGGGGAAGGGGGAGTGGAGGGAATGTGGAAGGGGCTGCAGGATGAGGGGAGCAATGGGTGGGGGGTACCCACTCCTGGGAAGGGGGGCTACACGGGGTGCCAGAAGTAGCATGTGGGGGTTAGAGGTAGGAACTACTCTCAAAAGCAGGATCCTGGGGACTGCGGAAGGGGTCCACAAATATGGGAAAAATGTAGGAGTCGATGAAGGCCAGTGCGGTGTTTGGGCAGGAAACCATGGGTCGGGTGCAGGGAGCTATGGGGTTCCCAGGGTAATGGGGACACAGAGGGCTAAAAGGGTCCCTGTGGGGGCTACAGGAATGGGAGATGCAGCAAGCTATGGGGTCGCTGGGGGTCGATGGGGCGCAGGGGGCGATGAAGGCGGGTGATGGGGGATACGAGGAATGCAGAGGGGTGCAGAGGGCGATGGGGGGGCTGCGGATTGACAGTGGGATGCAGGGAGTGACGGGGTGCAAGGGGCAATGGGGGTTCGGGGGCGGGCTGGGGAATCCCTGTGGGGTGAGGAGGGTACAGGGTTGGTGGGGGCCGCAGGGGGAGGCTGGCGAAGGAAGGAGGGAGACGGGGGGTGTCGGGGACGGATGCGGGGAAGTCGCTGGGAGCAGAGTCCCAGGAGGCGGGGGGGTTGCAGGGGTGGGGGGTGTAGCGGGCGGGGGGTTGCAGGGTGGGGGTGTAGCGGGGGGGTTGCAGGGGTGGGGGTGTAGTGGGCGGGGGGTTGCAGGGTGGGGGTGTAGCGGGGGGTTTGCGGGGTGGGGGTGTAGCGGGGGGTTTGCAGGGTGGGGGTGTAGCGGGTGGGGTGTAGCGGGGGGTTGCAGGGGGGGGTGTAGCGGGTGGGGTGTAGCGGGGGGGTTGCAGGGGGGGGTGTAGCGGGGGGGTTGCAGGGTGGGGGTGTAGCGGGGGGGGGTGTAGCGGGGGGGTTGCAGGGTGGGGGTGTAGCGGGTGGGGTGTAGCGGGGGGGTTGCAGGGTGGGGGTGTAGCGGGTGGGGTGTAGCGGGGGGGTTGCAGGGTGGGGGTGTAGCGGGTGCGGTGTAGCGGGGGGGTTGCAGGGGGGGTGTAGCGGGGGGGTGGCGGGGGGGTTACCCGGGCTGCAGGGCCGGCGGGACGTAGGCGGCGCGGTGCTGGCTCAGGAGGGTGCCGGCGCTGCGCGAGGCCATGGCGGGCGCGGGGCGCGGGGCGGGTCACAAACAGCGTCACCGGGCAACGGGCCGCGGGGCGGGGCCACAAGGGGCGCGAACCCCCCCCCGCTCCCCCCGCACCCAGCCCCCCGAGCCATGAGCCTCCTTGAGCCCCCCCGAGCCCCCCCGTCTGCCCCCCAGCATCAGCCCCCGCCGAGCCAGAGCCCCCCCGTCTGCCCCCCAGCATCAGCCCCCCCGAGCCAGAGCCCCCCCGTCTGCCCCCCAGCATCAGCCCCCCCGAGCCAGAGCCCCCCCGTCTGCCCCCCAGCATCAGCCCCCCGAGCTATGAGCCTCCTTGAGCCCCCCCGAGCCCCCCCGTCTGCCCCCCCGAGCCGGGGGACAGATGCGGGGACGGATGCGGGGAAGTCGCTGGGGGCAGAGTCCCAGGAGGCGGGGGGGTTGCAGGGGTGGGGGGTTGCAGGGTGGGGGTGTAGCGGTTTCAGCATCAGCCCCCCCGAGCCATGAGCCCCCCTTGACCCTCCCCGAGCCCCCCGTCTGTCCCCCAGCATCAGCCCCCCAAGCCATGAGCCCCCCTTTGACCCCCCTGCCCTGTGCCCCTACTCCCCAAGCCAGAGCCCCCCGTCTACCCCCCCAGCATCAGCCCCCCAAGCCATGAGCCCCCCTTTGACCCCCCTGCCCTGTGCCCCTACTCCCCAAGCCAGAGCCCCCCCGTCTGACCCCCGGCATCAGCCCCCCGAGCCAAGAGCCCCCCCTTGACCCTCCCGAGCCAGAGCCCCCCCGTCTGCCCCCCAGCATCAGCCCCCCCGAGCCAGAGCCCCCCCGTCTGCCCCCCAGCATCAGCCCCCCGAGCTATGAGCCTCCTTGAGCCCCCCCGAGCCCCCCCGTCTGCCCCCCCGAGCCGGGGGACAGATGCGGGGACGGATGCGGGGAAGTCGCTGGGGGCAGAGTCCCAGGAGGCGGGGGGGTTGCAGGGGTGGGGGGTTGCAGGGTGGGGGTGTAGCGGTTTCAGCATCAGCCCCCCCGAGCCATGAGCCCCCCTTGACCCTCCCCGAGCCCCCCGTCTGTCCCCCAGCATCAGCCCCCCAAGCCATGAGCCCCCCTTTGACCCCCCTGCCCTGTGCCCCTACTCCCCAAGCCAGAGCCCCCCGTCTACCCCCCCAGCATCAGCCCCCCAAGCCATGAGCCCCCCTTTGACCCCCCTGCCCTGTGCCCCTACTCCCCAAGCCAGAGCCCCCCCGTCTGACCCCCGGCATCAGCCCCCCGAGCCAAGAGCCCCCCCTTGACCCTCCCGAGCCAGAGCCCCCCCGTCTGCCCCCCAGCATCAGCCCCCCCGAGCCAAGAGCCCCCCCTTGACCTTCCCGAGCCCCCCCGTCTGCCCCCCAGCATCAGCCCCCCGAGCTATGAGCCCCCCTTTGACCCCCCTGCCCTGTGCCCCTACTCCCCAAGCCAGAGCCCCCCCGTCTACCCCCCAGCATCAGCCCCCCTGAGCCATGAGCCCCCTGCCCTGTGCCCCTACTCCCCAAGCCAGAGCCCCCCCGTCTGACCCCCGGCATCAGCCCCCCGAGCCATGAGCCCCCCTTTAACCCCCCTGCCCTGTGCCCCTACTCCCCAAGCCAGAGCTCCCCTGTCTGTCCCCCGGCATCAGCCCCCCCATCCCATCTGCTCCCCCCATCCCCCGTCATCTGCCCTCCATCAGCCGCCCTCACATTCCCCACGCCTCCCGTCTGCTCCCCCTGCCATCAGCCCCCCATACCCTCTGCCCATCTGCTCCCCCTGCCCCTGCCATCAGCCCCCCTCAGTTCCCCATGTCCCCTCCCTTAGCCCCCCTCAGCCTCCCCGCCATCAGCTCCCCCGCTGCCATCAGCCCCCACCCTGCCACCATCAGCCCCCCTGCAGTCATCAGGGTTAAATTCAGGTAACTAACAAGGGTGTTGGCAGGGAGCCAGAAGAACCAATGAGAATAAGGAGCTGAAATTTGCACTGTATAAATACCTGGCCTGCTTTCTTGGTGTGGAAGAGTTAAACCAGGAGTTGGGAGCCACAGAATGATTTAAAGCCAGGCAGGACTGCCATGCCTCCCAGGAATTTGAGACATGGAAGTGGACTGAACCCGGAAGGGATTGGGAGTAAATAAAGGGGAACAGTGAATCTAGTCGTAATCAGGGTAGTTTTCTTTATTTTTGTGGTTTGGTTTGAACTGCTCTGTGAATCTATGCCTCCCCTGCCCCCTTCGCTGTCTAAGAGCTGTTCCCAGAGATTTTCTGTGTTTTAATCTGTTTTACCTAGTTGCTCTGCAACACCCAGCAATCAAGTATGCTTTATCAAGCATCTCTTTTGTTTTGTTCATAAAAATTGCCTTTTTAAGATAATGATTGGATTCTTGTGTCCTGGGAAGTACAGGAGGTCGGTCTGTTTGTGTGTGTCTGAATGCCTCAGACTAAGAGGTCAGCTACCAGAGACTGCGGCTTGTTTGTCTCTGGTTTTTCAAGCTCTCTTGCGCTACCTCATGTCCAAGTGCTTTCCTCCTGAGTTCAAGAAGAGAGGGGTGCGACTCCACGCTCTGGGAGTCCCTAAATCTCTGATTGCCAGATGCTGGGACTTGAAGACAGAGGATGGATCCCTAGATAACTGCTCTATTCTGTTCACGCCTTTAGCTACTGTCACAAGACAGGATGCTGTATTAGAGAGAACATGGGCTGACCTGTGGCAGCTCTTAATAACCTTACCCTGGAAGTATCAGAGGGGGAGCCGTGTTAGTCTGAATCTGCATGAACAACGAGAAGTCCTGTGGCACCTTATAGATAGACTAACAGATGTATTGGAGCATAAGATTTCGTGGGCAGAGATCACTTTGACAGATGCAACTGACGAAGTGGGTCTTTGCCCACGAAAGCTTATGCTCCAATACATCTGTTAGTCTGTAAAGTGCCACAGGACTTCTTGTCGTTTACCCCGGAAGAGTGAGAACTGCTTAGCTTTCAATCCTAAATGAAGATTTTAATGGACCTGCTTCCTGTGCGTATTCAGAGTCCTAAATGCTGACTGTAGAATAAGCTGCTACTGCGTTTGACTGTTCTGTCCTGCAGAGTCAGCCCGGCTCTTTCACAATGAGGCGTGTCTGTAGTCCTTCCCGGTAAATCCAGGAAACCCGATTCTAATGTTGTTCCAGGGCCATCAACAGAACTGATGACAGAATTGCAGTGACAGACCCAGATTCCACCCCGCCCCCATTGGTGTCTGCTCAGCCCCATTCGGATCAGAGGTATGAGCAGGGGCAGAAGGTGTAGACAATGGGATGAGACAGATTTAAATGAACATCTACTTAATCTTTAGTAGTGACAGAAGGAGGTTAGAACAGCTTGGCAGTCAGGCCTGTCTTAGACTAGACTAGAATTCGCATTGTTACCACCTGGTAGCTATTGCAATGGAAAAATCAAGACTAGAAGAGGCACGGTGCCTTTAACCCAGGCTAAATCAGAGAATCGAAGGACTGGGAGGGACCTCAAGAGGTCATCTAGTCCAGTTCCTGCATTCATGTGAGGGCTAAGTGCTATTTAGACCAGTGTTTCTCAACCTTTTTTTATAAAGTACCCCTTTTTCAAAACAACAACAACAAAAATATAAGTACGTACAGTTTTCAGAGACACAATTTTTTTCCTACCATTGCAACACATTTGTTTAAACCACTTAATCGTAGCCGGGCGGGCGATGAAATTTTGATGTGTGAAAAGTACAAAAATAATAAAACATTGTAAAACTTAAAACAAAAATCAGTTTTCTCCACATTTCAGTTGTGTTGCTATATCCCCCAGACTTCTCTTGAGTACCCCTAAGGGTACTCGTACCACTGGTTGAGAAACACTCATCTAGACCATTAAAGACAACAAAGACCCAAAGCTTTAACTTGGCCACTTGTGCTAAAAGTGTTTCATTTGAAAATGGTTAGAATCGTCAGCTGTCACTCCAATGGTGAAGGGTTTTCTGGTTCCTCTTGCAGGGCAGGGGGCGTAGGAGGAAAGCGTGCTGTCAGCTGGGCTGGAAAGACCCAATCTAGAACAAACTGTGCCTCTCTGTTGTCGGGAGGAACCTGCTTTGTGTCTCTCTGGTTTTGGCAGCAGGCAGGATCAAGTGAGACAGGGCCAGGCATGGCAGTAAGGTGCCAAGGTGAGGTCACGCAAAAGCTACCTCGCAGCAGCCCGTGGGCAATAACGCACAGAACAGACCCTTTCCTCTTCCTGCTGGGATCTTTATATAGCCAGCTGTGACACTGTGCCCCATATTTGACATGACATGAAAACATGGTTTTGAATATGAATACACATAATTCAAATATGCTTTCTGCAAAGTGGGACAGGTAACCTGTCATTCAAGAGCTTGTAACCCCCTAAATGTGTCTATTTGATTTGTCTGCCTGTATCATTCTTGTATGTGAAGTTAGAAATATAAAGTGCAAACCTGTTTATTCATCTAGGCCTTCTCGTGAAAGCCATTAGCGGGACTGAATGGCCCAGTGCTCAAGGCGATGATCTGTGAATAGTCTTGTTTTTCTTGTAAGCCTGAACTGTGATTGGTCCTACAAAGACAAGTGACCAGGCCACCATTGTGCTGGAATCCATCTTGAATGTGGCACTCTTTGACAGGGGTGGGGAGAACTGAACAAACACTTCCTGCCCTAGGGAAATTTTATTTAAGGAATGGAAAGAAACGATAACTGGATGGCTTCACAGACTGCTCCCCCTCCCCTCCCCGGGAGGACACATGAATGCACCTGGGCACAAAAGAACTCTAACGAGAGGAGTAGAAGTGAGCTGATTTTGCAACAACTTCTCTGAGAGTATTAGGCTTAGCTGGCGTGTTTTGTTTATTTTATCTGAGTAGCTTACTTTGATCCGTCTGTCGCCACGTGCAACCACTGAAATCCTACTTTTTATACTTTAAAAATCACTTCTGTTGATTATCAAACCCAGTGAGGGGGAATAAGTGCTGTGCCTATCTTGCTTTAATAGATAGTGACCTTTATGAGCTTTCTCAGTGTAAATCTTTTATACAGACTAACATGGGCATTGGGTATGTAAGGTGGGGGAAGGCTCAGCCTTCCCAAACCGCCAGGCATAGCCCCGCCCACACTCCGTCCCCAGAGCGCCTACTGTGGGCATTTTGGGCGTGGAGTATTGGTGCCCCCGGTGCTTGCCCTCCCCGTGCTCTCGGACTGGGGAGGGTAGGCCTGGCTATGTGGTGTGCCTTCCCCCAGTGCTCTGGGGCTGGAGAGGCTGGGCCAGGCCAGGACACACAGTGCAGCACACCGGCCGCCTCCCTCCCCAGTGCTCGAGAGGCTGGGCTGGGCTTGGCTGGGCCGTGTGGCATGGTGAACCTTCCACCGGGGCTAGGGAGGCTGTGGCGAGCACACACCCACTCCCCTCCCCTGCCCTGCCTGTGGCTAGAAGGGGGGAGCACACGCGTGGCACGCCGCCCTGCCTCCCGGGGGCAAGGAAGGTGTGGGGCTGGGGGCCCCACAGGAGCGGGGGGGTGTCTCTGTTGACCAGCTCGTCCCGCCGGGGAGCCGATGAAAAGTCCAGCCCATTGGAAGGTGCTTGGCGTGGGGGGCTGAACCCCAGTCATTGCTGCGGGTGGGGACGTGCTGGCCGGGGACGGAGTGCTGCCGTGAATCGGGGCCCGGGGGCGGGGCACGTCGGCACCACGGACCAGAGCGTGGCCCGTGCAGACGGCGGAAGGATGGCCCGGGGCGGTTACCTGGCGAATGGCGCCGTCGATAGACGCTGCCGTGATTAATTGATGAGGGCCGCTCTGCCGAGCCGCCGCCGGGGGAGTGCTGGGAGCCGCTGAGCCCTGCCGGCTCCAGAGCCACCCGCGCGGCGGCTCCGCGTTCTAAAGGAGTTTGGAGAGGGAGTTCTCCAGGTAAAAGAGGAGTAAAAACGGGACCCTTGTGGTAAGTGGCTGTCTGGAGTGTGTGTTTGTGTGGGGGGGAGTTATTTGCTGTGTGCTGAGCTTGTGTTTGTCTGGTTGGTTGGTTGGTTGGTTTGTTTGAAGGAGCTTCTAAAAGGTTTGAAATCTAGAAGCCTCTGTTAATTGGCTGAGCCTCAGTCAGGGGGAGGGGCTATCAGAGCTATATAAGCCTGTGACTCAGTGACCAGGGAGCTTGCGAACAGGAACAGCGAACAGGGAGTTTGGAGGGGGAGGTTAGAGGGCACGAGGGACTTCTGACCTTCTTTAAAACATAACTCTTATAATAATCGATATTCCAGAGGTTTAAAAAGAATCCCAGTTTCTGCTTAAACTTATTCATTAGAAAAATGGAGACAGAAGCCCAGCAGCAGAGTGGGGGCTATCCTGTTTATTGCGTCGAGTGTGACATGTATGATTACCTGCCCTGTGGGCGGGTGGCGTATGTGTGCACCCGTTGCAAGGAGCTCCTGACCCTCAGAGACCGGGTTCGGGCTTTGGAGGCCAGGGTGGATGAACTGGAGGAGCTAAGGGAGGTAGAGAGATATGTTGATGAGACTTTCCGGGACACTGTAATACTGTCCCACCTCCAGTCTGAAAGCCCCAGTGCTCTTAAGGAGGATGAAAGTCTCAAGGGAACAGAGCATTCAATGGGAGCAGAGGGAAACCATCCCGTAGTTGGGACCCTCCTCCCAGAGGATGTTGCGGTATCCTCTCGCACTGAGGATACCTCCGAGGGGGAGGGAATGCCAGTTAGGAAGAGGCAGGTGTTAGTAGTGGGTGATTCGATCGTTAGAAACATAGATAGTTGGGTTTGTGATGACCGGGAGAACCGTATGGTCACTTGCCTGCCTGGTGCGAAGGTTGCGGATCTCTCGAGGCATCTAGATAGACTTATGTGTAGTGTTGGGGAGGAGCCGGTGGTCGTGGTACATGTAGGTACCAATGACAGGGAAGGATAGGAGAGATGTGCTGGAGGCCAAATTTAGGCTGCTAGGAAAGAGACAAATCCAGGACCTCTATGGTGGCATTCTCGGAAATGCTTCCAGTTCCACGCGCAGGGCCAGGTAGGCAGGCAGAGCTTCAGAGTCTCAATGCGTGGATGAGACGATGGTGTAGAGAAGAAGGGTTTGGATTTATTAGGAACTGGGGACACTTTTGGGAGAGGGGGAGCCAATACAGGAAGGATGGGCTCCACCCAAACCAGGGTGGAACCAGACTGCTGGCACTAAACATTAAAAAGGCCGTAGAGCAGTTTTTAAACTAAGAGATGGGGGAAAGCCGATTGGTGCGGAGATGCACGTAAATCGGATGGAGACTTCTCTTAGAGGAGAATCCATTGATAGAGATTCTCTAAGCTGTAGTCAGAAAGAGAGGAGGGGAGAGGGCAAACCATGGGCCAGAGCAGACAAACAACCGCATACAAAGGAATCCAGTGCACCAGGGAAGGGCAGACAAATAAGCAGTGGCAAATTTTTAAAGTGCTTCTACACAAATGCTAGGAGTCTGACTAATAAGATGAGTGAACTAGAGTACCTCGTATTAAATGAGGAGATTGACATAATAGGCATCACTGAAACCTGGTGGAATGAGGAAAATCTGTGGGACACAATCATACCGGGATATAAAATATATCGAAAGGCTAGAGCAGGCCGGGTGGGTGGCGGAGTGGCACTGTATGTGAAAGATAATGTAGAATCAAATGAAATAAAAATATTAAGTGAATCAACATGTTCAATAGAATCACTATGGATAGTAATTCTGTGCTCCAATAATAAGAAATTAGCAGTAGGGATATATTACCGACCACCTGACCAGGACAGTGATACTGACATTGAAATGCTGAGGGAGATTAGAGAGGCTACCAGAATAAAGAACTCTATAATAATGGGGGATTTTAATTATCCCCATATTGACTGGGTACATGTCACCTCAGGAAGAGAAGCAGAGATAAAATTTCTCAATGGCCTAAATGACTGCTTCTTGGAGCAGCTGGTGCAGGAACCCACAAGGGGAGAGGCAATTCTCAATTTAGTCCTGAGTGGAGCGCAGGATCAGGTCCAGGAAATAACCGTTACAGGACCGCTTGGGAATAGTGACCATAATATAATAACATTCAACATTCCTGTGGTGGGTAGAACACCTCAGCAGTCCAGCACCCTGGCATTTATTTTCAAAAAGGGGACTTACACAAAAATGAGGAGGCTAGTTAAACAGAAATTAAAAGGCACAGTGACTAGAGCCAAATCCCTGCAAGCTGCATGGAAACTTTTTAAAGACACCATAATAGAGGCCAAACTTAAATGTATACCCCAAATTAAAAAACATAGCAAGAGACCTAAAAAAGAGTCACCGTGGCTTAACCACCATGTAAAAGAAGCAGTGAGGGACAAAAAGGCATCTTTTAAGAAGTGGAAGTCCAATCCTAGTGAGAAAGGCACATAAACACTGTCAAATCAACTGTAAAAATGTAATAAGAAAAGCAAAAAAAGATTTTGAGGAACAGCTAGCCAAAAACTCAAAAAGAAATAACAAAATGTTTTTTAAGTACATTAGAAGCAGGAAGCCTGCTAAAAAACCTGTGGGTCCCCTAGATAATCGAATTATAAAAGGCGCAAGCAAGGACGATAAAGCCATTGCGGAGAAACTAAATGATTTCTTTGCTTCAGTCTTCACGGCTGAGGACATTGGGGAGATTCCCAAATCTGCACTGTCCTTTGTGGGTGATGAATCTGAGGAACTGTCCCGGATTGAAGTGTCATTAGAGGAGGTTTTGGAACAAATAGAAAAACTTAATGTTAACAAATCTCCGGGACCAGATGGCATTCATCCAAGGGTTCTAAAAGAACTCAAATGGGAAATTGCTGAACTATTATCTGTGGTTTGTAACCTATCCCTTAAATCGGCTTCCGTACCCAATGACTGGAAGGTAGCCAATGTGACACCAATATTTAAAAAGGGCTCTAGAGGTGATCCGGGCAATTACAGACCGGTAAGTCTAACTTCAGTACCGGGCAAATTAGTCGAAACAATAGTAAAGAATAAAATTGTGAAGCATGTAGAAGAACATAATTTGTTGGACAAATGTCAACATGGTTTCTGTAAAGGGAAATCCTGTCTTACTAATCTATTAGAGTTCTTTGAAGGGGTTAACAAACATGCGGACAAGGGGGATCCAGTAGATATAGCATACTTCGATTTTCAGAAAGCCTTTGACAAGGTCCCTCACCAAAGGCTCTTGTGTAAATTACATGGCCATGGGATAAGAGGGAAGGTCCTTTCTTGGATTGAGAACTGGTTAAAAGACAGGAAACAAAGGGTAGGAATAAATGGTAAATTTTCAGAATGGAGAGGGGTAACTAGTGGTGTCCCCCAAGGGTCGGTCCTAGGACCAATCCTGTTCAACTTATTCATAAATGATCTGGAGAAAGGGGTAAGCAGTGAGGTGGTAAAGTTTGCGGATGATACTAAACTGTTTAGGACAGTCAAGACAGAAGCAGACTGTGAGGGACTCCAAGAAGATCTCACCAAACTGAGTGATTGGGCAACAAAATGGCAAATGAAATTTAATGTGGATAAGTGTAAAGTAATGCACATCGGGAAAAATAACCCCAACTATACGTACAGTATGATGGGGGCTAATTTGGCTACGACAAATCAGGAAAGAGATCTTGGAGTTATCGTGGACAGTTCTCTGAAAACTTCCACACAGTGTGCAGCGGCGGTCAAAAAGGCAAATAGGATGCTAGGAATTATTAAGAAAGGGATAGAAAATAAGACCCAGAATATCTTACTGCCCCTGTATAAAACTATGGTACGCCCACATCTTGAATACTGTGTACAGATGTGGTCTCCTCACCTCAAAAAAGATATTTTGGCCTTGGAAAGGGTTCCGAAAAGGGCAACTAAAATGATTAGGGGTTTGGAACGGGTCCCATATGAGGAGAGGCTAAAGAGACTGGGACTTTTCAGTTTAGAAAAGAGGAGACTGAGGGGGGATATGATAGAGGTATATAAAATCATGAGTGGTGTGGAGAAGGCCGATAAAGAAAAGTTATTTATTAGTTCCCTAAATAGAAGAACTAGAGGACACCAAATGAAATTAATGGGTAGCAGGTTTAAAACTAATAAAAGAAAGTTCTTCTTCACACGGCGTGTAGTCAACCTGTGGAACTCCTTGCCAGAGGAGGCTGTGAAGGCTAGGACTATAATAGAGTTTAAAGAGAAGCTAGATAATTTCATGGAGGTTAGGTCCATAAAAGGCTATTAGCCAGGGGATAAAATGGTGTCCTTGGCCTCTGTTTGTCAGAGGCTGGAGAGGGATGGCAGGAGACAAATCGCTTGATCATTGTCTTCGGTCCACCCTCTCTGGGGCACCTGGTGCTGGCCACTGTCGGCAGACAGGATACTGGGCTAGATGGACCTTTGGTCTGACCCAGTACGGCCGTTCTTATGTTCTTATGTTCTAAAGGCAGGACGAGCCACTGGGTGCTTATTGCGTTTAAAATGCAGGGGCGCAGCGACCAGCACCAGGCGGGACTGCTCACGCCGAGTCCAGCAGCCCTGCCTCACCTATCCCCACCCCCACTGCCTCTGATAGAGGCAGCAGGGGGGCAGGTGGCACCATGGAGACGGTGCTGGGGGGAACCAGATTCTAAGCCAGCTCCCCCCAGCACCAGCTCCTGTTTCTCTCCCCCCCCACTTTGCTGCCTCTCATAGAGGCAGCAAAGGTGGGGGAGAAGCGAGCAGTCAGTACTCCGGTCAATTATGCTACTCACTAACATCCCTAAGGCACGTCCCCCGAACATGGGGAGAAGCAGCAGTGTAGACAGGCCCTGCTAAGGCGAGTAGAATAGACTTGAACTCTTGGCGATATCCTGGGGAGGGCAATCATTTGGGGGGGGGGGGGAGTGTCACTCCAAGATTTTGGAAAGTGGTCAAGGGCCGCACTTCTCTATGGAGGGGTTGTGGGATTTGGGAGGGAGGTTGGGTGCAGAAGGGAGCTCGGGGCAGGGGATGGGGTTCAGGAGAGGGTGTGGGGGCTGGGAGGGAGGAGGGGGTTGTGACCTGGGGCAGGGGATGGGGTGCAGGACGAGGTGTGGGGGCTGGGAGGGAGGAGGGGGCTATGATCTGGGGCAGGGGATGGGGTGCAGGAGGGGGCGTGGGGGCTGGGAGGAAGGAGGGGGCTGTGGCCTGGGGCAGGGGATGGGGTGCAGGAGGGGGTGTGGGGGCTGGGAGGGAGGAGGGGGCTGTGGCCTGGGGCAGGGGATGGGGTGCAGGAGGGGGTGTGGGGGCTGGGAGGGAGGAGGGGGTTGTGGCCTGGGGCAGGGGATGGGGTACAGGAGGAGGTATGGGGGCTGGGAGGGAGGAGGGGGCTGTGGCCTGGGGCAGGGGATGGGGTGCAGGTTCAGGGAGGGTGGGGGGGTGCGGGAGTGAATTCTGACCCTGGGGGAGGGGTGCGGGGTCTGGGAGGGGGCCGTGACCTGGGGCGGGCTGTGTGCCCAGAGGATTTGGGTGGTGACCTGGGGCAGGGAGTTAGGAAGTGGGAGGGGCCGGGGCGCTGGAGGCAGGCTCTGGCCGGGAGTCACTTACCTGAGGCGGCTCCCAGCCAGCAGCCCAACCGGGCCCCCCAGGCAGGCTCCCTCCTGCAGCAGCCCCAGCCACTGGGGTCCCCTCCATGTGCTGCTCAGGGCCCTGTGTCCCTGGGGGGGCCAGAGACTTTGCATGTGCTACCCCGCCCCCAGGCCAATCATCGCAGCTGGGAAAGGGGGGCCTGGGGGAGGGGGGCACGTGAACTCTCCCCTCCCCGCCCCCCCCGCCAGGGTCATGGGGTGCCTAGAGGGAACCGCCAGCTGTTTTGAACAGCTGCCAGCTCCCCTTCCGCACCACACAGCGCAGGGAAAGGCTCCAGCTGCTGCCCTTCGCCAGGGCCTTCCAGCAGCACTCGTAGGTTCGGGCCGGGTCTCTGGGCCGCGTGCACATGCCTACGGAGCTGGAGACCGGGACTGCCAGACTCTGCGTGCCCACGGGGCAGATTTGCGGAGGCGTCTTTCGCCGCCCGTGGGGAACGCCCCCCCCGGAACGACACCTTGCAGAGCCACGTCTGGGAGCCGCGCCCCACGCCACGGCTCCGTGGCCACCCGCGTGGAGCCGCGGCGATCCTGCTCGGCGCGCCGCACCGTGCGTTTTAATTCTCAGCCCGAGGCAAACGTAGCCCCGGGAGCGTGGAGAAAACAGAACCCGTGACTTCCAATCTGCCGCCTGCTGAGCCCTGGCGGTATGCGGGGGTCTGCGGCACAGCCGGGCCTGCCGCTGAAAGCTTTTTCATGGCTGTGCTTCCTGCAGCGTGACGGTCGGGGGGTGGGGGCGCCGGCTTGCGATGCTTTTGCAAGTGCAGAGCCCTCAGCACCCCCACCCCGACGCCGCAGGAAGAAAATATTTTATACATCCCACGCTAAGTGGATGCTGGGAAGCAGCAGGCAGCCCACACGTGGGAGAGGAGCCGGCGACAGAGAGCGCGGCGCAGCCGAGGGCGAGGGTTGATTCCACCCCTCGCCCGGGGCGCTTTCGAACCTGCCGCCGCTTGGCACAGCCTCAAGGCTGCTTTGGATTTCTCCTTCCCCCTCCCCAGAAGTGGCAACTGCCCGAGCACACGGGCAGTCTGGCCACACCGCCGGGCTGCCCCTTACAGGGGTGCCCAACGTGGGTAAAATCACGGCCGCCTTTCGATCAGCACTCGGGGCTTTCTCGAGAGCCTAAACCATTCAGGGCATGTCTACCCAGCAGGGCTCACGCTGGAACAAGCAGCGCAACCTGATCTACGTCAATTGCGTCGCGGACGTCGAAAGGGCTTGATTCGGCTTTTGGTGCGGTCTGCACCATAGGACGTCCGAGGCAGAGCCCTCTTCCTCCGGCTTCCCTCGTACAAGGAGGGTGACGGGAGTCGGAGTAAGAACTCCTCCGGCGCGCCAATAGTTCGGCATCACGTCGCAATCCCTCACTGCTCGTACAAGGGGGGTGACGGGAGTCGGAGTAAGAACTCCTCCGGCGCGCCAATAGTTCGGCATCACGTCCCAATCCCTCGCTGCTCGTACAAGGGGGGTGACGGGAGTCGGAGTAAGAACTCCTCCGGCACTCCAATAGTTCGGCATCACGTCGCAATCCCTCGCTGCTCGTACAAGGGGGGTGACGGGAGTCGGAGTAAGAACTCCTCCGGCGCGCCAATAGTTCGGCATCACGTCGCAATCCCTCGCTGCTCGTACAAGGAGGGCGACGGGAGTCGGAGTAAGAACTCCTACGGTGCGCCAATAGTTCGGCATCACGTCGCAATCCCTCGCTGCTCGTACAAGGAGGGTGACGGGAGTCGGAGTAAGAACTCCTCCGGCACTCCAATAGTTCGGCATCACGTCGCAATCCCTCGCTGCTCGTACAAGGGGGGTGACGGGAGTCGGAGTAAGAACTCCTCCGGCGCGCCAATAGTTCGGCATCACGTCGCAATCCCTCGCTGCTCGTACAAGGAGGGCGACGGGAGTCGGAGTAAGAACTCCTACGGTGCGCCAATAGTTCGGCATCACGTCGCAATCCCTCGCTGCTCGTACAAGGGGGGTGACGGGAGTCGTAGTAAGAACTCCTCCGGCGCGCCAATAGTTCGGCATCACGTCGCAATCCCTCGCTGCTCGTACAAGGAGGGTGAGGGGAGTCGGAGTAAGAACTCCTTCGGCGCGCCAATAGTTCGGCATCACGTCGCAATCCCTCGCTGCTCGTACAAGGAGGGTGAGGGGAGTCGGAGTAAGAACTCCTTCGGCACTCCAATAGTTCGGCATCACGTCGCAATCCCTCGCTGCTCGTACAAGGAGGGCGACGGGAGTCGGAGTAAGAACTCCTCCGGCACTCCAATAGTTCGGCATCACATCCCAATCCCTCGCTGCTCGTACAAGGGGGGTGACGGGAGTCGGAGTAAGAACTCCTCCGGCACTCCAATAGTTCGGCATCACGTCGCAATCCCTCGCTGCTCGTACAAGGAGGGCGACGGGAGTCGGAGTAAGAACTCCTCCGGCACTCCAATAGTTCGGCATCACATCCCAATCCCTCGCTGCTCGTACAAGGAGGGCGACGGGAGTCGGAGTAAGAACTCCTCCGGCACTCCAATAGTTCGGCATCACGTCGCAATCCCTCGCTGCTCGTACAAGGAGGGCGACGGGAGTCGGAGTAAGAACTCCTCCGGCACTCCAATAGTTCGGCATCACGTCGCAATCCCTCGCTGCTCGTACAAGGGGGGTGACGGGAGTCGGAGTAAGAACTCCTCCGGCGCGCCAATAGTTCGGCATCACGTCGCAATCCCTCGCTGCTCGTACAAGGAGGGTGACGGGAGTCGGAGTAAGAACTCCTCCGGCGCGCCAATAGTTCGGCATCACGTCGCAATCCCTCGCTGCTCGTACAAGGAGGGTGATGGGAGTCGGAGTAAGAACTCCTTCGGCGCGCCAATAGTTCGGCATCACATCCCAATCCCTCGCTGCTCGTACAAGGAGGGCGACGGGAGTCGGAGTAAGAACTCCTCCGGCACTCCAATAGTTCGGCATCACGTCGCAATCCCTCGCTGCTCGTACAAGGAGGGTGAGGGGAGTCGGAGTAAGAACTCCTCCGGCACTCCAATAGTTCGGCATCACGTCGCAATCCCTCGCTGCTCGTACAAGGAGGGCGACGGGAGTCGGAGTAAGAATCCTCCGGCGCGCCAATAGTTCGGCATCACGTCGCAATCCCTCGCTGCTCGTACAAGGAGGGTGAGGGGAGTCGGAGTAAGAACTCCTTCGGCGCGCCAATAGTTCGGCATCACGTCGCAATCCCTCGCTGCTCGTACAAGGAGGGTGACGGGAGTCGGAGTAAGAACTCCTCCGGCACTCCAATAGTTCGGCATCACGTCGCAATCCCTCACTGCTCGTACAAGGGGGGTGACGGGAGTCGGAGTAAGAACTCCTCCGGCACTCCAATAGTTCGGCATCACGTCGCAATCCCTCACTGCTCGTACAAGGGGGGTGACGGGAGTCGGAGTAAGAACTCCTCCGGCACTCCAATAGTTCGGCATCACGTCGCAATCCCTCGCTGCTCGTACAAGGGGGGTGACGGGAGTCGTAGTAAGAACTCCTCCGGCGCGCCAATAGTTCAGCATCACGTCGCAATCCCTGCTGGCCGTGTAGCCCCGGACTCTGTTATTCAGAATAACGCTGCTGCGTAGACGTAGCCTCAGGGTCGCTGTTGAATGGCCCCCCTGCCTTCGCGAGCTCTGGGAAGGCAGGCGAGGGGATCCCACGGCGTGAGGCCCCTGCCTCGCTCTTCCTGGAGGTGCCAAGAAACGGGGGCTGGGAATCTCGGAAACGAGCCGGCTTTGGCGAAGGCCGACCGTGGTCGCCGACTGGAGCGGCTGGGATGGCGCAGAGAAACCTGGGACCCGGAGCCGAAGGAAGCCCAAGCCTGAGCCTTGGGAAGGGGCCCCCTCAGGCGTGTTTGGAAGCCATGCGATGGACGGATGGTCCTTAATTCGGTGCCGGGGGCCCCGTTGTGCTCCTGGTGGAATCACTGGGAGGGAGGTGCAGGCCGTGGGAGCCGGAACCCGCTCAAATACAGCAGCTGAGCCTTCGTGGATTCACGCACGGCGGGGTCAGAAGGTACCGTTGGGACCAGCTAGACCCGTGGCTCTCAAAGCGTGGCCCACAGACCGTCTTGCAGGTGGGCCACAGGCTCACGGCTCCCTGCCTTCAGAGAGGAGCCCACGCAGGCGCTCCAGCCCCACCTCCACCCCCACCTTGTGAGGTTGGCCTCCTGCTGCAGGAGGGAGCCCCGAGCATCATAGGATGGATCTAAGTCACAGCCGGGGGCGGGGGGGAAGTGGCTTCATGGACAGCTGCCCCCCACTACCCTGGCCGGGGAAACGGCAGTGCAGGAAAATGCTCACCTGGAGGCTTTCCCCGCTGCTCCCATTGGCCAGTATCCCAGCCGGACCCCTCCCCCTCAGCCCGCTCCTGCACCCAACCTCCCACCCAGACCCCCCCTCACCTCACTCCTGCACCCAACCTCCCCCTCAGCCCCCTCCTGCACCCAACCTCCCACCCAGACCCCCCCTCACCTCACTCCTGCACCCAATCTCCCCCTCAGCACCCTCCTGCACCCAATCTCCCCCTCAGCACCCTCCTGCACCCAACCTCCCACCCAGACCCTCTCCTCAGCCCCCTCCTGCACCCAACCTCCCACCCAGACCCTCACCCTCACCTCACTCCTGCACCCAACCTCTCACCCTCAGCCCCCTTCTGCACCCAACCTCCCACCCAGACCCTCTCCTCAGCCCCCTCCTGCACCCAACCTCCCACCCAGACCCTCTCCTCAGCCCCCTCCTGCACCCAACCTCCCACCCAGACCCCCCCTCACCTCACTCCTGCACCCAACCTCTCACCCTCAGCCCCCTCCTGCACCCAACCTCCCACCCAGACCCCCTCCTCAGCCGCCTCCTGCACCCAACCTCCTACCCAGACCCTCACCCTCAGCCCCCTCCTGCACCCAACCTCCCACCCAGACCCCCTCCTCAGCCCCCTCCTGCACCCAACCTCCCACCCAGACCCCCCCTCACCTCACTCCTGCACCCAACCTCTCACCTTCAGCCCCCTCCTGCACCCAACCTCCCACCCAGACCCTCTCCTCAGCCCCCTCCTACACCCAACCTCCCACCCAGACCCTCACCCTCAGCTCACTCCTGCACCCAACCTCCCACCCAGACCCCCTCCTGCACCCAACCTCCCACCCAGACCCTCACCCTCAGCTCACTCCTGCACCCAACCTCCCACCCAGACCCCCACCCTCAGCGCACTCCTGCACTCGATCTCCCACCCAGACCCTCTGCAGCTTGGTGTCTTGGTACTGCCCCCCAGCTCTTAGCTTTGGGCAGGCCAGTCCCACCGGAGTCACGCTGCTGTGGAATCCATCCCCATCCCACAGCGCGGGTTCCAGAGCCCTCCCACGGTCCTCGCACCACAGAGGTGGCTCCCCTTCCCCACTGCTGCATGGGTCCAGGGGCATCTGAATGGGGACGCGCCCCCTTGGCTGGCGGCTCCGTGGCAGATCATTGGCGGAGGGCAAAGCCCAGGACTGGGGCTCAGGTGCCTTCACTTTTCTTCCTAGCACTGCTGCCAGGTGGCCTTGAGCAAGCCTCGTCCCCTCCCTGTGCCTCAGTTTCCCATCTGTGAAAGGGGGATACTGGTAGAGACCACCTGGCGAGGCAGGGGTTGGTACAGTGCATGGCCTGTGCACCCACTGGTGGGCACAGTGGCGGACGGACCGAAGGGAGCGTGCAGGTACAATGGCAGACCAGCTGGGCATGCAAGGTGCCGCAGAATGGATCCCAGCCAAGCAAGCAGCCTAAGGTTCCTCGCTGGCCACTGTTAACACCCCTCGCACTGCTTAGAGTGTGTGGGCAGAGCAGCCGGGGCGGCAGTAGGGACCCTGCTTCACTGAGACACCGCCGGGCTAAGTGACACCGCAAAGGTTTCCCAGGAAGCCGGTGGCGGAGCAAAGGATTGGATTGGGCCTCCCTCTCCCAAGTCCCTGCCTCACACCCGCCTCACTGGGCCATCCTCTTTCCAAGCTGCCCTCAGCAAGTCACATCGTTCCAGCGGGGCGGGATCCGCTGGCAGCCTGCAGGTGCAAGCCCCATGTCCCACGACAGACCCGCGAGCCATCCCGTCCCCCCGGCCTGAGAACCAAAGCACTTCCTGGCCAGGGGTCCACATCCCAGAAACCAGCATCACCGCTGGGGTACGGGGAGGTGTTCTCCCTGCAGTCTCTGTTCGAGGGGCCCTTCAAGGGCTTCCATTATCAACCAGCGGGAAGAGCAGGGTTAGGATGTGGTCGAGCCAGATGGAAGGTCTGCCCATAGTTGTGAGCCAGACCCGAGAAGTCATTCTTCCACTCTGCTCTGCGTTGATCAGGCCTCAGTTGGAGTCTTGTGTCCAGTTCTGGGATCCACGTTGCAGGAAAGCTGTGGAGAAACTGGAGAAGGTCCAGAGAAGAGCAACAGAAACGATGGAAGCTCTAGAGAACATGAGCTCTGAGGGAAGGCTGAAGGAATTGGGCTTGTTTAGTTTGGAAAGGAGAAGACTGAGAGGGGACATGACAGCGGTTTTCAAGTATCTAAAAGGGTGTCACAAGGAGGAGGGAGAAAAATTGTTCTTGTTGGCCTCTGAGGACAGGACAAGAAGCAATGGGCTTAAACTGCAGCAAGGGAGGTTTAGGTTGGACTTTAGGAAAAACTTCCTGCCTGTCAGGGTGGTTAAACACTGGGATAAATTGCCTAGGGAGGTTGTGGAACCTCATGAGGTTTAACTGTTAATTCGAACTAAGGAGTTTATCCTGGAATCGCGCTTCTTTGCCACGTGTAGACGCGGGCAGTTATTCTGGGCTAGTCAGTTTCCAAAATGGCGACCACCCGGGAACATGCTAATGAAGCGCAGGATATTTAAATCCCATGCTTCATTTGCAATTTCAGTCACCCTCATTAGCCTCCCTAGTTCGAACTAGGGGGCTAGTGTAGACGTACCCAGGGTGGTCAAACACTGGAATAAATTTCCTGGGGGAAGCTGTGGAATCTCCATCCCTGGAGATATTTCAGAGCAAGTGAGACAGACACCCGTCAGGGATGATCTCAACAGTGCTTGGTCCTGCTGTGAGGGCAGGGGACTGGACTCGATGACCTCTCGAGGTCCCTTCCAGTCCTAGTGTTCCATGAGTCTATAGAAAAGCCATGCAGCAGAGCGTGGACAGCATTTTGAAGTACAACCAGCCCAGAAGGAAGGACCGGTGATATTTCTGTGAGCAAAAATCACCCACTGGAAAATTAAATGCTCTTGAGCCTCGCTCAGGCTGTCTCTGATAAGGATGTCTTTTTTGGCCACGCTTCAGGGACTCTCCAGCCGCTAACAGTTCCAGACGTTTCATCTGCAATGAAATTGGCCCGTGGAAGCAGCAGATGCATCCAGGATGTTCGAAGCAGCCTCTTGATTAGGAGCCTGCTGAGAGTGGTTTGTTCTCACATCCAATAGAGCTTCCGGTCCTCTGGGAGGATTTATCCAAAGGGATGTGCTCTCTCCTGGTGGGGAGGAGAGGCTAGACGTTGAGAAATCCCAGATCGGAATGGATGAGAAACAGCCAAATGAAAACGACCCCGTTCCGTTACTTCCCGGGCAGGCTGCTAAATACTGACACGCTTTCTGCGTGCAGTGCAAGAAGGTGAAATACGAAGATGGGCGAGCTTGAGTGCCTGGTGTTCCCTGAGGGTACTGATGTAGCAGGGAGCACAGTGACGTGGAGGACTGATGCTAATCAATGGGACATGGTAATCCCAGGATACAATGTGCACCAGGATGACAGAGCAGGTTGTCCTGCTGGGGACGTGGTACTGGGTGTGAAAGAAATCCCAGAGTTGACTATAGTACATCAGAGCTGCCAGACTGGGTCAGGCCAAAGGTCCATCTAGCCCAGGATCCTGTCTTCTGACACTGGCCAATGCCGGATACCCCAGAGGGAATGAACAGACCGGGGAATCATCAACTGTCACCCATTCCCAGCCTCTGACAGACAGAGACCAGGGACACCCTCCCTGCCCATCCTAGCTAATAGCCATTGATGGACCTGACCTCGGTTAATTTATCTAGTTTTGAACCCTGTTAAAGTCCTGGTCTTCACAACATCCCCTGGCAAGGAGTTCCACAGGCTGGCTGCATGAAGAAAAAATTCCTTTGGTTTGTTTTAAATCTGCTGCCTAGTCATTTCATTGGGTGACCTCTAGTTCGTGTGTTACAGGACACAAGTAAACATTATAAATGAATCAAACCATACCAGTCTCTCCATCATTAGATTCCATGCCTCAGTAATAAGAGTAGAGGAGTAGAAATACTTTACCAACCATCTTCCTGAATGGTGACTGTGAGTGTGACATGCTCAGGCCTGCTAGATAAGCTATGAAAACAGAAAACCCAATATATGTGGAGGATCCAATTATCGCTCTGTTGACTGGGCACACGTCGCCTCGGGATGAGCTGCAGAGAGCACATTTCTGGACACCATGAAGTCCTGCTTCTTGGAGCAGTTAGTCCTGGGCACCTCAATGGGAGAGGCAATCCTTGATTTATCCCTAAAGGAAGCCCAGGATCTGGTCCAAGGGGTGAATATAGTTGGGCCGCTCCCTAAAAGCAACCATAAAATAATTAAATGTAACAGCCTTGTAGTGGGGGGAAATACCAAAGAACCTCCTCCCTCCCTGTACACACACACACAATAGCATTTAATTTTAAAAAGGCATCTACTCAACAATGGGGGAGCTAGTTAAATGGAAATTAAAATGAATAGCCGCAAAAGTGAAATGCCTGCAAACTGCATGGAACATTTAGAAAAACACCAGAAACAGATGCTCAAACTATATGTACACCTCCTAAATAAAAAAAAAACAGTAAGAGAACCAAAAAAGCCACCCCGGTTACACAATAGAGTAAAACAAGCAGTTTACTCCAAAAACCTTCTAATCGTGGGAAGTCAACTCTCACTGAGGAAAACAGAAAGGAACGTAGATTCTAGTGAGGCAAATGTAGAAGCACAGTGAGTGATTTGCATTAGCCCTCACTGCAGAGGATGCGAGGGAGATTCCCATCCCTGAGCCATCTGTTTTCGGTGACAAATCTAAGGAGCTGTCCCAAACTGAGAGGGTGATAGAGGAGATCAGCGGACCAGTGAGAAGTCACCCTGAGCAGATGGTGTTCACCCAAGAGTCCCAAAGGAACCGGGGTATGAAACTGCAGAACTAAACGGTAACTGATTGCTTCAACCGGCCTCTGTACCAGCTGACTGGAGCCAGGCTAGCGGATGTAATGCTATTTTTTTTCCACAAGCCAGAGATGATCCTGCTAATTACAGGCCAGTGAGCCTCACTTTAGTACCAGGCAAATGGATTGAAACGATAGGAAAGAGCAGAATATGCCGGGAACAGATCAACATGGCTTTTGTAAAGGGAAATCACGCCTCACCAATCCACTACAAGTCTTTGCGGGGGGAGAGGGGGGTGTCAACCAACGTGAACAAAGATTATCCAATCCATGCCGGGCACTTGGACTTTCAGAAAGCCTTTGGCAAGGTCCCTTGCAAAAGGCTCTTAAGCAAGGTAAGCAGTCATGGGATAAGAGGGTAGATCCTCTGATGCAGGGGTGGGGAACCTCAGGCCCGGGGGCCAGATGTGGCTCCTGGCTTGCCTGGATCTGGCCCCTGAGGTTCAGGGCCTCCCAGCATTTAAGCAAATGGAGCCACTGTGGGGCTGGAGCACACAAAATCTACTAGCCTGGGCCCCTCTAGGCTCTGGGGAGGTAATGTGGGGAGTGTCTTTCTCCTCAGTCTGGGGCCACATCAGTGAGGCGTTTTTTAAATTTGCTTCTCACTTGTGGGCAGCCCCCGACTGATTTTTCTGTGGGTCAGCAGCCCCTGGCCCAAAAGAGGTTCCCCGCCCCTGCTCTGATGGATCAATAACTGGCTACAAGCCAGGAAACAAAGATTAGGAATAAATAGTCAGATTTCACAGTGGAGAGACGCAGAGTGGAATCCCCCCAGAGGTCTGTCCTGGGACCAGTCGTGTTTCACTTATTCATCAGGAATCTGGAAAAGGGGGTACACGGTGAGGTGGCAGACAATAAAACTCACTGCAGTCAGTTAAATTCAAAGCAAACTGCCAAGAGTTCCAAAGGGATTTCAAAACACGGGATGAACGGGCAACAAAATGGCAAATAAAATTCAATGTTGATAAATGCCAAGCAATGCCCAGCGGAAGGCAGGGCTGTAAGTTAGCTGTTCCCACTCAAGAGAGAGATCTTGGTGTCATCGTGGGCTGTGTCTACACTACACTGCTCTTCCGGAAAAAGCTATGCAAATTGCCAACTGCAATCTGTGTAGCTTTTTCTGCTTTTTTCGGAAGAGGCTTTTCTGACATTTGGTCTGTCTATACTGGGCCAAACGTCGGGGAAAACCCCCTTTTTCGGAACATCCCATCTTCCTCATAAAATGAGGTTTACAGGGATGCCGAAAAAGCACATCTGCTCTTCCGAAAAGAAGTTCGGAAGAGCAGACGCGTTCCCTGGATGCGGCGGAGTTTTTCCGGGATACCACCGGTAACCCAGACAAACTTGGTCATGTACACATAGCCATGGACAGTTCTCTGCAAACATCAGCTCAGTGTGCAGCCACAGCCAAGAGCGCAAACGGGATGGCAGAAACCATGACGACGGGGATGGAGAATAAGACAGAAAATATAATGTTACCATGTAAATCCATGATACGGCCACATCTTGGGTTCTGGGGGCAGAGCTGGGTGCCCCATCTCAAAAGAGATGTATCAGTAGAATACAACTGCAGAGTCAACGGTCATGCCCAGAGTGGGGCGGGTCGCTGACCAAATAAGCAGAAGGCCAGCAAGTTTACTATTCTCCTTCTCTCTTGGGTTAGAAAGTTTTGTCTTACTTTGGCACTGCTGCCAGGACATAATTATGACCCTAAGAAAATGGCACAGTATTAGTGCC
The DNA here is from genome assembly GCA_032595735.1 of Pelochelys cantorii. Classification (NCBI taxonomy): domain Eukaryota; kingdom Metazoa; phylum Chordata; order Testudines; family Trionychidae; genus Pelochelys; species Pelochelys cantorii. Next base: position 3,898,457 of record CM064328.1, read on the forward strand.
AATGAGTTAGCTCACTTTCAGTGACTTATGAATGAGTGTAATGATTTTTTTTCCCTCTGGCACAATGACAAGAATCAAAGCCCACTAATAGAAGTGGATGGTAATGGATTGAGAATGATGCCTTCTTTCCTGTGGCCTGTTGTAGATTTATGAGGGCTTCCCTCCTGCCTGTCTTGATCGGGAAGTACAAAGGGCTCTCCTGGGTTGGCTTGGTGGTTCACGCTTCTTGGAATTGTTCAAACAGCAAATGAGGGAAATTTAGAATTTTAGAGACATCAGCTGGCGGACAGCAAGCCCTCACACGTATATGCTCATCTGTTTTCCCACGCATCAGTAGCAGCCTTATATTCTCAGAGGACAATGTTTTATCTGACGTAAAGGAAAACAAGAAAAAACAAAAGTAAAGTCTCCAGGAGAAAGGACAGTTTCTCCAGTGAGGCAGGCTGCACCAAAAGGAACACAAAAGGCCCAGACCCTCAAAGTTATTTAGGCATCTAAATCTCATAAATGGGAGTTAAAAGTAGCTAAATACCTTTCAGGTTCTGGGCCCATTATTCCTGTCTGTCCTTGGTAAACTTTACACCAGGACTACACTGTGGGGGAGGGGGAGGTTGGCTTAAGGTTGGCAACTCCTCCATACCTTAAGCTGAGCTTGGCATCTTCTCCACAGAGGACGGTCAACAGGAGAAATGCTCCCATCAACTTTCCTTACTCCATGCAAGAGCAAGGAGTACCAGCACCGACGGCCGTGCTCTCAGCCTTTGATTAAGCGGGTCTTTACTAGACCTGCTCAGTCGACCCCCGGAAGAACGCTCACCAGAGCGTCGATCCTCCAGTAAGCGGAGGCGTGTCCTGAGATTGAAAGGCGGTGTGACAGAAAGCACAATGCACACAGAGCAGTCATGTTCCGAACACACCCCTGATGATTCAGTCCTGTGACGTGAGCGACCGGGCTTCTAAAGCAGGCACGTTTCTTTTTCAAAGAGGCGAGAAGAAGCCAAGAGATCTCTAAGACATTTGGGGGGGCTCCAGCGTGTCTTTCTCCATGTGATTCCTTGTGTACAGCAGTTCTGCACACGCTCCATCTCCCCCCCGACAGGAGGGATGACCGGCAGAAGTTCCAGGCTGTCATCGTGTGGCTGTAGCTATTGCCAGCAGGCGCTGCATAATGATATTGGAAGAGAATCATTTGTAGTCTGGAAAAGTGTCCCCACGGGAAGGTAACTCCGGCAAAGCTCCAGCGATCTAATGATGCTGCTGGCGTTCCACTGGTCAGTTTCCCTAGGCAGACTGGCCCCCCGAGCAGAGAGTCACACAGCTCCTTGAGCACAGCTTGGGCAGGTCTATGGAAGCAAACCCAAGATACCTTGTCAGGGCCAGGTTTCCGGGTGGGCACAGAGGTTTGGGGTTCTAAGGGTGCCTTCAAGTAACAAGTGGGTTGGAAGTTAAAATGTTATGACTTACAGCCCCCCCCGGGGGACGGCCGGGCTCCTGGAGCCGGTGGGTGGCCGCCTGGCACATGGGGCTGGAGTAAGGTAAACGCCTGAGTCAACCCATTTTGGGGAGGATGCTGGGCTCTGTGACCGTGGGGCCTATTTCCATCCCTCCCTGCTCTCACACATCCCGGCAGAGTGCCTCTGAGCAGCATCCGCTAGCTCCCGGGACAGCTTCAAGGAGCCACGGGTACTGCCCAGGGCTCTCTACACCATTCCCCCCTCTGGATTCCTCCTTACGCTCCTGCAGCGTCCACTCCGGTCCCTCTTATTCCTTAAGTGTCCCAAGAATTCATTGGGACCCAGTGGTCCCTCCTGCCAGGCTGGGGGAGGGGCTTCTAGAAGTGGGCAGGCTCACACCTGCCTATCTCCCAGGTTTGCCAATAAGGCCTCTTGCCCTGTGCCGGGCAGGACGAGCGAGGGGCAGGGCTGGTGTGCCATTCAGAGCCAGAGCACAGCTGCAAAGCCAGGCAGTGGGTGGGACAGGTACCATCTGGGGGACTGCTCGGTAGGACGAGAGAGCAGGGGGAGAGGTTCAATCCCCCTCCCCCCTTGTGCCTCTCCTGGGACAGGGAGGCTGTGTATCTCTTTTGTTTCATTTGTTAAGAGAAAGCACAGAGGCCAGTGGTAGGGCTGGGAGTGCTGGGCCCAGGGGGCACAGAAGGTGGGAAATGGACCTTGTATGCTACCTAGCAAAAATGTGGAGCAAATTGTTAAGAAGGATGGGGGTGGCTGCTCTTCCAGAAACTCAGCCTACGGGCTTGTTCCTGCTGCCAACCCCCCCAGGACTATGGCTGGAGAAGCAAGGGAGACACAGGCTATGCTCCCTGACCGCATAGTGCCAGCTATTTATACACACCGCAGGGAATTAGCTCCTCCTTCCGGCTCCACTGATTGGCAGAGCCTTGCCAGGGGTGGGGCTTGTTCTATAAATAGCCTGGCCTCCATTTTGGCTGTGCCATTTTGTTCAGTGGCAAAGGCACTGCTAGGTAAGTCTGGGGGTTGCTTTTGGTCTCTGGGCAGTGCCCAGCATGGGGGGGGGGGGGCTTGGCTTGTAGGTGCTGTGGCACCCGGAATCACAATACGGAAGGGAAGAGGAGAGCAAGGGGCACACTGGGGCAGGTGCCTCCTTGGTGTGGAGGAGAGGGGGAGGTCTATGAACCCCAAAGGACAAGCAGGGGCCTCTGTGCAGTAGGAGGTAGTGTGGCATGGCTGGTGTAATCCAGTCTGGGGCCAGGGTGTGCTCTGTCTGGCTACTGGCTGGCTGCCTACAGGATAACAGTCTACTGCTGCTGCTTGCTAAGGGGTTACTTGCTAACTCACCTGATGGAAATTTGGGCAGAGGTGTTGAAGGCCCTGCTGAGGGGCCCAAGGGTTGGGTCCATTGTGTGGTGACTAGTCAGAGCTTGGCCATAGCTTCCTGCTGTGCCTTTGGGAAAGTCACAGAGCAGCTTGGTGCCTCAGTTTCCCCCTCTGGTAATGAATGCTGGTTCCCTGTCCTGTCCCAAAGGGCTGGCAATGTCTGTGCAGGGGGAAATAGAGCCAGAGCAGTGTGCCAAGTGGATTGTGCTGATTTCCTATGGACGTAGCCAATCCCCCCCCCCCCCCCCCCCGTAGCTCAGGCAGGGAGACAGCCTAGCTGGGCCCTCGCAGACTCTGCCCTCGCTTCTGTGGGGGTAGCTCCCCCTGGCTCTTGCCGAGAACTTTGTCCCAAACCTCCCGGTGTTCCCCCTCTCCAGAGGCAGGGCCCTTCTCGGAGATGGGGCACCCCCCGGCAGGCTTCAGAGGGGCCACTTGGACGGTATTTTAGGTGTACACGGGGGGCTGGCTCCAAAGGCACCGAAATGCCCGCGGGCAGGCCGGGAGCCTGGGGAGGGACGAGGTAGCGCGGGGGGCCCCACCGGTCCAAGGCGCAGGGGGCTGAAGCCCAAGGCCAGGGTGGGACCCGGGAGCCCGGGGCGTCCGGGGGAGCCCGAAGCGCCCCTCCCTGCAGCAGCCCAGCAGCCGCCTGGCGGAGCGGTGGCGGAAGGCTCTGCTGCGCGTCTCCCTCCAGCGCCCGCCGCTGGGTGGCTGGAGCCATGGGGCGCCGGCGAGGAGCCAGCCCCGGCCCCGGAGCGCGGCGGGGTGGGAGCTGCTGAATAATTGACCGGCTGCTCCCCCCGCGGCGGCCGGGGGCGGAGAGGCTGGCGCTGAGGCTGCGCTCGGCGGCGCAAGGGCTCGCCCAGGGCGCACCATGGCTCTGTCCGTGCGCCTCAAGGCGGTCACCGAGCTGCGGGGCAAGGCGGACCGGCTGGCCAAGGCGGCGTTCCGAGGTAGGGGAGCCGCTGGCGGGGCCGGGGCGGAAAAGTTGTCCGCGAGGTCGGGGCCCGGGGCCGGGGCCGGCTGCGCTCTGGGACCGGGGTTGACGCCTGTAGCCGGCTGCGTCCTGGGGCCCCTGTGCCCACCCGGGGACGCACCAGATACCTCCTCCTTGGGTTGCCTTTCCCTGCGCCCAGCCACTCTCGGGATATTTCCGAGGGAGGGCGTCACCTGCGCCCCGGGCCGCCACTGCCTGGAGCTCTCCCGGCGCGGCTGGGGTGGCCGATGGCCGTGCGCCCCGGTGCCCAGTGCGCCCCGGTGGCTAGTGCGCAGGGCCCCGCGGTCCCGGCCCAGCTCGCAGCCTGCGGGTGCCCCTCTGTGAGCTGGGGCTCGGCGACAGGCGGGGACAGACCCGCGTGTGGGGCTGGGGGAGTCGGCCGGGGGCCCGGCGCGACTCCGCTCACCCACAGCGGCTTGTGAGCCGATTAAGTTTGGAAACTGCTGGGTGGCCCTGCTAAGCCACGGACATCGTGCGGGGGCCAAGCCGGCCACGCATCTCCCGGCCCTCTTCGGGCTGGATCGCGAGGGGCGGGGGTGAGGTTCCTAGCTGTCCCCGGGTTTCTCTCCTTGGTGGTATCCCTGCCTCTGGCAGCGCCATTTACCAGTTTCCATGGCACTTTACAGAAGGAAAAGTTACTTACTTGCTCCCCTCACACAGGGAGGCCCCCTCTGGAGTGTTGCGTCCAGTTCTGGGCCCCATTACAGAAAGGATGTGGACGCATTGGAGAGGGTCCAGCGGAGGGCGACCAAAATGATTCAGGGCTGGAGCACAGGACCTACGAGGAGAGGCTGAGGGGTTTGGGTTTGTTTAGTCTGCAGAAGAGAAGAGTGAGGGGGGATTTGAGAGCAGCCTTCAGCTCCCTGCAGGGGGGTTCCAAAGAGGCTGGTCTTAGTGGGGGCAGATGGCAGAACAAGGAGCAATGGTCTCAAGTTGCATTGGGGGAGGTCTAGGTTGGAGATGAGGAAAAACTGTTTCCCTAGGAGGGTGGTAAAGCACTGGGCTGGGTTCCCTAGGGAGGGGGTGGAATCTCCATCCCTAGAGGTGTTGAAGTCCTGGCTGGACAAAGCCCTGGCTGGGATGATTGAGTTGGGGTTGATCTTGCTTTGGGCAGGGGGTTGGACTTGATGCCTCCTGAGGTCTCTGTAATTCTAAGAACTAGGGGTAACTCAATGAAATGAAGAGGGACCAGGTTTAAAACAAACCACAGGAAGTATTTTTTCACCCAGTGCACAGTCAACTTGTGGAACTCCCTGCCAGAGGATGTGAAGACTAGGACTTCAACAGGGTTCAGAAGAGAACTAGATACATTCATGGAGGTTAGGTCCATCAATGGCTGTGAGCCACGGTTGGTAGGAATAGTGTCCCCGGCCTCTGTTTGCCAGAGGCTGGGAATGGGTAATGGGACGATCATTTGATGATTCCCTGTTGTGATCCCTCCCTCTGGGGCACCTGGCATTGGCCGCTGTCGGCAGACAGGCCCCTGGGCTAGATGGACCTTTGGTCTGACCCAGTCTGGCCGCTCTTATGTTCTTCCAGCCCCGAGGACCCCCACGGCTTTGTACTAACCATGGTGCACCCAGCCGCTGACTCTGTAGCCTGCTCTGGGCCAGGGTAGCAGCCCCCGGACAGAGAGCAGGTTTGCCAGAGAAAGCCAGGGCAGCGTAGACCTGGGAACTTGGCTGGCACAAATGCAGCAAACTGCTCAGTACTTGGGCCAGCGCTGTCAGATCTGCCAGGACTGGACCAGCCGAGTGAGCCTTGGACTTCCCGGAGCGCGTTTTAAGGGTTTAAACCGGTCACAGCACACAGCCCTCCTCCCACACCGAGAAGGGAGGTGTTGTGGTGCAAGGGTTGTGAGATGAAATTGACAGAATGGACCGTGGCCCTAGAGTCTTCCAGGAACCTGGCTTTCGCCTGGGCTGGTGCGCGGCGGTGAAAGCAGCTTACAGTGGCTCACAGGCTCTGTCCTGTTGCACCCCGGGTCCCTGCCTGCTCTTTTCACAGCCCCCTGCTGCCTTTTGCCAGAGCTGCATGCCACGGCGCACCTGCGTCCTTTCCCCTCCAGGTGTGTGTACCCTCAGCAGCGAGAATGGCTCAGGCGGTAGCCGGCAGACGGTGAGGGAAGCCAAAGGGGGTTATACCTGTGTAAGGAAGGAGCGGTGCTCCACTCCATGTGTTAACCAGCTGGCGGTGCTGATGCCCAGAGGGGGTTAGTGGCTCGCTGGCAGTCAGGAACCCTGGGGTAATGTGTCCCTGCTTTTCTCCCCTGGTGCCGCTCTAGCAGGGAGGGAGGGAAGCGATAGTATTGCCAGGCCATAGGCGTGTCCGGCACATAGCCCGGGGCCAAGCCGATGGGTGCGTGCCAGCTGCTGCAGCTCTGCTGCAAGGAGCTGGCAGAGAAGGTTAATCCAGGCCTGCACCAGCCCCGTTGGTAGCAGGGGGGCAGCTGCCCTAGAGCAGAAAGACACTTCTGGGTTTCCAAGTGTGGCCTTGTGCATCCCTCGCCCTGCACAGATGCCCCCCCGTGCGAGGCCGGGCAAAGCGGTGGGTCTCTGGGCATCATCTGGACAATGGATTGAGTCACCCAGCCCAGCTCCTGGAGGCAGGATGCCCAAGGAGATTGTGTGGTAGCCCCAGAGCCGGAGGGGATGTTCCCAGTTTGTGTGCTCCTTTGGATGGAGAAGGGCTGTGTTAGTCTGCATCCAAAGCAGCAAGGAGACCGGTGGCTCTTTAAAGACAAACCAGTTTCTTTGGGCATCCGCGTTCCTGGGTAAAACCCCTTCCTCAGATGTGGCTCTTTGCCCCCCCTCAATGCTCACATTTTTGATGTGCTGATTTCCTGGGTCCGGGCTGGACTCTCTGGCCACTGAGTCGAAATCCTGATCTTTTCAGTGTGCAAACAGATTCAGACCCAATCTTATTTTGCAAAATCTTTCCTGCGGGGTTGTCCATTCCACTGTGGGGTGAAAACAAATGTCAATGTCAAACCATGAAAGCTTTTGCAAAACAGAATTGCTGTTTTCCTGCCAGCTGGCATACTGGCTTGTGCGCCACTGCCCTCTGCTGGATGGAATCGGAACTGCTCAGTCGTGGGTCATAGCATCTATACTGCCCAGAGCTAATAGAGTCTGTCACATGCCTGTGTTTTTAGAGCTGGAGGATCTGATTCTAGCCTCTGAGCCCATGTGATGTTCCAACTGGTGCAATACGCTGACAATCAGGAAGTCTTTGGTGGCAACGGATTTGTTAGTTACTGTAGTGCAGTGGTCCCCAACCTTTTGTGGCTGCCTGGCCCCTGCTTGTTCCACTCGGCTGGCTCCCAGACACATTGCTCGAGGAAGGAGTTTGGGCAAATAGGTGCAATGGGGGGGGGAGAGCAGGGAAGGACAGGCAGGGCTGGAGCACAGCGGGGGCTTGTGGTCAGGGGGGTAGGGCAGGGGCACAGTGGGGGCTTGTGTGAAGGGGTGGGGTGGGCGCAGAGCAGGGGCAGGAAGAGGCAGGGCCTTGGGCGGGCCCAGGGCCTAAGGGGTGGATTGTGCTGGGTCCGGCACCTCATTAGGGCCATGGCCTTGACCTGACTTTTGAGGAAAGGGTTAGAAATGGGGCCTGTTTGGTCCTGAGCAAAGAAGGCGGGGGAGGGAAGGGGGTGTGTGTGCAGCCCAGGGCATCTCTGGGGAGGAGCGGGGTTGCTCGCAGGGGCCACGGAAGGCAGGGCAAGAAGCAAGGGGGTGGTGGTCTCAGCCAGGGAGTGTTGGGCCGGGCACAAGGAGACCAGACTCTGGGGAGAGCTGAGCTCTGGACCAGGCGTCCCAGGCAGCCAGGGCACAGGGGCGAATTGCCTTCTGCGCTGACTTGGCTGTGCTCTGTGCACCTGAGGGATCGTTCGTGTTAGCTGGAGCTCGGAGCAAAGCGGGGAAACACCGCAAGCTTCTCCCCCTGGCTCTGCCAGCGCCCCTCCCGGCCCGGCCCTGGGACCCCATGCCCAGCTCTGCCAGTGCCCCCACACCCAACCCACAGCCCCTCCCGGCCTGGCCCTGGGATCCCACGCCCAGCTTTGCCAGTGCCCCCACACCGACCCACAGCCCGTCAGCCCAGCCCTGCACTCTCCCAGCTCTGCCCATAGCACTCGATTCTGACCCACAGAACCTTGCTCCTCCTAACCTGCTCGCCCCCTTATTCCCAGCATTGCAGCCCCCTCTGCGGATCAGGGCCTGTCTTCTGCGATAGGGGCTCTTGGTTTTCAGAGCTGTTTAGGTGGGCCCCCTTAGCTTTGCTCCTGCTCTGTGCCACAGGCCGTGTCCGCAGAGGGGGGCCTTTGTATCTTGCATTCATCGCAGCCCCATGGGCGTCGCTCCTGCTGCTGGGTGCCGGAGGATAGCGTGCCAGCCGGACACTATGGGGTGAGGTTGGCAGCTCTGCTTCCTTTCCTACCGGCTGTGAGGTGTCAGGACCCTGACCCCACAGGTTGCAGCTGGCCAGGTCTCGCCCAGGGGGCATGCTGGAGGAGGGGCGATTTTGTTGTGCTGGAAGCCTGTTGTTTTTTGGCGGCCAAGCCCTGGTGTGAACCTAACAGGGGTCACTAGCAGGGGCGGCCGGTAATGGAGGCAAGGGAAGGAACAGTCTTTCCAAAATTGCCTTCACGCCCCTGGCCGCTGGGAAGGCTGGGGCTGTGGCCACAGCTGGACAACCCTGGCCTGCCAAGTGGCCAGGAAGTCTCAGGCTGGGGATGGGTGGGGCTTGGCTCCAGGGGCGGGGCCTCAGGCACAAGGGGCGGGGCTGGGCCTCTCCTTCCCCAGCTGGGCCTTCACCCACCTTCCATAGTCATGAGCATGTGGCAGGGTGCCTTCTTCTGCTGGGCCACATAGTGCTAACTGCGCAGGACCCTAATCCTGCCTGCGGTGCACTCCTTCGCTGCGTCTACATGGGCAGTAACGGTGTGATCCCTCTGCTCGTGTGCACTGGTAACTCACGCACCTTGCATGGGTCACTGCCCCCACGGAGACACTTAGACCCCTTATGGCGAGAGCTAAGAACAAGGGAGCTCTGCAGCCTGCCCTAAGCTGGGAGCCAGCCAGCTTTATTGCTCAGGCTGTAGAGGGTCCTACATTAAGCTCCAGAGGTCCTAGGTTCAAATCCGCCCACGGGCAGTTATATCCCCAGTCACAGCAGCCTAGCCCATCTAGTGGGACCTGAGGCACCCCACCTGAAGCCAGCGGGTATGTAATTGACATGGCTGAGCCAGGCCTGCACCGCCCGGGCTGCTGTAGCTATTTACCTTTGTGCCCACTTGATGAACATGTGTACATGGCAAGGGGATCTAACCCTCCCCCCCGTCCCCCCGCAGTGTGCCCACAGCCTTGCATGGTGGGGCTTCTCGACGCGACCTGTCAGCTGCCCAGGCTGCGATAGAGCCAGCGGGAAACGATTTAGCGAGTGTTTCCTCATGTCCAACCTAAACCTCCCTTGCTGCAGTTTCAGTCCATTGCTTCTTGTCCTCCTTGTTTAGGAGGATATTTTTTCTCCCGCCTCCTTGCGACACCCTGTTAGGTACTTGAAAGCTGCTCTCATGTCCCCTCTGTCTTCTCCTTTCCAAACTAAACTAGCCCAATTCCTTCAGCCTTCCCTCAAAGCTCGTGTTCTCTAGACCTTGCATCATTTGTGTTGCTCTTCCTCTGGACCTTCTTCAATTTCTCCACATCTTTCCTGTGGTGCCCAGAACTGGACACAATACCCCAACCAAGGCTTGCAGAGCAGAAGAATGACTCCTCTGTCTGGCTCTCCACATTCCTGTTCATGTGTATCAGAATCAGGTTTGCTTTTTTTGCAACAGTGTCGCACGGTTGGCTGGTGTTTAGCTTGTGGCCCACTCTGACCCCTCGATCCCTTTCTGCAGGACTCCTTCCTAGACAATTGCTTCCCATTCTGTGTGTGACACAGATTGTTCCTTCCTCAGTGGAGCACTTTGCATTTGTCCTTATTCAACTTCATCCTATTGACCTCAGACCATTTCTCCAGTTTGTCCAGATCAGTTTAAATTCTGACCCTCTCCTCCAAAGCACTTGCAACCCCTCCCAGCTTGGTGTCATCTACAGACTTAGTAAGTGTCCTCTCTATGCTGATATCTAAATCGTTGATGAAGATATTGAACAGAACCGGCCCCAGAACAGACCCCTGCGGAACCCCACTGGTTATGCCCATCCGTGGTGGGAAGCAGCGATCCCAGCTTACAGCTCCCAGTCGGTTGTAATTTTGCCATGCGCTTGAGGTTCGGCCTGGAAAATGCAATGCAAATGGCTGTTGCTGTTACTTCTCTGACGTTGTTCCAGCGGGATAGGTGTTGCCGATGTGGGTTGTTGTGTTTAGCTTCTCTTGCTGGTAACTGGTTCCCCCCCACATGCACACCTCCCAGCAGTGCAGGTTGTGGGTGTGGAGCGGAGCTTTGTGTGGGCCCGTGCTCCTTCGGCTGTAGCATTCTGTGATTGCAAGGAAGAAGTGAAGTCACACCTCGGAGCAGGAGGGGGCAGGTTTAATATGCCTTTGAGTAGGAGGGTGGCTCTGAATTGCTGCTTGACGTTAGTTCAAGGAGGGGATACAAAGTCCCCAATCTGTAGAATCCTCTGCCCAGGAGCCGGCATGGAGGGGATGGTGTAGAAATAAAGGGATACAATTAGCCAAAGGGAAATGTTCTTTCATTCAGGAATTTCTGCACCCTCCCAAGCACCCATTTGTGCTCACATAGGCCCTGTGAGGAAGGTTTGTAATCTAGATCCATGGTTCTCAGTCTGCAAGGGTATTGCAGGGGGGCCATGGAAAAAAATAAAAATGATCATAGAAAATAAGTTTTAAATAAATTGCAACATTACAATCCGTTATTATTTTTAAATTCAATATCTTCCAGTAACGTTATTAGTGGCTGTCCGAAAATCTATGTTGTGGTGCCTTTGTGCAATGAAAACGATCACAGCGGTTAGAAGCGTACAGATGTTGCATGAACAGGTGTGTTGTGAGCAAGACATGAGGAGTCATTCTTCTGCTCTGCTCTGTGCTGATTAGGACTCGGAGTGTTGTGTCCAGTTCTGGGCACCATATTTCAGGAAAGCTGTGGAGAAATTGGAGAAGGTCCAGAGAAGAGCAACAAGAATGATTAAACAAGAATGATCAAGAGATCATGAGCTATGAAGGAAAACTGAAAGAATTGGGCTTGTTTAGTTTGGAAAGGAGAAGACTGAGAGGGGACATGAGAGCAGCTTTCAGGTATCTAAAAGGGTGTCGCAAGGAGGATGGAGAAAAATTGTTCTCCTTGGCCTCTGAGGATGGGACAAGAAACAATAGGTTTAAACTGCAGCAAGGGAGGCTTAGGTTGGACATTAGGAAAAACTTCCTGCCTGTCAGGGTGGTGAAACACTGGAATAAATTGCCTGGGGCGGTTGTGGAATCTCCATCGCTGGAGATATTTAAGAGTAGGCTAGATATGTCTGTCAGGGATGGTCTAGATCAGTGTGTCTTAAACTTTTTAAGATGGAGGAACACCAAACAATTTTTTTTTGAGGAACAAGGACTTTTTGTTGAGGGGTGTGACGTAGTGCGGGTACTTTCCTGGTGGCTATGCTGGGCGGTGGGCTGTGGGTGACCTCCGCTGGCTGCTGTCTGTAGCACGGCCCAACAGGGCAGGGGATGAGTCATGATGCAAGGGGGCTCCGAACCTGTCCGACCAGTTGCCTCCCAGGGAGCGGAACAATGGGAAGAAGGCGGAGTGGAGCCCTGGCTGGGGGGCAGGGCTGGAAGTTAAGCAGTTTGGTTTCTGTCTGGTATCATGGAGGAAGCAGCCAAGGAAGGGGCTGGGATTTAGGGGCCCAGCCTCCCCCATCTCAAGGGGGGCTGAGACATCCTAGGCCACCCTGTAACCAGATGACATCTGTGCTGTGCTGTATCCTGGAGAAGCAATAAACTCCCTCTATTCTACTGGCTGGTGGAGTCTGTTCATGCCACTACGGGGGTGCAGGAGGCAGGGCAACTCCGACGTGCCACCACAAGGGGCCCCCCAAAAAAGAGGCCAGGGAAAAGTTGAGGGGGGGGGGGGAAAAAGAAAAATAGGGTGGGGGGGAGGAGTTATTGACCCAAAAAAAGGGTTGGGGGGGGGGGAGAAAAGTCACCTGTCCCTTTTAAGGGTGGTCATTTTGAACTCTGATGTTCTCCGTGGCACACCGATGTGCCACGGAACACAGTTTAAGAAACACTGGTGCTCTGTACGGTGCGTGGTCCTGCCATGAGGGCAGGGGGCTGGACTCTCGAGGGCCCTTCCAGCTCTAGTGTTCTAGGATTCTGAGACGTGAGCCATGCATTCAGCATGGGTCTGTGGCGGAAATCGGGCTTGCTGGAGAGAAAGGAGACTGAGCAGAGTGAAGCATCTAATCCAACAGACATAAGCAAACGAAAAGTGAGAAAATACTCTGCTGATGCCTAGAATTGGCTTTGATGGGGGTCCGCGAACAGTTTGGGGGGGGGGTGATTGGAGGGCTGCACTAATGGAAAGGTTGGGAACCCCTGATCTAGATCATACTCTTATTTGCATGGGGAAACTGAGTCACAGAGCAATGGGACCTTATTCTGCTCAGCCAGCAAAACCGAGGCCGATGCTCATGACGGTAGACCGGCTCGTCCTGCGTTCTCCACCCACGCAGTCACTCCAGCTCTGAGAGGCACAGGGCTTGTGGGGGTGTTGCTGGTGTTTTAATAAAGCCTCCTCCAGCAGCATGGCCCAGCTGATACTAAACAACAAGGCTGATTCTTCAAAGGTAGAAAGTTTCTTGAAGCCAACTCAGCCCAAAACCGGACGGGCCCTTAGAAATGTGTCCCTCGTCGGTACATTCTCACCATCAGTCAAGGCAGAAACCATCACAGATTCCCAGGGCCTGCACCCTCCCTTGCAGGGCGTCCCATGGGCGGATCAGAACTTTGCTTTCCAGCCTGTGCGACAGCCCCAGGGCAGCTGGTACAACAGTTCAGTGGAGGGCAAGCAGGCTAGGAGCTGGGTGAATGGTTTTCTGTGGCTGGAGATGGCAGGCAGGCAGGCACCTGGGGCTAATTAAGAGCTGGCCTGAAGCAGCAGGCTAATCGGGCACCTGCTGGCTATTTTAAAAGGTTTCCCCTCAGGTGAGGGAGGAGGGAAGGACTGAGAGGAGGAAGGGTGTTGCTGGTGAGCTGACACTGGAGAAAGGAAAGAGTGTTTGTGCTGAAGGAGGCAAGATTCATTGAGGGACCAGGGAGAAGGTATGAGGGGAGCATTTGGGGAAGTGCCCCAGGGAAAAGGCTGCTGTACTGCGGCTAGGGGGAAACCCCCATCAGTTGCTGCTACCTTGGATCTCTGGGCTGGAACCCAGAGTAGTGAGTGGGCCCAGGTTCCCTCCACCCCACTAAAAATTCTGCTCCTGGAAAGGGAGGCCAAGATTAGAGGGGTCCCCCCCTCAATCCTTTGACTTTCTCAATGATGAGAATAGCTCAGATATGATAGAGAACTGGGGAGGTATGGCAGAGCTCTATAAAATCATGCCTGGTGTGGAGAAAGTGAATAAGGAAAAGTTATTGACTTGCTCCCATAACACAAGACCCAGGGCTCACCCATGAAATGAATAGATAGCAGGTTTCAAACAAATCAAACGATGTTTTTCTTCATACAGTGCACAGTTAACCTGTGGAACTCCTTGCCAGAGGATGTTGTGGCGACCAGGACTTTAATAGGATTTGGCGAAGAGCTAGATAAATTGATGGACCTATCCTCCATGAATACTTATTAGACAGGATGGATAGGGATGGTTACTCTAACGTCTGTAGAGTTGGAAATGGGTGGCACGGGAGGGATACCTTGATTCCCTGTTCGGTTCCCTCCCTCTGGGGCACCTGGCACTGGCCACTGTGGGCAGACAGGAAAGGAAAGAGGTGGGGTGGAAAGTCACAGCGAGCCTGAGACCTGCCTAGAAGCTCAGGGCCCGTGGGGCCCGGCTGGAGCTTTGCCACACCTGTTGCGATCCCTGCTGATGCGGGGAAGCCAAACCTCTGCAATTCTCCTGGTGTGTTTTGGATGAGTCAGTGAATGAAATTCATCCAGCCCCCGGAATGTGAGCAGCCGGAGAAGCCTCCCGGGGGCGTTTAAAGCCAGGCGCTGGATGGAGGTCACTTTGTGGGGTTTTAAATCCCCATTCTCTGGCAGCACCATGGGTTTGGCTAGTTGGTTGTCTGAGCAGTCATGGGGAGGGAGAGTGAGATCGGGGGGGGGAGAATAGCATGAACCTGGGTTTATTATGAACTCAGAGAGGGTTTGTTGCATGATCCCCTACTGTGCATGAGCACCATGCAGAGAGGGCCCCGAGCCAAGCCCTGGGCTCGACTCCCGTGAGCGGGGATCTTGGAAATCCAAACCCCGGCTCTCCCTGAGTGTGAGGTGGCTGGACTGGACCCCCTGGCACAGCTGCAAATGCTCTGGTGTGAATCCAGAGCCACACCTGCCTCTGCAGCGTGCACTGAAACCGTGTGTCCCGTGGGGTGCTGAGCCACAGAACCAAACCAGAAACCCTTCAGGGGAGAGGAACTGCTTCAAGCTGGGATGCTCCCTGGTCTGTCGTCCCGCCTGGGAAAGAAGAAACGGGACGGGTGCACACACCATGAACTCGCTCACACACACCCTGTGTGCTTAGTGTGCGCACACCTATATACAATATGGTACCATACACACCCTGCGTGCTCAGTGTACACACACCTGTACACAATATGGTACCATGAACACCCTGTGTGCTTAGTGTGTGCACACCTATATACAATATGGCACCGTGCACACCCTATGTGCTCAGCGTATACACACTTGTGCCCAAAATGGTACCGTATACACTCTGTGGGTGCACTTAGTATACACGTCCGCCCATGCACAGGTGGTTCACACATACACATTCTGCATGTGCACTCAGTATACATGTCCCACCACACACTGACCGCTCTTTCACCCCCCCCACACACACCCACACCCCCTGTGTGTACTCAGTACACATGTACCCCCATGCACAAACAATGCACACACACTCTGGGTACATCCACACAACGCCAAATTTCAAGATTAGGTGCTATTTCGAGCCATCCCTTGTCTCTCATGCAACAAGGTTTACCGGGAGGGGGAAATAGCGCACCAGTTTGAAAACCATTTTGAAATAACAGGCGGCTTGTGTAGACGCAGGGTAGCAATGTCGGGAAACCTCCGGTAGCCCTGCATAGCTGTGCCGCGTGGCTGTGGCCTCCGACTGCGCTGCTCATGCCACGGCCAGTTCGCACAGGTTACATCCACACGCGCTCTCAGCTCTCGGCCACTCGGCCCTGGGCTGTTCCCAGGCCCACCCAGGTGCATGACCGCTTCTCCCCTCCCCCCCCAGACCCTCCTCGCGCTGCAGTAACCAACCTCGCTGCTCTGTGTTTGTGCAGGTCTCGCTTTCTACACCCGAGTGCTGGAAAACTGCGAGGGTGAGGCCCCGTTTGATGAGGTAAGAGGCGTCCTGCCAGCCAGCTGCCTGCGCCGGGTTTGGGTTGCAGGGGTGCGTGCGCGCGTGTGGTCTGTGCATAGGGGAACGTGTACTCCGAGTACACACAAGGAGAGTGTGTGCATTGTCTGTGAACGGGGGGTACGTGTATACTGAGTACACACAGAGTGCGTGTGCTGTCTGCATGGGGGGGTGTATACTGAGAATGCAGGCAGGGTGTGTGTGTATTGTCTGTGCATGGGGTACCTGTACCCTGAGTACACATAAGGGGTGGGTGGGTGTGTGTGGGTTAATTCTCTTCCTGCTCGACCGTTAATGCCGCTGGTGTGTGCTGCCCCCGAAGGCCAAAGCTCAAGCTGTGGCAGGGTTCTGAGGGCGGGCTTGCGTACGGGCGCAGGGCTCGTTGGCCGGCTGCCGCTCGCGCTCTGGCTGAGCCCGCTGGCAGAGCAGACAGGCGCTGGGAGCGCCACCCCGAGGGCCAGCAGCTTGCTGTGTCTCCCGCAGGCCAAGATGCCGTGGGCGGGGCCCTGCGGAGACAACCCAGCTAGCGGCAGCCCATGAGCTCACCATGGGGGTGTCGCTTGGCTCGGGCCGGTTGTTCCTCTGCCCCCGGGTTCCTCCACCGAGGGGACTCCCCCTTACCAGACCGACTTCTGTTGGTGAAAGAGTCAAGCTGCCAAGCCCTGCGGGGCCGACAGCCACTACAGGCCCGTGGGCAAGGTGCCAGGGGTCCCGGCTCTATGCCCCCAGAAGGGGCGGGGCCTCTGGTAGAAGGGGCGGGGCCTCTGGTAGAAGGGGCCTGGCTGGGAGCAGCCAGCCCTCCTCCGTGCCCAGACCGTGGCGCCCACCCACCCCAGCTATGGTTGCCAGGTGTCTGGTTTTTGCCCGGACAGTTCGATATTTTGGCCTTCTGTCTGGTCTAAAAAAAAAAAACCAAAAACCAAACAATTCTGGACATGTAAAATGTCCAGTATTTCCTGTTTTCCTTGGATGGGAAAACAGGAAATACCTGCAAGGGCAGGAGAGTGAAGGGTGTGGTAATTTAAAGGAGCAGCGACCTTTTTTTTTTTTTTTCCCCCTCAACCAATTTTTCCCTGCCTGTTTGGGATGTTTTGTGAAGGTATCTGGTAACCCTAACCCCAGCCCTCAGTGCCCTGCTGGTGGAGTGGTGCCCTGGGGGGCGCGGGGCGGGGTGGGAGGAGCAAATCTGCATTGCCTGGGTCAGTCCTGCTCCCCACCAGCTGATCGCAGGGCACTCCCGCCCCCCTACACGGTCAAGGCGAAGCGCGAGTCAGTCCAGCTGTGGCTCCACCACGCGCTTGACCAGTGCGCGGGAGCACGGACCGGGCTGCCCCTCCTCCTCACATGCAACCAGGGCTCCCAGTGCCAATTGCACCCCGCCTTCCAGCCACTCGCCCTGCCAGGCTTCCGGGCGCCCAGTCGGAAAACTAGAAAATACCGGACATTGCACATGTCTGGTATTTTCTGGATTTTTTTATCGGACAGAGCCCCAGAAAACCAGACCGTCCGGTAGAAAACCGGATACCTGGCAACCCTACAGCCGTCGGCAGGCTGGTCCAGGCCTACACAAGGGCAGCTCCGGGGGGGCTGGAAAGCTGTCCTCTTTCACCAGCCGAAGCCAGTTCAATTGCACGCACCTGGCGTTCCAGGAGCAACGGGGCCCAAGCAGGTTTTAGGGGCCAGTCGGGGCAGTGCTGGTGCGTTCGGGGAATGATCCTTTAAAGAAAAACCTCGCGGTGCTGGACTTAGCAAAGCTGCCTGGACATGCTGTTGGCCTTTGAGATGTTGATTGCCTAAAAGGGAGAAAATTCAAAGCTTAAGATTCTCAGCCCATGCCGTAAGCCCTGGCTGGTTCCATTCTGTCACGACAGGGCCCCTTTTCTGGTGCTTGCACAACCCCACATGGTGTTATAAGTAAGGGTTTGCTTCCTGCATTATCAGCAGTGTGGTGAGCCAGACACGAAGTCATTCTTCCACTCTGCTCTGTGCTGATTAGGCCTCAGTTGCAGTGTTGTGTCCAGTTCTGGGCACCACGTTTCAGGAAAGATGTGGAGAAATTGGAGAAGGTCCAGCGAACATGAGCTCTGAGGGAAGGCTGAAGGAATTGGGCTTGTTTAGTTTGGAAAGGAGAAGACTGAGAGGGGACATATAGCGGTTTTCAGGTATCTCAAAGGGTGTCAGAAGGAGGAGGGAGGAAAAATTGTTCTTTGTTGGCCTCTGAGGACGGGACAAGAAGCAATGGGCTTAAACTGCAGCAAGGGAGGTTTAGGTTGGACATTAGGAAAAACTTCCTGCTTGCCAGGGTGGTTAAACACTGGAATAAATTGCCTGGGGAGGTTGTGGAATCTCCATCCCTGGAGATATTTGAGCAGGTTGGACAGACACCTGTCAGGGATGGACTAGACAGTGCTGGGTCCTGCTGTGAGGGCAGGGGGCTGGACTTGATGACTTCTCGAGGTCTCTTCCAGCTCTAGGGTTCTATGATTCTAGGATTCCTTTGCCCGGGCGTGCAGAGCTATTGACCTCAGATTCTCCGTGGGGCCCTTGGAAAGGATGTGAAAGAGTAATTGGATTTAGCAGGTTTGTGGTTTGGAAAAGTAGCTTTCACATAAGTAATTGCCTATGTGGAGGGGGATAGCTCAGTGGTTTGAGCACCGGCCTGCTAAACCCAGGGTTGTGAGTTTAATCCTTGAGGGGGGCCATCTAGGGATCTGGGGCAAATCTGTCAGGGATGGTGCTTGGTCCTGCCATGAGGGCAGGGGACTGGACTCAATGACCTCTCAGGGTCCCTTCCAGTTCTAGGAGATAGGTATATCTCCATATGTTGCTATAACAGAAATTTTTGGAGCACAGTACCACAAGATCGCAGATAAACACAGACTAAAGATATCACCAGGATGCCAAGCAAACTAGAAAATGTGTCAACAAGAGGAGGGCAGGTGTTTCCTTTGAGTCTACTGTGCAGCGTAGTGGGTTGCAAGTGGGTTGTGAGCGACACCTTGAAACTCTCCACCCCTTTTAAAGCTTTTCCGTTCCTCTGGGGAGGGCTGGTTTTATTTCCGAGACGGCCACAATCCGAGCTCCTGTTTGAATCCCGACAGTGCGTAGCTTCATCTAGTCTGTACCTCTTCGCGCTGCTGCTGGCTATGCCGGAGAAACGAAAGGTTTATTGCGGTTTGTGCATGACTTGTTTCCTTACTGCCTGGGAGCCCGAGTCATGGTGCCGGGAACTGGTGTGCTAGGCGCTGGACAAACTCAGAGGTGTTCCCTGCCCTAAGGAACTTACAATCTACATATAAGACAAGTTTGGAGAGGTCTGAGAAGAGACATGATAGTGGTTTCCAAGTATTGAAAAGGGTGTTACAGGGAGGAGGGAGAAGAATTGTTCTCCTTGGCTTCTGATAGGACAAGAAGCAATGGGCTTAAATTGCAGCAAGGGAGGTTTAGGTTGGACATCAGGAAAAACTTCCTGCCTGTCAGGGTGGCTAAACACTGGGATAAATTGCCCGGGCAGGTTGTGGAATCTCCATCCCTGGAGATTTTAGAGCAGGTTGGACAGACACCTGTCAGGGATGGTCTAGATGGTGCTTGGTCCTGCCATGAGAGCGGGGGACTGGACTCAACGACCTCTCAAGGTCCCTTCCAGTGTTAGGGTTCTATGACCGGGAAGTCACGAGTCAAGATGGAGCTAGACGGTGGCTCAGGCAAGTACCGTAAGCATCCTACTAGAAGAGGAGCCAGGAGGGGACGGGTACGTGTGTATGGCAGGATCCCGGATTTGGCACTGGATGGATCGAGGGGTGTCCCATGCATCGTGCATGGGCCGCATCAGGCTGCATGTGGCCACAGCAAAGGAATTGCAACCCCCCACCCCATGTCATTAAGCACCCTGGGGGCTCCTTTCGCTGATTAGTTTTGATGCTGGGGACCCAGGCTTGGGGGTGGGATGCTGGTGGTGTTCTCTTCCCTTGGAGCAAGAGGCTCACCTGAGAGCGCCTCCCCCATCCGACCCCCCACTTGTTGTGATCCCAAAATGGTACTTGCCAGACCTAGTGGGTTGCTATGGCGACTGGCCTGTGATGGCTAGCTAGACTGCAGAAGGAGATATTTCAGACCTGGCTAAAGAGAATAATTGTGGGCTGCAGGCTGAGTTAATCCAAGGGTCTCCGAGCCAGTCCTGTCTCCACATGGTAGGCTAATCCCCCATATTGCAGATAGGGAAACTGAGGTGCAGTACAGGGTGAAGTGACTTGCCCAAGTTCACATGGGGAGTCAGTGGCAGAACTGGGCCAAGAGCGGAGGAGCCCCACAACCAGACAATGCTCCATCTTTGGCGGGGCCGATGTGTGGCATGCCATCCGGAGCTGGCTGGATTAACAAAATGACGTCACGCTGGTAGCTGGTGGGGGGGGGTGTAAGTCGAAAACTATGGCTCCTAAGTGTTGTGGGGAAACCATTCGGGTTAATGAGATGCAAATATCCATGGACCTGAAATGAAGCAATCTGGTATAAAACTGATCATGTGCATTGATGGAGCAGCCTCCCTCCCCGAAAGCTTTGCAAAGATCCTTTCTTCTCTTCCCCCCCCGGCCCCAGAGATGCTGCCCCCTCTGAGGCAGGGCAGGGCAGCTGTCCGACCGTGCACAGCAGCACTTCTTAGGTTTATACCATGTGCATGGTGCTGTCCAGACCACTACCAATGCCACACCCCAGCTCTGAGACTCTTCAGTGCTCCCATGTAGGACTGCAAAGGATGGTGAGAGACAAGCCAGGAATGGGCTATGGAGGGCCAACGATCCTAAAGGAGAAAGACGGCCAGACAAGCTTATTCTCAATGCTGTGTGGGTCTTGGCCCCATCTAGCCATTAGTCTTTGTGGAAGATAATGGTCTACTACTGTTGCCAGCTAATGGACTTCTGCCTTTGACTCCAGTTCTGATGGGGCTGGAATTCCAACCCTCTGGTGATCCGTTCGGGGGGAGTTATTTCCTTTGTGGCATTCAGAGGGCAGGCTAGGAGGTACTGATGGGAAGGCGGCAGCCAGACGTGAGTTTGGAGGAGGGGGAGGAATCCCGCTGTTCAGGCCAGGAAGAGAAGAACGCTGCCGTTCCCCAGAGAACAGACAGGACAGCTTTTTGGAGGTAAGCGGCGATGTCCCCAAATGGAACGCAGCCAGCACACCGACGTGGAAACTCTCAGCTGCCAGGTAACCTCTCACGGGATCTCGAATGAGGACAGGACTTCAGGGCTGCCTGGGACCCTGTCCACCAAAGGTGCCTCCCGGAACCCGTAGCAGCATCCTCGGGCGTCGGCTCGCTGCGTGGCTAAGGCTACTGGCGGCGGCAGCGTGGGTGATCCTGGGAGATTCCCCCACCCGCGTGTGGGCCAGGGCGGTGGAGTCCCGCCCCAAGGGGAGGCGACTGGAGACCCGCATGCAGGCGAAGCAGAGAATGGTCCCAAGAGCTCGGAGCTTGTCTGCTCTCACAGTTTACACCCATTGGACCTTCATGCGTGGACACTCTCAGGGGTTGACTTTTCTGGGCTTCTGGAGGCTCAGGTAGAAAAGCGCTGACCCAGGGCTCTGGTGAATGGCCCGTTCCAGCAAGAACCGTCACTCAGCCGCTCAGTCCGGCAAGAGCTGGCCGAGCTGCGGCCAAAGCCAGCAGGGAGGTAGGTAGAGCAGGCAGGGACCCGGCTTGCAATAGGACAGCACCTGTCAGACATTGTAAGTTGCTTTCACTGCTGCTGGTGGACTTCAAACACCAAACCATCCGTCAGGAGCTCCTGGGATCTCTCACGCTCATGCTGCCTGTCACCAAAGAAGGAGGGGTCACCCAATGAAATGAATAGGCAGCAGGTTTAAAACCATCAAAAGGAAGTTTTTCTTCACGCAGCGCACAGCCAACCTGTGGAACTCCTTGCCAGAGGATGTGGTGAAGACCGGGATTTTAACAGAGTTCAAGAAAGAACTAAATAGATTCATGGAGGTTAGGTCCATCCATGGCTATTAGCCAGGTTGTGTAGGGATGGTGTCCCTAGACTCTGTCAGAGGCTGGGAATAGGCGACAGGAGATGGATCATGTGGTGATTCCCTGTTCTGTTCACGCCCTCAGGGGCACCTGGTATTGGCCTCTGTGGGCAGACAGGACACTGGGCTAGATGGACCTTTGGTCTGACCCCGTCTAGCCACTTTGATGTGCTTATGCCTCTGCCACAAATTGGGAGAAGTGGTGTCCTTTTCCTGCCTGTCAAGTGGAGATTGACACTTACTTGTAGAGCTGACCCAAACCCAGAATCCCCATCCATATTGCCACGTTTGGATTTGCCCCCGATTGCTCTCTGCAGCGAGTGGAAACCCTTGGGTTGGTTTCACTTGGTCACAGTGTTTTGGCCTGGTCCAGTGTGTTAAACCCGTGGGTTTCAAACTTTTTTTCTCATGACCCCGGGGTGTCGATGCTGCGACCTGACAGAATGCGACTAGAGTGGGGGCTGATGAGGGCAGCTTTGGGCTGGAGCCAAAGGCTTGGGGGGGCAGGGCTGGGGCAGGAGGGGCTTCCCTTGAACAGCTCCCAGCCAGCAGTTCAGCGGGGTGGCTGAGGCAGCTTCCTGCCTCTCCTGGCCCCACAGACCGCACTGCGCCCCAAAACAAAGTATTTAATGTCGGTTTTCTTCATCAGAGAAAACTCAGCAAAATGGACATTTCTCTGTGAAAAATGTCAGGCTTAGGGAAGGGGGGGTCTCATATTTTCCACCCCAATCGACTTTGACAGCGAATTCTTGGCTGTCCTTAGTTGTGGTCTAGAGGACTGAGCAGGGGTGCCAAAGACCATGAGCAAAGTGTGGTTTTTTTTTTTTTTTTTTATTAGGACAAACTATTTCCCTAGGAGGGTGGGGAAGCACTGGAATGCTAGTAAGAACTAGGGGCCACCAAATGAAACTAATGGGCAGCAGGTTTAAAACAAATAAAAGGAAGTTCTTCACACAGCGCATAGTCCATTTGTGGAACTCCTTGCCTGAGGAGGCTGTGAAGGCTAGGACTATAACAGGGTTTAAAAGAGAACTAGATACATTCATGGAGGTTAAGTCCATTAATGGCTATTAGCCAGTATGGGTACAGAATGGTGTCCCTAGCCTCTGTTTGTCAGAGGGTGGAGATGGATGGCAGGAGAGAGATCACTTGATCATTGCCTATTCGATTCACTCCCTCTAGGACACTTGGCATTGGCCACTGTCGGCAGACAGGATACTGGGCTGGATGGACCTTTGGTCTGACCCAGTATGGCTGTTCTTATGTTAATGGGTTCTCTATGGACAGGGTGGAATCTCCATCCCTAGAGGTGTTTAAGTCCCGGCTGGACAAAGCCCTGGCTAGGATGATTGAGTTGGGGTTGGGCCTGCTTCAGGCAGGGGGCTGGACTCTGACTTCTGAGGTCTCTGCCAGCCCTGGGAGTCTGGGATTTTATGATTTAAAGCGCATCACCCTGTCTGTGCCTCCACTTCCGCCATGGCAGACACGGGGTTGGCAGTCGCTCCTCGTCTTTGTAAGTCGCTTTGCGGCCTGCAGGTGACAAGTGCGGAACAGGCTGGCTCTGCTAGAAGTCCCCCCGGGATACACCCGTTCCACACTAAAGGCATTGGCGCTTGTCGGAACGGATGCGTGAGAACTTCTCCCATTCCCTGCCCTTAAGTTGTGCGTAAAAAAAAAAAAAGCGCAAATGGGAGTCAGCTCCAGGAAAAAACCTCCCGGCTTTAAGTTGTTTTGCTGTACGGCCAAGTTTCTTGGAATGTCTCTTGGACTTACAGGGAGGACAGCCTGGATAAAGTGTTGATGATGATGATTATTATTGCTGCACTCTGGGAAGAGCAATACCCCACACTTTAAGACAGCAAGGCATCTGTCCAGCGGGAGACGGCCACCACTCCCTTAGTTTCGGAATGCTTCACCGTCTTTAGTGTCGTTATGTTCACCACCCCCCTGTGAGGTCGGGCAGCACTCTGATTCCCATTGTGCAGAAGGGAAACTGAGGCACAGAGTGACTCCGGGTGTATCTCACAGCGGGGCGAGAGGCACAATTCCTAGCGCTCGTGGGCACTCGCCTGCGGAGACCAGCCATCATGCCGCAGAGGCCCGGGAAGCAGCGAGAAAGGCTAGCCTCCCCACTGCAAACCTGCTTGGACTCTACGGGTAGAGTGCATCTCCCCTAGCTGGGAACCTCACCCTTTGTGACTTTGCCATGTTCACACAGGAAATCTACCATGGAGCAACGCATTGAACCTGGTGTTGTCCCTACGCACCGGCCTGTCCTGCTTCTCTGGCACTCACGAAATTATTAGGGATTTGGAACGGGTCCCATATGAGGAGAGATTAAAAAGACTAGGACTTGTCAGCTTGGAAAAGAGGAGACTAAGGGGAGATGTGATAGAGGTCTATAAAATCATGACTGGTGTGGAAAAAGCGAATAAGGAAAAGTTTTTGACTTGTTCCCATAATGTAAAAACAAGGGGCCACCAAATGAAATTAATGGACAGCAGGTTTTAAACAAAAGGCAGTTCTTCACACAGAGCATAGTCAACCTGTGGAACTCCTTGCCAGAAGAGGTTGTGAGGGCTAGATCTGTAACAGGGTTTAAAAGAGAACTAGATAAATTAATGGAAGTTGTCTATGAATGGCTAGTAGCCAGGATGGGTAAGGAATGGTGTCCCTGGCCTCTGTTTGTCAGAGGGTGGAGATGGATGGCAGGAGAGAGATCGCTTGATCATTACCTGTTCTGTTCACTCCCTCTGGGGCACCTGGCATTGGCCACTGTGGGCAGACAGGACACTGGGCTGGATGGACCTTTGGTCTGACCCAGTCTGGCCACTCTGATGAAAGAAGCACAATTCTGTGCAAACCTCTTGCACCCGTGAGGGCGGTTTGAATCCTGGTATGAGTCAATCAGCATCTGTGCTGGACTCAAAGCTAATTAGCTAATGAGTACCAAGGAGAAGCAGGCATCACGCTGGGCAGCATATGTCCTGGCTAATGCATGCCATTCCTAGCTGGCTAATTTCATTGCCAGTCATTATCCTGCTTTGAGTATCACATCAAACAAGGGGGCGAGGAGAGAACCTATCTCCAGGTCTGTTTACACACCTCATTAGCGCAGCGAGGCTCAGCAGAGATTAGGGGGTGGGGGGGAAGTTCTTCCTGCAACTAGACAATGAATTGATCTTGCCAGGAGGCCAAAGGGAACGGCTCTTTGCCACCGAGAGCGCGGAGCAGTCGGGTCTAGCA
Source organism: Pelochelys cantorii (assembly GCA_032595735.1). NCBI lineage: Eukaryota > Metazoa > Chordata > Testudines > Trionychidae > Pelochelys > Pelochelys cantorii. Next base: position 3,923,122 of record CM064328.1, read on the forward strand.
GCCCGAGCCAGCTCCCACACTGAAGCCTGCAATGCAGGGGAGGAGGAGGTTATGTAAGGCTTGTAGCACAGATGGTTTATGTAACGACTCCCGTAAAGCCTCGTCTACACCAGCCCGTTTTGTCGCCAAAGCCTGCAGCCTTTTGGCGACAAAGCACCAGGAGCGTTTACATGGCCACGCGGCTTTTGTTGGGGAAAGCCCCCGGTGTGGTGACACAAGAACTTCCAGCCCTGCGAGAGATGCTTGTCTTTTCCCCTCCCTTTGTTGTTGACAAAGACCCTCGGCAGCATCCTTTGTGTTTTTGGGGGGAGAGAACTGGCTTCCACCAGTATCCCACGCTGCCTGCCCTGGTGGCTGGGCTCAGGGTTTTGGGATCTCTGCTGCCCTGCAGGCTGTACCCCTCCCCTTTCAAAGCTCTGGGATGTGTCTGATACTTGAGTGAGCTGCTCGCTTCGGGGAACAAAGAACAAATCGCTGGACTGCTCCTGTTCTGCCCTGCTAGGAACCCAGCAGCCGGTAGGCTGAGGCTGCAGGGGGAGGGCTGGAGAGGCGGCCGTGCTGCTTTGCCATTCCTCAGCACGGGGGGGTCCTAGAGCTTTGTGGGAATCCCAAGAAATGCAGGGATCAGCCTTCCCACAGCACTGCATTGTGGGATGCTTACCCACAATGCTTTGCTCTGTCGACAGGGGAGCTAGCCATGTGGCCAGGAAATGTCGACAATGGGAGGCAGGAAAACTGGTTTGGCCGGTTTTCACTTTTGCATGTCGGCCGCACTTTCATCGCCAAACCTTCCCCGTGTAGACTCAGCCTCAGATCCCCTGCTAGGGACGACCGACAAGCAGCACACACCGAGCTTGATTCTGGTTCCAGCCTTTGCCTTCCCTTCCTGGTGCTCAGCACCCTCCTGCCCCAGTACAAAACCAACCTGCCCATACGCCCTTGCAGGCTGGCCTGCCCGGGGCTCGCTGTACACATGCATTGTCCGGCTGCCCTCTTATTTCATCCCCTCTGGCTCCGCCCCCGTACGTATGGCTGCAGTTCCCCTCGTTGCCAGCCACCTGCATGCAGGAGGCGGGGTGCTCATGGCTGGCGTCCCTTCTGCCTTGGGTCCCTGCTGGGGAACTGGGCTCAGTGCCCAGTTCGTGAGCCAGGCTAGGGGCTTAGCCGAGCTCTGCCGGGCAGTTCTCCCATCATGCTCAGTGCTGGAGGCGAGGCGGGGCCCTGCTGCGAGGAAGGGCAGCTGGGTGGAAAGGCCTTGGGCATAGGAAATGAAAGAGACAAGCCATGTTCCCTTTAATTTTTTTTCCACCCAGGCATGGAATAAATTTTGTTCTGTGCACTGAGGCAAGTCCACGTGTGCACCACAAAATAGAAACACATGCAGCTAGCTGTGCCACTCAATTCTCAAGTGTGCCCCAGGTCATGTTGGGCTCACTCCCTGCCTCAGTTTCCCCATTGGGCTAATAAGCCTTTTCTCCCACCAATGTTTCCTCTAAGGGTACATCTAGACTACACTTTTCTGTCTACAGAGAGATGTAGATTAGGCATGTTGAAATTGCTAATGAAGCGGGGATTTAAATATCCCATGCTTCATTAGCATAAGCATGGCCACGGCTTTTTTTTGAAATGGAGCTTTTTCGGAAAAAAAATGGCAGTTTAGACGCGGATCTTCCGAAAAATAAACCCTTTTTCGAAAGATCCTGTATTCCTCCAAAAACGAGGTTTACAGGATCTTTCCAAAAAGGGTTTATTTTTCGAAAGATCCGCGTCTAGACTGCCGTTTTTCCCAAAAAAGCTCCGTTTTGGAAAAAAGCGGTGGCCATGTTTATGCTAATGAAGCGCGGGATATTTAAATCCCCACTTCCTTAGCAATTTCCACATGCCTAATCTACATTTGTCGACAGAGGCGTAGCCTAGGCACAGCCTAAGTCTGTCTGCCCATCTGCGGAATAAATTTTGTTCTGCGCACTGAGGTGTGTGCAGATGTGCACCACCAGTAGAAACACCTGCTGCCAGCTGTGGGCGCTCTGCTGATCAGTGGGGAAGCATCTCTCCTGTGTGGCCAAGCTCTCAGCTTATGGGGAACCCATGTGCCTACCATTTGAGTGTCTTGTCCAGACAGCTTAGCGCTCTGTGGCTGGACCGTCTCTTGCATGCACAGGGCCTGGCAGCTCAGGCAGCTGTAACATGAATAACAGGCCAGCACCTGTCGCTATAACCGCGGTTTATAATGAGGAGACCTCGTGGGCCGTTCACTCCACCCATGGCCTGGCAGGGGGGCAGGAGGTGTACTGTAGAACGTCCCTCACGTTTGGGGGGGATCTCAAATGGTCTGTAGGAAGCAGAGGCCTAGTGAGGGTGTTATGTACCTGGGGGCAAAGGCAACACTTGCGTCCCCCCTTCCTGCCACGCGGCAGGGCCCCAAACCTGTCGCATGGCTGAGCCCGGCCCTGGGAGGAGGGGGGAAGCTTGTATCGCATCTTCCCCCACCCCCTCCAGTTTGGGGCTGGGCTCCCGCATGCACTAACCCGCCGGCGGAGATGGAAGAGGGTCAGGCTGGGGGCGCAGAGGTGGGGAGGAGGCTCCAGTTGGTGGACGGAGGAGGAGCAGGCGAGCTGAGGGATGACAGGCGGAGTGGAGGGGGACTAAAGGGGTGCCCCCCCAATGTGGCAAGTGGGGGCACCCCCTCCCCCACTTACACCATTGGTAGGGAGGGAAGCCGGAGAGGCCTGCATTCCTGCAGATAGACCCTTGGATGAAAGGTGCCGTCGGAACGTAGTGTGCTCAGACCGTTTCTTTGCGACCCGTCTGTGTCTCTTCAGGAAGCATTTCACAGGCTTTAAGTGAGCCCCGTGCTCCACCTGGTACAGACAGGTAAACTGAGGCACGGGGAGGCAGCGCCGTGGGATAGGAGAGCCTGCCCTCTGCTCTGGTGTCCGTGCAGGCCTGGGCTGTGCTGCAGTGCCGAGAGGTGAGGTCTTTTCCCCAAGGAGCATAAACTGCAAAGCAACGAGACAGCCTGGGGAGCCAGGCAGGTGTTGACTGCCAGGGCAGGAGAGGGGGGAGTCTGCACTCTCCCTTGTGTCTCTACAGAGGCTGTAGTGAGCAGTGGTTAGGGGCTTTGGCAAACATGGCCAACCCACGCTAAGGGCTAGTTAGGATTTCATGCTCAGCTGGGGAAAGGAACCTTCTCTCCCCGCCCCCCGTCTGTGGGCTTCTCTCCATCCTGGCATGTGGGAGAGCTGTGTGCCAGCTAGGGCAGGTGGGCAGAGACAGGAGAGGCCCCACCTCCTCATTTGCTCGTCATGGGAGGGGTCCAGCCTACCTGCTGTTGAAGGCCAGCGGCACGGCCCCACATGGCAGCAGAAGGGAACCTACATCTCCCTGCTGGTGTGGCGAAGCCATGGACTGTCCCATACTACAGTGTGTGCCCTAGAACCACAGCCTCGCTCTAAATGTCTAGGGTTCCCTAGCTTTTGTGAACCCCAATTCCAGCCGGCAGGAAGTCCTCTCAGAGCGCGAAGCCCTGGTCTCGTGTTCTGCGTTGCCCAATCCGCTGATGGAAAAAAGGGAAGCCAAATGGGACGCAGGCGATCATTGGCTGGGGCGCCTTCTCCTGCTGCTGGGGAAACTGAGGCTGTCTATGCCGGATGGAGTGGCGCAACATTCAGCGATCTATGGTGTGATGCACTGTGGTGCATGAAGCACGGTTAGAAATGACACACGCCACTTTAAACCCTGAGGGCGCGTCTACACGGCCGGCTCAAGCTGAATTAAGCGACACAACTTGAGCTGCCTCAGTTGCGTAGTTTGAGTCGAAATAGCTGATTTTGGAGCGGTCTGCACCGCAGGACGTCCGAGGCAGAGCCCTCTTCCGCCGGCTCCCCTCACTCCTCCGATGAGGGTTCCAGGAGCCGGAGCAAGAACTCTTCCAGCTCCCCGTTAGTTTGACGTTCTGCCGCAATGAGGGCTTGTGGTGTAGACCCGGCCTGTGTCAGTGCAGAATAACCTCAGTTATTGTGAAATCACGCTGCTGTGTAGACATACCCTGAGTATCCTGGTGCTGATTGCAGGCTCGGAGTCTCTGTAGGGACCGGTGCAACCCGTGTGTTGTGCGGTGAACCGGTCTAGAGTGAGGCGGAGCGAGTTGTATGTCTCAGCCATAGGGAGCAGCCGGCTCTGTTTCAGGGCTAATGGGTGGAGGAGTTCCGGTTGTTAAGACACGAAGCAGGGTGGCTAGGGTTGCCAGGTGTCCGCTATTGACCCCGACCGTCCGGTATTTTTGCCTCCTGTCTGGTAAAAAAAAATCAGAAAATACCGGACACCTAAAATGTCTGGTATTTTCTGGGGTTTTTTTCCCTGCCAGGAGGTGAAAGTACCAAACACCTGGCAACCCTATACACACTCAGCAAGTGGGCCCCGTCCCGAGCGCCCTCCCCCCCGCACCTCGGGCCCAACTCCTGGCCCCTCTGCTTACCTGGTTCCGCAGGGAAGCTCCGTTCTGGCTCCATGAAGAAAACAAAATGGCCACCAGCAAAAAGCCTAAAGACCTGAAGCTTTCCCTGGGTCTTAGTGCTCAACCTTCCCCCCCCTTTCTATCCCTGTTCTGACTCTGCAGGCACTTAATGCTGTTTTATTTTTTAACTTTTATCAACTTTGGTCTCCCCCTTTTTTTCCCCCTCCACAGAATTTTTTTTTCCGGTGGTTTTTTTTTGGAGGGGGGGGGGGTCGGTATTTTTGGGTAAACCATCTGGCAACCCTAAGGGTGGCACCTCCACTTTCCATGCAAGATGCATGTCCGTTTCTCCCTGTGCGTGACCAGAACCCAGCCAACTCCAGCCCCGAATCTGTAGGTGGCGAATGATCTGCTCTCCTCGAAACTTTCCATTAATTAAATAGATAAAGGCCACCCGGAGGCTTGGCTTTTTACACAGGCTTGAACAGGGTAGCCTGGAGGAAAATAAAGAGCCCCCGGGTGAGAGAGGAAGATGCGTGTCCAAACCCGAATGGTTGGTTAGCAAGTGGTGGGGGGATTTGAGAGCAGCCTTCAACTTCCTGAAGGGAGGTTCCAAAGAGGATGGAGAGAGGCTGTTCTCAGTGGGGGCAGAACAAGGAGCAATGGTCTCAAGTTGCAGTGCGGGAGGTCTAGGTTGGCTATTAGGAAAAACTATTTCCCGAGGCGGGTGGTGAAGCCCTGGGATGGGTTCCCTAGGGAGGGGGTGGAATCTCCATCCCTGGAAGTTTTTAAGTCTCGGCTGGACAAAGCCCTGGCTGGGATGATTGAGTCCTGCCTTGGGCAGGGGGCTGGACTTGATGACCTCCTGAGGTCTCTGCCAGCTCTAGGATTCTATGAAGGGAACTGCGCTGCAGGGCTGGCACTCGGAGCAGGGTGAGGTTCGGAGACTGGTTCCTCAGAGGTGCGGGTTGGGCCAGGCTCCCGGACAGAGGGAGCGGGGCTAGTTGAAGCTCAGGGGGCATTTCCTCCCTGACGCCTCCTTTTCCCAGTGGGTGAAAGGGAATCCCTTTTACTGGGACATGGCCCTGCGTAGGCTGTGACCAGCTGAAGTCCTCGTCCCGCCGCAAAGCCTCGCCAGGGCGAGATTAGATGTGGGAGACTGATGAGGTTAGAACTCTGCTCTCCGCAAGGCGGCGGGGACTTGCTGTGGCGGAGTTAGACTCCCTGGCAGGTGGTGGGGCACTTCCCCAGTTCCTGGGGGGAACTCGACCCCCACCCTAGCCCCACTCCTCTCCTACCCCCAAGCCCTCTTCCCCGGTGCTGCCTCTTCCCACGCCTGCTCTGCCCATCCCTTCCTTCCCTACCCTCCCCCTCTTCTCCCTCCCCAACACCTCCTGAACAGCTGGCCGTGGGGCACGGAGCCAGGAGGGGTGGGAAGGGGATGGGGGTGATCTGGTGGCTGCTAGGCTGGTCTCCGCAGGCGAGTGCCCACGAGCGCTAGGAATTGTGCCTCTCGCCCCGCTGTGAGATACACCCGGAGCCACTCTGTGCCTCAGTTTCCCTTCTGCACGATGGGAATCAGAGTGCTGCCCGACCTCACAGGGGGGTGGTGAACATAACGACACTAAAGACGGTGAAGCATTCCGAAACTAAGGGAGTGGTGGCCGTCTCCCGCTGGACAGATGCCTTGCTGTCTTAAAGTGCAGGGCACTATATTTCCCCATGGGTGTTCCAGCCCTGGAGCACCCATGCCAGGAGCACCTCGGGTGTGGCATGAAGACAGAGGCAGATGGCTAGACAGGACGGGCCAGGGTTTGAGAGGGGTACATAGGCCGGGGGGAGGCATGGACGTAGCCAAGTCGGGGACACTGCAGGTCCAGGTGAGGCACTGTAACTGAGCGGAGGGGGGAGCCCAACCCTGGAGTAAGAGGCTGGGGGCACCGGGTCGGGACAGAGGGGCACTGTCAGAGCGGTGTGCGGACAGTCCAGGACTAGGGGTCGGTGGGCAGGATGAGGGGAGGGGGATTTCCCTCCCCCGCAGCTGGCCCGAAAGCCCGGCTAGTTCCAGTCTCTTCCCCTCCCCTGCAGGGGTTCGTGCTTTGATTCCTTTCATGCAATTGACGGCTAATGAGAACACAAACCATTTCCGCTGAGAGCTAATAAACCAGACAGGCACCTTTCATGGGGCTCTCCCAGTGCGTCCTCGCCTGGCATGTCCGATGGCTGAGGGAGCTCCCGCAGGTCCAAGCCGGGTGGATATTAATTAGCCGCATCCTTGCGGCAGACGAAGTTGAATGTGATGGGAGTGAAGGGGCCGGGCAGAAGGGAGGTGGAATCCTTGCCTGGGATCTGTGTTTCTTCTGCCTTCGTTCCAACTATGTGCAGAGCAGGCCTCTCTCTCCCCGCCCCCCCACCCCCCCGGCATTTTGGACCCCCGGGCTGGACGGTCATGATGCACTGCCTACATCGGGCTGGAGTGAGTCAGAGAACGGGACGGCTTTGCCATTTTGCCTGCGTGACCCGGCTCTGGTGGCTCATCCGGCAGCTGGCCCCAGGCCTCAGAAACACCTGAAGTCCCTGTGAATCCCCTTCAGAGCAGGGAGCGCCGCACACCCGTATCATACGCGCTGTGGCTCGAGGTAGCACTTCAGACCCTGCTGTGCCAGGCACTGCACAAATGCAGGACAGTGCCGGGCTGTGCCCCAAAGAGCTGACCGTCTCCGTGTAAAAGGAGAGCACCAGCAAACAATGAGCCCAGGCTGGTGCAAGGAGAGGTAGGTTTGTACCTCCCAGATGAACAGATGCGATCAGCCCTGGGGGCCATTTAGCCGAGTTTCCTGGCTCTGGCTGGCAGATGCTAGAGGGCTGTTCAGCTTAGAAAAGAGACAAGGAAGGCAGATTGTGATAGAGCTCTATACAATCATGAATGGTCTGGGAGTAGAGAGGTGTTAATTACTCCTCCTCACTGTACAGCAACTGTGGGTCAGCCAACTAAATGAATAGGCAGTGGGTTTAATACAAACACGGGACAGTACTTTTTCCACACAACGCATGGTTAACCTGTGGAACTCCTCGCCAGGGGATTTCGTAAAGGTCAAAAGTGTAACCAGGTTCAAAAGCAACGCGGAGTCCTGTGACACCATAGCCTTGGTCTGCACTAGAGTGTTATTTCAAAATAACCTCCCTTATTTTGAAATAACAAGCGGGAGCATCCACACTGCTAAGCCCATTATTTTGACATAACAGGCTGGTTATTTCGAAATAACGCCTGCTTTTCTTGAGGAATTAACGCTTGTTTTGAAATAGTTATTTCGAAATAGCTCCTCCCCAGAGTCATTCGAAGTAATTACTCCCCCATGCTTCCTGGGGCTCTGGGTCAAGATCGTGCGCCCGCTCACGATGGCTCTGGGTCAAGGTCGTGCAAGAAGTCTTGTGCAAGAACACGTCCACACTGCCATGTGCGAGATGTGCTTTTGCACAAGAGCATCCATGGCAGTGTGGACACTCTCTTGCGCAAGAAAGCTCCGATGGCCATTTTAGCCATAGGGCTTTCTTACGCAAGAAACACCTGCCGCGCGTCCACACTGCCCTCTTGAGCAAGAGCTGTTGCACAAGAAAGCTTGTATTTGTTTAAAAAAAAAAAAAAAAAGAGTGTAGCTCTTGTTTAAGAAGCCCTCTTACCACGCCGTACTGTAAATCTTCTTGCGCAAGAGCGGGTGGGCAGTGTGGACGCTCTGCAGGTTCTTGCTCAAGAACGGCTGTACTTGCGCATGGACCCGCCAGTGTAGACATAGCCTTAGAGACCAACAGACGTATCTGGGCATCAGCTTTTGTGGGTAAAAGCCCTTTAGTCGGATGCCTGGACTTCGTTGGGTTCGGAAGAGAAGTAGCTGTGTTTGGGGAGGGTTGCTCCATCCATGGCGCTTAGCCCAGGTACGCAGGGGTGTGACCCTATGTTTGGGGCAACCCTCAGCCTTTTGCTGCCCGAAGCCGGGTGTGGAAGGCGGGTGGATCATCCTGTAACGACTGGCATGGGCCAGGGTCGGAGTTACTGTGTGCCCCATCCTGCTAGTCTGAGCGTCCCCGGCCCGTCCTGAATCTCTCCCCTGGGCCCCACTGCGTGAGCGGGCCCGAGCCGAGCCGAGCGGCCTGGTTCTCTGAGCGCATCCCCTGCGGCCTTCGGGCCTCCGGCTCCCACCGCCTCCTGGTTGCCAGGCAACCCTGACAGTCCTCTGTGGAGGCTCGTGGGGAGCGGTTGTGCCGGTGGTTAACGTGTCAGTCGGACGGCGCACGTGTTCCGAGTGCCACGGGGCCTGGCCCCGCCCCATGTGCCCGTACCACTTCCCCCAGGACGAGGACGGAGGGGGAGCCCGCAGCGTGTCGCCGGCCTGGCCGGAGCGGTCCCTGGCAGAGCAGGCTAACGCGGCTGCGTCTCTGCGCCTCCGGGCTCATGAGGTGCCCCCCTCCCCCCGGGCTGCGCAGCGGGATGGCATTAGCAGCCCCACCGCGGTCACGGCAGCAGCTGGCGAGTCGCGCCAACTCTAGAGACACGCCCGCACCACGCTTGGGTGCAGGGCTTTGGGGTGCAGAGGGGGGTTCCAGGCCCGCCCTGCCCCTCACTCAGCTTTGCCGTGAAGCCGGGCCTCGTGTGGTTGGCGCTCGAAAGCCCTGGGGCCGCTCGCAGCTGCCGACTGTGTCCGAACGCCTGACGCTGGGCTGGGAAGCAGCTGGCTGTGTGGGGAAAGGGGAATGTCTGCCCGGGATCGAGGAGAATTTCCGGTGGCAGGACGGCTGCGTGGCTCAGGGTGAGGGCCCTCCCAAATTCCTGGTCCATCTTGGTACATTGTGCTGTCATAAGAATTTGGAGAGCGGGTTGCAAGTTTATGGGGGGGGGGTCATGGTACTACCACCTTTACTTCTGTGCTGCTGCTGGGGGTGGCACCGCCTTCAGAGGCGGGTGGCCGGAGAGCAGCGGCCGCTGCCAGCAGCGGTGCAAAAGGAAGGGTGGCAGTACCATGACCCCCCCCCCCCGTACAATAACCTTGCAACCTCTCCTACTACCCCCCTTTTGATTTAGCCCCCCTCCAATATGAGAAACATGAAATGTGTATAGTACAGGCCAAAAGGACACAAACGACTCGATTTCAGGAGGGAGACCGCATTTCATGGCCCATGATGTATTTTTCAGAGCTGTGAATTTGATAATGTCTTAGTCAATGCCAAGGGCTTGTCTACATGGGGAAACTGACTGGCAGCGCTATACTGGAACGTGCGTTTCTGCGAGGGACTCCAGAACAGACTGGTGCGTCTACACAGGGACTGTACTGACCCAGTCTGAGTGAAATGGGGGGTCTCTATCCTGCTGTTTGGAATTAGGAAAGGTACAGGAGGGCTTAGACACAGGAACAAGCACTGAGGCAATTAAATTAAACCACCTTCCCCTTCTTCTGATCCCTGTCGGATTCCTTCTGTCATCAAAGAGCAAGCCCCCGCCGTGGCTGTCTGCGTGGCCCGGGCTCTGCGTCTTAATCCGCCTTCCATTGGAACAGTGTCACGAAGCCCTAAAAGGGAGCAGAACGGGCCTCGCGGCTGAAGCGGGCTGCTGAGGAAAACAGCCAATTACGCCTTCGAACAGCCCCGTTATTCCCTGCTGCTGCCAAGCTAACAGCTCCCTGGTGGCCTGAAAGGGCCAGCGTCGCAAGGGAACTTCTGGAAGAGGGCCAGGCACATTTGCATCCAGGAGTGGGCACGTTTTGCCAAGTGGGCGCAGAGGGGCCCTGCGCCTTTAAAAAGGGGCAACGGTGGAGTTGATCCTGTTGGAGAAGAATGCAGAATAACTTGTGAGTTCGGTGCCAGGCAAGGCCGTGGGGACATGGGGCGAGGGGGCAGCCGGATCTCAAGGCCTGGACTCACCGTGGGTGAAATTCACCGCTGGGGGGGAGCGCCAGCAGGTGGCCTCCTTGTGCCGGTCCCATGGGACCATTTGCTGGGTGAATTTCCCCTTCTGTCAAATGGGAACAATCGTTATCGGCCGGGCTGTGCGGGTAGATTCGTAAGAACATGCGACCGGCCAGCGTGGGTCAGAGCAGAGGCCCCTCTCGCTGACGGATGGTCAGAGGCGGGTCATTTGCTCATCGCGTTGTCGGAAGGATTCTTATCAACGCTGCGATGAGTCGGTAAGGGAAGGAGAGCTCAGTCCGGGAGCTGTCCCCGTTGCGGCTCTGCTGCAGAAATGTACCTAGAGCCAGGTGGGTAGGCAGCCCGGCTCCTCCTGCATTTACGCTGCAGAGGGGCAGCAGGGTAGGTCCCAGACCCGGCACAAGACAGGAGAAAGCCGGGCTGCCTGTCCAGCTGGATCAGCCCCGGTCCGTGGCGGCCCAGGCTGGCTGCGGACAGGGGCTGCTGCCGGAGCAGACTTTGCCCGCGGTAAGCCTGGGCGTGCTACGGGCAAAAGCAGCTTCGCGGCAGCTTATCCTTGCCCCTCCACGCCCGCGCTGCAGCAGGGCAGGTGGCACGGCAGAGACGATGCTGGGGGGAACCAGCTTTTAAGCCGGTTGCCCCCAGCACCAACTCCTGCTCTCCCCTACCCTTGCTGCCACACAGAGGCAGTGGGGGGGGGGGGGAGTGTGAGTGTGAGTAGTCGATTTGACTAACCAATAATCCTCGGTTTATCGGTGAGCTGGCAAGTTGACTACTCACACTCATCCCTAATTTAGCCCAGTAGCCTGTCTTCCTGGGGTGACCCTCTGTCCCGGTTTTACCGGGACTGCCCCGTATTTGAGCTGTGGCACCCTGACTTTTTTTAAAAAAGGGGGAAATGTCCCATATTTGCAGCCCTCTTCTGGTCCTGGTGTTCCCTGGTCAGCGCAGCCGCGGCAGCCTCTGGTTTGCTGTGGGGGGTAAAGCACGTGGTGGGTGAGTCGGAGGGAGTGGAGGGAGAAACCAGGTAGGCGCATCTTCCCTTCTGTGCACCCTAGAAAAGGGGGGTGTCCGCCAGCCTTTCAGGAACACGGGGCTGAAGCCCCAACCGCTGGCGCCCCCTCCCCAACACTGGAACTCCTTTCTCGGGCACCTCCACCACTGGCTGCAGCCCTGTTCCCAGGCAGCCCTTGTCGTGGCGCTGAAGTCCCATTGCTGGGCGTGTCCCCCCCCCGGTCTGCAAGGCTCAGTCTGGACCCACTGCAGGGCTGAAGGCGGGGGGGGGGGGGGGGTGTGTGTGTGTGTGTGTGTGTGTGTGTGTGTGTGTGTGCGCACGCACACACACACTCACACACACACTCTCTCTCTCTCTCTCTACGGCAATGAGCCCTGGTTTTGGGCGGCCCCCTGGCAATCAGCCCTGTTCTCAGACTGCTCCGGTTGTGGAGCTCAGCCCTGTTCCTTGGGGGCTGTTGCCACGGCACTGAAGCCCCATTTTTGAGCGGCCCCTGCTGCAGGGCTTAGCCCCTGCCCCATCCCATTTCCTCCCCCCTCCACTGTGGGTCTGAAGCCCTGAGTGCCAGCAGACACCCCTTTCCCCCCTGGTGTCTCATGTTGGGCATAGGGAAATAGGGTCACCTTACCAGTGCCAGGTGCCCTAGAGAGAGTGAACAGAATAGGGAATCATCAAGTGATCCTTCCCCAGTTGCTCAGTCCCAGCTCCTGACAGAGGCTAGGGACACCATCCCTGCCCATCCTGGCTAGGAAGTATTAATGGACCTAACCTCCATGAATGTAGCTAGCTCTTTTTTGAACCCTGTTAAAGTCCTAGCCTTCTCAACATCCTCTGGCAAGGAGTTCCACAGGTTGACTGCACTGTGTGAAGAAAAACTTCCTTTGGTTTGTTTTAAACCTGCTTCCTATTGATTTCATTGCATGACCCCTAGCTCTTCCAAGGCCCTGGTATTTCCAACGCTCTCAGATGCCTGGCATGAACTAACAGTCCCCGTGTGTGTGTGTGTGTGTGTGACAGAGAGAGAGAGAGAGGATGATCTGCCTGCCTGGCATTTTAAATCAGTGACTTTGAAAAGTGGGGGGGGAGGGCGGGTGCAGCAGGGGAGAACTCACTTCTGCAAGGGCCTCACTCATTGGAAGGAGAGTTTTAGAGTAAAATAGAGCCTGGTGTTTTAATAGCTCTGCCAGTTGTGGGAGCCCAATTACCCACCTTCCCCGGCAGTTCTCCTACTTGCTCACTGGGTAAGCTCTTCCCAGAGCAGACAAAAGTAGGAGACAAAAGGCTTTTGCACCTTCTGTCTTAATTGCTGCTGGGGTGTTTTGTGCTGGGCGGAGGGGCTAGATTGACAGCCTTGGAAGCTGCAGCTGCCTTTGGTTCATGAGAGGCTGACATAGGTTGACGGTGGGGCTTGAATTCAGGGTTGAGCTAACAGAATGATAGCAGCCGGTAGCAATAGGAGGCTGTTATCCCCCCTGCCCTCCCCAGAAGATCAGCCATTAAAGGGGAATGCAGCACACATACGTACACCCTGCTCTCTGCCAACATCCATCACCACATCCCTATGCAGCCCTTGGGAGGGGTTTTCCCAGATGCAACCCTGGAACTGTGGAGTCCTCCTCTCTCCAAAAAGGGCTCCCTCTTGCACTTTGTTGTTGTGACAAGTTGCAAACCCCTCCAGGTGCTGCGCTCACACAGCCAGCCACAGGCTGGGACACCCAGCTCTTACATGAATGCTTCTCCCAGCTGTTAGAAAAGAACAGGGGAACCACAGGCGAAGGGGGTATGCGGGCACCTTTTATTGGTGGTGCTCATTCTTGTCTCGGGCCCTGCCCCCCCCAACCCGAAATGCGAGTGAGCTACAAATTAACCCTCGTTTCACCTTTTTCTCTTAGTGCATAACTACACTTATCAGTGACATCACCCCTTCAGCCCTACGTTAGTAATACCAACACCCGTATAATGTCTAATCATCACCACGTGATAAAAAGAATTATACCTGCCCCTGCTTATAGAACACTAGGACTGGAAGGGACCTCGAGAGGTCATCGAGTCCAGTCCCCTGCCCCCCTGGCAGGACCATCCCTGATAGACATTGATCTAACCTGCTCTTAAGTATCTCCTGGGATGGAGATTCCACAACCTCCCTGGGCAATTTATTCCAGTGTTTGACCACCCTGACAGTTAGGAGCTTTTTCCTAATGTCCAACCTAAACCTCCCTTGCTGCAGTTTAAGCCCATTGCTTCTTGTTCTATCCTCAGAGGCCAAGATGAACAAGTTTTCCCCCTTCTCCTTATGACACCCTTTTAGATACCTGAAAACTGCTATCATGTCCCCCCTCAATCTTCTCTTTTCTAAACTAAACAAACCCAATTCCTTCAGCCTTCCCTTATAGGTCATGTTCTCTAGACCTTTAATCATTCCTGTTGCTCTTCTTTGGACCCTCTCCAGTTTCTCCACATCTTTCTTGAAATGTGGTGCCCAGAACTGGACACAATACTCCAACTGAGGTCTAACCAGCGCAGAGTAGAGCAGAAGAATGACTTCTTGTGTCTTGCTCACAACATGTCTTTGAAAAAGACGGGGACTTTTCAGCTTAGAAAAGAGAAGACTAAAGGGGGATAGGATAGAGATCTACAAAATCATGCCTAGTGTGGAGAAAGTGAATAAGGAAAAGTTATTGACTTGTTCCCATAACATAAGAACTAGGGGTCACCCAATGAAATGAATAGGTAGCAGGTTTAAAACAAGCAAAAAGACGTTTTTCTTCATGCAACGCACAGTCAACCTGTGGAACTCCTTGCCAGAGGAAGGTCAGGACTTTAACAGGGTTCAAAAAAGAGCTAGACCAATTCATAGAGGTTAGGTCCATCAATGGCTATTAAGCAGGATGGGCAGGGATGGTGTTCTTGGCCACCTCTGTCAGAGGCTGGGAATGGGTGACAGGGGAGGGATCACTTGATGATTCCCTGTTCTGTTCCCTCCCTCTGGAGCACTGGGCTTTGGCCACTGTGGGCAGACTGGACACTGGGCTGGATGGACCTTTGCTCTGACCCCGTCTGGCCGCTCTTATGTTACTCAGTAAAAATCCTCTGTGGCTGCCAGGACCTGCTGAGCAGTGTGGAGACAGGCAGAATTGCAGACGGGTTAGCCTGGCATTTCCGGCACACCGGCTTGTCGGGCAACAGTGAAGCATGATCTAGCAAAGCAGATGTTTTATGAAATTGCGCTAATGGGAAAGTCCTGCCCTGGGGGCCAGATTGGGAGGGATGTGACTCTGGCAATTAGAACACAATTCCCTCCTAGATTGTGAAACTGTTTGGATTGCTCGAGCCCATTCTTTTCTTAAATACATCCTACTGGGAATAGCACCAGAGGTGGGGATGGTCTGTTAAGACTTCGGCGGGCACGGTGCCTGCACCAAAGAGCGCCAGCCTAGCAAGAGGAAGCAGTCGGTTCCACCGTGGGGTGGTGACCGAGGCTCATGGGAACTGCCAGCCTAGATCAGAGCCCCCCCAGTCCAGTGTCCTGGCCAGCACTTCAGACGACGGGTTAATAGGCCTCTTGTTAGGTCTCCTCCTAACCCCTTGTAGTTAGAGATTGATCTTCATCCTGAAGCACAAGCGTTATGCTCCCTTCTGAATGTTTTGTTACCACGAACAGTGACCTCTCTGGATATACTCGTTATTGTCGAACCGGAAGGGACCTCGAGCGGTCATCGAGTCCAGTCCCCTACCCTCACGGCAGGGCCAAGCACTGTCTAGATCCGTGGCATCCAACCAGTTCTGAAGCAGTGGCCGCTCTAGTGGCTACTGCTATAGTGAACAAGCCACGCTCAGCCAGCTAAATAGCCACATGTGGCTAGTGTGTTGGACACCGCGGTTGTAGGTCATCCCTGACAGGTGTCTGTCCAACCTGCTCTGAAATATCTCCAGGGATGGAGATTCCACAACCTCCCCAGGCAACTTATTCCAGTGTTTAAGCACCCTGACAGGTAGGAAGTTTTTCCTAATGTCCAACCTAAACCTCCCTTGCTACAATTTAAGCCCGTTGCTTCTTGTCCTGTCCTCAGAGGCCAAGGAAAACTATTTTCTCCCTCCTCCCTGTGACACCTTTTTAGATACTTGAAAACTGCTATCATGTCCCCTCTGTCTTCTCCTTTCCAAACTAAACAAGCCCAGTTCCTTCAGCCTTCCCTCATAGCTCATGTTCTCTAGATCTTCCATCATTTGTGTTGCTCTTCTCTGGACCGTCTCCAGTTTCTCCACATCTTTGCTGCAGTGTGGTGCCCAGAACTGGACACAACACTCTAACTGAGGCCTAATCAGCACAGAGCAGAGCGGAAGAATGACTCCTCGTGTCTTGCTCACAACACTCCTGCAAGCTGAAATCATGTTTGGTTTTTTTGCAACAGTGTCCCACTGTTGACTCATATGTAGCTTGTGGCCCGCTCTGACCCCTCATTCCCTTTCTGCAGGGCTCCTTCCTAGACAGTCACTTCCCATTGTGTGTGCGTGAAACGGATCGTTCCTTCCTAAGTGGAGCACTTTGCATTTGTTCTTATTAAACTTCATCCTACCGACCTCAGACCATTTCTCCAATGTGTCCAGATCATTTTGAATTCTGACTCTCTCCTCCAAAGCTCTTGCAACCCCTCCCAGCTTGGTGTCATCTGCAAACTTAATAAGTGTCCTCTCTCTGCCGTCATCTAAATCGTTGATGAAGATATTGAACAGAACTGGTCTCAAAACAGACCCCTGCGGAACCCCACTTGTTCTGCCCTTCCAGCAGGATTGTGAACCGATAATAACTACTCTCTGAGATCGGTTATCCAGCCAGTTATGCACCCTCCTTATAGTAGCCCTGTCTTCAGTGCTCATCTCCTCATGGACGCAGGAGGAGCATTGTTGTTGAAATAGCTTTGCCAAATTCTATAAGAACAGTTGTCGCGTCCTGGCTGTAACCACCTCCTGGGGGCATGGGAGTGGATTGTTTCTTTCTTGTGTGGACCAGCACACGGGTTGCGTGTTGCCAGAAGGCCGTGGGGGCTGGACTGCATACCCTGGGCTGTTATTACTCCAGCCTGAATGATCTGGGAAGGAAACAAACCTTCCACCTTGCGTCATTTGCTTGGAAAGGAAGAAATGAAGCGAGTGACACGTCCCTTGCAAATTGGGGCTTGGGAGAGCTGACACTGAGCCTTCAGACCTGGGCAGCCTCTGCTTGCGTCAGAGGGCGTTACAACGTCTGTGGCTTCTAACCCTCACCTTCTAAGTCTTCTATCCTTCCGGCGTGTATGGAACAGGGAAGAGTTCCAGCCGCTGCCTCTCGGCCTGTTCCCTAATGATCTGCTTCTCGGTAGCGTGATTTCCCCGGCATTGATGTCTGTCAGGTTGGCTATGGTCAGACGTGTGCTCTCTCTTCCTGGCTCCTGCCGTCAGGGACATTTCTATTCTAACGAGGCTGCTGTGATCTCTGGCTCCTTCGCCTGTAGCCATTTCACACCAGGTTGTGATCTTCTCCGGCTAGGGCCTGTTCATAATTTGGACGGGAGGCCCACAGAAGCGCACATCCTTGCTTCTGATTCAGTAGGGGGGGGAACTTCTTTCTGAGTCAATTCTGAACCAAAGCCCCTGAGGAGCACAGGGGACGCTGTGCTGCTTCCATCTTCCGTATGAGACAAGCCAAGTCCTGGCCAGCGCTGATTGTGACAAATTCCCAGATATTTTTCATCAGGTTAAGTGCATTTTTTTTTCTTGCATCTTGCTGGAATCTTGGCTCCCTGCCTCCCTGCATCTCCTTCTGCTGATGTTCCCTTCCTGGGAGCTGAGCGCTTGGGCGGCCACTCTGGAGAGATTCAAAAACCACCAGCTGATTAGCAGCGCTCCCACAGCTAGGTTCTTTGTTTCTAGTGGTGGTGCACATTTGCACATGCGTGCACATAAAATTTATTCCACACATGGACAGAAAAGATTAGCGTGGGGGCGGGGAACCTTTTTTGGGTTAGGGGTCACTGACCTACAGGAAAAAATCAGTGAGAAGAAAGGAAAAAAAAACCCTTCACTGAGGCAGCCCCTGACTGAGAAGGAGAAAGACCCTCCCCACATTCCCCTCACACACCAGAGCCTGAGGGGCCCAGCCTGGTAGATTTTGTGTGCTCCAGCCCCACGGTAGGACAGTGGGAAGATTGGAGCACCAGCTTGGGCTACCGATGCTGGTGCAGGTCAAGAGCCTCAGGTGTTGGATCCAGGCAAGCTGGGGGCCACATTCGGTCCCTGGGCCTGAGGTTCCCCACCCTGGATTAGCAGGTATGTTGCTTTCTGCCACACACACACTCACTTCTTCTGAGCTCTCCTATAATGTTGCTGTGTGGTGTTAAACAGCAGCTGTGTTCTTCCCCAGAAGAGGTCGCATTTGAAAGCTGGGGTTAGTGATCTCAGTGCATAGTACTGCTGGATCTTAGCCCTTGAAGAGACATATTGGGCCATGGATACAATACAGGTTTGAGAACTATTGAATTCACAATCCAGCCCTGCCACTGAGTTGTTGGTCAGGATGTGTGCCTCAGTTTCCCCCACTGTATTCAGGGCCCGATGCTATTTTCCTGCTCTCCGAGCATTTTGTGAGACCGAATGCATCAAGGATGGGGGTTCTCTCAGGGCTAAGAACAATTTAACAGCAACCGACCCCCCGGCCAATGTGAGGCCCAAATTCTTGCTTTGCTTCTTTGTTTCCTGCACACTCAGCAGCACCAGTGAGAAAATTCAACCCGTTTTGCAGCGGGATGCATTTCCGCGAGTGCAGGCTCAGGCCCCCGGGGATGTGCAGCCAAACTAGCTGGGAGGAGAGTACCATGAATTTGCAATGAGATTATGCAATGCATTTCAGAGCGCAGGGCGCTTGCTGTGAGCACACAAAGCTGGAATGTGTCTGCGTTGGAGCTACCCAGGCCCATCCTTACGGCTGTTTCCCTTCTTCCTCTGAATGTTTGTGCTGTACACTCAGACTCTTCTCTCCCCCTTCTCTCTCCCCCCCGCACCCCCGGGTTAGGCTCCAAGCTTCCTAGAGCAGAGTCTGTATTTTGCCACAAGCCCTGGGGGTGGATGCAGGCCACGTACTAATAACATGTACTAGCCACTGTGGCAACACCCTCGCAGGTTTGCTCTTGCCTGTGGAAGAGGGGGCTCACATCTGGTGCAGCTGAACAGTCGGCAGCTGTTTCCACAGTGAGACCTGCTTTGCCTGTTTGTAGGGCAGGAGTCAAAGAAACCTGTATTGCCATTTACAAGTGCCTCTACCCTGGCTGACTGTAGCTTCAGCACCAGGGACAGATCATTCCGTATGTGGCCCACAGCCATGCAAAGACCATCCTGTGTCACCGTAGACCTGGTCTACACAAGCACCTTAGTCCGAATTTAGCCCCTTCCCCAGGTCCATTTTCTAAGCATGTGTCCACACTACCAAGCCCGTGGTTCTGGAACAAGGGGCCGCAGAATTGGAACTAATTGGCCTCCGGGAGGCCTCCCGCAACTCCCTACAGGGCTTCCTGGGCCCAGAGTCCGAGGCTAGCTCCGTGAATGCGGATGCGCTACCTCAGGCGACAGTCAGTTCTTGCCCGTAGCGAGGACATGCACCTTGGAATTTGTAAAATCGGGTGCCCAGAACTCAAACTTCGTCACTTTGGAATAATCACCTCGTGTAGACATGGCCTTAGAGATGAACAAATTTATTAGGGCAGAAACTTTCAAGGGTGAAACCAACTTCACTAGATGAATTGGAGTGGAGTTTCCAGAGGCAGGGGTATATAAAAGGACACCAAAAGAAAGCGGGTACTTGTACAAATGAGGCTAATCAAGTCAGGGTGGAAGTGGCTCATTCGCAGCCGTTAATGTGAAGATGTGAATATCCAAAGAGGGGAAATTGCCTTTGTACTGCGTTAACCAGGTGAGATCCTTCCTCAGTCCTAAGTTGATAATGTCGACGCTGCAAATGACTCCAGTTCAGCTGTCGCCCTGTGTAACCGGGTTTTGAAATGCTTTGGTGGAAGGATGGTTGCTTTCAAACCCATTGCTGGATGGCCAGGGAGGTCAGCATGTTCCCCTGAAGGTTTGGGTGTGCTCCCTTCCCTGATGTCTGATTTGTGTCAGTTTATCGTCTGTTGCACAGACTGCCCGGTTTGGCTGGTATCCATGGCAGAGGGGCATGGCTGGCTCATGATGGCATAGGACGTGCAGGCGGATGAGACCCCATTGTGGTGGCTTGTGTGATTGTGTTGCTCGTGTAGCGGTGTGGACAGAGTTGGGGGTGTGCATGTAGGTGACATCCTTCAGGACAGGCCCAACAAGGAAAAGAACAGACCACTGGTATCACCAACACCCCTCAGCTATAACCCCTCCAGTGCATCACTGGCAATCTGCAACCAGTCCTTGTCTAGATCCCCCAGAGCAGGGGAGGAGGGATGCTTCAGTAGCATTTTTCAGATGGAGAACCGAGGCAGGGGAAGACGAAGTGACTTGACCAGCATCACACAGGGATGCAGCAGCAGAACCCAGCTCCCCAGAGCGCCTGACCTCTGCCTTCATCACAAGACCACACCCATCCTTGCGGGTCCCTGGAATTGTTCCCTGGATCCCAATCCCACCCCACGTGTTATGCAGATTTACACGTCAGGTTTTCGTGCTCTGCCCCGGGAGCCTGCTGCTCCAGTGGATGCTCCTGGCTGCCTTGGGAACAGACAAACAACATGACATTTTGTGTTGATACATGTAAACCCATTGGAAACAATAATCCCAGCTAGACATGCAATATGATGGGGACTAATTTAGCTACAACTACTCAAGAGCGAGATCTTGGAATCATTGTGGAGAGGTCTCTGAAAACATCCCCTCCGTGTGCAGCGGCCGCCAAAAAAACAAACGGCATGTTAGGAATCATTAAAAAAGGGACAGAGAATAAGATAGAAAATACCTTATTGCCTCTCTATAAAATCATGGTGCACCGGCCCACATCTTGAATACTGTGTACAGATGTGGTCACCTCATCTTAAAAAAGATCTCTTGGCATTGGAAAAGATTCAGAAAAAAGCAATCAAACTGATGAGGGATTTGGAGCAGATCCCATATGGAGAGAGATTAAAAAGACTTGGCCTTTTCAGCTTGGAAAAGAGGAGACTCGGATAGAGGTCTATAAAATCATGACAGGTCTGGAGAAAGTGAATATGGAAAAGTTATTTACTTGTTCCCGTAACATAAGAACTAGGGGTCACCAAATGAAATGAATAGGTAGCAGGTTTAAAACAAACCAAAGGACGTTTTTCTTCATGCAGCACAGTCAACCTGTGGAACTCCCTGCCAGAGGATGTTGTGAAGACCAGGACTTTAACAGGGTTCAGAAAAGAACTAGATAAATTCATGGAGGTTAAGTCCCTCTATGGTATTAGCCAGGCTGGGTAGGAATAGTGTTCCTAGCCTCTGTTTGTCAGAGGCTGGAAATGGGTGACAGAGGAGGGATCACGTGATAATTCCCTGTTCTGTTCACTCCCTCTGGGGCATCTGGCATTGGCCACTATGGGCAGACAGGACACTGGGCTAGATGGACCTTGGGTCTGACCCCGTCTGGCCACTCTTATGCTTTTATGTTCTTAAATGATTGATCTGAAATGATTTGTGAGCTGAGTGGGTCCATTAAGTCCAGTTTTGTTTGCTGGTTTGCTCTTTGGGATCAGGTTGGGGGCGTGTGGTGGGGTGTGTGGGTCAGTGTGTCTGTGGGTGGGTGGGTATGGGTGTGGAGGTTTGGGAGTGTGGGGGTCTGTGGGGAATAGGAGGAAGGGAGAGAGTATGTGATTGGGCGTGGAGTTTTGGGGATGGGGGGTGGGTCAGTGTGAGTGTGTGGGGGCAGTGTGTGGAGATGTGTGTGGGGGGGTGGAGATCAGTGTGGGTGGGTGGGGGGGTGGAGGTGTGTGGATGTGGGGGGTGGGGGTGTGTAGGAGAGAGTGTGTGGGGAAGTGGAGGTTTGGGGATGTGGGGAGCTGGGGATAAGTAGGTGGGTGTGGGAGTGTGGGGGGGGTGGAGGCTGGGTGGGGTGTGGGGGACGGAGTGTGTGGAAGTGGGTGGGGATTGTGTGGCGGTTTGGAGGTGTGGGTTAGTGTATGGGAGTTTGGGGGTGTGTGCGGAGGTTTGGGGGTGGGGTGTGGGTCACTGGGGGGGATGGTTGTGGGTGTGGAGGTTTGGGAAGTGGGGGGCTGGGGATGGGTGGGTGCGTGTGGGGGCGGCGGCGTGGGCGTGTGGGGGTGGAGGTGGGGAGGGAGTGTATGGAAGTGGGTGGGGTTTGTGTGGAGGTTTGGGGGTGTGGGTCAGTGTGTATGGGAGTGTGGGGGTGTGTGCAGAGGTTTGGGGTGGGGTGTGGGTCAGTGTGGGGAGGGAAGTGGGGGGGGTGTTCAGAGAAATAGACACATTTCTGCTTTGACGGTGCCTCCAGGACGGATGTGTTGATTGGCCCCGCCCCTTTGCGCTCAGTGACGATGGTGCCCCAGCGCTGTGCAGGGAGGTACCCGCAGCGGAGTCGCCGCCGTCCCTCTCCACACGGTGCCGGCTGCGGCTGCCTCCCTCGAAGGCCTGGCTTGCCGTTCGGTAATCACAGAACCATCGAGCTGGCAGAGACCTCAGGAGCCCATCAAGTCCAGCCCCCTGCCCAAGGCAGGACCAACCCCAGTTAGCTTTCCTGCTGCCCCAGCTGGGCCTGAGAGGTCCCAGCTGGGCCAACTGGAGAACATTTGTAACATCCCCGTCCAACCGTCCCAGCAGGCCGAGAGCTTGGCTCGCCGAAAACCATCAGCCCCCTGCTAGGCTGAGCAGGGAGAAAGAACCTTTCTCGGCCCCGGGCCAGTGTTCTCACGGGGCCTCCCGCGCAGAGCGCCCCTCGTTCGCGCCCTCGGGGGGACTGCGAGTGGACACCCTGTTCAGCCTGCCTGCCTTAGACCCTCTCCCCCCTTGCACCTGCCTGGAAACGCAGGGCCATCGTACTGGAGAAGATAAAGCCGTTGGTTGGGGAGGGGGGGAATGGAGACAAGAGGGGGCAGGCTGACATGTGTGGCCCAGGGGAAACTTGAAGACGGGTTCGCTTCCTCCTTTTGCCGCTTGCTTGTTGTGTGGCCTTGATGGCACGAACGTAAGAGCTGCTCCCCTGGGTCAGACCGCGGCGCCTGGTGGCCTGGAGCCCCAGGGGGAGTCTACAGCACAGGGCGTTATTGGAACGATCCACCGGGCAGAGGGGTAGGGCCACCTCTAACAGGGAGTTGCAACCCTGAGTATCTTGGCTAGGAGCCACGCATGGACCTGAGCCCCCGACTTCATTCTGTTTTGAACCCAGCTGCGCTCTGGGCCTTCACAACACGGCCTGGCAGGAGCGCTGTCGGCTCACCGGGTGTTTGGGTGGAAAGGGTCGCCTCTGGTTTGCATGAAACCTGTGGCCTACCAGTTCCATTGTACAGCCCCGGCCTGCCCGAAATACAAGAGCGGCCAGACTGGGTCCATCCGGCCCAGGGTCTTGTCTGCCCACAGCGGCCAATGCCAGAGGTAGCGAACAGAACAGGGAATCCTCATGGGATCCCTCCCGTCGCCCATTCCCAGCTTCTCACGAAACGGCAAATAGGACATCTCCATTCATGTGCTCCAGACGCTCGTGGCTGTATCGCCAACTACACTATCAGCCCTTACTCGTCTCTCCTTGAAGCCACACAACCCTGGTTTTTTTTCATGTTGCCCTCCTCTGAGCCTACTCCTGCTCTGCCATATGCTTTTTGAGATGAGGCACCCGAACCCGCACGCAGTATTCGAGGCATGGATTCACGGGTGGCAAAAGTTTGGAAAAGGGCAACAAAAATGAGGAGGGTCCCAGATGGAGAGATTTAAAAGACAGGGACTTTTCAGCTTAGAAAAGAGGCGGCTAAGGGGGGATAGGACAGAGGTCTGTACAATCAGGACTGTGTGGAGAATGTGAATAAGGAAAAGTTATTTACTTAGTCCCATAACATAAGAACTAGGGGTCACTCAATGAAACAAATGGATGTAAAGCAAACAAAAGGAAGTTTTTCCTCCACACAGCGCAGTTAATCTGTGGAACTTGTTGCCAGAGGAGGTTGTGAAGACCAAGACTTTAACGGGGTTCAAGAAAGAGCTAGATAAACTCTTGGTGGTTAGGTCCATCAATGGCTACTAGCCAGACTGGGTAGAAATGGTGACCCTAGCCTCTGTCAGAGGCTGGGAATGGGTAACAGAAGAGGGATCACTTGACGATTCCCTGTTCTGTTCACTCCCTCTGGGGCCCCTGGCATTGGCCGCTGTGGGCAGACAGGACCCTGGGCTGGATGGACCTTTGGTCTGACCCCGTCTGGCCACTCGTATGTTCTTATGATGTTTTCTTCCTTATTCTCCATCCCTTTCTGAATGGTTCCTGACGTTTCCAAGTCATTTCCGCCTCTTTCTGCGCGGATGCCAGTCACCAAGTTCAGCGACAGCCATTGGGAGCTGAGATCAGTCAATGATATTGTGCTGGTTTGCACCAGCTGACAATGTGATTCCCAGGGGTGCATGCCCTGCCCCCCCTAATCTCTCCCCTTCTGTGGCTTTTCCGCAGACCTTCCGGTGGCCGATCGCTAGCAACATCGACGGCAACGAGATGCTGGAGATACAAGTGTTCAACTACAGCAAAGTCTTCAGCAACAGGTGAGCCCGAGTTCTCCTCCCCCTGCCCCATCGGTGCCCGGGCTGTCCCATCCTGGGCGGAGGGCCCCCCTCCCGCTGGTGTCATAGTTTTGTCTAGAGGCTGGTTTCCATGGGGGGAGAGGGAGATGGATGTGTGTGTGGGGGGGGCGCGGGGGGGGAGTTAATATACTTTCCGGGCTGGACAGCTGGCCAAGCCCACGGAGTCTTCACTTCCTACATTTGAACCATGCTGAGTCCATCGTGAGCAGCTGGTACGCTAGGCAGGGGGAGGCGTTGCCTTCCCAAACCGCCAGCCTGGCTTCGCCCACACTCTGGCCCCCACAATACTTGCTGTAGGCGTACGGGGGGGGGGGGGGGAGGGAGTGTTGCTGCCCCTGAGCACCCGCCTCCCCATACTCCGTCGCTGGGGAGGCTGGAGCCCTGCGCCCTCTTCCCTCCCCATAATGGGGGCATGGCCTGGGCAGAAGAGGCGGGTCTGGGCCCTACCTTCCCCGACCACTCATGGAGTCCCTGGAAATCAGAGCGAGAATTTTCAAATTCCACCCGCCGAAGGAGCTAGCCTGATCTGCAAAGGGGGTTGCCATGGACTCTCACAGAAGTTGCAGGCAGCTAGGAGCTTGGGGAATAAGGCCAGTTATTTATGTGGCAAAAATATGTGTCTAGGTGTAGGCCTCCCTGGTTGCAAATTCTGCTCTGAATGTGTTTCCGATTCTCTTTGTATAGCTCCCGTGGCTTGTTCTGACAGACTAGGAGCAGCCTGTGCCGTACCGTAGGGCGTTTGTTTTCTTCTCTCAGCTTGGAAAGTAGTTCTATGTTCGTATCTTTCTTCCCCCGAGCCTTTTCATCGGTAGGTTGTTTCCCCCTAGTTCTCACTGGGCATGCAGGCATTTCGTCAAACTGCGAGTTCAGTACTAAGCTACCCCCAGTGGAGAAGCCTGTAAATCGTTATATCCACGGCTGAGCGTGGCGGGGGAAGAAAGAATTGCTTCTACCAACAGGCAACGAACGACCTGACAAAACGGGTGATTTACAAGGGTGGTGCCCTACCGGCCTCGGGCTGGGCCCGCAGGATGGCTGTCAGATCACCTTTGGACTCCCATGCACCCCAGACGTAGGTCTTCAGAGTTGCCTGGACCGTTGTACCAGTCCCGTGCACAAGGGAGGAGTTCACCCTCCATGAGCCTTGTCCCAGCTCACGTGGGTCGGATGCCACAGAGCTGGGCCCGGGCATAAGGAACCAGATCACACGCAAGTGGCGACGTTAGGCTGGGCTGGCGTTTTGTTATCACTGAGCAGGGGAGGCAATTGACTGAGGTCAGCCAGGCCAGCTTCTAACAGGCTTTCTAAGCTGGACCCTTTTGGCCTGATCCATCGCGTGCTGGTCTCGGGCACGGTCCGTGCTGTTCCCCTTCTGCGAGGCCGTTACCTCCTCTCAGCCCTTGGCATTGTCCTACGCCATGGCCACCCCCTGCCTGCACGCAGAACAGTCCTTTAACCAGGCCTCCCTGCCTTTTCCTGCCTCTCCCACTGTTGCTGCCCCGGCGCCCTCCCGGTGACAGGCCTCCCGCATGCGGACATATCTGAACCTGGCCCCCAGCTGCACAAGCCGCGTGGCTTTTAACACGCCGGAGGGGGAGCGGTGCTGTTATCTGGCCACTGCCAGCAATTGCTTTTCTTCTGTACCTCATCCAACTACCAACACGGAGCTGTCATGTCAGCCAGCTGCTCGTCTGTAGGCTGGACTGCTTGCTGCATTTTGGCTCGCTCTAAAATGTACACGGGAGACCAAATGACCAGTGGCAGGCCGGGGCACTGCTATGGGCAGGAGAGGGTCTATGCCGAGGTGGGCAATAAAACGGCAGCGGTTCAGCAGGGTAAGTCCCTGGTGAGCCCCCACTGCTTTATTTACCTGCCCCTCCGCAGGCAAGGGCAACTGCAGCTCCCATTGGCTGCTGTTTGCTGATCCCAGCCAATGGGAGCTGCGGGAAGTGGCGGGGACTGGAACATTGCTTCCCACAGCTCCCATTGGCTGGGAACAGTGATGTCATAAATTCACAGAACCCCAGGGCGGGCAGAGACCTCAGGAGGCATCGAGTCCAGCCCCCTGCCCAAAGCAGGACCAGCCCCAACTCAATCAGCCCAGCCAGGGCTTGGTCCAGCCGGGACTGAAACACCCCTAGGGATGGAGATTCCACCCCTCCCTTGGGAACCCATCCCAGGGCTTCCCCACCCGCCTAGGGAAATCATTTGTCCTAATCTCCAACCTAGACTCCCCCTCCTGCAACTTGAGACCATTGCTCCTTGTTCTGCCACCTGCCCCCACTGAGCCCAGCCTCTCTCCAGCCTCTTTGGGAACCCCCCTGCAGGCAGTGGAAGGCTGCTCTCAAATCCCCCCTCACTCTTCTCTTCTGCAGACTAAATAAGCCCAAATCTCTCAGCCTCCCCTTGGAGGTCATGAGCTCCAGGCCCCTAATCATTTTGGTGGCCCTCCGCTGGACCCTCTCCAATGCGTCCACATCCTGTCTGTAACGGGGGCCCAGAACTGGATGCAAAACTCCAGATGTGGCCTCACCAGTGCTGAATAAAGGGGAATAATCACTTCCCTTGACCTACTGGCAATGCTCCTCCTAATGCAACCTAATATGCCGTTAGCCTCTTGGCTACAAGGGCGCCCTGTTGGCTCATATCCAGCTTCTCATCCGCTGTAACCCCCAGGTCCTTTCCTGCTGGACTGCTGCTTAGCCAGTCAGTCCCCAGCCTGTAACAATGCTTGGGATTCTTCCGTCCCAAGGGCAGGACTCTGCACTTGTCCTTGTTGAACCTCATCAGATTTCTTTTGGCCCAATCCTCCAATTTGTCTAGGTCACACTGGACACTATCCCTGCCCTCCAGCGTATCTGCCTCTCCCCTGGCTTAGTGCCACCTGCGAACTTGCTGAGGGTGCAACCCATCCCCTCATCCAGGTCATTCATAAAGATGTTGAACAAAACATGAGCCATTGGGCCCGACAGTCTCGCCAGCTTTCTGTCCATCTTAGAGTCCATTTATCCAATCCATACCCCCTCAACTTGCTAGCAAGAATATTGTGGGGCACAAAGATACTGCCTCAGGGGCAGGATAATTCCGTTTGTGAGGGCCCCTGCCTCAGAAATTCTCCCTCCCAGGTCCAAAGGGACACCACCTCCCCCTCCCAGGAGTGTCCCCAATGCCACCAAACCGCTGTTTTGTGGTGGGCGGGAGGTGCTGGAAGGGGGGGGAGTTAGCCAGCAGGAAAAGAGATCAGCTTGGAAAAGGGGAGACTAAGGGGGGGTTATGATAGAGGTCTATAAAATCATGGCTGGTGTGGAGAAAGTGAATAAGGAAAAGTTATTGACTTGTTCCCATGATATAAGAACTAGGGGCCAACAAATGAAATCAATGGGCAGCAGGTTTAAAACAAATAAAAGGAAGTTCTTCTTCACACAGCGCTCAGTCAACCTGTGGAACTCCTTGCCAGAGGAGGCTGTGAAGGCTAGAACTATAACAGGATTTAAAAGAGAACTAGATACATTCATGGAGGTTAAGTCCATTAATGGCTATTAGGCAGGATGGGTAGGAATGGTGGCCCTAGCCTGTGTTTGTCAGAGGTGGAGATGGATGGCAGGAGAGAGATCGCTTGATTGTTACCTGCTCTGTTCACTCCCTCTGGGACACCTGGCATTGGCCACTGTGGGCAGACAGGACACTGGGCTGGATGGACCTTTGATCTGACCCAGTCTGGCTGCTCTGATGTTCTTATGAGAGGCGCGGGGGAAAGGGGCAGAGCTCTCTTTGGAATCTCATTTAATCCTGAGTCCAAAAGCAGCCCACGGAAGAGCCAGCTGCTGTCCCAAGGGTGTTTCTTTGAGCCTGTCATACTGCCATCTAGTGGCTCACCCACCTGGAGGTTAACAGCCTAGCACAGCTGTCGCTGATGGAGCCACTCCTCTAGCTCCTGCAGCGGCACTCTCTGTTTTGGCGCTGACTGCCCCCTGGTTAGCGGCTGCCCAGGAGAGATTCAAAGGCCGCCCAGCCGAATATCAGAGCACCCCCACCTCCCACATCCGTCAGCATGTCTTTCTATTGGTGATGCACATCCACCCATGCCTGGGTGCACAGAACAAAATTTATTCTGCACATGGGTGGGGAACAATAGAGGGCACATTGCCCATGGTCCAGCCTTTTTGCTAGATTGTCTGCGGGGTAGGGCGTGCAAACAGCCGGGCGTTCCTGGCCCACGGCGCCTGTTCTAGATGGGGTGAGCACACTGTAACTCTGCCAGACCCCGTAGCTCTGCCAGACCTCCCATCACAGCTGGGAAATGGAGATACGCAGAGATGGAGGGACCTGCCCGGACTCACCCCAGGACAATGTGGCAGTGGAAGGACCAAGCTTCAGTCACATGGGGCCAGCTTTAGCAGCAGGCCTCGCGGGTTAAATCCGAGAGGGGCCAGGCCCCACAGGGCACGGGGCTTTCTCGCTGTGGCGGGGAAGGTGATCCTTGTTCCTCCTGAATAATGCACAGGCGCGGTAAGGGATAGCTGCCCCTGCCACCCGACGCTGGCACAGGGTGAATTATTAAAGGGCCGCGGCGGGGATGCGGTTGCGTGGCTCATTGTGGGGCTTTTGTTCCAGCCCAGGGCAGCAGTCGCCTCACAGCTAATTAGTTTGGGAAACTGGGCACGGGGCCCCGGCTGGGCCGCCGGCCGGCTGCAGGGCAGAGGGAATTGTGCCAGCTGGCTGGGCTCTTGGAGAAGCAGTGGCAGGATGTGCAGGGTTTCTTGGGGGGGCTGTTTTGAGGCTCCCCAAGCATTACGCCAAGCCAGGCAGGGGATGAGGAGGTGGCACATTGCACGTCTGTCAGGACAGGGGGGGACTTGACCCCAGGATCGAGGGGCCCATGCAGAGGGGAGGGGCCTGTTTTGGGTCGGGGGGGCGCTGCCCCACTGAAAAATTGGTCAGGGGCTGCACAAAAACGAGAAAAAGAAAAAAACCCCTCACTGCCATGGCCCCCGACTGAGAAGGAGAAAGACCCACCCACATTCCCCTCGCACACCAGACTCTCGTGGGGGGGTCTAGTAGATTTTGTGAGCCCCCCCTAGGCTCTGGGGGTGCCAAAAATGAGGGGGTCAGTGTGTGAGAGGGGGCTGCTGGGACCCAGGCAGGCAGTGAGGGGTCTGTGTGGGAGGGGCTGCGGGAGTAGGATGGGGGGCAGGGTCTGGGTGAGGCAGGGTCCCCAGTGCTGGGGGAGGCAGGGTCCCCAGTGCTGGGGGAGGGGAGCCCCGAGGGGGAGCCAGATCCAGGCAAGCCGGGGGCCGGCTCCAGCTCCCAGGCCATAGCTTCCCCGCCCCTGGTAAATGGCTAGTCATGAGGGTGGTTAACTATTGGAACAACTGGCCACAGGATGGGCAGGAGTCTCCATCACAGGCAATTTTAAAATCAAGAGGGGATGTTTAGCTGAAAAATTGGCTCTAGTCATGAGCAGCTGAAGTGACCTAAAGGTGGGGGGCAGAAGCCCCACCCCAACACTGCCCGTTCTCTCTGGGCCTCTCACGCCACCTGTTCCCTCCAAGTTCTCGCCCTCTGGCGGCCCCTCCCCACAATCACCCATCTCCTTTCCTTCCCCCCATCCCCCATTGTGGCTGGTCAACAGGAGGGGAGGGGAATGGGCTCTTGCCCCTCCCCCACCCCATTCCCAAGCCTGTGGCAGGAGTTGCCTGCCTGGGGCAGTTCTCTGGCCTGCGTTGAACGGGCTGGGAGGGGCTCACACTGGATGGTCCCAGGGTCCCTTCTGGCCTGGAGCTCCGTCCATGGGGCTAGGGGTGGGGCTGGCCAGAGACAGGCTGAGGGAGCCGTTTTCACCCGAATGGGCGGGGCCATCTCCGCCAAGGTGCTTGGGGAAATCGAGGCAGCAGGGCCTGAATTCTGTGCAGAAAAGAAGTGGGGGAAGTGGTAGGGGGGGCTTTCCTGTGAGGAGAATTCCACCATGGGGAAGGGCGGGAGCGGGCTCCATTTCGGAGCCAGGCCAAAGCTCGCTGGCGCTGCCGGCCCGTGCCTGCAGGGGGAGGGGCCGTGGGGAAGGGCAGTCGGGCGGGCACAGGCCCTGGCCATCACCCCAGACCCCTGAGAGGGTGGAAACAAGAGAGATGGGGGGAGGGGCCCTAGCGAAGGGCCTGGGGGGCGTGCGGCAGACACGCACCGCGTGGCTGCACAGCAAAAACCCACCGAGCCCAGGCCTGCAGACTCAGCTGTGCGGGACTCGTTCGAGGGCACTCAAAGTAGCCGTGTAGACATACCCTGTGGGGCGCCTTGGTACTGGGGGGAAGGGGCTTGTGAATGGAAATGGGGGAGCATAAGAGTGGCCAGACGGGGTCAGACCAAAGGTCCATCCAGCCCAGTGTCCTGTCTGCCCACAGTGGCCAATGCCAGATGCCCCAGAGGGAGTGAACAGAACAGGGAACCATCATGTGATCCCTCCTCTGTCACCCATTTCCAGACAAACAGAAGCTAGGGACACTATCCCTGCCCATCCTGGCTAATAGCCATTGATGGACCTACCCTCCCATGAATTTATCTAGCTTCTTTTTTGAACCGTTAAAGTCCTGGTCTTCACAACCTCCTCTGGCAAGGAGTTCCACAGGTTGACTGTGCACTGCATGAAGAAAAACTTCCTTTGGTTTGTTTTGAACATGCTGCCTATTCATTTCATTGGATGACCCCTATATCTTCCTCCCATGCCACTCACCCTATTGTGGGGGGACTCAAGGAGGGCCTAGACCAGAGTCAGGATAGTGAATCTGGACCTTGAAGGTTAGCTACAGGGTCATACTTTAGACTTATTACTTCACAGGGAGGCAGCACGGTCCAATGGCTAGCACCCTGGAGACCTGGCTTCCCCTCCCAGCTCTGACTTGCTGGGTGACCTAGGGCAAGTCACGCCCTGCTCAGTGCCTCAGTTTCTCCCCTCCAGAATGGGCTGAAGGATGCTTGGCACCCTTTGTGCAGATCCAGGGCGGGCGAGCTCCAGAAAGCTATTTCCGCCCCCTCCACCACTGCGCTTCTGCCTGCCCGCAGGCTCCGGGCTGCATTGTGAACCTGTCAGCACCGGGAGCCTGGCGCAGGGGCGGGCACACACAGTGTCCCACCTACGTGCTCCTGAGACGAAGAGGGAAACAGTAGCTGGGGGGTGGATTTCATTGCCCGGGGTAACAAAGAGGCTCCCTCAAGGAGCTTTGGCTGTTGCACTGTTCTCCCCAGAGGTTTTCTTTGGGCCTTTGTGCCGTGCCATCGCTGATGCGGAAAATCGCGGCAGAATTCAGCTTCTTTGTCTCAACCCCCCCACCTCCAGGCTTTCAGCCGCCAGCTCCTAATTGGTGCCGTTTCACTCACGGGGAACGAAGGCAGCAATCGAAGGCAGAATTACTGGCAGAATGTGCGGAAACCACCCTGCTCCAGAAACAAAAGGAAAAGTCGTCTTCCCGGCCCTGGGCGTGCTCCCGTGCATCCATGGGGGACCTCTAAGGAGAAGCCAGGAGGTGGTGGGTGTGATTTAGAACAGGCAGTTTGTCCCCTGGAGTGAATACTGGGGCCAGGGCCCTAGGAAATGCTGGGCCTTTCATAAACCAGAGCTTGGTTTGTTAACAAACTCCCAGTGCCTTCCGCAGGACGAAAAAATAGTTTCCTCCTCCTCCGAGCCAACTGCAGCGCAGGTAATTCCCCTCTTCCTCCCTGAAACTGCCCCCCGCCATCCCCTGTGGGTATCACCTTGCATTGGACATGGCGTCGACTGTTATACTCTGTGGCCAGATTCTGCCTCCAGAGGTGGCTGCATTTCAATGGCGGGAGGCCGTGGACAGAGCCCATCACTGTGGCTCCGGAGCCGCTGACCTCGTGGAGGGCCGTGGGCAAGTCCCTGCACCAGTTTGGGCCTCAGTTTCCCTATCTGCAAAACAGGGATGGCAGCTCCGCTCTCCTTTGTAAAGTGCTTTGAGACGTATCGCTGAACCTTGTGGCCCTTCCCGGCCCCATGGCTCAATGAGTAATTTTTTTATTATAGCGTGTACGTGACACAAACAGCCGCTAAAATCTTCTCTAGCTTGGCTGGGCTCTCCTGCCGCTCCTCACCAGCTGCCTTGACCCTGAATTTTCCTTGCCTGTTGGAAAAAATGACAGGGCTGTCTGGGGGAGAAAGTGTCTGGGTAGGGTGTTTTGTACAGATGCAGGTGAAGGCGAAAGCCAACCGGAAACAGCCTCCCATGAGAAGGGGAGAGCGCCTCATCATTTAAAACAAGCAAAACCCTGGGACATACTGTCCTGGCCCCAGCTGGGCAGGAAACAGCCCACCCGTTCCTTACAGGGATTCTTAGACTGGTCTCGACATCTGGGACAACCTGGAATGACTGGCACTTTAGGCCTCCTTAAAGCCACTTTCCTCATCCAGCCCCCAGGAATTAAGGCGGCAAAAGCTGCTTTGCAGAGGGCTCAGTCCGTTGTCACTGCCCTTGTGTCCTTTGATCAAGGTTCAGGCAGGCCCTGGATCCTGTGACGGAGGATAACAGTTTGCTACTGGTACCGGAGCATGGAGCTACCTCTTGCACTCTGTAGCAGAGAGCTGAGCAGGGGTTCTCAAAGTCCCAGCTGGGGGCAGTCAGAACTTTGCCTGCGACCCCGGTACGTCGGCTTTTGCCTTTTGAGAAGGTGGCCGCCCTAGCGGGTGGTGAGGGGGAGTCTGGTTGAGGTGAGTTTAGTGGTCCCTTCCAGCCCTGTGTTTCTAGGATTCCGTTACCGTCCCCCTCTATGTCTAGGTCCCTGCCCCCCATCCCCACTCTGAGGGGAGCTAAGTGATGGTCGTGTCCAATATCCTTTTCCGTGTGCCGGATATCAGCCTGTAACACGTGGCGGCTCACCGCCGCAGCGCCACCTGCTGGTCACCTGGGAATTAGCCTCGTTCGGTGCTGGAGTGCCCCCTTCTGGCCGGCGTCTCACCCGCTATTGGCTCCGCCACTCTGTGTTAGGACCCACGTCCCTCCCAGACGGCAGCATCCTCCCTGCAGGGCCCCCCACGCTCTGGGGTCCTCCCCTTCTGGGAACCCTCCAATCCCCTAGGCCCACTGTGCCTCAGTGCTCCACTGCCAGTCCTCTAGCCCCTTACCTCAGGAGCAAACTGCCACCTGACATGGCCACTCAGCATTGGTGAGGGGGTGTGGACCAGCTGCCTGCTCTTAACCTGGCTGCCTCCCTGCAGCTCTAGTACCCCTCAGGCCTCCCCTCAGGCCCTGCCACCTGGAAGTTTGCCTGGCCAGAGCTCCCTGGCTCTGCCTGCCTTTCCCCAACCCTGCTCTGGGTCAGGAAGCCTCCAACATCCCTGGCAGCCAGATCCCTCCTGCATCCCAGCTGGAGCAAGACATCCCAAGTGAGTCCCTGCCCCTCCAGGAGTCCTATTTATACAGCCCGAGCTGGGCCCTGATTGGCTGTCTGCATCAGCTCTGCTCTCTCCGCCTTCTCCCAGGGCTGGTTTTTAACCCTTAAAGGGCCAGTACAGGGCAGATGCCCTGTGTCACAGCTCTATAACCCATGTGACTCCCTGGCTCGTTTTAAACCAGTTCTGCAGCTCAGGCGGCTTTCAAAGGGTGGATTTTATCACTCCCCATTTCATGCACTGTGGTGGAGGTGTGGGCGCAGCGCTCGCCCATGCGTGGCTGGGAAGTGCCCAGCATGGGCATCTGGGAAGGGAGGCTAATCAGAAGAGGCTACGTGTTAACCAACGAGCAGGCTGCAGAGAACAAGGACTAGTGGAGGCCGGGTCTCTAGTGGAGGAGGAGGATGTAAATACAATAAACTTGGCTCACAAAGAGCCAGAATTCTCTCTGGTCTACACTAGGGAGCTATTTCAAAATAAGCCCCCTTACTATACAATTGAAACCTGAAATACTGTAGAGTCTAAAGCAATCAGTACAGTGCGAAGCAATGCAAACGCAATTACTAGAAGTTCTACTATAATACAGTAATAATGCCTAGTTCACTCACACTTCACCCGCATGCCACCTATAGTACCCAGCAGGAGGTCACGGTCCCACCCATCGGGATGCCACGCTCTGGGTCGCTGGTGTGAAGGGCCTGTTTACTTCTAGTTACATCGAGCAGGACCTGGGGGTCCGTCCTGCCCATTCCCTCCCATCAATTCTTTCTACTAAGTCCATTTTATAACAAAGCAAGACTTGGTCATTCTAATGATATCTACCAATTGATGACGTGTTGTGTAAGGTACCTAAAATGCCCAATGCCCCTATTTGGGGTACATCCTACTCAGGATGTTGCAAAACCTACGTGCGTAGTTACAGTTTTATGGCTGCAGCTGTGATTTTTGCTTATCAGAAACAGAAGTACCAGTGCAGGGTTGATCTCCGTGTGTTCTTGACGTGGTCTCACTGTGCCGCTTAATCGGCATTATTATGCAAAGCATTCGTGCCT
Organism: Pelochelys cantorii; assembly: GCA_032595735.1. NCBI lineage: Eukaryota > Metazoa > Chordata > Testudines > Trionychidae > Pelochelys > Pelochelys cantorii. The sequence continues at coordinate 3,957,720 of CM064328.1, forward strand.
CTCAAAGCTTCCCCCTCCCCCCCCCAGCCTTGCCTGTGTGCTTATGTGCACCAGACTCGAGACAGGCATGGGTTTGCTTGTTCAAGATCCGCACTGTGGCCAAGGCAGACATCCCCATTGATCGTCAAGACAGGGCCGTCCAGGCTCCCCGACAATCTTATAGGCTCTGTCTGAAAAATATTCAGCAAATGCCAGCATTCGGTGTTTCCACGTCTCACTTGGGCTTTGTGAATAAGTCCTCGCGGAAAAGGGTGTTTTTCTGTGTCCCCAGCTCCTGGGGATTCAGACTGAATGGGAATCTCTGCTTTCATTAAAAAGAAATGGTAAAGATCTTGCTCAAAACCCCAGAAAGCAAATAAAAAGACCCCACAGTTGGGCTTGGGGTTTGTTTGTTTTGAGGGGGGATTTTAAGTTTCATTATTTAAGGGGAGAGTGGGTGTGGCCTCAGTTTTGGACACTTGGGAGTTTAGTAATTAGATCTCACAAGGCTCCTTTTCCTCCTGACCCTCCATCAGTCAAGCACCTGGAACGTGAACCACAATGAAGCAGCAATTCCACCCCCACGCCCCAAGCCAGTGCGACTAAATGTGGCCCTTCACAGAGTCACGCAATCATAGAATCCTGGAACTGGAAGGGACCTCAAGAGGTCATCGAATCCAGTCCCCTGCCCTCCCGGCAGGACCAAGCATCATCTCCATCCCTGACAGGTGTCTGACTAACCTGCTCTAAAATATCTCCAGGGATGGAGATTCCACAACCTCCCCAGGCAATTTATTCCAGTGTTTAACCACCCTGACAGGTAGGAAGTTTTTCCTGATGTCCAACCTAAACCTCCCTTGCTGCAGTTTAAGCCCATTGCTTCTTGTCCTGTCCTCAGATGTTAAGCAGAATAATTTTTCTGCTTCCTCCTTGTAACACCCTTTTAAGTACTTAAAAGCTGCTATCATGTCTCCCTCTCAGTCTTCTCTTTTCCAAACTAAACAAGCCCAATTCCTTCAGCCTTCCCTCTTTGCTCATGTTCTCTACACCTTTCATCATCTGGACCTTCTCCACATCTTTCTTGAAATGTGGTGCCCAGAACTGGACACAATACTCCAGCTGAGGCCTAACCAGCGCAGAGCAGAGCGGAAGAATGACTCCTCGTGTCTGGCTCACAACACTGCTGTTAATGCATCCTAGAATCAGGTCTGCTTTTTTTGCAATAGTGTCACAGTGTTGACTCATATTTAGCTTGTGGTCCACTCTGACCCCCAGATCCCTTTCTGCAGGGCTCCTTCCTAGACAGTCGCTTCCCATTTTGTGTGAGAGACACGGATTGTTCCTTCCTAAGTGGAGCACTTTGCATTTGTCCTTCTTGAACGTCATCCTGTAGAACTCAGACCATCTCTCCAGTTTGTCCAGATCAGTTTGAATTATGACCCTCTCCTGCAAAGCAACTGCAGCCCGTTCCAGCTGGGAATCAGCTGCAAACTTAATAAATGCTGTAGCCTTTTTAATGAACGCTTGCCAAGCTGTTTTCCTCAGTAATTACCCCCTTAGCAGCCCAGCATCCTAGCTTCCTAAATCTGTGCTGTGCTTGCAAAACGCATTACATTAGTATCTGTTCAACACTTGGCATAAAACGCACAGTAAAATGTAGGCACGACGGCCACGCTGCCAAAGCAACCTCAGGAGATCAGGAGTCCTTGCAGTGAATGAATATTTTTCAGCCCGCTCTCGTGGGAATTCTCATGAAAAATAAACGGGACCGATCCTCTGCTGCCGTTCGGGGATCCTGAGGTCGGAGGAGAGCACGGGGATCATCTCAGAGTCCGATTTCCTGGGTCACATAGGACTTCCTGTTTGCACTAGAGGTTCCTGGCAGGGGTAAAACGCAGGCGAGCTCGGCTGGCTTAGGTCGGTGCCGGATGTGGCCCAAGAGCGTGCAGCTGATCAGAAGCGGAGCAGAGCCTCGGATGTGTCTGGGTGGAACAGTGCTAGGAGAGACTATTCTTTTTTTTTTTTCCGTTCATTACAGAGCTTCTTAGAAAGTTTTAAACTTCTTATCAAAAATCGTACTTTTTCTAACAACTGAGGCCAGGGAAGAAACGTCCTTTTGGGGGCAGATTATCCTGTTACCGCCCACTGTGGTTTCCTACACCTTCCTCTGGAGCGCCTTGTGTTGGCTGTTCTTGCAGACCAGATGCCAGAGTAGATGGGCCTGTGGTCTGTTGCAGCCTGGCAACTCCTATGTTTCTGTGGTAGTAAGACCCCCCCCCCCCCGCCCAGCCTCACTGTTGTGTGGCAGATGTTTGTGGGGGGGAGTTATCTCTTCTACCTTTCTCTGTCTTATTGATATCCCCACTCAGTGCCGCTGCAGGATTCCTACTGGACCATATCACCCCTGCTTGGCTCCAGCCTCGGCTCTGTACGCACAGTCTCACATCCCACTCCCGCCTGTAACAGTATGATCTCCATGGAAATGGGTCCTGGCCTGTGATGGGCTAGGCCGGGGAACACTTTGCGTGCACTGAGCTCCCTGATCAACCTCTCTTGCTGAGGGTGACCATGGCTCACCACTTCACCATTGCCTCAGTTTCCCCAGCTGGTGGGTCAGTTGAGTTCTCCAGCAAATCCTGCCTCTTTGGGGGTCAAGAAAAGGCCGGTTACCTCTTCACAGAGCTCTCCTCCCCTGCCATGGCTTCTCCTGAGAGCCCCGACTTTTCCCAGTGGCCTGGTCAAGAAAGCCCAAACCAATGGGACATGCTGTAAGCTTTGGTCCCAGCTCTTCCATGAGGTTTACGATAAAATCTCGCCTGCTCCATGCTCTATTGGGAGCCCCGGCCTCAGCCCCAAGGACAGGATAGGCCCAAGGAGAGGTTAGATGGATAAGGGTGTTGATGGACTTAGATCTCTGTCAGGTGTTCGGGTACCACGTGACATTTTGATTCAGAAACGGGAACAGCAAAACACCAACGAGGGGCACATGATGTGGATGAGAACACGGCTGGCTGAGAGGCCTTAGTTATCACTGTAAACGAGGGATCGTCATGAGCAGGGTGCGTTTCCAGGGGTGCTCGCCGGGACCGGTCTTTGGCCTTGCCCCCCTTAACATTTCTAGCAGGGATGGAAACGGAGTCATCGCTGCTAAAGTCTGAATAGCTGCCAACGACTGGGGGACCGATAGATAACGCAGAGGGCCGAGACTGCAGAGGTAGAGTGAGTTGGACTGTTTGGCAAGCGGGGTGGTGCGCGAACGGTAGGCGTTGCAGTGTGGTCCTTGTAACTGTGTACATGTAGGACCCCACAGTGTCAGCCAGACTTACACAGCGGGGGGCTCGGAGCCTCTGAGATCAGGGAGCGTGGTGGATAATCGCCTGAACAGGAGCTTCCAGTGTGACGCGGTGGCCAACGAGGCCACTGTGACCCTTGGATGTATAAACAGGAATCTAAAGTAGGATGCCTTCTGTATTTGGCACGGGTGTCACTGCCACAGGAACTCCTATCTCTGCAGCTCAGGAAGGATGTTGATAAATTACAGAAGTTTCAGAGAAAAGACACAAGAAAGATTAAAGAATTAGAGCATCTACTATAGGGAAACGAGGGGCCCTGTGGCACTTCGGGGTACGTATACACAGCTGCGTTCTTTCGCAGTAACTGACCTTAGGTCTATAAAATCATGCCTGGTGTGGAAAAAGTGAACAAGGAAGAGTTATTGACCTATTCCCACAATATAAGAACGAGGGGTCACCCAATGAAATGAACAGGCAGAAGGTTTAAAACAAACCAAAGGAAGTTTTTCTTCACACAGCGCACAGTCAACCTGTGGAACTCCTTGCCAGAGGAAGTGGTGAAGACTAAGACTTTAACGGGGTTAAAAAAAGAGCTAGATACATTCATGGAAGTTAGGTCCATCAATGGCTACTCACCAGGATGGGTAGGAATGGTGTCCCTAGCCTCTGTTTGTCTAGAAATGGATGACGGGGGAGGGATCATGTGAGGATTCTCTATTGTGTTCCCTCCCTTTTGGGGCACCTGGCATTGGCCACTGTGGGCAGACAGGCCCCTGGGCTGGGTGGACCGTTGGTCTGACCCAGTCTGGCCGTTCTTATGAAATGACATAGAGTGCGTCTACACTACAAGCTGTTATTTCGAAATAATGGTGAGCTGGAGGACTCACTCTGACTCCTGTAGCCCTCCTTTCATGAGGAGTAAGGGAAGCCAGAGGAAGAGTGCTCTTTCTTCAACTTCCTGCTGTGGATACAGCACCAAAAGCCGAGTTAAGCTCTTTCGACTTAAGCTACGCAATTGACGTAGCTGAAGTTGCGGAGCTTAATTCAACCTTAGCCCTGCCATGTGGCTGTACCCTTAGAGACTCAGATTTATTCGGTCATGAGCTTTTGTGGGTAAAACCCACTTCGTCAGATGAGTTGGAGTGGAAATTATGGCCTCTGGGCTATATAGAACGGCAAAGAAGTTACCTGTCAATTACGGGATCAGCATTAATGAGGCTAATTAAGTCAGTGTGTCCCAGTCACACTATTTGATGTGGGGATGTGAATTTCAAAGGCGGGGAAATTTGCCTTGTAGTGCGTTAAGCAGTTAAGATCACAACACTGTTTTGGGGAGGAGATGGGGGGGAAGGCCGTGGGTGCAGGTTATAGGGAAGTTGTTTCTAGCCCTACTCAAGCTAAGTCAGAGCAGCTTAGGGGCTCGTCTACGTCTAGGGCATTGACTGAGCCAAAGAAGCTAGGTTCTGTAGAATCCTGAGGTCCCCAGTTTTTGATACCTGCCAATGCTGAGGCAGCTAGGGGAGGGATATTTGGCTGGAACAGGGATGGAGCACAAGAGCATGGATCGATCAGAGGGTGGCAGTGACCAGGGCAAGCGCACGGCTGGTGCCTGGCAAGAGGTGCATGTTGCTGCATGAAGAAGCCAGAGCCCCTCGGGGGAGGCTGCCCATAAGGGGAGAAGAATCTGCTGCCTCCGGGGGGAAGCTGGCAGCCAGCGCGTGTTGGACCCAGACAAGGGCCCTGCAGCTGCCCCGAGTGACCCAGCAACGCTGCTGCCTTTTGCTCAGGAGCGAGGAAGGGGCAGGCCGGGCGTCCCATGAATTATGAAACGCTTGGAAGCAGCACGCTGGGTAGAAGGCTGCTGAATATTTCATCCCCTCTGGCCTGGCCGGGGAGCTGGCGGCTGATCAGACGCCAAACCCTGAGGCAGCCCTCTCTCTGCAAGTCACACGCTGGCGGACGAAGCCAGGCCTGGCCCTGGGGGCTCGAGAGGAGGAATCCGAGACGGGGGAGCAATGAAAATGAGGAGGGGTGCTAGGCAGGGGAAAGGGGGCGGACTGGAGCGTGTCTAGCTTGGCTTAAGCTCTCAGCAGAGCGTTCAAAGGGGTCCAGCACCAGTCCAAACTCAGCAGGACCGTGCCATCTCCAGAACATCAGAGCGGCCAGACTGGGTCAGACCAAAGGTCCATCCAGCCCAGTGTCCTGTCTGCCCACAGTGGCCAATGCCAGGTGCCCCAGAGGGAGTGAATAGAACCCTGGAATTGGAAGGGACCTCGAGACGTCATCGAGTCCAGTCCCCTGCCCTCATGGCAGGACCAAGCGCCATCTAGATCATCCCTGACAGGTGTCTATCCAACCTGCTCTGAAATATCCCCAGGGATGGAGATTCCACAACCTCCCTAGGCAACTTATTCCAGTGTTTCACCACCCGGACAGGCAGGAAGTTTTTTTCCTGATGTCCAGCCTAAACCTCCCTTCCTGCACTTTAAGCCGGCTTTTAAGCTCTGATAGAGGCAGCAAAGGGGGGGCGGAAGTTACTAATTGAGGGACTAGTCGACTTTTGCTCAGTTAGTCAACCCGTCGCTTACATGCCTAGTGGACGCTCCGCTTATAAATTCAACCGAAGGGGGGTTATTTTGAAATAACGCTGCAGCTTAAAAGCCGGTTCCCCCCCAGCACCATCTCCGTGGGGGGAAGGGGCAGGGGCTCAGTGGGGAAAGGGTTCTTGCTCCATTTCAAAAGCGCTTCTGCGCAGACGCGCAGGGCCAGCGGGGCGGCTCAAGCAAGCTGATGCTAGCCCCATGCTCCGGTGCGGGGAGCCTGGGGCGAGCTACCTCCTGGGGCTCTTGTACATTTCAAAAGCAGGGAGCATGGGGCTAGCATCAGCTTGCTTGAGCCGCCCCGCTGGCCCTGCGCGTCTGCCTTTGAAATGGAGCAAGAGCCGGCAGGCGCCCTTCTCGACGAATCGAACAGTCGATGCAAATTACATCGACTGTTCGATGAGTTGATTCATTGAAACGTCACATCCTTAGCATCCACGCTCCCAAGGCCGCTGTTCTAAAATAACGGGCCGAGGAATTTGAAATCTGGACTCCTGCTTCCCTCAGGGAATAACGCTAATTTCCAAAAAGTTATTTCATAAAAGCAGCCGTGTGGATGCGCCGGTGCTGCTATTTCGAAATAGCTACTCCCCGGAGTAATTACCCCCCCAGGGTTTCTGGGGCTGTAAGTCGAGGGAGAGCGTCCACATTAACGGAGCCTGCCTCGGACTCATTCTGAGGCTTCCCCCGAGTGGAGACACGCTATTTCGATGTTGTTAAATCGGGAGTTTATTAAGTTGAATTTAGCTATTGCGAAATAATTTCCTAGCGTAGACACACCCTAAACCTGGTCTGCAATGAGCAGCCCTACATAAACAAACCTGCCTGCAGAGCTCAGCTCAGGGTAACTCTACAGCTACGTCTAGACTGCAAGCCTCTTTCAAAAGAGGCTTTTTCGAAAAAGAGCATCTAGACTACAACCAGTACTTCCAAAAAAGCAAGCCTCTTTTTTGAAAGAGAGCATCCAGGCAGTCTGGATGCTCTCTTTTGAAAAAGCCCTGTTTGCATTACGTAGCGTCTTTTTTCAAAAGAGCACTTTCGAAAAAAGGCATTCTTCCTCGTAAAACGAGTTTTTTCCGCCCTTGAAAAAACTTCCGCGTTCTTTTGATTTACTTTCGAAAGAACGCGGCAGGAGTCTAGACGCAGGGGAGGTTTTTTGGCAAAAAGGCCACTTTTTTCGAAAAACCCTGTAGTCTAGACACACCCTAGGAAAACAAGCTTCAGGGGGTAGCCAAGTTAGTTTGTACAGGATAAACTTAAAACACAGGAAATGGTCTGGTAGCGCTGTATAGACTAACAAAACACGTAGATGGGATCATGAGCTTTCGCAGTCATCTGAAGAAGTGGGCTGTGCCCACGAAAGCTCATGATCCCATCTACATGTTTTGTTAGTTTATACAGTGCTACTGGACCATTTGTTGTTTTTTACGTTTATCTAGAAAAACAAACTTGTCTGAAGAACCCAAAGCTAGATTTAAAAAACCAACGAATACACAGAGGTTATGTCTACATTGCATTCCTCCTTCGAGAGAGGTGTGCAAATGCAGACAAATGAAATTGCAAATGAAGCATGCATTTGAATTTCCCGCGCTTCATTTGCATAATCATGGCCGGACGCTTTTCCGAAATTCCGTATTTCGAGAAAAAAAGGGGTTTATTTTGAAAAGAAACCCTTCCTTCGAAATAACCCTTACTCCTCCAAAAACCAGGTTTAAAGGTTATTTCGAAGGAAGGGTTTCTTTTTAATATCTGTGTGGACTGCATTTTTTTCTCGAAATACGGTATTTCGGAAAAGCAGCCGGCTACAATTATGCAAACGAAGCGCGGGAAATTCAAATCTGCGCTTCATTTGCAATTTCGTTTGTCTGTATTGCATTCCTCTCTCGAAGGAGGAATGCAATGTAGACATACCAAAACAGCCACAATTTGTTTGGAGGGCTCTCCCGGCATGAGCAAGCCTAGAGCATGGACGGCCGTGCAGGCAGGGGCGCTGACCGTGCCTTCCGCCTGGGGCGCCAGCTGCCGCAGCCGGCCTCGGGCCGCTCCTGCTAGAGTAACAAACCAGGGATCTGAGTTTTAAGCCAGTCAAAGCATTTTACCAAGGAAGCCTTCTCAAGCTTGGAGAGAGGCTCCCGGCTTCCAAATTCTTTGCCCACGGAGGAGCGATACGCCGATGCCGCGTGATAAGCCCACTCGAAAGAAGATCCGGGCTGCTGTGGGAAGCGGCGTGAGGCATTATTCGTTGCATATGCAGTGGAATGAAGTACACACACAATTCATATTTAATGGCCCACCCACTAGTGGGGGGGGGAGAGGGATAGCTCAGTGATTTGAGCACTGGCCTCCTAAACCCTGGGTTATGAGTTCAATCCTTGAGAGGGCCATTTAGGGATCTGGGGCAAATCTGTCAGGGATAAGAACATAAGAACAGCCATACTGGGTCAGACCAAAGGTCCATCTAGCCCAGTATCCTGTCTGCCAACAGTGGCCAGCACCAGGTGCCCCAGAGAGGGTGGACCAAAGACAATGATCAAGCAATTTGTCTCCTGCCATCCCTCTCCAGCCTCTGACAGACAGAGGCCAGGGACACCATTTTATCCCCTGGCTAATAGCCTTTTATGGACCTAATCTCCATGAAATTATCTAGCTTCTCTTTAAACTCTATTATAGTCCTAGCCTTCACAGCCTCCTCTGGCAAGGAGTTCCACAGGTTGACTACACGCCGTGTGAAGAAGAACTTTCTTTTATTAGTTTTAAACCTGCTACCCATTAATTTCATGTGGTGTCCTCTAGTTCTTCTATTTAGGGAACTAATAAATAACTTTTCTTTATCGGCCCTCTCCACACCACTCATGATTTTATATACCTCTATCATATCCCCCCTCAGTCTCCTCTTTTCTAAACTGAAAAGTCCCAGTTGCTTTAACCTCTCCTCATATGGGACCCGTTCCAAACCCCTAATCATTTTAGTTGCCCTTTTTTGAACCCTTTCCAAGGCCAAAATATCTTTTTTGAGGTGAGGAGACCACATCTGTACACAGTATTCAAGATGTGGGCATACCATAGTTTTATACAGGGGCAGTAAGATATTCTGGGTCTTATTTTCTATCCCTTTCTTAATAATTCCTAGCATCCTATTTGCCTTTTTGACCGCCGCTGCACACTGTGTGGAAGTTTGCAGAGAACTGTCCACGATAACTCCAAGATCTCTTTCCTGATTTGTCGTAGCCAAATTAGCCCCCATCATACGGTGCATAGCCGTGCCTTGAGGGCAGGGGACTGGACACAATGATCTCTTATGGTCCCTTCCAGCTCTATGAGATGGTATGTCTCCATATATTATTAAAACAGCTGCATGCTGGGATTTCTCAGCTCACTCAGCATGGCGCCTCCAGGGTGCGGCAGCAGAGGGCCCCTCAGGCACAAGTCCTTTTGAAAGAGGAGCAAGTCTCCCACCCAGTGGTCATCTGCTGGGCTTGCCTGCTTCAAAAGCACCCGCCACGTGGCATGGCACCAGGCTGGAGTCCGGGGCACCTCCTCGCTTCCCAGGCAAAGTCCCACGTAGCATCTCCCTGCCACCATGGCAGGAGGGTGCTGGCCAAACACCTGGTGGTGAATTGTGCCAGGTGGGTTGGTCAGATCGTCTCCACCAGGTCTGTGGCTCGTGAACCGTTCAGTCAGTGACCTGAGCTTGGCCATGTGGCAGGGCTTTTCTTCCCTGATTGGATGACTGAAAGGTTTAAAATATGAGACTAGCCAGTAACACGTAAAGGCGTCTCTTGCGCTGATCTGGGTACACGGGTGTGTTCGCACAGGACCTCAACGATGAGCGTGGAGAGCAGGCGTTCACACATGGTACGGTGCGTCCGTGGATGTCTGTTCTCCAAACGTACACACGCAGTACGGTGCGTCCGTGGACGTCTGTTCTCCAAACGTACACACGCAGTACGGTGCGTCCGTGGATGTCTGTTCTCCAAACGTACACACGCAGTACGGTGCGTCCGTGGATGTCTGTTCTCCAAACGTACACACGCAGTCCGGTGCGTCCGTGGACGTCTGTTCTCCAAACGTACACACGCAGTCCGGTGCATCCGTGGACGTCTGTTCTCCAAACGTACACACGCAGTCCGGTGCGTCCGTGGATGTCTGTTCTCCAAACGTACACACGCAGTACGGTGCGTCCGTGGACGTCTGTTCTCCAAACGTACACACGCAGTCTGGTGCGTCCGTGGACGTCTGTTTTCCAAATGTACACACGCAGTCCGGTGCGGCCGTGGATGTCTGTTCTCCAAACATGCTGGGCAAATGCAAAGCAATGTGGCAAGGGCAACGGAGCCCCTGATGATAAAGTCACCCCTCCCCCAGCTCCCCTGGGTAGGGGGGTTCTCTTCCCTTTAGTGGCCCCATTGGGCTGGAGGGGTTCATGGCCTCTGTCTCTGGGGCCCAGGAAGTCTCCCAGCCGATAGCTCCTACACTCTCCTCTGTTTGCTTCCCAGACTCATCGGCACGTTCCGCATGGTCCTGCAGAAGGTGGTGGAGGAAGGGCAGCTGGAGGTGACGGACACTTTGATCGACGACAATAACGCCGCCATCCGGGTAGGTGACCACAGCGCCCCCTCTCCGCCCTGCAGAGGGTGCGGGTGGGATCACTGCCCCCTGTTGGCTTAGCTGCATCGGTCAGAGCGTGGCCCTCGGGGGCCGACCGGGGCAGCTTTTCCCTGTGGGTCTTCGCTGACCTCTCGCCCAGACTCAGGATCGAGGGGTGTGAAACGAGGGGGGGGTGTATACACTGAGCTGGCGGGGGGAGTCCCACCAGGAGGAGACGCCCCGGTGCTAGCGCTCGTCCTCCCAGCAACCAACGGGCTGAAAACCAGCTGGAACAGCACCGTGCTGAGCGTGCAATGTCTTTGTCGTCCCCCCACCGCCCCCCCCCCCCGGCAAGAGAGAACCACCAGCTGTTCTGAACAGCTGGCGGTTCCCTGTAGGTACTGTGCCCCTGGGGGTGGGAGGAGACTCTGCACGCTGTCCCTGCTGCCCCCAGGTCAGGCAGAGTCTGGGGGGCGGGGGAGAGCATGTGACGTCTCTCACTCCTTGCGCCCGCCCTGCAAGGGGCACCGTGCTTAAAGTCACCCACCAGCTGACTTTAAAGGCTGGGCCCCTTGCAGGGCGGCAGGAGATGTTACACGCTTCCCTCACCCCCAAGCCCTGATTGGCCCGGGGGCGGGGGAGCGGCAGGGCCACCGCGGGCTGGATCCATCCATCCGCTTGGCGGGCCGGATCTGGCCCACGGAGGCCCTTTTGCCCACCCCTGGGCTACGGACACGATTAACCAGGGGCTTTTCTTGCGTCCACAGTGTGCTGGGTGGTGATTCGGGGCAGGAGGGTGGGGAGCAGCAGGTCCCCCACCAGGGCTCCCCGATGGTGGGTGGCAGGCTCTGGCCAAGCAGCAGCAGGCTCTGCCCCCCCCCACGACACAGGGTTTTGGGATCTATCTCTGTACATAGCCCCTGCCATCACCTCGAGCCCTGCTGCCACCTCCAACCTCCCTATCACCCTAGACTCCTTCCTCCTTATCAACTGCCTCACCCGGGGCTTAATTTGCCCCTCCCTTTTCCCCCATACACTAGGGCTGAGTCAGTCTGCTGGGAGCAGTGCTATCTTCTTCTCGCGCGGTATGTTAGAGAGGAGTGTCTCTCTGTCTGCGAGTCCACGGGGCCGAGAACGCCGCCGCAACGGGGAGCGCTAGGGCCGCCCAACTCGGGGGTTCGCAAGCCGAACGGAGGCATTTCCAAAAAGTTTCCTAGCATCCATATGGCCTGACCCTTGCAGTGCACTGGGGTGGGGGGGGGGTGGGGGGGACTGAAAGCAGTGGTTCTCACTCGGGGTATGCTTGCGGCAGGGGGTACACACGTGTCGTTAGATCTGTGTTTCTCAACCCCAGGGCAGGGGCGCTGTGGGGTGGGGTAGGGGGGTTGCAGAGGCAGGGCCAGTGCTGGGGGGGGTAAGCAAGCCTAGCCAGTGCCGTAGGGAACCCCACTAAGCTGAGTCACATGTGTCAGCCCCAGGCAGTGGGGCTCAGGCCCCAGCGGGCTGGAAGGGGCCCAGGGGTCTGGAAAGGCTGAGCACGCTGGTTTAGGGAACCCATCCTCTCCAGCTATGTAACAGCCCCTGGAGTTACTGTAACCGCCATCTGGTGGATTTGAACCGGGGACTCTGAAGCGGAGTGCAGGAGCCTCTACCCTCTGAGCTAAAAGCCAGCTGGCTCCCAGGCCCTGCTGTAGAGGTCTCTTGGTCTTAACTGTTGCTGTGGTCTAGGTGCCACTTGCATTGCTCGGTAACCACACTAGGTATGTGGGTTACACTACCGCAAAGCGGGGGAATGTGGAACGGGAAGGGGGGGGAGTTGACAAGGCTAAATTGTCATAAGGAGTTGCCATGGGCAACAGGGAGTCTAAAATCCCGCTCAGACCGTATACGCCCATCGACACAGCCACTCCCGGGTGTCTCTGCTACAGGAAAGCCTCAAAATTAGTCCGAGGCAGGCTCCACATATGTGGAAGCACGGGGAGGGCTTAGTTCGAGTGATTCTGGGGAGTAATTCTTTCGAAGGAGCGGCACCGGAGTGTCAGCGCTACCGCTATTTCGAAAGAACGATTTCAGAACTAGCATGACTCCTGATAAAAAGCAGAGGGACAGGGTTCAAATTCCTTGGCCCGTGATTTCGAAATGACGGGCTTGGGCGTGTGGACACTCCGCTTGTAAATTTGATCTTGGAGGGGGTTCTTTCAAAAGAAAGTCCTAGTGCAAACTGGGGCCAAATGAAATGAATAGGCAGCAGGTTTAAAAAAAACAAAGGAAGTATTTCTTCGCGCAGTGCACAGTCAACCTGTGGAACTCCTCGCCAGAGGATGTTGTGAAGGCCAGGACTTTCACAGGGTTCCAAAAAGAGCTAGATTGATGGAGGACAGGCAGTAGGTCAGGATGGGCAGGGATGGTGTCCCTCGCCTCTGTCGGAAGCTGGGAATGGGCGATAGGAGAGGGATCACTTGATGATTCCTTGTTCTGCTCCCTCCCTCTGGGGTATCTAGTATTGGCCGCTGTTGGCAGATAGGATCAAGGACTAGATGGACCTTTGTTCTGACCCCGTCTGGCCGTTCTCATGTTGTTATGAACAGCTCTGGACTGAGTAGCTCCTCTCCGAGCTAACCACAGAATCACCAAAGCTGGAAAGAGACCCATTATCTCCAGGCTTTTAAAGATTATGTTTTCTGCAGTTCCCATATGATGACTAGACCCAGAGGGAATCAGCAGCAGAGCTGCAATAGTAGCATAGTTAGAGCAGTGGGCTAGGAACCAGAAGACTGGTTCTCTGACACTATCTCACTGGACAACCTTGGTCAAGTCACATCCCCATCTCTGCACCTCTGTTTCCCCATCTCTACAATGGGATAGTGACTAGAGGCGACTAACATTTTTTTTTAAGAAAAATGGCTTTCTGACCAACACGAAAGGTCCACCATGGTGGCCACATTTTTGCCAGCTCGTGACTGAAAAAATAAAACGGGTCTGGTGCTCAGAGGGGCCAGTGGCCCAGGGCCACTGGGGCTGGCATGGGGGCCATGTGGCTTGGAGCTCAGTCATTCAGGCCAATGAGGTGGGGATGGGCCGGCCGGGGCTCCTGGGAGGGGGGGTGGAGCTCATAGCTCTGGCAGGCGGGGGCGGAGCCTCAGCAGAAGGGGCGGGGCTGGGTGCGTGCCTCCCTGAAGGGGGGGTGTACTCACCACCCATGTATGTATATATATCATTCTCACCGCACGTAAGATAATCACCGAGTGCAAGGTAACAGCTTAACTGGTTCATACCACAGTACAAGCATCCTGCCTGGCTACTGACGGGGGTGGGTTACTAATTAATCAAACCGTGTTTTAATATCCTGGGTTGCAGAGAGCCTACCAGGGCCCGCCAAAGCCCCGGGCTTTGGTCTGCGCCCCACAGCATGAGCCAAACGCCCCGCGGTACACTCAGCGCCGGTATCCGCAGGGGGCAGTTTCCCTGGCCCGCGCTACACGGCAGGTTGAGCGAGATGCTCTGACGGTCCCTTCTGGGCTTAGGGTTGCCAGGTGTGCAGTATTGAACTGGACAGTCCGGTATTTTCGCCTCCTGTCTGGTAAAAAAAGTTCAGAAAATACCGGACACCTAAAATGTTTGTTATTTTCTGGGGGGTTTTCCCTGCCAGGAGGTGAAAATACTGGACACCTGGCAACCCTATGACATACTCAGCAACTGGGCCCAGCCCCCGGCTCCCCCCCCAGGCCCCTGGACACCCTGCTTACCTTGTTCCGCAATGGAAGCTGCCTTCTGGCTCGACCAAGAAAACAAGATGGCCACTGGCAAAAAGCCTAAAGACCTGAAGCAATGCCTTCCCTGGGTCTTAGTGCTCAACCGCTCCCTCTTCCTATCCCTATTCTGACACTGCACGCACTTAAAGGGGCCATGCTGTTTTAATGCTGTTTTATTTTATTTTATTTTATTTATTTATTTTGCTTAATAAATCTCGGGGTCCTTTTTTTTTTGCTTGACATCTTTGATCTTCCCGTTTTTTCTTCCCCCTCAACAGAATTTTTTCCCCAGTGGCTTTTTTTGGGGGGGGGGAGGGGGAAGAGGGGAAGGTGTGTTCGGTATTTTTGGTTAAACCATCTGGCAACCCTATCTGGGCTTGGTACCGAGGAATACACCTGTTCAGCAGGCCGGAGCTGGGTTCAGGGGCTGAGCCTGGCTTTGGTTTGTGTTCCAGACCAGCATCTCCATAGAGATCAGATACCAAGCCCTGGACGGGGCCGTGGGCGCCTGGAGCGACGGGGAATTCCTGGACAGTCCTAGCTCCCGGCCGGAGAGCGACAGCGCCTTCGAGACAGACAGTCTGCTCCCCGGGTACCGGCAGGGCCCTGCGGTGCCGCCCGGCAAGTCCGGCTCCAGCCTGCTGTCAGCGGAGAGGCACTTCCGGAGGTAACGTGCAAAGCTTGCAGCCCGGGCGCTGCCTGGCGTGGGCGGAGTTCTTGGTGGCGGCCCTGTGCCCTCCCACACGTGGCCGTGGCAGGGGAATGCGAGGCCACATTCGTAGCGCCGCCGTCTTGCCACAAAGCTGGAGCCCAGGGCCTTGTTGCAGCTGCTGGAGCCAACGGGTCTCCCCTCTGCATTCTGGCTGGATTTCCGTTTCCAGCTGGGGTTCCACCAGGCCAGGCCGGTGTGCAGGTGGGCGCATGGCGGCACCCGGCTGCAGCCGCTTCTCTTCTGCCTCGAAACTCAGGCCAAAAAAAAAAAGCCTCTCAAACACAGGAGAAAATTAGCCCGACAGACTCACTTCCTGGTTCCCGGGCCAAGCTCCACCCCCTGTGACAAAGGCTCCGCCTCCTTGAATAAAACAGGTTGCCCAGCCTGCTTCAGTGCCATCCTCTGCCCAGGCCCATGGAGAGCTGGCTCCTGAGACGCCGGCTACCGGCCAGCCAGGAGGGGAACGCAGCACTGGCCAACAGACGCTGCACTTCTAACTCGCCGCAACCGCAGGGCGAAGCGGGAGGGGAAATGGGCGGCCTTCGCTGCCCCCATGCAGCAACCGCTGGCCAGCGCAGGCATGTCCCGGGAACATCCTCCCGGTGCAGCGTGAGGCCTGGCTAGGGACCGGCCATCGGCACTCGCGCTGGGGTCTGGTGCGCCTGTGCACACGCAGCCAGGAGAGCAGCTCGGGCGGGTCGCTGAGCACAGGTTAGCAACGGGCCGCTGTTGCTGGGGAAGCCCCACAGACTGGCCGTCCCAGGGCTTGGCCCCGGGGGCGCTGAGCATCCAGGCTAACCTGCGAGGAAGGTTTGTCCTGTGTCCGGGAGGGGGGGATGCAAATAGCACCAAATACAGGTGGGGGAGGCTGGCTGGCGGTCAGGCCTCCTCAGATTTGATGGGATTGTAATCCTTGGCATTTACGGGGCCCCTTGAGTGTCAAAGGGTCCCCCAGCACTTCACTGGCAGCGTATGGCACCACGGGCAGGCAGCCACCTGTGGGCTGGGCGCTGGCAGCTGGATTATAGCACCAGGGGCAGGCAGCCACCTCTGGCCTGGGCGCTGGCGGCTGGATTATAGCACCACGGGCAGGCAGCCACCTCTGGGGTGGAGCTGGCAGCTGGATTATAGCACCAGGGGCAGGCAGCCACCTCTGGGGTGGGCACTGGCAGCTGGATTATAGCACCAGGGGCAGGCAGCCACCTCTGGGGTGGGCACTGGCAGCTGGATTATAGCACCAGGGGCAGGCAGCCACCTGTGGGCTGGGCGCTGGCGGCTGGATTATAGCACCAGGGGCAGGCAGCCACCTCTGGGCTGGGCGCTGGCGGCTGGATTATAGCACCACGGGCAGGCAGCCACCTCTGGGGTGGAGCTGGCAGCTGGATTATAGCACCAGGGGCAGGCAGCCACCTCTGGGGTGGGCACTGACAGCTGGATTATAGCACCAGGGGCAGGCAGCCACCTCTGGGGTGGGCACTGGCAGCTGGATTATAGCACCAGGGGCAGGCAGCCACCTCTGGGGTGGGCACTGGCAGCTGGATTATAGCACCAGGGGCAGGCAGCCACCTGTGGGCTGGGCGCTGGCAGCTGGATTATAGCCCCACGGGCAGGCAGCCACCTCTGGGCTGGGCGCTGGCGGCTGGATTATAGCACCACGGGCAGGCAGCCACCTCTGGGGTGGGCACTGGCAGCTGGATTATAGCACCGGGGCAGGCAGCCACCCCTGGGGTGGGCACTGGCAGCTGGATTATAGCACCAGGGGCAGGCAGCCACCTCTGGGGTGGGCACTGGCAGCTGGATTATAGCACCGGGGCAGGCAGCCACCCCTGGGGTGGGCACTGGCAGCTCGATTATAGCACCAGGGGCAGGCAGCCACCTCTGGGGTGGGCACTGGCAGCTGGATTATAGCACCATGCCGATTCTGCGCCCGTCTGGCCGGGGTCAACGCCTCAGCCGGCAGATTGACATCCGAGACCAGGAGCAGGCCCGAGGCATTGGAAGGAGCTGTCTCTTCCTGGAGCACGGGTGGTGGGTGGAGGCCCGTCTGGGCATGGCAAGCCCCAGCCCTGGCCCAGGCTTCGGCACTTTGGCTCCTCCCCGCACAGAACCAAGCCCCGCCCACCCCCAGCCTGATCCTTCCTGGAGGGCTGGGGCCGCGGCACTGCCGCCCCCGCCGCCCCCGCAACCCCCTGCAGCTGGGGAGTGTCGGCAGTTTTGAAAGGCCCTGAATAGCTTGGAGGCTGGGGGCTCGGGTTGCCTCCACGCCCCCCTCCCTGACCCCAGTGCAGCTCCAGGGAGCCTGAGCCTGGAGCCTCCCATCTTTCCCAAGGGCACGTGGCGCAGTGTGGCGCATCTCCTGAGCGACACGGCGCCTGTCCCGCGCCAGACGGACTCTGGGCCAGCTCTGCCTTGGAACGGCGTCCGGCTGGGAGGCGTCCCAGCTGTGTCCGCTGCCACGGCCTTTCCAAAGCTCTCCACTTCTGCAGCAAGGGGCAGGCGGACGTCTCCCCCGTGGCTCACTGAGCCAGCCACACTCTGTGCGTAGGCTGCCTCGTTTTTCTCTGTTTGTCTCCTGCGTGGCCACTCGAGGAGGAAATCTGCCTGCCTTCCTAGCAGAGTGCAGGCGGGGAGGCGGCTCCCAGGGGCTCCGAATTGTTCTAGCAAGCAGCTGATTTACTCTGAGAATTGGGCTATATCCTGTGGATTTCCACTCTAATTGAAAGCATAGATCACTTCCCCTGCCTGGCTTGTGCGGGGACGATGCTAATGGATGGAAGAGAGATTTCGCCTATCCTCTGCACATTGTGTAACAGTGGCTGGGGGATTAGTCGCCTGCATTGCTGATTTATAATCCCTGCAAAAGCAGGTTCCAATCCTGCAACAAACCCGACACCCATTCCCACCCTGTAAGCACAGGCAGCCATGTAACTCCCACTAGACCAGCTGGTCCCATGACTGTGTCTACATCAGCATCCTGCCTGCTCCCTAGTTACTGTAAAGATGCCCGGGAAGGAGCCAGGCCCCGGCCAAAATTTCCCGTCTGTCCTCAGTGTTCCGTATCGTTGCTGTGTGCGGTTTGGCTCCACCCCAGAGCTGACTGCATTTTGATGGTGCTGAATGCAAGTCACTCCCTCCTCTGATAGTTCCAAAATCTCATACAGAGGCCCCATAGGGTGTGTCTACACTACTCAATTATTTCAAAATAATGACACTGGACTTAATAAACTCCTGATTTTACAAAATCAAACTAGCACGTCCACACTACGGGGGAGCCTCGAAATGAGTCCGAGGCAGCTCTGTGAATGTGGACACGCTGCCTCAGCTTAGCGCCCCGGGAAGCCCTGGGGAGTGACGCTGGGGAGTCGATGTTTCGAAAGAGCGGCACCGGCGCAGCCACACGACGGCTATTTTGAAATAACAATTTCAAAGGTAACGTCATTCCCCGAGGAAAGCCAGCGTGCAGATTTTGAAATAAGCGGCCCGTTATTTCAAAATAACGGGCTTGGTCGTGTGGACGCTCCACTTGTAAGTTCAACCTAAGGGGGATTATTGCGAAATAACACCCTCTTGTCGACCAGGGCATAAAGTTTGTCTTCGATGCTCCCCATTCGGAGATCACGGAAATGCCCTCCAGCGAGCAACCTGCGGCTTTGAATGCTGAGTCCTGGGGAGCCGCTGATGCCCGGGACCCCTCGGATCAGGCCCAGGCTCTGTGGATGAAGCAGGAGCATTTTAGCCCCCTCCTGTTTTTTCCTGATCACAGCTAGTCCTGGAGGTGGGCTGGGCTTTCCCTGCATGTGTGAAGGGGCGAAGAAAGAAGGGCCAGCTAGCAAACTGCCCATCGTGGGCGGCTCCCATGGCACTGGCCCCGAGAGAGGAGGTGTCCCGACCACACTGAAGGTGGAAAATTCCAGCCTGTCTCCCTTACACTCCCTGCTAACCAGCTGCCCCGGCCCGCCCCAGAAGTGGCTGCATTTCAACGGGGGCAGAGTCTGATAAGTCTTTGGGGTCCGGGAATGCAGCGGCAGTGGCAGCTGCCTGCGTGAATGGGGAAGTGAAAGGGAAAATCGGAGGCAAAACTCCCGGGCGGGTCGGGGCTGAGCGTGGCAGTGAGATTTGGGGTGGCAATACGGAGCAGCCGTCCATGCTGAAGGGTGGCAGGCTGTCCCTGCGAGCCAGCCTGTCCTGGCCCACCTGCACCCGAGCCGCCCAGTGGCTGCGTGGCTGCCCCCACGGCCCCGCGGGGCCTGCTGCCCTCGCTGGCTAAGCCTCGGCTTGGAAGCAGCTGGCCGATGGTCACTGCCTTGCTGCTCCCAGGGCCAAAGACGACGAGTTGTATTACCACAGCGAGGACGAGCTGCTGGGCGAGGCGGACACCCTGAGCCAGGGCTCGCTCAACACAAGGTACCGGGCCAGGCCGGGCCTGCGCCCTCCGCTTGCAGTGTGCTGTGCTGTGCTGTGCTGTGCTGTGCTGTGCATGGTGTGTCCTGACCTGGCGTCTTCGCCTGCCACCTGGCACAACATCCACCCCCATCACAGTCCCCGCCCTGGTGGAACCACTCAGGGCTAACAGAGGACAGGGTATGTTGGGGGGGGGGTCCTCCGGAGCGGCACATCCTTCCAGCCATCTGGCCCTGGTCCCAGAGCAGCCAGACCTGGGGGGACAGCTGGTGGTAGTGGGGTGGCCTGTGTGGAAGGTTCAGCCTGGCTCTGGATGGGAACGCCTGTTCTCCAGCTGGCCACTCAACAAAGAGGCCACAGCCTCCGCGAGTCATGACGGGATCTCCTGGCTGGCTCAGCGGGGGTGCGCCGTGGCCGCACAGCATGGGAGAAGCCGTCCTCCCGCACCTGGCCTCTGGGTAAAGGGCTGTGCTCTCCACGGCGTATTCCCTCTGGGGAGCATATGGGAGAGACGGTTCCTAGTCGTGCCCAGGGACTGCAGTGCTGTAGGCCCAATTCTAACCATGGGAACCCCTCTGGAATAGCGGCTCCTCTTCTGCCCCGTCCCTGGGTTGTTTTAAGCAGCACCTCTGCTCCGGGCTAGGATGGCTGCATCTGCTGGCTAGCTAAGGCGGTGCTTCTGAGCCTTTTGGGGCTCCTGCAGCCGTGTCAGGGGGCTGACTTGGCTTGCGTACCCCCAGGTTTCGCCTCCCTTAAAACTGACTGTCTCCTTTTTCTAATGATAAAACCCTTTGAACGGAGAACAGATCTTGTCCTTACGTGTCAGCGAATAGTTCACAGAACAATACACACGAGTCATTGCCCGGATGGAATGCTAGTTTGTACTGACTTCACCAGTGCTTTCTGTGTGGCCCGTTGTAAAACTAGGCCACTCTCTGGGGGTATGTCTACACTACAGCACTAATTTGAACTAACTTAATTCGAATTAGTTAATCCGAACTAAGCTAATTCGAACTAGTGCATGTAGACTTAAAAACTAATTCGAAATAGCGTTTTGCTCATTCGAACGAGCATGTCCACATTGAGTGGACCCTGAACCGAAGTTAAGGTTGGCCGGAACCAGTGCCGGCAGGGCATCAGCTTAGGACTTAGAGCGTGGAGCTGCTGCCTCAGGCTAGCCGAGGGCTGTGCTTAAAGGGACCTGACCCCCACCCCGGACAGACAGTTCTCAGGGTTCCCCGCTTGCTTGTCTACCTCGATGAGGGACAGCAAAGCAGTCCTGTCTTGGAGTGCCCTGAGTGCCCACACTCGGCACATCACAGCACTCGGCCATCAGCCCGGCTGCACTTGCCGCAGGCTGCCATCCAGGGGTGTCAATCGGGGGGCTGTCAGGATCCAGGAGGCCCTGCAGGAGAGCTTCCACCCCGAGGAGCCCGCAGAGCCACCCCAGTCCTCCCCATCAGGAGCTCCGTGCCCCATTCCTCCCTCACCTCCTTCCACTTACCCCTCCCCAGCCCCCCTTCCTGATGTAAAAAATAAAGGACACGTGTTCAAAAATAGAAACTCTCTTTATTTAACAAAACTGGGGGTGGAGGGATTAACCTCTGGGGAGACTGGGAAAAGGAGGTGGGAGAGGGGAAGAGAGAGGGTGGGAGAGGGGAGGTGGAAACCTGGGAGGAGGGAGCTGGAAGGGGGAAGCCAGGGGAAGAAGGAGGAGGGGAAGTATAAAACTATGGTACGCCATATCTTCAGTATTGTGTAGAGATGTGGTCTCCTCACCTCAAAAAAGATATTTTGGCCTTGGAAAGGGTTCAGAAAAGGGCAACTACAATGATTAGGGGTTTGGAACAGGCCCCATATGAAGAGAGGCTAAAGAGACTGGGACTTTTCAGCTTAGAAAAGAGGAGACTTAGGGGGGATATGATAGAGGTCTATAAAATCATGAGTGGTATAGAGAGGGTGCATAAAGAAAAGTTCTTCATTAGTTCCCATAATATAAGGACTAGAGGACACCAAATGAAATGAATGGGTAGCAGGCTTCAAACTAACAAAAGAAAGTTCTTCTTCACAAAGCAAATAGTCAACCTGTGAAACTCCTTGCCACAGGAGGCTGTGAAGGCTAGAACTATAACAGAGTTTAAAGAGAAGTTAGATAAAGTCATGGAGGTTGGGTCCATGGAGTGCTATTAGCCAGGGGGTAGGAATGGTGTCCCTGGCCTCTGTTTGTGGAAGGCTGGAGATGGATGGCACAAGACAAATGGCTTGGTCATTGTCTTCGGTCCATCCCCTCCGGGGTACCTGGTGCTGGCCACTGTCGGCAGACAGGCTACTGGGCGAGATGGACCTTTGGTCTGACCCAGTACGGCCATTCTTATGTTCTTATGTTCTAAGCTCAGGGCTCAGGGTCGGGGGGTCTCACTGGACCAACTTGATTTTCATGCAAACCTGCTCCTGAGTTCGCATGTGGCCTTTGGTGGCCAGGCTGGCAGCTATCCTGCCCTAGACGGCCTCATTCCTGTGCCTAGTGCGGAGATTGTGGACGTTGGAGGCCTCCCTGCAAACCTGGATGAGGTCCACGATCTCCACACTAGACCAGGCGGGCGCCCGCCTCTTGTGGCCCCGGGCAGGCTCCTGGGAACCGCCAGCCTCGTCCTGGGAAGAGGGGGAGGGCTGGGTGGCAGTGGGTGGCTGGCTCATGCCGTGCCAGGTGCAGGGTCTGCTGGCTGGGTGCTGGCAGGCTTGCACCTGGCACGGGCACCGTAGCCAGACCGTGCCCCTTTAAGGGCTCCAGGGCCAGGAGGGGGGCAGAAGAGTTTCCCTGGCTTGGCCCAGAGTGGCCACCAGGGCAAGCTGGGAAGGGCTAGCCTCCAACTAGTTTGAATTAAGTGGCTACACAGCCCTTAATTCGAACTACTTAATTCGAACTAAGCGTTAGTCTTCGTAGAAT
The DNA here is from genome assembly GCA_032595735.1 of Pelochelys cantorii. Lineage (NCBI taxonomy): Eukaryota > Metazoa > Chordata > Testudines > Trionychidae > Pelochelys > Pelochelys cantorii. The sequence continues at coordinate 3,979,991 of CM064328.1, forward strand.
GAGGTTTACCTAGTTCGAATTAAGCGCTCCGCTAGTTTGAATTAAGTTCTAACTAGCGGTTTGCATGTGTAGCGCCTATGAAAGTTAATTTGAACTAATGGCTGTTAGTTCGAATTAACTTTGTAGTGTAGACATACCCTGGATGACTTGATACATATACCTCTGACTGAGAGTCGCTGAGCTAAAATACTCTTTGGACCCCCTCCCATTCCCCCCATAGCTGGCTGCCTCACAATCCTTTGTGTATGTATCCTCACAACACCCGTGGGAGGCAGGGCACAGCTGTTATTCCCATGCTGCATGTGGGAAACTGAGGCACGGGGCGGCTAAGTGACCTGCCCAAGGCCACCTTGGGAGAATGTGGCAAAGCAAGGGCTTGCCCCCCTAGATCCCAAATACAAGGTTAAAGCCCCAATTGCTCAGGAGTGGCACAAGGGCAGTGGTCCCCAACCTTTTGGGGCTGCTGGGCACCCGGGGGCGGGGCCGCTCACGCACCGCATGTCTGGGGGCGGGGCCGCTCACGGGCCGTGCGCTTGGGGGGGTGGGTCCGGCACATGCAACACGCGCCCGGGGCCGGTACCAGCCTGTGCCGCGACCCCGGGGCAGGGGCTGCCCATGCACCATGGCACCCGGGGCCGGCACCGGTATGTGCCGCGACCCTGGGGCAGGGGCCGCCCATGTGCCAGGCGCCCACGTGCCCGGGGGCGGGGCCGGCCCAGATTGTTCGGCAGGTGCACATAAATGGCCAGGCGGGCGCCATGGCGCCCGTGGGCACCGCGTTGGGGACCACTGCACAAGGGCCTCGATTTGGTTCTCATACGTATCCTGGAGCAAATCAGGAGTGAGTCTCCGAAGCCTGTGGAGCGTAGCCCAGTGTAAACGGGAGGAGACGCCAGCCTTTGACGGACAGAAGGAGCTCCCCGTATGCACAAGGCCAGGGGCTGTTCCAACAGCACCTACCAGAACTGGTCACGAGAGAAGAGGTGTCTCCCTCGGTGAAGCTGCCGACAAGGGGTGCCGGTGCTGAGATTCTGTCCACATGCGGGCACTGTCTCCATGTGCCACGTGGGACACGTTACTCAGGGCTTGTCTAGACGTGGAGTTACTCCATGATGCCCTTACTCCAAAGTACCTTAGTCTGCTTTGCAAGTGGGTTCAACTAAAGGGGGCCAAGGCCTTCTCCTGTCCATACAGGGAACGGGTCCAGAAGAGCTGCTCCATTTTAAATCCACAGCCAGGCTTGCAGGAGAACTGCCGCCAAGCACAGTTGTACCCCCAGGCTCTCTGCACCTTCGTTCCCATCCGTACAATGGGGGCAATAAAACCATGACAGGTGTGGAGAAAGTGAAGAAGGAAAGTGATGTACTTGTTCCCATAACACAAGAACGAGGGGGCTCCAAATGAAGTGAATAAGCAGCAGGTTTAAAACAAACACGAAAGTACTACTTCATGAAACACATAGTCAACCTGTGGAACTCCTTGCCAGAGGATATGGTGAAGACTAGGACTTTAACAGGGTTCAAAAAAGATCTAGATAGATTCATGGAGGTTAGGTCCATCAATGGCTATTAGCCAGGATGGACAGGGACACAACCCTGTACTCTGGGTGTCCCTGAACATCTGATGCCAGAAGCTGGGACAGGGTGACAGGGGTGGATCACTTGAAATTGCCCCGTTCTGTTCATTCCTTCCAAAGAACCTGGCATCGGCCACTGTGGACAGGCAGGACACTGGGCCAGATGGACCATTGCCCTGACCCAGGCTGGCTATTCTTTGGTTCTTAAAAGCCCAGAGAAAGTATTCACCTAGGAGAAGGAAAACATAAGAACAGACAGACTGGGTCAGACCAATGGTCCATCTAGCACAGTATCCTGTCTTCTTTCTGTGGCCAATACCAGGTGCCCAAGAGGGAGGAAACACAACAAGTAATCCTCACGTGATCCCTCCCCTGTCACCCATTTCTAGACAAACAGAGGCTAGGGACACCATTCCTACCCATCCTGGCTAATAGCCATTGATGGACCTAACCTCTATGAATCTATCTAGCTCTTTTTTCAACCCTGTTAAAGTCCTGGCCTTTGCAGCATCCTCTGGCAAGGAGTTCCACAGGTTGACTGTGCACAGCATGAAGAAAAAACTTCTTTTGGTTTGTTTAAACCTGCTGCCAATTCATTTCATTTGGTGACCCCTAGTTCTTATATTGTGGGACTAAGTAAATAACTTTTCCTTATTCATTTTTTCCACACCAGTCATGATTTTATAGACCTCAGTCCTATCCCCCCTTAGTCTCCTCTTTTCTAAACTGAAAAGTCCCCGTTTTTTTTATCTCTCTTCGTATGGGACCCATTCCAAACCCCTAATCATTTCTGTTGCCCTTCTCTGAACCTTTCCCAGGTTTGCCAAGAGATCTTTCTGAGATGAGGCAACCACACCTGTACGCGGTGTTCAAGATGTGGACGTTCCACGGTTTTACAGAGAGGCAATAAGATATTTTCTTATTCTCTATCCCTTTTTTCATGATTCCTCACATGCTGTTTGCTTTTTTGACTGCTGCTGCACACGGAGTGGCTGTTTTCAGAAAACTATCCACAGTGACTCCAAGATCTTGCTCTTGAGTAGTTGTAGCTAAATTAGTCCACATCATAACCCACGTGCAGTCCCTCGATCTGAATCAAACAGAGCTCTCCCCGCAAGCCAATGGCCGTTCTAGGAGCTCACTCACCTTATCTGGGTGTGTCCAGAAATTCCCTCCTGGACCTGAGACGTCCCGCAAAATGTTTCAGGATCAATGTATCGACGTTTTCCCCACCCAAAAAAAAATCATTTTATCCAAAAATGTCCCGCTGGCTCTTGAGAGTTGTAATTCATTAGCATGCATTAGCCCTACCAAATTTGCAGCCCATTTTGGTCAATTTCATGGTCAGAGGATTCTAAACATTGCCACTTCCATGATTTCAGCTATTTCAATCTGAAATGTCATGGTGGTTGAAGGGTAGCGGCCCTGACACATAATGGAGTTGCGGTGGGGGTTGCCAGGTTATTGTGGTTGGGGGGAGGGGAGGTTGCAGTATTATTTCTGCACTGCTGCTGGCAACGGCACTGTCTTCAGAGCTGGGTGGCTGGAGAGTGGTGGCTGCTGGCTGGGAGCCCAGCTCTGACGGCAGCGCTAGCGCCAGCGGCAGCTTATGAGGAAGGATGCCATGGTACGGTGTTGCCGCCTTCCTCCTGCTCGGCTTCTAGCAGGACAGTTCTTTAGAGCTGGGCTCCAGGCTAGCTGCTGCTCTCCCTCTGCCCAGCTCTGAAGGCAGCACAGAAGTAAGGGCAGCAATGCTGTGACCCTCCTGAAATAACCTTGTAACCCCCCTGCAACACCCTATTAAGTCAGGCCCCCCAGTTTGAGAAATGCTGGTCTCTCCATGAAATCTGAATAGTACAGAGTAAAAGCCCACAAAAGGCCAGATTTCATGGTCCAGGGCATGTTTTTCAGGGCCGGGAATTTGGTAGGATCCTGTTTATTAGTAACACTGGTTGCCTCCATCAGGATCGGTGGAGCCCTGCCTGGATACAAAGCTGGCATCTGCATCTGCATCTGCAGAAATGAGCCGCGGACAGGTGCATCCACGGCTGCAGATACCAGCGGATATCTGCGGGCTTGTAGGGCTCTAAGGACCAGGCCCCTGGGCACAAACATCCCATCACACACAGGCCCTGCACACAGTCCAGACAATGCCCTCGTGAGGTTTCTCCCAGGGCTTCAGCCACCCTGAATGGGCGGTAGGTGGAGATAGGCATTTTTCCTCTCCCGTTCTGGAGAGAAGAAGAATGCTCCAGTGGTTATGGTGCTAGCCCTATGGGTCAAGTCCCTGTCCTGCCACAGACTCCCTTTGTGCCCCAGTTTCCCTTCTGTGCAACAGGGATCATAGCATGCTCTGCCTCCTGGAGGGGTGGGCTGTGGGGATTTAGGACTACGAGGTGTTCAGGGACTGGGACAATGGGGCCAGGACGAGGGTTTCGGATAATGTAGCTCTATCAACAGATCTTGCAGCAGAAATTACGTGATTTTTTTTGCCCTTATATTTCTGAATGGCTTGTTCCCTCCCCCTCCCCTGGCTGTGCAGGGAGCATGTGGGCTGGGCACTTTGGCTCTGCCCAGGGTAGATATGGGTGTAGTGCAGGCCGGTGGCAGACTCAGAAGAGGCTACAGAGATATCTGTAGCTCTCCTGCAGGCGGCTGTCTCTGTTCAGAAGGTAACAGTAGTAAGTTGTTATCCTGTGGCGGGCCAGCCCATACAGGGGTACATGCCCCCCTGTGCCAGCCTGTTACCCTGGGGCCAGTTTTTGGCTGGAGCATCACACACGCTGAAAGGTGTGAAACTTACAAGCTGAGCGCACACCTTAGCCAGACGAATACAGGCCCTGGAAGATGAGAGAGCCAGGCCTGGGTGGCTGTCCGGCTCCCCTTTGCAGAGCAAGCCCGGAAGTGTTCACCAAGTCCCTCCCTGCTGGGAAAGGCTCTTGGCACCACCAGTGCCTTGAATCTGTGCTCAGTGCGGGTCTAGGAAGGAGCTCCGCAGGAAGGGATCTAGGGGTCAGAGTGGACCACGAGCTAAATATGAGTCAGCAGTGGGACACTGTTGCAAAAAAACCAAACATGATTCTGGGCGGCATGAACAGGAGTGTGGTGAGCCAGACACGAGGAGTCATTCTTCCACTCTGCTCTGCGCTGATTAGACCTCAGTTGGAGTCTTGTGTCCAGTTCTGGGCACCACATTGCAGGAAAGATGTGGAGAAATGGGAGAAGGTCCAGAGAAGAGCAACACAAATGATGAAAGGTCTCTGAAGGAATTGGGCTTGTTTAGTTTGGAAAGGAGAAGACTGAGGGGGGATGTGATAGCAACTTTCATGTACCTAAAAGGGTGTCACAAGGAGGAGGGAGAAAAATTGTTCCCCTTGGCCTCTGAGGACAGGACAAGAAGCAATGGGCTGAAATTGCAGCAAGGGAGGTTTAGGTTGGACATTAGGAAAAGCTTCCTACCTGTCAGGGTGGTTCAATACTGGAGTAAATTGCCTGGGGCGGTTGTGGAATCTCCATCCCTGGAGATATTTCAGAGCAGGTTGGACAGACGCCCGTCAGGGATGCTCTAGACCAGCACTACTCAACATGTGGCCCGCAGTCTGTCTGTTTGCGGCCTGCGGTGCAGTTTGGGTTTACATGGGGCTCAACACATGGCCCACGGGTGGGAGTCAAAAGAAAAAAGGAGTCAGTATCATGGTCTTCTGTTGAGATGCGTTTTAGTCGTTCAATTCCTGGACTGTCATTGCTCATTACAAGTGCTGTCACATGGGTGGAAATCGGGTCACTACTGCACTTTATTAATATCAGCAGAACTGACTTACATGGGGCCTGCGTGTTGTGTGGTCTTGCCATAAACTTTGTATTCATGCCCGTCAGTGTGGAAGAAGCTATTTGCATATAATGGCATATATACTGGCATGTACATACAACCACGCTTAAGTTGCAGCCCTTGGCCTGTGCTGGGAGTATCATTGTGGGCCCCGGGGCTTCCAAAGCGGAGTAAGCCCTGGTCTAGACGGTGCTTGGCCCGGCCGTGAGGGCAGGGGACTGGACTCGATGGCCTCGCGAGGGCCCTTCCAGTTCCAGGGTTCTATGAGGGCAAGTCAGGATTCATAACGAGGATCAGCCAGATTAAAACACGGCACCTGCTCCTTCCCCACCAGGATTGTGGTGGCTGAGTTGGGGCTGGTCCTGCGTTGGGCAGGGGGCTGGACTCGATGCCTCCTGAGGTCTCTGCCCGCCCTGGGGTTCTAGGATTCTATGATTGTCTCCCACTTCCTCCAGCCTCATCCAATGCTCCCTCTAATCTTGCCCGTCCATGTGCAGAATACCTTTTATGTGCCCGGGGGCATGTGCCGACGTGCAGCCCTACTAGGAAACCTGGCACTGGGCGCTCTGCCAATCCGCCGGGCAGCCTTGGGATCTCCCCCCGAGGGGCCCGCAAAGCTCTGAAATGGCTTCACCCTCGCTAACGGTTTGGAGAGAGAGAAACGGCGCGTTGGGACAAAGGCTCCCAGCGCCCAGCCTGGAGGGGCCCGTTCAGGCCAGAGATGCGGCTGCCTCTGTGCAAAACCGGGCTGCATGTCGGGCTCCGTGCACAGACGCCCGGGCTCCTGCTTCTCCCTTGCGGCAGGGCGTTCCGGGGGCAGTCACTGTTGCAGGAGGCGCTGGTGGCGGCGGGAAAGGCAGCTGCTGGGTAGCACACAGCTGCGGGGGGGGGGGGGCCTTTGGGTGTCAGGACAGAGCGCTACCTAGCCAAAGGGCTGCTCCGTACTATTCTGTCCAGGCTTTCATCGCACGATCCTCATCGTGGTACCCCAGTGCCCTCCAGTGGTACCTTCCAGGCTAACACGCCTCCCCCTCAGAGACCTTCCAATGTGACCCTCTGTCTCCACTAGCTGGCTCTTTGATCCCTTGCTCCAAAGCGCTGGTGCCTTGTCCCTGAACATCCTGCCAGCTAGTGCCAGCAGCCAGTGGCTAGCAGGGCAGGTGCAGGAGGGGCTTTTCCAGTCCTTACACGGCCCAGGGCTTAGCTCTCCAGCCAGGGCAGGCGCCCCAGCCGGCCCAGGGGGACCCAGAACAGGGCCGGGGCAAGGGGCCGTGTTGTCTCTCAGGAGGCAGCACACAGGGAGGAGGACGATCCCAAACAGCTCAGGTGCGTTAAGCACAAAGCAGGCACTGAAGAGCTTCCAAAAGATCCCACCAAACTAGGGAACTGGGCAACCGAATGGCCAATGAATGTTCTGCTGGGAAATGCAAAGGAATGCACCTTGGAACCCAGAATCCCAACTCTCCGTACAAAACAGTGGGGAGTAAATTAGCTGTCGCCACTCCAGAGAGATCTGGGAGTCACTGTGGGTAGTTCTCGGAAAACAGCCCCTCCGTGGGCAGCGGCCGTCACAAAAGCCAGCAGAATGTTAGGAGCCACTAAGAAAGGGGTGGGTAAAACAGAAAAATCATGTTGCCTGGATATAAATCCATGCTACACCCACACCTTGAATCCTGCATGTAGATGTGGCCCCCTCCTCTCATCTCTTGGCATTGGAAAAGGGTCAGGGAAGGGCAACAAAAATGAGGAGGGGTTTGGAGCGGGGGCTGTTTGAAGAGAGATTAATAAAACTGGGACTTTTCAGCTTAGGGAAGAGGAGATGGAGGGGGGATAGGACGGAGATCTATAAAATCATGAGTGGCGTGGAGACAGTGAACAAGGCAAAGTTATTTATTTGTGCCCATAACGTAAGAACTAGGGAGTCCCCAAATGAAATGAATAGGGAGCAGGTTTAAAACAAACCAAAGGAAGTTTTTCTTCATGCAGTGCACAATCAACCTGTGGAACTCCTTGCCAGAGGATGTAGTGAAGGCCAGGACTTTAACAGGATTCAAAAAAGAGCTAGAGGACAGGTCCATTGATACTTACTAGCTAGGATGAGTAGGAATGGTGTCCCTAGGTTCTGTTTGCCAGGGGCTGGCAACGGGTGACAGGGGAGGGATCACTTGATTCCCTCCCCCTGAGGCACCTGGCATTGGCCACTGCAGTCAGACAGGACCCTGGGCTGGATGGACCTTTGCTCTGACCCTGTCTGGCCCTTCTTACGACACCGAGGGAGGGGCAGGCTGAGGTGACTTTAAGGTACCTGTGCCCCTGGATTCAGAGCTTGGGGAGCCTCTGGGGCTGGTCTCACTCATGACAGCCCTAGCCGCCCCCTTCGCCCCCCCCACACACATGTGCTCATGGGCTGTTTTGCAGCTGGAACAGTGAGAGCTCCGGCTTTCCCACCTCCAGCCCAGCCTTTAAGTGGGGACTGTGGGGTGGGAGAAGGGAGCGTGCCATCCCTGCTGTGCCTCCTTTCCCCCACTGGAGCAAAGAGAGCAGAGTGGAGGCCCTGGGGGGCCTGGACTGTACTCCAGGCTCCATCGCTGGCCCGCTGCATTGAGCAAGTTACTGCCCTGACCCGTGCCTCAGTTTCCCCGTTCTGCTCTGTGTGCAGAGCCCTGCCCTGTCACGCTGAAAAGCACCAAGCATGGTTATTAAAGGCCTCAGCTCCAGGGCTGGCTCGGTCTGTCTCCCCCCTCTGCTGTTTTAACTCCGGAGGGGTTGCGTTTGGGGGCATTGCTGGCTGCAGCACGGGTGCCGTTGGTGGCTCAGGAGGCTACGAGCCACAGGGAGCCAGGTGAAGGAAGAGATGGGCCATCTGAGGAAGGAGGAAGCCTTCGTACCACAAAACCGAGTTCCCCACAAGCCAGAGAGAACAGCCTTGCCCAGTTGAGCGGGCCAATTGGGCCCCTCTTTGTATGGGGTTTGGGGTTTTTTGACCCACCTTAGTTGTATCACAGCAAATGCCAGGCCCCCTTCCCAGGGGCACTTACTCATGCACCTGACTTTCCCCTCGGGCGTGGTCCTGCTGGGGTCAGTGGCACCGGCTTCGAGCTGAGCGGCTGGAGGAATGTTTTCTGTGCAAACTCTGCCAGTGTCGGTCTTTGCTTTGCAGTGGTTGTGTTTGTGTTGGGAGGAAGCGAGCCCCCTTCCAGAAGCCTGAAAAAGAGTTACGAATCTCCTTGGTAATCATGACCCCACCAGGGCTCCTTCTAATTGTTTCCATCCCTGTGTAGAATACATTTTGTTATGTGCACTGACACAGGTGTGGATGTGCACCACTTGCTGCCGACTCTGCTAATCGCCTAAATCTCTCCGGGGGGGGGGGGAAGCGCCCAAGTGCTCAGCTTACAGGAAACACTGCCTATCCTGGCGTTTTCAGCCCAGCTGGCCCAAGCTGAATTTACTAGGGATTCCCTCTTTCTTGTTGGGCTCGCAACCGGTTTGCAGTTGTTGCTGCCCCCTGGCGTGTGTTTTACCCAGAATGCACCACAGAGCTGGGAGGAAGCAGCAAGGTTTCCTGGGGGTTACCCGTTTGCATGGAGTTCTTTCCCTCTCTCTGTGTGCTGCGTTCACAGACCTTTCCTAGTCCAAGATGTGCCTCCCATTCACAAGTGATGCCTATAAAAGAGAGAGACTCGCCATGGCTGACTCTTTGTCATTGTCTTTTCATACCCCTGTAATGCCCCAGCCTGGGAGAAGATGCCGAAGAGGAGAATGCTGGGTAAATACTTGTGTGGCTGCGTGGGGGAAGGACTGATAGGGTTGCTAGATGGTTTAACAACAAATACTGAATACTTCCCCCCCCACACACACAAAAAAAACGGGAAAAAATTCTGTCGAGGAAAAAAAAAGGGGGGGAGACTGAAGTTGTTGAGCAAAAAAAAAAAGGATGCTGTGCCTTTAAATGTCCCCGCGTTCCTCGCTCCCCTGCCACATCTGGCAGGGGAAAATTGCCCCGCCGGGCTTCCATCTGAGGGAAACAGGAAATACCAGACATTTCACATCTCCGGTATTTTCTGTTTTTTTACCGGACCGGGGACCTGAATAATGGACAGTCCGGGTGAAAACCGGACACCTGGCAACCCTAAGGACTGAACAGGGCCTAGATCGCCCGACGCGTAGGCGCCTCTCTCTCCCAAGCAGCGTCCCGGCCACGCTGAGCGTGACCCAGTCAAAGCTGCTCTCTGGCCTTAGTTAAGACTGAGCCGGGATGTCAAAGCAGTGAGGGCTGCAGGCCAGCCAAGACCTAGACAACAGAACCTGATCGCTGTTGGCCTTTAAAAATTCATGGGGGGCCCAGCACTCTGGAGCCGAATGCAATCTGGGCGGAGTGAATTATTGATGCGCCCCTTTCTTCTGCTGTGCGGAGGCAGCCAGCACTCGGGGCAGCCAGCCACGAATGAGCTCCGGGGGGCAGCCGCTTCCCAGCCAGGGAGCCAAGCGTCAATCCATCCTGCGACTACCTACGGGTCGCCGTTCCCGGTGGCATATTCCTGCAGGGACTTGGTGCCACTGGATGAGCGCCCCGTCCCCCCCCCCCCCGTGTGTGTGCGCACCTGTCAATATTTAGATGGGGATTTAGAGAGGGGGTGGGGAAACTTTTTGGGGGCCGGGGGCCGCTGATCCCCAGGAAAATCGGTCAGGGGCCGCACACATGTGAAAAGGGAAAAGAACATCCCAGAAATCTCACTGAAGTGGCCCTGAGTGAGAAGCAGAAAGATGCTCCCCACATTCCCCTCTCCCACCAGAGTCTAGGGGGGGCCAGCCTAGTAGATTTTGTCTTTCAGTCACACGGTAGGGCAGCAGGGGGGCTGGAGTGCCAGCGTGGGCTCCCCAGTGCTGGGGAGGTGGGCCCTGAGCCTCAGGGACCAGATCCAGGTAAGCCGAGGGCCGCATCCGGCCTCCGGGCCCTAGGTCCCCCACCCCTGCGTTAGCCCCACCTTCTGAGGTAAATAGGGCCTGGTTCCTTGACCCAGCCTGTGGCCACAGGTTTGTACTCACTATTTCACACCCGTGCGGGTTGCATCTCCTTTTCGCTTCCCGGCTGTGCCGCCGTGCTGCCCAGCTGGGCTAGCGAAGTCAAACATTGTCCTGGTGCCCAGACTAGGCGCGCCCTAGGCCCCCAGATCCTCGAAGGCCTCAAGTTACGCACACACAGCGCAGCCTGGACCAGTTCACCCCTCTGAGCAATTGCCTGTTTTGCACATGCACAGCTGGAGCATGGAGGTCTCACATGAGGCGAGATTCAAAAGACTGGGACTTTTCAGCTTAGAAAAGAGGAGACAAAGGGGGGATATGATAGAGGTCTATAAAATCATGGCTGGTGTGGAAAAAGTGAATTGGGAAAAGTATTGACCTGTTCCCATCACATAAGAATGAGGGGTCACCCAACGAAATTAATAGGTAACAGGTTTAAAACAAACAAAAGGAAGTTTTTCTTCACTCAGCGCACAGTCAACCTGTGGAACTCCTTGCCAGAGGATGTGGTGAATACCAGGATTTTAACAGGGTTCCAAAAAGACCTAGATAATTAATGGAGGTTAGCTCCATCAATGGCTATTAGCAGGACTCGACAGTTAGTGTAATCTACTCACCCGTGGCGAGTAGATTACAAGCCAGCACGGCCGCGCAGCGTGGTCAGCGCATGCGCAGTGTGGTCTGCACACGCACAGCGTGCGGAACCGCGCGGCTGGCGAGCCCTAGCTATTCGGATGGCTAGGAATGGTGTCCCCAGTCTTTGTCTGGAGGTGGGCAACAGGAGAAGGATCGCCTGTTGTGTTCCCTCCCTCTGGGGAACCTGGCATTGGTCACTGTCAGAAGACAGGACCCTGGGCTAGATGGACCTTTGGTTTCACGCAGTCTGGCCGCTTTTATGTTCTTCGTTAAGATGGAGCTTTGGGAATCAGAGCCCCTGGGTCGGTGTATGTCTCGGCTCCTTCCCCGATTCCTCCACGTCTTTGAGCCTGTCACTGAATTAGTTATCCAGGCTGCTCCTTGCCCTGGAAGAAGAGCTGGGCTCTGACCAGGGAAGAGGCGGGAGAAGCAGAGGGCTGGTGGGCGCGCCACAGAACCAAGTCTCTGGAAGCATCTCGATGTGTTACCAGGCACCGCTGGGCAGCTGTGATCAGGCTGCTCCCAGACCCGCCCCGTGCGAGAGGCCAGGGTTCGGGAGACACAGCTTCCGTTCCCAGCATGCCCCCTGGGAGACGTGGCACCCGTCCTTGCAGGCCTGAAGATCATTACAGGGCGGAGACCTTATCTGCAGCCCCTCTCTTCCCCCTGGCCGCCAAGCGGGAGGCAGCTGGGGGCTGGGCCCTGCCTGAGCCCTTGTGAATTGGGGAGAGGGCTGCATATTGGCCCCGAGGCAGGTTAGGCTGGGGGCTTTACGGGTGTGCTCTGTGAGGTAAAAGCACTAAGGGTGTCCCCCACCCCAGCAGAGGTCGCAGCACGGTCACAGACCAGTTTGTCTGCAGGCCCGGTTGGAGACATAGCCAAAGAGCGAACCATCTAGTGGGGACACTTGGGACGGGCAGCCCAGCCCGAGAGGTTTCAATGATCAATGCTACGTGGGATGGAAAGGGTTCAGCCACTGGGAATCAAGTCTATCCAGTATATCCCAGTAACCCATGTATACTGGGCCAGTCCACCCCAAGCAAGACAGGGCCACACAGTCGAGGGTTTAAAGGGATGCTTAGTAGACAGATGGAAAAATTCTCACTTTTACCACTGGGAAAGGCCAACGCGACAATATCTCAAACTCTAGGGAAAATGTGTCTGTGTTGGCAGAACTGTGTTTGGAAAAAACATTAAAATCATTAAGAAAAGGCGAAAGTGGCCATCTGGGCCAAAGAATAACTGGTCCCTGCAATCTTTTCTCCAGGGATTGGTCTCCACTGATTGAGCGAGTATCCTGTATAAATGGGGTTTGGGAGGTATCATGGAATAGGGAATCACAGCCCATCTCACACAGGAGGCATTCATTATAGAAACAGAAATAAATAACTGAAACAAAAAAGCCAGTTTCTACACAGCATGAGTCCCAGCTTTGTCTGTATTATTAACAAGGGACCACCCTACCTATAACGCTGTAGAGCACATAGAGAGATCTGTGGCTGGGTAATGTGATTACAAGTAAACATATTACAAGGGACAAAATTGTAGATGTCTTGCCAAGAGCAGATCTGAACTAGCCAGGGCAGATCCCATTCAATCAGTTCCTGGGATCTTTCCTCGGGATAACACTTTTCTTGCTGGTAGCAAGATGCTCTTAAATCTGACAATGCGATTTTTTGCTCTCTCTCTTTTTTTGCACCTAACTCAGCAAAATGTCTGAAATGAGGAATAAGCCCAATGATGGATACAAGTCAGTAGCAAGGTACCACAAGCCTGGAGGGTGTGTGTGTGTGGGGGGGGTGCGTGCAGTTTTGCGGGAGGGTTTTCTCTCTGATCCCACCCATCTTGCTCCCATTCACCACCTGTTCCACACTCCTGTGATCCTTCTAACCCATTTGAATCTGTGTAGAAATATACCGATGGTGTCAGAAGTGGGACATGGCTAAACCTGAGTACAGCCCTGACTCGTCTGCTCAGCAGACCCTGCACAAGGAGCTGATGTCCATGATGCCTGTGTCCTTGGTCTCAAAGCCACCATCTTTGTCCTCCCATTGGCATTCTCTGCAGAAGCCCCAGGACTGAACAGACTTTGAGATTAGATTTTCCCTCTAAAGGGCTGCTGCTGCAGTGTTCTCCGTGTCCCGGGGATAAAACCCTGTGAGTCCAGGCTCTTGTCCAGCAACAGGAAAATCACACACACGCTTAGCTCCAAAAGGGAGCCACAGGGTGGGGAGAGAGGCACGAAGCCGCTATTTGGAGTTTCCATTCTGTGCACAACTCCGGCCGTTCCAAACTTTTGGATCGGACAAGTGGATCCTCTGAAGTGGCCCATGAAATGCAAATTCGGGAGCGTTTTGATGTGGAGCCACTGAAAGGCACTTAGCCCTGTAACTCAGCGCGGGGAGGGGCGAGACCTTCGCGGTCCCTTCTAGCCCTAAGATTCCACGAGCCGGCACCGACAAATATTTGGCTTGACTAGAAAAGTCAAACAGGAATGGAGTAGAACGCCGCCCCCTTTCCACAGGGTCAGAACGAAACGGGTGGGTGTTCAGTGAAACGGGACGAGAAGGGCAAAACAGTTCCCTCCGACCCTGTGCCACCCCCAAACGCTGTTGAATTTGGCCCGTGGCGGCAAACGGGTCTGATTCCAGGGGAAGCTGAGTTTCACGTGGGAAAACGTTTCCGCGTCTCTTGCCTGTGCTCAGGCAGCAGGGCGGGGGAGACGGGGCTTTTCTCCTTGGAACCAGCGTGCCTGTGTCCCAGAGGATGTGCGCACCCCTCCCACCCCCCGTTCAGCATTCCTGGGGCAGGCCAGCCCCTGTGGGCTTTGCAGAATGGCCCCTCCAGGCCTGGCAATGCGGGGGCTAGGGTTACACACGAAAGGGCAGGAGTCTTGGTGAGCTTCTGCGGGGCGGGAGGCTGGTTGACATCTGGGGTCTGGTGTAGGGTTGCCAGATGGTTAAACCAAAAATACTGAACCCCCCGCCCCCCCCCCCGAAAAAAAGCCACTGGGAAAAAATTCTGTTGAGAAAAAAAAAAGAGGAGACCAAAGTTGTTCAGCAAAAAAAAAAAAAGCACTGCGCCTTTAAATGGCCCCGGGCTCCTCACTCCCCCGCCCTCACCTGACGTGGCAGGGGAAAATTGTCCCCGCGCAGGGCTTCCAACCGAGGGAAACAGGAAATGCCAGATATTTTACATGTCCGATATTTTCTGTTTTTTTTACCAGACGGGGGATGCAAATACAGGACTGTCCGGGTGAATCCTGGACACCTGGCAACCCTAGGCTGGTGTCGCCCCAATGAGCCAGGAGGGGGATCCCATGTGCCGTGACGGCGACTCGGCCGAGTGGTTGCCTTTGGCTCCCGAGCGGGGGGGGTCTGTGTGTCGGCACCTCCTCTGGAGCAGGGAGCCGTCCAGCTGGGGCTTTGTAGCCCTGGGCCTTGTCCCCTTGCCTTGTGGGTGCTGGGGAGGGCAGCGTGGGCTGGGGAAGGCTGCGAGGGGCAGGGGCTGGTTGGCCTGGCTCTGCCCTCGCGCTCACACCATCCCTGGTGTTTCCCCTGCACAGCGATGCGCATGGAGACCCCAGGTACCCGGCCCGTGCCTGGCAGCTGGCATGTGGCTGGTGTGGCAGCTGTGGCCCGTGGCATGGTGTGACTTTGGAAATGCCCGCACAAAGCACTCCACCTCCCCTCTCCTCCCCACGCATCCCCAAAGGGGGTGGAGCTTCCTTCCACTCCCTCCCTTCCCCCACCTCAGTAGGGGAGGGGCTTCCCCCCCTCACTTGCCCTGGAGGGGCAGGGATTCCTTGCCTATCTATCTGCCTGTCTGCCACATTCCTCCCCACTGGATCCAGGCCCGGGGGGAGGCTGCGGGTCTCTGCCTTGCTCGCTCAGGCCCCGTGGGCCGGTGCATGTCCTTGCAGTGGGGTTTGCAGTGGCGTGCCGGAGGTGCATGAGCTCCGGGGGCGCATGGGGCGAGTGCTGGGGGGTCTTGCCCCGAGCGGCTTGTGTCTGAATAGACTGATCTTTCTGATTTCAGAGCTAAGGGGAAAGAGAAAAAGCACCTCATTTTACCATTCAGGTACCCTGACCGCCCCCCCCCCCAACTCCCTGGTAGCAGGGGTCAGTGCTCGCTCCCCGACTTCTGCTCCTCGTCCTCAGGCACAGCTCGGCCCGGCGCTTTCTTCCCCACATTTCTGATTGGCTGGAAACCTTTCTCCTTCTGGATGGGAAGGGCCTGAGCACAGGGTCTGTGCGTGGCCAGACCCTGGGGTCTTTAGCAGGGACCATGGACCCAGGTTCACAGCTGGCCCGTGGAGAATCACGGCAAAGCAGAAGATGCCCAGATTAGGGAAGACTCCCCTCCCTCCCTCCGCCCCCGCCATGTTCTCTTGCGCCTCGCTCCTTGTTTGATAGCACGGCGTAGCCGTGGCTACAGAATCAACCTGGGCATGGCCACAGACCACGTATTCTGACCCCATCAGGAGCACGTTGGCCAACGCAGGGAAGAATTGGGAGGGATGGTCAGACCTGTCCAGGGTGCAGGTGTCGCCCGTGGAATTGTGGCACGCCACCAGCAAGCCACGCAGGGCCACTGCCAGCCAGCTGAGCACGCTCCATAGCCCACCCTGCCAGCACATCAGGGCACATACAGTGGCATGGGAGAGGGTGCTGCCGGGCACTGTGGGGCTCCGAGTCCTGCCCAGGGACACAATGGCCCAACACAAATGCTGCATCACTCCTCCACATGGCAGCCCCTTTTGTGGCTCACCAGCAGGGCATGGCCCCTCAGCAGTGAAAGTGTATAATGCTACCGCTTAAGCTAAAGGAGAAACTCCGTTGACTGCCAGCAGTTGTAGGTTGTTATCCACTAGGAGAACTGGCTGCTAGAGAGGGATGCAGCACATTTAAATTATTTGCTCTGGGCACTCATGCTCCCGCACATGCATGTGCACATACAAACACACCCATGTTCCTGCTAATTTTTCCATCCATGTGCCTAATAAATGTTATTGTGTGCACATGAATGTGCACCACCAGCAGAAACAAAACCTGGCTGTGGGCGCTCTGCTAACCATCTGGGTGGCATTTGCCTCTCTCCCGAGCAGCTGCACAACTTACAGGGAACACTAAGACACACACCCCCCGGACAGAGAGAAATGAGTCACCAAATCAGTGCCATACGTGGGGATGTAACTAACTCTTTGCCATCCCGGGGACTAGAACCACTGAACTGCGACCACAACATAACCTTGTGAGCCATGCAGGCAAATGCAACTGATTATGTTTTACCTGTGCAGGCCCAGAAAGCAAGCCCTGTAATCCAGTGTGTATATATATGGCATATATGCATATGTCTGCGTTGCCACCATCTGGCGTGTGTATGTATATATGTTCGGGTTTGTGTTCTCGTTTCGCTGCTGTTCTCTTGTGTCTGATGAAAACGTGTCCAGATATATATACACACGCAGATGGGCCTGGAATCAGGGTGGTGGATACACTAGGCAGGGAGAAGCGTTGCCTTCCCAACCCGCCAACCTGGCCCCGCCCACACTCCGCCACCAGAACGCCTGCTGTAGGCATACTGAGGCGGAGGGTTGCTGCCCCCGAGCGCCCGCCCTCCCCAATGGTCTGGGGCTGGGGAGACTGGGGCTGCCTGCGTTTTACGAGGCATAAGGGATCGGTCGACAAAGGGTTCCCTTGTCGATCAATCCGCGTCTTGACTGCTGGTTTGTGCTGCCAAACAGCGGAGCCGGCACAACGCGGCGGCCATTTTTATTCTAATGAAGCGGGGGATATTTAAATCCCCGCTTCATTGACTATGTCGGTATGTCTAATTTACATGCCTCTGTCAGCAAGGCCGGACTAAGGGGTGGGCGAGCCGGGCAGCTGCCCGGGGCGCCAACCGATGGGGAGCGCCTGATGGCAGCTGTAAGGGGCATGCTGGGCGAGGGCCACGTTAACCCCCGCAGTGCCCTTCCCCCCATGGCCATGGGGCCCTGCAGGCTCACGCGCCCCGGGGGCAGGCTCGCACATGTGCTGTGTGCCCGGGGGCGGGCCCCCGCGCCGTCGGGGTGGGCCCACGCGTGCGCCCGGGGCACCAAAATGGCTCAGGCCAGCCCTGTCTGTCGGCAGAGGCATGTAGTCTAGACATACCCCCTGGGTGGGGAAACGCCTCATGCCATCAGGCGGCGGGAGACATCCCAGCATGCCACGCTCCATAGGTCCACGCCCCCGGGCTCCAACCCAACCAGGCCACAAAGGTGGCCTCTAACCCCACCCTTCCCCCATGAAGACAGCGTGGGATTTGGGCCCTGGCGTCGAGGTAGGCATGGGCCATGCCGGAGCCTAGGCCCCAGTGCCGGCGGCGTTCGGGAGCACCTAGGGATGTGCCGTGGCCAGCTCCGTGGAGCGGTGTGCCAAGATCGCAGGGACCGAGAACGGAGCTCGGGAGGGGCTGCTGGTGTGGTTTGTCGACGGGCTGGTGCTGGCGAGCTCTCTGGAAATGGGCACCCACGGGTTTGTTTTCCTTTTGTCCCTTTGCTGCCCGGCCGCTGGCTCCAGCAAAGGCAAAGAGAAGACGAAACGGGGCAGAGACGGCGAGCACAAGTAGGTGTCCTCAGTCTGCGCGCGCTCGCTGGCTCCTGGGCACTGCTAGGGGGAGTGGAGCCAACCCGGGGCAGCTCCTCCTCCTCTGGCTTGGGGCACGGAGGAAACCAGCTCTCTGCTGGGAGACAAGACGGTTTTCGGAAAGACATGCTCTAGTTCAGGCAGGAATTCAGTCCAGGCTGTTCTACAGGCTGCGCTGCCCAGGACAGACTAGATGAACACCGTGGCCTCATCGATGATTTAGATATCGGCATAGAGAGGACACTTATTAAGTTTGCAGATGACACCAAGCTGGGAGGGGTTGCAAGAGCTTTGGAGGAGAGGGTCAGAATGATCTGGACAAACTGGAGAATGGTCTGAGGTCAATGGGATGAAGTTTAATAAGGACAAATGCAAAGTGCTCCACTGAGGAAGGACCAATCCGTGTCACACACAGAATGGGAAGTGACTGTCTAGGAAGGAGTCCTGCAGAAAGGGATCTGGGGGGTCACGTGGGCCACAAGCTAAATATGAGTCAACAGTGTGACACTGTTGCAAAAAAAGCAAACATGATTCTGGGCTGCATTAACAGGAGTGTTATGAGCAAGACACGAGAAGTCATTCTTCTGCTCTACTCTGCGCTGATTAAGCCTCATTTGGAGTATTGTGTCCTGTTCTGGGCCCCATATTTCAGGAAAGATGTGGAGAAATTGGAGAAGGTCCAGAGAACAGCAACAAAAATGATGAAAGGTCTAGAACACATGAGCTCTGAGGGAAGACTGAAGGAATTGGGTTTGTTTAGTTTAGAAAAGAGAAGATTGAGACATGATAGCAGTTTTCGAGTGTCTAAAAGGGTGTCACAGGGAGGAGGGAGAAAAATTGTTCTCCTTGGCCTCTGAGGACAGGACAAGAAGCAATGGGCTTAAACTGCAGCAAGGGAGGTTTAGGCTGAACATTAGGAAAAACTTCCTACCTGTCAGGGTGGGGAAACACTGGAATAAGTTGCCTGGGCAGGGTGTGGAATCTCCATCCCTGGAGATATTTAAGAGCAGGTTGGACAGACACCTGTCAGGGATGGACTAGACAGTACTTGGTCCTGCCGTGAGGGCAGGGGACTGGACTTGATGACCTCTCGAGGTCCCTTCCAGTTCTAGACTTCTGTGATTCTGTCACCCGTGAATCTATGGCCCTTCTCTTGGCTGTCTGAGCGGATGACCCCAGGTTGGGGTGGGCCTGGTCTCCCCTCCTTCTCTCCCTCAGGCACCCCAGGCCTGGCAGGGTAGGAGCATGTTGGCAGAGCTTCATGTTGGTGGGGGGGATTGGCCTGCAGAGCGGTCAGCTGAGCAGTGCTCCAGGAACGCGCACAGGACTGGGAGCTTTCCCAGCGAGACCCAGCTCGATCCCTACTTACTGAGCTGAAGGAGTAGCTCCGTGAGCTGGCAGCAGTAGTAGATTGTTATCCTCCACCATGGCCCAGCCAGTAGAAAGGGACAAAGAATCCATGTTCTCTTGATGCGTGGCAAGAAAGGGCACGAAAACATTTCAGAGTCGTGCCCTGTCTCCCTGGCCTGGCTGAGGCGGGTCTTTCCCAGCTCTTCTCCCTCAACAACCTCAGCAGGCTTGCTCTCCTTCCTTTGCCCCGCGTTCCCATTCCCAGCCATCCATGTTTGCCTTTGGCTGCCACTCCCCGGGGCCGAAGAGCAAAGGGGGTGGCAGAGCAAAGCTGGGGCTGCCCCCTGCCGACCCTTGGCTCTCGCGCATCCATGGGTGAGGTGCCCTGGGCTTGCCCTGAGATTTCAAGCCCCTCCAAGATGGGACTGGCAACAATCCTAGAGCTGTGGCATCTGTTTCCTTGTCCCTTGTGCCATCCCCTTCCCCAGGGCTGGCTGCTATGGGACACCGGGCAGTGGAGGACTCTGGTCCGGCAGCCTCGGGGCTGCTCCCAGTTACGCACGGCGGCCCTTTGCCCCGAGGGGCCATGGCAGAATCATCGGCGTGCGTGGAGGTTCTGCCCCTTCCCCAGCCGGGGGAGCTGGCCGAGGAGCTGCCGTGGCATGTCCACACCGTGGCAACATTGGCCTCTGGAGGGGAAATCCTCAGGCAGGGGCAGGGCAGTTACACGGGGGCGCAGAGGCTGGTGGCCGGTTTTCACCTGGCCTCCTGTCTCTTCAAGGCCCTGCCGGGGCTGTTTGGTGTGAAATCACCAGACGAGAGGCGCCCCGGTCCGCTCCCGGAAAGCGCCGGTTCCAAAGGCAGCATCTGTGGTGAATAATTCAGCAGCAGCCTGTCACCAGGCCAAGGCCCCAGCCGGGACACCGGCCATGGGGAGAGGCCGCCAGCACCCCTAGCACAAACATAACCCCCCCCGCGATGCCTCTCCAGCCGCAGCCCCCCAGGGAGACACAGGGTGGGGCAGTGGGAAGCGGTGGGTCACAGTGACCCGGCAAAAGCAGGCCGGAGCCCTTTGCGGAGGGCCCGGGCCGCCAGCTGGGACACGGAGCAGGTGTGGGTGTCTCAGGCTCACATCCAATATTCATGCAGGGACGGGATCGGCTCTCAGCCCCGACCAGCTCCCCATCTGCGCACCCAGGCAGCTCCCCTCCCCACCTCTCAGTGTCTGGGGGGGGCGGGGAGGGCGCTTCCCCTTTTGCAGCCAGCCCTGAATCAGCCCCTGTCCGCCGGCGGGATGTACCCCCCCCGCCCTCTAGTGCTGGCTCTGGCAGGGATGGCAGCTTCTTGGTCACGTGCCTTCGCAGCCCAGCAGGTGCCCTCCCCTCTCTGCCGATCTCCTGGGGAAAGCCAGACACCGGACGGTCAGCTGGTGAAGGTAGAACCTGGCTGTGCATGGGGAGGGGAGGGGCGGCGGGGGGCAGATTTGCCCTCTCTCGCTTTCCCTGGACCTGAAAGGGTGGCAGGTGGGACTTGGAGCGACAGGAGGCTGTGGGGGGGGGGGAGGTAGTGAGAGCGTTCTCTGTCCCGCGAAAACCCTGTGCGTGCTTCTCGCACCTGGATGTGCCAGTCCTAGAGGGGTCTCTCTGGCTCGCTCTCTTTCACGCTTTCTTTTTAATCTAGAACGTAGGGATTTCCTCCCCCCCCCCCCCCCCCCCCCGTTGTCGCAGGGCCGGCCACTTGCTGGGTCCTTGCTCCCAGGCCGTTAAGAAAAAAAACCTGAAAGAAGGGGCGATTGCCTGATCCAATCCTGGGAGCGGGATGAGTGCTGACTTGTGGCGGGTCCTGCGTTCTTATCTGCATGGGGACCCTCGCGTCCCTACCCTGCATTGTGTGGAAGCCATTTCATATTTAGCTAGAAGCCACTTCGTATAACAGAAGCCATTTAAGTTTCTTGCTTCTGCACGTAAATGGAGATTGAACTGACCTTCACTGATGTGAGAAAGGCCAGAAGGATGAGCTATTGGAATGCGTTAATTGAGCTGTTTTGAGCTGAAACTCTTACTCTCTACTGCCTGTTTCTTCTTGCTGATAACAGTCGTCTCTTTTGAGTTCAATTGATAATTTCTGTAATTGGATGCCCTGACGTCAGACTTGTTTGGTTAGGGGTATAAAGATACTAGGATTGATTTGTATTAGCAGCCTTACTGGGCCCGGCTCTGCTGGGGTCATGTTTGGCTCACTTTGTGCCTTATTGATCAATAAAGCTGGTTGTTAGCTGCCTAAACACAGAGAAGTCTTTTGCTTCGACAATTGCTCAGTCAGAATGGGGACCTCTCCTCCAGGCCAGGCTGGAAGTGCTCGTTAGCGGCCGTACGGCAAGACGTATGTTTTGGAGTCCCCGTTTGCACTGGGGGGGGGGGCGCTGGCCCCCTTAAAGAAGCAACCATCCTCTTCTGACCTGATACAGAATGTGGGTGAAGGAGGCAGAGCCTGGGGACCAAGTCCCAGGAGAGTTGCAGGGGTCCCCGAGGAACGCTGAGCTCCGTGGTAGGCCATCCATAGGTAGCCTACACAGCTGCATAGGGCGCCTGAAAATGTGGGGCACCGCTGGGTCTTAATGCCCACCTGCCTCTGTTCCGTGGCTCGGCTTCCTCCGGAGAGGAGCTAGTTAACGTAACGGTGACAGAGCCTGGCAGAGCTGTTAGCAGCCGCGGACCCTGCGACAGGGCCACGCGCGAGGTAGCGAGGCCATTGAAACAGGCGGTGGCCAGCCCCAGGGATATGCAGTCCGTTTCGGAATGGACCGTGTCAGCGTCGCTTGACATTTGTTTTCAAGTCTTTCGTCCATGCATTGCCTACGGCGATCAAACCACTGCTCCAAAACGTCATCCGCAGCCCCGGCGTCGAATCCTGCGGAGGGCCCCATAAATCCTAAGCGCGCAGGGTGAGCTACGGACTGTCCCAGGGTGGAGGGCCAGTGTCCAGAGGAGGAAAAGGGCTGAGGGGTAGACCAGCCAGGCGGGCAGCAATAGGACAGCCTCCTAGGGAAGGTACCTGACTGTCCAGGGGGCTATTCGGAGCCCGCCCTTGATGTATTCAGCAAAGCTCCAGAGCCAATGCTAACCTTCAACCACCCACAACAGCCTGGCCCTGGGGCACGAGGACGTGCTTAACGGGAAGTGTGTGCTGAAGTAGTGTGCACGAGGGGTCACACCTGTGCTGGAAGAGAACGGGGGTTCCCATTCAGGCCACTGGCGCGAGTCCTTCCTTTGCCCTGTCTCGTGGTTCGGTTTATGTTAGATCCAAGGGAAACTCCAGGGCTACTTAACCACTTATTTATTGCCAGCTTTAAGCAGTTAACATAGTCGTTTACATTTTACAAGCCTTACAAACAATGCCTATCCAATTTAAACCTTAAATCCTAGAAATTCTAAAGCAATCAGTACAGCGCAAAGCAATGCAAAAGCAACGACTAGACGATCTACTATAACACAGTAATAACGCCTAGTTCACTCACACTTCACCTGTATGCTACCTCCAGGCTGGAGGTCACAGTCCCTTTGATTCCCATCCGTCGGGGCGCCAAGCACAGCTGCAGCCGGTGGGAAGGGTGTATTTACTTCTAGTTACAACAAGCAGGACCTGTGGGTAACTCCTGCTCCCTCCCTCCCGTCGATTCTTCCTACTGAGCCCATTTTATAGCAAAGTGAGACTGGGTCGTTCTAATAATTGTTACCAATTGATGACGTGTTGTGTAAGATACCCAAAATGCCCAATGCCCCCATCTGGGGTACATCCTACTCAGTATGTTGCAAAAACTACGTGCGTAGTTGACAGTTTTATGGCTGCAGCTGTGATTTTTGCTTATCTGAAATAAAAGTACCAGGACAAGGTTCCTTCTGCGGTCTCCCTGGCGTGGTACCACACTGTATCTGCATGACTGTGCAAAACATTCCTGCCTCCCAAAGCTTCCCCCCCCTCCCCCCCACAGCCTTGCCTGCATGCTTATGTGCACCAGACTTGAGACAGGTCTGGGCTTTGCTTGTTAAAGATCCATACTGTGGCCAAGGCAGACATCCCCACTTATCGTCAAGGCAGGGCCATCCAGGCCCCCTTACACCCTGCACAGAGGCTCTTTAGGAGTATTATTTTCTTCTCTGAGCAGCCCACCCTGCAGAGCTGCAACACGCACCTCTGTCCCCCCCCCTCGCCCCGCCCCCCCCCCCACAACCCAGCTGCCTCCTTTCCCACAGTAAAACAAACCTCGCTATTGAATAACCTGATTTGCGCAGCTTCTCATCATGTGTTTATCAGCTGCCGGTGAGCTGCTGTCTCGTACCGGAGGGGGATGTGGGGTTTTGAGAGACTAGTTAAAAAGGCTGGCATTTAATTATGTCTGAAGGACTAATCGCAGGCTCGCTGAAAGGCTGGAATCCGCTCACGGTCTCCAGCTGCCACACGAAACGAGGCTGTTGGAGAATTGACGCCCTACCGGTCAGGGTGGTTAAACACTGGAATAAGTTGCCTAGGGAGGTTGTGGAATCTCCATCTCTGGAGATATTTAGAAGCAGGTTGGACAGACACCTGTCAGGGATGAGCTAGACGGTGCTTGGTCCTGCTGTGAGGGCAGGGGACGGGACTTGATGACCTCTAGAGGGTCCTTCCCAATCTATGGGTTCTATGAAGGCAAAAGCGCTTTGCAAGCCGAGTGACAGACATCTGTCGTGCGGTAGAGCTCAGTGCAGGTCCTGAGCTGCTTTTCCATTCTGCTCTTTTCCCTGTCCCTGCAAGACAGATGGACATGGGGTGGACTAACAGCCAGGAGAACTCTGCCCCTTGATTGTAACCCTTCTTTACATCTCCCCACTTAAATCCTGCAAGCATGTGGCTGATGCCCAGGTCTTACGCTAATTTCACACCCCCCCCCCCTTGTGAAGGCATAAATTATCCAGTGAATCTGTCCCCCCTCCCCTGATTGTCCCTGCTGTCACGCACATTCCTGTTCACAGATTAGGACCTGAACTGTGGCCGTTGGGTCGTTCACAAGGAGTTCACTATTAGCTGCAACTGTGTGCTTAATGACACTTGTGTCACGTGGCTTTCTTTCTGCTCCCTGGTGAGAATGAACGGACTCATGATTTCCAAAGGACTCATTCTTCCAGTGAAAAATTCACAAAACTGCCCAGATTCACTATTTTCACCAGGAAAATGGGTGCCACAGCCTGTCCAAGGCCAACAGCAGATAAGACAATTCCACCCGTAATAGTGAATCCCCAGGGACTGGAGGCTGGAGAATGGATTTTTCGGATTGCTGGCAATTCTGACCAATTGAAACGAAACAATGGTTTGGGGCAGAAGAGAGGAGAAAATGTTTCCACAGTTTGGGCAATCACATTTTTAAAAAAAAGGTTTTGGGTCAAACAACATGCTTTGTTGTACCCAAAATGAAATGTTTTGTTTTGATTCCAAGCCGTTTTTGAGGTTTCTAAATTTAAAAATTTAAAAATGTAATTTCAATTTAAAAATTTAAATGTTGAAGTTTTTAAATTTAAAAATTTAAAAATTTAATTTCAATTTAAAAATTGCATTCCATTTCTAAACCAAAAGTTGCTTCCAAATCAGCCATCAAAACAGCTCATTTTAAAAATGTCAAAATGAAATATGTTGTGCTTTTTCCCCCCAAATTGGTGAGGGGAGGGAGTGTTTTGAAATGAACCATTTGGTGAAGTCAACAGGAGTTTGTGAAACCTTTCAATCAAATTGCAATTTTTCACCTACAAGTTTTGGTTGCACAATTTCACCTCGCTCTTCCTCCAGCTCAGGTAACAGTGACACCAAAGTGCAGAAATACTTTTAATCGGTTGTTATGCTACTCAACAAGCTCTGAATATTTATACCGCTCTCATACAAGATTAACAAAGTCTGAGGCACCAGCGTCACCTGCATATTAAAGAACTAGATTTTATTAGCAATCTAGATTAACCCCACAAACCACATTCGGTTCAGCCAGGAAACCAGCCTATTTAATTATTTTTCCACTCCCTCCAATTTTTTTCCTTCTCCTCCCCTCCTTCCCTTATTTATTCTTGGTTCTGGACTTCCAACACTCCAGTCATCTGAAGAAGTGGGCTGTGCCCACGAAAGCTCATGAGACCATCTACATGTTTTGTTAGTCTTTAAAGTGCTACTAAACTGTTGTTTTTTAAGGGTTTTTTAAATGTAATTATTGTTATACCAAACTAGCATACTTTAGTGAACCAGATGGTGAGGTTATCCCTAGAGCTGCATAAACACCGCAAAATATTTGCCATGAATAACCATTTAAATTCTGCAAAAGCGACACGGAGTCCCGTGGCACCTTACAGACTAACAGATGTATTGGAGCATAAGCTTTCGTGGGCAAAGACCCACTTTGTCAGATGCATGCATTTGATGAAGTGGGTCTTTGCCCACGTAAGCTTATGCTCCAATACATCTGTTAGTCTACAAGGTGCCACGGGACTCCGTATCGCTTTTGCAGATCCAGATTAACACAGCTACCCCTCTGACATTTAAATTCCGAAGCTTCAGGGGGTAGCCGAGTTAGTCTGTACAGGAAAACACAACAAATGGTCTGGTAGTACTTTATAGACTAACAAAACACGTAGATGGTATCATGAGCTTTCGTGGGCACAGCCCACTTCTTCAGATGACCGTAGTTTTGAGTTTAGGATGTGCAGACCCAAAATAAATAGGAGAGAAGAAGTGGGGGGGAGGAAGGGGGGTGAGAGACAGGGAGCAGAGGGTATGGAAAATCAAAGGGACAAACAGGAAGGCAGAGCTGGGAATCAGTAAGCACCTGAAGACTGGGTAGTTAAAACAAAGCAGATAAGAATCAAAGTCAGTAGCTAGTACCCTTCCTAACACAGGAATCTACACAAAGAGCTGTTTGCACCTTCATTGAATGTTAGGTTGATAATGTCCCAACCATCCCTCATCATGACTGAGTCCATTAGCATGCGAATTGAATTTGGGGATGAATTGTAATTCCAAGGCCTCTCTGTGGATCTGGCTTGTAGAACTGGTTTGTGACAAGACAGCCACTTGAAGATCTTTTAAAGAGTGACTAGGAAGATTAAAGTATTCCCCAACACTTTCTGTGTGTTTCCTTTACCTGTATCTGATTTGTGTCCATTGATTCTTTCCTGCAGACTGTCCAGTTTGTCCAATGTACATAGCAGGGGGGCATTGCTGGCATGTGATGGCATAGATCAAATTACGGGATGTGCACTCAAGTGACCTTTTGATCTGGTAGCTTATGTTGTTGGCTCCAGTGATGAATTCATTTGTATAGATAGGTGGGCAGACTTGGCATTGTTTTTGGTTGCAGGGCTGGGTTCCTGGATGTTTATGATGTGGTTGTGTGGCATGGTTACCAGAAAGAATTTGTTTCAGGTTGGGGGGTTGTCTATAAGCAAGAATAGGCTTTTCTCCCAAGGCCTCAGAGAGTGAAGGATCATTTTGCAAGATGGGTTGTAGATTGCATATAATGCGCTGGAGAGGTCTGAGTTGTGGACTATAGGTAATAATAAGTGGAGCTCTGTTATTTTCTCTTTTGGGTCATTTAAATTCTGTGTGCCTAGCTTTTCCTTGGTTGTATGATGGTGATGTAACTCAGATCTGTGACTGCTAACAGCAAATATCTCCAATGGCTGGGGTTGAGGAAGCTCTGAACTACTATGGAGAATTCTTTCCCCGGTGTCTAGCCAGTGGGTCTTAGCCACATGCTCAGGATTTAACCAACCACCATATTTGGGCTGGAGAAGGAATTTTCCCCCAGGTAAGGTTGGCAGAGACGGGGCGAGGGGTCGCCTTTCTCTGCACACTGGGGCATGCATGGGTCACTTCTAGATTTAAACTAGTGTAAATAGCGAATTGTCTGTAACTTGACGTCTAAACCATGAGCTGAAGACATCAAAAACTCAGCCAGAGGGGAGGGATCTGTCGCCAGAGTGGGCAGGTGAGGTTCTGTGGCCCGTGATGTGCAAAAAGTCCGACTAGATGAACATCAATGGTCCCTTCTGGCCTTAAAGTCTATGAACCCAAGGTTCCAGAATACTCCCCATCCCCATTTTGAAGGCCCTTATCAACCAGCAGTGTTGAGTCGGTGTTCTAGCGAGCACATTTTCGGCAGGGATGTCGGCGGGGGTGCTGAGTTAGCCACGACTGTGAACAGCAAGTGAAGTGGGAGCCCAGAAGTGAGAGTCTGAGTGCCAGAAACCGGAGACGCTTTCCGCCAATCCAGCAGCCTGATAACGCCATGTGACCAGTGTAACCAAGCCAAAGCTGGGTTTCAGGGACCAACCCTCCTCAGTGGAGATAAATAGTGGTCGCTCCATTGTTGAGAATGGTGTTCTAGGGCGACTCACCCCGGTTGCGAATCCAGCCCCAGATGGCGAATATTTGCAATGAGCAGCCAACGTTATTCCGGGTGACAGTTCCCCTCAGTGCAGAGACCAAGCGCAGCTGATGTGGGATGTCAGCAATGCCTAGGGCCTGCCTGTCCCCTCTGAGTTGGCAAATCTACCGCCGCTGGCCCAGGACTGGTAGGAAGCTTACGGGAACAAGTCACGTTGCTGAAAGAGTCCATGGCGTGTCACTGTTACCCATGTTTTAGTGCCATTTCAGCCGAGCATTTTAGCCCCTGGTGGGAGGGAGGGGGGTATTCTGGCTCTAGTCTGGAGAGGCTAATTGTTATTTAAGACTCAGAGTGGAAAATTATACCAGCGATTTCACCGTAGTCGGGGGCATGGCTGCTTAGCGAGAGAGGCAGCGTGGCCTAGTGGGTATTACACTGGATTAGGACTCAGGAGAGCTGGATTCTGTTCCCTGCTCTGCTGGGTGACCTGGGGCAAACACATCACTGCTCCGTGCCTCAGTTTCCCCAGCTGTGAAATGGGGCTAATGCCCCTGCCCTCCTTTGTGAAACACTCTGAGACCAGGGGATGAAAATCCAGGGGGCGTGAGAGCACCCCAAAGTGCTTGGTTCAAAAATACCCACAGTCAATGAATTCTGCCTTCTCCCCTGCACTTCTTGCAGAGCTGGGAAAGGAGTCTTTTCGGCGATGAAGCTGGGCAAGATTCGGCCTCCCAAGGAGGACCCTCACCGAAAGCAAGGTACGTGCAGCCAAAGCCCGGGCTGAGTTGATAGTGACACACAAATAAACGAACTTGTGCTGCTCCAGGGCGTCTTTGTGTCATACAGCACAGACCAGCCAGGAGAAAGAGAACATGCGAATATTTCAAATTCTTTCAGCTTTTTTTTTCCGGTTTTTCATCAAAACCAAACCAAACCCTTGATTTCAATTTTTTTTTTTTCTTCTTCTTCCTCTTTCTTCTCCGTGGGAGAAAGCGGGGGAGGCAGATTTTTCTTTTCATTTTGTTACCATTCAGATGAAAACGAGGCTTTTCGTTTCGATGAAAAAAAAATTCCAAAATGTTGGAGGGGGAGATTTTGTTTCTTATTCAGTGGTTTCCATCGAAACCCCTTCCGTGTTGCTGACAGCCCGCGTGACTGATAAAGAGACCCGTCTGTAGGCATGCTTAAGATTTCTTTTTTCACGTCCGTGCAGATGTCAATAGAGATAGTGGCAAAAGGGGGGGGGGGTAGGAAAGATGGAACATACAAGGAAGAGGGTGAAAAATTATTCCATTAACCTCTGAGGGCAGGACGAGAAGCAATGGGCTGGAACTGCAGCAAGGGTTAACTTCTTCTTCGGCTGGACAAGCATTGGAACACATTGCGGAGAGAGAGGTTATGGACTCTCCGTCACTGGAGGGTTTTAAGAACAGGTTAGCCCGGGGTAGGCGGATACCAGCCGGATCCGGTCTGCTAGGGTTATCCCCTGGCGGTCCCCACCTCTGTGTTTACCTGTGCTTCCGCGGGTCTCAGGCGATCGCAGCGCTCATTGGCCGCGGATCGCCGTTGGCGGCCAATGGGAGAGACGGGAAGTGGTGTCCTGGTCAGCGCTGCTCCCATTGGTTGCCAACGCTGATCTGCAGCCAATGAGAGTGGCGGTAGCCCGACACCTGCGGAGGTGCAGGTAGACATCGTGGCTAACCCTGGTGGGCAGCCACTTTCTTGATGCCCACCCCTGGGTGAGACAAGCACCTGGTAGGGAAGGTCTAGTGATTCCTTAATCCTGCCTGGCGTGCAAGGGGCTGGACGAGATAGCCTATGGAGGTTCCTTCCAGCCCTGCACTGCAGGACTAGAGGTTTGGAGAGGGAAGGAGCTATAGAAATAGAACACATTGCTGTTCAGAACACATGGGGCGCTAAGGCAAGGGGGCAGGTTGCAGGGGTGGGGACAGGCTGTGCTTAGAGGGCATTATTTTCCTGGCTGCAGTCACATGTGGGCTGGGGGGCTGACCCCGCGTGCAGCATCGGTGTAGAAGGGAGGAATCTCCTGTCCCCATCCATCCATCACTCCCCCTGCAGTGGCTCTGTGTTACCAGCTGCCGTTGCCTGGCGAATCCTCTCCGCTCACCCAAGCTTGGGTTGACTCAAGCAAGCTCCCCCAGCCAATGCACTCAGCAGGCTGAGCCGTAATTACCCGTCACCTCGGGGCTGGTGGCGGAGGGGCCAGGACAGAGCCGGGCATGTTGCAGCCAGTGCTTGCAAGACCGCTGACCTTACATGGCGGGAATATCGAAGCGCACAGTGCGGTGCTTACCGTGTCCCGAGGGGGTGGGGTATTTGCCGTGAGCCACGCCGGTGCCATCCCACGGTAGGGACATTCAATTTAGCTGAATCAACTAATCAACTAGTGGATGGAACTAGTCGATTAGTCAACAAGCAGGGGAGCTGCAGTGGGACGAGCTCCCGGCCCCAGGAGCTAACCCCGCTGCGGCCCTGCTTTTTAAATGTATGAAGAGCCGGCAGGCTCTTCATACATTTAAAAGGCTGAAATGCAGCAGGGGGACCCTGCATGAGTGAGGACAACTGATTCCCAGCTCGCACCGGGTCTCCCCCACTGTGCACCAGCCTTTTAAATGTATTAAGAGCCGGCAGGCTCTTAAAAAGCAGTGGCGCAGCATCTGGGACTGGGCACAAGCTGGGAATTAGCTGATTCCCAGCTCATGCCCGGTCCCCACTACCTTCCTGCCTCCTCTGCCCCCCGCAGAGGCAGTGCCGGGCAGAACCAGCTCTTCATCTGGCTTCCCCCAGCACCAGCTCCTGCTCCTCCCTCCCCTTGCTGCCTCTGATGGAGGCAGCAAGGGAGGGGGAAGCGACTAGTTGAGGGACTAGCTGTTTATCCGATAAGCTTATGTGTATTGGATAGTGACTAGTTGACTAGTCGCTTACATCCCTATGCCATGCTAGGTTCATGCCCTGTCGTGCAGCCTCCTGTGTCGCAAAACAAGGATGGGCAGAGAGGCCTCTGGGCTGGCCAGTGTCAATCAATGGCATGATGCTCCACCGAAGGCAGCGTCCCACCTTCTTCCCACCAGACCGCTGGTCCCAGAGCTGATTATTGGTCCGTCTTAGCCCGCATCCCAGGCTGGAGCCTGTCTAGCTTGGCTTAAGTGACAGTTCAGCAGAGACATGCCACTGGCTTTCTAGAAGCTCGAGACCCCTGGGAGGGAGGGCAATAATTTAATGTGGCGCTGGGGTTTCCAGATAGGGACCCTGATGTGGAACTCAAGATCAATAGCACAGCCCTCTTCGTCCCAGAGACTGCCGAGTTAGGCTGTGGCTGAGCTCCCTGGGGAAATGGCAGGAGAGGTTTCAGACCAGACGGGATCAGATGTGCCGTGCGGGGCACAAGCCTGGGGGAAACGGGCTAAGAGCATCCCCGTCACCAGCAGCTACGATCCCGTCTGGCATTCCACCTTCAGCCACGTCCAAGCAGTTCAGAATCTCACCTCCTATTAGATAGGGACCACTTGTATCCAGAGGATGTGGTGAAGACCAGGACTTTGACAGGGTTCTAAAAAGAGCTAGATAGATTCATGGAGGGTTGGTCCATCAATGGCTATTAGCCAGGTTGGGTAGGGATGGTGTCCCTAGACTTTGTCTGTCAGAGGCTGGGAATGGACAACAGGGGAGGAATCACTGAATGATCCCCTGTTCTGTTCCCTCCCTCTGGGGCACCTGGCTTTGGCCACTGTGGGCAGACAGGACACTGGGCTGATGGACCTTTGGTCTGACCCAATATGGCCGCTCTTATGTCCTTATCCTTCTTTACGCTACTCTGGGTCAGTCATAGAGCACTAGAACAGGAAGGGACCTCGAGAGGTCATCGAGTCCAGTCCCCTACCCTCATGGCAGGACCAAGCACCATCTAGATCATCCCTGACAGGTGTCTGTCCAACCTGCTCTGAAATATCTCCAGAGATGGAGATTCCACAACCTCCCCAGGCAATTTATTCCAGTGTTGACCCACCCCGACAGGCAGGAAGTTTTTCCTAACGTCCAACCTAAACCTCCCTTGCTGCAGTTTCAGCCCATTGCTTCTTCTCCTGTCCTCAGAGGCCAAGGAGAACATTTTTCCCCCTCCTTGTAACAAACACCCTTTTAGGTACCTGAAAACTGCTGTCATGTCCCCTCTCAGTCTTCTCTTTTCCAAACTGAACAAGCCCAATTCCTTCAGCCTTCCCTCAGAGCTCATGTTCTCTAGACCTTGCATCATTTGTGTTGCTCTTCTCTGGACCTTCTCCCATTTCTCCAAATCTTTCCTGAAATGTGGCACCCAGAACTGGACACAATACTCCAGTTGAGGCCTAACCAGCGCAGAGTAGAGCGGAAGAATGACTTTTCGTGTCTTGCTCACAACACGCCTGTAAATGCCGCCCAGAATCATGTATGCTTTATTTTGCAAGTGTCCCACTGTTGACTCATATTTAGCTTGTGGTCCACTCTGACCCCTCGATCCCTGGCTGCAGGGCTCCTTCCTAGACAGTCACTTCCCATTGTGTCCATGAAGTCTGGGATGCTTTCTCTCACGGTGGCCAATGCTAGGTGCTAAGAGGGGAGCATGGCACCCCCACCTCCCACCGTACATCTAGCTGAGCAACATGGTACCATTGGGGAAAAGTCTCCCTGACCCACCACTTCCTTTGCTAGCTTCTATACCTCTTCTCCTGACAGAGAGGATGTGAATCTAAATGTCTCTGATCCTTTGTGGTTTTTTAAACCTCCTGAGATCTTTCTCCATAACATCCTGCAGCGGTTAGTTCCACAAGTTAACCACATGCAGCACTCAACATACGTCCTTCCCCTCAGTTTGTGGCCTGTAATTTGATGAGGTGACCCTTGCCTTTGCATGGTGGGGTGGATCAATGGGAGTGACTGACTGGCCTTCGCTGAGCCTTTCAGTATCTGCCACGCCATTACAGAGGGGTGCCACGGGCCCTAGGCAAAGCCATGCTTTTCTCTGTGTTTATGGGCGTCCAGCAGATGAGCCTGCCATTCTGGAGACAGAAGACCTGGACCGGAAAGCCATGCGGCTCGGAGGAGGCCTTGACCCAGACACCATCTCTCTGGCTTCGGTCACAGCCGTGACCACCAACGTGTCGAATAAGAGGTGAGGGAAGGGGTGGCACCCATACAAGCCAGGAAGTGACATCTCGCGCCCCACGGTCCAGATGCCCGTGCTGCCTACGTTGAGGGGGCTGGAGAGCCGGGGCGGGCAGAGACATGGCTCTTTAAAGACCTGCCTGATATTTTGCCAC
This sequence comes from Pelochelys cantorii, assembly GCA_032595735.1. Lineage (NCBI taxonomy): Eukaryota > Metazoa > Chordata > Testudines > Trionychidae > Pelochelys > Pelochelys cantorii. The sequence continues at coordinate 4,012,749 of CM064328.1, forward strand.
CTGCAGGAGGCAAAACTTGGGTGAGGGGGTTCGTACCACGTCGATCCAAGGAGGGAGGCGGGAGGAGGGTCGGCTGGACAAGGCTGGGATGCTTAACTTTGGGGTAGGTCCTGCTTTGAGCAGGGGGTTGGACTAGACCCAGATGGCTTCCTGAGGGCTCTTCCCACCCTCCCCTTCTGTGATTCTACAAGACGCTCGATAGACTACACTGCTCACCGCTTTGGGTTTTCTCCCCTTCAAAGGTCAAAGCCTGATATTAAAATGGAGCCCAGCGCCGGCCGGCCAATGGATTACCAAGTAAGTGGGGCCCCCGCCACCCCTTTCCTGTCCTTCCAGGACTCCTAGGGCTGGAGGCTGGGGAGGGGCTCAGCCTGTCCTGCTGGGAAGAATCAAAGGGGGCAGGGGAGAACAGACACCCTGAGAACATTTGTGCTAGGCAAAGCCTTTATATTTCTAACCTGCTCAGTCTCAGCCTCGGGCGGGAAGTCGATTGCACCCAGGCTAGAAAATGGTGCACGCCGGCTGCCAAGGAAAGGCTCACAATGCACGTGCCCCGTGTTTTCCCCAAAGAACATCACAGCGACCAGACTGGGTCAGAGCAAAGATCCATCCGGCGCAGGGTCCTGTCTGACTGCAGTGGCTAATGCCAGGGGCCCCAGAGGGAGTGAAGAGAACAAGGAACCATCACGTGATCCCTCCCCTGTCGCCCATTGACAGGCTAGGGACACCATCCCTGCCCATCCTGGCTAATAGCCATCAATGGACCTAACCTCCATGAATTTATCAAGCTCTTTTTGAACGTTGTTAAAGTCCTGGCCTTCACCACATCCTCTGGCAAGGAGTTCCACAGGTTGGCTGTGCGCTGTGCGAAGAAAAACTTCCTTTTGTTTGTTTTAAACCTGCTGCCTATTCATTTCATTGGGTGACCCCTCATTCTTGTGTGATGGGAACAACTAAATCACTTTTCCTTATTCACTTTCTCCACACCTGTCCTGATTTTATAGACCTCTATCCTATCCCTCCTGCGTCTCCTTTTTTCTAAGCTGAAAAAGCCCGTCTTTTTAATCTCTCCTCGTATGAGACCCGTTCCAAACCCCTCATCATTTTTGTTGCCCTTTTCTGAACCGTTTCCAATGCCAAGCTAAAGAGAAGACTCACTCAGGCAGCCTGGGGAAGGGACCTTCCCTAAGGGGAGCTGAGTTGAGTGGCCAGCCCTGGCCCAGCCAATGCCCAGAAGATTGGCCCTGGCCTAAATAACCTCACGTCCATGCCAGGCCATGAGGACGTAAGTGAGAGTGGTAGGGGAGGTGACCCTGCCTGGAGCCTCCAGCAGGCCGGCATGTACCGCGGAGAAGCCACGAGCGTGGCTCTCACACGGGTGGGTGTCCGTCTCTCCTTCTCCCCAGGTGAGCATCACAGTCATTGAGGCCCGGCAGCTGGTGGGGCTGAACATGGACCCGGTGGTGTGCGTGGAAGTGGGGGAAGAGAAGAAATACACCTCCATGAAGGAGTCCACCAACTGTCCCTACTATAACGAGGTGAGCTGGCCTCTCCCCAGTCCCTCTTCCAGCTCGATGGGACGAGACGCCCCTCGGACGAAGAGCCAGGAGGGGAGAATGGTGGGATCCAGCCGGTGAGGTTTCTTTCACTGGCTGTCCCCCACGGGTCCAGGAACAAGCTGACCGGCTTTCTCTCCAGCTGGAGAATGGCTGCCTCGCTGCCTAATGGCCCACCCTTGGGATTACGTGCCCCTGGTACTGTGCCCCGGGCCAGGTCGTGCTTGAGGCTGGGAGTAGCAGAGGAGTTCACGGCCAGGTTCCAGGCCTGGGTCAATGCCAAGGGTTAGAGTCCAAGTCAGGTGTCAGGGGGCAAGTTCCAGTCAAGCCCCGGTTGAGGCTGGTGCATGAGAAGAACTGGTCCTGGCCTCTAGAGGACACGTCCGGGACTGCTCCTTGGGTTTATATAGGAAAGGGAGCCAATCAGGAGCCCGGAGGCGGGACTTCCTGCGGCAAGTGATGGGCAGTGGTGCCCAAGCCAGTCACAGCTGCGGTTGCTGGGGGATGGCCAGGCGCTGTCAGGCGCCTGTCGCTCTGCAGCCGCGGGTTCTAAACCCCCTGGGGGGCCTTACAGGTGGCATCAGAGCCACGGCTCCGCACTGGAGTGAGGAAAGGTGGGCTCACAAGCAGGGTGGGCGGGGGCACCTTGACATCAGCACCCCTCCTTTCCCTCCCCTGCTCTGCCCAGCAAGCAGGAGGTGCCCAGGGGTGGGGGAGGCAGCTCCAAGGCAAAGGGCAGGCGATGCGCAGCCGTAGGGTGAGGGGCAGCTGAAGCATTGGTATTTGGTAGCCTCTTGGCCAAACCAGTCTGGATCCCCTGTCAGAGGCTCCAGGATCTACCGGTAGATCCCGATCGACTGCTTGGTGACCGCTGGGGTACATCTACCTGCGGCGCTATTTTGTGAGACTTCCCATCTCCCGAAATAGCTATTCTGCGCCCTGGCAGCGCGCCCCCTTCTTTCGAAATAATGGCGCGCGATCCCGGCATCCCTGGAAGCCTCGCTCCACGAGGAGTAAGGGATGTTTCGGAATAGCGCTCTATTTCGGATTGCGCGGACAGCGCCATGTCACGCCGCGAGCTGTTTCGAAATACACTCGACACGCGCGCCGCCCTTTGCATCCGGAGAGGACTGGTTTTTCTGCTCGGTTTCCTGGGCCGCCAACGCTGTCGTCTTCTCAGGCGATTTGGATCTTCCCCCGCGGCTCCCCCAGCGGTTTCATGGCCGGCACAGAGCTGTCGCGGGCAGCCATTTTGACTCCCACCGGAGGGTTGTGTCCAGTAATGAAGGCTGGTCATTGGAAGCCATTCTGGCTCTTCCCCCCCCAGCTTCCCTGCCCCTCACAGCTCGTCTTTCCTTTGCAGTACTTCGTCTTCGATTTCCACGTGCCCCCGGACGTCATGTTCGATAAAATCGTCAAACTGTCGGTAAGCGTGGGCATATGTGTGTGGGGGGGTGCGGCAGTGCTCCCCATAATCCAAGGGTGGGGAACCTCAGGCCCAGGCCCCGGCCCCGGCTTGTCTGGATCTGGCCCCCAAAGCTCGGGGCTCCCCCCCCAGGATTGGGGAGCCCACACTGGCATTCCAACCCCCTCTCTCTCTCCCTCCCCGCCCCTCGCTGCCTCACCAGGGGGCTGGCGCACACAAAATGTAATAGGCTGGGCCCCCCTAGGCTCTGGTGTGTGAGGCGAATGTGGGGAGTGTCTTTCTCCTTCTCAGTCGGGGTGGGTTTGTTTGTTTTCACTTCTCACTTGTGTGCGGCCCCCGACTTATTTTTCTGTGGGTCAGAAGCCCCCCGACCCAAAAATGGTTCCCCTACCCCTGCTGTAAGCTGTGTACTTGTGCGGCCGCTCACGAGACATTCCAGTGCCGCCCCGCTGATTAGCAAGGGTGCCCGCAGCTAGGTTTTCTGTTTCTGCGGGTGGTGCACATCTGCACATGCCTGGGTGCACACCATAATTTTATTCCGCACATGGGTGGGGAAAATATCCGCACGTGGATGAAAAAGATTAGAGGTAACATGGGTGTGCTGCCTCTTCGCTGCCATCTCGGAGCATTGCTGGAAAGAGCCTGTTTCATCTGCCTGTGGAAAAGTGAGGGAAGGGGCAGCTGGGGGCGCCCTTGGCAGATGCTGTACCAAGAGCTTTGCCAGTGCCTCTCGCCTCCCCCCAACCCCTCGGCTAGTCCAGGGCCATTATTCCAGGCCCAGATACGCCCATGCCTTTCTTCCCGCCGAGTCCCCTCAGCCCCGGCCTGCTCTGCCAGTGTGGGGCTGCCCCAGGCCCCCCTCATCCATCACCTTCCCAGAGGTGGGGGGCTGAGTCCTGCCCCTGGGGCCCGGCGCCCCCCACCGCTGTCTTGGCCACCAGGCAGCCCCTCTGACGTGGGTCTGCCTGTCTCGCTTGCCAGGTGATCCACTCCAAGAACCTCCTGCGCAGTGGGACCTTGGTGGGCTCCTTCAAAATGGACGTTGGGACCGTTTACACGCAGCCTGGTACATGGCAGTGCCCGGGGCGGGGGTGGGGGGACCTCAGGGCTCCAGCCCTTCCCTGCTGATGGACGGGTCGGTTTCTGAGGAGGCGGGGGCAGGGAGCAGAGCTTTAGCAGCGCTCCTTGGCTGCCGGGCTCGCGAGCAAGGTGCTGACACACCGATCCCGTCCCACGGTGGGATTCGTTCATGCCACGTCCCTGACAGAAGAAGCCATGCGAGGGGCCTGCCGGAGAGAGGTCGACCACCTGTAGCCTCCCCTATGTGTGTGCATGTGTGTATGTGCATGAGTGCGTGTGCATGTGTGCGCACACGCACGGGTGTATATGTGTGCACACATGTGGGTGTGGATTCCTGCACCCCCCCACACCCAGCCTCCTGCCCTGAGCCCCTCTTCACACACCCCCAATTCCTGCACCCCCCACACCCAGCCTCCTGCCCTGAGCCCCTCCTCACATCCCCTGCACCCCCCTCACACTCAACCTCTTGCCCTGAGCCCCTCCTCACACACCCCCAATTCCTGTACCCCCCCACAGCCAGCCTCCTGCCCTGAGCCCCTCCTCACACCCCCACCCCCTGCACCCCCCCCACACCCAGCCTCCTGCCCTGAGCCCCTTCTCACACCCCCTGCACCCCTCCACACACTCAGCCTCCTGCCCTGAACCCCTCTTCACACCCCCTCGATTCCTGTACCCCCCACACCCAGCCTCCTGCCCTGAGCCCATCCTCACATGCCAACCCGATTTCTGAAACCCTCCCCTCCCCCCCACACCCCCTCTGCCTTCAGCCCCTTGCACTCCACCCCATGCTTAAATTTCTTACAGGTACTGTTATATCGCACACAACCCCCCCCCCCCCCCCCGTGCTTCTGATGACTAACAGAGCCCTGCTAGTGGCTGAGCTGCTCTTCCACCCTCTAAACACCTTCTGCCAGGTGCATCATCAAGTGGTCCCTGGGCTGGGAGAGTTAGAGCCATGCGCCATAGGGGAAGAAGATGACATCACTAACGCTTTCAAGAACCCTCTAAAAATGGCCTAAGATGCCTTTTTTCTCTGCAGAATAATGGTGGGATTTTTAAGGCCCAATACAGACAATATGCCAGGGCTAGGAACACTGCTTAGATCCCATTTGCAGGGGCTCCTCTCCGCTCCTAGCGGTTCAGCGGGTCAGCGTTGTCCCGGCTGAGCTGGATAGGTGGGCCGAGTGCAGGTGAAATAGCCCAAAGGGTGTGAAAAATAACCATCCCCTCCACTGGGAAGCTGTGAGCGCTCCACAGAACCCTGGTATAGTTCTCTGAATATTCAGGCACGTGGCGTGGGCTTGAGAGCTCCAGGGAACAGGCGGCTAGTATTTTACAAGCTACATCTTTGGGGCTTTCCCCTCTAATACGAGTTTGAGCATAAAAAGCATGGAGAGCCACTTGTGGGCGTGTCCACACTAGGAAATGATTTTGAAATAATAACTCCCAAAGTCGCTCTTTCAAAGTAGCGCGTCCACATTACGGGGCAGCCTCGAAATGCGTCCGCGGCAGGCTCCCTTAATGCGGACGCGCTCCCTCGACTTCGCGCCCCACGAAGCCGGGGGGAGTAGTGACTTCAAATGGCACTGGGGAGCCGTTATTTCGAAATAGCATCAGCAGCGCAGCCACACGGCCACTGTTTCGAAATAAACGCTCTTCCTCACAGAAAGCAGGAGTCCAGATTTTGAAATAACCACCCCTTTATTTCAAAATAATGGACCTGGTTGTGTGGACGCTCTGCTTGTTATTTCGAAGACTACGTCTACATTGCATCCCTCTTCACAAATATGCAAATGAAGCGTGGATTAGCATATTGCATAATTAATTAGGGGTCATTTTTGCACAGCATGCTTCATTTGCATAGGCTTTTGAGCAACAGGGATGCAATGTAGACGTAGCTGAAGTAAGGAGGGCTATTTGGAAATAACTCCCTAGTGTAGACCAGGGCTGTCTCCCTCATGCTGCTGGGAGCTGAGAGACTGGAGGGTGTAGAAAAGGGTCGTGCTATTTCCTACCCCGTAAGTAACCCCAGAGCTTTCTTGTGGTAACTGACTTTCCCCGCCACCTGGCTTCCAGAGCACCAGTTCTACCACAAATGGGCCATCTTGTCTGACCCCGAGGACATCACGGCCGGCCTGAAAGGGTACCTGAAGTGTGACATCGCCGTGGTGGGGAAAGGGGACAATATCAAGACGCCGCACAAAGCCAACGAGACGGACGAGGATGACATTGAGGGGTGAGGCGGCGCGGAGCTGGGCTCGCCGTTCTGGAATGGGCCACACCCGCGGGGTTGTCTCTGCTCGGGGGACAGGCGCGGCGGTCCTTCATCGTGGCACAGTCGCCTCCCGACATGTGTCGTCGCTCACCGCTCACGGGCCGTCCTTAGATCCTCTTGGGCTAGACTGATGGGTTTCAGGGGTGTGGAAGAGGGCTACGAGTGCAGGGTGCCAGGCCCCAGAGCGGCCACGACCGGCCGTGAGCTCGGCGCCTGTTGTGAAGCACTGTTGAGAGGTCGCAGCCTAGTGCCCATGCCGTCAAACCTCTGTGCCAGCCGGCTATGGGGTTGGCAGCCTCAGCAGAGATGCCCAAGCCCGAATGGGCCAGGGAGACGACTCTCCCCTCTGGAAAAGCTCCGGAAAGCGGGGACGCTCTCCTGCCACACCCCATGCTGGTGGCCTGGCACTGTGGGGGCACACGGGTGGGAGGCCTCCAGAGGGGTGGATGCCAAGCCCTGAAACTCCCTGCACGACACTTGGGAGAAAAGTCCATGAGGCTCACAGAGCGCGAGGCCAATGGAATGGGCGTCATGGTGCCTGCGGCCTTCAAAGCCAAGCCCCCGGCCGCTGCCTGGCTGCCCTAGGTATGCAGCATCCATGGCAACCAGGCAAGGGGGGGACACCCCACAACAACCCCCCGGGGCTTTACAACAACCTCCCTCCCGATAGCACTGGGACTGCAGGGGGGTGGCTGAGGGCACTGCTGTAGCTGGAAGTCGCCCCCACCTCTCTGGGGCCCGGCCAGCATACTGGCACTTTGGCCACAGGTGGGACGCCATTTTGGTCACGCGCCGTGGAAGCTGCGATTTGGGGGAGCAAAATGGCCTTCACTGCCCAGTCACACGGCTGAGGGGGATGCCCGTTCCTTGCCCACCCAGGACTCTGCTGCCCCTTTAAGCAGCTGGTCCCCGGTCAGATCTCAGGGTGGAAATAAATAGCCAGAGTGGAGGCCGCTGGGATGAGAAGCCGTCCGTCCTGCAAGGTGGAGGGCCCTCCAATGCAGAGACATGGCCAGAGCCGTTGAACGGCCCAACGTGACATGGCCCGTCTCCGTGCTGAATCGGGGGGGTCGTCAGAGACATAGCAATGGAACCACGTAGGCTCCAGGGGACGTGGCCACCCATCTACGCTCTTCTTCGGTGCAGAAGGGAGGTGGCCGAGTGCGGAGGGGAAGCCGCGCCCACTTCTGGAAGTCTCGGGCCCCGCGACCCCCTCCAGCCTTGTCCGCCCGTCTGTCCGCCTTGCAGGAACCTGCTTCTCCCGGACGGCGTCCCTCCAGAGCGGCAGTGGGCCCGTTTCTACATCAAGATCTACCGGGCCGAGGGGCTGCCCCGCATGAACACGAGCCTCATGGCCAACGTGAAGAAGGCGCTCATCGGGGAGAACAAGGACCTGGTGGACCCCTACGTCCAGGTGCTGTTCGCAGGGCAGAAGGTAAGCGGGTTGTTTGCTGAGCCGGAGGCGAGGGGGGGAGGGAGCGGTGATGCCCGCGGCCCCAGCCATGGCGCGTCGAGGCCTCACACCGCCAGGGCGGGTCTGAGCCAGCCCCTCAGAAAGGCAGCCCTCCCTCGGGCAAAGCTGCCGCAGTCCTCGCTTGTGCCCAGACCTGGGAAGGCCCCTCAGCCTCTGTGGGGAGGAGAGAATCCCTGGTTCTGGGCAAGGCTGTGGGTTGCCATGGATGACGGCTGCCTGGAGGCCCTGAGCCTGGACCGCCAGGCCATCCCGCTCCTGCTTTTCCCACCTGGCAGGGGAAGACGTCGGTGCAGAAGAGCAGCTACGAGCCCCTGTGGAACGAGCAGATCATCTTCACGGAGATGTTCCCCCCGCTGTGCAAGCGCCTCAAGGTGCAGATACGGGACTCGGACAAGGTCAACGACATGGCCATCGGGACCCACTTCATCGACCTGCGGAAGATCTCCAACGAAGGGGACAAAGGTAAAGCCCGGGGGCTGGTCTTCCGCCCCGCTGGAAAGGAGCCGGGCGCCAGCGCGCCAGGCGCTGTATACACATGGGGCTCAAAGTCTGCCCCAGCCCCAAAGAACTGACCAGCTCAGTGCAAGAGGAGAGAAAACAGATGGAGGAGCACGAGGCCATACTGGCCAGTGTGAGGATACACAATGCTTCCTGCGCCCCGGCAGCTGGTCTTTCCATGCATGCGCCCGGGCGCACCGTGAACTCACGCGCGGGTGCAAGGGTGCACGTTCACACAGAGCTCCAGGCCACTCAAGGGAGGCCATTTCCTGGGGTGGGCCAAAGGCGTTCGCACTGCACTCGCCTCTGTTCACCGTGCCGGTCTCTCTGCCGCAGGCTTCCTGCCCACCTTTGGCCCGGCCTGGGTGAACATGTACGGCTCCACCCGCAACTACACCCTGATGGACGAGCACCAGGACCTGAACGAGGGCCTGGGCGAGGGCGTCTCCTTCCGCGCCCGGCTGCTCCTCAGCCTCGCCGTGGAGATCCTGGACACCAGCAACCCGGAGATCACCAGCTCCACCGAGGTGCAGGTGGAGCAGACCACGCCGGTGGCAGACGTGAGTCAACCCTCCCTCCCCGGCTTTCGCTAGCCAGCTCAGCGCCACGTCTTGCGGGGGGGGGTGGTCTGGGTGCTTCACCTCTCCGAGGCCTGCTCGGCCCTGGTCTCTCTGACGGCCGTTCTCTCTCAGGGTGGTGCGCCTGGTGCAGTCCGGCCTCCATGCCCTTCCAGCCCTGGCCCCTCTTGGGATGGCCACGAAGAGGGAACGTTAGTGCCAGCCACGTGGTGGTTTCTGGGATCTGGAGACTTCTGTCCTGTTAGACCCTTGTTTCACACGGGCTGCAAAAAAAGTTTTCATGTGATGACAGCTGTCTGTGGTCCCCCCGCACTGCACCTCTTGACAGGGACCGGTGACCAAGAGATGAAAGGCCCCGTATCTAAAGGAACCTTATTGACGAACACATATTTTAGCAAAAAAAAAAAAAAAATAGATTTGGTGATCCCAAAACGTGTTGCGATTTTGTGTTGATTTCACTAAATGGTTCATTGAGGGAGGAAAAAAACCAACCCAACCCTGCGAAGTAATTCTGAAAAACGGCGTCCTTTTGTTTCCGCCCTTTCGAGACGAAACATTTCCACTTTTCCGCTCCCCACGGCTGCGGGTGGAAGAGTCTCCTTTATTTCCTTTTTTGTAAAAAGCAATAACCTTGACAAATATTCCGGATCTAAACCCAAAACCGCTGGGTGTGACCCAACACGGGGAGGGGAGGGGGTTCACCTTTCGAGGCACGAATAATTTCAAAACGTTGCCGGCTTTTGCTTGACCCCGAATGATTTTTTTTTTCTTGCAAACAAACTGAGAAGTTTGACCGTACCTCATGAGCAATCCCAGCATGGCGTGGCGTTAGCGTGGCCAGAAGGGCTCAGTTGGGTGGGCCCTGGCTTTGGGTGGGTGGCCATGATGGGGCAGGGGTTAAGCTCCAGTACCTTGACCCCGCTCCCTGGCTGCAGTGCCACCTGGGCTGAGAAAATGGGGCAAGCGCTGGGGCAGGCGGCGAGCCGTGGAGAGCTGCAGTGGGTGGGTGGGCCTGTGCCCATGGCTATGCCTCTGCGGCATGGAAGACCCAAGAGAGACTGAGCCACCGTTTATCAATGAGAGGGACGGTCCACAGATCAAGATTAAGGTCCATTAGCAACACAGCTTGGGTGGCTACAGCCCATCCGGTGAACAAACAGGCCACCAGTCTGCAAGGCTGTGAATCTGGCATCGGCAGCGGTGCTTAAGTCTGTGGAAAAGCAGCAAAGCGGCAGGCCTTGGCAGAAAGCTTGCGGGGCTGCTGGTAGGCGTGGAGGGGCCTTGTCGTTCCATTCGCTTGCCTAGCCAGGCTCTCCGGCCCTCCCGCCATGGTAACGGCCTGTCCTCGCTCCCGCAGAACTGCACTGGCAAGATGGAAGAGTTCTTCCTCTTCGGAGCCTTCCTGGAAGCCACCATGATCGACCGGAAGATCGGGGACAAGCCCATCAACTTTGAGGTCACCATAGGTTGGTATTTTTGTGACGTGGGTAGGGTTGCCAGGTGTCCAGTTTTTCGCCTGGAGAGTCCGGTAATCGCATCTTCTGGAGGTGAGGGGAGGGCAATTTAAAGGCGCAGTGATCTTTTTTTTTTTTTCTCGACAAGTTTGTTCCCCCTTTTTTTTCTCAACCAGTTTTTTCCCCACCATGTTTGGGATTTTTTGTGAAAGTATCTGGCAACCCTAGATGTGGGTTTAAATCAGTGGAGTTGATGGATTCCTGGGAGAAGGCCCATGGCCTGGAATGCAGTAACAAGGGCCAAAAGAATCCCCCCTCATCCAGGGGGTGCTTTATCTGTGCCATGTAATCCACGTGCCTACTAGGTGGGGGGGGCACTGGCTTATGGAGCTTGTGTTGTAGCCTTGACTAAGAGCCAGCTGGCTTGCAGCTCAGGCTGTAGCGTCTCCTGCACAGAGGTTCCTGGTTCGGTTCTGCCTGTCAGTGTGACACTAAGGGAAGACTGAAAAAATGAGGCTTGTTTAGTTTGGAAAAGAGAAGACTGAGAGGGGACATGACAGTGGTTTTCAAGTATCTAAAAGGGTGTCACAAGGAGGAAGGAGACAAATTGTTCTCCTTGGCCTCTAAGGACAGGCCAAGAAGCAATGGGCTTAAACTGCAGCAAGGGAGGTTTAGGTTGGACATTAGGAAAAACTTCCTGCCTGTCAGGGTGGTGAAACACTGGAATAAATTGCCTGGGGAGGTTGTGGAATCTCCATCCCTGGAGATATTTCAGAGCAGGTTGGACAGACACCTGTCAGGGATGGGCTAGATGGTGCTGGGCCCTGCCATAAGGGCAGGGGACCGGACTTGAAGACCTCTCGAGGTCCCTTCCAGTTCTAGTGTGCTATACAAAGCTGGGCAGGCTGACACACGTGGGAAGAATACTATTGACACCTTCTAAGGGTGTAACCGTGACCCACTGGGCCTGAGCCACCCAGGACGAAGGCCTCCCAGCTAGCAGACAGACATAGGGCCTGGCTACCTGGCCATCCGAGATCGCAGCACGTCCAGACAGACCTGACCCAGGGTCTGATCTAGCTAGTGCCAGTACCAGCAGTGGTGAAGCCACGGCTGCGCAAGTCCACCGGCGACCTTGGCTATGTGCATATGTGGCTAGCCCATGTGTGGCGTGTAATGGAGACAGGGGAGGGGGCAGCTGCGGATTTGGGGTCCCCAGAAAATTTTCCCCCACCTATGACCCCAGGGCTGGAGGAGCTGTTGTCCCCCACAGAACTTTCCTGACCCCCCAAGCCACAGCGGGGCAGGGGAAGGAGTGAGTGGGAGTGTGGGGTCTTGGGGGCAAGTGGGGGTAGGGGCTGTCGCTCCAGTCTAGGCCGAGAGCTTGCTATGGCCCCCCCATGACCCTGACCGACCTTTCACCCTTCACGCCCCTGCCAGGACTGTGGGGGGACTGGGAGCAGCAAGTGGGGGCGTGAGCTTGGCCGGGGGGGGGCAAGCCTCCCCCTGCCAGGAAACATCCTCCCCGCCCTCCATCAGCAAGTCCCGCCCGGGGACGGTAACGTTTTTCTTTCCCCGCCCTCTTCCCAAGGCAACTATGGGAACCAGATTGATGGCACGTCCAAGCCCAGCCTGAGGAAGAAGAAAGAGGGCGGGGACGGTGAGGAGGAGGGCTCTGAGCTGCTCCAGCACTCGAGTGAGGACGAAGCCGAAGACGACAGAGAGCTAGTCTCCGTCTCCTCGACTCAGCCAGTGAAGCCCCTGATCACTGACAGGCAAGAGTGCCAGGCTGGCCAATGGGAGAGGGTGCTGTTGAAGGTGGTGGGGGGGGGGCGGAAGGGTGGGTCATTAGATGGAACAGAGTATGAGGTCTCTGGCCTCCCAGGCGTAAGCAACTAGTGGGGGGGACACAAAGGGGATATTGGGGGGACAGGTACCACCCCATGTGACTTGTTCCCACCCCAGCCTGGACTTCCCCCAATGGCACGTTACCAGAGGAGAAAGAGCTCCAGTACCATCTCTTCCTTTCCCACTCTGCTGCCCCCCATCCGGCATTTTAAGGGGGCCTGTATGCCTAACCGCCGACAGGCAGATTCAAACCCGTGACCTTTACAGCTGCAGGGCCGGATTAAGGGCTTTCGTAGGCCCTGGGATGCTCCTAACCTAAGAACATAAGAATGGCCATACTGGGTCAGACCAAAGGTCCATCGAGCCCAGCATCCCATCTGCCGACGGTGGCCAATGCCAGGTGCCCCAGAGAAGGAGAACAGAAGACAATGATCAAGTGATTTATCTCCTGCCATCCATCTCCTGCCCTTGTTATGAAGGCTAGGGCACCATACTTTATCCCTGGCTAATAGCCATTTATGGACCTAACCTGCAAAAATTTATCAAGCTCTTTTTTAAACCCTAATAGAGTCCTGGCCTTCACAGCCTCCTCGGGCAAGGAGTTCCACAGGTTGACTGTGCGCTGTGTGAAGAAAAATTTCCTTTTATTAGTTTTGAACCTACTACCCATCAATTTCATTTGGTGTCCCCTAGTTCTTGTATTATGGGAAAAGGTAAATAATTTTTCTATAATCACTTTCTCCACACCATTCATGATTTTATATACCTCTATCATATCGCCCCTCAATCGCCTTTTTTCCAAACTGAAAAGTCCCAGTCTCTCTAGCCTCTTCCCATATGGGACCCTTTCCAAGCCCCTAATCATCTTAGTCGCCCTTTTCTGAACCTTTTCTAATGCCAATATATCTTTTTTGAGGTGAGGAGACCACATCTGCACGCAGTACTCGAGATGTGGGCGTACCATAGTTTTATATAGGGGAAGTATGATATCTTTTGTCTTATTATCTATCCCTTTTTTAATAATTCCTAACATCCTATTTGCCTTACTAACTGCCGCTGCACACTGCGTGGATGTCTTCATAGAACTATCCACTATAACTCCAAGATCCCTTTCGTGATCTGTCGTAGCTAAATTTGACCCCATCATGTAGTACGTGTAATTTGGGTTATTTTTTCCAACATGCATTACCTTACACTTACCCACATTAAATTTCATTTGCCATTTTGCTGCCCAATCACTCAGTTTGCTGAGATCTTTTTGTAGTTCTTCACAATCCCTTTTGCTTTTGACTGTCCTGAACAACTTTGTGTCATCTGCAAACTTGGCCACCTCACTGCTTACCTCATTTTCTAGATCATTGATGAACAAGTTGAACAGGATTGGTCCCAGTACTGGCCCCTGGGGAACACCACTAGTTACCCTCCTCCATTGTGAAAATTTACCATTTATTCCCACCCTTTGTTTTCTGTCTTTTAACCAATTCTTGATCCATGAAAGGACCTTTCCTCCTATCCCATGACCACCTAATTTACGTAAAAGCCTTTGGTGTGGGACCGTGTCAAAGGCTTTCTGGAAATCTAGGTATATTATATCCACTGGGTGCCCCTTGTCCGCATGTTTATGAATTCAAAGAATTCTAACAGATTAGTTAGACACGACTTCCCTCTGCAGAAACCATGCTGACTTTTGCCCAACAATTCGTGCTCTTCTATGTGCCTTGCAATTTTACTCTTTACTAGTGTTTCTACTAATTTGCCTGGTACTGATGTTAAACTTATCGGTCTATAATTGCCAGGATCTCCTCTAGAGCCTTTTTTAAATATTGGTGTTATATTGGCCATCTTCCAGTCATTTGGTACCAAAGTGGATTTAAAGGCTAGGTTACAAACCACTGTTAATAACTCTGCAATTTCACATTTGAGTTCTTTCAGAACCCTTGGGTGAATACCGTCTGGTCCCGGAGACTTGTTACTATTCAGCTTATCAATTAATTCCATAACCTCCTCTAATGTCACTTCAATCTGAGTGAGTTCCTCAGATTTGTCACCTAAAAAGGCTGGCTCAGATTTAGGAACCTCTGTAACATCCTCAGCCGTGAAGACTGAAGCAAAGAAATCATTTAATCGCTCCGCAATGGCACTGTCTTCCTTGATCGCTCCTTTTATATCTTTATCATCCAAGGGCCCCACTGCTTTTTTAGCGGGCTTCCTGCTTCTAATGTATTTAAAAAACATTTTACTATCATTTTTTGAATTTTTGGCTAGCTGTTCCTCAAACTCTTTTTTGGCTTTTCTTACTACATTATGACACTTAATTTGGGAGTGTTTATGTTCCTTTCTATTTTCCTCACTTAGGCCTTTAAACTAGCATATAGATAAGCTGATGCCCCAGCACCTTTACACCCAATACCGCCCACTTCAATTTTCCCTCCTGGAAGTGGCGCACCGGGTGAGCAGCTCACAGTACTTCACTCTAAAAGAAGAAGGTGCGAGCGAGCAAGGCCCGTTTACACACTGGGGGAGCAAAGGGGAGCAAGCGGGCACAGGGGGCAACTTAGCCCTCTTACCACCTTTTTTGAGGCAGAAGGATCTGGTGCCAAAAGGAAAAGTCCACGCTGCTTGTGTTTCCGCAAAAATGGATCGGAAGAGAATATGCAAATGAAGTGCAGGAAAATGCTAATCCGCACTTCATTTGCATTGCCTCTTCCGGCAAAACCTGTAGCCTCGACGTAATGTAGCAGCAGTCAAAATAGCAAACAGAATGTCGGGAGTCATTAAAAAAGGGATAGAGAATAAGACAGAGAATATCTTATTGCCTCTCTATAAATCCATGGTGCACCCACATCTTGAATACTGCGTATAGATGTGGTCGCCTCATCTCAAAAAAGATCTCTTGGCATTGGAAAAGGATCAGAGAAGGGCAACAAAAATGAGGAGGGGTTTGGAACGGGTCCCACATGGAGAGAGATTAAAGAGACTGGGACTTTTCAGCTTAGAAAAGAGGAGATTAAGGGGGAGGGATAGGATAGAGGTCTATAAAATCATGACTGGTGTGGAAAAAGTGAATAAGGAAAAGTTATTGACTTGTTCCCACAATATAAGAACGAGGGGTCAGCCAATGAAATGAATACACAGCAAGTTTAAAACAAACCAAAGGAAGTTTTTCTTCATGCAGTGCACAGTTAACCTGTGGAACTCCTTGCCAGGGGATGTGATGAAGACCAGGACTTTAACAGGGTTTAAAAAAGAGCTAGATAAACTCATGGAAGTTAGGTTCGTCAATGGCTGTTAGCCAGGCTGGGCAGGGATGGTGTCCCTAGCCTGTTTGTCTGGAAATGGGTGACAGGGGAGGGATCCCATGAGGATTCCCTGTTCTGTTCCCTCCCTCTGGGGCACCTGGCATTGGCCACTGTGGGCAGACAAGTCGGGCCTTTGGTACGACCCAGTCTGGCCGTTCTTATGTTCTTAATGAAGTGAATTCAACAGAGTGGCCACTTAATCAGGTGATGGTGCATTGGATCTCACTGACCCCTGGCTGAGGCATTGGCCATCCTTGTGTGGCTGGAGGGGAGCCATAAGGGCATTTAAAGGACTAGAAAAGGGGCCTTCCGGGGACAGGTTGTCCCCCTTGAGTCTAGTGAGCCTGGTGGTGAGAGAGCGAAGGGGTGAATTGATCCCAGTGTGTGTTGCCTCCATGAGGAACCCCCGTTTAACGAGGAGGTCTTTGATCCAGCACAGGAGGGGCTGCCAGGGTCCAGGGGCTGCCAGTGGGCGGGGTGAATTCAGAGGGGAAGGAAGGCGTAAATGCGTGACGGTGACAGGAATTCAAGGGCCGGGCTGGATTCTCCATCACTGATGAGGTTTTGATTAAGGCCAGGCAGGTCTCTGGAAGCTCCGCTCCAGGAACGAGTCTGGGCGAGGTCTCTGGTCCGTGTCCTACAGGGGGTCAGACCAGATGGTCCCCAGGGGTCCTGCTGCTGGGGGGGGGACCTACGAACGAGGGGGCATGCGAGCGAGCGGGTAACGATTTCCCTCTGCTCCAAGCAAAGGTCGGAGCCTGGGGCCCGGCCCAGAGCCCCCAGGGGTTTATGGGAGCCTTTCCCTTGACTTCAGTGGGTTTGGAAGAGACCTCCGACGCCCACCCGCCATGTGCTCCCAGCTGGGCGCTGGGCGAGGCTGGGCGGGGTCAGAGCCCTTGCGCGCCCCTCTGCCGACTCGTCAGGCTGCCGACATGCCAACGTATCCTTCCGCCTGCCCCGCAGGAACTACTTCCACTTGCCTTACTTTGAGAAGAAGCCCTGCGTCTACATCAAGAGCTGGTGGCAGGACCAGCGGCGGAGGCTCTACAATGCCAACATCGCGGACAAGATCGCAGACAAGCTGGTCAGTCCGAGAGTGGGGGAGGGCCCCCAGGGGACTAGGAGCCCCGGAGGGCAGCAGACGCCGCACCCGGTTCCCATGCACGGACACCTGGGTCTGCGCCCTGCAACGGCCCAGCCGCTGCTCGTCAAGCACGAGCGAGCCCCACCAGGGGCCGGGCCGCTGGTGTCCGGAGGGATGGGGGGAACAGCCCTAGTTACAGCTCGGAGCTGCGGGAGAGGAGAAAGCTCCAGAGATCGGCCTTGCAGCCTAGCGGGCAGGGATCCCCACGGAGAGTCTCCGAAGCCCCACCTGAGGCGTGAAGTCGCTAGGGAAAAGCACCAGAGAGGCCCCAGAACCTGTCTGCTCTGACAGTATGAGCTAGCGGCACAGAGCCAGCCCTAGCCCTCCCACGCTGCACTGCGCTGACTCCCACGCTGCACTGGGCTAGTTCCCACGCTGCACTGGGCTGGCTGGTTCCCACGCTGCACTGCGCTGACTCCCACGCTGCACTGGGCTGGCTGGTTCCCACGCTGCACTGCGCTGACTCCCACGCTGCACGGGGCTGGCTGGTTCCCACGCTGCACTGCGCTGACTCCCACGCTGCACTGGGCTGGCTGGTTCCCACGCTGCACTGCGCTGACTCCCACGCTGCACTGGGCTGGCTGGATCCCACACTGGCTGGTTCCCACGCTGCACTGGGCTAGTTCCCACACTGCACTGGGCTGGCTGGCTCCCATGCTGCATTGGGCTAGTTCCCACACTGCACTGGGCTGACTGGCTCCCACGCTGCATTGGGCTAGTTCCCACACTGCACTGGGCTGGCTGGCTCCCACGCTGCATTGGGCTAGTTCCCACGCTGCACTGGGCTGGCTGGATCCCACGCTGCACTGCGCTGACTCCCACGCTGCACTGGGCTAGTTCCCACATTGCACTGGGCTGGCTGGCTCCCACACTGCATTGGGCTAGTTCCCACGCTGCACTGGGCTGGCTGGTTCCCACGCTGCTCTACGCTGACTCCCACGCTGCACTGGGCTAGTTCCCACACTGCACTGGGCTGGCTGGATCCCACACTGGCTGGTTCCCATGCTGCAGTGGGCTAGTTCCCACACTGCATTGGGCTGGTTGGCTCCCACACTGGCTGGCTCCCATGCTGCACTGGGCTGGTTCTCACACTGCTCTGAGCTGACTGGCTCCCACGCTGCATTGGGCTAGTTCCCACACTGCACTGGGCTGGCTGGCTCCCACGGTGCAGCGGGCTAGTTCCCACACTGCAATGGGCTGGTTGGCTCCCACACTGGCTGGTTCCCATGCTGCACTGGGCTGGTTCCCACACTGCACGGGGCTGACTGGCTCCCAAGCTGCACTGGGCTGGCTCTCACACTGGCTGGCTCCCATGTTGCACTGGGCTGGCTGAACAGGGCTCCCTGACCCCCACCCGCGGTGAGTCTCCCCATTCTTTGCTAGCCCAGCGGGGCACGCTGGGGGGAGCTGGGATTCCGTCCTGCCCCCTGTGACATCGCCTCCTCCTCTCTTGGCTGTCCCAGGAGGAGGGGCTCAATGACGTGCACGAGATGATCAAGACGGAGAAGCCGCACCCTGAGCGCCGGCTCCGTGGGGTCCTGGAGGAGCTGAGCAGCGGATGCTTGTGAGTGGGGGGGGGGGCAGAGCCCCAGCGAGAGAGGCAGCGTAAACCCTCACTAGCTCAGCCACCAGGCCCCTGTGCGTGTGACAGCCTGGGGGGGGGGAGCGCCCCAGCTATGCACCCCCCAGCGCGTGCCAATCAGCCAGTTTCCCGTGAGCAGGATTGCAGGGCGGGCTGGCTGAGCCGGGCGAGACTAGCCAACCCGCTGCCGTTCCTCCTCCCTGAGCCCCGTGGCGCTGACCCGGCTCTCTCCCCTGCCAGCCGCTTCGTGACCCTCGCCAACAAGGACCAGAGCCTCTCCGCCCGCACCAGATTGGACCGGGAGCGGCTCAAGTCCTGCATGCGGGAGCTGGTGAGCACGTCCGGCGGGAGGGGCGGGGCGAAAGATCCGCTGGGGGTGGGGCGGGGGGGGGGGTCAGTGGGATATGGAGTCCAGCCCCCCACAGGGACCAGCTGGTGGTGTTGGGTGAAAGAGGATTGGCAGCCCCACCACCCACCACTGCTGCTGGTTCTTGCTGGGCAGCCTGCAGGTCCGTGTGGGGTATGGCAGCTGTGCTCCCCGAAACGGCAGGGGAGAGACTTGCCCAGATTGCCCCCGGTCAGCCGGGCTGCCAGCCCAGCCCCTTTCATTGGGGCCTTTCTCTGCGCCTTGGCGAACTCACTCCCCGGGAAGCCGGCATCGCCACCCCCTTATTCCAGAGGGGGAAACTGAGGCACCATCCTCCCGCCCTTCCTCACGACCTGCCCTGTGTTTTTCCCTTCTCTCCGGTCCTTTCACTGCTGGCTGCCCTTGTGCCCGGGTGCTGCGCCCGCAGGAGAACATGGGCCAGCAAGCCAAGACCCTGCGGGCGCAGGTGAAGAAGAACACGATGCGGGACAAGCTGAAGTTGGCGCAGAACTTCCTGCAGAAGCTCCGCTTCCTGGCGGACGAGGTGAGCGGGAGCCTGGCAGGCCGGTTGCGGGAGCGGCGGGCCCCCGGGGGAGGAGAGCAGGTGGACTCTGCGGGCGGCTGCTGCTCATCCATCGATCCGAGGCCTGGGACGAGGGAAACCGGCACTGGGAGGCATTACCGAGCCAGCCTGGGGCAAAAGGCCTCTGCAGCCGGAGTCTGATTCTCCTCCAAGGGCTCCCTGCTCAGCCTTCACTTACAATAGCTACGGCCTAAGCTGGCCACAAAGGGACCTCACTTAACTGGGTGATGGGGCATCAAACTGGCAGACGAATTTTAACGTTGCTAAATGCAAAGGAGAGCCCTTCGGACGACAGAACCCCCAATGCAGGGGACTAAATTAGCTGTTACCTGCTCCGGAGCGGGATCTTGGAGTCACCGTGGCTAGCTCTCTGGAGCCAGCCACTCTGTGGGCAGCTGCCGTCAGAGAAGCCAACAACATGCTGGGAATCATTAGGAAAGGGATAGAGAATAAGATAAAAAAAAAAATAATATGGCCTCCATAAATCCACAGGCAGGCCTGCCCGCACTTTGAATGCAGTGTGCGCATGTGGCCGCCCCCTCTCAAAACAGATATCTCGGAACTGGGAAAAGTTCAGAAAAGAACAAACATGATCAGGGGGATGGAGTAGCTTTCCTATGGGGCGAGATTAATAAGACAGGGACTTGTCAGCTCGGAAAAGGGATGACTACAGGGCGGAGGGGGGATATGATAGAGGCCTATATGATCGTG
Source organism: Pelochelys cantorii (assembly GCA_032595735.1). Lineage (NCBI taxonomy): Eukaryota > Metazoa > Chordata > Testudines > Trionychidae > Pelochelys > Pelochelys cantorii. The sequence continues at coordinate 4,032,624 of CM064328.1, forward strand.
GCAGGGGTGGAAAAAAATGAATAAAGACGAGTTAGTTATTCCTTCCCATAACACAAGAACTGGAGGTCGCCAAATGAACTTAATAAGCAGCAGGTTTAAAACAAATAGAAATGTATCTTCAACACAAGGCACAGTCAACCTGTGGAACTCCTTGCCAGAGGATGTTGTGAAGGCCAAGACTATAACAGGGTTCAAGAAAGAGCTAGATACATTCATGCAGGACAGGTCCACCAATGGCTAATAGCCAGCAGGGACACGAATGGTGCCTCTAGCTTCTGTCTGTCAGAGGCTGGGAATGGGCGACAGGGGAGGGATCACGTGATAATTCCCTGTTCTGTTCACACTCTCTGGCCACTGTGGGCAGACAGGACCCTGGGCTGGATGGACCTTTGCTCTGACCCAGTCTGGCCATTTGTGAGCTGTAAGCCTCCGGGAAGCTCTTCATATGGGTCAGCCACTGAGGGGGGACCAAGAGCCGCCCAGTATTAACGTGTGTTTAACAGTATTAATGTGGCCGCCAAGGCTGCCCTGGGCACAGGTGTGGCCCAGAGGGGGAGACTTGTAGGGAGGCTGGTGGCTGATTGGGGGCTGGGAGCTGTTGAACAGAACGGGGCTCGGGCGGGGACTCAGGGAAAGCAGTGATGAGAAAAGAGGGGTGACTCATAAACTCATAAAGCTTCAGCCTGGAATAGAGCTGACGGTCTGTCTGTAAACCAGCCAGCAGAGGCAGCCCGGTCATGCAGGCTTGTGTTCGGTGGGGTCAAAACCATTTCGATTTATCGGTGTCTCTTGGGAGTTGTAGTTTGGGTGCGGCGCGTTCCCATTCTTGTCTCTGTCCCAGTTGCCCTGGGTGGACTACATCTCCCATGATGCACCACCATCGCCAGCGTTCCGGGGGCTGTAGGGTCTCATGGGAAATGTAGTCTGGCCAGGTAGCCCAGCCAATAGAGAAGAACAAGCAGGTGCCCACGATTCAGGAAGGAGGCTGATAAACTGGACGATGTTTAAGCGCCACTCTGGGGATTATTGCGGGCAGGTTCCTGGCCCGTGTCAACCAGGAGTCAGACTAGCTGACCGCAGTGGCCTGCTGTAGCCTTGATCTGCCTGGGTCTAGACCAGTGTTTCTTAAACTGTGTTTTGGGGCACACCGGTGTGCCGTGAGGCAGTTGGAGGTGTGCCGCGGAGAACAACAGTATTCAAAATGGCCGCCCTTAAAGGGACGACTTTTTTTCCTCAATAACTTTCCCCCGACCCTTTTTTTCCTCAATAACTTCCCCCCTGACCCCCTTTTTTTTCCTCAACAAAAAATTCTCGCTGTTCCTCATAAAATTATTGTTTGTCTTAAAAAGTTTAAGAAACACTGGTCTAGACACTCCCACAAGCCCCTGGGCAGTCGAACCAGGCAAAGCAATTAATTCGGGGCAGTCCCACAGCCTGGGTGCTCTGCACGAGGCCAGCCCAGGTGGCCTTCATGGTCCCTTCTGGCCTTGGACTCGAGGATTCCGCGTGGGGAAGCTTAAAACCGTCTCTCAGGAGGGGACCCTACAGCGGCTGAGCCCAGGGAGGCACTGCCCGAGCCTCTCCCCCGGGGAGTCCAGTAATTGGCGCTCCTCGTGGCCCGCCCCTGGATGGGGCCTCAGCCGGTACCGCAAAGGAGGGGTGAGCAGGCGAGACGCCAGCTGCTGGCTCCGGTGCGCTGCCCGGGGTGCTGAGCGCAGCCTTGTTGGGGTTGGCAGCCCCAGCACACCATCCCCGACGTCTTCATCTGGATGATGAGCAGCGGGAAGCGCGTCGCCTACGCCCGCATCCCCTCCAAGGACATCCTGTACTCCATCGTGGACGAGGAGACCGGGAAGGACTGCGCCAAAGTGAAGACTGTCTTCTTGAGGGTATGGGGCCGGGCCCCCGCGTGAGGAGTGGCGGGAGAGAGCGGGGAGGAGGACGGGGAGGGGGGAGAGCGGCAGGGGAGGTGCGGAGAGCCTGGGGGAAAGACAGGAAGAAGCTCGGTGTCAGGTACCCGGCACTGCGGCATCCATGTCTGAGCTGGGAGGCCTCCTGCTAGGCTAAAGAGAGCAGGGGTCAGTGGGGGAGACTTGACGAAGCATGCAAGGTGGGACTGGCTCCCGAGGGCAGGAGGGGGGTGCTAAGTTGGGGGGTGCAGTGGGTGACCCCATATAGCAGGAGGTGGATGCCGAGTTGGGGGGTGCAGTGGGTCTAGCCCCAGAGGGCAGGAGGTGGGTACTGAGTTGGGGGGCACGGTGGGGCAGGAGAGGGATGCTGAGTTGGGGGGTGCAGTGGGTCTGGCCCCAGAGGGCAGGAGAGGGATGCTGAGTTGGGGGGGCGTGGTGGGTCTGGCCTCAGAGGGCAGGAGAGGGATGCTGAGTTGGGGGGCGCGGTGGGTCTGGCCCCAGAGAGCAGGAGAGGGATGCTGAGTTGGGGGGTGCAGTGGGTCTGGCCCCAGAGGGCAGGAGAGGGATGCTGAGTTGGGGGGTGCAGTGGGTCTGGCCCCAGAGAGCAGGAGAGGGATGCTGAGTTGGGGGGTGCAGTGGGTCTGGCCCCAGAGGGCAGGAGAGGGATGCTGAGTTGGGGGGTGCAGTGGGTCTGGCCCCAGAGGGCAGGAGGTGGGTGCTGAGTTGGAGGGCGCTGTAGGTCTGGCCCCAGAGGGCAGGAGGTGGGTGCCAGGTGGGGGGCCACAGTGGGTCTGGCCCCGAGGGCAGGAGGGGGTGCTGAGTTGGGGGGTGCAGTGGGTGACCCCATATAGAAGGAGGGGGATGCCAAGTTGGGGGGTGCAGTGGGTCTGGCCCCAGAGGGCAGGAGGTGGGTGCTGAGTTGGAAGGCGCTGTGGGTCTGGCCCCAGAGGGCAGGAGGTGGGTGCCAGGTGGGGGGCCGCAGTGGGTCTGGCCCCCGAGGGCAGGAGGGGGTGCTGAGTTGGGGGGTGCTGTGGGTCTGGCCCCAGAGGGCAGGAGGTGGGTGCTGAGTTGGGGGGTGCTGTGGGTCTGGCCCCAGAGGGCAGGAGGTGGGTGCCAAGTGGGGGGCCGCAGTGAGCAGGAGGGGGTGCTGAGTTGGGGGGTGCAGTGGGTGACCCCATATAGCAGGAGGGGGGTGCCTAGTGGGGGCCGCAGTGGGTCTGGCCCCAGGTGACGCGCTCCCCCTTGTGGCCAGCTGCCCGGGAAGAGGGGCTTCGGGCCGGCCGGCTGGACGGTGCAGGCCAAGATGGAGCTCTACCTGTGGCTGGGCCTCAGCAAGCAGCGCAAGGACTTCCTGAGCGGCCTGCCCTGCGGCTTCGAGGAGAAGAAAGCCAGCCGGGGCCTCGGGCTCCAGGCCTTCCCGCCCATCAGCCTCCTCTACACCAGTAAGGGGACTGCACTGCCCCGGGGAGGGGGGCGCTGGCGGCTGCCGCCCGCTGGTTCCACGCTGGCTGGGCCAGACCCTGGACTCCCTCCGGGGGCTGCAAACAGCCTGGCCTGGGGACCCAGCCGGCCACCACCAGGCGCATGGGCCCTTGGTCAGGAGCAGCGTCCCCTGCGGGCAGAGCCCTGGGGCGGCCACCCAGGAGACACTCAGAAGCCTGCCAGCTGATTGGCAGAGCGCCTACCGCCGGCAGCAGGTGTCTCTATTGGTGGTGCACACCTGCACATGCCTCGGTGCGCAGAACAAAATTTATTCCACACATGGGGTGGAAGCTGTGCAGGGACACTGGGTCGGAGTGTCCTCTCCCTTGTGTCCATACTGGGGCCAAGCTAAGCCCTGCCTCTCAATGCCCAGCACCTCCTGCCCTAAGCCCCGGGGCTCAGGGCCCCCGCGAACCTCTGCCTCTTTCCTCCCAGAGAAACAGGTGTTCCAGCTCCGAGCCCACATGTACCAGGCCCGGAGCTTGTTCGCCGCAGACAGCAGCGGCCTCTCCGACCCCTTTGCCCGGGTTTTCTTCATCACCCAGGGCCAGTGTACGGAGGTAAGAGCCAGGCCCTGCACCCGGGGACGGGGAGGGGGGCAGGTTTGCAGCTGAACCTGGGGGCTGAATTCCTGGGCTGCCGATCGGAAGCGAGCTGGGCGGACGAAGGAGGGGTGTCGAGAACACGGCGCACACAGCACCGGCTGAGAGTGCGGCGGGCACCCCCGGGCAGAGTAACAGCCCCCGTAGCGCTGCTCTCTGACCGCGCTTCCCCTCAGCTCCAGCCAGGCCGGGCTGCCCCACGGCTGCAAGAGGCCTGCTGGAGGCTGCTTGCCATGCACTGATTGCCCTGGGCGTACTGGCCCTGGCACCCTCTTGACACAGAGAGAAGCTGACGCCCAAGCAGGGTAAGTGACATGCCTGAGGTCAGAGAGTCAGTGTCGGAGTCATGGGGCGCTCCCAGGATGGTGCTCCAACCACTAGACCTCACTTCTCTTTCGCCTCTGGTGCCTTCAAGATGCGGCCCAGGCTCCAGCAAACGAGGGCCAAGCAGGGAGGAGAGGGCCGGGGCCTTCCCGGCTCAAGGGCGCGCCTTCTCCCTGCGTGATTTTGGAAGCTGCCGTCTCCTCTCTCAAATGCGCTGGCGCGGGGTGTACCCCGGGTCTGGCAGCGGGCGGGTCCATCTGCCTGCTGCCCTCCCCGGCCCAGCCCTGCGCGATTGCTCCCCCAGGTGCTCAACGAGACACTCTGCCCCACCTGGGACCAGATGCTGGTCTTCGACAACGTGGAGCTGTACGGGGACGCCCACGAGATGCGGGACGACCCCCCCATCATCGTCATTGAGATCTACGACCAGGACACAGTGGTGAGAGAGCTCCCTGGGTGTGGGGGGGGGAGTCAGAGCTGTGCTGGCGGGGGCTGTAGGAAGCCACGTGCCCGGCAGCACCCCAGGCAGGAGGAAGAGGGGGCAGAACACAAGGGCGGGGGCATTTACACAGCCAGGGCTGCTTGTTACAGGCTGGAGCTGCAGCCCTTCTGCCCCGGTATCCGCTCCTGCCTCCCAGCTCTGCCAGTGCCCCTCCACTCCGACCTGCAGCCCCCTGCTATTCCAGGCTCCCCCGCACAGCGGGCAGGGACCGTTGTGCAGTGGGGAGGTGCCAGCCGTGAAGCGGCCATGGCATCCCCAGAGCGCTGGGGAACAGGGCCGGGCCCCTGATTCTCGGTGTGCCCTGCACTCTCCATCTCTTCCCACCCACCCCTGCCCCCCCTCGGGCTGGGCAGAGCCCTGGGGCTGGGGTGGGCGGAGGGAAGCGGACCGGCGACACACCCTGCCTCTCCAGGGGAAGGCGGACTTCATGGGCCGCACCTTTGCCAAGCCGGTGGTGAAGATGTCGGACGAGCCCTACGGCCCCCCGCGCTTCCCGCCCCAGCTGGAGTACTACCAGATCTACCGGGGCAACGCCACGGCCGGGGACCTGCTGGCCGCCTTCGAGCTGCTCCAGGTACCACCGCGGATAGCTGGGGCTAGTGGTAACTGCCCCCCCTTGGGGAACGCCTCTCCCCGCGGCGCTGGGGACTGCTGGCTGCGGCTCTGTACCATAGCCGGCAGGTGCTGCGCCTGGAGACACCCCGTCTTGTGTCCCATGCTGGGCGCCACATGGTAGGAACGTTACCGAGACACTGGTGAGGGTCCGGAGAAGGGCAATTCGCCCGACGGAAGGGCTGGAGACTATGGGCTCCGAGGACAGCTGGACAAACCGGGCGGGTTTCCTTGTGCCGCGCTGGGCTACTGAATTCTTCCCCCCCTGGGGGTTGATGGCTCCTCCCTTGTCCTGCCTGAACTTGGCTTGCGTGTTTCTGGCCTCGCCTGCTATCCGGAGCCCGGTTCCGTCGCTGCGTGTCCGGCACTAGCCCAGACCCTCCCCCAGAGATGGTGGCTGGCCGAGCCCCCCTGGGAAAACGGTGCCCCGCCAGGCGTCCGGGGTACCCTGCCCATCACAGGGACACCGCCCCAGGCAATCGGGTGCAGCGCATCGCCGAAAGCACCCACCGACGCCCGCACTGAGGCATGGCCTGGGCGCACAGGTGGCATTTCGGGGGGGCAGCTTCTCCTCTGTCTCGTGTCTCCCCCAGATCGGCCTGGCGGGCAAGTCGGACCTGCCTCCGATCGATGGGCCGATGGACATGGAGCAGGGTCCCATCCTGCCAGTGCCCCTGGGCATCCGGCCGGTGCTGAGCAAATACAGGGTGGAGGTGAGGACCCCGGGGGAGCTGCGTCCAGGGTGCGGGCTCGAGGGGGGTTAACGAGCTGTGGTGGAGGCCCTGGGGGGCTGTTTTGGCTGGGGGTGCTTGGAAGAGCCGTTTATAAGGGCTGGGGCGCAAGCCGGGTATTACTGCCGGAGGGCAAAGGTGGGAGCTCCCAGCCAGGCCCCCCAGCTGATCCCACACCGCTTCCTTGACCCTGGGCGCGCCAGCCCCCCACTCCCGGTGCCTCGGCTCTGGCCGGGAGAGGAGCCTCACCGCCGCGTCTTCCCCCTTCCCTTGGGCCAGATCCTGTTCTGGGGCCTGCGGGACTTGAAGCGTGTGAACCTGGCCCAGGTGGACCGGCCCCGGGTGGACATCGAGTGCGCCGGCAGGGGCGTCCAGTCCGCCCTGATCCAGAACTACAAGAAGAACCCCAACTTCAGCACCCTGGTCAAGTGGTTTGAAGTGGTGAGTGGCCCGGGGCGGAAGAGGGCCCACAGTCCTGGCTGGCCGGGGAAGCACCGGGCCAGCCGGGAGAGGTCGTTTCTCCCCCCCGCCCACCCCGGCAAGCCCGGTGGGGGGAGCCCAAGAATGTGGGGGAGGGAGCAGGAGCAGCTGGTCTGGGTGGGGAGGGGCAGTGGCCTGAGACCCAGACCCCAGTCATGGACCCGCTCTGCCTCAGTTTCCCCACTGGGACGAGAAGGGCGGCGTGGCCGTGCTGGCTCAGTGCCCTCTCACGAAGGCTGTTGAAAGCAGCTGGTTCGTAGGGCCCCATCCCCCACCTGCATGATTTGGGGGTTCGTGCTCTGCCTCCCCCCCCCTGCCCGGAAAGCCACCCTCTTCCCCCTGCTGAGAGAGGGGCCCCCAGGCAGGGGCTTCTTGCAGGCTGCTCTTCCCCCGAAGGGCGAGAGAATCTTGTAGGCTGGGAAAGGCAACTGACGTTCCCCGCACTAAAACCCGTTTCCCGCCAGGACCTGCCGGAGAACGAGCTGCTCCATCCACCCCTGAACATCCGGGTGGTGGACTGCCGCGCCTTTGGCCGCTACACGCTGGTGGGCTCCCATGCTGTCAGCTCCCTGCGCCGGTTCATCCACCGGCCCCTGGACAAGAAAGCCCAGCAGTGGAGCACGGCAGGTACCGGCGGGGGCCCCCGAGCTGCGTGTGGCCCCCGCCGGACAGAGAACAGCGCCGGGATGGGCACAGAGACAGGATCTGAGCGGCAGGCAGGGCTTCAGGGAGGGAGCGTGGGCTAGTGGTCAGAGCAAGGGAGTGGGGCTTGGCTAGGTGGGTGGTTCACGGGCTTGTGCGGGGAGTCTGTAGCAAACGTCTTCAAGTGAGAAGCTGGGTAGGAGCCAACTGCATCCTTGTAGCCACGTAGGCTAATGGCATATTAGGACGTAGTCAGAGGAGCGTTGCCAGCAGATCCAGAGATGTGATTATTCCCCTTTATTTGGCTCTGGTGGGGCCACATCTGGAGTGTTGTGTCCAGTTCTGGGCCCCCCCCACAACACACAGGATGTGGACGCATTGGAGAGGGTCCAGCGGAGGGCGACCAAAATGATTCGGGGGCTGGAGCACATGGCCTACGAGGAGAGGCTGAGGGATTTGGGTCTGTTTAGTCTGCAGAAGAGAAGAGTGAGGGGGGATTTGAGAGCAGCCTGCAACTCCCTGCTGGGGGGTTCCCAAGAGGATGGAGAGAGGCTGGTCTCAGTGGGGACCGATGGCAGAACAAGGAGCAATGGTCTCAAGTTGCAGTGGGGGAGGTCTAGGTTGGAGATTAGGACAAACGATTTCCCTAGGCGGGTGGGGAAGCACTGGGATGGGTTCCCTAGGGAGGGGGTGGAATCTCCATCCCTGGAGGCTGGACAAAGGCCTGGCTGGGATGATTGAGCCGGGGCTGGTCCTGCTGGAGGGAGGAGCGGGCAATGCAGGGGGAAGAGCAGCTCAGGTGAATTCATACCCCTGCCCCCCCCCAGAATCCGGCGGGCAGCAAGAGATGCCGGCAGTTCACCCTCTGGCCTGGCCCATTGCCCTGCGTGAGCCCCTCCGCAGAGAGGCCAAGGGGACTGAGCGCCTTCCACTTCCTAGCCCCCTGGGCTGGTTTGGGGCATGGCGCCTCCTTCCACATGGCACCAGCCCCCTCGGCCATCCCTCCAGCTCCTTGCACCAGTGCGAAATGCCCATGCGCCCGCGTGTGTACTAGCCGGTGTGGCCGAGGGCTGACCGTCTGCCTGGCCATTCCCCGGACGGCAGCCCTGGCTGGGTCGGGCTTTCCTTCGTGGGCTGTGGTTTCCTTCGCCCGCCTCTTGCCTCTGGGCAGTTCCTATTTCTTGATTTGCTCTTCTCTCTCTTCACTGTCACCTGCCTCCCTCTCGTTCCTGCTGGCTGGTCTGTCCGGGTCTCCTCTCCACCGGCTCTTCTCTGCCTCTCTCTGTCCTCCGTCCAGCCTTACTGCTCCGCGGCCCTCTGGCCCTGGCCAACGGCGGCCCGCCCTGTCGTCCCCCAGGTGAGGTCGTCATCAGCATGGAACCGGAAGTGCCCATCAAGAAGATGGAGACGATGGTGAAGCTGGAGGCAGTGAGTAGCCGAGGGGCCGCGCCCATTCCAGGAGGGGCGTGTTCGTTGTAGGGCCACACCCCCCAGACAGCACCCGAGGCGGGGGCCCACCCAGGTGTTGGACAAGTGACCAAATACATGCCCTGCCCTAGAGTAACACACCAGCTCACCCAGCGCAGCGCACGTACAGGCCAGCTACCCCCCAGCAACCCTACAGTAACACACCAGCTCACCCAGCGCAGCGCACGTACAGGCCAGGTACCCTCCCAGCAACCCTACAGTAACACACCAGCTCACCCAGCGCAGCGCACGTACAGGCCAGGTACCCCCCAGCAACCCTACAGTAACACACCAGCTCACCCAGCGCAGCTCACGTACAGGCCAGGTACCCCCCAGCAACCCTACAGTAACAGACCAGCTCACCCAGCGCAGCGCACGTAAAGGCCAAGTACCCGCCCAGCAACCCTACAATAACAGACCAGCTCACCCAGCGCAGCGCACGTACAGGCCAGGTACCCGCCCAGCAACCCTACAGTAACAGACCAGCTCACCCAGCGCAGCGCACGTACAGGCCAGGTACCCGCCCAGCAACCCTACAATAACAGACCAGCTCACCCAGCGCAGCGCACGTACAGGCCAGGTACCCGCCCAGCAACCCTACAATAACAGACCAGCTTACCCAGCGCAGCGCACGTACAGGCCAGATACCCGCCCAGCAACCCTACAATAACAGACCAGCTCACCCAGCGCAGCTCACGTACAGGCCAGGTACCCCCCAGCAATCTTACAATAACAGACCAGCTCACCCAGCGCAGCGCACGTAAAGGCCAGGTACCCCCCAGCAACCCTACAGTAACAGACCAGCTCACCCAGCGCAGCGCACGTACAGGCCAGGTACCCGCCCAGCAACCCTACAATAACAGACCAGCTCACCCAGCGCAGCGCACGTACAGGCCAGGTACCCTCCCAGCAACCCTACAATAACAGACCAGCTCACCCAGCGCAGCGCACGTACAGGCCAGGTACCCCCCAGCAACCCTACAGTAACAGGCCAGCTCACCCAGCGCAGCGCACGTACAGGCCAGGTACCCCCCAGCAACCCTACAGTAACAGGCCAGCTCACCCAGCGCAGCGCACGTACAGGCCAGGTACCCGCCCAGCAACCCTACAGTAACAGACCAGCTCACCCAGCGCAGCGCACGTACAGGCCAGGTACCCCCCAGCAACCCTACAATAACAGACCAGCTCACCCAGCGCAGCGCACGTACAGGCCAGGTACCCCCCAGCAACCCTACAATAACAGACCAGCTCACCCAGCGCAGCGCACGTACAGGCCAGGTACCCCCCAGCAACCTTACAATAACAGACCAGCTCACCCAGCGCAGCTCACGTACAGGCCAGGTACCCGCCCAGCAACCCTACAATAACAGACCAGCTCACCCAGCGCAGCTCACGTACAGGCCAGGTACCCCCCAGCAACCTTACAATAACAGACCAGCTCACCCAGCGCAGCTCACGTACAGGCCAGGTACCCGCCCAGCAACCCTACAATAACAGACCAGCTCACCCAGCGCAGCTCACGTACAGGCCAGGTACCCGCCCAGCAACCCTACAATAACAGGCCAGCTCACCCAGCGCAGCTCACGTACAGGCCAGGTACCCCCCAGCAACCTTACAATAACAGACCAGCTCACCCAGCGCAGCGCACGTACAGGCCAGGTACCCGCCCAGCAACCCTACAGTAACAGGCCAGCTCACCCAGCGCAGCGCACGTACAGGCCAGGTACCCGCCCAGCAACCCTACAGTAACAGGCCAGCTCACCCAGCGCAGCGCACGTACAGGCCAGGTACCCGCCCAGCAACCCTACAATAACAGACCAGCTCACCCAGCACAGCTCACGTACAGGCCAGGTACCCCCCAGCAACCCTACAGTAACAGACCAGCTCACCCAGCGCAGCTCACGTACAGGCCAGGTGCCCGCCCAGCAACCCTACAATAACAGACCAGCTCACCCAGCGCAGCGCACGTACAGGCCAGGTACCCGCCCAGCAACCCTACAATAACAGACCAGTTCACCCAGCGCAGCGCACGTACAGGCCAGGTACCCCCCAGCAACCTTACAATAACAGACCAGCTCACCCAGCGCAGCTCACGCACATGCCAGGTACCCGCCCAGCAACCCTACAATAACAGACCAGCTCACCCAGCGCAGCTCACGTACAGGCCAGGTACCCCCCAGCAACCTTACAATAACAGACCAGCTCACCCAGCGCAGCTCACGTACAGGCCAGGTACCCGCCCAGCAACCCTACAATAACAGACCAGCTCACCCAGCGCAGCTCACGTACAGGCCAGGTACCCCCCAGCAACCTTACAATAACAGACCAGCTCACCCAGCGCAGCTCACGTACAGGCCAGGTACCCGCCCAGCAACCCTACAATAACAGACCAGCTCACCCAGCGCAGCTCACGTACAGGCCAGGTACTCCCCAGCAACCCTACAATAACAGGCCAGCTCACCCAGCGCAGCGCACGTACAGGCCAGGTACCCGCCCAGCAACCCTACAATAACAGACCAGCTCACCCAGCGCAGCGCACGTACAGGCCAGGTACCCGCCCAGCAACCCTACAGTAACAGACCAGCTCACCCAGCGCAGCGCACGTACAGGCCAGGTACCCCCCAGCAACCCTACAATAACAGACCAGCTCACCCAGCGCAGCGCACGTACAGGCCAGGTACCCCCCAGCAACCCTACAATAACAGACCAGCTCACCCAGCGCAGCGCACGTACAGGCCAGGTACCCGCCCAGCAACCCTACAGTAACAGACCAGCTCACCCAGCGCAGCGCACGTACAGGCCAGGTACCCGCCCAGCAACCCTACAGTAACAGACCAGCTCACCCAGCGCAGCGCAAGTACAGGCCAGGTACCCCCCAGCAACCCTACAGTAACAGACCAGCTCACCCAGCGCAGCTCACGTACAGGCCAGGTACCCGCCCAGCAACCCTACAATAACAGACCAGCTCACCCAGCGCAGCTCACGTACAGGCCAGGTACCCCCCAGCAACCTTACAATAACAGACCAGCTCACCCAGCGCAGCTCACGTACAGGCCAGGTACCCGCCCAGCAACCCTACAATAACAGACCAGCTCACCCAGCGCAGCTCACGTACAGGCCAGGTACTCCCCAGCAACCCTACAATAACAGGCCAGCTCACCCAGCGCAGCGCACGTACAGGCCAGGTACCCGCCCAGCAACCCTACAATAACAGACCAGCTCACCCAGCGCAGCGCACGTACAGGCCAGGTACCCGCCCAGCAACCCTACAGTAACAGACCAGCTCACCCAGCGCAGCGCACGTACAGGCCAGGTACCCCCCAGCAACCCTACAATAACAGACCAGCTCACCCAGCGCAGCGCACGTACAGGCCAGGTACCCCCCAGCAACCCTACAATAACAGACCAGCTCACCCAGCGCAGCGCACGTACAGGCCAGGTACCCGCCCAGCAACCCTACAGTAACAGACCAGCTCACCCAGCGCAGCGCACGTACAGGCCAGGTACCCGCCCAGCAACCCTACAGTAACAGACCAGCTCACCCAGCGCAGCGCAAGTACAGGCCAGGTACCCCCCAGCAACCCTACAGTAACAGACCAGCTCACCCAGCGCAGCTCACGTACAGGCCAGGTACCCGCCCAGCAACCCTACAATAACAGACCAGCTCACCCAGCGCAGCGCACGTACAGGCCAGGTACCCCCCAGCAACCCTACAATAACAGACCAGCTCACCCAGCGCAGTGCACGTACAGGCCAGGTACCCGCCCAGCAACCCTACAATAACAGACCAGCTCACCCAGCGCAGCGCACGTACAGGCCAGGTACCCCCCAGCAACCCTACAATAACAGACCAGCTCACCCAGCGCAGCGCACGTACAGGCCAAGTACCCGCCCAGCAACCCTACAATAACAGACCAGCTCACCCAGCGCAGCGCACGTACAGGCCAGGTACCCGCCCAGCAACCCTACAATAACAGACCAGCTCACCCAGCGCAGCGCACGTACAGGCCAGGTACCCGCCCAGCAACCCTACAATAACAGACCAGTTCACCCAGCGCAGCGCACGTACAGGCCAGGTACCCCCCAGCAACCTTACAATAACAGACCAGCTCACCCAGCGCAGCGCACGTACAGGCCAGGTACCCGCCCAGCAACCCTACAATAACAGACCAGCTCACCCAGCGCAGCTCACGTACAGGCCAGGTACCCCCCAGCAACCTTACAATAACAGACCAGCTCACCCAGCGCAGCGCACGTACAGGCCAGGTACCCGCCCAGCAACCCTACAATAACAGACCAGCTCACCCAGCGCAGCGCCCGTACAGGCCAGGTACCCCCCAGCAACCCTACAGTAACAGACCAGCTCACCCAGCGCAGCGCACGTACAGGCCAGGTACCCGCCCAGCAACCCTACAATAACAGACCAGCTCACCCAGCGCAGCGCACGTACAGGCCAGGTACCCGCCCAGCAACCCTACAATAACAGACCAGCTCACCCAGCGCAGCGCACGTACAGGCCAGGTACCCCCCAGCAACCTTACAATAACAGACCAGATCACCCAGCGCAGCGCACGTACAGGCCAAGTACCCGCCCAGCAACCCTACAGTAACAGGCCAGCTCACCCAGCACAGCGCACGTACAGGCCAAGTACCCACCCAGCAACCCTACAGTAACAGACCAGCTCACCCAGCGCAGTGCACGTACAGGCCAGGTACCCCCCAGCAACCCTACAGTAACAGACCAGCTCACCCAGCACAGCGCACGGACAGGCCAGGTACCCCCCAGCAACCCTACAGTAACAGACCAGCTCACCCAGCGCAGCGCACATAAAGGCCAGGTACCCGCCCAGCAACCCTACAGTAACAGACCAGCTCACCCAGCGCAGCGCACGTACAGGCCAAGTACCCGCCCAGCAACCCTACAATAACAGACCAGCTCACCCAGCGCAGCGCACGTACAGGCCAGGTACCCCCCAGCAACCCTACAATAACAGACCAGCTCACCCAGCGCAGCGCACGTACAGGCCAGGTACCCGCCCAGCAACCCTACAATAACAGACCAGCTCACCCAGCGCAGCGCACGTACAGGCCAGGTACCCGCCCAGCAACCCTACAGTAACAGACCAGCTCACCCAGCGCAGCGCACGTACAGGCCAGGTACCCGCCCAGCAACCCTACAGTAACAGACCAGCTCACCCAGCGCAGCGCACGTACAGGCCAGGTACCCCCCAGCAACCCTACAGTAACAGACCAGCTCACCCAGCGCAGCGCACGGACAGGCCAGGTACCCCCCAGCAACCCTACAATAACAGACCACCTCACCCAGCGCAGCGCACGTACAGGCCAAGTACCCGCCCAGCAACCCTACAATAACAGACCAGCTCACCCAGCGCAGCGCACGTACAGGCCAGGTACCCGCCCAGCAACCCTACAGTAACAGACCAGCTCATCCAGCGCAGCGCACGTACAGGCCAGGTTCCCCCCCCCAGCAACCCTACAATAACAGACCAGCTCACCCAGCGCAGCGCACATACAGGCCAAGTACCCCCCAGCAACCCTACAATAACAGACCAGCTCACCCAGCGCAGCGCACGTACAGGCCAAGTACCCCCCAGCAACCCCACAATAACAGACCAGCTCACCCAGCGCAGCGCACGTACAGGCCAGGTACCCGCCCAGCAACCCTACAGTAACACACCAGTTCACCCAGCGCAGCGCACGTACAGGCCAGGTACCCGCCCAGCAACCCTACAGTAACAGACCAGCTCACCCAGCGCAGCGCACGTACAGGCCAAGTACCCCCCAGCAACCCTACAATAACAGACCAGCTCACCCAGCGCAGCTCACGTACAGGCCAAGTACCCCCCAGCAACCCTACAATAACAGACCAGCTCACCCAGCGCAGCGCACGTACAGGCCAGGTACCCGCCCAGCAACCCTACAGTAACACACCAGTTCACCCAGCGCAGCGCACGTACAGGCCAAGTACCCCCCAGCAACCCTACAATAACAGACCAGCTCACCCAGCGCAGCGCACGTACAGGCCAGGTACCCCCCAGCAACCCTACAATATCAGACCAGCTGGCAGAGATCAACACATCTACAGTGCAGGGTTCCGTGCCCAGCAGTATAACGTCCCTGTAATAACAAAGCAGCATGTACCATCCAGCACATAAACAAAACCCGGTGCCCTGCCCAGCATGTTTGAAAACCCTGCAATAATACACCGGCCCGGGAAGAAGGAGATGCCTGCCCCTGCTCAGTGGATCCCTGCCTTTCTCCTGTGCCCAGCACCCGGCTCTCTAGCCCTGTGATACGTAGCTGGCATCTCCCCGCAGGCCGGCTTGCAGAGTTTCGCTCCAGGTGTCCGTGCCGGCAGATATGTGTGTGTGTGTGCACGTGTGTGTGCAAAGCACAAAGGTGACCCTCGTGCCCTGCTTTGCACTAACTCTTTGTTCCCCCTGTGCCATCTCGTTCCGTGCGGCAGAACTCGGATGCAGTGGTGAAGGTTGACGTGGTAAGTGCCAGGTGGGGTGGGCCCGCCTCTGCCCCTGCCCCTTTGCTTGGCTTTGGACAAGCCATGCTGGGCAGCGCCCTTCACCGGGAGCTGCTGTGGGGCACCGGGGGAAGCTGAGCCAGCTGGTATGCATGCAGCACGGGCCTGGTCCACTGCCTCTTGAATTCCTGGGAGGCCTTCCTGTCTAGTCCCCGGGCGCCCCACCTCCCGTGCACAGCAGCGGGGAGCAGCACCTGTGAATGCTGGAACCGTGGGGCCAACAGGCTGGCGACAGGCGTGCCCAGCCCCTGCACGACCCCCACTCACGGGAGCCCCTAGGGGGGTGATTACGGCCAAGTCCAGCCATCAAACCCGCCCTCTGGTTCCCAGCAAAGAGCAGCTCCTTAAGTGGACCCCAGAGGAGTGACCCTGAGAGACCTGGGCTGGCCCTGGAGTGGGCGTTTGGCCCTGTGCTGGCTGCCTGGGAACGGGGGGCTGGCAGCAGAGGCTGTTCAGAGCAGCCAGGAGCCCAAACTCCTCAGATTCAGATAGGGTCAAAATTCAAAGTGATCTGGACAAACTGGAGAAATGGTCTGAGGTCAATGGGATGAAGTTTAATAAGGACAAATGCAAAGTGCTCCACTGAGGAAGGACCAATCCGTGTCACACACACACGATGGGAAGAGACTGTCTAGGAAGGAGCCCTGCAGAAAGGGATCTAGGGGTCAGAGTGGACCACAAGCTAAATATGAGTCAACAGTGGGACGCTGTTGCAAAAAAAGCAAACGTGATTCTGGGCTGCATGAACAGGAGTGTGGTGAGCCAGACACGAGAAGTCATTCTTCCGCTCTGCTCTGCGCTGGTTGGGCCTCAGTCGGAGTCTTGTGTCCAGTTCTGGGCGCCACATTTCAGGAAAGATGTGGAGAAATTGGAGAAGGTCCAGAGAAGAGCAACACAAATGATGCAAGGTCTAGAGAACATGAGCTCTGAGGGAAGACTGAAAGAATTGGGCTTGTTTAGTTTGGAAAGGAGAAGACTCAGAGGGAACTTGATTGTGGTTTTTCAAGTATCTAAAAGGGTGTCACAAGGAGGAGGAAGAAAAATTGTTCTCCTTGGCCTCTGAGGACAGGACAAGAAGCAATGGGCTTAAACTGCAGCAAGGGAGGTTTAGGTCGGACATTAGGAAAAGCTTCCTACCTGTCAGGGTGGTTCAACACTGGAATAAATTGCCTCGGGGGGTTGTGGAATCTCCATCCCGGGAGATATTTAAGAGCAGGTTGGACAGACGCTTGTCAGGGGTGGTCAAGAGGGTGCTGGGTTCTGCCGTGAGGGCAGGGGGCTGGACTTGATGATCTCTCGAGGTCCCTTCCAGTGCTTTGTCAGCGGGTTTGAGCTCTGGGTTTGAACTTCGTACTTTTGGTCTCCTGTCTTCACAGCTGGGCTCGGAGCTGCAGCTAACATGTCCCCAGGCTGGGCTGGCCCTATGGTCCCCAAGGTTACGGTTCCGTGCCTCAGTTTCCCCATACCTGAGCTAACAGCACACGGGCTGGGTCGGGGGGGCGGGTCTGTTTGCCCATCTTGCTGGCAGCGCTCCTCCAGCCCTGCCCCCTCTCTCTCTCCCTGTGTGGTGCTGCTCCCGCTCGGGCAGTCGGAAGAGGAGAAGGAGAAGAAGAAGAAGAAGAAGAAGGGCGGGGGAGAGGAGATAGAGGAGGACGAGCCCGACGAAAGCATGCTGGATTGGTGGTCCAAGTACTTTGCCTCCATTGAGACGATGAAGGAGGTAGGGGCGGGCACAGGTACTGACTCCCTGGCTGCCCCCGGGCTGGAGGACCACGGGGAAAACACTGGGGGGGGGCAGCTTAGCTCCTATGAGCCACAGCTGTTCGGTAGCTGGGGGTGGATGGAGAGCAGCAGGCCGGGAGGGGCTACAGGGGCAGGGCGGGGCTGGGGCAGGAAAAGCTGGGGCGAGGGAACAGAGTGGGGCAGGGCAAGGGAGGAGCTTCAGGAGGTGGTGGAGTGGGGGGGCGGGGCCTTAGGGCAGAACAAAGGGTTAGCACCCTCAGGGGCAAATAAAAGTCAGGGCCCATGGGAGCAGGGCAGGGAGGGAGGGGACCGGGGGTCCAGCCCGCGGGAGAATTCACACTGCCAGGCTGAGCTGAGTGGCTCCATCGCCATGGTCATCGTGCCAGGGCCACGTCCCCCAGCAGGCTCCGGGAGCTGGGCTGTGCCAAGGCCCTGGTGCATCCGGCCCCTCGGCACAAAGGTTGGGCGTGTCTGCAGCCACCCCTCACGGGGCGTCTTGCCATTCGTTTCTCCATCTCTGACTCCTGTCCACTCGAAGGCCGCCAGGGCATAACGTAGAGCAGCCTCGAGACAGCTCAGATTTACACAGGGGCCTGGCCAGGGGTCTGCCG
The DNA here is from genome assembly GCA_032595735.1 of Pelochelys cantorii. NCBI lineage: Eukaryota > Metazoa > Chordata > Testudines > Trionychidae > Pelochelys > Pelochelys cantorii. The sequence continues at coordinate 4,050,286 of CM064328.1, forward strand.
GGGCCCACAGTCCCCTGAGCTTCAAAGCAGGCTTAAAGCTTCCTTGCATCCTTCTCCCAGTCCCCCTCTCGGGTCGCCTCCTGCCTCCTGGGCGTGAGAGTTTGTGTCTCGTTTGGGAGCAGATCTAAAACTGAGCTCCCGGCGGCTCGCGGTTAGTTCTATAGGAGCTTTGCTTTGGCTTACTGCAGTGGTGGGCGTTAGCTGTTGTTTGTTCGTTATTTATTGCTGAGATGTCTTGTGTAAGGAGGCAGAACCTCCATCCTTAGAGGTTTTGAGGAGTCTGTGTTCGGTGCTGTACGAACCCAGAGGGCACATCTACACAGCAGGACGAAAGTCGACTTCAGTGACGCAATTTTAGCTTCATCAGTTGTGTCGCTGAAGTCAAAATAGCCGAACTCGGCTTTTGGCTCTGTCTCCACAGCAGGAAGTTGAAGGAAGAGCTCTCCCCCTCCGACTTCCCTCGTGAAATAAGGGTCACAGGAGTTGGTGTAAGAAGGCTGCCAGCTCACCATGATTTCGAAATAACGGCATGCAGTGTAGGCGCACACTATGGCTACGTCAGCACTACAAAGAAAAGTCGGAAGAAGAAACGCCAATTGCAAACTGCAATTGGTGTCTCTTTTCCCGCTTTTCTTTCAAAAGAGGCTTTTCCGAAATTTGGTGTGTCTACACAGCGCCAGATTTTGGAAAAACCTTCTCTTTCGGCACATCCCTTCTTCCGTGTGAAATGAGGTTGACAGGGAAGTCAAAGAACACTTCCGCTTTTTTGGAAATTTTTCCGAAAATGAAGATACATTCCATAGACGCGGCATAGTCTGGTGGCTGCAGTCTAGACGTAGCTTATGTTATTTCGGAATAACGCTGCTGTGTAGACATACCCAGAGTGTCTCTGCCCCAAGGAGTTAGAGCTGGGTGAAAGTTTTCATCCGAAACTGTTTTTATCAAACACCGCCACCCCGCTTTTTGCAAATATGTGTGTTTTTCAAAAGAAAAATCCTACCCACCCCATGTTAAAAATCAAAATATTTTGTTCTGCCCTGTTCTGAGATTTTTTTATTCAAAAGGACTTCTTGGTGTGAAATTTACTTTGGTTTTATTAAAAAAAATCTTAAAAAGCGAAAAGCTTGCAAATGAAACTGTTTTGTTCAAGCCAGAATATTTTAAAACAATTCCGTTCATGAAAAAAATGGGTTTTAATTCTTTTTCAGAATGGGCAGCAAAATGAAATGTCAGTTTCATTCCCCTAGCTACGTCCTTGCTTGTGTTTTGCCTGCGCAAAACTCTTCATGAAATGTCAACTGGATGTTCCTTCACTTCCTGTCCTAAACAGTGAGCAGGTGCTCTAAGGCAGTCGCTGTGCTCCACCCCAGAGGTGGCCGCATTTCAGGGGGGCTGCGTTTCTGTGGGTTCTAACGGTTCCAGGTTGGCAGGATGCTGTAGAAGTACAACGTGCCCTTCCTGGACCTGTCCTCTGCTTCTCACTGCCCGTTTCCTCTCCCTCCAGCAACTCCGGCAGCAGGAAGCGGCTGCAGCAGAAGCGGAGGAGAAGGAGGAGCTGGAGATCGCAGAGGGTAAATGTGCACGAGCGAGATACCAAAGCCACGTGAGGATCGATAGACCCGGGGCCAGTGCTGGGAGCTCTCGCAGCGTTTGGAACGTTGCGACCGCAACCGGCGCCGCTGGTCACGCTGCGCTAAATTCAGAGCCCTTGAGATCTCCCCCGCTATTTCAAGTGAGATCTAACCTGCCACGTGGCATCTTGTGATGCCGGACCATGGTGCAGGCATCTGCCGGACCCAGCCCGGATGCGCACCCGCCTGGCATTGGGGTAATGTGGCAGGGAGACAGTGCGGTCTAGTAGTTAGAGTCGAGTCTGTGTCACTGGCTTGCTGCATGGCCATGGGTGACTCACTTAGTCTCTTGGTCCATCCCTTTCTCCCTGGGATCCTCTGGCTGGGATGCGGAAGGCGCTCGGAGATCTTTGGTTCTGGGGAAGTGGGGACTATTATCTACCATCCGCCTGGGGTCCAGGCCACGCACCGGGCAGCCAAACTGGAAATAGAGAGGCCTGTTTCTTGTGTGCACTGTCTCCCCACGGACCACACCCTTCTCCCCGCTATGCTGGTGGGACATCCTGGAGTTCATGGGAGCAGTGGGCAACTTACAGGGTAGCGGAGCTCCGGGACTAGCATGGAGCAGTGCCCTACCCTCCCGGGCGGCTCTGAGACACCACTGAGCACATCTCTAGTGCACACGTCACCTCCCTGAAGGGCCTGGGTGGGGGGAGCAGGTGACACCATCTCTGTTTCACAAGTGGGGAAACTGAGGCACAGGGCGAGGCAGTGACTTTGCCAAGATCCCATGGGAAGTCTGTGGCTAATGCCAGGAACAGAACTCAGCCCTGTGCTTCCCCCTCCCCGGGCATTGCTGACTGCACGTCAGTGGTCCCCCGGCTGGCTCCTGCCCCCACTCATTAGGAAGCAGGAAGGCGGTTCTGGCTACTCTGGGAGTTGAGCCGATCTGGGAGGTGGCTCACAGGGGGGTCGGGGCGTGCCGGGGGGTTGAGGGCTGCATGCGCTGGCCACGTATGGCTGGGGGGTGCATTCTGAGCGAGCCGGCCGTGAATGTCCGTGGGCCCCGTCGATGGGCCAGGCTGGCGAGGGCGAGCCAGGCTTCAGGAATGGGACCCCCACCCGAGTTCCAGGCCTTGCTCAGTTCGCCTCAGGGACTGATGTTTGGGGGTGGGCCGTGGGCTTCCCAGACCTCCACTGGCGGGCGCCTCTTCAGCCCTGCTGGCCCGCTTGGGTCCATGCAACTCGGCGGCTCCGTGGTCTCTGCCCAGGGGCGGGAACCTCGGTGTACCTGGGCGCTGGGCGCGGTTGGGCCCAGGTGCATGGACTTCAGCAGCCAGCTGGGAGGCGAGGCCCGGTCTGTGTGTAAGGAGACCGGCCGGGCTGCTCCCTGCAGAGCCCCCGGGCTCAGCTCTGGTCCGAGGCTCTGCCTCCCGTTTGGCTGCTCTTGGCACGATGTCTCCAGCCCCCTTCCCCTCTCTTTGCCAGCCATTCCCATCCGCATGCTCGGCCCTCCCCTCTCCCACGCCGCGCTGACCTGCCCCCATCTCCCTGTTCTCATCCGCACGGCAAAGAGGCCATGAAAGCTGGCAAGACGGAGACCCTCCCTCCCTGGGGCTTTGGGATGGAGGGGGGGCTTTGCGTTTGGGAAGCAGCCTTCACCGTTGCCATTCGAGCACACCTGTGTTGGCTTGTACAGTGTGTGTCCTGGCTGCAATGCGCAGAAGGCAACAACCTACTACTGCTGCCTCCGAGTGGAAGTGTTCCTGGGCTTCGGGGCTGAAGAGCTAAGTGTCAGACCCTGCTGGCAACCCTTGCTGGGCTTGGTGCAAAGCATTCTGGGTGCTGGGCAGGGAGAACCGACCCTGCTTGAGGGCAGGGGGGTAAATAAGGGCCTCTCCTTGTTCTTCTTTCCACTGAGACGTAAAACCCAAGTCCCTTCTCCCTGGTGCCAGTCATCAGGTTGATTTCAAGGAGATACCCCTGGGATCTCCCCCATGTGGGAAGGGAGCAGAGCCCAGGAGCCACAGAGACGTTTCAGCCCAGGTCTGTCGGCGAACGGACAACCCCCCGCCCCGGGCGAGGTTGTACCGACTGCCCTGCTGGGCGAGGGGCAGCCGCCGTGAGCCACAGAGCGTAGGGGTAGCCGTTGGCTGTCAGCTTTCATGCACACCATGGCTGAGTGTCCTGTGTTCATCCCACCCCTGCCCCCCTCCCCACCTCCCTCCCGCCCGCCTCTCCCCTCGGACTCAGAAATCAAACTTGATGACTCTCCTGTGAAAGGCTCCAAGAGTCAGGCAAAGACCAAGGAGAAGGTCAAGGCGCCCAAAGAGGACAAGAAGAAGAAGCAGCCGCTGCTGCCGCCGGAGGCCCCGGAGAAGAAGAGCAAACAGAAAATTGACGAGCTGAAGGTGAGCGGGTGGGCGCCGGCCCCCGGCCGGGGAGGGGCAGGCAGCTTGGCGCTGTACGGGCTCAGCCACTGGGATAACTGAGCCCAACTCTGCATACAACGGGGGCTCTGAATTAGGGTTACCACCCGAGAAAGGGAGCTTGAACGTCACAACGGCCAGACCAAAGGTCCATCCAGCCCAGTGTCCTGTCTTCCCACAGCGGCCCCTGCCAGGTGCCCCAGAGGGAGGGAACAGAACAGGGAATCATCACGTGATCCCTCCCCTGTCGCCCGTTCTGAGGCTCTGACAAACAGAGGCCAGGGACACCCTCCCTACCCATCCTAACTAATAGCCATCAACGGACCTAACCTCCATGGATTTCTTTAGCTCTTATTTGAACCCTGTTAAAATCCAGGTCTTCACAACATCCTCTGGCAAGGAGTTCCACAGGTTGTCTGTGTGCTGCACGAGAAAAAACTTCCTTTGGTTTGTTTTAAACTTCCTTCCTATTCATTTCATTGGGTGTCTCTTAGATCTTATGTTATGGGAACAAGTAAATAACTTTTCCTTATTTACTTTTTCCACAGCAGGCATGCTTTTATAGACCTCTATTCTATCCCCCTTTCGTCTCCTCTTTTCTAAACTGTAAAAAATCCCAGTCTTTTTAATCTCTCCTCATATGGGACCTATTCCAAATCCCTCATCATTTTGGTTGCCCTTTTCTGAACTTTCTCCAGTGCCAGGGTATCTTTTTTGAGGTGAGGCAACCACAGCTGATCTTGGAGTCAGCATTGATAACACCGTGTAAACATCCACTCAGAATGGCCCAGGGAAGGCTAGGAACTGTTCAGAAAATAAGACAGACTCAATAGAAATGCACTCTGAGCCTACGCCTTGGATGCTGCGTGCAGTTCTGGTCCCCCCACCTCAAAAAGGATGGAAAGGGACTGGAATAGGTCCAGAGAAGGGCAGTGAAAATGCTCAAGGGGATGGAACAGCTCCCTGACCAGGAGAGACTGCAAAGCTCAGGGCTGCTCCGCTTAGAAATCGACCAAGGGGGCACAGGAGTGAGCTTATAAAACGGCGAGTGGCATGGGAAAGGGGACTAGAGAAGTGCTATTTGTCCATTCCCACAGTACAAATGTCGCCAGATGGAATTAACAGGCAGCCTGTTTAATAGAGCTCTTTTCCCATGTGACACACTGCTAACCGGTGGAACTCACCGCCAGGGGATTTTGTGGAGGGCCAAAGGATAACCCGGATGCAAGGAAGAACTAGACACGTCCATGGAGGGTCGATCCATCAATGGCTAAGATGGTCAGGGATGCAGCCCCAACCCTAAACCTCTGGCTGGAGCTGGGAGTGCAAGACAGGGGCAGATCACTCCATAACTGCTTTTCTGCACGACCCCCGGGGAGCTTTGGTACGGGGCACAGCCAGGGACAGGCCACGGGGCTAGACAGACCACGGCGTGTCTGACCTGCTACAGCAGCTCTTAAGTTCTTAGGCCTGGAAGGGGCTCAGATATGGCCGGGAGGCGGGGAGAGGAGCCCAGTGGCCCTTGCCCCAGGGGTGTCTCTTGTTACAGGAGCGGGTCATGGGAAACCAAGGGGAGTTTCCACGCAGGGCGTGGCCCGGGCCTCAGACAGGCTCCTAAGGGAGCGGGTGCAAACGATGTTGCTTGGGTAGCATGGCAGCCCCCAAGTCGGGCAGCCAAGCCCTGCCTCTCCCGCCCCTGCGGCCCAAGCCTCTGCCCCCACAGTCACCCGCCGGGCACAGACGAACACCCTCCACACACGGCTGGAGGGGCCCAGCCCGCCGGCCCGAACTCCCCCCCTGAGTTGCCCTGGATGGGAAGAGCCTCAAGTCCTAGCTGCCCGGAGGAGCTGTGAGGCCCCCCGTGGCCCAGCCCTGGCACTGTGGCCGGGAGCCACAGCACAGGCCTGGGGAGGCAGAGCCTGGCCCGGCCTCCATGACACATCACCGCTCTTGCCGGCTTTGTGAGGCCGCGTCCGGCCTTGCAGCCCCCTGGGAAGCTCGGGGGGAGGGCGGGCGGCTCAGAGAGTCCCAAATGCTGCTGCTGTTGGCTGGGAGTGACCAGCACGAGGTGCCCAACCCCCCTCGCCCGCCCGCCCGCGGCGCTCCGGGCACCCAGCCCACATTGCTGCCGTGGGCCCGGGCGTCGCTGTCTCCTCACGCTGTGGCGCTCCGCCCTCCTAGGTCTACAACAAGGAGCTGGAGGCGGAGTTCGACAGCTTTGAGGACTGGCTGCACACGTTCAGCCTCTTCCGGGGCAAGATCGGGGACAACGAGGACACGGCGACGGAGGAAGAGCGGATAGTGGGCCGGTTCAAGGTGAGCCCGCTGCGGCCCAGGGGACGCCCCTGGAGAGCAGGAGGTGGCCCGTGCGGGCCCGTGGTCACTGGGCCGAGCCCTGGGGTGAAGCCCCAATCGAGATCGTTTCCCCTTGCCCCAGGGCTCCATGTGTGTTTACAAAGTGCCGCTTCCTGAGGACATCACCAAGGAGGCAGGGTACGACCCCAACTTCGGCATGTTCCAAGGGATCCCCAGCAACGACCCCATCAATGTCCTGGTCCGAGTGTACGTCGTGCGGGTGAGTGACACCGTGTGCTCTGTGGGCAGCAGGGAGGGGCAATTCCATTTCAGGGACACAGGCAGGAGGAACATCTTACTATTCTAGATGACAACTGCCTAACTCGGAAAGTGTTCCACCAAGTAGGGGGAACTCAACAGTCAGCCTCATCCTGGTGGAGAAAGAGGAGCCAAACCGCCCCCTGAACATTAATGGTAACGTTAATGACTTGATCACAGTTTTAATGGGCAAACAGAATAAACTCCAAGTCGGTGGTCTATATGCTGGATGCTTTGAAAGGACCAGTTTCACGACAATGCTAAATGAACATGTGCCAAATGCGCTAGGAAGAAGAATTTAATCAGAAAAAATGTGAATGATAACTGGGAATTATTTAGAACATTAAATTACTAGATACCCCAAAAGCCACAATTCCATAGGCAAAAAAGAAGGAAATACTGGTTAAAAAAATCCCTGGTTTAGAGGGTAAGTGAAGGCATCAATAGCAAATGGGGAAAAAATGGGATGTTGATGAGGAATATAAATCATAATTGTAGACAACTGATAAGGGAAGCAAAGGGACATAAGGAGAAGCCTATGGCCTATAGAGTTAAGGACAACAAGAAGGACTTTTTAAAATATATTACAAATAAAAACAATCCTAACACTGGTAGAATTGTCATTAATAATGGAGAAAAGCCAGAAGTGTTCAATAAATATTTCTGTTGTGTATTTGGGAAAAAAGAAATGATGTAATCATATCATAGGCTATGACTCTTTCCATTCCACTAGCATCACTGGAGGTTGTTAAACAGCAACTACTAAAGTCAGACATTTTTAAACAGCAGGTCCAAATAGCTTAACTCCAAGAGTTTTAAAAGAGTTGGCCGAGGAATTCTCAGCGTCTGTACAGTGCTTTTCAAAAAGTCTTGGAGCACTGGGGATGTTCCACGGGACTGGAAGAAAGCTCATGTGCCAGAGCTTAAAAAGGGTAAACAGGATGACCTAGATAGCTATAGGCTATTCAGCCTCACATCTGTCCCAGGCAAGATAATGAAGCAGCTGATTTAGCACTTCATCAATGAAGAACGAAAGAATAAACACATTCAATCCTATCAGCTTAGGCTTGAATAAAGATCTTAACTGGTTAACGCACCACAAAGGCAATTTCCCTTCTTTTGCTATTCACATCTCCACATCAAATGCTGCAAAGAAACACATCCACCCTGACTTAATTAGTCTCATTAACACTGGTCCTACAATGAACAGGTAACTTCTTTTGGTGTTATATATACCCTGGATGCTGTAATTTCCACTCCAACTCATCTGATGAAGTGGGTTTGTGTCCACGAAAGCTAACACCTTGGTGCAGCCTTTAAAATATATTTCCAGTAGACATTCAAATGCCTTAACTCATGCCTCTCTAGAGGATAGGTCTGTTCTGATCTGAATTGCTTGGTAAGTGCAAACAAAGAATGTGCATTTCAATACGGTTACATGTAAACGTCTCCTTCTAGGAAAAAAGAATCAGGCCGTACTTACAGGACGTGGGACTCAGTGCGGGGGGGAAAGAGGTGGTGGTGGGGGGGGCGGTAAAATGAACTGAAGATGGGCTCCCAATAGGACACGGACCAAAAGCATTAATGTGATCCTGGGAGGTATAACCAGGAGAATCGCAAGTAGGAACCTCGGTATTTGTCCCTGGCGTGACCGAGGCTGGAGCCTTGTGTCCACTCCCGGCTCCCACAATCCAAGAAGGATGTTGCTACCTTAGCAGAGTAGCCCAGCAAGCATGGTTACACGATTAGAAACCTGCCTTGCAGGGAGAGACATGCAGCGGGCCCCTCTGTCGGGCCGAGACAGGCCCAAGGTGGAGGTGAAGCTGTAGACTGGAAGAAGGCGTGCATTGTTAACACCGGCTATGGGATTGCTGGAACAATTTCCCAGGGGGGCAGGGTGAAGTCTCCATCACTCGATCATTTTTCAGTCAAATCTGGCGGTTTCTCTAAAAGCTCTGCCCTAGCTCAACCCGGAATTCTTTGGGGGAAGGTCGGTGTTTGTTGTACGGAAGCTCAGACTAGATGGCCACAGTATTTCTTACTGCCCTCGGACTCTATGAACGGATGGGCGCATGGTCCTTGGGGGAGGGGAGCAAGCCCGAGGAGCGCAAGAGTGGGGTGGAGCTGAGGGTGGACATGGGGGAGATCCGGCGACGACAGAGGATGTGGAAATGAAAAACGTCTGTGATGGGAGGAGGTGAGAGCTGCAGGAGGGGAAGGGAAAGACAACCAAGGGGGTCACCCGATGAAATGAATCAGCAGCAACTTTAAAACAAACACAAGGAAGGATTTCTTCACACCGTGCACAGTCAACCTGTGGAACTCCCTGCCAAAGGATGCTGTGAAGGCCAGAAGTATCACAGTGTCCAAAAAGATGGTTTAAACTCAACAAATCTGACTTCTTGGTAGGGGTAAGCCTAGCAGAATCTTCTGCTGCCTTCTAAGCCTGTGGTTCTAAGAAAGAGCAGACTTCCTGGAGGGCAGGGTCCACCAACGGCCAGGGTGCTCAGGGCTGCATCTCCCTGCTCAGGTGTCCCTAAGCTCTGGTGGGTCTTGTGTCTTCCTCCCAGGCCACCGACCTGCACCCGGCTGACATCAACGGGAAAGCCGATCCGTATATCGCCATCAGGCTGGGCAAGACGGACATCAAGGACAAGGAGAACTACATCTCCAAGCAGCTGAACCCCATCTTTGGGAAGTAAGGCCCTGCCGCGGCGGGGGGGAGGGCACCACGGGGGCCCCTGGCGGCCACAGCGAGGCTGGGGTAGGGTGCAGGCCCAGCGCGGGACAGGGCAGGCGTGGCCAGGCAGAGAGGGCAGGACTCAGTGCACGGTGCGCCGGCCCGTCCTGCCGGGGAGCCAGACAGCTTCAGCGGGAGGCAGAGCCCGGGGCCGTGGCTGCAGGGCAGCTGGGTGCGAAGCGCCGGCAGAGAGCAGGGCACGGGACGGGGTAGGGTCCGGTCGTGTTGGGACCCAGCATCAAGGGCCTGTCATGCTGGCTGGTCGCCAAAGCCGAGGCGAGCGCCGCCCCCCCACAAAGGTGCCGGTCACCCAGACAGAGCAGCAGGATACGGGCTGGCTCAGTGCCCCCACCTCGACCCGTCCCCGGCTGGCGATGCTGCCAGGCCCGCCGCTCCAATGGGGCACCCGTGCCCGGACTGTGGCTCCACCCCCCCCAATTCAGTCTGTCCCTGCCCCAGCCCCTGCTCACCCCAACCTGCTGCTCATTTCTCACTGGCCCCTCCCCACCCGAGTGGCAGGCGGGGCCTTGGGGGGAAGGGGCCAAGCAGGGGCGGGGCCTGAGGGCGAAGCGTGGAGGGAATGGGGGCGGGGCCTCGGGATAGAACGTGGGCAGGGTAGAAGCAGAGCTTTGGGGTGGGTCGGTGTGTGGGCCTTGGGATGGAGTGGGGGTGAGGGCGGAGCCTTGGGTGGGGATGGGGCCTTGGGTGGAGTGGGGGGGTGGAGCCTAGGGGTGGGTTGGGGTGTGGGCCTTGGGATGGAGTGGGGGTGAGGGCGGAGCCTTGGGTGGGGATGGGGCCTTGGGTGGAGTGGGGGGGGGTGGAGCCTTGGGGTGGGTCGGTGTGTGGGCCTTGGGATGGAGTGGGGGTGAGGGCGGAGCCTTGGGTGGGGATGGGGCCTTGGGTGGAGTGGGGGGGTGGAGCCTTGGGTGGGTTGGGGTGTGGGCCTTGGGATGGAGTGGGGGTGAGGGCGGAGCCTTGGGTGGGGATGGGGCCTTGGGTGGAGTGGGGGGGGGTGGAGCCTAGGGGTGGGTCGGGGTGTGGGCCTTGGGATGGAGTGGGGGTGAGGGCGGAGCCTTGGGTGGGGATGGGGCCTTGGGTGGAGTGTGGGGGGGTGGAGCCTTGGGGTGGGTCGGTGTGTGGGCCTTGGGATGGAGTGGGGGTGAGGGCGGAGCCTTGGGTGGGGATGGGGCCTTGGGTGGAGTGGGGGGGTGGAGCCTTGGGGTGGGTCGGTGTGTGGGCCTTGGGATGGAGTGGGGGTGAGGGCGGAGCCTTGGGTGGGGATGGGGCCTTGGGTGGAGTGGGGGGGTGGAGCCTTGGGGTGGGTCGGGGTGTGGGCCTTGGGATGGAGTGGGGGTGAGGGCGGAGCCTTGGGTGGGTATGGGGCCTTGGGTGGAGTGGGGGGGTGGAGCCTTGGGGTGGGTCGGGGTGTGGGCCTTGGGATGGAGTGGGGGTGAGGGCGGAGCCTTGGGTGGGGATGGGGCCTTGGGTGGAGTGGGGGGGTGGAGCCTTGGGTGGGTCGGTGTGTGGGCCTTGGGATGGAGTGGGGGTGAGGGCGGAGCCTTGGGTGGGGATGGGGCCTTGGGTGGAGTGGGGGGGGTGGAGCCTAGGGGTGGGTCGGTGTGTGGGCCTTGGGATGGAGTGGGGGTGAGGGCGGAGCCTTGGGTGGGGATGGGGCCTTGGGTGGATTGGGGGGGTGGAGCCTTGGGGTGGGTCGGGGTGTGGGCCTTGGGATGGAGTGGGGGTGAGGGCGGAGCCCTGGGTGGGGATGGGGCCTTGGGTGGAGTGGGGGGGGGTGGAGCCTAGGGGTGGGTCGGGGTGTGGGCCTTGGGATGGAGTGGGGGTGAGGGCGGAGCCTTGGGTGGGGATGGGGCCTTGGGTGGAGTGGGGGGGGTGGAGCCTAGGGGTGGGTTGGGGTGTGGGCCTTGGGATGGAGTGGGGGGTGAGGGCGGAGCCTTGGGTGGGGATGGGGCCTTGGGTGGAGTGGGGGGGGTGGAGCCTAGGGGTGGGTTGGGGTGTGGGCCTTGGGATGGAGTGGGGGTGAGGGCGGAGCCTTGGGTGGGGATGGGGCCTTGGGTGGAGGGGGGGGGTGGAGCCTTGCGTGGGTCGGTGTGTGGGCCTTGCGATGGAGTGGGGGTGAGGGCGGAGCCTTGGGTGGGGATGGGGCCTTGGGTGGAGTGGGGGGGTGGAGCCTTGGGGTGGGTCGGTGTGTGGGCCTTGGGATGGAGTGGGGGTGAGGGCGGAGCCTTGGGTGGGGATGGGGCCTTGGGTGGAGTGGGGGGGGTGGAGCCTAGGGGTGGGTCGGTGTGTGGGCCTTGGGATGGAGTGGGGGTGAGGGCGGAGCCTTGGGTGGGGATGGGGCCTTGGGTGGAGTGGGGGGGGTGGAGCCTAGGGGTGGGTCGGTGTGTGGGCCTTGGGATGGAGTGGGGGTGAGGGCGGAGCCCTGGGTGGGGATGGGGCCTTGGGTGGAGTGGGGGGGGGTGGAGCCTAGGGGTGGGTCGGGGTGTGGGCCTTGGGATGGAGTGGGGGTGAGGGCGGAGCCTTGGGTGGGGATGGGGCCTTGGGTGGAGTGGGGGGGGTGGAGCCTAGGGGTGGGTTGGGGTGTGGGCCTTGGGATGGAGTGGGGGGTGAGGGCGGAGCCTTGGGTGGGGATGGGGCCTTGGGTGGAGTGGGGGGGGTGGAGCCTAGGGGTGGGTTGGGGTGTGGGCCTTGGGATGGAGTGGGGGTGAGGGCGGAGCCTTGGGTGGGGATGGGGCCTTGGGTGGAGTGGGGGGGTGGAGCCTTGGTGGGTCGGTGTGTGGGCCTTGGATGGAGTGGGGTGAGGGCGGAGCCTTGGGTGGGGAGGGGCCTTGGGTGGAGGGGGGGTGGAGCCTGGGGTGGGTGGGTGTGGGCCTTGGGATGGAGTGGGGGGGGCGGAGCCTTGGGTGGGGATGGGGCCTTGGGTGGAGTGGGGGGGGAGCCTGGGGTGGGTGGGTGTGGGCCTTGGGATGGAGTGGGGTGAGGGGGACTTGGTGGGGATGGGGCCTTGGGTGGAGGGGGGGTGGGCCTGGGGTGGTGGGGGGCTTGGTGGGTGGGGGGGGGAGCTGGTGGGGGGCTGGGTGGGGGGGCTGGGGGGGGGCTGGGGGGGGGGCTGGGGGGGGCTGGGGGGGGGGGGCGGGGGTGGGGGCTGGGGGGGGGGGGGCTGGGGGGGGCTGGGGGGGGGGGGCGGGGGTGGGGGCTGGGGGGGGGGGCTGGGGGGGGCTGGGGGGGGGGGCTGGGGGGGGCTGGGGGGGGGGGCTGGGGGGGGCTGGGGGGGGGGGCGGGGGTGGGGGCTGGGGGGGGGGGCTGGGGGGGGCTGGGGGGGGGGCGGGGGGGGCTGGGGGGGGCTGGGGGGGGCTGGGGGGGGGGCGGGGGGGGGGGCGGAGCCTTGGGTGGGGATGGGGCCTTGGGTGGAGTGGGGGGGTGGAGCCTAGGGGTGGGTTGGGGTGTGGGCCTTGGGATGGAGTGGGGGTGAGGGCGGAGCCTTGGGTGGGGATGGGGCCTTGGGTGGAGTGGGGGGGTGGAGCCTTGGGGTGGGTCGGTGTGTGGGCCTTGGGATGGAGTGGGGGTGAGGGCGGAGCCTTGGGTGGGGATGGGGCCTTGGGTGGAGTGGGGGGGTGGAGCCTTGGGGTGGGTCGGTGTGTGGGCCTTGGGATGGAGTGGGGGTGAGGGCGGAGCCTTGGGTGGGGATGGGGCCTTGGGTGGAGTGGGGGGGGTGGAGCCTAGGGGTGGGTCGGTGTGTGGGCCTTGGGATGGAGTGGGGGTGAGGGCGGAGCCTTGGGTGGGGATGGGGCCTTGGGTGGAGTGGGGGGGGTGGAGCCTAGGGGTGGGTCGGTGTGTGGGCCTTGGGATGGAGTGGGGGTGAGGGCGGAGCCTTGGGTGGGGATGGGGCCTTGGGTGGAGTGGGGGGGGTGGAGCCTAGGGGTGGGTCGGGGTGTGGGCCTTGGGATGGAGTGGGGGTGAGGGCGGAGCCTTGGGTGGGGATGGGGCCTTGGGTGGAGTGGGGGGGGTGGAGCCTAGGGGTGGGTTGGGGTGTGGGCCTTGGGATGGAGTGGGGGGTGAGGGCGGAGCCTTGGGTGGGGATGGGGCCTTGGGTGGAGTGGGGGGGGTGGAGCCTAGGGGTGGGTTGGGGTGTGGGCCTTGGGATGGAGTGGGGGTGAGGGCGGAGCCTTGGGTGGGGATGGGGCCTTGGGTGGAGTGGGGGGGTGGAGCCTTGGGGTGGGTCGGTGTGTGGGCCTTGGGATGGAGTGGGGGTGAGGGCGGAGCCTTGGGTGGGGATGGGGCCTTGGGTGGAGTGGGGGGGTGGAGCCTTGCGTGGGTCGGTGTGTGGGCCTTGCGATGGAGTGGGGGTGAGGGCGGAGCCTTGGGTGGGGATGGGGCCTTGGGTGGAGTGGGGGGGTGGAACCTTGGGTGGGTCGGTGTGTGGGCCTTGGGATGGAGTGGGGGTGAAGGCGGAGCCTTGGGTGGGGATGGGGCCTTGGGTGGAGTGGGGGGGTGGAGCCTTGGGTGGGTCGGTGTGTGGGCCTTGCGATGGAGTGGGGGTGAGGGCGGAGCCTTGGGTGGGGATGGGGCCTTGGGTGGAGTGGGGGGGTGGAGCCTTGGGTGGGTCGGTGTGTGGGCCTTGGGATGGAGTGGGGGTGAGGGCGGAGCCTTGGGTGGGGATGGGGCCTTGGGTGGAGTGGGGGGGTGGAGCCTTGGGGTGGGTCGGTGTGTGGGCCTTGGGATGGAGTGGGGGTGAGGGCGGAGCCTTGGGTGGGGATGGGGCCTTGGGTGGAGTGGGGGGGGTGGAGCCTTGGGGTGGGTCGGGGTGTGGGCCTTGGGATGGAGTGGGGGTGAGGGCGGAGCCTTGGGTGGGGATGGGGCCTTGGGTGGAGTGGGGGGGTGGAGCCTTGGGGTGGGTCGGGGTGTGGGCCTTGGGATGGAGTGGGGGTGAGGGCGGAGCCTTGGGTGGGGATGGGGCCTTGGGTGGAGTGGGGGGGTGGAGCCTTGGGGTGGGTCGGGGTGTGGGCCTTGGGATGGAGTGGGGGTGAGGGCGGAGCCTTGGGTGGGGATGGGGCCTTGGGTGGAGTGGGGGGGGTGGAGCCTAGGGGTGGGTTGGGGTGTGGGCCTTGGGATGGAGTGGGGGGTGAGGGCGGAGCCTTGGGTGGGGATGGGGCCTTGGGTGGAGTGGGGGGGGTGGAGCCTAGGGGTGGGTTGGGGTGTGGGCCTTGGGATGGAGTGGGGGGTGAGGGCGGAGCCTTGGGTGGGGATGGGGCCTTGGGTGGAGTGGGGGGGGTGGAGCCTAGGGGTGGGTTGGGGTGTGGGCAGGGCCTTGGCTGGAGTGGGGGGGGTGGAGCTTTGGCATGAGGTGGAGTGGGGGTGGAGCCTTGGAGTGTGGGTGAGGCTGTGGGTGGAGTGGGGGGTGGAGCCTGCGAGGGTGGAGTGTGGGCGGGACCATGCGGTGGGGGCGGAGCCTTGGAGCAGAGTAAAGCACCAGGATGATGGTCCAAGCGCCAGGCGTGACTGTGACGGGGCCCGGAGGCACAGAGCCGGGGCGGCCGCGTTCCCAGGGGAGCTGAGCATCCCAGGCCATCGTCCGCGTGGTGAGCCGGGCCGGGGCAGGGCCAGCGCCCGCCCGACGCTCAAGGCGCTTCTGTTCTCCCCTCCCTTGGCCAGGTCCTTCGACATCGAGGCCACCTTCCCCATGGAGTCCATGCTGACGGTGGCCGTGTACGACTGGGACCTGGTGGGCTCTGACGACCTCATCGGGGAGACGAAGATAGACCTGGAGAACCGCTACTACAGCAAGCACAGGGCCACCTGCGGCATCTCCCAGACCTACTCCATGTACGGAAGCATGGCCCAGGCCCTGCCCCCCACCTTGGTTCCAGCGCCCCCTCCCCCGCCTCGGTCCTGCCCCCACGTCGGCCCTGCCCTCCACCTCGGGTCCAGCCCCCCACCTTGGTCCTGCCCCCACGTCGGCCCTGCCCTCCACCTCGGGTCCAGCCCCCCACCTTGGTCCTGCCCCCATGTCGGCCCTGCCCTCCACCTCGGGTCCAGCCCCCCACCCTGGTCCTGCCCCCACGTCGGCCCTGCCCTCCACCTTGGATCCAGCCCCCCATCTTGGTCCTGCCCCCACGCCGGCCCTGCCCTCCACCTCGGGTCCAGCCCCCCACCCTGGTCCTGCCCCCACGTCGGCCCTGCCCTCCACCTCGGGTCCAGCCCCCCACCTTGGTCCTGCCCCCACGTCGGCCCTGCCCTCCACCTCGGATCCAGCCCCCCATCTTGGTCCTGCCCCCACGTCGGCCCTGCCCTCCACCTCGGGTCCAGCCCCCCACCTTGGTCCTGCCCCCACGTCGGCCCTGCCCTCCACCTCGGGTCCAGCCCCCCACCTTGGTCCTGCCCCCACGTCGGCCCTGCCCCCCACCTCGGCCCTGCCGCCCATGCTGCCCCAACAGTGTGGGAATGATCAGGCCTACACCCCCCCACCCCCGCACAGCTGGGCACGTGGAAACATCTGCTGTGCCCTGCCTCCCCACTGGCCCTGCCTGCTCCGACACGGGGCACCCATGGGGACTAGCAGGGCTGCAGGGCAGGACTCGGGGCCATTCGCAGCGTGCGTAGGAGCTCAAAGAGGGGGCATGTAAGGCCAGGACTGAGGGGCACCCGCAGAGCTGTGTGGGGAGCCTGGGACCGGGCTGGGAGGGGCTGTGGGGCGCCGGCAGATCGGCGTGTGGGGAGCCCGGGGCCAGGCTGGCATCTGCCCGGAGTCCCCCATGATGCCGGCTCCCGCCCGGGCGTTACCCCCTTCCTGCAGCCTGGCGGAGCGGGCCCGGCCCCCTGCTCCCTGGGCGCCGTGGCGGCGGCGGCTCCCGGCGGCCCCCCCCCCTCACCCGGCCCTTTGTCACAGCCATGGCTACAACATGTGGCGGGACCCGGCGAAGCCCTCGCAGATCCTCTCCAGGCTGTGCAAAGAGGGCAAGGTGGACGGGCCCCACTACGGCCCCCCCGGGCGGGTGAAAGTCGCCAACCGGGTCTTCACCGGCCCCACGGAGATCGAGGACGAAAACGGTAACGAGGGCGCGGGGGCCCCCTGGCCGGGCTGAGGGCTGCATCGCTCCCCCCCCCCCCGTATTTCCCCACTGACGTGGGGCGTCGCCGCAGGGGCTGAGCTGGGGTGGCAGCTGCGCTGGTTCTGTGCCGTGGGGTTTCTCTGGGGCTGCCCCATGGCTGCGCCCGGCTCTGCTCTGAGCGCTGGCGCCGGCCCCGAGAATGGCCGCCAATCGAGCCCTGGTTTGCAAGGGGGGGGCCAGAGGACGTGGGCCTAGCAGGGGCATGGGATGGGCAGGAGAAGCAGGGTGCAGCAGCCTGACCCAAAGCCCCCCAGCGTCAGTGGACTCCCCTTGGCTCGGGCCACGCCCAAGAGGGAGACGGGCCGGGGCCTGCCGTGGGCCGGGCGTTCTCTGGCCACGGCCCGGCCCCGTGGGGTGCAGCCCAGCCCAGCCGGCCCGGCTCAGCGCTCCCTCCGTGCCCGCAGGCCAGAAGAAGGCCACGGAGGAGCACCTGGCCCTGGCAGTGCTGCGGCACTGGGAGGAGACCCCCCGGGCGGGCTGCAAGCTGGTCCCGGAGCACGTGGAGACGCGCCCGCTGCTGAACCCCGACAAGCCCGGCATCGAACAGGTATCGCCCCGGTAGCGGCTCGGTCCCGCGGCGCCCGGCCAGCCCTGCCCGGCCTCCCGGGGTCCCACCCCTGTGCCCCCAGCGGGAGAATCCTGCAGGACGGCCCCTTCCCTCTGCACCCCGGGGAGCAGTCCGAGCTGTTATCGCTGGCTCCCAGCATTGTCTGATTACCCCCCCTTTGCCATACCGGCCCGAGCCCCCCCTGTACCCCCCCACCCCACAGCTGTAGGTCTGTGGGTGCCCCTCCCCAGGGCCTGTCTCTGCCCTCATGCATCTCCCCCCTCAGTCTCTCCCCCACACCCCCATCCTGCGGCCTCGCCTCTTGCCTGCCTCCCCCCAGCACCCCCACGTCTGGCGGCACCTCGCCTGCTCCCACAGGCAGGAGACCCCCTGCGGGGGCGGGGAGATGGGGGTGCAGCCATGCGGGAGGGCGGGAATCCAGGAAAGGGGGAGCTGACTGGGTCTCCCCCACCCTGCAGGGCCGGCTGGAGATGTGGGTGGACATGTTCCCCATGGACATGCCGGCCCCGGGGCCCGCCACCGACATCTCTCCCAGGAAGCCAAAGAGGTAACACCAGGACCGGCTACGCCCCCCGCCACTCACCCCCCGTACTGCCGCGAGGGGGAGAGTACCTAGGGCCCTTACAGCCTCCTCCCGCGCCCGCCCGCCGCCCTCCTGCCACCCCTGCTCCGGGCCCCAGGCCGGGTGGGGGGTCGGGCTGTGACACCCTCCGTCTCCGGCCCCCAGCGAGGCCGCCCATGGGACCCAGCCGGGCTCTCAGGCAGAGTTAGCGCCCGCTGGGCCAGGGGCGCTCCGGGCCTGGTCTGGAGCCCTGTGAACTCAAGGAGAGGTTTTCCCGGGGCAGGTCTGCGGGGGAGCAGGCCCATGCGGGACAAGGCTGCGGGGGGGGGAGGAGGGGACGGACGGACAGAGGGGCTGGGCTTGGCCAGGAGAGCAGCGGAGGAGCCAAGGGCCTGGGCCCCCTAACTGTGGCGGGGGGCAGGGAAGGGGTGGAGCAGCTGCCAGCCCCATAGCGCTTTGCGCCCCTCCCCACCCCCGGCCCTGGCCTTTCATCCAGATTCCCAGGGCCAGACCGGAGTGCTGTGACCAGTCCCGCAAAGCCCCCGCCCCGCCGGGCCTGTGTAACCCCCCGCGGGGGGGGCACTGCCCCCTGGGGCAGCACGGGCCCCCCCTCCCAGAGAGGCACTGGCGTTCGCACCGGCTGGCGAAGCTCCTGCACCGAGCGCCGCAGGGTCGGGTCAGCGCGACCGTGGGCCTTCACCTGCGTTGCTCGCGATGCGCCCCGGGCACGAGGCAGGGGCTGCGGATGGAGCCCAGCTCCATGTCAGCAGCCCCCCAGCCCTGAGTGACAGGGTCTCAGCCTGGGGGGGGGGCGCTGCAGGTGGCATCAGCTGGCATTGGGCCCCATTGCAAGGGGCGACCCGGGCTGGCCTGCGAGCTGCATTCGTTATTAGCATGTTACTTGTGAGACTGCAAGGGGCCTCGGAAGGGCCCCGCCCTATGGAGGCTACAGACGGGGGCGGGGGGAGGAATCCCAGAGGGTGGAAGCCACAACCGGGCCAGGGGGAGATGGGCCCCCGGTTCGCCCGGCCCAGCTGGAGCGCGTTGGGGCTGTCCCCGGGCTGGGGGCAGGGCTCTGCCGGGATCTGGGTTTAGCACAGAGGGGGACGTCTGTTCCCACTGCCCCCCCCCCTCCCCGTGCAGCCCCGGGGACATCAGCTGGGTTAGGGGGAGGTTTATTTTGGGGGTCCCAGCCGCAGAGCCGGGAGCCAGCTGGCCACAGAGGAGCGGGCTGCCTGCCCAGGGCCCCTGGCCGGCGGGTGGCAGGACGGCCGACTAGCTGAGCCCAGCCCTGCCTTCTGGTGTAGGACGTGGGTGCAGCCCTGAGCCGGCAGCTTGTCTCAGGGAGCCAACCCCCCTGGCTCTGTTCCCCGCGGCCCCTCTCACCGCCCGTCTCCCTTCTCCCTGCCAGATACGAGCTTAGAGTGATAGTGTGGAACACAGATGAGGTAACCCTGGAGGACGATGATTTCTTCACTGGGGAGAAATCCAGTGACATATTTGTCCGGGGGTAGGTACGGCAGGCGGGCCGGCTTCTCCGTGCACGGGTGCTGGGGGGGCCGCATGGGGGGTGAATAACAGGCTTTCTGCTTCTTTGTTTTGCTTCCGTGTGATTCCCCCTTTTGCTGTGTCTGCCCCCTGACCGGTGTGGTCTGTCCACATCCCCCTGTGCCACGCCCGGTGTGGTATATCTGTACTCTCCCCCATGCCGTGCCCGGTGTGGTCTGTCCACATCCCCCTGTGCCGCGCCCGGTGTGCTGTGTCCATGCCCTCCTGTGCCGCGCCCGGTGTGCTGTGTCCATGCCCCCCCCTCGTGCCGTGCCTGGTGTATTTGTGGCCCCCCCTGTGCCACGCACGGTGTGCTGTGTCCATGCCCCCCTGTGCCGTGCCCGGTGTGGTCCTTGTGGCCGGCTGCCCAGCTATGAGCTGCGGGTCGTTGTGTGGAACACCGACGAGGTGCTTTTGGAGGACGATGCCTTCATGACCGGCGAGAAGAAGTCCGACATCTATATCCGGGGGTACCGCACGCACCTTGCTGCATGCTCCCTCCCCGCGAGCGGGCAGAGCGACCCGCGCCCTTCACCCTGTCTCGAGCAGCGCTGCCTTCTAGCCCTGCCCTGCCGCGCTCAGGGCTCCCCGGGGGCTGGGCCAGGCCTGGCTCCGCCACACCCGGCCCTGAGCCCGCGTTCACGCCATGCTGGAGCCCGACGAGCTCCCTGCGGTGACCGGTCCCAGCAGCCAGCGCAGCATGCAGCTGCCAGTGATGGCGGGGGGCCAGGGCCAGTCCGGGGCCCGGCTCTCGGGTGCCAACGCCTCGTTCGTTCCCCTTCCAGGGCCAGGAGCCTCCCTGCAGCCTGAACTCCCAGTGCCCACTTAATCCCGGGTCCAGCACCAGCCGTTGGCCAGTGAGCGGCTGCCACATGCTCCCCTCACTTGTCTCTGCCAGGCGGGCCAAGTGGCACCGGGTCTGCGGCTGGGCCCTGGGCTACGGTCGCGGCCGGGTTAGTTCTGTTCCGGCCCCACCCTCCCAACAGGTGTGTCTGCAGGCACAGGCACCCTGCCTGTGACAGACCGGGCTGGGTCTGGGCACAGCTGAGGGCGTCTGCTCAGGGCAAATTAATCAAATTTGGGGCTCCTTAAAGCCCCCAGGCTGGTGACCTTCCCAAACAGGCCACAAACCAGTCCCACAGAGCGCTCCAGCTGCCAGCCTGAAGCCTCATGAGCAAAACCCCTCTGACACCCCAGCAATATCCGTGCCCCAGATGGCCCTGGGCCTAATACACAGGTGAGGGGTTATAGAACCCAATCCCACCTACCCCGAACAAGTTCTGTCCGGTTCCAAGAAACCAGCCACAGATCCCAGGTCGATTTACCCTCTGGACCTTACCCACAAGAGCACGCTGAGCCAATCCTTTAGAGCCTACAATCTAAAGGTTTATTACTACAAGAAAGAAAAGCATCAGAGTAAGGTTGTTAAAGTATCATACAGTACAAGCACCGAATCTCCCAGTTCTCGATGCAGGCTTGCAGCAGAGATGTTCTACCTGCTGGCTTAAAAGTCCGTGGTGTACATCCTATGTCAGGATGGGTCCACAGTTCTTTCCGGCTCCTCGATCCCTGCACTGCAATGAAGAGCTGAGCTGAGCACCGAGATGGAGTTGGCCACGTGGCATATTTATACCCCCCCTCCCCCCCTGGCTTCTTCCAAGCTGGAGGGAGTCACAGGGCCAGCAGCCAGCGGTGTCTTTGGCCTCCAGAGGTCCTTTGTTCCCTGGAGCTTTGCTCATTAGCATGGCCATGGGCAAACATTCCCGGCCTATTGCTCTGCCTCGGACAGAGAAACTTCCAGTCTCCGTACAGAGTACATTTTCATAACTCCACACACAGACTTTATGCAGGTATATGAAGAGTATACAGAGAATCAGTAGAAAGTAAGCTTTTCTTTGACACCTCACATGGCCCCCTTTGTACCAACTTTTGGAGCAAACCCTCCCCTCCCCCCCCCCCATGGGTGCAGCAGTGATATGGCTGCGCCCCTCAAAATCCAGTAACGTGACACTGCTGAGGAGCCCTGGGCTGGCATAGGCACCCGGGACTGGTTCACTGGGGTGGAGATGGGCACCTGGGCTGGGAGGCCCCAAGGGGTGGTGCACATCCACACATGCCGCAGTGCACATAACATTAGTCCACACAAGAATGGAAGCAGCGAGAGGGAACGCTGCTGGGTGTCCCGCTCCCCGGCATTGTGCCTCCCTTCGCCGCCTCCCTCACGCATACCCAGGGAGGCAGGGCCCTGCTGCTGTGAGCAGCAAGCCAGCAAAGCAGGTTATTCCCGTTCACGGCTCTGAATGAGGAAACCCCCCCACGACCTGTCTGCATGGACCCTCCCCGCTGAGCCCTCTGTGGGGGCTGGGCTTTCATGCAGGGAGGGGCCCCAGCCATGTTCCCTCTCGTCACTTCCATTCTTGTGTGGAATAATGTTCCGTGCACCAAGGGATGTGCGGACGTGCACCACCCATAGAAACACACCCAGAGCGGGTGCTCAGCTAGTCCACTGGGCAGCACTGGAAGCTCTCCTGAGCGGCTGTGCAAGCACCCGGCTTGCAGGGAACCCGGTCCCCAGGAAAAACAGGGAGAGGTGGGCTGGGACGGTGGGGAGCCACGCCTGGGACCAGATTTGCAAAAGATGCTGAGGGGTACAGGCCAGTAAGGGTGGCATGGGCCCCTGAGTGAGCCGTGGGGGATACTCGGCCGAACACTCCCTCCCGGGGAGCGGCTGCAGCCAGACGTGCTGAGGGGCTCCAGGGGCGCGTGACTGGGGCCGCAAGTTGGCGCAGGGAGGCCGTTCGGTCTCTGCCGGGGGCTCCGGGGCGACTGCTGCTGTGTCCTGCTCCCTGCGAGAAGGCTGGGGCTGAGGGGCAGGGAAGGGCCCTGAGGCTGACGAAAGGGGGAGAAACCTGCCCGCTGGGAGCGACTCCCCAGCTCCCTGCAAAACCCCTAGAACGGTTTCCCGGTGGGGGGCGGAGTCTCCGTCGCGGCCCTTTGGAAGCCGGGGGCGGCTGGTTTTGTAAAGGAGCCGCTGCTGGCAGACGTCCCCTGGCCGAGGGTGGGCAGGAGGCAAGAGGAGATGGTCACTGTGGTCCTGTCCGGTCGTGGGCTCCAGGGATCTGCAAACCTGCCCCGCTCGCAGCTGCTGCCCCCGAGGGCCAGGTCGCCAACGAAGCCTGAGGGGCAGGGTGGTGTCCGTACGTCCCCACGAGGGGCAGAGGGGCACGGCCCCAGGAGCCGACGGCTGCAGGGCAGGGGGTGGCGTGGGCCCCCTTCTCGCTGCGGAGTCTGCGTGCTGGCCGCTGGGCCGGGGAACGAAGGGCACCAGTCACACACGCGCGCACGTCCATCTCCCAGGCTGCCCCCCGGCCCCTCCTGCAGGGACACGGCGCCACGGCCCCCCCACACCTGCCCACGGGGAGACAGTCCCTGGCAGCCAGCGTCCACGCGCCCTGCTTCAATCCCACCCCAGATCTCCTCCCCACGTCCCCTTGGAGCATCCGGGCTTTCCTGCCCGCCCCGGGCACGTGTAACCACACACCTCCTGCGCGGGGCCTTGCCGGGGGAGGTGAAGGCCGGGACTTGAACTGGGCTCAGCAAAGAGCTGGATAAATTCATGGCAGTTGGGTCCATCAATGGGCGTCAGCCACGCTGGGCAGGGATGCTGTCCCTGGCCTCTGTGTGTCACTCTGGGAAATGGGCGACGGGAGGGATCCGTGATGGTGCCCTGTTTCTGTTCCCTCCCTCTGGGGCACCGGGTGTTGGCTGCTGGGGGCAGACAGGACCCTGGGCCGGATGGGCCATTGCTCTGCCCCCGTCTGGCCGCGCTGATGTTCTGTCCCGGGCGGTGGCTGGCGCCAAGCCCACCTAAAGACGGGACTGATACGCCCTGCTCCAGCCATAGCTGCGGGCCAGGCGGCGCTGAGCTCGTGCGACAGCTGCTCGTGCTACGCCCCAGTGGCCCCAGGGTCCCCCCTGTGCCTGACCCCTAGGGTCTGCCAGCGTCACACACGCCTGCTGGTCCTTTGAGCCAGCCAT
The DNA here is from genome assembly GCA_032595735.1 of Pelochelys cantorii. Taxonomy (NCBI): domain Eukaryota; kingdom Metazoa; phylum Chordata; order Testudines; family Trionychidae; genus Pelochelys; species Pelochelys cantorii. The sequence goes on from CM064328.1 coordinate 4,073,482, forward strand.
TGTGTGCGTGGCCTGCCACTGCTCTGCCCCCCCTACCCCCGGCAGCCCTGCACGTGGCCGTGGCTCCCGTTTGGGGCGGGTTTCTCGGGGCTGCGGGCCAGAGCTGTGTCCCGGCAGCACCTTGGCCCGGGGGCGGGGGGGGGGAGGGGGCCTGGCAGCCTGGCCCCGGCCCCCTGCCCGACGGCCTGGTCCCTGCAGGTGGCTGAAGGGCCAGCAAGAGGACAAGCAGGACACGGACGTGCACTACCACTCGCTCACCGGCGAGGGCAACTTCAACTGGCGCTACATCTTCCCCTTCGACTACCTGATGGCCGAGGAGAAAATCGTCATCTCCAAGAAGGAGTCCATGTTCTCCTGGGACGAGACCGAGTACAAGATCCCAGCCCGCCTCACCCTGCAGGTCTGGGACGCCGACCACTTCTCCGCCGACGACTTCCTCGGTGGGTAGGGGGCCCGGCCCAGCCCGGCCCAGGCCCGAGGCTGCGGCGGGGCAGGGAGGGCAAGCTGGGCACCAGCTGTGGGAGGCGGCAGCGGCTGGGGAGGTGAGGCTGGGCGCAGAGGGCGGAAGGGGAGCGGCCCCGGTTGAGACCCTGGGGGGTCGGGATGGAGAGGAAGCCACCGGAGGAGAGGCGGGTCGAGCACCAGAAGGGGGACCCCAGGAGCTAAGAGCGGGGCGTGCGGGGTTGCTGGGCAGAGGGCCGGATGGGTGGGGGTCCTCCGGCGCGTTCAGGACGTTGGCCCGGTTCGGTGCACCCGGCGGCAGTGCCAGCATGCTGGGAGAGCTGCGGTTCTTCCTCCCCACCAGGGGCCATCGAGCTGGACCTGAACCGCTTCCCACGGGGCGCCAAGACGGCCAAGCAGTGCAGCATGGACATGGTGACCAGCGAGAGCGACCTGCCCCTCATCTCCATCTTCAAGCAGAAGAGGGTGAAGGGCTGGTGGCCCTTCGTGGCCAGGAACGAGAACGACGAGCTGGAGCTCACGGTGAGGGGGAGGTCCCTACAAATAGTCATCATGGGGGGAGGGAGGAAGCAAGGTGCCAACAGAGCTGGGTGTGCGGGTCCCAGGGCCGGGCCGGGAGGGGCTGTGGGTGGGGGCGCTGGGTGTGGGGGTCCCAGGGCCGGGAGGGGCTGCGGGTTGGGAGTGGGGGTGCCGGCGGAGCTGGGTGTGGGGGTCCCAGGGCCGGGCCGGGAGGGGCTGCGGGTTGGGAGTGGGGGCGCCGGCGGAGCTGGTTGTGGGGGTGCCAGGGCTGGGCCGGGAGGGGCTGCGGGTCGGGAGTGGGGGCGCCGGCAGAGCTGGGTGTGGGGGTCCCAGGGCCGGACCGGAGGGGCTGGGAGTGGGGGCGCCGGCGGAGCTGGGTGTGGGGGTCCCAGGGCCGAACCGGAGGGGCTGGGGGCACCGGCGGAGCTGGGTGTGGGGGTCCCAGGGCCGGGCCGGGAGGGGCTGCGGGTGGGGGCGCCGGCGGAGCTGGGTGTGGGGGTCCCAGGGCCGGACCAGAGGGGCTGGGGGTGGGGGTCCCAGGGCCGGACCGGAGGGGCTGGGGGTGGGGGTCCCAGGGCCGGACCGGAGGGGCTGCGGGTGGGGGTCCCAGGGCCGGCCCGGAGGGGCTGCGGGTGGGGGTCCCAGGGCCGGACCGGAGGGGCTGCGGGTGGGGGCGCCGGCGGAGCTGGGGGTGGGGGTCCCAGGGCCGGACCGGAGGGGCTGCGGGTGGGGGCGCCGGCGGAGCTGGGGGTGGGGGTCCCAGGGCCGGGAGGGGCTGCGGGTGGGGGCGCTGGCGGAGCTGGGTGTGGGGGTCCCAGGGCCGGACCGGAGGGGCTGGGGGTGGGGGTCCCAGGGCCGGACCGGAGGGCTGGGGGTGGGGGTCCCAGGGCCGGACCGGAGGGGCTGCGGGTGGGGGCGCTGGCGGAGCTGGGTGTGGGGGTCCCAGGGCCGGACCGGAGGGCTGGGGGTGGGGGTCCCAGGGCCGGACCGGAGGGGCTGCGGGTGGGGGTCCCAGGGCCGGCCCGGAGGGGCTGGGGGTGGGGGTCCCAGGGCCGGCCCGGCGGAGCTGGGGGTGGGGGTCCCAGGGCCGGACCGGAGGGCTGGGGGTGGGGGTCCCAGGGCCGGACTGGAGGGGCTGGGGGTGGGGGTCCCAGGGCCGGACCGGAGGGCTGGGGGTGGGGGTCCCAGGGCCGGACCGGAGGGGCTGCGGGTGGGGGCGCCGGCGGAGCTGGGTGTGGGGGTCCCAGGGCTGGGGCTGGGAGGGGTTGCGGGTGGGGGCGCCGGCGGAGCTGGGTGTGGGGGTCCCAGGGCCGGACCGGAGGGGCTGCGGGTGGGGGTGCCGGCGGAGCTGGGTGTGGGGGTCCCAGGGCCGGACCGGAGGGGCTGCAGGTGGGGGCGCCGGCGGAGCTGGGGGTGGGGGTCCCAGGGCCGGACCGGAGGGCTGGGGGTGGGGGTCCCAGGGCCGACCCGGAGGGGCTGGGGGTGGGGGTCCCAGGGCCGGACCGGAGGGGCTGCGGGTGGGGGTGCCGGCGGAGCTGGGTGTGGGGGTCCCAGGGCCGGACCGGAGGGGCTGCAGGTGGGGGCGCCGGCGGAGCTGGGGGTGGGGGTCCCAGGGCCGGACCGGAGGGCTGGGGGTGGGGGTCCCAGGGCCGACCCGGAGGGGCTGGGGGTGGGGGTCCCAGGGCCGGACCGGAGGGCTGCGGATGGGGGTCCCAGGGCCGGCCCGGAGGGGCTGGGGGTGGGGGTCCCAGGGCCGGACCGGAGGGGCTGGGGGTGGGGGTCCCAGGGCCGGACCAGAGGGGCTGCGGGTGGGGGCGCCGGCGGAGCTGGGGGTGGGGGTCCCAGGGCCGGACCGGAGGGGCTGGGGGTGGGGGTCCCAGGGCCGGACCGGAGGGGCTGCGGGTGGGGGCGCCGGCGGAGCTGGGGGTGGGGGTCCCAGGGCCGGCCCGGAGGGGCTGGGGGTGGGGCGGAACGGTGGCTGCGCTCTGGCCGGGGCCGTTCGTGTTTCCCTCCCCCGGGGCAGAGGCAGTCGGAGCAGCCCCCGGGCGACGCCGTTCCCGGCTGTAGCCTCGCGCCACAGGGAGCTGCTCCTCCGCCCACCCCTGGCCCCGGGCTCTGGCGGGGCAGACCCCGGGAGCTGGCTGGGAGCAGAGCGGTGGGGCCATTTCTCGGGGCGGGGGCTTCACTGGCCCCAGCGCAGGGAGGGTCTGGCCCCTTCCAGCCGTAGGCCCCGTCCCTGCCCGGCGGGGCCGCCCCAGAGCCACGCTCCCTGCTTCCCCAGGGCAAGGTGGAGGCGGAGCTGCACCTGCTGACGGCGGAGGAGGCGGAGAAATCCCCCGCAGGGCTGGCCCGCAACGAGCCCGACCCGCTGGAGAAACCCAAGTGAGTGGCGCGGGGTGGGGGGGGGCAGGGAGAAGCTGAGGCCATAGGGCAGGCCGAGGGCTGGGGCGCTGGTGGGGACACCCCAAGGTGCGGGCTGGTGCCCCCGGCACTTCCAGTTGTGTGTGTCTCTGTCAACCTTTGTTTCCCACCTTTCTTCACCCCTCCCCGGCACTGCCCCCCCCCCAGCCGCCCCGACACCAGCTTCATCTGGTTCCTGAACCCCCTGAAGTCCATCCGCTACTTCATCTGGCACACGTACCGCTGGCTCCTCCTGAAACTCCTCCTCCTCCTCCTGCTGCTCCTCCTGGTCGGCCTCTTCTTCTACTCCATGCCGGGCTACCTGGTCAAGAAGCTCCTGGGGGCCTGAGGGCACCGGGCCCTTTGTTCCTGGTACTGCCCGGGCCCCGGGGCCCAGGGAAGGGCTTGGGAAGCCGCCCAGGGCTAAGGTGGGGCACCGGTGGGCAAGGAACCACCGCGATGCAATGGAGCCCGGCTGGCTGGCGGCACGGAGGGGTGGAGGGGATCTGGGGCGTAGCCAGGAGGGGGGGCGGGCTCCGCCCAAGGCCCTCGGGGTGGGCTGGGGGAAGGCCCTGCCCCAGCCAGGGGCCCGCTGTCCCGCGCTGCTGACCCGGGCCGTGCGTCTCCCCGCTGCAGCCGCCCCGACACCTCCTTCATCTGGTTCCTCAACCCGCTCAAGTCCATCAAGTACCTGGTCTGCACCCGCTACAAGTGGCTCATCATTAAGATCGTGGTGGCGCTGCTGCTGCTGGCCATGGTGGGGCTCTTCCTCTACAGCATGCCCGGCTACATGGTCAAGAAGCTGCTGGGCGCGTGAGGCCGCCCGGCCCGGCTCGGCCCTGCCCGGCCCCCCTCCGCCCGGCGGCTCCGGGCCGGCCTGCTCCCTGTTTGCGTTTGCTTCTTTGTAGCTCCCTGGGGGCATTTCTCTGCCGAAGACGGCAGCGAGGGGAGCGGGGCGGCCGGGGGCTTCCGGCGCTCGCTGGGCGGGGAGCAGAGCCGGGCGGGTCCGATAAATCCGGCTCCTGGCTTAGCCCCCCCACAGTTCGTAGCCAGGCCCCGGTTCCGGCTCCCAGGACGGCCGTGGCCCTGCCCACGCTTACGGCAGGGGGGCCCTTGAGGCTGCCTGGCCAGGAGGGTGGGACGTGCTGCCTTGGGGAGCAGGGGCTGGAGAAAGGGGGGCATCAGAGCGAGCTGACGGGCGAGGGAGCCGGCTGGGAGGGCACCGTGGGGCTCTCCAGGAAAGCAGCCCCCTCTGCAGTAGAGAGGCCCCGGCCAAGACGCTGGCCCTGCCCCAGGCCCTGAGGGAGGGACCAGCGCTCCCGGGCTGCCTGCCCCGTTTCCCACCCAGATGCACCCCCGCCTGTATGTCCGGCCGAGCGCCAGGGCCTGGTGTGCGGGGGGGGGGGGGGCAGAGCCCCTGGGAGGCCTTTTTTCTAGCCCTAGTGCAGCAGGGCCTGTTGCCACAGGGGGCCCTGCTGGCACCCTGCCCTGCCCCTGCTTGTCTTTGCCTCCCCCCACGCTCAGCCCCCTGCCCGGGTGGGGTGGGCCTGGTGGTCACTGGTTTCCTGTCCTGATCTGAGCCGAGTGGCCAGCCCCAGGCCTGGGGGGGCAGGAGGAGCCGCTTGCGTTTCTTTGGATGGTGTTTGTGTTTTATCTGTCAATAAACGAGGGGAAACCACCTGGCTGCCTGTGGGGTTGGTGCTGCTCTCTGGGGCGCGGGTTAGCCACTCACTGCGCCTCGGCCAGCCGGCAGCGTGCCTTTGCTGCACGGGCAGGGCGACTTAGCCCCGCCAAGCCCGGGCGCTGGAGCTCCTGGCCCTGCATAAGCACGCCGTGCCTCAGTTCCCCCAGCCGTTATGAGGACACTCTCACCACTCCTGTGCGCGCTGCCCGGCTGGGGGCTGCGAGGGAGGGAGAGCGTGCGGGGGGCAGGGCCAAGCCCTGGGCTCTGCACTCAGGGGCACGCTCGCCCCAGCCCTGAAACACACGTGTGGGCCCTTCCCGCAGGGCTGGACCTGCTGCTGCACAGCACACGCCCAGGCCACACCTGGCTCCAGGGGCCCCTCTCCAGGACGCTGGCGCCACTTCACAGGGGGCAGGAAGGGTGCTGGCTGCTCCCAGGCGACCGCTGTATGGCCCCCGCACGGCTCCCTGTTGGCTCATGTCACGTTACTGGATTGTAAGGGGATCAGACAGGGCACTGCTGCGCTGGTGTGGGGGTGTTTGCCCCACAGTCTGTACAAAGGGGGCCGTGTGAGGTGTCACATGATAGCTTGGGGTTTACTGGTTCTGTACGTGCTAGCCATGTATGTGTGTGATATCTGTGTGTGGAGTTAGAAATACGTAACCCGCGCTGATGCTGGAAGAGCGTCTGTCTGAGGCAGAGCAAGGGGCCAAGGATGGTCGGCCAGTGACTGCTGATTAGCAAGGCCCCAGGGACAAGGCTCTCAGAGAGCCCAACACACACCTGAGGAATGCGTCTGGCAATCTGGATACCGCAAACCAGCCAGTATCTGATGACCGCTGCCATGGGCCACAGGGACCGGCCACTGGGCCGTGGCACCTGCTCTGGCCACTAACAAAGAGCTCAGTCCTGGCTTAGAAGCTTTCTCTCCAAATTCAATACCTCCCTCCAAGCACAAATCTTTTAGAGCAGTGGTCCCCAACGCGGTGCCCGCGGGCGCCATGGCACCCGCCGGGGCATTAACGTGTGCCCACCTAGTGACCAGGGCCGGCCCGAGCCATTCTTGCACCCCAGGCGCCCGCCCCAGGCGTGCGGCATATGCACGGCCCCGCCCCCCGGCGCCCGGCAGCCCCAAAAGGTTGGGGACCACTGTTATAGAGCCTTTGGGTCCAGACTCTCACATAGTTGCTGAGTAGTGATAGAGATGTAGCCGTGTTCGTCTGGTCTAGCTGAAACAAAAGACAGGACTATGCAGCACTTTAAAGACTAACAAGATGGTTTATTAGTTGATGAGCTTTCGTGGGCCAGACCCACTTGCTGACTCACTGCAGCGGATCTTTAATCAACCAAACTCTCAACACCCAAAAATCAAATTTAGAACAGCGTGGGGCCCTGATCCAAAGCTCAGTTCACCAAGATCTGTGGATCCTGGTGACTACACCAGTGTGGCGGTGCGTTGGGGTCCCCTGCCTCCTGCACCCCCGTAGTGGCACGAACAGACTCCACCAGCCAGTAGAATAGAGGGAGTTTATTGCTTCTCCAGGATACAGCACAGCACAGATGTCATCTGGTTACAGGAACTGGGGCTATGAGGCCTCAGTGCCCCCCGTTGAGATGGGGGGTGGCTGGGCCCTACAATCCCAGCCCCCTCCCTAGCTCCTTCTCCTCTGCTTCCCAGACAGAAACTACAAGACCGTCCCTTCCAGCCCTGCCCCCCAGCCAGGGGCGCATTCCACCTTCCTTTGTTCCTCTCCCTGGGAGGTAACTGGTCGAACAGGTTACCTCCCTGTCCCTTCAGCTACTCGGCTGGGCCGTGGTACAGACAGTAACCAGTGGGGGTCACCCACAGCCCAAGCCCAGCAACCAGCAAGGTACCAACACTACGTCACACTACGCCACTGTGACGGACCGGGCCGGGTCTGGGCACTGCTGAGGGCGTCCGCTCAGGGCAAATTGCTCAAACTCAGGGATCCTTACAGCCCCTGACCGGAGATCTTCCCAAACAGGTCGCAAACCAGTCACACTGAGCAAAACCCCTCAGATGCCCCAGCTCTCCCTGTGCCCCAATCAGCCCTGAGCCTGCACACAGGTGAGGGGTTATAGAACCCAATCTCACCCACCCCGAACGGGTCTTTCCGGTCCCAAAGAACCAGCCACAGATCCCCGGTCAGTTTACACTTTGGATCTTACCCACAAGAGCACGCTGGGCCAATCCTTTGGAATCTAAAATCTAAAGGTTTATTAATAAAAGAAAGAAAAGCCTGAGAGCAAAGTTGTTAAGGAGAATACATCAAAGTTCTCAACGCAGGCTCTCAGCAGAGATGTTATAACTGCTGGCTTAAAAGTCTCTGGTGTGCATCCCATGTCAGGATGGGCCCACGGTTCTTCCCGGCTCGCTGTCCCTTGAAAGGCTGCATCTGGGATCCGGAGCAAAATTGAAGACAAGATGGAGGGTGCCACATGGCTTTTATATCCCTCCCCTGGCATCTTCCTGGCCAGAGCAGGTGCCACGGCCCAGTGGCCGGTCCCTGTGGCCCATGGCAGCGGTCATCAGATACTGGCTGGTTTGCGGTATCCAGATTGCCAGACGCATTCCTCAGGTGTGTGTTGGGCTCTCTGAGAGCCTTGTCCCTGGGGCCTGGCTAATCAGCAGTCACTGGCCGACCATCCTTGGCCCCTTGCTCTGCCTCAGACAGACGCTCTTCCAGCATCAGCGCGGGTTACGTATTTCTAACTCCACACACAGATATCACACACATACATGGCTAGCACGTACAGAACCAGTAAACCCCAAGCTATCATGTGACACCTCACACGGCCCCCTTTGTACAGACTGTGGGGCAAACACCCCCCACACCAGTGCAGCAGTGCCCTGTCTGATCCCCTTACAATCCAGTAACGTGACAGCTCATAACAACCAGCCCCTTCCGGGCGGACTGTCGGGGAGCCTGGGGCTGCGCCAGAGAGGCTGAGCAGGGGGTGACGGGCTGGGTGTGTGGGGAGCTAAGGCTGGGAGCAGGGGGCAGGTCCGGGCTTTGGGGAGCCCAAAGGAGTCAGCCTCAGCTGCCCCGTGTGAGGAAGGCCCTGGGGCGGAGGACTCCAATTAGAGCAGTCGGAGGACCGTGGTCATGCGGCATCAAGGTCGCAGGCACAGCGAGGGCGCCTCCCTGCCAGCCGGCGCCCGACCCCCTGGCATCGGCCCGGGACAGCAGCCCAGCACACACGCCTGCAGGCAGCTGTCTGCAAGGGGCTTTATTCCGGGACGGCCCCGGTTCCAGCTCCGCGGGACGTCCGGCACTGGCCACCCCCGACCGTCAACGCGGCATCAGGTCCATCACGTGGGTGGGCGGGATCAGCAGCTGCTCGTTCACCTGCACCGGGAGAGCCGAGGCCACAGTGAGGGCGAGCAGCATGGGGGCGGCATGAGGCAGGGGGTGGAGGGGCTGCGGCCCAGCCAGCACCCCTCCCCGCTGACACGAGGGGCAGAGGAGCCACGAGGCTGGGTGCCCACGGCCCTGGGGTGGGACTGGCTCCTGCCGCCGGGCACCCCCGCCCCGTTCGAGGGCTCCCCTTTCCATGGGCTCGGGCAGCGCCCTCCGTGTGCTGCGAGGGCCGCGTGCCACGCCTGAATGCTCAGGTCCCGGCGCAGCAGGGGGCGTGCTGCGCCCCCCACCCCCACCCTCTTCACCCTGCACAGATCACACGCAGGGAGCCGGTGTCTCCCCCTCCTGCTCTACTCACCTGCCCTCCTCTCCACAGAGCCACCCCACGGCCCTGCTGCTCCACTGGCGTCAGAGCCCCTTCTGGCCCTGTGCCCATCCCCTGGCACCTCCCCACCCCTCCACGTGCCCCCTGGCTGCTGGCAGAGCTGGCACAGGCAGGCCCCTGCTGCAGCCCCAAGGAGCATCCTGCTCCACTTCCCGCCTCTCCTGCTGCCGGCAGCGTGCCCGCGCCCCAGAGCTCTGCTCACTGCCAGCGGGCCGTGGGGCAGCCCGAGCCCGGCCCCAGCTGCCCCGCTCACCTTGGAGGTGAGGTACTGGTGCAGCAGCACATGGAGCTCCGCGTTCTGCTGCTGGAGCCCGCCCACCTCGGTGAGCAGCTTGGCCCGCTGGCTCAGAACGGAGCTGCAAAGGAGCAGAGCGGGTTAGCCCCCCGGGGCAGCGCCCCGCCGCACAGCCCCCGGGGAGCACGCCGCGGGGGGGCCGGGAGCGGGTTAGCCCCCCGGGGCAGCGCCCCGCCGCACAGCCCCCGGGGAGCACGCCGCGGGGGGGCCGGGAGCGGGTTAGCCCCCCGGGGCAGCGCCCCGCCGCACCGCCCCCGGGGAGCACGCCGCGGGGGGGCCGGGAGCGGGTTAGCCCCCCGGGGCAGCGCCCCGCCGCACAGCCCCCAGGGAGCACGCCGCGGGGAGGCCGGGAGCGGGTTAGCCCCCCGGGGCAGCGCCCCACCGCACAGACCCCGGGGAGCACGCCGCGGGGGGGCCGGGAGCGGGTTAGCCCCCCGGGGCAGCGCCCCGCCGCACAGCCCCCAGGGAGCACGCCGCAGGGGGGCCGGGAGCGGGTTAGCCCCCCGGGGCAGCGCCCCACCGCACAGCGCTCCGGGGAGCACGCCGCAGGGGGGCCAGGAGCGGGTTAGCCCCCCGGGGCAGCGCCCCACCGCACAGCCCCCGGGGAGCACGCCGCGGGGGGGCCAGGAGCGGGTTAGCCCCCCAGGGCAGCGCCCCACCGCACAGCGCTCCGGGGAGCACGCCGCAGGGGGGCCAGGAGAGGGTCTGTCCACTCGATCACCGCCACGAGAGGCAGGGGGCACTCACTGCCAGGGGGCACAAGACTGATGTTCGACGATCCCACCGGCGGGCCGCCTGCCCTCCCTCCGGGCATTGCCCAGCCTGGGGGTTCCCACAGCCCATGTCTGCGGCCCGCAGGCTGAGCTGGGGCATGGCACAGCAGCAGGGCAGACAAGCCCCCCACGTGTGCCTGGGCAGCGGGGCCAAGCAGCCTCGAGGGGCGTCCCGGTGAGCTGTGGGGCGGGCAGCGCGTGTCCCCAGCGGTGGGCAGGGACGGCCGGGGAACCTACTAGTATTTCTCCAGCGCCGTCTCCAGCGCCTCCCAAACCTGCAGCTTTGGCTCAGGGATGATTTGAGCCAGGGCTTCCCAGTACTCCGAGTCCTTGGAGTTGTCCCGCTCCTCCAGCACCTTCTTTGCCTGCGGCCGCTTCTCCCTAAAGCGGAGAGAGGCGCCCGGGGCTCACGGCCCGGCCCAGGGGAGCGAGAAGCGGCCCGGATCCGAGAGGAGGGGCCATGGGGTGGGGCAGAGCCCGGGGGAGCGAGAACCGGCCCGGGTCCGAGAGGAGGGGCCATGGGGTGGGGCAGAGCCCGGGGGAGCGAGAACCGGCCCGGGTCCGAGAGGAGGGGCCATGGGGTGGGGCAGAGCCCGGGGGAGCGAGAACCGGCCCGGGTCCGAGAGGAGGGGCCATGGGGTGGGGCAGAGCCCCGGGGAGCGAGAACCGGCCCGGGTCGGAGGGAGGGGCCATGGGGTGGGGCAGAGCCCGGGGGAGCGAGAACCGGCCCGGGTCGGAGGGAGGGGCCATGGGGTGGGGCAGAGCCCAGGGGAGCGAGAACCGGCCCGGGTCCGAGAGGAGGGGCCATGGGGTGGGGCAGAGCCCGGGGGAGCGAGAACCGGCCCGGGTCCGAGAGGAGGGGCCATGGGGTGGGGCAGAGCCCGGGGGAGCGAGAACCGGCCCGGGTCCGAGAGGAGGGGCCATGGGGTGGGGCAGAGCCCGGGGGAGCGAGAACCGGCCCGGGTCGGAGGGAGGGGCCATGGGGTGGGGCAGAGCCCGGGGGAGCGAGAACCGGCCCGGGTCGGAGGGAGGGGCCATGGGGTGGGGCAGAGCCCGGGGGAGCGAGAACCGGCCCGGGTCGGAGGGAGGGGCCATGGGGTGGGGCAGAGCCCAGGGGAGCGAGAACCAGCCCGGGTCCGAGAGGAGGGGCCATGGGGTGGGGCAGAGCCCGGGGGAGCGAGAACCAGCCCGGGTCCGAGAGGAGGGGCCATGGGGTGGGGCAGAGCCCGGGGGAGCGAGAACCGGCCCGGGTCGGAGGGAGGGGCCATGGGGTGGGGCAGAGCCCAGGGGAGCGAGAACCGGCCCGGGTCCGAGAGGAGGGGCCATGGGGTGGGGCAGAGCCCGGCGGAGCGAGAACCGGCCCGGGTCGGAGGGAGGGGCCATGGGGTGGGGCAGAGCCCAGGGGAGCAAGAACCGGCCCGGGTCCGAGAGGAGGGGCCATGGGGTGGGGCAGAGCCCAGGGGAGCGAGAACCGGCCCGGGTCGGAGGGAGGGGCCATGGGGTGGGAGCAAGAACTGGCCCGGGTCCAAGAGGAGGAGCCATGGGGTGGGGCAGAGCCCGGGGGAGCGAGAACCGGCCCGGGTCGGAGGGAGGGGCCATGGGGTGGGAGCAAGAACCGGCCCGGGTCCAAGAGGAGGAGCCATGGGGTGGGGCAGCGCCCGGGGGAGCGAGAACCGGCCCGGGTCCAAGAGGAGGGGCCATGGGGTGGGGCAGAGCCCAGGGGAGCGAGAACCGGCCCGGGTCGGAGGGAGGGGCCATGGGGTGGGAGCAAGAACTGGCCCGGGTCCAAGAGGAGGAGCCATGGGGTGGGGCAGAGCCCGGGGGAGCGAGAACCGGCCCGGGTCGGAGGGAGGGGCCATGGGGTGGGGCAGAGCCCGGGGGAGCGAGAACCGGCCCGGGTCCGAGAGGAGGGGCCATGGGGTGGGGCAGCGCCCGGGGGAGTGAGAACCGGCCCGGGTCGGAGGGAGGGGCCATGGGGTGGGGCAGAGCCCGGGGGAGCGAGAACCGGCCCGGGTCCGAGAGGAGGGGCCATGGGGTGGGGCAGCGCCCGGGGGAGCGAGAACCGGCCCGGGTCCGAGAGGAGGGGCCATGGGGTGGGGCAGAGCCCGGAGGAGCGAGAACCGGTCCAGGTCCGAGAGGAGGGGCCATGGGGTGGGGCAGAGCCCGGGGGAGCGAGAACCGGCCCGGGTCCGAGAGGAGGGGCCATGGGGTGGGGCAGAGCCCGGGGGAGCGAGAACCGGCCCGGGTCGGAGGGAGGGGCCATGGGGTGGGGCAGAGCCCGGAGGAGCGAGAACCGGTCCAGGTCCGAGAGGAGGGGCCATGGGGTGGGGCAGAGCCCGGGGGAGCGAGAACCGGCCCGGGTCGGAGGGAGGGGCCATGGGGTGGGGCAGAGCCCGGGGGAGCGAGAACCGGCCCGGGTCCGAGAGGAGGGGCCATGGGGTGGGGCAGCGCCCGGGGGAGTGAGAACCGGCCCGGGTCGGAGGGAGGGGCCATGGGGTGGGGCAGAGCCCGGGGGAGCGAGAACCGGCCCGGGTCCGAGAGGAGGGGCCATGGGGTGGGGCAGAGCCCGGGGGAGCGAGAACCGGCCCGGGTCGGAGGGAGGGGCCATGGGGTGGGGCAGAGCCCGGGGGAGCGAGAACCGGCCCGGGTCGGAGGGAGGGGCCATGGGGTGGGGCAGAGCCCGGGGGAGCGAGAACCGGCCCGGGTCGGAGGGAGGGGCCATGGGGTGGGGCAGCGCCCGGGGGAGCGAGAACCGGCCATGGTCGGAGGGAGGGGCCATGGGGTGGGGCAGCGCCCGGGGGAGCGAGAACCGGCCCGGGTCCGAGAGGAGGGGCCATGGGGTGGGGCAGAGCCCGGGGGAGCGAGAACCGGCCCGGGTCGGAGGGAGGGGCCATGGGGTGGGGCAGCGCCCGGGGGAGCGAGAACCGGCCCGGGTCCGAGAGGAGGGGCCATGGGGTGGGGCAGCGCCCGGGGGAGCGAGAACCGGCCCGGGTCGGGGGGAGGGGCCATGGGGTGGGGCAGCGCCCGGGGGAGCGAGAACCGGCCCGGGTCCGAGAGGAGGAGCCATGGGGTGGGGCAGCGCCCGGGGGAGCGAGAACCGGCCCGGGTCGGAGGGAGGGGCCACGGGATGGGGCTGAGCCCGGGGGAGCAAGAACCGGCCCGGGTCCGAGAGGAGGGGCCATGGGGTGGGGCAGAGCCCGGGGGAGCGAGAACCGGCCCGGGTCCGAGAGGAGGGGCCATGGGGTGGGGCAGAGCCCGGGGGAGCGAGAACCGGCCCGGGTCGGAGGGAGGGGCCATGGGGTGGGGCAGAGCCCGGGGGAGCGAGAACCGGCCCGGGTCGGAGGGAGGGGCCATGGGGTGGGGCAGAGCCCGGGGGAGCAAGAACCGGCCCGGGTCCAAGAGGAGGGGCCATGGGGTGGGGCAGAGCCCGGGGGAGCGAGAACCGGCCCGGGTCCGAGAGGAGGGGCCATGGGGTGGGGCAGAGCCCGGGGGAGCGAGAACCGGCCCGGGTCCGAGAGGAGGGGCCATGGGGTGGGGCAGAGCCCGGGGGAGCGAGAACCGGCCCGGGTCGGAGGGAGGGGCCATGGGGTGGGGCAGAGCCCGGGGGAGCGAGAACCGGCCCGGGTCGGAGGGAGGGGCCATGGGGTGGGGCAGAGCCCGGGGGAGCGAGAACCGGCCCGGGTCCGAGAGGAGGGGCCATGGGGTGGGGCAGAGCCCGGGGGAGCGAGAACCGGCCCGGGTCCGAGAGGAGGGGCCATGGGGTGGGGCAGAGCCCGGGGGAGCGAGAACCGGCCCGGGTCGGAGGGAGGGGCCATGGGGTGGGGCAGCGCCCGGGGGAGCGAGAACCGGCCCGGGTCGGAGGGAGGGGCCACGGGGTGGGGCAGCGCCCAGGGGAGCGAGAACCGGCCCGGGTCCAAGAGGAGGGGCCATGGGGTGGGGAAGAGCCCAGGGGAGCGAGAACCGGCCCGGGTCGGAGGGAGGGGCCATGGGGTGGGAGCAAGAACCGGCCCGGGTCCAAGAGGAGGAGCCATGGGGTGGGGCAGAGCCCGGGGGAGCGAGAACCGGCCCGGGTCGGAGGGAGGGGCCATGGGGTGGGAGCAAGAACCGGCCCGGGTCCAAGAGGAGGAGCCATGGGGTGGGGCAGCGCCCGGGGGAGCGAGAACCGGCCCGGGTCCAAGAGGAGGGGCCATGGGGTGGGGCAGAGCCCAGGGGAGCGAGAACCGGCCCGGGTCGGAGGGAGGGGCCATGGGGTGGGAGCAAGAACCGGCCCGGGTCCAAGAGGAGGAGCCATGGGGTGGGGCAGAGCCCGGGGGAGCGAGAACCGGCCCGGGTCGGAGGGAGGGGCCATGGGGTGGGGCAGAGCCCAGGGGAGCGAGAACCGGCCCGGGTCCAAGAGGAGGAGCCATGGGGTGGGGCAGCGCCCGGGGGAGCGAGAACCGGCCCGGGTCGGAGGGAGGGGCCATGGGGTGGGGCAGCGCCCGGGGGAGCGAGAACCGGCCCGGGTCGGAGGGAGGGGCCATGGGGTGGGGCAGAGCCCGGGGGAGCGAGAACCGGCCCGGGTCGGAGGGAGGGGCCATGGGGTGGGGCAGAGCCCGGGGGAGCGAGAACCGGCCCGGGTCGGAGGGAGGGCCCATGGGGTGGGGCAGAGCCCGGAGGAGCGAGAACCGGCCCGGGTCCAAGAGGAGGGGCCATGGGGTGGGGCAGAGCCCGGGGGAGCGAGAACCGGCCCGGGTCCGAGAGGAGGGGCCATGGGGTGGGGCAGAGCCCGGGGGAGCGAGAACCGGCCCGGGTCGGAGGGAGGGGCCATGGGGTGGGGCAGAGCCCGGGGGAGCGAGAACCGGCCCGGGTCCGAGAGGAGGGGCCATGGGGTGGGGCAGAGCCCGGGGGAGCGAGAACCGGCCCGGGTCCGAGAGGAGGGGCCATGGGGTGGGGCAGAGCCCGGGGGAGCGAGAACCGGCCCGGGTCCGAGAGGAGGGGCCATGGGGTGGGGCAGAGCCCGGGGGAGCGAGAACCGGCCCGGGTCCGAGAGGAGGGGCCATGGGGTGGGGCAGAGCCCGGGGGAGCGAGAACCGGCCCGGGTCGGAGGGAGGGGCCATGGGGTGGGGCAGAGCCCGGAGGAGCGAGAACCGGCCCGGGTCCGAGAGGAGGGGCCATGGGGTGGGGCAGAGCCCGGGGGAGCGAGAACCGGCCCGGGTCCGAGAGGAGGGGCCATGGGGTGGGGCAGAGCCCGGGGGAGCGAGAACCGGCCCGGGTCCGAGAGGAGGGGCCATGGGGTGGGGCAGAGCCCGGGGGAGCGAGAACCGGCCCGGGTCGGAGGGAGGGGCCATGGGGTGGGGCAGAGCCCGGGGGAGCGAGAACCGGCCCGGGTCCGAGAGGAGGGGCCATGGGGTGGGGCAGAGCCCGGGGGAGCGAGAACCGGCCCGGGTCCGAGAGGAGGGGCCATGGGGTGGGGCAGAGCCCGGGGGAGCGAGAACCGGCCCGGGTCGGAGGGAGGGGCCATGGGGTGGGGCAGCGCCCGGGGGAGCGAGAACCGGCCCGGGTCGGAGGGAGGGGCCACGGGGTGGGGCAGCGCCCAGGGGAGCGAGAACCGGCCCGGGTCCAAGAGGAGGGGCCATGGGGTGGGGCAGAGCCCAGGGGAGCGAGAACCGGCCCGGGTCGGAGGGAGGGGCCATGGGGTGGGAGCAAGAACCGGCCCGGGTCCAAGAGGAGGAGCCATGGGGTGGGGCAGAGCCCGGGGGAGCGAGAACCGGCCCGGGTCGGAGGGAGGGGCCATGGGGTGGGGCAGAGCCCGGGGGAGCGAGAACCGGCCCGGGTCGGAGGGAGGGGCCATGGGGTGGGGCAGAGCCCGGGGGAGCGAGAACCGGCCCGGGTCCGAGAGGAGGGGCCATGGGGTGGGGCAGAGCCCGGGGGAGCGAGAACCGGCCCGGGTCCGAGAGGAGGGGCCATGGGGTGGGGCAGCGCCCGGGGGAGCGAGAACCGGCCCGGGTCCGAGAGGAGGGGCCATGGGGTGGGGCAGAGCCCGGGGGAGCGAGAACCGGCCCGGGTCCGAGAGGAGGGGCCATGGGGTGGGGCAGAGCCCGGGGGAGCGAGAACCGGCCCGGGTCCGAGAGGAGGGGCCATGGGGTGGGGCAGAGCCCGGGGGAGCGAGAACCGGCCCGGGTCGGAGGGAGGGGCCACGGGGTGGGGCAGCGCCCGGGGGAGCGAGAACCGGCCCGGGTCGGAGGGAGGGGCCACGGGGTGGGGCAGCGCCCGGGGGAGCGAGAACCGGCCCGGGTCGGAGGGAGGGGCCATGGGGTGGGGCAGAGCCCGGGGGAGCAAGAACCGGCCCGGGTCCGAGAGGAGGGGCCATGGGGTGGGGCAGAGCCCGGGGGAGCGAGAACCGGCCCGGGTCCGAGAGGAGGGGCCAGGGGGTGGGGCAGAGCCCGGGGGAGCGAGAACCGGCCCGGGTCGGTGGGAGGGGCCATGGGGTGGGGCAGCGCCCGGGGGAGCGAGAACCGGCCCGGGTCCGAGAGGAGGGGCCATGGGGTGGGGCAGAGCCCGGGGGAGCGAGAACCGGCCCGGGTCGGAGGGAGGGGCCAAGGGGTGGGGCAGAGCCCGGGGGAGCGAGAACCGGCCCGGGTCCGAGAGGAGGGGCCATGGGGTGGGGCAGAGCCCGGGGGAGCGAGAACCGGCCCGGGTCCGAGAGGAGGGGCCATGGGGTGGGGCAGAGCCCGGGGGAGCGAGAACCGGCCCGGGTCCGAGAGGAGGGGCCATGGGGTGGGGCAGAGCCCGGGGGAGCGAGAACCGGCCCGGGTCCGAGAGGAGGGGCCATGGGGTGGGGCAGAGCCCGGGGGAGCGAGAACCGGCCCGGGTCCGAGAGGAGGGGCCATGGGGTGGGGCAGAGCCCGGGGGAGCGAGAACCGGCCCGGGTCGGAGGGAGGGGCCATGGGGTGGGGCAGAGCCCGGGGGAGCGAGAACCGGCCCGGGTCCGAGAGGAGGGGCCATGGGGTGGGGCAGAGCCCGGGGGAGCGAGAACCGGCCCGGGTCGGAGGGAGGGGCCATGGGGTGGGGCAGAGCCCGGGGGAGCGAGAACCGGCCCGGGTCCGAGAGGAGGGGCCATGGGGTGGGGCAGAGCCCGGGGGAGCGAGAACCGGCCCGGGTCCGAGAGGAGGGGCCATGGGGTGGGGCAGAGCCCGGGGGAGCGAGAACCGGCCCGGGTCGGAGGGAGGGGCCATGGGGTGGGGCAGCGCCCGGGGGAGCGAGAACCGGCCCGGGTCCGAGAGGAGGGGCCATGGGGTGGGGCAGAGCCCGGGGGAGCGAGAACCGGCCCGGGTCGGAGGGAGGGGCCAAGGGGTGGGGCAGAGCCCGGGGGAGCGAGAACCGGCCCGGGTCCGAGAGGAGGGGCCATGGGGTGGGGCAGAGCCCGGGGGAGCGAGAACCGGCCCGGGTCCGAGAGGAGGGGCCATGGGGTGGGGCAGAGCCCGGGGGAGCGAGAACCGGCCCGGGTCGGAGGGAGGGGCCATGGGGTGGGGCAGCGCCCGGGGGAGCGAGAACCGGCCCGGGTCCGAGAGGAGGGGCCATGGGGTGGGGCAGAGCCCGGGGGAGCGAGAACCGGCCCGGGTCGGAGGGAGGGGCCAAGGGGTGGGGCAGAGCCCGGGGGAGCGAGAACCGGCCCGGGTCCGAGAGGAGGGGCCATGGGGTGGGGCAGAGCCCGGGGGAGCGAGAACCGGCCCGGGTCCGAGAGGAGGGGCCATGGGGTGGGGCAGAGCCCGGGGGAGCGAGAACCGGCCCGGGTCCGAGAGGAGGGGCCATGGGGTGGGGCAGAGCCCGGGGGAGCGAGAACCGGCCCGCGTCCGAGAGGAGGGGCCATGGGGTGGGGCAGAGCCCGGGGGAGCGAGAACCGGCCCGGGTCCGAGAGGAGGGGCCATGGGGTGGGGCAGCACCCGGGGGAGCGAGAACCGGCCCGGGTCGGAGGGAGGGGCCACGGGGTGGGGCAGAGCCCGGGGGAGCGAGAACCGGCCCGGGTCCGAGAGGAGGGGCCATGGGGTGGGGCAGCGCCCGGGGGAGCGAGAACCGGCCCGGGTCCGAGAGGAGGGGCCATGGGGTGGGGCAGCGCCCGGGGGAGCGAGAACCGGCCCGGGTCGGAGGGAGGGGCCACGGGGTGGGGCAGCGCCCGGGGGAGCGAGAACCGGCCCGGGTCGGAGGGAGGGGCCACGGGGTGGGGCAGAGCCTGGCTTAGGGCTGCAGCCCAGCTTACACGCTCCGCTTGGAGCCCCTCACCTGGGCCTCTGGAAGTCCCGGACAAAGGCTGTGAGGGCCTTGAGCACGTCGTCGGGGTGGAAGAGCACAGAGGACGGGGATGGCGCCGAGCTCCGCTGGGCCTGGCCTTCCTCTGGCTGGGCAGCGGGCCCCCCCTCGCCCTTCAATACAGCCCCAGCCAGGTCCTCAGCCCCCTCTTCTGCAACCCACTGCTCGCTCTGCAGGGCAGCCGGACTGGGGGTGAGTCCAGCCGCACGACAGCTCGCCCAGTAACGCCCCCCCCCCGATGTGCCCACCCAGGGGTGAGTCCAACCGCACGACGGCTCGCTCAGTAACGCCCCCCCTCCCCCGATGTGCCCACCCAGGGGCAAGTCCAGCCGCACGACTGTTCTCCTGTAACACCACTCCCCCGCCAACGTGCCCACCCGGGGGTTAGTCCAGCTGCATGACGGCTCGCCCTGTACCGCCCCCGCCACTCCCAGAGCCAACGTGCCCACCCAGGGGTTAGTCCAGCTGCACGACGGCTCGCCCTGTACCGCCCCCGCCACTCCCAGAGCCAACGTGCCCACCTGGGGGTTAGTCCAGCTGCACGACGGCTCGCCCTGTACCGCCCCCGCCACTCCCAGAGCCAACGTGCCCACCCAGGGGTTAGTCCAGCTGCACGACGGCTCGCCCTGTACCGCCCCCGCCACTCCCAGAGCCAACGTGCCCACCCAGGGGTTAGTCCAGCTGCACGACGGCTCGCCCTGTACCGCCCCCGCCACTCCCAGAGCCAACGTGCCCACCCAGGGGTTAGTCCAGCTGCACGACGGCTCGCCCAGTAACGCCCCCCCCCCAATGTGCCCACCCGGGGGCGAGTCCAGCCGCACGACTGTTCTCCTGTAACACCACTCCCCCGCCAACGTGCCCACCCGGGGGTTAGTCCAGCTGCACGACGGCTCGCCCTGTACCGCCCCCGCCACTCCCAGAGCCAACGTGCCCACCCAGGGGTTAGTCCAGCTGCACGACGGCTCGCCCAGTAACGCCCCCCCCCCCAATGTGCCCACCCGGGGGCGAGTCCAGCCGCACGACTGTTCTCCTGTAACACCACTCCCCCGCCAACGTGCCCACCCGGGGGTTAGTCCAGCTGCACGACGGCTCGCCCAGTAACGCCCCCGCCACTCCCAGAGCCAACGTGCCCACCCAGGAGGCTGTCCGCCATCTGTAGCCCTAGCTCGGAGTCTTTGACGGACGCCTGCTGTTACGGGCACAAAGCACGTGGGGCCCAACTCTTCCGGAGGGAAGCAGCTCAGACACAGCTCATTTCCGTGGTGTCCCAGCTGCCGCCGCCACGGTTGCCTCTGGAGCAGGCAGAGCGACCCCAAGTCCCGTTGCCGGCCCGTGCCGCCCTGGGTGATGCCCGCGCTCCTCCTACCTGGCCAGAGGCGAGCTGCTGGGCTTTGAGCTTCAGGAAGAAATCCACCAGCGCATACACGTCCTCTTCATTGTCGATGCCCAGGGCCTGGGGCAAGGCAGAGCAGCAGCTGGTCGCGGCAGCCCCTGGGCCCGGGGGGAGCTCCCGACCCTCCCCCCCCCACAGGGAGCTCAGCAGGGGAAGCAGAGCGCCATGTTCAGTCGGGCAGGAGGTGCCCCGCTGGGAGCTCTGCACAGCACACGCTTGCCTCAGGGAAAGAGGGCAGGTCCCAGCTCCAAACCCAGCCCTCTCCCCAAAGCAGGGCAGAGGGGCCAGCCCCACCGCACCCCAGTGCCTTAGTGGGTGCGGCAGGGGGGAGCTGTCTGTGGATGACAGGGGGCTGGAGGGCTGGGACGGGGGGGGAGGGGGAAGGCCCAGGAGGGCATTGGGGATGCGGGATTGGTGGCCTCAGCCACAGCCTGTCTCTTTCCTTCTGCCTTTCAACTGCCCACTCCCCAGCTACCCCGGAAGAGAGAGCACACCGTCACCCCGCGGGAGTCCCATGGGCTCCCAGCCCCCTTCCTCCCTGCGCAGGCACCCGGCAGCAGCTCACTGTATCCCTTCCCCGGCACGGCGGGCAGGTCCCTGCCACGCCCTCGCCCCGCTGCTCTGGGCTGGATGTCAACTGACCGCAAAGATGGCGTCCAGCTTCATGAGGGAGCGCTCGTGCCTCTCCAGCGGCTGCAGGAGTCCCAGGATCTTGCTCTCGATCAGGAAGCCCTGGGAAGGAAAGCACGAGACGATCAGGATGGCAGGCGGAACCCGCCCCAGCACAGCTCTTGGAATCACAGAACCCGAGGGCGGGCAGAGACCTCAGGAGGCATCCAGGACCAGTCCCACGCCATTTCAGCGTGACCGCGTGCTCCCCAACAGCCGGGGCCCAACACCAATCCCAACTCTGGGCAAACCAAGTAACGGGGACTGGGTGATGGGGGGCATTTCTCCGGTGGCTTAGCGCTCACTCCACAGCAGTCTATGTGTGGGGCCCTGGCCTGGTTACCCCTGCAATCCAGTGTCCCCCCAGGCAGGTGGACCTCAGATGCCAGGGCAGGGGTGGGCAATAATTTCTGCAGGGGGGCCACAATGAATTTTGGTACATGGCCATGGGCCAGGTCCACCCCGGAAGGGGCGGGGCCTGAGGCTGAAGGGACGGGGCTGGGGACAGAGTTGTCCGGCCCGGAGGCTTTGAATTCAAAGCACAGTGAAAGGCTTGTGACTCCGCCGCTACCGCATTGCCTGCCACCCCCCGGGGTTGCTGTGTCTCCGTACAGGGCTCGCGACTCCAGCCCCTGCCGCGACCCTGAGCCAGGAACCATTGCAATAGGATCCTACCGACCTGGCAATTGGGTGGCACGGGCAGCAGGACAGCAACAGAAAGCGGCCAGATGCCGTCCGTGGGCCGGATCAAAGTGTTAGGGGGCCGCATCCGGCCCCAGGACTGCTCAAGTGAATTGCATTGCTCAGAAAGCAGAGGGCGCCGGGTGCGACGGCGTGAGACAGGCACTTGGCGAAAGATCCCGGAAACTCCAGCCTGGCCACACCTGCTGGGTGACAGCGGGGACCCCTGGCCAGCGGAGGTTGGAGGTGGAAGGTGTCGGGCTCAGAGCTGCAGCCCAGAGCCATGGAAGGAGCGGCTGTGCTGTCTCCGCGGGGCCATGGGCTGTGTCTCCCCCGCGGGGGAGCCCCCAGGGCCATAGCACCCCAGCAGTCTGCCCCCCCCCATAGGCCACTCCCGGGGAAGCCGGTCAGAGCTCTAGGAGGTGCTGCGAATGCAGCGTAGCCCGTTGCTATTTCAGTGTGGCCGCGTGCTCCCCGACAGCCGGGGCCCAACACCAAGCCCATACGGGGCGACCCCCTCCGCCGAGGGGCGGCAGGCAGGGCGTGAAACACCGCACACACACTGCAGCGAGGGGCGCCGCCCAGCCAGCTGGTAGATCAGACCTGATCCCGCCCCCACCCACACAGCAGCACCACACGCCTGCTGCTCCCCACGTGCCGCCCGGCCAAAGGGTTCGGACTTGCCCGGCACGGGGACCCGAAGCTGGAGGCTGCCCAGCCCACAGGGGCTGGCGACGGAAGCCTGGGCTCCAGAGGGGGGAGGCAGGAAAGGCCGACAGCCCCCGGCGGAGGCGCTGTGCAGAGAAGGGGCCGACCGGCCGAGCGCCAGACCCCCCTCCAGCACAGAACCCCTGCAGCCGGCGCCGGCACAGCCGGCCTGACTCACCGACTCGTCACACAGCAGCTCCAGGATCAGTTTGACGGTCTTCGCTGAGACGTGCCGGGGCGGCTTCACCTCCTCGCCCGCCTCCGCTGCTTCTTTCTGTCCCTCCTCCTCCTCCGGCTGGCCGCTCTCTGAAGCACAAGGGGGAGCTCAGAAGGCCCATCCCCTGCTCTGCTCCTCACCTGGCCCAGGCACAGGCCCAGGGCTTTGACCCTCGGGAGGGAGCCTTGACGGGGACGCCGGGCAGCTCGTGCGTCCCACGCCGGCGGCAATGCAAACCGTGGCAAGCGCCTCCCGCAGCACGGCCGCGAGGAGCAGGCTGGGGCGGGGCGGCCGGGAGTGGAGGCGGCTCCATTTCGAAGGGGATTTGCAGAAAAGGCGCAGGGCTGGCGGGGACACGGCCTAGTGGAGCATTCGAAAGGGACAGGAGCTCCTGGTCCCAGCGCACCCGAGCACAGGCCCCCTAGGTCACGGCGGGATTCCCCTGCGCAAGGGGGGGCTGCAGGCCCACGCCGCCCGCTGATCAGAGCCCCAACAGCCGCGCCCAGGCATGGGCCGCTCTCCAGGCAGAGATCCGCTCGGCCAGGGCAGGGCAGGGCAGGGCCTCCCCTCAGCCAGCTGGCAAGGGAGGTGCATTTACTGATGCTCAGACGGGCTGGGAGGATCAGGCCCACTGAGAGGGGGCTACAGGGGGCACTGCCCCCCGGCCTGGTTACTCAAAGGGACCCTGGGCTCTCGGCCATGGCTGCTGCTACTGCCCCGGGCCCTTTCAATCACTGCCGCGGCTGGGGCTGTGAGGGGGCGCATGCTCCCCTCCAGCAGCCTGTTAGCCCCGCCTACCCTCGCCCGCCCCTCCAGCAGCCTGTTAGCCCCGCCTACCCTCGCCCGCCCCTCCAGCAGCCTGTTAGCCCCGCCTACCCTCGCCCACCCCTCCAGCAGCCTCTTAGCCCCGCCTACCCTCGCCCACCCCTCCAGCAGCCTCTTAGCCCCGCCTACCCTCGCCCACCCCTCCAGCAGCCTGTTAGCCCCGCCTACCCTCGCCCACCCCTCCAGCAGCCTGTTAGCCCCGCCTACCCTCGCCCACCCCTCCAGCAGCCTCTTAGCCCCGCCTACCCTCGCCCACCCCTCCAGCAGCCTGTTAGCCCCGCCTACCCTCGCCCACCCCTCCAGCAGCCTCTTAGCCCCGCCTACCCTCGCCCGCCCCTCCAGCAGCCTCTTAGCCCCGCCTACCCTCGCCCGCCCCTCCAGCAGCCTCTTAGCCCCGCCTACCCTCGCCCGCCCCTCCAGCAGCCTGTTAGCCCCGCCTACCCTCGCCCACCCCTCCAGCACCCTGTTAGCCCCGCCTACCCTCGCCCACCCCTCCAGCAGCCTGTTAGCCCCGCCTACCCTCGCCCACCCCTCCAGCAGCCTGTTAGCCCCGCCTACCCTCGCCCACCCCTCCAGCAGCCTGTTAGCCCCGCCTAGTCTCGCCCCCCTCCAATGCCGTTAGCCCCGCCTACCCTCGCCCACCCCTCCAGCAGCCTGTTAGCCCCGCCTACCCTCGCCCACCCCTCCAGCAGCCTGTTAGCCCGCCTACCCTCGCCCACCCCTCCAGCAGCCTGTTAGCCCCGCCTACCCTCGCCCCCATCCAATGCCGTTAGCCCCACCTACCCTCGCCCACCGCTCCAGCAGCCTGTTAGCCCCGCCTCCCCTCGCCCGCCCCTCCAGCAGCCTGTTAGCCCCGCCTCCCCTCGCCCGCCCCTCCAGCAGCCTGTTAGCCCCGCCTCCCCTCGCCCGCCCCTCCAGCAGCCTGTTAGCCCCGCCTACCCTCGCCCGCCCCTCCAGCAGCCTGTTAGCCCCGCCTACCCTCGCCCGCCCCTCCAGCAGCCTCTTAGCCCCGCCTACCCTCGCCCGCCCCTCCAGCAGCCTGTTAGCCCCGCCTCCCCTCGCCCGCCCCTCCAGCAGCCTGTTAGCCCCGCCTCCCCTCGCCCGCCCCTCCAGCAGCCTGTTAGCCCCGCCTCCCCTCGCCCGCCCCTCCAGCAGCCTGTTAGCCCCGCCTCCCCTCGCCCGCCCCTCCAGCAGCCTGTTAGCCCCGCCTCCCCTCGCCCGCCCCTCCAGCAGCCTGTTAGCCCCGCCTCCCCTCGCCCGCCCCTCCAGCAGCCTGTTAGCCCCGCCTCCCCTCGCCCGCCCCTCCAGCAGCCTGTTAGCCCCGCCTCCCCTCGCCCGCCCCTCCAGCAGCCTGTTAGCCCCGCCTACCCTCGCCCACCCCTCCAGCAGCCTGTTAGCCCCGCCTACCCTCGCCCACCCCTCCAGCAGCCTGTTAGCCCCGCCTACCCTCGCCCACCCCTCCAGCAGCCTGTTAGCCCCGCCTACCCTCGCCCACCCCTCCAGCAGCCTGTTAGCCCCGCCTACTCTCGCCCCCATCCAATGCTGTTAGCCCCGCCTACCCTCGCCCACCCCTCCAGTAGCCTGTTAGCCCAGCCTAGTCTCGCCCCCCTCCAATGCCGTTAGCCCCGCCTACCCTCGCCCACCCCTCCAGCAGCCTGTTAGCCCCGCCTACCCTCGCCCCCATCCAATGCCGTTAGCCCCACCTACCCTCGCCCACCGCTCCAGCAGCCTGTTAGCCCCGCCTACTCTCGCCCCCATCCAATGCCGTTAGCCCCGCCTACCCTCGCCCACCCCTCCAGTAGCCTGTTAGCCCCGCCTACCCTCGCCCACCCCTCCAGGAGCCTGTTAGCCCCGCCTACCTTCGCCCACCCCTCCAGCAGCCTGTTAGCCCCGCCTACCCTCGCCCACCCCTCCAGTAGTCTGTTAGTCCCGCCTACCCTTGCCCACCCCTCCAGTAGCCTGTTAGTCCCGCCTACCCTTGCCCACCCCTCCAGTAGCCTGTTAGCCCCGCCTACCCTCGCCCACCCCTCCAGCAGCCTGTTAGCCCCGCCTACCCTCGCCCACCCCTCCAGTAGCCTGTTAGCCCCGCCTACCCTCGCCCACCCCTCCAGCAGCCTGTTAGCCCCGCCTACCCTCGCCCACCCCTCCAGCAGCCTGTTAGCCCCGCCTACCCTCGCCCCCATCCAATGCCGTTAGCCCCACCTACCCTCGCCCACCCCTCCAGTAGCCTGTTAGCCCTGCCTAGTCTCGCCCCCCTCCAATGCCGTTAGCCCCGCCTACCCTCGCCCACCCCTCCAGTAGCCTGTTAGCCCTGCCTAGTCTCGCCCCCCTCCAATGCCGTTAGCCCCGCCTACCCTCGCCCACCCCTCCAGCAGCCTGTTAGCCCCGCCTACCCTCGCCCCCATCCAATGCCGTTAGCCCCACCTACCCTCGCCCACCCCTCCAGTAGCCTGTTAGCCCTGCCTAGTCTCGCCCCCATCCAATGCCGTTAGCCCCACCTACCCTCGCCCGCCCCTCCAGTAGCCTGTTAACCCCGCCTACCCTTGCCTATCCCGCCAATGCCATTAGCCCCACCTACCCTTGCCACTATCCTGCTTGTGTCCCCTGCCCTCCAATACCATTAGCCCAATGACCAACCCCACACTTATCCCCACTGAGCCATGCTCACCTCTCCACCTGCCCACTAACCCCAGGATCATTAGCTCTGCCCACCCTCCATACCCTGTTGGCCCTGCCTGCCCTCCCTTGCCCTCTGCAATACTCTGCCAGCCTCTGTTGTCTCAAAGCCAAGTCAATGGGGAGCCCGTTGGGGTAGGGGCAAAAGGAATGGAGCACCCAGGTCTGGCTGGGGCTCTCCAAACTGGACTGGGCCGTAGGGGATAACAAGGACAGGTCCCTCTGCTTTCCTGCCACACCTCAGGGTTTTACCCCCACCTAGCAAGGAAAGCTGCTGACCCCCTCTTGGCCCCAGGCTGAGGCGCCACGGGAGGAGGTGGAGGGGGGTGACAGCAACAACCTGGAAGGGTGGAGACCCAGAGGGAAGGGATCATGCCCCACCTGTTAGTGCCATCACCTCCTGGGCCAGCTTGCTGGCAGATTTCATGGTCTTGCAGTGCACGATGGGGCCCACGTTGTCCAGGAACCAGCAGTCCGGCTCCGCCCAGGGAAGCCCCAGCTGCTGGGTGTGAATGACCTGATCGGCATCCAACGCCTTCCACATCAGCCCTTTGGCTTCCTGCTCGTTCATCAGCCAGATCTCCAGGAACTTCTGGGCATCGATGACAGCAAAGTGTCTGCCGAGAGGGGACAGGCCCCTGCCTGTTAGCTGCGCAGCTTTCCTGCTCTGGGCAGGCGGGGTCCTGGCGCGGACCGGACGCCCTCCCGGTGCTCGCCCACAGGCATCCGAGACTGCCCTGTGGGCGCCACCGTGGGGCCTGCAGCTGGGACCTCCCGTACCTCATTGTTCTCTGCAGATCCTTGTACTGCTCCACTATGCGCTTGTAGTCGGCCGTCAGGGTCTGGTTGTCCTCCCGGAACTGCTTTATCTGCTTGGCCAGCTTCAGCCGCAGGTTATTGAGTACGTCATGCAGCCTGGGGAGCAGAGCAGGGTGTTACTGACCAGCAGGCAGGGCCGGACACACAAGGGCTGGCGCGTCCCAGTGCAGCCAAGGAACGTGCTTCCAGCTGCCCCACTGGGCCCCTCCCCTGCCGTGGCCCAGCAGCACCCGGTGGTGGGTGAAGACTCTTCACAGAGCCCCTGAGCAAAGCCCGATTGCATGCAGTCTTTCGGGGGGGAGCGGGGTGTGGGCGGCAGTGAGAACATGGACTGCGGCCCAGAGCGGGCTGAGAACAGCTGGGGGCCCTGGCCCTGCCCCACACAAACGAGCTGATCTTTTACCGGTTGAGCTTCCGTTTCTGCTGGGATTTGATGATGGTGTTTTCCTCGTCCCGTTTCTTGAGCACCTGGAAGTTGTATTCCAGCTTCTCCTGGTTCAGCTGGTAAATGGCTTTCATTTGCTGCAGCTGCTGCTCCAGGATCTGCGAGCCCAACCCAAATACAGAGCCGGCCTGGGTTATACCCAGGCAGGTTTGCAAGGACAAAGCCCGTCCTGCCTGGCCCCGGCGCTCTAGAAAGAGGCTGACTAGAAGGGGACTGCCCGGCCTCTAGCACTCAGTGAAACTCCTTCTAGGGAAGACAGAGGAGCTGCGTTCAAAGCCCTCCCTGCTAGCAAGGGCTACTGGCATTCACGGCTACAGCCTGCCACCCCGACTCAGGGCAACAGCTTCTCAGCCGGGGAACCCCAGCCTCGCCCCATGCCGGCCCCTCAGGCAGCAGCTCACCAGCCCCCGGCCCTGCTCCTCAGCCGGCAAGCGGAGTCACAGGCGCGGGACTCCCTGCCCGCAGCCCCCAGCTAGGAACTAGGCACGTGTGTGCAGGGGTCCCCCAGCACACGGCAAGAGGCAGCAGCGACTGTCCGAGCTAACGCTGCACAGCGTGGGGGTCAGAATCGCTCTGCCTCTCTCCTGTGGGGCTCGCTGCCATTCAAGTGCTTGAGTCGGCACTAGGGATGTTAAATCTTGGTTAATCCAATACTTGAGTAACCTCAGGAATTCTTATCAGTTAGTCGACTGTTCTATAGTCCCCAGGGGCGGGGGCGGCAGCAGCGTGGGGTGCCAGGCGGGAGCTGGCCCACAAGGGGAGGCAGTTTAAAAACCAGCTCCCCTTGCGGACCAGCTGCCTGTCACCCTGTGCTGCCGCCTCTGATACAGAGGCAGCAGTGCAAGGTGGCAGCACCCCATCCAGGGAGGGTCTGAGCTCCCGGACCTGGTGCAAGCTGGAACTGAGCCAGGCTGCCTGCCCACCCGGCTCTTAATACACTTTAAATGCAGAGCTGCAGCGGGGGTAGGTCCCAGACCTGGCGCAAACCAGAACTGAGCTGGGCTGCTGGCCAGTCTGCTAAAAAATATACTGGGGGGGAGGGGGAATGCATGTAGTCTACAGCATTAAGCTGTAGGCTCAAGCCTCTCGGTTAATCAACTCCACTATTACAGCCTGAGTCAGCACAAGGAGGCTATTTTGCTTCTCAGTGACAAGATCTGCAACAGGAACGGCGGTTACTTAGGAAGCGAACTGTGCCGGGCAGACCGGGGTTCAGCTAGCTCCTCTCATGGCTGAGCGGCCAGTACCAGCAGCTCCACAGGACACCACAATCCCAGCTCGCTCTGGACTAACCCTCTCCGGAGCCCACTCAGAGGGTGACATGCACAAAGGGTTCCACCCTTGCAACAGGCAGGCAGCGTGAGCCTGATGGCGTGGCGGCACCACCAACTCGCTGCTGCCTGTGGCTCATCGCGCCGGCTGGAAGTGACTGAGAGATCTGGGGTGCAGGCTGAGCAGGCACGAGGGAGGAGCCCTGGGAGCAGACCAGCCGGGTGGGGGGTACTGTTAGGTTTCTGAACGCTGACGCCCAGGCTGGGTGCATTTGAGTCTCTCCCCCATGCTGGCTGCTGCTACGTAGGCAGGGCGCTTGGCTGGGCTACAAGAGAAGTGCCGTCGCTATGTTCTCCTTACGGGCGCTATGCACTCAGCGGGGGCCTGTGTCCCTCCCCTCCAACCTGCACGTCGGTCTCCAGCTGGATTTTGATGGTGGTGTATTCCTCGGAATCCTGCACCCGCAGTTGATCCAGCTGCTTCTCGTACTCCTCCACCTTCTTCATGCGCGTCACCAGGTTCTCCAGCTGCAGGCAGGAGACCGGGGAGGGTCAAGCGGCCATAGAGAATCCTCATGGTTGGCTCGGCCCTCGCAGGCCCAGCTGCCTTGGCCGTTCTGAAGCAAAGATGGGCAGGGATCGCTCCCAGGCAGCAGCCCAGTGGGGACAAGGTACCCCAAGCCAGGGCTGGGGAACCCTTTTTGGGTCGGAGGGCGACTGGCCCACAGAAAATCAGTCGGGGGCTGCACACAAAACCCCCTCACTGATGCGGCGCCCGACTGAGAAGGAGAAAGACGCTCCCCACAGTCTCCTTCCACCCCCGAGCCTGGGGGGGCCAGGCTAGTAGATTGTGTGTGCTCCAGCCCCGTGGTGGGGCAGCAGGGGGACTGGAGCACTCGTGCAGGCTCCCCAGTGCAGGAGGGAGTCGGATCCAGGCAAGCTGGGGGCTGTATCCAGTCCCTGGGCCTGAGGTTCCTGACCCTGAACTAGGTGATATATCCCTAAGCCAGGCAGGAGTGACACACCCTGTGCCCAGCACTGAGCAGACTCTGCCTCCCAAGACACTCTGCCTTCCCTTGCACACAGTGCGGGCGGGGCCTGTCGTGGGTGTGGGTGCAACTGTGGTACAGAGCCAGCCACCTGCTCTGGTCCCTGCCTGCCTGCCCACCGGCTCGCCAGGTGCCCCGGCCATCCCTTCCCTTCCAGGCCCCCGCAGTGCGGCCGGCTGTTTCCACTCGGCCGGGGCTCTCCATTATGCACATCCGAGCCGCCACAAAGCCGCCATGCGGCAAGGAGTCTGGGTCCGGCGCTCAGCTGGGGTGACTCTGCGCAGCTCCACGGAAGACACAGGGAGCTCAGCAGATCTGCACCAGCTGGGGAGGTGGCCCACGCAAAAACTGAGTGGGAAAAGACCAACCACATTTAGGATGCCCCATCTGTGCCCATCACCACGGTATCCAGCCCCCCCCCCCCCCCCGCACTGACTTGAAGGTGGCTCTGCCAACGCTGCTGGCCCTGTAGCGGAGCAAAGCAGCCAGCCCTGGCTGAAGGGAGGGCAGAAGGCCGTGGGAATGCTGGGAGCCCTAGGCCAGTGCTGCTCCCCACCAGCACTGAGCTGTATTTCACCCTGCCTACCCGCGGGGGCTGCACCAGATGGACTCTTGAGCACCCTCCCAGCCCTGCATGCCTGCGATGGCAGATCAGCACCACAGGCCTGAAGGGAACCGGAGAGGCCATCTAGTCCACCACTGGGCCAAGGCAGCACCAGCCCCGAGAGGTGTTCACCCAACGGGCTCTCACAACCTCCCCTGGAACCTGGGCCAGAGCTTAGCTCCACCTAGGACCTTTTCCCTAGTATTCACTCTAAGGCTCCCTTCCTTTGCTGCTTCTCTTTCTGTCACTGGCCATGGAGAATCACTGATCCCTGTCCTCTTCACAACAGCCCTGCACAGATCTGAGAAGGGTAGAATCACAGACCCCTCGCACTGCAAGGGCCCTCGAGAGTCATCGAGTCCAGTCCCCTGCCCGCACGGCAGGACCAAGCACTGTCTAGACCAGGGTTTCCCAACTTATCGGTCGGGACCCAAATATGGGTCGCCATTCCATTTCAAAAGGGTCGCCAAGTGTCTCCCCAGATGGCTCTCCCCCCCCCCCCCGTTGTTGAATTGCCTTGGGTCACCAAGTCTTCCTGAATTGTCAAAATGGGTCCCCATCTGGAAAAGGTTGGGAACCGCTGGTCTAGACCCTCCCTGACAGGTGTCTGTCCAACCTGCTCTGCACTATCTCCAGGGATGGAGATTCCACAACCCCCCAGGCAATTTATTCCAGTGTTTCACCACCCGGACAGGCAAGATTTTTTTCCTAATGTCCCACCTAAACCTCCCTTGCTGCAATTTCAGTCTATTGCTTCTTATCTTGTCCTCAGAGGCCAAGGAGAACCATTTTTCTCCCTCCTCCTTGTTACAACATTTTATGTATTTGAAAGCTGCTATCATGTCCCCCCTGTCTTCTCTTTTCCAAACTAAACAAGCCCAATTCCTTCAGCCTTCCCTCAGAGCTCATGTTCTCTAGACCTTTCCTCGTTGTTGCTCTTTTCTGGACCTTCTCCAATTTCTCCACATCTGAAGAACTGGAACTCCATCCCAGAACTGGACACAACAGTCCAACTGAGGCCTAATCAGCGCAGAGCAGAGCGAAAGAATGACTCCTTGAGTCTGGCTCACAACACTCCTGTTAATGCCGCCCAGAATCACGTTTGCTTTTTTTGCAACAGCGTCCCACTGTTGACTCATGTTTCGCTTGTGGCCCACTCTGACCCCCAGATCCCTTTCTGCAAGGCTCCGCCCTAGACAGTCACTTCCCATTCTGTGTGTGTGAAGCGTCTCATTCCCCTGCCAGGCACTGAGCTGCTCTGCCCACCCCCGACCCTTGGCAGCCCAGACTCTTCAACGTCAAGCGTAGGCGCACAGACTGAGACGTGCTGCCGCTTGGTGGCGCAGTCCAGTGGCAGGCGCAGGAACTTTCCTGGGCTGATCACAATGCCCCTCTGGGCCCTCACCTCCTGCGCGTTGTGGGCCTGCATGGCTTGCTCCCACTTCTTCTTATTGCTGCTCAGCAGCTCGCGCCGCTCCAGCTCGAAGGCTTTCTGAGAAGGAGACAGCGCTGTGAGCGGGTCGCTGTGCACAGCCCAAGGCCCAGCCCTGCCTGCTGCCAGCTCTGCCATACTGGAGGAGCCTTGTTTGTCGGGCTGGGCGCTGGGAGCAACCGGAAGGGGCTTCTGGGATAGAAGTTAGGTCCCGGTCGCTGCCAGGTGCCCCCCAGACCCAGCATGCTCTCTCTGCGCTCAAGGCCACACCAGAGTTCAGTGATTCGCACACCCAAAACTCGTGGGCCATGGGATGAAACTCTCTGGCCTCTGTGCTACAGCTGAATGGTCCCTTCTGGCCGCACACACCCGGGAATGAACAGCCACACACACAAGCAACTTTCAGGCTCTCCTGACCGTGGGAACTGCGAGAGGAAAAGACCCCAGGATCGCATTCGCTGGGTCCCCAGCAGCTCATCCCCCTTTTTATTTCCATCTGGCAAAGGGGGAGCTCTGACCCAGAAACACCTGCCTGCAGCCCACAACCCAGCGTGGCGCGCGAGAGAGCCCGTCCATTAAGGAACACTCCTGGCGGATTTGCCTGCTAGGAAGCTGCTTGCTACCTCGATCTGCGTGAGTTCCCGGCGGTAGGTTTTCATTAGGTTTTTGATCTGCTCCTCCATTCTGTCCAGCAGCAGGTTGATGTCATCCGCCTGCTTCTTGAGATCCTTCACATACTGATCATCTTTGCTTTTCAGCTCCTGCCGGAAAAGAGCGGAGACGGGACTAAGGGTTCTCTGGCTTGTGCAGTGCCGCAAGCAGCCAACATCTGCCCCTGCAGGCGGCAGGGAAAGTGACTTGGGCAGAGGAGTGAGGCACGTAAGAGTGATTAGGAGAGAGAAGAGAGGATGGGAAGATCTACCACGTATGCCAGTTGAGAAGAAGGAAACCCCAATGCTTGGGCTACTGCCTGGACTCGGGACAGGCCTAGACAACCCTGAGAGCCTAGGAAGTGAACTGTAGGAACAATCCTGCACTGACAGGAGATGCACTAGGGTGCTTGGCAGGCTGTTCCAGCCCTAATGTGTGTGCAGGCAAGAGTCATAACAGACACACGAAGCACTACAGCACTCCACAGCCCAGCTATCCCCGGCCGCCCACCACTGCGGTAGCGGATTGCCTGCCACATAAACCCACTGCTCGGGCGAGCGCCAGCCAGCTGCAGGGCCACAGAGAGCTCAGCACGGGGAGGGGTCAGTTTGGTGTTCAGTAGAGGGGGCAAACCCAGATAACTTACGTGTCTACTCCACCAGCAGAAGTTCACATCTAATTTTTCACACAGCGAAAGGTACCGACACTCCCAAGTAACCAGCTCAGCCCCGGCCCCTCCACCCGAGGCTCCCAGGCTGGCCCCTCTGCCCGCGGCCCCCAGGCCGGCCCCTCTGCCCGCGGCCCCCAGGTTCTGCTTCTGCAAGACCAAACACGAAGCGCTAACCTCTGCCCTCCACTGCCTGGGTGATACCATGGGGAGCTGCAGGCATTTCTAGAAGAGCACCCTGGCCAAAAGCCTGCGCCTTGCCCTGTCTGTGGAGAGACGGGACACTGCTCTCAATGCCCCCAACACCACGCCCACCCTCAGTCTTGGTAGGGCCTTGCGAGGAAGCAACAGGAACCTCGACTCGTGACTGGGCCCCGTCACTGGCAGACACTAGCACGGGGTGGGGCATTTTCTGGGACAAGGCTATTCAGATAAATCTCTGGGCGGGAAGCCTGTTTCCTTCCCAAGAAAGGGGCCGGCTGCTTGCTGCGCTGCTAGCGTGGGACTGCTCATCCTAGTCCGCACTGCCAGACGTGAGCGCGTGCGGAGTCCATATTTGCGGGTTTGTTATTGTAGGGTAGCGCAGTACCTTGGCCATAGAGAAGAGATGGTCAGTTGTGGGTCCCTTATGCTTGGTCAAGGCCCCTCTACCACTACCATACCCCAACCAGACCCCTTGTGCCCCACAACTGTGTCCCCACACCCCCAGCCCCCAGCTCGGGCAACCTACCTGCTGCAGTTCGCTGATGAGCTTGTTCTTCTCCTCGATGAGCAGCGCGCACTGCTGCTGCTGCTGGTTGAGCACTTCCCACAGGTCCTGCGGGATGGTCTTCTCCCGAGCCGAGCCCCATTTCGAGGTGATCTCTTCAAACTTGTCTTGGTTAGTCTTGGATTCATTCTCCAGTTTCTCGAGCCTGCAGGAAGCAGCCAGCACAAGCCAGATGGAGGATATGGCAGCTGCTCTTAGACCCATCCACACTGACGTTACCAGCCATGGTACAAGCTTCCTGGGCAGCCAGCGTCAGGGACTAACTCGCTTTCAAACCAAAGGGTAGACAAGATCTTAGCGAGGCAACAAGCTTTACTCAGCCCTAATAATAGGCTCCGTCTCCAGCTAGGGAAGGCTCCGTGAACCAAGCACCAGGGCTCTGCAGCCAGTACGTACAGTAGACTTCCAAGAATCCGGAACCTTTGGGACCTAGGTGTGCCGGATTATCGGATATGCCGGACTATGAGGAGGTAGTATGAGCTGGGGATACTGTGTACAGTAGTGTGCAGCACTGGCTAATCACTTACACTATTAATCACTTCAACTATTCATACAGTAACTTAAAACACTTCATACAGCACTTTATTCACTTAAACACAAAAATGATACACTTCAACACTAACACAGTCTGTAAATTATTCACTGAAACACTCACTAGGCTCTTGCCGTTTTGATGCCGGACTATTGGGAGTGCCGTGCAATTGGATGCCGGACTATTGGAGTTTTACTGTACAAGGCCCTGCGAACATGGCTGCAGGAAAAGAAGTGCCCGGTCTATCTCAGAGCCCTGGGAATGCACCGGATTCAAAGGGAGCACATCGCACTTGCAGAAATTGGTCAGAGGGAAACGCTCCTCTGGTGAGCTGGGTCTGTCAGGAGACCAGTGTCGCAGCAGCCGCATCATTACCACCGCTAACGAGCTCCAGCAGCAGTAGCGTCAGCATTAGCAGATGATGCTGGATATGTAGGGGGTACAATCCATGCTTCCCTCCCACCCAGCCCAGGCAGTGACACTCCACCTGGGCTGGATGGGCCCTTGTCAGGGACCTCGGGGCAGTTTTCTCTTTCCTAATGAGACTTCCAGCACGGCTGCCAGCCCAGAGATGGCCTCAGGTCATCTAGGAACTAGCCCAGGACAAAACCATTGCGCGCAGTCCCCTCCCAAAGGCTACATTTCATAGCAGTCCCTTTGCTCTCCAGTCCCGCAGGCTCCTGTGGAGTGCCATGAAAATGACTGGGTCCCTTCAGCAACGCTGGACTCGTTTGCTCGTGACAACTGGCAAGTCCCATAGCAGGGAGAGTAGGCTGAACAACCAGGCTTCATCAGTACAATCCCAGAGGAGAGGCCAGTGCGGGTGGTGGCTAAGACAGCCTGCAGCCCACCAAGTTCTCACAAGCAATTGCCATCCCCTTCCATCCCAGAGTGTGGGCTGAGGAAACTACACAGACCAGCATGCAGTGCTCCATCCAGAGCCAATCAGGCAGGCCGCACGGCATGCTGGGACCTGCAGCCTCTCCACATCCGCCGCACCCGTTACAGAGAAGGGTGGCTGCAGTTTGCTCTTATGTACGCTAAGTGCAGTTCTCGCCTCCCAGCGAATCGCCAAAGGGCCCCAGGCTGATCAGCGTGTGGACAGCCCAGGTCTGAGCTGGCCATTGCAGGATCTGGCCCGGGAGCAGCCCTCCTACAAGTGGCACAGCAGAGACCTGGGATCTCTTACCTCTGTCGCTTCAGTTCATCCTCCTCAGCCCTCCTGTGGGTCTCCCTGGCATCGGCAGCCACTTGGATATTGGTCACAAGCTGCGTGCCATCGTGGAGCAGCTTGGCCAGCCTCTGTGAACACAGCAAAATGACAGAGCACTCCCCAGGCCAAGGGGCTCCAGGGCTACCTGGCTAGCATTCTTCAAGCCGGGGCCGATAGTTTGGCTCCTACATCCCTATCTAGGTACCCAAATAAAAGTCTGGACACCTGCTGCTTCTATGGAAGAAAAAAAGACTCATTTTGAGATGACTCCCAGCATGGACCCCCTTGGCTCACCCAGTCAGTCTCACAACAGATTCTGGGGATGCTGGAAGAACCTACGGCATGTGGCCTCTAGCTTCACTGTACCCCTCCTGTGATGAGAGGGCACCACACAACAGGGGTTGTACTGGGAGACGCGGTGCGGTGTGTGTGCTGGCCAGGCTGTGAGTGGAGAGCTGGAAACAGGCGGCTGTTTTCAGGAACTCCTGAAGGTGAACACGCAGAAGGAGCTGGGAGTGCTGCAGATTTCTCAGGAGCATATGGGCCGCCGATACCCCGGCACAGGGACGTGTTTTTCAGAAACGAGTTCCCAACGGAACAGCTCTTGTGACTGTGCTTTGTCAAAAGGCACAGTGCCACTGGGACGCCAAAGGCCACCTGAAAAGGAGTCAAGAGCCAAATGTGACTCAGTGGCCCTAGTGGACTGGTTCTGACCTGCCTGCTTTCTTCTATCTGTTTGTGGCTCCGGCTGAGCTCTTCTGCCTCCGCCTTATTCGCATCTGGATCTTCTCCGAGGGCCTCCCTGTGTGGGGACATGGGGAAGAGAAACTCTTTAGCAGCAGGCCACCTTCCATACCTGAAAGAGCCGGCCCACCGAGTGCTGTGATCCCACACGGCTCCGCAAGGGCAAATCATCGCTGTCCTCAGATTGAAGACGGATGCAGATTACTCTCGAGTAGCCACATGAATTCTTAGTGGTTACTGGACTAGTCTATAGTCCCCAGGGGCAGGGCTGGCAGCCAGTGGCTCCGGCCCCACTCCCAGGGAGCCCCCTGCCACTCCATGCTGCTGCCTCTGGATCTGAGGCAGCAGCAGCGCGGGGTGCCAGGCCCGCCAGGGGGGCCAGTTTAAAATTCAGCTCCCTGGGCAGACCGGCTGCCAGCCGCCTGGTGCGGAGACAGCAGCGTGGGGGGCCGGGCG
This sequence comes from Pelochelys cantorii, assembly GCA_032595735.1. Classification (NCBI taxonomy): domain Eukaryota; kingdom Metazoa; phylum Chordata; order Testudines; family Trionychidae; genus Pelochelys; species Pelochelys cantorii. The sequence continues at coordinate 4,109,490 of CM064328.1, forward strand.
GGAGCTGGTCCATGAGGGGAGCCGGTTTAGAAACCAAACCAGCCGCCTTCGCAGACCGGCTACCTACTGGCCTGTGCTGCTGCCTGGGATACAGCTGCCCCTGCTCTGGTGGGTCCAAGGACCCCACGGACAGAGGCTGCTCCCGCCTGATAGAGGCAGCGCCATGGGGTGGGGAAATGGCACCCTGAAGCACGGGGGAGGGGGGGGGGCGGTTCCAGTTTGGGGGGTTCGGTTTGAGGGGGCTGGTGCCGGTTCGGGGGGTTCGATTCAAGGGGGATAGTTCGGGGGGTCTGGTGCTGGTTGGGGGGGTTCGGTTTGGGGGGTTCAGTTCTGGTTTGGGGAAGTTGGTTCGGGGGGGTCGGTCCCAGTTCAGGGGGTTCCATTCGAGGGGGGCTGGTGTCGGTTGGGGGTTTGGTTCGGGGGGGGGTCAGTTCCAGTTCAGGGGGTTCAGTTTGAGGGGGCCGGTGCCACTTCGGGGGGGTTCGGTTTGAGGGGAACGGTTCGGGACAGTTCGGGGGGAGGGGGACTGGTGCCGGTTGGGGGGTTTGGTTCAGGGGGTTCAGTTCCGGTTTGGGGAGATTGGTTCAGGGGGGTTGGTCCCAGTTCGGGGGGTTCGGTTCGGGGAGGCCGGGGTCGGCTCCGGGTCGGGGGGGTCGGGTCGGGGCAGGTTCTGGTTCGGGGGGGTCGGGGCTGAGTTGGGGGGGCCAGTGCCAGTTCGGGGGGTGTCGGGGCCGAGTCAGGGGATCAGGTTCCGGTTTGGGGGGGTCGGGGCCAGATCGGGGGGGCAGGTTCCGGTTCGGGGGGGGGGGGCCGGTTCGGGGGGGGTCGGGACCGAGTCAGGGGATCAGGTTCCGGTTTGGGGGGGTCGGGGCCAGATCGGGGGGGCAGGTTCCGGTTCGGGGGGGGGCAGGTTCCGGTTCAGGGGGGGGGCGGTTCGGGGGGGGTCGGGACCGAGTCAGGGGATCAGGTTCCGGTTCGGGGGGGTCGGGGCCAGATCGGGGGGGCAGGTTCCGGTTCGGGGGGGTCGGGGCCGGTTCGGGGGGGCAGGTTCCAGTTCGGGGGGGCCGGGGCCAGATCGGGGGTGCAGGTTCCGGTTCGGGGGGGGCCGGGGCCGGTTCGGGGGGGGGCCGCTTCGGGGGGGTCGGGACCAAGTCAGGGGATCAGGTTCCGGTTCGGGGGGGTCGGGGCCGGTTCGGGGGGGCAGGTTCCGGTTCGGGGAGGCCGGGGCCAGATCGGGGGGGCAGGTTCCGGTTCGGGGGGGCCGGGGCCAGATCGGGGGTGCAGGTTCCGGTTCGGGGGGGCCGGGGCCGGTTCGGGGGGGCAGGTTCCGGTTCGGGGGGGCCGGGGCCGGTTCGGGGGGGCCGGGGCCGAGTCAGGGGATCAGGTTCCGGTTTGGGGGGTCGGGGCCGGTTCGGGGGGGCAGGTTCCGGTTCGGGGGGGCCGGGGCCGGTTCGGGGGGGCAGGTTCCGGTTCGGGGGGGCCGGGGCCAGATCGGGGGGGCAGGTTCCGGTTCGGGGGGGCCGGGGCCAGATCGGGGGGGCAGGTTCCGGTTCGGGGGGGGCCGGCGCCGGTTCGGGGGGGGGCCGGTTCGGGGGGGTCGGGACCGAGTCAGGGGATCAGGTTCCGGTTCGGGGGGGCCGGGGCCGGTTCGGGGGGGCCGGGGCCCCGCTCTCACCGGCGCTTGGCCTCCAGGCGGGCCGCGATGCGGAGGCGCCGGGCCGCGATCCGCTCCTCCTGCCGCTCCGAGCTGAGGGACGGGACCGGCTCCCCCGAGCCCCCCTCGGCCAGCGCCGCCCGGCTCATCCCCGCTGCCCGGCCCGGCCCGGCCCCCGTCGCTAGGCAACGCGGCGCGCGGCCTCGGGGGCCCCGCCCCTCGTGCATGTGACCTGGCCCCGCCCCTTGCGCCGGCCCCGCCCTGGGCCAGCCGCAGCCGCCCGGCTCCTCCCCCCTCTCCAGCCGGGGCCCCCCCCCGCGTGTGCAGCGAGGCTCAGGCCCAGCCCCTTTAACTCCCCCTCCCCCCGCCTCCTGCAATGGGGGGGGGCGGGGCATGAGGGGCACTTAGTTGGTTTGGGGCTTCCTGCTGCTCCCATTGGCCGTGATTCCAGCCACGGGGAGCAGCAGGGAAAGCCTCTAGGCCAGCTGTTTTGTGCATGCGGGGTGGTCCCCCTCCCCCCCCCGAGATCCAGCAGGCCCAGCCCCTAGTGCGAGGCAAATGGCTTGGGCCCTGCGCTTTTGGGGCTCCACGCTGCTCAACTCACCATCCCCCAGGCCCGGCCTGGGGCCCTACTCCCAGCATCCTGCCTTGGGCCCTGCAAAGCCCTTGGCTGGGCCTGAGATCCAGCCCTCAAGCTTCCCCCCACCCAAGCAGGAAGCCAGTGCTAGTGCGCCAATCTCGCACGGGGGGGCCCATGGCGCTGGAGCACCAGTGCAGGTTCCCCCCTTTGAGGGGGAGCAGCCCAGAGCCCACCTGCAAGAGTCACAGACCACACTTTGAGCCCCACTCCTTAACAGCAAGGCTAAGGCCTGTTCCTGCGGTCATATGATAAAGCTTTTGCATGGATGTAATTTAGAGGAAATGTGAGGATGTGACTTTCTGCCCCTTAGCTCACAGCTGCTGCTCCTAACACAGCTGCACACAGTGTAGGATCAGACTGTTAACAAGACCCTATTGTAACACCCACCGTCACCAGGTAAGCTCTGTTCCTTTAAGGCGGTTAAAAGAACCTCAATGAGTTTGGTTTCTGGCCAGGCAGAATGCTAGCAAACTACTTAGCCCTTGGGTCATGAAATCCTCATTTTGTTATTGGCGGATCTTTATGGGCCTCACTTCTCCACCATTTGTCTGGAGGGGTCTTTATTTGGGTCAGCGAGGCGTGGGCTTCCAGCTGAGTGGGCTGCAAGAGTGTCAGCACCAAGCCGGGCTCCCGGGATAGGGGAGTTTTGCTAACTGCGCTTGTGCACCTAGGATGTGCCGACTGAAGAACTTTGCTTGGCTGAAGGGGGAGCGCATGGTTCTCCCGGTCACTGTTGCGAGCAATCCACATGCATCTCATGGCATATGCCCTACTTTACACATGTGTTACTTTTGTAATAGTGGTAGGAAAAAACCTACACCCATGAAAACCAGCAGAATCTGGCAGCCCTGTGCATGGGCCACACTTAGGACCTGGTTCTTTGATTGTTTCTTCCTGTTACATAGTTCAGTTTGCTAGGTTTAAATCAACTCAAGGTGGTGAGGTGGGACTGGCTAAAGAATTTTGTTACAATATGTAAGGCTTGATTGGTAACATTTAGCAAAATAATTGGTTCCGGTTTCGCTAAGCGGGACTCAAATGTTACTATATGAACTGGAGTCCAAAAGGATGCTCTTGGAAACTAACGCTAGGAGACAGCCCAAGATCAGAGCTTCTACCTGTCACCACCATGAAAAGATGAGTCCCCCAGATGACCTGACCCCGACTGGCCAGCAGGAAATGTTGGTCAGTTGTCTTGGGAGTGGCAAGATGGTCTGCTTCAGACTGTCCTGGTAATTGTTAATCGACTGAGGATAAGGCTATTAGTGGGTAAGGCTCTTTCCCCGGTTGAAGACCCCACTCATTCCATGTCAGGTTACCCCAGAGCCCTAAAGGCGGGTGCACCCAGAGTATGCACCAGTAAGAGAAATGTGTGGGCAACATTACAAGTCCACATGTATCCAGGAACCTCCTCCCTCAGCTGTTTGATGCGGTGCCAGCTCCAACAAAATGTCCCCCATTGAGGGCCTGATTGGACCCAGTCTGAACAACCCTCAGGTCCATTCTGGAGTTGCCCCTCTCGGAGGTAGTGGAACAAGCAACCATCAAAGCAGGCAACGAGAAAAGCGTTTAAAGGTTTGGAAAATTTTATTCTTTACTGAAGTTTCATTTTTTAAATCTCGGTTTACAATAAATATTTACCAGCAATAACCCCAAACAGATTAGTAATAGAGACATAGCCATGTTAGTCTGGTCTTCCTGAAACAAAAGACAGGACTATGCAGCATTTTAAAGACTAACAAGATGGTTTATTAGGTGATGAGCTTTCGTAGGCCAGACCCACTTCAGAATTCAAAACCACGGCAGCAGTCTGGGCTCCCAACAACAGAGAGCCAGGGCCTGCGATAAGACAAGCCGGTTTGGCAGCACACTGCACTGACGAGATGAGATAGATTTATACAGGATCTTTCTTTTGAAATAAAGCTCTGTACAAGCAGCTTGCTTAACTGTGGCTGGCCCTGGCCAGGCAATGGGCTCACCGGGGTAGGATGCCATGGGATGTGCTTGCAGCCCCCATCACTGATAAGCAAAGTCTCTCAGAGCCAAGATACCAGCTCACATTCACACAGGGCCAGGCTCAGGAAAGGTGAGGGGTCCACGTTGCCACAGAAGCTTTTGTCTCTGTAGGCAGGGGGGAGTGTTGCCAGGGAGTCGCTCTCCCCCCCCCCCAAAAGAACAAAGGCAGCAGAAGCAGGCAGTTGTACGCTAAGAGTCAATTCCCATGCCCCCTTCTTACTCAGTAGACCTGCACCTAAGTGACAAGTCCCAACCAAAGTCACTTAAGCTATGTCTGGACTGCAGCACTTTGCCAGGATACCTGAGATATCCCAGAGAAGCAATGCCACGTCCAAGGAACGCATCCGCTTTTCCGAATTTTTTTCGGAAAAGCGGACACTCTTTCACCATCCCTGTAAGCCTCATTTCACGAGGAAGAAGGGATGCCTTGAAAGAGGAGTTTTTTCCGACTACCCGGCGCCAAATTTCGGAAAAGCCTCTTCCAAAAACATCGGGAAAAGGTACCCGCACATTGCGTACCTTTTTCGATTTAGCTCTGCAGTCTAGATGTAGCCGTAGTAAAATCCCACGCACAGCTGCTAGCATGAGCCTTTTCTGCTGTTTCATGCCCTGCGCCCGGCAGAGCCCACGCAGCTGGAGTTGGATTCTGCTCTGCTTTGCCTACATTAGACAGGCTCAACGGTGAGCAGGCTGTGGCCTGCCCAGTCTCCATAGCTGGGGATGACACGAGCCACAAAGAGCCCAGCTCAGAGTGCAGTTTGGATGAGCAGGGCTGACCCAGAAAAAGCCACTTTTTCCTCGTAAAAAGAGCAGGTTTGGTCTGGAAAACCTGACACACAAACACGGAGCCCACAACAGCATCATCCCGACAGAGCTTGGTCCTCCTGCCCCCCCATAAGCACACCACTCAGTTCAGCTGACCCCGTGCTCTGCTAAAGCCTCTCCCGTCCAAAAGAACCTCTTGCTGCCCAAAAAGCACAGCAGGTTGGACCGGTCTGATCAGCTGTCAAGCAACAACAACTAGATCCTGGTAGGGTGGAGTGACTGAGGCAGATTGAGATCCTGAAATGAGACCATTGCTCCAACCACATGCCCCTGAACAACAAACTGGTTAGTCCCCACAAGCACGGCCTATTAACAGGCGGTTATTCCAGGAGCTTTGAGATACACTGCGATGGCGGCAAACCGAGGGTCAGGTAGCAAAACAGTGTTCCTCTGGGACACAGTACAGCGTTCCTAGCAGACCCAAGTGATAGCTCCCCGTTCTGTTAGTCTTTGTGCGGCTGCTGTCAGGAACAGGTGGCCTGGGAAGTTCAGCTGCACCAGAGGAACCTTCAGACTGAATCAAGACCTTGTTCGGCAGCAAAGAGATTCAAACAGCTTCTGTGGCAACATGTTCCAAGTCAGGCTTACACAAACCTGTCTCCGCAGCACTCGCTGCTGCCGCCTCCCACACAATGCTGCGGGGGAGACTGGGCCTACGAGGCAAGCCAGGTACCAGCAGAGGCTACAACCCTTACCCGGCTCGCTGTCGATCTGCATTTCAGCAAAGTGCAAACAAGCTCTAAGGCAGCCCAGCTGCCCCCAGCACATCCCTGCTGGCCCTGACACCCAGCAAGTGGCACAGTCCCTAAAGCTAACTCCCCACGTGGCGGAAAAAGATTCTCTGTAGACTTTCAGCAGGCAGATGACTTACCCTCATCTCAGTGCTTGGAGGAGGCATCCTTTACAAGCCAGCCAACCCCAGCTGGATCTCTTTTGTGCTACTGTTACATGCACCATTAGCTATAACCACGGTTGTTCACGTTCCTTGCAAAGCAGAGAGCGTCTTATGGGCTCGTTTACACCAGATGCCACAGCAGCGCCGCTGGGCCGATGTCGCACGTCTGGTGAGGATGCTCTATGCCATTGGGAGAGCACTCTCCTGCCGGCATAATTACGCCTCCTCCGTGGGAGGCAGAAGCTATGCCAGTGGCAGAGTGTCCCTGCAACAGAGCGTCGCTGTGGATCACACAGGGTTGGGGGTGTCTTTCACTCCGCTGAGTAACCCAAGTTACATCAGCTCAAGCCATAGCGTAGACCAGGGCTACTCAATATGTGGCCCGTTTGTCTGCGGCCCGCAGTGCGGTTTGGGTTTATGTGGGGCTCAACATGTAGCCCACAGGTGGAATCCTTTGAACGTGGCCTCCACTGGGAAATCCCACACACAGCTGCTAGCATGAGCCTTTTCTGCTGTTTCATGCCCTGTGCCTGGCAGAGCCCACGCAGCTGGAGTTGGATTCTGCTCTGCTTTGCCTGCGTTAGACAGGCGCAACAGCGAGCAGGCTGTGGCCTGCCCAGTCTCCATAGCTGGGGATGACATGAGCCACGAAGAGCCCAGCTCAGAGTGCAGGTTGGATGAGCAGGGCTGACCCAGAAAAAGCCACTTTTTCATTTTCCTCGCTCCCCAACGGCAAGGCCTCTCCCAGGCAGGGTGAGCATTGAAAGATGCAAGCGGACGGGCTGGTGGAACAGACGGGTACAGGGTGTCGGCATTTCTAGCCCCCAGGGAGGAGGTGCCAGGAGCACCGGGGCATTGTGGGAAGTGCTTTGTATTCATGGTCAGTGTGAAAGAAGCTATTTGCATATACATGCAACCACACTTCAGTTGCGGCCCTCAGCATAAGTTGTATCATTGTGGCCCTCGGGGCTTCCAAAGTTGAGTAGTCCTAGTCCAGACTAACCCTCAGTGTGCAGGAAAATTCAGCTGGGCCTAGAGACATTAAAACATTAACCAGTTAACTGCTAATCCCTAATCAGTGAACTGTTTAACATAGGGCCTCCTGCCTGGCCCTCTGCAGCCGTGGGGTGCAGCCCTGGCTGTGATGTCCCACCGCAGGTCCTTTAGTGGCCACGAGGCCCCGCAGCAGCTGTGGGGTCCTGCCACGCTGCCCACTGACCCGGTGTGGCTGGCCACCGCTGGAGTTCACCCGCAAGGGCCTTTTAACTGACGCAGACTGGTAAGCCTCCTGCTGAGCGGCACGCGGCCTGGTTCATTTTACAGCCGTAGTATGAGGACCTGGGGAGTTTTGGGGGCTCAAAGGGGGCTGCATGCAGAGGGGGCACTCAGTGGCCCGGGATGTTACTGGTTCATATGACAAGGGGGCAGGAGTTTGTTGTTTCAGAGAACAGCCCAGAACTGGAGCCCCAGGGTCTGGTGCCCTGTGGCCCTGGCCCTGCTCAGAGGACACGGCCGATTCCGGCCAGACGACAGACAAGGGGCTGCAGAGGGGAGACCCCTGCGAACAGCCCAGCTCGTCCCAGCGAGGGGAGAACATTGGCCGGAGAGAGGAGGCAGAGAAGAGAGGGGCCCAGGGACCTGATTACCTGGAGAGACACACTGGCCAAGGAGGGGCTGTTGCTGGGGCTACTGGGGGCTGTTTGTGACAGGGAGCAGAGCAGGCCAGACTCAGCTGGCTGCAGGGGGGACTCAAACATGCGGGCTGAGGGCCCGGGCCGACAGGCCCGAGAGATCCTTTGCTGTGTTCAAAGCTCAATAAACCCTCCTGTTTTGTGCTGAGTGTCACTCTGGTCTAGAGAACAGGGGGGCGCTATTCCCTCTGGGAGTGGAGGCTGCAGGGGTCCTAAGGGAGGGGACCCCCTGAGGGGACTCTCAGCAGAGGCAGGCGGCTGAAGGTCCTGAGAGGCAGAGGGGTGCCCCCCCCCGTGAGAGTGGGCCCCCCAAGAGAGGGTCACTACACTGGAGTGAGAAAGGGCTGTGTGTCTGCCGCTGGAGTGGAGGGGGTTCCTCGAGAAGGGGCTGCCGCACTGGAGAGGGGGTTCCTGCCCGGGGATGGACGGGCTGAGCGTCGGCACGACCTGTGAGCCGTGACACCTAGCTGGGCCACGGCTTCCAACAAAGCAACCACTGGCCCAAACTTTCTCATCGGGGTTCAGGACCCCCAAGGGAAGACATCTCATTTTTAGAGGCCAGTTTTACTTGGGAGCCTTCGAACAAACTAGGGATGTTAAATCTTGGTTAATTAGATAGTTGAGTAACCTCATGAATTCTTAGCAGTTAGTCCGCTATTCTATAAGCCCCAGGGGCAGGGCCGGCAGTCAGTGCGCTCCAGCCCCACTCCCGCGGGGCGCTCTGCCATTCCGCGCTGCTGTCTCTGTATCAGAGACAGCAACGCAGGGGGCCAAGCGGGCGCTGATCTGCGAGTGGAGCCAGTTTAAAAACCAGCTCCCCTCGCAGACTGGCTGCCTGTTGCCCTGCAGCAGCAGCGTGGGGTGGCAGCGGACCCTGTCCAGGAGGAGGTATGGGGGTGTTTGAGCTCTCAGACCCAGCACGAGCCAGAACTGAGCCGGGCTGCCTGCCTGCCTGGCTCCTAATACACTTGAAATGCAGAGCTGCAGCAGGGGTAGGTCCCGGACCTGGCGCAAGCCGGAACTGAGCCGGGCTGCTGGCCAGCCTGCTAAAAAATTTACTGGTGGTGATGGGGGAGGCCGGGGGAAAATATGCAATCTATAGCATTAACTGGTAAGCAAAAGCTTATTGATTAATCGACTACACTATTACATCCCTAGTATGGACCAGGAGTCTAACTGAAGAAACCCAAGATAAACATTTTTGCTGTCGTGATCAAGAAAAAAACCAAGTTGCACGAAAACATCAGTCATCCAGTTGAAAAAAAGCCATGCGATTCGGTATTGGCCGAGTCCCCATCAATACCTCAGGTCTTGCAGCGAGCATGAAGAAATCAAAATCAACCACCATCCACAGCCCAGCGGGTAGGGAGAGGACAGGTGCATTCGGCAGGGCTTGCCTTTCCCAAGCTTGGTATCCGGTGGAGCAATCGCAACAGACGTGCTTGCGAGGGACGGTAAGTTGGACTGTAGTGAATAGTAACATCCCAGTGGCTTCAGAGAGCTGCTAAACCCACAGGCACGTGCCCAAGCTAAAACACACGTCCCCAGAGCCTGAGGTCACAGTTTCGAGACTGCAGCCTGGGAGCTGGCAGGAGACACCGCGGGGCGGGGTGGGCAGGGGAGGGGAAGGGAAGATGTGCCAGAAGGCCCAGGAGCAAAGTGCAAGTTTGCATTCCACACACTGGAGGAGGCTCCCCGTGGGCACGAAGCCGTGTGCCGAACGAACCGCTGCTCTGAACCGAAGGCGCCACACGCCGGCACGTCTCAGCTCCCACCCCCTAACGACAGGAACACAAGGAGACCAAGTGTCTTTAGCAAGCCCCTGGCTTATCTGCAAGGTGCCACAGCTCGTCTCCAGCGCTGGCAACCAGCTTGCTGGGATTGAACGACAAGCCAAGGGAAGACGCGGAACGTTCCGTTTGGAGTACACCAACGCAGGCACGTGGCCAGCTGTGGGCGTTATTCACCAATGGGGGTCTCTTCCTGCCAGCACTCCAGACTGAGGTACAATTTACAGCACCAAGCCATCGTTTTGGGAGCATTTTTAAGGATCGTAAAAGCAGCCACTCACTCAGGGCAAACCAGGAGTCTTAATAATTAAGGACACTAAACAAGCAGCTTTCACATGGGCAGAAAAACGCAAGGGAACAGAGCATCTCTAATATATAGAGACGAGGAATTCTCAGCATGGGCAAATATGTTCATGAGTCATATTACTGTTCCTTCCTTATAGCATAGGCCCTGGAAAGAAACGCACCCCTCTGTGAAGGAGAAGGCCGGGCGAAGAAACCATTTCCTTCCTTCATGTCTCCTTCCCCAGCATTTCAGAGGCAGGCACACCAAATAATCCAACCTCTCACAAGAGAACAAGTTTATTTTAAGGACCAAATTAAGAGAAAACACACCAGGTTTAGAAATAAACAAACCAACCCAAGAGATTTGCTCCCCCACACCCACACTCTCAGCAGCATGGCTGTGATTTGGTTTTTCTGAGCCAACATTTCATTCCCCAGAATCCAGGACAGTCACTAAATACAGACAAAAAGAGTGCAACTGAAAACGGTTTATTGTGTGAGGTGGCAGACCGGGCCCAGGGAGCAGAATTGACAGGCCCGAACTCAAGCAACACTCACACTGGTTTCTAGCACCATGTGACGGTGGACATTTTGCCAGCCCCAACGTGCAGTAAGTTAAGGCACCAAGTTCCACGACTCCCCAGAGATGAGCCCGGGTATGTCAAAGGTAGCTGTGGGAGTTGAGACATGCTGCCTTAAGGACAAGTCAGTAAAATGCATGAAGATGTTTAAATGGCAAGTCCAGGTCTAGCTACCAGCCTCCACCCAATGGAGAGCGTGGGGGTTTTTCCCCCCCCCCAGGGTATGTTTCCCCACACTGCCAAAAGTAATAGATCAATGTATTCCACAGCCAGAGGGACTGCGCGCTAGGAAAGCCCAAGCATCCCTGGCAATTAGAGTCTCACGGTGTTATCACCAACCCAGTCTGAACATGCAGTGCTGTGGAGGCAGGGTGGGGGGGGGGGCAGAGGAAAATGGAACACGCCATAAGCGAAAATGGATAGGCCATTCTGCTTCATGCTTGGGACCCTGACATTCCTTAACATCACTAGTCAAGGGGAACGGGCCCAAGTTCTCCGTGAGCTCTCAGCATGCAAATGGAAAAACACCCACCTCAGCAATGTGCCACTGCCCCAAAGGCAGATTCTGCAACAGGAAAACGTTCCACAAATAAATGGTCCCACTTTCAACATCTGGTTCCAAATTCCTAATGTTTCTTGTGTGACATTTCAAGTTAATTGGCCCATAATTATACATTTAATTCAACAGCTACAAGAGTCAAAAATTCAAGCACAGTCCAATTCCTCTGTACACTTACTTTTTCTGTACAATGTCAGTAATATATATAGTCGAGAGTAAGCTACTTATTGAATAAATTCCGAGGGAAGCAAAAGGTTTTTCCTCTCCCAGATTAACACCTGCCTCCAGTTCCTGATGTACAGTCACGACACATTAACAAAATAATTAAAATGCGTTTCGTCCAATCACCCCCACAAAAAACCATGATGGGAACACAAAGACAGACACAATAATGATATCTTCCTGCTTGAAATTAAATTCTCTCCCCTGTGCCTTGCTGGGTGTTCCTCTATCCATCAGCTGTGATCTTGCACATTACACCACAGTGAGAATTCAAATAAAAACCAACTTATTTACAATAAATGTTGTGAACTGGCTTCTGGTTGTTGTGTTTTGTGTAACTCGCATGTCAATGATTTGAATTTACAAAATAAAAGCATTAAATACTAATTACAGTTACATTTTCCTAAGTGCAGGAGATCTCTCACCCGCAGAAGGAACACACCCTGACCAAGCTGTTCCTAAGGTACGAGTGAATTTGTTCCCACAGTACATTAATTCTCTGTGCTTGCTCACTTCCGGGTGCAGCCTGTCCAGAGCCTGGGTTTAAGTTGCACTCTTCATTCAAGCACAAGTCTTCATTAAATAAAATGAACAGAAAAGAAAATCAGCACTCAGCCTTCATCACCACTCAATTAAATGAATTAAAAATAAAATAAAATCACTGAACGCAAATGGTTGAATGGATGGTAAACAAAGATGTCGCTGGACGAGATGTGTGGCCTAACCGTCGGGACAGGTGTGCCCTAAATTAAACATAAAAAAAGTCACCCACTTTTCCCCAAATAAAAGGTCCCCGAGTGTATGTGCGTGTCTTCTGTTGAAAGAACTATTCAGGTGCGTTCCCCAGCTGGGGGACTTGCCACAATTCAGTTATCTGGAACGGGGAGTGTCTCTATAGCAACTGTCCCACCCATCGCGTGGACGTGCGCACAAATCGTAGTGCACACGGCCAGACTGAAGTGAGACAAGCCCCGTGTAGCAGGCAAGTCCCCCTCTGGCCCCGCAAGCCAACTCTCTAACACTAGATGAGGCTGTATGGATTTATCCAAAGGGAGGTCTTGGCTATGGGCTATTTTAGCTCTTGCAGGCTGTTATAAAGCCATCCGCCACCCAAAATAGCCAATGCTGCCAAGAGCTCTAGTTCCTTTCATGGGCTCGTGATCAAAGAACACGGGTGGCCAATACATGGTTAACAAGAATAATACTGTCAAGATGTGGTCCCACGTACCCACAGCTGGGAAAAGGGGGGGGTGCAAAAGCTGCCTCAACCCGAACCCCTCAATTCCCAAGTCATCCTAGTGGAAGATCACTTGCAGCTGCTAAACAACATTTTGCACGCGTGGACATGCCCACACCTGCTGGGGGACATGCGCGCGGCCAGCTCCCTTGGTCAGCATCAGGGGGCTTCATGTACAGCAAAGACATTCCCCACTGACCCAGCTGCTCAGACGTCTCCCTTACAGATGTAGCGAGGCCACTGCTACTGACTCAATTGGCAGATCACTTTTGGTAGCCGGGCCATGCTTAGATTCTGAGCAATGTCATCCATTCCCAAGCCAGCTTGACCTGCAGTCAGGACCTGAGGCCGTTCGGCAGGTCTGTTAGACAGGAATAACTGGAAAGGCTACTCCCCGTGTCTCGTTTCACCAGACAGCTGTACGTGGTCTCAGTGGCACTCAGGGTCTAGACCCCACTGTCCCCCCATCATCTGTCCAGAAGAGATTTAGGTCTGTGGTGATGGTTGAAGTATTTACAGTCTATTTGCAGCAGTTATTTACAGTACTTGCGCAGACTGCAGGCTGATTTTCTTTTCTTCCGCTTCTAGTCAATCCGTACTGGGCTTCTTTAGCGAGAAAGGCCGGATGTTGAAATGCTTGCTCAGCTGGCTTACCTAGGGGAGAGAATCAAACAACAGCACGGCATCAGCCAACACGCCTTCCACCAAAGCTTCAAACGGAACCGCTCGGCATGCCCCCCGACTCGGGCCCAGGAGCGCAGTCACTGGCACAGTGCAGCTTGCATGGGAAGGATGCATAACACCTGCCAGAGCTACACTGCAGCGACCCCCCCCAGAGGCTGGCCAGTCAGCCGACTGGAGCTTGCAGGGCCCGGGCGGCGAGGCAATAAAACGGAGGGCTGAAGACATTTGGGCTCACGCTGAAGCCCGGGGTTTTGGGACCCAGGAAGGGATTTGGGGTTTCAGAACTCCTGGATGTCTGCACTAGGGATGTTAAATCTCGGTTAACTGAATAGTTGAGTAACCTCATGAATTCTTAGTGGTTAGTCGACTATTCTGTAGTCCCCAGGGGCAGCAGCCAATGTGCTCCAGCCCCACTCCCGAGGAGCCCCCTTGCCCCTGGATCAGAAGCAGCAGCGCAGGGGGCCAGGCGGGAGCTGGTCTGCGAGGAGAGCCCGTTTAAAAGCCAGCTTCCTTCAGACTGGCTGCCCGTTGCCCTGTGCAAGGTGGCAGCAGCCCCTGCCTAGAGTGGGTCTGAGCTCCCAGACCTGGCATGAGCTGGAAAAGAGCCAGGCTGCCTGCCCGCCCAGCTCCTAATACACTTGAAATGCAGAGCTGCAGCAGGGGTAGGTCCTGGACCCAGCGCGAGCCAGGACTGAGCCGGGCTGCTGGCCAGCCTGCTAAAAAATTTACTCTGTGTGTAGGGGGGAAATGCTTGTCGTCCACAGCATTAACCTGTGAGCTTTTGCTTCTTGGTTAATCGGCTACACTATTACATCCTTAGTCTGCACTTCAGCATCGCAAGCCTGGATTCACTGACAAGGGCATTTTACTGAAGTGAAGATGTTCCCTTATGCATCAATGGACCAAAATGAGCCATATGTACAGCTAAAAGGGCTGAATCAGCCCCCACGGGCACACAAGCCCGGTATCACCGGAACACCATGATGGTACGTGCATGGCCAGGCCAGCCACACACGACACACCACCTACGTCGGCATACTTCGCTGAAGCACCTCTCTCTCTCTCTCTCTCTCCACTGACAGGGTAGACTGATCATGCCAGAAGGCTCCCACCAGGCGAAAGCCTGCAGTACACAGGGCCCATCAGCCTCGTTGCACCAAACCTAGACGCTAGCAGATCAGGGGACAACTGTTTAGCCACATTGCTGGGTTTTGCACTGTTGGGTCCAGCATTTGGCCCTCTAAGAGATTCCGATGAGTAGAAATGTTTAGTTGGTCTGGCAACTCCTGACCGCCCATCTCGTGTTGCACAGCAACCAGAGGGAAGGGGTAAGAAACCCGTCAGTTCTGGGCAGGCTTCTCCTCAGGGAGTTGTACCCTAGCCTTCCCCACAAGCGGCTGTTTTAGCCCTGACCGATTATGGTTCTACACCTTGCAAAGCAACGTGCACCCTACCAAAGGTCACGGGACTGTCAGTATGTTTTTATCCCGATGGCGGCTGTTCTCTGAATCTTAAACTCTTGGCCTCAAATGGTATCTCCCAGCAGGGAGGTCTCCAGGCTAACTGTGCACTGCAAGCTAAGTGCCTTTCCTTTGATCTGTGTTAAATTCACAGCTGTTCCTCACAGGCTGTTCTTGACTCCATCCGGCCTGTTCTGAGCTGTGAAGCCAAAGCTCCTGCTGGAGCCAAGCAAGCAACGAGCACACAAGTCACTCAGTTGGGCGTCAGCCATACATGAGCTGCATAAAGCACAAGCCAAGGCGGACTCGCTTCCAACCACTCATCTTTCAGGGCGGGACAGTGCTACAGCAGCTACCACACGCCCTCTTCTAGCTCTGGGCTAACAGGGCCTGTGCCCTGCCAAGCCCTCCCGCGAGACACTAGAACAGGACAATGTGCCAGGGGACCTGAGCCAGGAGACAGCAGGTCTGAGACCTGGAGACCCACACTTAACTATCCCTGAGAAGCCCCCTCTCAGTGACCTTCCACGGGCAGAAAGAGCTCCTTTCCTCCACACAGCCAGTGGAAGCCCGCCCGCCTGAAAGGCTGCGCTCAGGAAATGTGCTGAGTGATGAGATGATGCAGAGCGATGTCAAGTCACTAGGTTGGCTGCCGCTGCAGAGTTTTTTTAAAGCAAATTGCAGGGCTGCCGGGAAAAGACCACGACACAGCATGGCAGCTAAGCAGCCACTTCCCCCCAACGCCGGCTCTTTCACCCCCAGCTTGGGAGGAGGGCTGTAGATTCGCTGTCACCCGCCTGTGTCTCTTGCGAAGGGGTTCCGAACGGGCAGGGTTCTCCCCTAGCATCTCAGAGGGGATCGCGAGTCTGACCTCCTTGCGTCACCCACTGAGCCCTGCTTCACGCCCGTATCAGGAGACGAGCCAGACGACGTTTTCGAGCTGGCCTGAAGCAGGAAGGGCTCGGGTTCCCAATCTGACTGTGCAGCTGACCTAGGACAACCCAAGTAGCCTTTTCCCATTGAGCAGCACTCCCGCAGTCTAGATTTTCTGCGTCCTGCCGATGCCGTGTCACAGTGCCAGTCTCCCGACGTTCGCTATAAGGCTTTCCTGATGGAGACTGCTTCCTCTGCTACCTTGCCTTCCCCCCCCCGGAGGAACTCTCAGAAGCTTAAAGATGGCAGGTTCCACTTCAGCTCGGGTACTTAAGTAAGCGCCCAAGGAAAAGTTTATAACCCTGCACACAGTGCAGAACCGGAATGTACGCTGGGAGCCGCAAACACCGAACTGCCATGGGACGAGCAAGTGAGCAGAGCAGCGACAGCGAGACCCCGAGCCCAAAGCAACACTGCGTCAGGGTAAAGACATTAAGGCTGCCCCCTCCCAAGCAGTGCCCTCCTCTGCAGAGAGGGCCACTATCCGAGTATGCAGTCACGGGTTATCCACTAGCAGCTGCAGCAGACAGAGAACACGTTGGAAAGAAAGTGAAACGTTAGCAAGTAAATAGCACTCAGCTGGGTCTCTGAATAATTAATTTAAAATTAGAGACAGGCCCAGCCCGGACACTGCATGCTACTGCGATCCTGGCGTTTTTATGATTGCTAGAACCATGATATCAGAACCCGGGAGCATTAAATCCAGGCTTCACCAGCGTTGGGTTCATGTGTTTTAAGCTGCCAACTGTGATCTGACATTGGATGCGGAGCCGAGCTTTGGCTTAGACTCCATCTTTAACGTTAACAACAAGAAGAATGTCTCCTGCAGCTGGAAAGTCAGTTCCTGGTATACCAAATAAGCCTTCAGGTGCCCCATATTTAGCTCTTTCATGTTTTATATCAGGGGCTTTTCAAACTTTCTGTATTGGTGACCCTCTCCCCCGCATACATTTAAAATGGAGGTGAGGGGGTAATTTAATTGGGGGGGGCGCTCATGGTTGTCAGCCCCACAGAGCTGACAGCTCCTGACCTTGCGATCCCGACTCCCACTGAGATTCCCCCACCCCCCCCGATTTATGTCAACGCCTCCGCTTGCTGGCAAACGCGTTGGGAGCAGAGGAATGCTACCCAGCGTTCCCAGGGGTATGCGGGACACCCCCTGCAAACAGCACCGCCAGGGGCCGGCAGAGCGACTCCTCTTGGCGGAGCCGTGGCAGTGCACCCCCGTGCCCGGGGCAGGCTGCACTTACCACTCCTACTCCGTAGTGGATGTGCGCCAGCGTGATGAGCGCCGTCAGCAGGTACAGGAGAAGATCCTCCCAATGCGGCGCCACTCCAGAGACCACCACGAAGATCACCAGGGCTAACGGCAGCAGCATCCAGTTGAGCGGCTGGCACCGGGTGCTACTCATCTGACACACGATCAGCTGGCACTGGTGGGGGAGGGAGGAGAGGTCTGTGCTTTGGTTTCCGGCCCGCAGGAGCCTCTGGGAGCCAATCCCTCGCTCGGAACATGGCACCACATCAAGAGGAAACAATCCCCACGGATGGGCTTGCATTGGCTTGGCGTGAGAGACGCAGCTCGGCTTCTGGGCACAGTCCAGGGCAGAGAGCCAGGAATAACATTTCACAGGCTTCCTGAATGCCAGCGCCTCAGCTGCCTGTCTGGCATGCAAGGCACCGAGCCCACGACTTAACAGTATCCAGGACATTTGGGGTGTCTCCTGTAAGCAGGCGGACTTGATCTCACACAGCTGAACCAAATTTTACCTAGAACCTTGCTACGCCTGAGAGAGCAGGACCTCAGACAAGTGAATCGTCACCCCCTCCTCAACATGCTGGGATGTCTCTGATCTAGGGAAAGCGTCAGATCTGGTTTACAGGACACGGTTTCGGCTCCGAGGCTCTCCCGCCTGCTTCAGTGCCCGTCCTTCCCATTGTGGCAGTACGGCCAACGGGTTTACACTGACAACCCACAATTCCTGCTCGTTCATGCTGCATCTGTGACTGGCCTTCCCACCTCAGGAGTAGACTGGGCATAGCATGACACACTGCAGCCCTTTGCCCTGGGGCTGTCTGAAATCCGCCACCCCGTCCCGCGTGTTTTAGCGGAGAACTAGCACTCTTACCGAAATGTTAGCAAAGGCTGTTCCAACCATGAAGTAGAAGAGCCTGGGGTGGACCTCCAGGATGTCTGACGGTGACATGAAGATCCAGATCATGCACAGAACGAAGAGCAACGCTGGCGAGAAGAACGGCAGCATGATTTCATACACCGACCTGTGCTTCAGGGTGTTACTTTTATAGGCCCTGAAAAAGCAAAAGGAACAAAAATCTTAACTCAAACTATCAGAAGCCACAGCTTCTAAGTGAGGCTGGCACAAGCCTTCCTTCGGGAACTCTCCAATCCAGGGGAGCGCCCAGCTAGCCTTGGGCACCCTTCCTGAAGCCAGGAGGAAGAGCTTTGCTGTTTGATGAAGCAGTGTAAAAACATGGGCAGAAGGCCTGTCTCATACTAAGGACGTTAAGTATCAACTAACTGAGTAGAATCATCGAACACTAGAACTAGAAGGGACCTCGAGAGGTCATCCAGTTCCCTGCCCTCATGGCAGGACCCAGTACCATCTAGACCAGTGTTTCTCAACCAGTGGTATGAGTACCCTTAGGGGTACTCGAAAGAAGTCTGGGGGGTCTGTCAACACAACTGAAATTTGGAGAAAACTGAATTTTTATTTTAAGTTTTACAGTGCTTTATTATTTTTGTACTTTTTACACCCAAAAAATTTCATTGTCCGCCCGGCTACAATTAAGTTGTTTAAACAAATGTGTCGCAATGGTAGATAAAAAATGTGTGTCTGAAAACTGTAGGTACTGGGGGTACTTTTTTTTTTTTTAAATAAAGGTTGAGAAACACTGGTCTAGACCATCCCTGATAGATGTCTATCTAACCTGCTCTTAAATATCTCCAGAGATGGAGATTCCACAACCTCCCTAGGCAATTTATTCCAGTGTTGACCCACCCTGACAGGTAGGAAGTTTTTCCTAATGTCCAACCTAAACCTCCCTTGCTGCAGCCCATTGCTTCTTGTCCTGTCCTCAGAGGCCAAGGAGAACAATTTTTCTCCCTCCTCCTTGTGACACCCTTTTAGATACCTGAAAACCGCTATATGTCCCCTCTGTCTTCTCCTTTCCAAACTAAACAAGCCCAATTCCTTCAGCCTTCCCTCATAGCTCATGTTCTCTAGACCTTTCATCACTTTTGTTGATGTTCTTTGGACCTTCTCCAATTTCTGCACATCTTTCTTGAAATGTGGGACCCAGAACTGGACACAATACTCCAATGGAGGCCTAATCAGCCTAGAGCAAAGCCGAAGAATTACTTCTCGGGTCTGGCTCACAACACTCCTGTTACTGCCTCCCAGAATCAGGGTTGCTTTTTTTGCAACAGTGTCACACTGTTGACTCATATTTAGCTTGTGGTCCACTATGACCCCTAGATCTCTTTCTACCGTACTCCTGTTCTGTATGTGTGAGACTGATTGTTCCTTCCTAAGTGGAATACTTTGCATTTGTCCTTATTAAACATCATCCTATTTATCTCAGACCATTTCTCCAGTTTGTCCAGATCATTTTGAATTATGACTCTACCCTCCAAAGCACTTGCAACCCCTCCCAGCTTGGTATCATCTGCAAACTTAATAAGTGTTCTCTCTACGCCGATATCTAAATCGTTGATGAAGATATTGAACAGAATCGGCCCCAGAACAGACCCCTGCGGAACCCCACTTGTTATGCCTTTCCAGCAGGATTGTGAACCATTAATAACTACTCTGAGAATGGTTATCCAGCTGAGTAATCGAATAGTCAATGCATTTTGCATCGACTATTCGATTAGTCGATAGGGCACCTCTGCCTTTGAAATGTAGCAACAGCCCTAGGGCTGCCAGGCTATTGACGCAAGGTGCTCTCCACAAACTTCCTTTTGCACTATTCTGCATGGCTAACTCCTAGCAGAACAGGACCATCACAGGTCGTGCCTGCAGAATTAGTTAGCGCCCGTGGTTTCAGGAACACTTACCTGTAGAAGTTATACAGGCTCATGGGCACAGTCACTGTGAGCGCACATCCTGGAAGAGAACATCTAAGTTACTGCAGCGTAGGAATTCATCAGTGTCACTGAATTTCTTCAGAAGCAGCAGATGTGATCGTCTTTCTTTTTATACAAGCATTTACATGGCAGTAGCTACAAGCTTACTTCAACCTACTGCCAGCCCACGGCTGCTCAAATGTAAGGGCCATTCATACGATTTGTATATTTGACTCAACTCTTCAGAAGAGCCCTATCTTGGTTAATGAAGTTCCACTCCATGCATTTATGGAAATAACTCTGATTATTTTAGTGAATATACAAATTTATCTGCATTCTGACCAGAACTCCCAACAAGACACCAAGGGGGCAGCAGAGAAAGCATCATCATCAATGGCTTCACATTTTCCATGCAAAGAGGACGTATTTCACACACAGTAAGGTCATTATAAAGATAGAAGCAAACAAAACTACATTTATGTCATGTGCATCATTTAGAACATTAGAGCTTCCATTAACAAAAGCTTCAGTCATTTGACTAAGTCTCATGGCCCTCCCTGAAGGCCCCAAGTTCCACGAATCCCCAACATTTCAAAAGTAGTGTGGACAGACGCTTACACTGAACGTCGACCATCACTTTGCAGCAGAAAAGCTGCCTCGGGAATAGGGATGTAATCATGTAGTCAAGTAACTGATTAACCGATAAACAAAAGCTTACAGGTTAATGCTATAGGCTACATGCATTCCCGCCCCCCGCCAGTACATTTTTTAGCAGGCTGGCCAGCAGCCTGGCTCACGCCAGGTCCGGGACCTACCCCTGCTGCAGCTCTGCATTTGAAGTGTATGAGGAGCCAGGTGGACAGGCAGCCCAGCTCAGTTCCTGCTCGCGCTGGTCTGGGAGCGCAGAAACCCACCTTTGGACAGAGCCGGTCTGGGAGGGGAGCTGGTTTTTAAACGGGCTCCCCTTACGAACCAGCTCCCGCCTGGCATCCCACGCTGCTGCCTCTGATACAGCAGCGTGGATCAGCAGGGGGCTCCTTCGGAGTGGGGCCAGAGCGCGCCGACTGCCAGCCCCACCCCCAGGGACTATAGAACAGTCGCGTAACCAATAAGAATTCACGAGGTTACTCGACTATTCAATTAACTGAGATTCCTACTCAGGAAGGCATTTCTTTTAAAGGCTAGTGGTACCAAATTGCATTTCTTTCCAAAGGGCGAACCACAGAGACATTCAAAATAAGAGCAATAAAGCTACCAAATCCTTCCTGGCCAGCCAACGTGGACACATTTTCAGCTCCCAGGCTGCAGTGAAGGGGGAGCTCTGACATACAACTGTCGAGAGGAGCAAGAATGTAGATCCTTACTGTTGAGAACTAGGGACCAATCTACTGCAACAGCTGGATTCCCAAGGAGAGTCCATAAGGCCATGCAGGCTGAGGCATCTAAGATACATGTATTATTTAGTTCAGGGGTGGACAGACTGTAGCAGTTCAGAGGCACCCTTGCGGTTTAGTAGGAGGGTGGAGCACTGCATGCTGGGACCACCTACCTTCTGGGGCTGTGTTAGTTGGCTGCAATCTTCTCCCTTCTCTACAAGTTAGATGCAGCCCTTGGCAACTTGGCCAGTTCTCACCAAAGCCTCAGTGGGACCAGTATCAGATCCAGCGCATTTTGCTGCTTACAATCTAGATCAGGACTCGGTTCAGCAAGCTTTCTACCCAGACCCTTTAACAAGTTTCTCTTTGCTAAACATGCAAACAAAGACAGCTTTGAAAGTGAAAGAACTGGCTATCAGAAAAGCAACGGTGGTTAAAAATAGGCTTCAACATGGAGCTTCTTACCAATAATCATTGTAGTGAATAGGTCTCTATATAAGAAATTAAACAGGAAAGGTGCATACCAGGCCTCAACTCCCACAATCGCTGTCACTATGTAGACAAACGAAATGGTCTGAAAAGGAAGCACAGAGAGAGAGCACAGGTGAGGTGAGCTGCTGGAAAGGCAAGCCAGACACAGCACGCTTCTCCGGGGGCAACCAATCCTCACCAGGCCCTTGCAGGAGCGGCAGGCCTTGCTTTCCAACCAGATTTTCCACTAGCCAGCATCTCTGGGTCAGAGGCAGCCACAGTAGCCCAGTGCAGCCTCCCGTAGCCCAGGTGGGACCACGCATGTATGCCCCCGTTCCCAGGTTCCTACGCTGACTGCACATGAGGAAACAACCCACCCGACGTTTCCAGCAGCATGACCCAGGAAGCCTGTCTGGAAAGGGAAGTCACGGGAGACCTGGGGTGAGACAAGGCCTGCTTGAGCAGCAAGAGCTTAAGGCCAGTCTGGAAAATGACTAATGAGGAGAAAGGCCCGTGATGGTCTGTCCCGCTCACCCTCCCAACCCCCAGGGAGCTCTCTGCACTCAATGTGGTTTGTACGTGCATCTGAGGACAGCCCCACCCTATGACTGGAGCAACCAGCCCAAACACGGGGCACGTCAACAGCTGCCAAAGCGACGTTTAACTGCCGCCTGCAGTAAACCAACCCACGGGAGTCAGGACGGTCCTATGCACGATCAGGAAGATGCACCTTGGATTTGGAGAAACCTGGCGGCACAGAGGCGAGGATGACCCAGTGCAAAGGACTAGCAAAACCAGGATTTCTACTGTTGCACATGATTAAGAGGAGATGCCAGAACTTGTTGCCAAGTGGTGCTTTTACAACCATTGGACCCAATGCAACGGCACAAGTATAAATGGCTAAGTCAATACGGCTACACTGCTGCCACAACAGAATCAGGCCCAACAATGATCAGTGTCCAATTTAACGACATTTTATTGCCTGCTAATGCAAAAGATGTGTCAACACCAAGATACTTGGAACGGACAGCACCTCTCCGCTGAGGAGAAACCAGATCTGTTGCAATCTAAGTCTGCAGTAACCGTTTCATAATGCCTCCCTTGCTCCTTGATTCCTTAAACACCTGCTTGACTTTAATCATGCATGCAGTCTGCTTTGCTGAATCAGGCCTTGCTAAAGTAGCACCGACAAGACAGTTCCAATGATTGCACCCTGCAAGCAAGCTGGCATCGTGCCCTCTGCCGGAAAGCTCTCCGCCCGGAAGAAATCTCAAGGGGATTAGGGTTAGGCAGAAGATGGGCAATTCATGATGACACGGACAGATGTCACCCAGGGAAAGATGGCAGAGCAGCACCGGTCCCTACACAAAGAGCTCCGACAGCTAAGCAGAGTTGGCCACTATTTTCTAAATTAGCATTTTGAAACCAAGCCGCGGGAGAGCTACTTACCACCTGGCTGATGTCATATCCCCAGGGCAGGAAGAGAATCCCTGTGTTATATTTCTCCCAATGGGAGAGGATGAAGGAAAACAAAACCACCCACAAGAGGAGATAGAGAACGAAGACGCTGACCCCGGTGGGTCCCCGGCCAAAAGTAGAGTAAACAGTCACGACGAAGAACACACAGGCCCAGCTGTCCAGGCCATGGTCAAAGAGCTCCCCCAGCGGACTGCTGGAGTTTGTTCGGCGCGCTTGCTTCCCATCCACGCCATCTGGAAAGGAAGGCCACAGAGATGCAAAGCTCAACATCCGCGTGCAAAGCAAGTGACTTCTCTGCAGCCGCCCAATAATGCAGGCACGGCTGAGAAGCCAGAAGCTAGCTTCAGTTCCCAGCACTGTCCTGGGAGGTACCGAAACTGAACACACACACAAAAACCCTTAGGAAGAGTCTACTTTAAATATTAGAATGTATTTAAACATTTAGCAGCAATCTGCATTCAGTATTTTGTGAGTAGCCCCCAAAGAGTCAGTCCTGGTCGGACGAGAAATCTCCTGCATCTATGCTCCTCCCTTGAAATGGATAAAGCAGATAAAACAATCCCAAGTGGCAGTTTCTAGAGGCATCTCAGCCAGTCATAGGCCATTCTCAATATCAGAGCAAGGGAATGGAGGGGAACCGCGGAGTGACCCAGTCACACCGTTTCTTGGGGGGACAGAGGTTGGGTTTGGGAAACAGAACTACAACAGCGATTCACTTGACTAATTAGCATCATTATGATGACAGGCACCTTGGAAATCCAAGATACAGCATAAGAATCTGAAGTCTTACCCAGTGTATATGCCGCAAAGTTGAGGAGACCTACTATGACCCACACTTGACTTGGAACATGCACGTGATCAGGTGCTGTTAAGATTGGAAAGAAAATTGGAGCGTTAAGGACACACAATGCATCAGAAATGCTTTCAACAAGAACCGTGTTAGCAATTCATTGGAACAAGGCTGCCGACAAATCAGGGGTGGGCAAGATACCTCTCCCGGACCCCTGCTGGGACCCTCAGGCACACAGCAACCGTGGATTTAAGCACAGGGTGGCCAATAGGAACTGACTCCAGCCAATCTTTCAGCTCCTATGGGCCGGAAAGAACCAGCCATTAGGAGCTGAAAGCCACATGGAGGGAGCAGCCTGCAGTTTTAAGCCATCTGGGGCTGCAACAGGCAGGGAGCCCAGCCTGCCTTGGGGAGGTGGCTGCAGCGCTGCTGGCCAGGAGACCCTTAGGTAAGCGCCTCCCAGCCAGACTTGCCTCTGGCACCCCAACCCCTCCTGCACCCCAAACCCTGACCCAGGTCACCATCCAAATCCTCTGCAACCCCCTGCCCTAGCTCACAACCCCCTCCCAGACTCTGTACCCCCCCATGCCCCTCCCCCAGACCAGAATCCTCTCCTGCACCCGAACACCCTCCGAGACCCTGCACTCAGGTCACAACCCCCTCCTTCACCAATCTCCATCTCAGACCCCACAGCCCCTCCTGCACCCCATGTGCCTTTCTGCACCCTCCTGGGCCCAGCACCCCCTCCACAGAAAAGTGCAGCCCTTGGAGTGGGCCCCCCCCCACCAAAAATTACTGCCCACCCCTGCTCCTAAGCTGAGTCCTCTCCCTAGTCAGAGGAGGTTTCTTTCAATTCTCCCCAGTGTGCTTGTACTGCCAAAGAGAAATGCATCAAATCAGCCTTCAACCACGCCGCTTCGGTCAGCATTATCTTATGCTTCTGCACGGTATCCAGCAGACCCTCAAAACTGCACTTTGCTGAATTGTCAAAGGTCTGAGCATAAACTCCAGTTTCACAGACCCAAATACAGCATCTCCCTCCCCTTCCCAGACCTTAAAATAGGCAACGTTTTCAATGGAACGTAGAGACACTTTTGAAATTTTTACTGATGAGCTATTTTAAGTCACAGACTTTAGAGCACAGGCTGAATTCTAGATTATAACTAGATGGATTTGCACTTCCTGGGCTGGGCATTCAGTTACCTAATTACAGAACACCCAAGGCCCTCGATTTCACTGCTAAGATGGCTTTGCTGCAGTCTTCATCCCCCTCCCATTTACCCACACAACAGACAGAGATAGCAAGAGTGCCAGAGGAAACCGCTGTAAAGTGAATTTCTGTCTCCACATGGGGGCGCTTCCATTGCCTTCATTTTTAACGTATTTATTGTGTGGCAGGTTGCAGACAGGAGTGAAGCGATGAGGCCAGAAGAAATGTTAGCTGAGGGGGAGTTCAAGGGAGTTCACATGCCACGTGCCACGTAATCGTGATCTTATCACTGAGCAAGTACGCTTTGCTGTCATGGAAACAGGCCTGGGCAAAGATAGAAGCCCCCAACTTCCTTACGGATGACGCGGAGATTGAGCAAAACGTCTGCAAAGCGCAAGTCTGTTCTGGGAAGGGACCGCGTGAAGCCAGAAGAGGGGCACAGAATCCCAGGTCAGAAAGCTGTGAGATCTAGTCTAGGCCAGAGAACGTCCCCACAATAATTCCTAAAGAACAACTTTTTCAAAAAATTCCCAATCTTGATCTAAAAAAATGCAAGCGAGAGAACTCGCCACAGCCCTTGGGGGACTGTCCTAATGGGTAATTTACTCTCACACGCCTTATTTCCTGTCTGAATTCATCTAGCTTCGATTTCCAGCAACTGGCTGCGTCACCCCTTTCTTGGCAAAGCTGAAGATGCGAGGATTAAATATTTGTTCCCCACTTAGGTTCTCGTGTAGACTAATCAAGTTGCCCCTTAACTTTCTCTGTCAAATAGACTGAGTTCCTAGCATCTTGATAATGAGACACAGCTTTTCCAATCCTTTCATCTTTTCTTGTGGCTTCTTCGAACCCTCTTCAGTTAATCAGCATCCTTCTTGAATCGTGGATACCAGAACTGGGCAGCGGATTCCAGCAGCATTCGCACCACTGCTAAATACAGAGCTAAACTAACTTCTCTCCGATACTCAAGATTCTCCAGTTTGTGCCCCCTTCCCCCCACCGGATCTTTTGGGGGGACACAGACGGACACACACACACACACCCACACACACACACGTCTGTCATACCCTCTACCCCAAGACATGCTTTGCCTTACTTGCACTTGATCTTTTTCCCCAGGCAGAATGACGGCTGAGAACCAGCAAGGACTTTTCACAGCCTGACAGGTAAGGACACAATTTTGTGATAGAGGTCACAGATTCCATGATGTTAATGGGCCTCTGGGAAGTCTTTGGTGTCAGCCCTGCTCCCCCCGCCCTCCCCAAAACAGCCCCCAGGGGGACACGGGGACGGACACGCACGCGCGCACACACACACACGCCCCCCTCCCTTATATTTTTAGTAAAAGTCATGGACAGGACACAGGCTTCTGGAAACTGTTGCTCATAGCCTGCAACCTCACCACAACTTTTACTAACCATACCCATGAAAACATGCACAGCACTTCTTCTGGGGGACCACAGCAAGAGCATTTTCAAGTCTGCTTCCTGTAGATAGTTGAACTGCTGGATGAACAGAGATTAACTTGAAGTTCACCCTCTCTTCCTACCCCAGGCTGGGGACTCTAGATGGACAGTAAGACAACCAAGCGGTGGCAGATATGCATTTCCAAGACCTTGTTAAGCAGTTAGCCGAGCCTGCAACACTGGATTTTATTCCAGAGAGTACAACCCTCTGCAGAGCCCACAGAGAGAATAGGGTTACCAGGTAGACCCCCCCAAAATACCAGACACACTTGATCGTGGTGGGGGGGAAGGGACCAGCCAGGAGGGGAGCGGGGCTGTCCAGGAGGAAGGGGGGCAGGAGGTGGGGGGGGGCGGGGCTGGCCAGGAGGAAGGGGGGCAGGAGATAGGGCTGGCGGGGCATCGGGGGCCGCGGGCTGGCCAGGAGGAAGGGGGGGGCGGGAAGCAGAGCTGGCCAGGGAGGAGGGGTGCAGCCTGCGGCCGCAGCCCAACAGGCCGCACCCCAGCAGGCACTCCCTCTAGTTGCTAGTAGAAGCCGGGCAGGGGCAGGGGGAGGCTGGGAGCCACTCCCCCCACCCGACTTCTGCACACAACCAGAGGTTCCCAGCTAGGAGGCGGGGCCACAATTGGCGCTGGGAGCCTCTGGTTGTGTGCAGAAGCCGGGCAGGGGGAGTGGCTGGGAGTCCCAGCCCCCGCCCGGCTTTTGCACGCGACCACAGGGCTCCCAGCGCCAATCGCGGCCCCGCCAGGCTTCCGTCCAGCACCCAGCCGGAAATTCAGAAAATACCGGACATTGCACATATCTGGTATTTTCTGAATTTTTCTACCGGACACAGGGTGCAAATACCGGACTGTCCGGTAGAAAACTGGACACCTGGCAGCCCACAGAGAAGGGGCAGCATTCTTCCACCAGCATGCCCAGCTACAATGGCCCATTTCCCAAAAAAGGGCCAGTGGAAGTAGTTTTATTATTGCCGTCAATAAGGTCACAATTTTACCCTCTGGGGACTCAGACCTCAAGGGATGCTGACCCTCTGGCAGTGACACTGCCAAACCCGCCCCCCCAGTTAGCAGCACACTCAGCGTAACTCTACCATATTGAGCACATTCTGCTAAATCCAGACACCAGCTGTGGCTGGCATTAGCTTTACACTTGTGCTGGGCAGGCAGCTGAAGGGGGCAACCAGCCTTCCACCAACAGGGTCTGGGTTCTAGCCAGCACCATGAGAGATGAAATCTGAGAGGGATGTAGGGTACCAACACCACCTTCCCCATTCTGTCTGCTTAAGCAACAGATCTGTGTGTGAGGCAGTGGCTGTAGACTGGAGCTGGAACAGATAGCATGGTAAATTCAGAGCCTTTCAGGACAGAAATGTTTGGCTTCCAATCCTCCTCTAACTCCACTCAAGCATCTCAATCCTCATCTGTAGCAGCTGCTGCTTTTCTAGGCTAGGGACCCCTCACAGCTGTTCTGTCCTGAAGCAAACTATAGCGTGCAGCATTTTGTTTTGGTAGGCAGTGTTTAATCGGCATGTAAAAGGGCCGAGTGAGCCAAGGAACTGGCCATGGTACCGGATGCCAGACCAAGTTCTAGTCTCCACTCTAACAATGATTTACTGGGTAACCTTGGTTATGTTACTTAGTCTGAGCCTCAGTTTCCCCATCTGTTATGCGGGGAATATAGTCACCTATAGATAACGTGTGTGAACTCTTTTCACATCTCTTACTCCCGTTATGGGGGGGGAGGGAAGGAAGGTGAATTGTGGTAGCTTCGGATACCACCTGTGTGCTAATTTGCCTTCAGTGTGATTAATATCTGAATTCGCAGAGTAACATGCGAGTGCCAAGCAGTATTAGTACTTGGCTAACCACCTGGAAATCGCATTCGACTGGAGCCAAATACAATTTACTGCTGCATCTGATAACGTACCACATTTCAATGTCTCCTTTAGCAGGATATTAACTCAGCCTGCATCCCAAGCTAGACAAGACTGACCTACCCCCAGCTCCTGGTCCCAGCCCTCCTCCCCCAGCAGACTATTGGATATTATTTTTCTCCAGTTTAAACTTGCTATTACTGCATATTATAAGAAAAACCAGCAGAACAGATATTTTTATGGTGTGCAAAGTGGGGATTTTATCTGCTTTGTTATGTTGCGTGTGAGTGTCCTACAGTAACCCCATGTGTGTGCGCCTCAGTTTCCCTGGGCACCATCTACTACCTAAATGGTGATGGGAATTTGAGTACAACAGCCTCCCTCATGTCAGTCTGAGCCTGGGAGGGCATGCAACCAGGTGACCCCCCTTTTATCCTGGAAACAGGACAAAGGCCAGCGGGGGAGTCTGGTGGGGGAGGAGAGGCTGGGACCAGGAGCTGGGGGTAGGTCAGTCTTGCCTAGCTTGGGATGCAGGCTGAATCACATCTGACTGCGGATGGGGGTGCAGGACATGGTGGCTCCCACACCCCGATGGCCTATCAGAACTGCAATACAAAGACATTAGTTATAAATGTTTTTTCTATTTTTCTCCAATGACATTTTGGAAAGGGATACCGATTCTGTCGAGAATGCCTTTAATTAAAGGATTGCGCCATTTCTAAAAGACTAGAGGTGGCCTAACACCCCTCTGGTCTTGAGAGAGACAAATCTGGAGTTCTTCTGATGATGGTTTGTGTGTGTGGGGTCCAGGGGCTGGAGGGTTTGACTTGCAAACCCTTCTCTATAAATTGGCCTCTAGTTAGCCTGGAGTAATTTAAAGGAAAACCCCATTCAGGGAGGACAAATGCTTAGAGCACTAGCATGCCTGATGCCCAGGCAAAAGACAGTGCATGACCCTCTCTTGCCACACACACATGGCCTGTAACCCCTCCCTCCCGGGTCCCGGCCGTTGATGAAATCCTGAAAATAAGTCTGAGACTGAAGCTTTTCCCCTGGTCAGTCTGCACCCTGACCTGCATTCTCCTGTTTTTACACACCCGAGGGCTGGTTTGCGGCATCTTCCGCCTGTCTCACAGCACAGGGCACAAGAGCCAGCCACCAGCATCCTGGCCAGACGGTGCACTCGTTCAAGACAGACAGCGCAAGCCCCCTCCCTTTGGTGCTTTTAGGCCTGGACACCTGAAAGTGCCCTGCAGAGGACAAGACCAGATGACCTGATTTGGGGAGGGGTCTGAGCTCCCGGATCCGGTGTGAGCCAGAACTGAGCCGGGCTGCCCGGTTCTTAATACACTTTAAATGCAGAGCTGCAGCGAGGGTAGGCCCCAGACCTGTCGCAAGCCAGGACTGAGCCAGGCCAGCCTGCTAAAAAATTTACTGGCAAGTGCAGGGGGGAGGGGGAGGAGGAGAGAGAGGGAGATGCATGTAGTCTATAGCATTAACCAATACGCTTTTGTTTATCTGGTAATCGGTTAATCGACTGCACTATTACATCCCTAAAACAAACTGCTCACTTCCCACTGTTTTACTATCCACTTTAGGCGGGAATTCTGTTGCTACGTTCCACCCTTCCTTGGGACGTTACCTGGCCACCCCCCTACCTGTTAGAGAGGTCACATGAGATGTCCCAGGACCAATCACTGCTGAGACTTAAAGGACAAAAGGGGCTGTCGACAGGGGACCGAACCTGAGGGAGACACCCTTGACAGCTTTGCACTTTTAAACCCATAGACCATGCACTATTCCGTAGATCTAAGTTTACACACAAGAATCATACATACAGTCAAAAAAGCAAACAACGTTGATAATCCTAAAAAAGGGGATAGAGAATAAGGCAGAAGATATCTTATTGCTTCTGTAGAAATCCATGGGACGCCCACATCTGGAATCCTGTGTACAGACGTGGTCGCCTCACCTCAAGAAGATCTCTTGGCATTGGAGAAGGTTCAGAAAAGGGCCACAAAAATGGCTGTTAGCCAGGATGTCTCTAGCCTCTGCTGGTCCTCTCGTGGATTGGTAACTGGTTAATGGGGGAGAGGGGAGGGATCAGATGATTCCCTGTTCTGTTCATTCCCTCTGAGCACCTGAGATTGGCCACTGTCTTAGGACTGGAGACTGGGCGAGATGGACTTTTGGTCTGACCCAGTCTGGGGTCTCATATTCTGAAGGGACCAGAAGGAACACAAGAATTGCCATATTGGGTGAGACCAGAGGTCCATCGAGCCCAGTGTCCTGTCTTCTGACAGTGGCCAATGCCAGGGGCCACAGAGGCAGTGAAGAGAAACAGGTGATCACGTGATTCCTCTCCTATCATCCATTTCCTGACAAACAGAGGCTAGGGACACCATTCCTACCCATCCTGGCTAATAGATTCATGGAGGATAGTTCCATTGATGGCTATCTAGCTCTTTTTTGAACTCTGTTCAAGTCCTGGTCTTCACAACATCCTCTGGCAAGGAGTTCCACAGGTTGACGGTGTGCTGCATGAGGAACTACTTTTTGTTTTAAATCTGCTACCTATTCATTTCATTTGTTGACCCCTAGTTCTTATATTGTGGGAACAAATAAATCACATTTCCTTATTCACTTTCTCCACACCTGTCATGATTTTATAGACCTCTATCCTATCCCATTTTAGTGTTCTCTTTTCCAAGCTGAAAAGTCCCCGTCTTTTTAATCTCTCTTTATATGGGACCCGTTCCAGACCCCTCTTCATTTTTGTTGCCCTTTTCTGAACCTTTTCCAATGCCAAGAGATCTTTCTTGAGATGAGGCGACCACATCTGTGCGCTGTATTCTTTGTGTGTCTCCTCCATAGTTTACATAGAGGCAATAAGATTTTCTGTCTTATTCTCTATCCCTTTTTTAATGATTCCTAACATTCTATTTGCTTTTTTGACTGCCACTGCACACTGAGTGGATGTTTTCAGAAAACTATCCACAGTGACTCCAAGATCTCGCTCTTGAGTAGTTGTAGCTAAATTAGTCCCCACTGTATTATATGTGTAGTTGGGATTATATTTCCCAGTGTGCATTCCTTTACATGTATCAACACTGAATTTCCTCTGCCATTTTGAAGCTGATCCTCTACGCCCTACTATCAGAATTGCCCACTGGGAAGAGGAACAAGGCATGCCATGACAAAGGTGCCACCGTGTGGCACCACTTTTAGACAGTGTTTGAGAAGTTCTCTGGTGAGCACCAGAGCTCTCTGAAAGTCTGCTCCTTCCCTACTAGAAACAGAATAATGGCCCTGCACCAACTTTCATAGAGGTCTGTGGATGAGCTCAGGTCATTGAGCTCATTTCTCATGCGACCCACATCAAATCTGTAGGTGTCTTCAAGATGAAAGGATAGTTCTCCCACTTGGGGCCCTCTGGGACAGCCAGCAACTTGACTGAAGAAGCTATCCTAGGTGGAGAGG
Source organism: Pelochelys cantorii (assembly GCA_032595735.1). Classification (NCBI taxonomy): domain Eukaryota; kingdom Metazoa; phylum Chordata; order Testudines; family Trionychidae; genus Pelochelys; species Pelochelys cantorii. Next base: position 4,141,195 of record CM064328.1, read on the forward strand.
TCTCCCCTCCAGACAAGCCAACGTGAACCTGCAACGGGAATTGCTCCTAAAGCGGAGTTATTCATGTTTAACGCTGCGTTTCCCAGCGCAGCACATCTACATTCGCAAACTGCTGCAAGGAACCAAGTGCGCAGAGTCCCTCAGCTGCTGCTAATTGCAGCTTTGCTTGCACTGCTCAGTTCTCCAGCTGGGTTTTGATAATCGATCCATTGCAGCTATTGCTATTTTCATCAAGGTCCCGGCTAGCTGCCATGTAACACACAAAAGCTGGAGACACACTACATTTGCTGTCATCAGTAAGAGAGATCTCGGTTTGTCTTCACATGAGATTAGCCACAAGAGGGGATTGTACAACAGTGTGTACCTGGGCACACGGGTGGAAAGTCCCGATTAGACCTCAGAGTAATGTTCAGTATTAATCCAGGGTCCAATTCTCTTACTCTGCACATATCTAGTCATCTACATTATTAGTACAATATGGGTGCAAAACACTGCCACCAAATCCAAAAGGCAGCCTTTTACACTTACAGGTTGGACTTCCCCACTCCGGCACCCTGGGACCCAGATCCATCCCAAAGGAGGGAATTTGCCAGATATAGGGAGGTCCCTGCGACTGGCCTCCCAGGATACTCCCCCTCCCTGCAGCTGGCTCTGCTCCAGACCCGCTGCCACTGGGCTCCAGCCTGCAGGGTTTGGACTTGGGCTCCGACCCATGGGGGCTCCCCATAGACAGAGCTCCCCAGCTGTAGCAGCCCCACTTCTCGCCCGCCCGACCAGGAATCTGCAGGGATGGGGCGTGTTAGCTGTCCCGCTTCTGCTGCGCCCTGCCAGGGGCCCTCGGGGATGAGACTTTCCAGCTGCCACTGCCCCGCCCGGCCAGGGCTCCCTGGGGACAGGGCTCGCCAGCCCCACTGCTGCCCCGTCCAGCTGGGCTCCCAGGCACCGGGGCTCTCAGATCCAGCAACATCCTTGGTCCTGCTGGACCAGAGAGTCCTGGATTTCAGAGGTTCGACCTGTACTTAATCCAGGTGCAAGGTAACAAACTTAGACTGTTGCATGACAGAAGACAACACTTCAAGGAAGACTGCACATCCTCCAAAAGGGCAACTAAAATCAGTGCTCTGTGCCTTCAGGCACTATTAAAATTACAGATGTGCCCAGAACCACAGCATTTATGAAGACTCTTCATAGAATCATACAACTGGAAGGGACCTCGAGAGACCGAGTCCAGTCTCCTGCCCTCACGGCAGGACCAAGCGCCATCTAGATCATCCCTGACGGGCGTCTGTCCAACCTGCTCTTAAATATCGCCAGGGATGGAGATTCTACAACCTCCCCAGGCAATTTATTCCAGTGTTTCACCACCCTGACAGGTAGGAAGTTTTTCCTAATGTCCAACCTAAACCTCCTTTGCTGCAATTTAAGACCATTGCTTCTTGTCCTGTCCTCAGAGGCTAAGGAGAACAATTTTTCTCCCTCCTCCTTGTAACATCCTTTTAGGTACTTGAAAACTGCTACCCTGTTCCCTCTCAGTTTTCTCTTTTCTAAACTAAACAAACCCAATTCTTTCAGTAATCTTCCCTCATAGCTTATGTTCTCTAGAGCTTTAAATCATTCTTGTTGCTCTTCTCTGGACCTTCTCCAATTTCTCCACATCTTTCTTGAAGTGTGGTGCCCAGAACTGGACAACACTCCAATTGAGGCCTAATCAGCGCAGAGCAGAGAGGAAGAATGACTTCATTTACAAGCTTAGAGCCAGTGCTCAGCTCTTTGATAAGACAAAGGTGCTTGGGCAAGTAATAAAGGCCCCATTTGTTAGGGCAAATAATAAATGGCCATATTTCTTCCTTTTTTTTTTGTTTACAGACCTTTTAATCCCTTTGCTATGCCTTCTCTGCCAACAAGCACTTAGTCGGCTCTTTAGCAGGAGCCATTCCAATAAAGGATGCCTAACAGACAGGCCCTGCCTTAGAGATACAGGGATGTGCAACAGAGACTCCAAGAGAATCTAAAATGGATTTGCTTTCTGGAACCAGTGCAGCCCAAAGAAACGCCAGGTGTGCCGGCACAGCTGTGCCACAGGAGCGCTCCAGTGCAGATGTTCGTTGCCACCGGAAGGGATCCTCAAGAGGTCGCAGCTAGGTCAAGGGAAGAATCCTTCCGTCTATCCTCCTGGCCCCTTCTACGTCAGGGGTTACATCCCTCCTAGTATGTGGATTTGTCACTTTACTGAGACACGAAACTCCCCGCCCCACCCCCGCATATTTCCAGGGTCAACCAGCTCAGTGTCAAACCAGCCTTGCACAACTGCCATAGCAATTCACTAGCCCAGACACAAACTCGGCTCGCCCATCCTTTATCACAAGGAGGGCTGTACAAGACTGAGATGACTGAACCATCATCCATCTGAACAGGGAGGCAAAAGGTACACACATGCAGCATGTAGTGTTTGGTGTGTCTCAATCCAAATTTATACTGCTCTAAATCCAACAACAACAAACAGGTACCCATCGCAAATTTTACCTTTTTAAGGAGCACGATTAGTCAGTTACATAACACCAGGGCACAGGTGCAGCACTGAAAATAATAAGTGAACTTGACAAAGACAAGCAGGTCAGTAACCACAAAAATCAGTATTTTATTGGAAAGACGGGTTACATCATCAGTTATTGGCATCCAATGCATTATTTGCTCTTCCACAAGGCAATAAGTAGCATAGTTTATTTGGGGTGTTTTTTATTCTTAGTTGTGTGTCAGAGTTCATCTTGACTCAAAGATCCAATGGACTCCTAAATTTGGGGGCTTACTTTTTTCCCCTCTTTTTCAAATGTTGGCTACTGCCCCTCTCAAAGCAACTGGAAAGGAATGAGTCACATTCTGGCTGCGTTAATATAATATCACCCAGCAATTTCAGTCTTTGACTCTTTTTGCCACGTGGATATTTAAAAACCAAAGAACACTACGGAGCAGTAGATAAGCAAGCCATATCAGTCAGCACATGAAATTGCGAAATTATAGCATTGGAAGGCATGAGTAACCGATCTTTTATTACTTGCATGCTCTAAAATTTACACTAAAAAAAACTGTCTTACCAGAAGCGTAAAAATCAGGGTCAAAGTACGCCATGAGGAAGAAGTTGAAGACAAGCAACAGGAAGCCAGAAAATGTTATCAGATTTGGAGCCAGCCAGGTAGGGAAAATCTATGGGAAAGCAGCAGAAACACAAAGAATCGCATTAGTGCGCACAACAGGTGGGACACGTTGGTTTTAACTACATCAGAGAAGAGATTATGTCTTATTGGCATTAGATAGAGAGAGAGGCAGTTAGCATATATGATTCTACAGCACAACCGTTTAGACTTATGCAATCGCATGCAGTTACTGTTCTTGAAGGACAAACACTGGCATTAGTCACAGAATTAATAAGGCAGAGCTTATTTCCACTCAAAGGGATTCTTGTCTAAGACTATGTCATGACACAATATTGACATGGCCACCTCCAGCAAAGAACCACATGACCAGCAGGAATTCTCACCTTCACTATAGTATTCCAGAAGGGGTGCATAACATAGAGAGAAAGCGGATTGCTGTCCACCGCACTGTACTGTGAAGGAGAGGAAGAGAAAGATGGTTAGTTGAATACTCCAGCAGGCCTTCCCGAAAGCCAACACTGACTAGACACAATTGTGTCAGAGGAATCAGGCATTCCCTACTCCCGGTGCCCTCACTGTGTGGCACATCAGATATTTCATCCCCAAGAAGGATAACCATTGTTTGCCTACAGTGCAGGGAAACACGGACATTTTAAAGATCACGAGAATCTGAAGATCGCACTGCCACCATTTATGGAAACCCTGCAGCACCACCTTCCATGCCCATGGAAATCCTTCCCAGAAGCTGTCATTTCAGGAAAACCCCAACCAGTGACTCGATATTTAAAGCCTCTGCCCCTCTGGAAGACTCTTTGCAAAATAACCTCACGAATATAAACGTGGAAACCCGTGATTGGACATCTAGCAAAGTGAGGAGAAGAGGCAGTAAAGGGGAAAGAACGCAGAGCGGAGTAAGTCAAGAACAGGTCAGACACCTTCTGATGAATGTGACTGAATTCAAATCAGTGGGGCCTGATGAAATTCTTCCTGGGAAGCTGAAGGAATCTGGGAGCCACTGGCACTAATATCTGCCAACTCATGGATGACAGGTGAGGTCCCAGAGGACCGGCGAAGGTTAACGTAGAGCCCAATCTTACAAAAGGAGGGAAAGGAGGAGCTGGGGAACTACAGACCAGGCAGCCTTACTTCAGTATCTGGGATGCTACCAGAGCAGTGGTGGGCAAGCTGCAGCCCATAGCAGGGTGGCCCATGCCCTCCCCTGTACCTCTCCCCACATGCCTCTCACAGGCTGGAAGCCCTGTACTTATCAACTCCTCCTCCCGCCCCAAACTTCCAGCACTTCTGGAGCACTGGGAATCAGTGGATTTGCATCCCTCCGTGTTCCTCCCCTTCCCTCCCAGAGCCTGAATGCCCAAAGTCAGCCATGTTTGTATTAAGTACAAAAGTAGGAGTAAGTGGGGGTAAGCGAAAGCAGTCAGATCAGACTAAGTTACTATGATCTTTACTCTGGCCTGGGTCTATAGCTTCTTCAGCGTTCTTTGTAGCTTCTTAGCTGGCCTTTGACACTGCCTGGCTTATGCTGAAGACAGAGCACCGATGGCTTCCCATTGCTTAAATAGACTTTCCCCTCAGGGCAGAACCTTTGGGTCTGCACCCCCAACCCCATGGAAGATTACTAGATTCAAGATGGATTCCAGTAGCAGGCAGCACGGTCACATGTCCTTCCAGAACCAGCCATAGTTTGGACTTATAGGACAAACATGACCATTCATAGGCTATTGGTTTGAGTTCTGAGGCATTAAGTACCTGAAGTATCACTAGTAAGGATGTTAAAATGCATTTATTTTGGTAAATATGTAAACGCACATGGACGAGTAGTTTTATGAGGCTGCAAGAGACTAGAGAGAGGAACTGCTTGTGCCTGACTGAAGATGGCGAAAGCCCGTGCTGTGGTTAGACACCGCTGCTTCTGTCTGGCCTTGCCCCACCGGCCTCTGACAACAGAGATGTGAAGGGGACTTGAAGATAAGGAAGTCTTGCATCTCCTGAAACCCAGGTATCTAAGGTATGACCCTCTGCTGTTGGAGATGAACAGTGCAAGTCCCCGTGCTCTCTTCTTTAATCAAGCAGGGCCATGCCAGAACATGAGAAGACCTGGTCGCCGAGTGTACTTAACTTTCAATAAAAGCTCAGGTTTTGCAGAAGTGACTAGTATTGGTGTCAGAAAACCCCCTGTCCTCTGCCCCGCCCGGGGGCGGGTGGAATTTTCAAATCCTCTGCAAGTGCTTCCTTTAGTAGTAGACCGCGTTTGCTTCATCAACTGTGAAGAATGCTGCAAGCTATTATCTACCCTCTACCTCAGAGCAGAACTACTACCCAGCACAAAGGTACACAGATTACCCTAGCCAAAGTCCTTACACCCAGCTGGCTTTTGGATTCAATCCCAAGAAAACATTCAGAGGTGATAAATGCCTAGGCTTGCTTAGTGCAGCATAGTGAGGGTAGGTCTACACAGCAGGGTTAACACAAGCGACACAACTTCAGCTATGTCAATGGTATAGCTGACGTAAGGATGCTAAATATCAAGTAATTTACTAGTTGAGTAGTTGATGGAATTTCCTTAGGATGGGATGCAGAGATAAAATTGCTTGATACCTTAAATGACTGCTTCTTGGAGCAGCTGATTCTGGAACCCACAAGGAGAGAGGCTATTCTTGATTTAGTCCTAAGTGGAGTGCAGGATCTGGTTTAAGAGGTAAATAGAACTGGACCACTTGGAAAAAGTGAATATAATAAAACATAATATCCCTGTGGTGGGAAAAACACCTCAGCAGCCCAACACGGTGGCATTTAATTTCAGAAAGGGGAACTATGCAAAAATGAGGACGTTCGTTAAACAGAAATTAAAAGGTACAGTGACAAAAGTAAAATCTCTGCAACCTGCATGGAAACTTTTCAAAGACACCATAATAGAGGCCCAACTTAAATGTATACCCCAAATTAAAAAGCACAGTAAGAGAACCGAAAAAGTGCCACCATGGCTTAACCAGGTAAAAGAAGCAGAGACAGATAAAAAGATATATTTTAAAAAGTGGAAGTCAAATCCTAGTGAGGAAAATAGAAAGGACCATAAACTTTGTCATATTAAGTGTAAAAATATAATAAGAAAAGCCAAAAAGGAGTTTGAAAAGCAGCTAGCCAAAAACTCAAAAAGTAATAGTAAAATGCTTTTTAAGTACATCAGAAGCAGGAAGCCGGCTAAACAACCAATGGAGCCCTTGGACAATCAAGACACTAAAGGAGCACTCAAAGTTGATAAAGTCATTGCAGAGAAGTTAAATGAATTCTTTGCTTCAGTCTTCATGGCTAAGGATATTGGGAAAATTCCCAAACCTGAGCCATTCTTTTTATGGGTATGTCTAGACTACATCCCTCTGTCGTCAGAGGGATGTAAATTAGACATACAGGAATTGCTAATGAAGCGGGGATTTAAATCTCCCGTGCTTCATTAGCATAAAAATGGCCGCCGCTTTGTGTCACCACAGAGCTTTGGCGACAAAAAGCGGCAGTCTAACCATGGTTCTATCGCCCACTAAAGCCTTTGGCGACAGATCCCTTATGCCTTGTAAAACGAGGTATACAGGATCTGTCGCCAAAGGCTTTAGTGAGCGATAAAACCGCGGCTAGACTGCCACTTTTCGTCGCCAAAGTTCCGTGGCGACAAAAAGCGGCGGCCATTTTTATGCTAATGAAGCGCAGGAGATTTAAATCCCCGCTTCATTAGCAATTTCAGTATGTCTAATTTACATCCCTCTGGCAACAGCGGGATGTAGTCTAGACATACCCTAGGTGACAAATCTGAGCAATTGTCCCAGACTGAGGTGTCATTAGAGTAGATTTTGTAACAAACTGATAAACTTAACAGAAAGAAGTCACCGGGACCAGATGGCATTCACCCAAGAGTTCTGAAAGAACTCAAATGGGAAATTGCTGAACTATTAACTGTGGTTTGTAACCTAGCCTTTAAATCAGCTTCCATACCCAGTGATAGGAAGATAGCTAATGTGACACCAATATTTAAAAAGGGTTCTAGAGGTGATCCTGGCAATTACAGACAGGTTTGCGACTGGGCAAATTAGTTGAAACTATAGTAAAGAATAAAATTGTCAGACACACAGATGAATATAATTTGTTGGGGGAAGTCAACATGGTTTCTGTAAAAGGAAATCATGCCTTATTAATCTGCTAGAGTTCTTTGAGGGGGTCAAACAAACACGTAGACAAGGGGGATCCAGCGGATATAGTATACTTAAAATTTCCAGAAAGCCTTTGATTGGAATGCCGCCTCAGCATTTCAAAGCGGCAGCACCACACAGAGCTCGGTATGGGCTCTGTGCAGCACTGCCGCTTTGAAGTACCCACTCTTCTTCTCCCCCACCTTGCTGCCTCTGGTAGAGGCAGCAAGGGGGGAGGGAATCAACTATCAACTCGACTATTCAATAAGCATTTGCTTATCCAATAGTTGACTAGCCCTTAACATCCTTAAGCTGAAGCCAAAAGAGCTTAATTCGGCTTTTGGCACTGTCTACACAGCAGGAAGTCAAAGGAAGAGTCCTCTTCCTTAGATTTCCCTCACTCCTGGTGAAATGAGGGTCACAGGAGTCCAAGTAAGAAATCCTCCAGATCGACGTTATTTTGAAAAAACAGCTTGTAGTGTAGAGGCGCACTCTTATTTTGGAATAACATTCTTGAACAGACGGACGCTCATCGCAGCAGCTTGGGGCCAGGTGAGGGATGCTACAGCAGCTCCATGCAGGGGACAGCAGGTAGAGCCATCTTTTTCCCACTGCAGCCATGAGGCCTGAGTGGGGCTTAATAGAAAGCTGTGCAGCCTAGAGGTAACTTAGGCCCCCAGGGAACTAAACTATTGTGTGCCACAGGCAAATAATACAAGGGACGAAGGTGCAGAAATATCCAAGGCTCTGGAAACAGCAGGCAACTGATGACATGAGATGTACCCAGGTGAACCCGGTATGCAGCCTGCACACAATCTGTCTAGTTAAGGGAGTAGCAATGAGTTGTCTTCAAGGGAGCCCTCATCCAGTCTCTCTCGGCTGGAAGCAATCACATCCGGCCTCCAAAGCAGACTATGTAAAAAAAGTCAATTGTAGATCACATTGCCATACACTGAGCGATCACACTGGTCAAGTTACATCTCCACCAGGTGGAAGACTTCAGGCCTATCCCAGTCATGGGTCAGGATAGACCTCTAGGGAGCAGGCTCCTCAATTCATGGCTTGTAAGTAACCTGCCCTTCACACTGCAGGCATGTCAGTGAAAGAGAACCCTTGATTACTGAATGTAATGGCGTAGCTGACAAACTGATTAACCAATTAGCAAAAGCTTACAGGCGAATGCTATAGACCACACACATTCCCCACCCCTGCCAGTAAATATTTTACCAGGTTGGCCAGCAGCCTGGCTCAGTCCTGGCTCATGACAGGTCCAGGACCTGCTCCCACTGCGGCTCTGCATTTAGTGCATTAGGAGCCAGATGGGCGGGCAGGCAGCCTGGCTCAGTTCCAGCTCGTGCCAGGTCCGGGAGCTCAGACTCTTCTCCCCCACCCCCAGCCCCAGCCCGGGCCTGCTGCCACCCCGTGCTGCTGCCTCTGTATCAGAGGCAGCAGTGCGGAGTGGCAGGGGGCTCCTTGGGAGTGGGACCAGAGCGCACTGGCTGCCGAGGACTACAGAATAGTCAAGTAACCACTAAGAATTCATGAGGAAACTCAACTATTCAATTAACCGAGATTTAACATCCCTAGCGGCCCACGTAATATTCTCAGGGCCATACAGGCAGCATTGGAAGCAGCCTACAACACACTGCAGGCCTATGTACAGCCTACAACGGTAAATAGGTTGAGAACCTCTGGATTAGCCTTACAAAGTGAAGCCCCAATTAAACTATACCAAAACTCCCAGCTCTTATTACATCTGTTGTACACAAAAGTGGAACAGAGAGAGTCATCACAAACTAGCTGACCCTAAAAAAACTTCAACAACAACGAGTGAGTCTGTAAGGTGCCACAGGACAACAAAAAAGCTGACCCCGGTTCTACCTGTACAGAAATACAGATTTCACACACTAGCGCAAGGACAAGTTGTTACAGATTACAATACTGATGACACGAAGGAAAAAACGGGAAAGGTCTCACTAGAATAAATCCAGACATGAAATTGGATGGAAACGCAGGAAAGGCGCTACGTGCGTAGGACTGCTCGGTCCAATGCAGTAGACTTAGCGAGCACATCTGGAAAGCACCACTCATTCCTGTTCCACAGCTCATGCGCTCTTCTCCTCAGAGTTGTCGTCGCTTTACTAATCATCTAACCTACAGGAGCAAAGTGACTTTTGCAAGACTGCATGGAACTAAACATGGATTGGGGAACTACTGCTTGTAAAGTAGCGTTCAAGCCTAAAATTCCACACTTGATTGAATAGGACTTGCCTCCTGCATATAGTCTCTCTTTACATTAAAGTCTTTACTGCTTTTTACTCCAGTTAGGCATGCAGACCTGACCCAGCTATACGACTATAATTCAGATGCTTCTTACGCATCAGAATGAACTAAGTTCCCACCAGTTACTCCTGTGCAAATGCACGAGGGCCAGAAGAGCTGCAGAGATGGTGATGAGAGCACCATTTGGTCCAGCCAACTTTTATCACAGGTATTCATGAAAAGCAAGAGCCAGCTGAAGTCTCAGATCCCAGACTGCATTTCCAGGATCAGTAATTAAAAAGCCAATTTGTATCCCAATCACATTACACCGGAAACAATCCAAACAAAAACGCAATTCAGTGACTTTTTAGAGAATCGCTTTTCTGCCCATCCTGAGTTTGTCTCCTGCCACTCCACTGAGATGTAAATTCCACCAAGCTGTGTACAAAGTACAGTTTGTTCATTGCTCTTTTTCCCCCAGCAGCAGACTAAAAGTGAAAAGAACAACAGGGCCTTTGTTCTGTTAGAATTGGGGGGTGGGGAGGTATGCACCCCGAGTACAGTCATGTAACCCTACTCAGAGCAATTTTACACAACACCTTGGTACGAAGTACCTGTGCCACCTCTCCACTTGTGCTCCTGCTGTTGGTAGATTTCCACAAAATGCGACAGTACACAGCTAAGAGAGACCAGGCCAGAGTCTAACACAAGAAAAAACATTCAGCGAGCAAGCCTGCCAACACAAGACAAAAGAGAGGGCTCACAGCATTTCACTGTTGTATGACTACCAGGGCTCGCTCTGCCAAGCTAATGTCCTGACAGATGAGGGGAATCTTGCCCAATCCTCAACAGGTTTGTCCACAACATTTGCACTACCCTGTAGGTACAATTTATGCTTTTCAACCCAGATTTAACAAGATGGGGTTAGTGTGGAATGAGTTGCAATCCCTGCCCATACATGCAGCAGATTCTTACAGGACAGCAAGGGCTGGGAAGGCAAGGAACCTATTTTATGATTGCTAAGGTGCCTAGTAGGGATGTAAAAGAGTAGCTGAATAGTTGACTACCCGATAAGCTTAGGCTCATCGGGTAGTCGAGCTGACTACTAGCATTCTCTCCCCGCTTGCTGCCTCTATATCAGAGGCAGCAAAGGAGGGGAGGGGGGTGTGTGGAAAGCAGGAGCCGGTGCTGGGGAGGGACCCAGCTTAAAAGCCAGTTCCCCCCAACACCATCTCTGCAGTGCGGGGGGGAGGGGGGGGAAGCAGAGGCACAGCATGGGACCTGGCACCAGCCAGGACTGCTTCAATCCCAGCCCACGCCAGGTCTAGACTGCTGCGGCTCTGCCTTTCAAACATAGTAAGATCCAGGAAGCCCGGCTCCTACTACCTTTAAACTGCAGAGCTGCAGCAGGGTTAGCGAGCCCCCTCGCCCTCATATCGATTTATCGAGCAGTCAATGGAAATTCCGTCATTACTCAATTTGCTGATTATCCGCAATTTAACATCCCTAGTATCCGGCACTTTAGTATCTAAGCCCTAGGATAAGAACTTTTTACTACTGACTCAGTTTTGCAGGTGTGCTGGATGTGCCAGTGAGGCTCTCTGGTGATCAGGCCATTACTGTGAGCTGGAAGGATACAAAAGACATAGGCAAGTCTTGTCTACACACAAACATTGTGCTGATTAAACGATAATCAATTTAGAAGGTAATTGAAACTGAGGTGACGCCCTTGGTTGAACATTCTCAAAATCAGTTTAAGAGTATCTGGTATCAAGTTAGCTTAAGTCAGACTTCTACAATATACAGCAATGCCTTCAGTGAGATCACTTACAATATTGAGGAAGCCTGTCCCTTTCGGAAGGACTTACAACCTAAATTGGACTGTACAGAGACAAGACTATGTGAACTAGGGGCCACTGGGCCAGTTCCAAGCTAAGGCACACGTTTTTATTGGCAGCCTACAACTTGAACCTTTTCTCAGAGAGGGAGTGCTATTTGTAAAGCTGAAGAATTCATACATTTCAAGGCAAGTCGGTGTGGATTTAAATTTTTTTGCCAGCACCCACACGTATTCATTACTTGCACAATAAAAGCCAGAGAATTACTGGACACAAGTTGCTTTAAGAAACCGTTCCACTATGTTAGGAACAGTATCTGCAATTATTCTTCCAATGGGACGCAGAAAGACAGCTGCATTTCTCCAAGTCACAAGAGTCAATTCCGTTCAGAATCACCTGAGCCAAAGCTGAACCGCTCTGCCAAGTGCTGGAGTGGTTTTCCCTTTTGTGAAATGTCCCAAGCCACACTCCAACATGCCCACAGGACAATGGACAGTGTCTCAGCTGCCAAGAACAAGACCAGGGATCTTCTGTATGAGCTGATTGCTGTTTCAGCTCACACAATGAGAAATCAAGGGCTCCCACAGCAATAAAACCTGGTTTCCTAGAGCCCCCATGGTAATTATGGCAGTAACACCTGTCCACACAATCCTCATCCTGTCAGTAGCATGCATCTCACCATGGCGCTTCCACCACCAAAGAGGAACAACACGGGAGGCTGACAGCGAGGGCTCTCAGCTTCCTGACAGAAAGGGGGGCTGCTGCCTGGGGCTTCTCATCTCCTGTCTGGTTAGCTACTGTGCTACCAGCAGGAACTGAAAGCCTAGGGGAGCAGGTGTTCCCACAGACAGGTGACTCAGAACAGCTGGGACAGGCCTGCCATGGATGGGGGCTGCTCTGGCAGGGACTGGGTGCCGACGGCAGCGCTGGGAGCCCCACAGGCCAGGGGCTGCTCGGAAGGCTAGCTGCCCTGGGCCCTGCCCTTTCTGCCTGAGGTCCTGCCCCCCCCCCCCCCCCCGCACTTGCCCAGAGGTCCACAGAAACTGTTGCCACGGATACGTGATTAAGATGGGACATCTATTCAAAGCTGTAATGAGTGTAGGGCAGCGGGCACCAAGCAGTCGATCGGGATCTACTGGTAGATCTTGGAGCCTCTGAGAGATGATCCTGACCGGTTTGGCCAAGAGGCTATTGAGTGCTGGCGCTTCAGCTGCCCCTCCCCATATGACTGCACACCTCCTGCCCTTTGCCTTGGAGCTGCCCTTCCCCCCAGGGAGCCTCCTGCTTGCAGTACAGGACAGGGGAGGAAAAGGAGGGTGCTGATGTCAAGGTGCCCCTTCTCCCTCCCTATATCCTATCTCCACTAAGCAGAGAGGGGGCACAACAGGGCTTGGGATGGAGTTTGCTGGCTGCTTCTGGGAGTGGTGCAGGGCCAGGGTAGGGGTGAGCCCCCAGCACCACCACCCAGGAGCCACCTGAGGTAAGCACCCAAACCCCTAGCCCAGTCACAAACCCCCTCCTGCACCCAAAGCCCTGCCCTAGCCCTGAGCAACCCTGCATCTAAACACCCTCCCAGAGCCTGCACCTAGAACCACCTCGAGCACAGCTCAGAGCCCCTCTCGCACTCCAAATCCCTTGATCCAAGACAGAGTCTGCACCCCAACCCACTGCTCCAGCCTGGTGAAAGTGAGGGAGGATGGGGGGGAGGGCCAATGGATGGAGCGAGCAGGGGCACAAAGGAGGCGGGGCAGGGTATTTGGTAGATCTTGGATTGCACTGAAATTCAGAATGTGATCTCGTGCTTAAAAAGGTTGGAGACCCCTGATGTAGGGGGATCAGCTTGTAGTACGGTCAGTAGATGTGACAGACAATCAGGGCGCCTCAGGTTTACTTTCAGTTCTGACAATGCCTATGACGAGTTTGTCAGTTTCTGTACCTCAGTTCCCCCGCAAAAGCAGGAAGAGTGCTCAGCTAGCTTATTTTAGGTACATCACATGGAGCAACTCTCCAACTTCAGCAGTTAACACCTCGCTGAAGCAGGGCGGTACCAGTGTTCCCCTTTTACGGGGGGGGGGAGGGGGGAACTGAGGTGCAAAGAAGGGAAGGGGTTCCCTCAGGTCACATAGAACATCTGTAGCAGAGCTGAACCCAGGCCTGCTGAGCCCCGAGTAGCACCTTACGGTATCACAGAAGTGGGCTGACAGCATAAGTCCCTATGGCTGCATGAAGAATAGTTTATAAATAGTTACAAACAAACATCAAAAGTTGGGGTTTTCTTTTTCTTTTTTTGTAAAAAGATCCCCCATGGAATCCTGAACCCGGACAGAAACCCGTAGGCCATGTTTACAGTCTGTTCAAGATAACATTCTGCCAGACTGCTTTGGTAGAAAGGACAAATGACTAAAGAGAAGACCTTTTGGATTAAGACTGGGATAAATCAAAAGGATGCAGCTGCAACTTACTGCCAATATAGACCAGCTAGCAGAGCCAAGCCAAAGCAAACAAGCCCCTTCTGCTCCATGTCCACATGGAAGTGATGAGTTGGAAGCAACTTAGTACTTGTGCTTTTAATGCTGGTACTTATTAACTTGGACTCATTTCCCCTTTGTTAGATCACTTTTGGCACCACCGAAAAGTCAGATCACTACTTAGCAACAATTAGCCTCCCAGGTTCACCAGGGAAGTTCTGATCTCTCAACAGCAGCAGCAATGGCAAGTCGCACATGAGGGACTCACAGAAGACAGCCCTGCACATGGGGAGGTTATTTTGGTGGGGGAAGAGCAGACAGGAGCTACTCTAGTAGAGGCTGGGAGTTGAGAGCTAACCCCAGAGCGGGAGCGGGCTGCTCCAGCTGGGCTGGAGTGGTCCCCTGCCTGGATCCTGCTTAATCACTTAAACCTTAGGTCAACTGAATGTTGAATGGGTTAACAGGTTAACTGATTAACTGGGATTTTACATCCCTAGCACCTAGTGGATGGTGTTAAGGTGGCCAATGTTGAAGGCATCTAGAAGATTTCTGAACAAATGCACCACAAAACTAGTTTCATCCTGTGGACAAGTTAAACTCCCTCACAGATTTGCACCACTACTTCAACAATGGCCACCCATCCACCAACTCCCGGGACCCCGTGCTCAGCCACAGATCACATCATCTACCTTCACAGGCCCAGAAACTCCCCAACCACACCAAGAAATCGGTTACTGGGGGTATCCGAGTGCCTGGCTGTAGAATACGCTTTGAGGAGGAAGTCCAGGGTACACACCTAAACACCCTCAAGATTGCCTCCAAACAAGGGCACTCCACTGGAGAAGTAGATTGCGTCACAGAACGGGTCACCCAAATACTGAGAGAATCTGCTTCAATGCAGAAATAAAACCCAGAGCCCCATCTGGGGCACCAAACAATTACAGCCCACAATCGACAGGTCCCCAACCCTGAAAGCAATCTTTCCTGAATCTCCTCTTCTGGCTTTCAAACCACCCCCAACCTCTCTCCAAATTCAGCAGCAGCAAACTCTCCGCAGACTAGGGCACCCAAGCTCACATGCTTTGTAACATCCTTAGCTTTAATACGGTGGCCAAGTAGCCACGAAAAGTTGTAGCCACTACACGAGCTGTGGGCTCTGCAGTATAAAGCTTAGCTTTATACCACAGAGCCTGCAGCAAAGCCTTCTTCCCGGGAGCGGGGCCAGCAGCCCTTGCCCGCCTGGCTCCCGGGGTGGAAGCTTCTTTGCCCTGCCACAGCGAGGCCTCCCCCGGAGCCAGCTGAGTTTAACCAATAAGTATCAGCTACTCACAGCAGCACCAAACCCTGCCAGAACAGATCCAAAACCTACAGCTGTACCTTCACTGCCACACTGATGAACAGTGCCCACAATACACTCTGCAAGAGCCATGAGTCCTACAGGTCTATCATAGCTTGGTGCATCTCAGTCAGTGCCCTCCACATGTTTTCTTCCACAGAACTGGGGGTGGAGGGGAGTGGTCACGAGCCACTTCACCTTGAACAGTCCCTTGAAATATTTTAACTGCTTTTGCTAAACAATGTGACAATCTGAGTAAAGGCTCTGTCCTCACTCTCCCACCCCAGCGACTTAAGTTACAGCCACCTCAGCACCTGTGTGGGATGTGCTGTGTCAGCCGGAGAGGCTCTCCCATCCATATAGCTCCTACCCCACTTCCCTGCTATCGGAGAGCTGTCCTGCCAGCACAGCAGCACCGCTGTAGCTCAAGGCCCCCAAATCTGAAGAGGAGCTCTTTGTAGCTCACAAACTTGTCTCTCACCAACAGAAGTTGTCCCAACAAAAAATACGACTTCCTCCACCTTCTCTCATACCCTGGGACCAACATGGCACTCCCACACAAGACCCCTAGCCCGAAGAGAAGGCAGGGTCACCCTTCCGAGCTCTGAAAAAGGCAAGGAGCTATCAGGGCAGCCATCTGCCGCTTGCGTCTTCAAGCCCGGGTGTGCCCATAACACCCACAAACAGGATCAATGCAGCAGACCACAATGCACAAGTTCCTCATTTGAGAAGTCAGATCCTTCCTCTATTCGTTCCCCTCTGGGGTGTCAAAGCTGGAGCCCCCAGCTCACAGCGTTAGCCTGGGAGATCAGCCCAGCTTTCCAGATGTATTTGAAGAGGGATCCTCCCCAGGGGTCTTACATTTAGGTTATTTTAGTAACAGAGTAGTCAACAGTATTTTTATCGACTACTCAACGGGGAAGGCAGCCCCACTCAGTCCCAGCCCGTGCCGGGACCAAACCCCGCTGTGGCTCTGCAATTTAAAAGGCAGTAGGAGCCGGGCAGCCTGCCCCCCAGTTCCCACTGCCTTTTAAATTGCAGAGCCGCAGTGGGGTTTGGTCCTCAACCCAGCATGAGCCAGGGGCTGCTGCCAGACCAGACTCTCTTGCCCCCCCACCACTGCTGCCTCTGACGGAGGCAGCTGCAGGGGATGGGGGTGGAGACCGTGTTGGAGGGAGCTGGCTTTTAAGCTGGGCCCCCCCCAGCATTGGCTCCTGCTCCCCATCCCTTGCTGCCTCTGATATAGAGGCAGCGGGGGGGGGGGGGGGGGGGAATGCAAGTAGTCGATTCGACTACCCGATAAACTTATCGGGTAGTCAACCAACCCCCTAATCCTCGCCCCCATCAAACTAACTTATACAGTGTTTGGGGGAAGTTCCCCTTCCGTCACTGATGTGACAGCACGAGAAAGCTCTTCAAATTCACTAACTCCAGGTGCTTGTTTAGAGCTTCAGATTCACAGGTCTGGACTAGAGAAGGGGGAATGCGGGGGGGGGGGGAGGAGGGGAAGAGGCACAGACCTCCCCCATACCCGTTACTCCGAATTTCACTGTGCTTTGAAATACTAGTTTACAAACAACCCCTTGGCATTCGTTTTAACTGGTTTGGGGCATCCACATTACCAGGGCTTGACAAACGGCAGTGAAATCTACTCGCCAGCCCTGCGCATGCGCAAGACCCGCATTGCGCATGCGCGTGCCACCGGCGAACGGGGCGACGGGCTGAAATCTACTCGCCACGGGCGAGTAGAAACAGTGATCTGTCGAGCCCTGCACGTTACAGAAACTGCATACGACTGGTCTCAGGCTCAAGATGCTCACTGTGTAAGGAAGCAGATAGGCTTGGGTACAACCTTAGGGGCCAACGTAGGGAATGGAAGAAAAGTTACTCGTATTCCACAGCGGTACATTTTGATGAATTGATTTTCCCCATTCCATGCAGATTTGTGTACAGGTGATACTGCTGAATTAGGGTTTTTGAAGCCATCTGAATGAGACAGTGGTGGAAAATTGACAGACTTCAGAAAGTGTTTCCTGCACTGGAAGAAGCATGGGAAAAGGAGAGATGTCCCAGACAGAAGGCTACAAAAGAGGCACAGAGATTAGCATAATTGTTGGCATAGGTGTTGCAGGGTGTATTGGGGAGGGACGAACATGAAACGAGACCAGGTTGCATGGAGCAAGTGTGGCAAAAATAGGATGCGGTGCAAGAACAAAAGAGAGGCCTGAACTTGATGTGTAGAACAATAAGAAATGAAAGGGCAAGGTCTGCAAGAGGGTGGCACTTGAAGTGATACATTATTTTGGCAAGAGCATAATTAGTCTCAGGAAGAGCCAAGACCAGGAGACTGCAGAAGCTGAGGAGGGACATGATTAGGGCCTGACCAAGCAGCTGTGCATGTCAAGATAGAACAAGAGGGGCAGAGTATTTTAACGATGAAGAAAGAGCGAGAGGAAGGAGGAGACGCCACAAGTCACGACCTTCCTCGCAATCTCCCAGTACATACTGAACTGTTAATTGGCTCTTATGGGCAGAGACTGCACAGCATGTTTACCTCTGCACACTGTCAGGGTTTTTTTTTAAACCAGAAAAAAGAACACTTAAGAATTCCACATGAGAGCAGAGAAAATGTACATTATGGAAAGAGGAAACAGAACCTTCTTTTAAAATAGATCTCCCACAGCAAACACAAGGCAAGGTTTCAACAGGCACAAGGAACGGCTGGAAGACTCCCTTAAAATTCACACAAGGCCTCTATCTGAAGCAGACAGATAGAACCTGCACATTGGGCGATAAAGGTGCTGTTGTCCAGACAAGTTTGCGGTTGTAACGTGCGTGTGCACCCCTCTCCCCGCCCTGCTACAGCTCCCTCACAATCAACCTCCCTCTGCAAAGGTGAGCAAATAAGAGTTAAACGGCATTCTGTACAGGCATCCGACACAAAGCAAAGTCTTGAGGGAAGCAAAACAGTAGCGTAGGACACTGAGTCAAGTCAATTGGGCAAGCCTTAGTCGTATAACCACTTTCTGAGCCAGGGCCTGGAAACAATTCTTTCATTTCCATAATGAGCTGAAGGACTTTTCCAAACAGCTCTAAGCAAGCCAAGCTCCCAGTGTTAATCAGCAGAGGAGAACATTTACAGTGGCATTTACTGGAGCCAAGACCCAGGACAGTCACAGGAGCGTTGTCACAGAGGTTTAGTCCCAGCAGAAAGGCTCAACGTGTATGTTGATCAGAAGACTGATTTCTCCTACCTGCCAACAGCACACAGCCCATTTTCTCCATTAACAAAGCCTCCCTCCATGTGCAGCTGATATTGCCAATTCCTCACAGTAACACCCTGACAAATGCTTTGTGGCAGGAAGGACCCCTCATGTGATCAGAGCATCTCCCGCACTAACAGCTGTTCAGCAGAGGGAACACAGGAAAAGTTAGTGAAAGAATATTGTGTTAATTGCCAGCAGGGCACTCAGTTTTCCAGCATCTCTTGGGAGCTCCATCTTCACTGCAAAGTTAACTCTGCTCTTTCCTGACTGTTGCCTCCAGCCCAGCTCCCATCCACACTCAGACTTCTCACCCGGGCATGGTGGGGCTTTTCACCAGGCCTAGCCAGCCCATCCTCAGAGACAGGCAAAAGCCCAAGCACTCCTCGCTAGGGATGTGAACGACTAGTTGACTAGTCGCTTCCCCACCCCTTGCTGCCTCTATCAC
Organism: Pelochelys cantorii; assembly: GCA_032595735.1. NCBI lineage: Eukaryota > Metazoa > Chordata > Testudines > Trionychidae > Pelochelys > Pelochelys cantorii. The sequence goes on from CM064328.1 coordinate 4,160,158, forward strand.
AAAGAGGCAGCAGCGGGGCGGGGGAGAAAAGGGGAGAGAGGAAGGGGTGCTTCAAAGGGGCAGCACCTCATGCAGCCTGGAGCCTGCTGGAGAGTCCCCAGTTGGCTCAGGCTGCGTGCGGCGTTTCAAAGCGGCAGCACTGCATGGAGCCCGTTGTCACTCCCCAGCTGACCCCAGGCTCTGTGTGGTGATGCCGCTCTGAAACGCCGCAGGGAACACGGGGCCGGCGGGGGACTGCTCCATGCGGCGCTTCTGCCTTTGAAGTGTAGCAACAGCCCTCGGGCTCTTGCTACACTTCAAAGGTGGAGGCGCCCATATCGACTAATCGAATAGTCAATGCAAATCCCATCAACAATTTGATTAGCTAATTAATCGAAATTTTACATCTCTATTCCTCGTGCTAAGGTTGGTAAGTCCTGCTAATGCCTACCCACTAATGCCCCTCAACCCCAGGCCAGTCAAATTCTCCCACAGTTCCCTGGGAAGGAGTTAGAGCGGCTCAGCTTCCAGCAGCGCTAACCATAGGCTATCCCCCAGAAGTGCTAGCACCTCACACGACTGAGTACAGCACCGGCGTCGATGCAGTGGAGTGGACACACTCACGCAGGACTTTGCTGTGTGGCCGCTGAGGCGTGAGCGAAGCTGATCCCAGTGCCAACAACCCGCGTCAACTCCTCAGTGAAGACGGTGGACCCTTGGGAACTGTGAGGGCCACAGTAAAGCCATTTTCCTCCTAGCTGAGGAGCGGCTGATCTCCTTTCCGAGTTCATCAGTTCTTAGAGCTGGAAGCTGCCGCTATTCAGTGACCCGAGGTACCCCCTCCCCTCAGCTCTTAGTTTGGTGAGCAGGTCAGGATGCACATTCTCATACGAGTCACTCAGTCCAATAAAATCACCCTGCGCTAGGAGAGCTCCTTTGTGACAGGAGGCTGGTTTTCTAGCAAGAGAGACTCTGAACGTGGACACACTCACCTGTTTATCCTTCTGGGTAAATGCTGAATGTCACCTGCATTAGAAGTGCCCCCAGCAATCTACAAGGATCTAAATCCCTGCTCTGACAGGGATGGAACAAAGGCAGCCCTGTTCTGTGCCTTTAGCTAGGGGAAGGCTACAGGAAGGGCCCAGATCAAGCACACCCCTCAGGGCCGCCCTCCACCCTTCCAGAGCAACACAAACCCTTTACAAGATGCACATCCTGTGTGGGACATGAAGGGCCATCAGATCTGAATGGCTGCTGCAGACATGGGGAGTAATTTCCACCCCTCTCCCCAGCACCTAAGAACAGGCACCTCTTCCCCAGCAAATACTGCTGTGCTGAACGCCACAGCTAGGTCTAAAATCCCTAAGGGGTACTAGTGTGAAATAGACCTCTTCTTGATGCTTTACAAATGCCCCCAGGCTTCTATTAGCAGCAGGAAAACTGACCAGAAGCCTCGATTTCACACTGCTCTCCCTGAGTCCCGTGCCTCTCCTTGGCAGGACAAACTCTCTCCGTATTTGAGGCTTATCTAAACAGAGAAGGTTACTGTACAAGTACACAGCTTGCTGTCATTACTTTGTATTAGCAGAACACAGGGTATGCCAGCATACATCCCCATGTAAACATTCTTAATGTAAACAAAACCCGAAAGAGGCACTAATTCTACAATAAGAACATCTACCCTAGAAGTTATGCCAGTGCTGTATAATTACAGCCAGGTAAATTATTCCAGAGGTTAAACTTCACAGCCATTAAGGCTAGATGTAATTTAATTAATTGAAAGTTTATTTTCTGCCAAAAAATGACAACTTAGTTACCAACCCTAGCAAGGAAAAGCTACCCCCTCACTAGCAGAGGATTCCTCACAATCAATAAAGATCACACAAAATCAGGGCTCAGATTTATGAGGGGGCTCTTAGAGGATGGTTATCTGGTCAAGCGGCGGAAAAATAAGGAACTGACTAGTTAGCTGCCGAAGCAGAGAGTGGAAGGTACAGGAAGGAGAAGGCTGCAGTCTTCAGCCCCAACCATTATTACAGATCAACGGATTATACTAATTGTTGGCACAGAAAGAGCTAAACCACCTGCTGGGTACCAAATGCTGTTACTTACATCTGTAACTCAGATTTTAGCTGGGTCTTTGACCATTTTCCCCGTGCAAAGCTCTCAGCACAAACTCCTCTGTGTAGGCCTGCCGCAAACTCACTATTAGCAGCAGCGGCAATCTGAGTGTCATATTATTTGCTAACTTAGCCATGGCCCATGCAGTCACAAACAGCATTCCGAGACACCCATATCAAATGCCTAGACAGAACAGAGAGGTCATTTGGTAGCTGTGAAAATGACAGGCCAGATAGCTTTACAATGAACATATTTGGTCAGAGTGATTTGTACTGCACAGAGCAACCTAACCTTCGTAATCACGCTGACAAGTCTGTTGCTGTGGCACTAAACATAGCAAAGCTCAAGACAACTAAAATACCTGGAAATGCAAGAAGCACTCGCACAGAAGTGGGAGGAAAGGTTTAATGGTTCCTCTAGAAAGCAATCAAGGGCCCACTAGAACATCCAGTGCCACCGTTCAGCCAATCTGAGGAGTGCCTTGCCAAAGACCCAATGCTAATCAAGGAGAGGGGCCAGGACACCTCCCAATGGCATGTTTAGAGAGATGAATGGAGACAGGCAGCTTTGCAACATTCAGTAAGAAGCATGCTGGAGACAGTTGCTTTGAACACAATGCACAAGGTCCAGCTGCTTGCCTTTAATGGTACATGCTACCAGCAAGCTCAGCTGTCCCTTAAAGTCACAGGTTAGAGACCTGGACTGACCAGATATGTTAGGCACATATGACTGCCAAATATGTTCTGGACATTTTTCCAGAGATGAAACCAAAGCTTCTAACCTCACCTCACTGCTTAGCTTAGAAAGCACCCCTCAACCCTTTTCCTGCCACGGAGGGCAGTCATTTGGCCTTCAGTGTGGTCTTACTGAAGAGTGGACATGTATTTCAAAAACTTAGTACCCAAAAGGAAGAGAGCAAGCTGATATCCCAGGGTTAACTTTCTGAATGTTGTCTTCCAGAGCTAGGTAGGACTGATATTACATATTACAGCAGATCTACAGGAAACTGTTTGACATAAGAAAAATATAACATGCTTTGGAAGATACTAGTCACTCCTCTATCCTACATTCATCATAATAGGCATGATGATTATTAATGCTATAAAGGTCAGCCAGCATTTGTTGCAGCATCTGATTAATATGGTGATCTGCCCAGCTCTGCTTTAAAAAACTCTATTTAACCATGCACACATCACTTTTCCAAAGACTGATTAACTCTTTGGGGAAGTAGATGGGATTCAAGCATATCCTGACAAAGCTTCCCCTTCACACACCCACTGCCTCCATCTTGAGAGAGAATGCAAAAGAATGCGGACAATTTTTGTGGGTGTGGTAAGAACTGGCAATTCAACTGCTTTGGCTCCAGACCTGATATGCAAATTGCTAGCACCCACTGAAAGCACTAGAAAGCCCTTCAAGATGGAGGAATAAAGTCATCTTTAACTTTTGGGGGGTAGTTTTTAAAAATGAGATCCTGCAGTCAGTCAGTAACGCACCCTAAATCCTATCCGTGCTTTGAAAAGCACAGCCTAACTTTCTGACAAGCTTGGGTTTTCGGAAACAGCTTGCAGAGAGTGTGCCGCAGACCCTTTCAATTATTTCATGAAAGAGCAGCGTTCTGCACAAAGGAGAGCCGTTTATTTTTAGCCTGCAGACTCCTAGAGAACTCAGGAGTGCTCAGAAGTAGAACAGAGAGCATCCTGAAGCCAATGCTAAGAAATGAGCAGCCCAAGATTGGGTGGGAGGAAAGCCACAAAAGATCTAAAAAAACACCACAGCGGAGCAAGGAGAACCTAGAAAGTATGAAGTGTAATGACAAAAAGGATTGCAAAGACCACTTGATTTATCCAATAGAGTAGCAGGCCTCTAGCCGAAGTCTGTTTGCCACATCCATCCATACGCCTTTCATATCTGGCTTTCAATCACATCACTTTTGCTTCTGTTATCTATAACATGCTATTAAAAATCAACAGACTATTTGGACGTCTAGTACCTGGTGCGCTGTGTCCCGATAAAGGTGCCGTTGCTAGAATATCCAGCACAAGTCAAACTTACTCCTCAGTACAAGGTAAAGCAGATGTGCATGCAAGATGAGTTCAGCACAAGCATGCAGCCTATGACTTGGCGCTCTCTGCATTGGGTGGTTTTGGTCAGGCCATTTGTGCCATGCTTTCAGGCAAGACCCTGGATCTAATCTGTAAAGACTTCACTGTGCTAAGCCTCTCTTTGGGGTGAGCCACCTCACAATTTCATGCCACAAGACAACTGTGCTTTGACAGGAATGCTGCTGCAGATTCATCTGCGTGGACGGAAGCTCTGCCCCTTCTCCTCCACCCTCTCCCAGCAACAAGGTTTAAAGAACAGTTAGTTCCTGTGGTGGGGGACACCATGACAAGCAGAAAATGGAGGTATCTAAGTAACATCAGTTGCAGCGAAGAATGAAGAACACTCTCCTTTATGAGTAAATCCCTTGTTACCCTATGTAACTCCCAGATATCATAAGCACACTAGAAGTGCTTAAGTTACAGGATGTCCCTGCTATAAGTCACCCCAGGATTAAGGATGTTAACTATCAGTTATTTTACTAGTCGAGCAGTCAATGGAATTTCCATGGACTACTCAACTAGTTGATGGGCACTTCCGCATTCCTCCTCTGAAATGCACAAGAGCCCCTGCTGGGGCTCTTGTACATTTCAAAGGAGGAACCTGGAACTCTGTGTGCAGCCCTGGGCCAGCGGGAAGTACCCTGATTCCAGGCTGCACATGGCGTGCCAGCTTTGAAATGTACAAGAGTCCCCAAGAGGGGCTCTCATGCATGTCAAAGCGGCACCGCAGCATGGAGCCTGGGGTCAGCAGGGCACTCCCTACTGACAGCAGGTTCCAGGTGGCATTTCTCCAGAACCCGGGGTCAGCTGGGGACTCCCCAGCTGATCCCGGGTTCAGCAAAATGCCGTGCTGGAGGCCGGGATCAGCTGGGCAGCACTGCTGCTTTGAAGTACCCCTTCTTGCCCCCACTTTGCTGCCTCTATCAGATAGAGGCAGCAAATGGGGGGAGGTGGAGGGAATTGACTAGTCGACTGATTATCCAATAAGCATTTGCTTATCAGCTAGTTGACTAGTCCTTAACATCCCTACCCAGGATACATCCGTTCTGCACTAAAGTTGTTGATGTTTGTAGGAACTGATGCGTTATAAGACCTCCCATTCCCTGCTCTTAAGTTGAACAAAAAACCCCCCAAAAAACCATTTGTGCAATGGAAGTCAGCTGCAGAAAAAAAAAAAATACCCCACTTTAAGTTGTTTTGCTACAAGTCCAAGGTTTTTTTACCGTATCTTGGACTTATAGTGAGGACGGCCTGTACAGGCTGAACCTCTCTAGGGCGGCACCCTCGGGATCTGATCGGTGCCAAACCAGAGAATTTGCCAGACCGTGGGAGGTCAATATTGTCTAGCGGCATGGCCAACACACTGCTGACTGGGCTCTCAGAAGACAGCTGGGGTAAATTAGAGCTACACAACAGTACAGAACACCAAGAGCCAGGACTGATGGCGTAAACAAACTTTACAGGACGACGGTAAACTTGGCCACACCCATAAGTGGAGGCTGTTCTCAGGGGTGACAGATGACAGAACCAGCAGCAATGGTCTCAAGTTACAGTGGGAGAGGTCTAGATTGGAGATTAGGAAAAACGGTTTCCTAGGAGGGTGGGGAAGCACTGGGATGGGTTCCCGAGGGAGGGGGTGGAATCTCCATCCCTAGGGGTGTTTAAGTCCCAGCCAGACAAAGCCCTGGCTGGGAGGATTGAGTTGGGGCCGGTCCTGCTTTGGGCAGAGGGCTGGACTCGATGCCTCCTGAGGTCTCTGACAGCCCTATGATTCTATGACAAATCAGCTAAATGAATTCATGCTGGACCGTGGATGTTGCCACACCAGAGTGTGTTGGACTACAGAGGTTCAACCAATACTGCAATCTGAGCTAGGAGACATTAGTGTACTACCTTCCTATTTGTAACAGTTCCTCAATGAGAGAATAGCACTGAGTCTCCCATATGGCAACTGGGAGACAAGAAAAATCAGCACTTCCAATGCATAATATCTAATCTTGCCCGCAGCATCTATACATGCAGAACTTCCTGTTTATTTCAGTTGGCGCTTTTCTAGTGCCTGGGCAGATGATCACAGACCAGTAATCTGCAAGCTCTTAGCAAGCTGGAGGTTTAAAGTCACAGACTACATCCAGAACTTTGCATCTTTACAAAGCAAATATAGTCAAGGCACCAATGTTAAAAAAGAATGAGGCTTCACATTCACAGCAGGACTCAACCTTAGGATGCCTTGTTTACAGCACCATTTTGTTATCTCAAGAATAAGAAAAGAGGTGACTAAGAAAGGAAAATTAATAGATAGCTACTTGTCACTGATAATCCCAAGAGAAAAGCAAGCTAAGAACAGAGATATTTTATGACCCAACAGGTATGCTATAAACTACACCACCCCTTACTTTTAATCACCAACTTTTGCTTTTGGCTTATTAGAAATTACCAAGATTTCATCCCAGAATAATAAAGGATGAACTCCTTGGTACACTTTACTTTTTGACCCTGTCAGCATTCCCTGCTGAGGTACTTACATTGCCCACATCACCGTAATATTCAAATACATTCCATGACTACAAAAATTACACCACTTCTCACTTCTCTCTTTGCTGACACAAAGACGGCTTGGGTTGTTTTTCCCTCTCTTTGGACAGAGCATTGGAGTGGGACACAGACAACTCAGATTCAATTCCCAGCTCTGCCACTTCTTTGCAGGAAGACCTAGAAGCACAGGGAGGGAAAGGACTTCCCCAATTTCCCCATCTGTAAAATGGAAACAGTGATACCAACCTCCTTTGTAAAGATCTTTGAGCCTTACAGATGAAAAGCATGCACTAGTAAAAGACTAGGTATTACTATACCTCCGTATTGCTATAGCGAGAGCTGAAGTTTTAATTTGTGTGTTCTCACTTACCCATGCAATTTGGAGTAGCTGCTGAGCCCACTTCTTAGCCTGCCCCTACTGCACATTTCCCTAAGTACTGGACGGAACCAGACTAAGTACCTCATGGCAGAGCCCTGCTCTCCAATCACCATGAGCCACAAAGCACAGCTGTACAATACTGCTCATGGTTAAACTGTTCACTAGCAAGCTTAGGAGAGTCACAGCTACGCAACTGTTCTTCTCTCAATGACGAAGTTTTACACTGCAGACTATATCCTTCAAGGTAGAGCTTTGGATGCTGGAGGCCATAACTGGATGTCTAGGTTACATCCTTCAGACTTTTCAGGTTTCTGTGCCATCTTTAATCATAAACACAGGGCTGCATTTTGTAGACTTTTACATGCAGAAAAATTAGCATTTGGCATGTACATGGCCTTGAATGAGAATTCTTTACTATGGATTCCAGACCGCCATCCTTCCAGTAGTGGAAATAGTTTGCAACCCCACACACACAGACAGAACGCTGAAACACGTGCAGAATCAGAAGTTAGAAACGGGATCAAGTAGACCACATTTCTCTTGCCACCTCCACTCAACTTTACTACTGTTAAGAGTTGCTGTAGTGTCCAAAGGCCCAATCAAGACAGAGGCCTCATTGTACGCCTCACTGCAGATACACATTGAGGCAGGGACCATATCTTCCCAAGATTGAGCTGTCCCAACAGACGGCATTGCCTAAGAGGGTGGAATAGAGCAGCAAAAAACCCGACAGGGGGAAAAAAAAAAAGACACACCTGTTCTATGCCGTTATATAAGAACGGCCAGACTGGGTCAGACCAAAGGTCCATCCAGCCCAGTGTCCTGTCTGCCGACAGTGGCCAATGCCAGGCGCCCCAGAGGGAGTGAACAGAACAGCCCATCTTGGCTAAAAGCCATTGATGGACCTAACCTCCAGTTTTCCATTTAGTTTCTGCCACCAGCTTCCAAACCTGGGGAAGTTAATCATTATCTCCATTTACAAATGAGGAGAGTGTACTTCCCACTCAAAGGAGCCTGATGAAGACAAATGGATTTAAAGGTTGTGGGGCACACAGAATCTACAGGAATGGGAGCCTGTGGAATTTGTCATTTTAGCCCCTGAAGCTGCAACCACTTATGCATGAGCACAGTTCCATGGAAGTCAGAGAGACTATTCACAGGTGTCATGATAAGTATCTTCTGAGGCAGTTGCAAGATAATGGGCTAAATTTTCAATCTTGTGTTTTGTGCCCGTATCTGCTTTAGAAGATTCAAGCATGATACCCAACCACTGCGGCATTTTTAAACGGTATTTAAAATTTTAATATAAAGTTGCATTAACACAATTTTCAAAGCCAGAATCTGACGATTTTTTTTAATCAAGTGATTTAATACTGTCTGTCCCGGTTCCTAATCTGTATAATGGGTATAAGAACACTGCTAAATCAAACGGGTGTGGTGAGAGGAAATAAGCAATTGCTACAATAATGAAAACCAGGTAAGCACCTATAACACATAGTGTAATTCTGCTCTTTGGGCACAAAGAGCCCTCTGCTGTTTGTTTGCTCAGGAGACCTGGCTCCCTGGGGGGAGGGGGGGGTGCCCAAAGCTATGGGACTCACTCCCTCATCCACTATTTCCAGCCCACATGCAAAGTACACTTCCTCCCCCCCTTGCTCTTCTATTAGCCTGATGTGCCAGGTGTTTTGAAAGGCAACCTCACACACAGGGGGAATGATTGCATCTGGAACACAGGAACCCCACTTGACTGATTAATCACTAGGTGCTCAGGCACGATGGTGTAAGTGCTGCACAAAAAAGTGACATGAGCTATAATGCTGTCCTAGTACACAAGAACCAGAGAGTGAAACTAAGCAAAGCGAAGTACCAGTTTAGTTTCCCTGTCGAAGCAGAATGGGGTGGGGGGGAAATGAGTAAATATCTAGTGGGAAAAAATCCAATTTTAAAAGTTATTTTGATCTGAATGAAATTGTATGAAGATCTTAAACAAATATAACGATTTGTATGTTAAGTATCCCTCTAGCATTACAAGAGGGACCACACGTTTTGGTATGTCTGCTTCTGTATACTGAAATTTGGATGCATACGAACATAAGATATCAACTTATCAAAGAGTCAGCTCACATTTACAATTACTTCCTTCAATAGGCTCCATAGCTATAAATGTTCCCATTGTTCCCACATTTTAAGCTATGCTATCTACAGAGGATCAGCTTCTTTCTATACAAGAACTTCGACCAGCTTGGCAAGATAAACAGCAACCTGCACCCACGTATTTAACAGCCTTGAATCTGTAAGGCAGCCTCAGCTGAAGACAGCTCTAGTCCCCCAACGCCCATTAACATTAAGGTGACTCATGAGATTCAGAGTCCATGCAGGAATCTGCTAGCACACTCCTACTGCAGAAAGCCACAAGTCCTGTTAGCTACAACATTGCAACACAAACAGGTGCATACACATACACCCATAGTATTCAGAACACAGCAAGAACCCTCACCCCTGTCATCATCAGCTTGACTCAGTCCTTGCGCAAGCTGCTGCACCACTGAGCATGATTAGACAGAGATTTTTTTTCAGCCTGAGAAAAAGATTGCAAAGAAAGTGAGAGTCAGGCAGCAAAAGCTTTTTAAAACCCATCACTCCCCTCCCCACTGAAAATGAGGAAAGCAGCCACAATAAAGACAAAGGTCTTTTCTCCTGGACTCCATTATACATTGAACCTTGCACACTGCAGGAGTTCTGTGGGGGAGAAAAAGGAAACAGGTCCAGCTATTAAACGCGGCTTGCTTTATTCAGTGGCATGTGCACAGATGCCAGATCAGACCCAGCAAGCCCCAGCGGCTGACTCAGGGTATATAACGGAGGTTGCAAAGCTGCCCACCGCGGGGGAGGGAGGGGGCGAATCTACACCCTGTGCGGCTCCTGGGCAACATGCGGTGACACTGAGTGAAGGGGCAAAGGAGAGGCTAGGCACTGACCTTGCGGGAGCACCAATCCCCCCCAGGCAGGGCACATCACCCCCAAAGCTGCTCCAGGGGGACTTGCCCCTGCACCTCCCCCGGCTCGGGCAGGGAGAAGCCGGCAGAGCGGGGAAGGGGCGAGCACGTAGAGCAGGCAAATAACCCCAGCAGGACCGGCACCCCGGTCACCCTCGCGGGCCAGGGGGAAGGGCCGGGCCACCGCCTGGGACGCATGGCCCAGGGAGAGACCCCCCCCCCACCCCTCGGCTAGGGAGAGACCACCCGCCCCCCCATTACCTAGGGAGACAACCCCCCCACCCCTCGGCTACAGAGAGACCACCCGTCCTCCCCCCCCCATTGCCTAGGGAGACAACCCCCCTGCCCCTCGGCTAGGGAGCAACGCCCCCGCCCCTCCATTGCCTAGGGAGACCCCCCCCATTGCCTAGGGAGAAACCCTCTGCCCCTCGGCTAGGGAGAGACCCCCATTGCCTAGGGAGACCCCTCCACACCCACTGCCTAGGGAGACCCTCGGCTAGGGAGAGACCCCCCCCCCATTGCCTAGGGAGACCCTCGACTAGAGAGACCCCCCCCATTGCCTAGGGAGACTCCTCTGCGCCCATTACCTAGGGAGACCCTCGGCTAGGGAGAGACCCCCCCATTGCCTAGGGAGACCCCTCCACGCCCACTGCCTAGGGAGACCCTCGGCTAGGGAGAGACCCCCCCCCCACCATTGCCTAGGGAGAGACCCCCCACGGCTAGGGAGAGACCACCCGCCCCCCCCCACTGCCTAGAGAGACTCTCGGCTAGAGAGACCCCCCCACGGCTAGGGAGAGACCCCCCGCCCCCCCCATTGCCTAGGGAGAGACCCCCCCGCCCAGAGGGAGACGCCCCCCCCCGGGAGAGGGAGCCCCGCCCCCCAGGGGCAGCCCGCGCACCTTGTAGTTGTCGAAGCCGGCCAGCTGCTCGGCGCTCACGTACTCGCAGCCGGCCATGGCGGCGGGGAGCGGGCGCGCGGGCAGCCCGGCTGGGAGCCGACAGAGGACTGGCAGCGCGGCGCGCACCCGCCTTGGCCCCCGCCGGCTACCGTAGCCGCCCCACGCTCACGCGCCGGCATCAGCCCACCCGGCGTGCCTGGTGACGTCACCGCGTCGGGCCTCCCCCCGCACGGCCTCTGGTCACGTGGCCGCCCCTCCCCCAGGCCGCAGCTGTCAGGCCACGGGGCGGCCCCTAGCGGCGCAGCCTGGGCACTGCCCCGTGGGAAGCAGCCTCCTGCCAGGCTCCCTGCCCCAAGCAGCCCGCAGGCCCCGGGCTCCATGGACGCTGTGACTCGCTGTCTGCCCCTCGCCTCCCCTCGCCTGGGAGCAAGTGGCTTGTGCCCGCGGAGGCCCCCGACGCTGCACGTGTGTGTGTGTGTGTGTGTGTGTGTCCCCCGACACGGCACGTGTGTGTGTGTGTGTGTGTGTGTGTGTGTGTGTGTGTCCCGACACTGCACGTGTGTGTGTGTGTGTGTGTGTGTGTGTGTGTGTCCGTCCCCCGACACTGCACGTGTGTGTGTGTGTGTGTCTGTGTGTGTCCCGACACTGCACGTGTGTGTGTGTGTGTCCCCCGACACTGCACGTGTGTGTGTGTGTGTGTGTGTGTGTGTGTGTGTGTGTGTCCCGACACTGCACGTGTGTGTGTGTGTGTGTGTGTGTGTCCCCCGACACTGCACGTGTGTGTGTGTGTGTGTGTCCCCCGACACTGCACGTGTGTGTGTGTGTGTGTGTGTCCCGACACTGCACGTGTGTGTGTGTGTGTGTGTCCCCCGACACTGCACGTGTGTGTGTGTGTGTGTGTGTGTGTCCCGACACTGCACGTGTGTGTGTGTGTGTGTGTGTGTGTGTGTGTCCCCCGACACTGCACGTGTGTGTGTGTCCCCCGACACTGCACGTACGTGTGTGTGTGTGTGTGTGTGTCCCCCGACACTGCACGTGTGTGTGTGTGTGTGTGTGTGTGTGTGTGTGTGTGTCCCGACACTGCACGTGTGTGTGTGTGTGTGTGTGTGTTTGTCCCCCGACACTGCACGTGTGTGTGTGTGTGTGTGTGTGTGTCCCCCGACACTGCACGTGTGTGTGTGTGTGTGTCCCCCGACACTGCACGTGTGTGTGTGTGTGTGTGTGTGTCCCCCGACACTGCACGTGTGTGTGTGTGTGTGTGTCCCCCGACACTGCACGTGTGTGTGTGTGTGTGTGTGTGTGTGTGTGTCCCGACACTGCACGTGTGTGTGTGTCCCCCGACACTGCACGTACGTGTGTGTGTGTGTGTGTGTCCCCCGACACTGCACGTGTGTGTGTGTGTGTGTGTGTGTGTGTCCCGACACTGCACGTGTGTGTGTGTGTGTGTGTGTGTGTGTGTGTTTGTCCCCCGACACTGCACGTGTGTGTGTGTGTGTGTGTGTGTGTGTGTGTCCCCCGACACTGCACGTGTGTGTGTGTGTGTGTCCCCCCCGACACTGCACGTGTGTGTGTGTGTGTGTGTGTGTGTGTGTCCCCCGACACTGCATGTGTGTGTGTGTGTGTGTGTGTGTGTGTGTCCCGACACTGCACGTGTGTCTGTGTGTGTGTGTGTGTGTGTCCCCCGACACTGCACGTGTGTGTGTGTGTGTGTGTGTGTGTGTCCCCCGACACTGCACGTGTGTGTGTGTGTGTGTGTGTCCCCCGACACTGCACGTGTGTGTGTGTGTGTGTGTCCCCCGACACTGCACGTGTGTGTGTGTGTGTGTGTGTGTGTCCCCCGACACCGCACGTGTGTGTGTGTGTGTGTCCCGACACCGCACGTGTGTGTGTGTGTGTGTGTGTCCCCCGACACCGCACGTGTGTGCGTGTGTGTGTGTGTGTGTGTCCCCCGACACTGCACGTGTGTGTGTGTGTGTGTGTCCCGACACTGCACGTGTGTGTGTGTGTGTGTGTGTGTGTCCCCCGACACTGCACGTGTGTGTGTGTGTCCCCCGACACTGCACGTGTGTGTGTGTCCCCCGACACTGCACCTACGTGTGTGTGTGTGTGTCCCAACACTGCATGTGTGTGTGTCCCCCGACACTGCACGTGTGTGTGTGTGTGTGTGTGTGTCCCGACACTGCACGTGTGTGTGTGTGTGTGTGTGTGTGTGTGTGTGTCCCCCGACACTGCACATGTGTGTGTGTGTGTGTCCCCCGACACTGCACGTGTGTGTGTGTGTGTGTGTGTGTGTGTCCCCCGACACTGCACGTGTGTGTGTGTGTGTGTGTGTGTGTCCCCCGACACTGCACGTGTGTGTGTGTGTGTCCCCCGATACTGCATGTGTGTGTGTGTGTGTGTGTGTGTGTGTGTGTGTCCCCCGACACTGCACGTGTGTGTGTGTGTGTCCCCCGACACTGCACGTGTGTGTGTGTGTGTGTCCCGACACTGCACGTGTGTGTGTGTGTGTGTCCCCCGACACTGCACGTGTGTGTGTGTGTGTGTGTGTGTGTGTGTGTGTGTGTCCCGACACTGCACGTGTGTGTGTGTGTGTCCCCCGACACTGCGTGTGTGTGTGTGTGTCCCAACACTGCACGTGTGTGTGTGTGTGTGTGTCCCGACACTGCACGTGTGTGTGTGTGTGTGTATGTGTGTGTGTGTCCCGACACTGCACGTGTGTGTGTGTGTGTGTCCCGACACTGCACGTGTGTGTGTGTGTGGGCGGGCACCGTGGCACACAGGACGACTCGGGTACTGGGGTGATGCCCGCCCCTAGATACGTGACACCGATCCACACCGAATCCCCCTCTGAAACAGAGCTGAGGCGCCGGTGCTACGGAAGGGGGCAGCCCGGCGTAGGGATGTGGACGACTAGTCGACTGTCTGGTCGGCGAGCGGCTTCCCCCCCATGGCTGCCTCTGTCGGAAAGAGGCACTAAGGGCGGGGAGAGAGGGGGGAGTGCTTCAGAGGCAGTCCCCAGCTGGCCCAGGCTGCACGCAGCATTTCAAAGCGACCGTCCCGCAGGGAGCCCTGGGGTCATCTGGGGACTCCCGCTGACCCCGGGCTCCACGTGGCGCTGCCACTTTGAAACACCACGGGGAGGATGGGGCCCACAGCGCTTTCGCTTTTGAAGTAGTGCAGGTGCCTGCTATACTTGAAAGGCAGAGGCGCCCTTGTTGACTAGTGGATTAGCCAGTTAACCTAAATTTAACATCCCTAGCGTGGACCATCACAGCTTTCATTTGACCAGCTCCGTGGGGGAATTGCTGACTTCACTCTCCCAGGCTAGCAGTGCAGCTCCTGGCACCAGCAGCAAATTGACACACGGGCACTTTTAGCATGTCAGGGCCCAAGAGCGCAGTTTGATGTGGACTCAATTCAGTGTTGACCAGCTTCTGCTCTCATTTAGGCTGCTTGCGCACGACATTAATATCAGGGGTGTTTACTGTAGGGGAACCGAGAGGCGAGTCAGGCTCTGAAACCTAATGACAACACCGTGAATGGCGCTGTGGTCGACTGTTCCTTCTGGAGCAAAGCAGAAAAGAAACAAACAGTGGCCCCTCTTTGTGGCATTATGTGTGGACGGGGCTTAGGACGATGATGACTCCTACCCAAATCGCCAGCGTGAAGTATTTGTGTGTTTTGAACTGAGTTGCGTGCTTTTTGGGAAACAGTGGACTTCTTACAGGAAACCTCCGCCCTTGTGGAGCACGGGTGGGGCGGCCGCTTTCCGTAGAAAGCAGAGCCGAAGCCGGCTGCTCAGAGGAAGCCAGGCCAGGCAGAGTGAAAGTGAAAGTGAACACGCTAGGCTGCTGAAAGGGAGCTGGGAAGGAGGAGGGAGATGCAAAGCATTGGAGAAAGAGGGAGCAGTCTTCTGAGGCAGGTATTTTCCCTTGGGGGTGGCTGCAGGGGGTTCTCGTGCCTATGTCTGTGGGATTCTTGTTTGCTCCCTGCTGTGCTGGGCTACACTGGATGCTGGAGAGGGGATGCTGGGAACCTCCTGCTGCAGTTTAGGCCTGAGAAAAAAGGCTAGTCAGACTCATCCAGCAGCTGTGTGGGCTGCAGACAGAGCTGAGAGCAGGTGTGTGGGGCTAAGGAACAGGAGGAAGGTCTGGAGTGTGTGTATGGGGGGGAGACATCTGGAGCGGGTCTGGGGGGGTGTAGATAAAGGAGGAGTCCCAGTTCAAGCATGTGAAGATGGAATAAATATAGGGCCCAGGTTCAAGAGCAGGTTGGGGGAATTAATCTGGGAGCTCTGGGTTATGGGGCACCCCAATCCCCTGCCCCACCCCTGCACCCCCTCTCACCCAAACCCTGCATTTCCACCCCATTCCTGCACCCTACCTCCCACCTAGACCCCACCCCCCACCCCACTCCTGCACCCTACCTCCTTCCCAGACCCTGCACCCACAAAAATGAGGGGTTCAGAGTGTGGGAGGGGGCTGTGGGTGCAGGGTGTGGGTGGAGGGTAGGGTGCAGGAGTGGGGTGCTGGGCCTGGATGAGAGGTAGGGTGCAGGAGTGGGATGTAGGGTCTGGGCAAGAGGTAGGGTGCAGGAGTGGGGTGTGGGTGCAGGGTCTGGGGGGGAGATAGGGTCCAGGAGTGCAGTGCAGGGTCTGGGTGGGAGGTAGGGTGCAGGTGTGGAGTTAGGGGTGAGGTCTAGGTGGGAGGTAGGGTGCAGGAATGGGGTATGGGGAATGGGTGGGAGTAGAGTGCAGTAGTGGGGTTCAGGGTCTGAGCAGGAAGTGGGGTGCGGGGTCTGGGCGGGAGGTATTGTGCAGGAGTGGGGTGGGGGGTGAGTTCTAGGCAGGAGGTAGGGTGCAGGAGTGGGGTAGAAATGCAGGGTCTGGGTAGGAGTGGGGTGTGGGTGCTGGGGTCTGGGTGGGAGGTAGGGTGCGGGAGTGGGGTAGAAATGCAGGGTCTAGGTGGCAGGTAGGGTGCAGGAGTGGGGTGTGGGTGAGGGTCTGCGTGGGAATTAGGGTGTAGGGGTGGGGGTGCGGGGTCTAGGTGGGAGGTAGGGTGCAGTAGTGGGGTGTGGGGTCTGGGTGGGAGGTATTGTGCAGGAGTGGGGTGGGGAGTGAGTTCTAGGCGGGAGGTGGGGTGCGGGAGTGGGGTAGAAATGCAGGGTCTGGGTGGGAGGGGGTGCAGGAGTGGGGCAGGGGATTGAGGTGCCTACTTGGCACAGTTCCCCAGGGGGAGGTGC
The DNA here is from genome assembly GCA_032595735.1 of Pelochelys cantorii. Lineage (NCBI taxonomy): Eukaryota > Metazoa > Chordata > Testudines > Trionychidae > Pelochelys > Pelochelys cantorii. The sequence continues at coordinate 4,176,413 of CM064328.1, forward strand.
GTGACTTTTTTTTTTTTTTCTCATTGTTTGGCTTTGTGTGTGGATGGGGGCTAGGGGTGCCCTATAGCCCCTCCCTCCAACCGAAATGTGTGGCACCTGCATGTCGGAACTGAGGGGCAGACGGGGGCGGTGGGAACAGTTCACGCTGCACAGGAGAGCTCAGGCCTGGTGGACGGGGAGTGTCGTTTCTGTGAAAGCAGGAGCCGGCTGAGATAACAACCGGGCTCCCAGGCAGCAAGAGGCCGACTGGAAGAAACAAGTTGTTCTGGGTGATGAGAAAGCCGGGTGCGCTGGCAGAGCAGGGACTGGAGCAGGGAGCCGTGTTGGAGAAGGAAGGGGCAGGCTTTGAATGCTGGGGATTTTCCTGAGAAAAGAGAGGGTGTTTCCTACTGAGTCTGTCTGTCCCGTTGGGAGGCTCACGTAGGATGCTAGAGACAGGTTGCAAGGGCTAAGGCGGGGTGGGCATTAGTTTTTTTTGGGGGGGGGGGCATTCCAAGAATTTGGTAAGCGGTGAGGGCCACACTCTTATATGATGTTAATGGAGATGTGGGTTGTGGGATGGAGGTTGGGTTCAGAAGGGAGCTCAGGGTAGGGGATTGAGGTGCAGGAGGGGGCGTGGGGTCTGAGAGGGAGTTAGGGTGAAGGAGGGGGTTGTGACCTGTGGCAGGGGACAGGGGTGCAGGGTCCGGCAGAGGATGTGGGTGCAGGAGAGGATTCTGACCTGGAGGAAGGGTTAGGGTTGGAGAAAGGGTTAGTTGGGATTGGTCCTGCCTTGGGCAGGGGGCTGGACTTGATGACCTCCTGAGGTCTCTGCCAGCTCTAGGATTCTATGAAGGGTGCATGGAGGGAGAGGGGGCAGGCAGGGTTTCTGGCCAATGGTAGCTGCGAGATTGTACTGGGGGCAGGGGCAACATGTGAAGCCCCCACGCAGAGAGCATGCGGCTCTGCAGCTAGTTGCTTTGCACGGTGTGCGGGGGTGTGGAAGACAGGGAGCCCGCGCCAAGCTCCCACTGGGGTGGCACTGAGGCAGCAGGCCAGATCCAGCGATTGGGCAGGCTGGATCCAGCATGCAGGCCGCATTTTGCCCACCGTGGGTGAAGGCTGAGGTGCCGGAGATCATGCTGCAGGCTGGCAGGGCTAACCGGGGCGGGGGACAAGCAGCAGCTGGCAGAGCTAGGGCATCGGGGGATGGGGTCCTGTGATCACGAGCCAGCTGTCAGTACTGAGAATGGAGGCCTGGGGTCATGGTTCATCAGCTGGGCTGAGGGGGAGAGGGCAGATCTGGGAGCAGCTTGTTGGGGCTGAAGGCGGGGCTGGGGGTCGGAAGCAGGTTGGGGGATAAATGTTGGGTGGGGGCTAGGGATGTGAAAGGATAAACGTGTACACAGTTGCATGCAGCCCCCGCCACCCCGCCCCATGCTCCTAGCTCTGTTTCAAGCTGGCTGTCCGGGAGCCACCTGTCTCCCCACACTGCTGCCTCTGATACAGAGACAGCAGCAAGGGGGGGCGGGGCAACAGGCAGAAGCCGGCACGCACGGGGAACTGGCATTTAAGCCAGCTCCCCATGTGTACCAGCTCCCATGGAGCCACCTTCCTCCCCGCCCCCCACCCGCCTCGTGCTGCTGCCTCTGCTTCAGAGGCAGCATCAGGATGGGGGGGCAGCAGGGAGCTGGTGCTTGTGCGGAGCTGGCTTTTAGGTAACAATTTTAAATAATTTTACTCATGTTTAGCATTTGTACCTTTAGATAATTACGTACAAAATGAAGAGTCTCAGTGGTTGCAAACCACTAAAAAATAGGTTGATTTGCAACTAATTAGAGCCTTCTCGCTACATTTGGTAACTAAGGCAACGTCTAGACTACGCTGACGTTCCCTAAGAGGCATCCCGACTACTTTCACTTGTGAAAGCTCTGCTTTCGAAAGTGAGATCGGAAGAAGATATGCAAATTCCACGGGAATTTCCATCCTCTTTCAGAACTTCAGCATAGTCTAGACGAGCCCATAGAGACTAACAAAATATATATACTATCCTGAGCTTTTGTGGGCAAAACCCGCTTCAGATGAGCTAAAGAAGGGGGTTTTGCCCACCAAAGCTCATGATAGTATATATATTTTTATTAGTCTCTAAGGTGCCACAGGACTCCTCATTGTATTTAAACTTACAGACTAACGCAACTACCCCTCTGAGACTAAATTTGGTGGTACTTTTTGCTAACCAGGAGTGTGCACTACTTCTATACCAATATATTTAAATAGTTACACAGCCTACCATACCTCTATTTGGATTCTTTATTTTTATATTTCTTTATTAGATTAGAAAAATGGTGAATGATGAATTTTTTATTTCTGAAATTATTTTTACACTTACGATTTGTGCCTAACTCTATTCAAATGAAAATTGGAATTCAAGTGAAAATGTACAAAAATGCATTTAAAACTTTGTTCTTATTGGTTAAATAAAGCTACCTTAAATGTGCTGCATAAAAGAAAAAAGTTTATTAAAACATACTTTATATTTAAAACTGACAGATTTATTAAAGGAAGTATTATTTGGCACTAGTCAACGGAAAGATTGCTTCTGGTCACACCAATCTTCAGGGCTTTAGAATTAGTAGATCTCATTCTCTCACACCTAATTTTTATTCATAGACTGGGGCTATGTCTAGACTGCTGCTTTTTTTCAGCAAAAGATACACAAATCCTTTTTCCAACAGTTTTGTTGGAAGAGGCTTTTCCGAAATTTGGCCTGTCTACACTGGGCCAAATTTCAGAAAAACCTCCTCTTTCGGAAGAGCCCTTCTTCCTCATGGCACAAGGAAGACAAGGCTTCCGAAAGAGCGTTTCTGCTCTTCTGCAAAAAATGTCAGAAAAGCAGTCACGTTCCCTGGACGTGGCGGAGTTTTTCCGGGATACCTCTGGTATCCCGGAAAAACTCCATGGTCTAGACATAGCCTGGAAGAGGAGAACCAGAGTTCCTGCTTCATCAACTCCCAGTTGGTTCCTTAAGTCTGAATGAACTAACCTACTTGAATAAACTGAAATGAAGAAAATATTCACGGCACCTGCAGAACAGGCTCCTGCTGTAAAAACCTAGTTTGGCCCTCCTGGTTGCAGGTGACGTCCAGCCATTAAGTAGTTGGCTTTTTTTAAAAAAATGAGCCAGAAAACATCCTGCTTCATATTAATTGTATTTATTTTCAATGATTTTCATACATTATAGTACGTTTAGCCCTTACCAGATATTTTGATAATTTCAAATAGGTTTAGTTTAAAAAAGAAAAAAATACATTTAAATTAACCCCCAAAATCCTTAATTTCATTTTTTAGAAGTTGTAATTTCTTCTTCACCGTAGTTGCAGCTGAGTGCCGCAGTGTAGAAATATACATGAGGCTGGGAATGGAGTTGTTGGAGGTGGAGAGAGAGAGATACCTTCATCAAAGTGTGATATTATTTGTCTACTCCATTTCCCAGCCATGTCTACGGGAGAGGAAAGCCCCAGGCATTCCGCTGAGGGAGATGCTGCAAAGGCCGATCTAGCCAAGAGCCTGGAAGCCGTGGGTCTGAGTGCAGAGTACTGGCTGCCTAAACTGCACACACAGCTGGGCGTTACCTCTCGCCAAGCCTTGAAACACCTGCGGTCTGAAGACTGCGTGAAGTTAGAACGTGACATACGACACGCGTGGGAAAAGCAGGCGCTCCGAGAACTGCTGAAGATAGACCCCAAGGCCACGATGCAGCAGCTGCAGGGGGAGCGCGTGGAGGGGCTGAAGAAGAGGCAGGAGCAGGCGAAGTCGGCGCTGCAGGAGCTCAAGGCGATGCAGGTGCAAGGCAGAAGCCGCCAGGACGAGGATGTAAGGAGGAAAGAGGAGGAGCTGCGGCGAGCGATGGACATAGCCCCCCAGTATTGGGCACCATCTGAGAAGCCGCTGAGAGAGGTGATGGAGAATGCGCACAAGCAGTTAGACCTCCTGGAGCAGTTGGTGTCCCAGAGTGAGACTCTCCCTGACAGGGAAGTTGTGAGACGGGCGTCGGGGGGGCTGGCCCTGCAGGGCATTTACAAAACCAAGCAGCTTGCTGAGATGGTGGAGAAGCGAGAGCAGCTCCTAGAGGTCCCAGACGGGTTGGAGCTCTTTGGCCCACAGCAAGGGCCCTTGTTTGAGACGAAGGAGTTTTCATCGGACGCAGCAGAGTCCACGTTCACACGGACCATGGAAAAACTGGGTTCCAGCATGAGCCTCGCAGCCAAGGGTGGGTTTGGGGGGTTTAGTGCAGAAACCAGCACCGACTACAGCAGCTCTTCAGAGTCCGAAGCCACCCACAGGTCCCGCTCTGAGCGGACCTACCTCTGCACCACCAAGTACAGCTACATCCCCCTGGCCTCCTGCTACTTCCCCAAGGACCGGCTCCGACTGTCCAGCGCCGCGCTGCAGGAGTTAAAAGAGATCGAGCAGCTTTTGAGTCACACCCCAGAGCCCGACAAGCTCCCCCTGTTGAAGAGCCGAGCTGGGAATTTCTTCAAGCGATTCGGGTCTCACGTGAACCAGGGCCCCCTTCACTTGGGCGGGATATTCTGGTGGAAAGCGGCATCGCAGGGATTCCGGGCAGAGCAGCGGGACGAGGTGAAGAAACAAGCATCTGACGAGCTCTGCTCTTACGTCAGGGGCAGCTACAGTGGCTTGGGCTGGGGCATCGCAGGTGGTGTCAGCGTATCCACATCAGGATCTGAAGAATCATTTCAGGGCACAGACAGAAAACAAAATCAAGCAGAGATTCAGCTGTGTGTGACCAAGACGGGTGGCCCCCCTGGAGTGGAGTCACTCGCAGCATGGAAATCTGGGCTACTGGCCAGTAACAAAACCTGGTCTGTGATTGACAGAGGCTCTCAGCTGACTCCAGTGTGGGACATAATCCTGGCCAATCACAGACAAGATTTTAAAGACGTTTATCAAATGGGCAGCGCTCTCACAAGGGCCTATGAAGCCCTAACAAACCTAAGTGCCAGCCCATTGGCCGGGGAGGGAACCGTCAGTGCAGTGGATGAGGCCAGATCCTTCCTAGAGGAGGTGAAGACCTGGGAAGTCACGGGGGAGGAGGGACAGCTGGTGACGCTGCTCAAGTTCAAAGAGAAGCTAATGGAAAAAACAAATCACAACAGGACCTGGATCGACATCTGCCTGTCGGACCAAGGGCTGCAGGATTTCTTGGCAAACACAGTTCTCCTGTGCAAAGATTTACCCGCGCAAAACTCTATGTACACCAAGTCTCTGCTGCGCTGCCTTCTGGACCCTCACGTCTATTCGGTTAAGAACTTCCCCCAATCTTCGTCCATCATGCAGTGGCTCTTTCATGCTGAAGAGAAGCCAGAAAAAGCTCCCCCTGTTTCTGAATTGGCTGATTTTATTCAAGTCCTTGAGGATATGAAGAATTCCATCGGGGCCGCCACTTCTCCAGAAGCATTGGAAGAACGGAAAGTTAAGGCCAGCTTGGATGTGAGTTTAGCTTTCTGCTCCTTGCGGAAGGCTCTGCAGAGCCGCGAGCAGACAGAGGTGGAATTGTTATTGCTCTCCGTTGCAGCCAGTGTAGGATACCAGGTAGAAAGTAACATTTTTCAGTATCTCCTCGGATGCCCAGAAATTAACTTCATGTCAAGGAAAATGCAAGGGGCACACGAGAGATATTTGACACTTAAACCGCAGAATCTTTCCCGAGCTCAGGCTTTCCTGCTGTTGACCGGCCTGACGGTGACGCCCGAATTGAAAGACGTGTCCCCAAAGGAGAAGACTAAACGTTTGACTTTTATGAAGCATCACCTGGAACACCTGCTGTCAGCTGAGGTTGTGAATGTCCTTATGAAGCCTAATGCATGTGAGGACTGGAATGCCCTGGAAAGAAACCTAAATGCCCTCATACAAGGAGAGTATGAAACATTCAATAGCAATCCGCGGCAAGAGAATATAATTCAAGAACTAAGGAATGTCTGTCAAAGGGAGAAGGAGACAACCCTACAGAAGCCACAGGCCCAAGTGCCACCAAGGGATGTTCAAATGTCTGAAGGATTCAGAACTCAAGACTTTCTCAATCTGATCAAACGACTGGGGCTTGAAAAGTATTATCCCAGGAGAATGGGGATGGCAGATTTCCACGTGATTAACAAGACCTCTTTGCATGACAGCCAGCCCCGCATGGAGAATGAGCTGCCATTTTATTTTTTGCAAAAGCTGTTGATGCTGGACTATCGGGTACGGTATCTGGTTTGCAAAGATGACTCTAAAACAAAACCCAGGATTATCAGAGCATTGGAGATGTCCAACAAGGTGGACGAATCTTCAGATGCAACTGTCGATGTCTACGAGGACTTTCTAAATGACGGTGAGGGAACTGATGAGTCTGTGACACCAAGTCGGACACACGTGCACCCAATGGACCTCCAGATGGCAATTTTCCATTGTGCGGATGATTTCATGAGACAGTACCTTTCCACAAAGCTCGCTCTCTGCCAGTTTGCACTCCCACTTCTGGTGCCAGATCCTTGTACTTCTCAAATTGAATTCCCCCTGTGGGCCCTGAGCCAAGTACAAAAGAACTGGCAAGAAGTCGAGAAGTCAGGATGGGAGACGAGCATTAAAAATTATAAAAACAAACTGATTTACCAAGCAGCTACACCGGTGGTGTCCTTCTTACGAATTGGTCGTTCGTCTCATTCTTCAAAGTCAAAAATCCTGAATACTTTGCTGAGTAAGCACAAGCATGACGTATTTTTCCATCGTGATTGTAGAGGTAGCAGTAAAGATGGTCTCCTGATGAATGGGGTTGTGGAAATCTTCTGGTACTGTCCTGGTGGTAAGGATGATGACAGATTTGACAGTTGCATCGCCTTCACTAATCTTCATGGGGATGCAAGAGAACACAAGCAACAAGTCAGATTTTTACAGGAGATTGCATCTATAAATGTGGTTCTCTTGACAACTTCTGATGAGAGCACAATAGGGAAGCAAATTGTCAGTGATTGCCTGACATTGCCAAAGCCTTTTGTGTGTCTTTTTACTGAAAAAGAAAACATTGTGGCGGGTAAATCCAATCAAAACATAAAAATCGCGGTGAAGAACAGGAGTGAAGCGGAATTCATTGATGAACTAGCAGCCACAATCAAAGATTTACTGGCTGGTTCAAACCCTTCTGGTAGTCTTGAAACATGTGTAGAAGTTGCTCGCCAGCACAGTTTTCTCATTGATGAAGACAAAGAAGAGTGTAAGCAAGCCAAGTCAATGGCACTGAAAGTGATAGCCTTCTTCAAGGAGACTAGCTTATTGGGTATGAAGGAAAAGCTCTTGCCTCTGCAAGGAGAATTATGGCACGAGTGGTGTAAGAAAGATAAGGAACTTACCCGCTTGCAAGATAAAAAGAAGCGAAGCATTGAACAGCACCGGAGCCTTATTGAGTCAGAAAAACGGGCTATACGACACGATCAGGTAAGAAGAGCATCTTCCCTCAATGGTTTAATGAGGTCAGTCCTGGAAATTCTCCAGTCCCAGTCAGAGACCACGAAAAAGTATTTCCTGCAGTGGCTAAAAATATTTGTGGATGACTTGAGTTCTGACCGCCTTGCAGAACTTCGCCAGAAATACCACACGTTATGGTCCCAAATGCTGGAAGAAGCCCCTCCAGGAGAAAATAGTGACTCAGAAAACACACTGAAAAGTGACTTGGAACAAGTCTCAGCTGAGATAAATGCTTCTACGATTGGCCTGGAACACATTTTGAGAGAGGTTGCTCAGATTTACGAAGCCCTTGGGTCTTTGGCCCTAGAAGATCAACATTTTCTTGAACTTCCACAGATCGCAGCTGACCTAATGGCTTCTGGGTATCCCATTGAGCTGATGGACGGCGACGCGTCGTATGTGCCACTGAAATGGGTGAGAGCTGTTTTTGACAAGTTGACCAAGATGTTAGGAGACAAAAAGGTGTTTGTCCTTTCCGTGCTTGGCATCCAGAGCACTGGGAAGTCCACATTGCTGAACGCCATGTTTGGTCTCCAGTTTAGTGTCAGTGCGGGGAGATGCACCAGGGGGGCATTTATGCAACTAATTAAAGTGGATGAAAGTCTCCAACAAAGCCTGAACATTGATTACATACTAGTTGTTGATACTGAAGGGCTTCGGGCCATGGAACTAGCCAGTAAATCAACACTCAATCATGATAACGAACTAGCCACCTTCGTCATTGGTCTGGGCAACATGACAGTGATCAATATCTTTGGCGAGAACCCTTCAGAAATGCACGATATCCTGCAGATCGCTGTCCAGGCGTTTCTGAGGATGAAGCAGGTCAAGCTCTCCCCAAGCTGCTTATTTGTGCACCAGAATGTCGGTGAAATGACGGCAAAAGAACAGAATATGGAAGGACAAAGACGCCTCCAGCAGAAATTAGATGAAATGGCCGTTACTGCAGCCCAGCAAGAGTTCTGTGATGTAAACCGCTTTAGTGATGTTATCCGATTTGATGTGAACACTCACATCCATTACTTTGCTCATCTCTGGGAAGGTGACCCACCAATGGCGCCTCCCAATCCCAGCTACAGCCAAAACGTGCAGGAACTAAAGAGCAAAATTCTCATGGCTGCCAAGCAGGAATTCCAGGGCAGCGTGTTAAAGCTGTCAGAGTTAAAAGTCCGAATTGCTGATCTGTGGAAAGCTTTATTAAACGAGAACTTTGTTTTCAGCTTCAAGAATACACTGGAGATTGCGACATACAACAAGTTAGAAACAATGTTTAATCAATGGACTTGGCAGTTGAGAAGTAACGTGCTAGAACTGCAGACAAAACTGAACAATCGGATTAAGAAGAGAGAAATTCACCAAGTAACCAGGAGAAGCCTTGAAGAAGAGGTGAAAGGGAAATATGATGGCATCCTTAATGAGACAGAAAGATACTTCACTGAGGATCAAGACTGTGAAATATTAATCCAGTGGAAAGCAAGTGTTGAAAACAAGCTGAGAGACCTGAA